>JAZGTL010000031.1:10522500-11955000 GCA_037349345.1 Oemleria cerasiformis
AGGAAGCCGAACCGAGAATAGGAAGTTTCGGACTTTCCGATCGATTTTCCGGCTAGCACAGGTATGTGTTTGATGTTTTAAGCTCATATTTGGATTCCTGGGTTTGAGTAGATAGATTTAGACGTAAAATTCGTGAAAAATGGTTGAGTTTTGAAGAAGTTGGAAAGCTTGGAGTTTCGGCCGGAAATGGAGGATTCCGGCGAAACCAGACGGCGGCGGAGGTGGTGGTCCGGTCATCTTCTCCGGCCAACCTTCGGCGACGGTGACGGCAGCCGGTCATCTTCTCCGGCGAGTCGCCGGTGACCGATCAGGTTGAGTTGAACCGGTCCGGTCGAGTGAACCGGTCGGGTCAGTTGAACCGGTCGGGTCGAGTTGAACCGGTCGGGTTGAGTGAACCGGTCAGGCCGAGTTGGACCGGGTCAGGCCGAGTTGGACCGGGTTGGACCGGTCCAGGCGCGTGGGTACTGTAGCAGGCGCGTGGCGGCGCGTGAGCGCGTGTTCCGACCTTCCGTCGGCGCGTGGCGGCGCGTGGGGTCGAGTCTGAGGTCACGGTGGCGCGTGACAGTTAGTTTTTGACGTTTCGGACCTGTTGGCGCAGGTTTCGAGTCGATCGGATGTCGTTTAGGGGTTGTTTCGGACGTTTTAAGGTTGCTGCGTTTTCTAGGACAACATCGTTAGACTCCCGGGATTTATGGGGTTTATACTTAAGATTATTATTATTAGCTGGTAATCCCGATTATTAATTTGGACAGGCGATACTGCTCCAGGAACCTCAGGGGAGCGTACAGTTCGGGATTGAGCGTGCTTGAACAGGTTTGTGAGTGGACTTTGATTTATAAACTATAATGCATGCATAAATATATCTTTGATTTAAATACTGTTGAGTATGAGTGAAATGAATTTCTGGATTTTAGAAATGATGCTGGACACATATTTTACAATATTTCTGTGAAAGTATGTTTTGAGAAATGGCCTGATTTGTACTCGATTTTGATATCGTTTTGACGTTGTGACTATTTGAGTATGTGATTTGGGTTGAGACCCATAATTGTGATTTTACCGATTTTGGCCATAAAATGATATTTGCAAAGAATTTGGCTTAGGCCGCGAAACAAGATTTCGAAGTATGGATTTGATTCACTGATTCCCGTCCCGATGATTGTTGTTGCTCTGACTGGTGTTGAGGAGTATGACTCTACCAGTTGTTGAGGGTTCGGACCTTAGGTGTTGAGGAGTATGTCTCCGCCGGGTCGCGAAACTGTCTATGCATAGTACAGATATTACAGACAGTACATATGGTACATAGAGTTGTACAAATTTGAACACATCTCAAGGGATACCCTGATGTGTTATGAATATGTCGGGAACAGTGAATTCTTGATTTTGAGATATTTGCCAAATGGAACCAAATGATTTGAAATTGAGATATTCGTGAGTTTGAACCAAATGATTTGAATTTGAGATATTATGTGTCCGATTGAACCAAACGATTTGGATTTGAGATAATTTGTGTCCAGATTGAATTATATGATTTTAAACTCCTTTGAAGAGAGTTTTCAAACCAAATTGTGGATTACGAGGTATTTTTATTATACAGATTTTATGTGAGTCCAATTCATGATTTTAAAGATAAATGTGAATTTTGGATGATTTACATATGGTGCTTTTATATGATAAATTGTTTTATGTTATGCATGCATGATTTTATAAATGGAGGGGAAGAAAGGTAATTCTTCGAAAAGGAATTTATAAATGATTATTTTTGTCCACTCACAACTTTTGTGTTTAAATCCCCCTTCAGGCAGTTGAGTAGAGTTGACGCGAACATTGATCTCGAGGCTGAGGCATTAGGATTCTGACTGCGCTGTGTTGTATATTTGAGTAGGATATCTAAATTTTATTCTTGATCCTACTTAGACGCTCTGATATTATGTTGCATTTGATTTGTCGTTAATTACGGGAATTATTGAGTGCTTAAGTCCCTTGTCTGACAAGAGGAAGTATTTATTATGGTTATTATAATTTGTATGGATTGAAGGGTATTTTGGGAACTTTTTCTTAGGTTGTCAGACGGGATCAGGGTTCTTCCCGGATTTCGAGGGGAAATTCGGGACGGGTCCTGACAGTGGACGGTATCCTCGTTGTCTTCGGAATTCCGCGGAGACAGTGATAAGCACCAACAACAGTAAAAGTGGCCCATTTGTACATTTTGTTAGTTTTTTTTTTTTTAGTTTTCTTTGTACAAATAAGTCCAGCGGCTCTTATTTCGGGTTGACTGTGTTAGGTTTTCCATTTTGTGAGATTGCAAAGATTAGTTGTTCGGGTAGTAATGTCCTTGATGATATTTAGGGGATTCAAGTTATATTTTTGTGTGTGTTATTCCCTCTAGATTGTTTCGACATATATCGAGCTTGATCACTGGAGGTATTTACTCATGTTTGTCGTTAAGCTATTACAGTCTAGTTTGTCTTTACTTTATATCTTTGTTCTATCAATAAAATTCCGTATCTTCTAAAAAAAAAATGAAAATTTTTAAATTTGTTTAACATGTATAACGACAATATAAATATTCAATATTTTTTATATTGAATTTATGAGTAATTGTTTGTAAACTGTGTTTCATGATTCATATACATGTGAGCTTAATGAATAAATTATTTATTGAATATTATGTAAGATAATAAACAAGTATATATGCTGAAATTCTCATTGAACAATTATGTGGTTTACATACAAATATTATACAGCCATATGAGCTTGGAAATCAATTAAGAAGATTACACGTGCGTGATTGTTCAAGTACTAGCATAGCTGGCAAGGATTCCCAATTGAGGTGCGGGAGAGATTTTAGGAGATTGTGAAGAGAAGGATGGTTTCGTGGTTTTTGGAGATGTGGGCTGACTGGAGACAGGTTGTCGATCATGTTAAACCCCCTCACTCGCCGCCTTTATTGATTCCATATGATCGGGGTGCCGCTAAATCTCCGCTTGGGGTGCGGCTTGTTCTGGCTAAAAAGTGCTTTTAACGAATTTCGAATTTCTGACAGTTAGACAACAATAAATACAACCTTCAAAACCTCCAACACTGCAAACTTCTTAAGTAACTAATTAATTTTTCATTATATATATGCAATTATATTAATTCATCTACAATAATTGTATAAAAGAAAAATTGAGTAAATTTAATTCATGATTAGAACACCAAACGAGCAGCTTCCAGAAACAGCTCTCGATCTCTTCCTCTCGACTATGCCTTCAAGTTTCAAATCGAATCAAATTAATTTTTAGATATTTGGGATGACATATAGAACATAAATGAATGGGTCAGTTACTTGATCCTCAAGGTTTCAAAAACTAAGCTCCATTTTATTTTGTTAATTTTAATAATTAAAAGATATTGAATATTAATTAGTGCCACCTTAGCCTTTCGTAAATAATATATTAGTTCTAATGTCACGCTGTTCTTGCCCTTGGGTCTCTGCTGTCTTCATGGAGCACATTTCCAAACCTTGCTTAAAACGACGGCTTATTTGGAACTTATTATACTTAATTAAAAAAGATTAATTAGTGAGTGCTATGTTTTTGACTAATCAAACATAATATTATATTGAGATTAAAAAATGGAATGGCCACATTTAAATTCTGATTAAAGGAGACACTGGTACGCTCATTATTTAAACTCTTTTTTTGTTCTTCTAGTTCAGAGATCGATTGATTGATTTTCATAGAATTTAGTAATGATATTATAGCATAATTATAAACAGAGAGTTATATAGTAAAACGCTGCGGGTACCTAAAATTTCACTTTTTGTATCTCATTATATGTGGGGCACGACGTAGTAATCATACGTCATCATTTTTTAATTATCTATCACAAAATAAAAACAAAAATCAAATTAAAATCAAACATAAAAAGTTAAAATAAAAAATAAATAAGATAAAAAATATATTTCCTGATGGTTTCATAACATTTTCATAAACCCTCAGATTTTCATTCTGCATCAAATCGTCTCTTTCCCAAAAAAATCATAAACTCTAAAAATTCAATCGTTCTTCCCTCTGTTAATTTAATGGTGGATTTATGGGCACCAAAAAAATCCTTTTGAGTTCTTTGAGACAGAGCAGATATTGGGAATATTTAATTGATGTTGATGACCATGGTTTTCAGTCTTCAAATGATGAGAAAAACGGTTGAATTCTTAGGGTTCATGTTTTTGTGGAAGGAAATGATTTGATGCAGAATGAAATTCTTAGAATTTATGTTTTTTTGGGAAGAAGACAATTTGATGTAAAATGAGCAAGTCACAATAACCTTCCAAATTAGTTAGACCAAATAATAAAAATAAAATCATAGGAAAATGTACAAGAGCCTTCACGGTTTTATATTTATATTTTTATTTATTTTTGTTTAGAGTTTTATATATATGTTGTTTGTTTCCACCCTTTGTGCGTACAAGAAAAAATAGCTACCCGTCTTTTTGTTTTAATTTTGGTGAGTGAACTGATGATGTGTCATTTATATTTGGAATTCAAAATCTCGAAATAGGTTTGGAGAGATTTTTATCTTCTGAACAACGTGCTGTAAAACCAATATAATTTTCTCTGCAAAGCTCTAAATCACCAATATGCTTGTGGAATCATAAAATATCCAAAAATTATGGAGCTTCCACGTGTCCTATAATTCACCTAATGACTAATCCACCCCTGGTAGCTAGAGTCATTATCAACATATAATTACCGTGTATTAATTAAATATATTTATCAGGTAAATATATTAAGTAATAGGAATTATATCATAATAATGAATGATATCTCTATGAGAATTATTATTTAGCTATAAGTCAATTAATAAATAGACTATATTTCTTAAAGGAATTATTTATTAAGTAGATCTCTTCTCCAAACAATAATAAATAACTTTCCAGCGAATTATTTATTCTTAAAAAGTCAATAATAAGTAATTATTTTTCGACAAGAATTACTTATTTATTGCAAATCCTTTCAACCAATCAGAAGCTCCGAATACCTCCTGGTCTCTACTATTAATAGAGGGCTTCCCCTTACTTCTCAGGTACACCTTAAATATTCTCATATTTTGCTCTTGTTTTCTCTCTACGATTAAACTGACTTAGGCATAAGAGGATTCAACCTTAACCTCAGTTGTCTATCTCTTTCATGTATGTAGAGATTGAACGACGAATTTCAATATGAACAATTTTTGCATCAATAATTCTAACTTTTTCAAAAAATACTTTTAGATCTTTCCAATAGTAGTATATAATCCATAAGCTGGTAACAATGTGAGAAATTTCAAGTTAATCCATAAAATGTACAGTTAAATCCATACATTTATAGCAGTGGAACTAAGAAATTTTATTAATTTAGTGAGATATTAATTAATAGAAATGATCAAGATGATGAAATTGAAGATGAGAGTTCTACTATCGAGTCTATTTTTTGAAAATAAGTTTTCAAAGCGATGATAATATTGAACAATTTGTTGTTGCAATATGAGAAAACCACACAGAACTTCTTACCATGTTAAGAAAAGTTAAAGATGAGGTTCAAGGTGTCATCAATTTCAAGAGTAAACAAACAATGATTGAGTCTTATTTTAAAAAGACTTAGTCGTCAAATCATAACTCATAATGTATTAAGAAAATAGTAATTTATATATTATATGAGATCTACCCGAATTTTTTTATAATATATTATCTAATAAATTTAACGAATTATCAATTTAACACGTTATCTCCATGTCGAAAACAACTAAAAATATTATTTAATTAAAATTATATATTAATTTATCGGGTATTAAATTATTAAGATTCTATCGCATCTTTAGTTTTAAAATCGAAAATATTATTGCATGAAATCCTGGACTTCATAAACCGAGTTCTGCCGCCCTTGAAAATGATATAAATCTCAGGAAATTATTCTTGGCTCAATCAAATACCTAATCACCAATACTGAATAATGAAAGTCAAAGGAAGGGCGAGGCAGTTAATTGCTTCAAATTAATTAATTAAGCTTCTAATTAAATTGTATGATCTGCATCATCATGATTCATGAGGGAGGACTACAAGTCCCACACACACACACACACACATATATATATATAGTCGACGAGAAAAATCAGATTCATTGTGTTGATGTCAATAATGGATCAACTTATAATTGCTTCACTGAGTTCGCTTCATTCACTCTCCTCGGGGGTAGGAAAACCTGCAAAGGGAAGGTAGAAGCAAAGGAGCACCGGTGGGGTGCCGGCCTAACAGTCTCCGATGCTTAAGTTAGTTAAGTGTAGAGGGATCTAGGCAGTGTAAGGGCAAATATGTCATTACCTTTTGTAGGGGAGGTGCCCTTGTATTTATAGTAACATTAAATGTTGTTGGTGAAACATTTCGATGTAAGATAAATGTCTCTGCCCTTGGAGTTGACGCGTGTCCCAATGATCCCGAGTTCCGTGGCTGTGTTGATAATTACCACTAAACATATAATTCTTCTCCTTCATTTTATTGAATTAAACTACTTATTCTGTCACTAAAATCTCTTAAATTTGACGAAAATGATTTATAGTTGTACTAATCAACATTCAACCATGCATGGACATTTTTACTTCTCTTCGCCCTCAAAAATGAAAATCAATCCTTCCTAGCTCTTGTCTTTTTCATGGTCTTAATTATTTATCTATTCGTATATATATAAGTCAAAAAATACAACACCAAAACGAACCTTCCAATAAAATTCAAACATTCCGCACTGCATATATTTGAAATTGTGTGTAGGGTAAAAGTTACTCCCTAAGATTTAAACTTAAAACTATATCCTCTTCATAATTGATGGGAGTTTGAACTTAAAATTCGTAAAGTAACTTTTAAATAATAATAAATGGATATCAGTATGGCTCAAGCTAGATATGGAACAAATTGACTTTCTTGATCCCCTAACCAAAATGATGTAAAGAAGGAAATATAAAATATATTCTAAAATATTGGGAAATATTTTTCTTCTTTCTATTTTTATTCCTTATTTCTATATCAATTTTGAAACTAAACACTAATACAAATATATATATATATATATATATATATATAAACATGTAGCTAGTATTTCTCAAAAAAGATAATGACATCGTTGTCTTTATATTGCCTAAAATCCTCTATACTTAACTAATTTAAGCATCGGAAGCTACTAGACCGGCACCCTACTGGTGCTCCTTTGCTCTTTCCTTCCCCCTGCAGGTCTTCCTATCCCGAAGAGTAAGCGAAGCGAACTCAATGAATCAACTCTAAGTTGGTTCAAATTTAGTATCAACACAAATATATATATATATATATATATATATATATATATATATAAACACGTAGCTAGCATTGCATGATGTACATGTATGCCATTCACGTGAATGAGTGTGACATGTGGAGATATCATATATATGTAGTCGCTGTGGCCAAGTATTTATTGGTCGAATTGTTTGAATTTTACACATCTCTTTTACTATTGCCAGTCAAAGGAGGAAAAAAGTCTAAAATAAAACAACTTGGAAGCTGGAACATTATCTATTCGTTTTTTTAAGGATGCGTGGTTGGCTGGTCGCTGCCTCTCTGCTCTTAATTAATTAGCTCCATCTACAGCATATACGTTGAATTATTGGACACGGCAAAAATTAACTCACTCGCGCCATGCATGCTAGGTGCTAGCTACTCCATCTTATATTATATTATATATATTCATGCACAATATTCCCAGGTTCTATTTGTTTAGGGTTTACTATATGGAAAATTCGGTTATTATATTTACTAACCTCATGCATTCCCTAGTCTAAGTGTAAAATTTTTTTTACTTTTAAAAGGTAAGGAGAAATGAAAATAAATTTAAAAAGATAAAAAAAAATAATTAAAAATAAATGAGAGGGAGGGAGTACGTACCCACTTCCTCTGCTTATGTGTTTACTAGTCTCCCTGCATCCGCTTATGCATGTGTAAATTTTTTTTTAATTTTTACAAATTAGAAGAAATGAAATAAATCTAAAAATATAAACAATAAATAAAAAGGATTGTGGGAGGAGGGATAACTATACCCC
Organism: Oemleria cerasiformis; assembly: GCA_037349345.1. Lineage (NCBI taxonomy): Eukaryota > Viridiplantae > Streptophyta > Magnoliopsida > Rosales > Rosaceae > Oemleria > Oemleria cerasiformis. The sequence goes on from JAZGTL010000031.1 coordinate 10,530,586, forward strand.
ACTCCCTCCACATTTCTCTCTACTACCTCTTCCCCTCTACGTTTCTTTTTTATTTCACTTTTATCTCTTATTTATTTATTTTTATTTAACTTTGATTTCTTAATTATCTATTCTGATCGATATATTAACTTTTTGACCTTCAATTATATTTGTCTAATCTAGAATTATGGGGGTATTTTTGTCATAAAAATTTGGTGAAGCCTTTTGACCTTTTTGACTTTATAATAATAGAGATTATTTATTGATAAAAAAAGTGTTTATTATTTAAAATTTTAATTAAAATATATGATTTTATTATTTTTTTCATGTTTTTAAAATCATAATAAAGGTATTTTCGTCTAAAAAATTTAATGAAGCTTTTTGACCCTCTTAGCTTTGTAGTAATAGAGATATTTGTAACTATTAAACTAAAAAATAAAATTCAACATGTGAAATATAAAGAAATCAAAACTACTGTACTAACATCATTTGAAATAGACGTAACTAATATTATTGATTTCGTGATATTATTACATACTCGTCATGTAATAGGAGGTCTCATTTCAAATTCGATAGTCGTACCTATATATATATATGCTATCTTCATACCTAACCTAAATTCTCTTATACCACCTAAATAATTTCCCTAGCTACATTCCAATGCACCGAAAAGAATATTCTAATTCCTCCATTGATTTCTTTCAGTCTTCATGGAAAAATTTGATGATGATATCATCATATCCGTCACCATTTAGTAGAAATGTTGGTATACGCGCGCGCGTGTTTAAGGTTGAGAAAATATACCATTACCATATATGGATATGCATGGGTGATAAAAAACAAGGCTTATTTTCGATCAATCTCCTTTAGACTATAACTAACAGTATTATTTTTTACTTTTATTTAATTCTCATTATCATATTAATTTCCATCGGCCGTTGTGTGTGAGCTGCGCTCCTTATAACTCTGCATCGTCGCTGGCCGGCCACTTTCACTCCTTTACCATATGATTCACGTATAAAAAAATTATTATTAAAATCCTAAAGTCGTTTCCTTTCGTACGTACAATAATCAATATAAAAATGTGCAAAAGTAAAATAAAGCTTGGAATGGAAATTACACACATATAATATATCATTCGATTTGACAATATATATTTTATAGAACATATATTTGATTAATTGACACTTAGAGAAAACGTTTACAAAGAGCTAGAAAGGAAAGCATAGACGTTCAAAGCTCTATATAAACAACCAAAGCAGCTCCACACAATATATTCTCATCACTCATTTTAAGTAGCTTATAGGGCCAAGGGAGCTTCAACCTTTAGCAATGGAGTATCTCTACCTTTCCTTGTCCTTCCTTCTCCCCACCGTCACTCTAATTGCCTTCATCTTCCATGCTTTCAAACCAAAATCCGATTCCAAAACCACCAATCTCCCCCCGGGCAGTTTCGGATGGCCGATCATCGGCGAAACCCTAGCCTTCCTAAACAATGACCATGAAAAATTTATGAGTGAAAGAATGAACAAGTACTCCCCCAAAATCTTCAAAACAAATGTACTTGGTGAGCCGACAGTCGTCCTATGTGGAACCGCCGGCCACAAGTTCGTGGCTTCCAACGAGGAAAAACTTTTCATCGCATGGAGGCCTACCTCCATGCAAAAACTCTTCCGCTCTTCTTACCAAAAAGCTTCTTCCGCCCTCATACCACGAAAAAGCGAAACCCACGTCGTTAGGGCTCCAGGGTTTTTAAGCCCCGAAGCCCTAGTCCGGTACGTGGAGTCAATGGACACAATGGTGCTTGACCACTTCAAAGCGTATTGGGATGGCAAAGACATAGTTGACGCTCACCACCTATCTCAGATCCTCGTACTCAGTCTCTCGGCGAAGTTCTTCATGGGGCTAGAAGATCATGTTCGGATCGAAAAGCTGGCGAAGCTGATGGACACAATGATGCTGGCTCTTCATATTCTGCCGATTAATATTCCCGGGACGACGTTCTATCGGGCGATGAAGGCTGCTCAGGGTGCCAGGGACAGCATTCGGGAGTTTATTAAAGAGAAGAAGAAGGCCATGGCGAGTGGAGTGAAAATGACTGATCTTTTATCTTTTATGATTAATACTACCGACCCTGTGACGGGGCAGTGCATGCAAGAAAATGAAATTGCTGATAAGATTATGGGGATGGTGTCTGCTGCCTTCAATTCACCCGCCATGACTACGGCTTTCCTCCTCAAGTACCTTGCAGATAGGCCTGATGTTTATGACAAAGTCCGAAGTGGTAAGACATCATTTTTCTCCCGAAATCTTTTTTTAAAATATCTAACACGAGATCTTACCGTTATAATTTAATTTTTATGATAATATTATACTATTTTTTATAATATAATAATTCGATTCTTAATAAAAAAAAATAACCCACCGTTGAGAAGAGGTGATGGCGAATTTATTCTTTTTGTTTGTTTGAAGACAAGGATATTTAACATCACGTCACGAATTAACTTAATTGCTAGGAGTATACTTATTAATTCATGCACAGACAAAACGCTGGTTGATTGATTCCTCTTCAATTATAGGTGGGACTCGAGCCAGCTCGTTGTCTTCAGTGTTAGCTGTTTGCACATTATATAAATCATGTTTCTGTACGAATATTATATCTATAAATATATATATATATATATATATATATATTTATATATTTTATATGTTGTGTGTGTTTTGCATGATATATTTATGAATTGATGGAGTTTTTGGACTCACGATTACAGAGCAGCTGGAGATTGCGTGCTCCAAGAAATCTGGGGAGGCACTCAATGGGGATGATATTCAAAAAATGAAATATTCATGGGCAGTGGCACTTGAATCCATGAGGCTCATACCTCCTCTTCAAGGAACGTTTAGAGAGGCCGCAACCGACTTCACCTACGAAGGCTACACAATTCCCAAAGGATGGAAGGTAATTAATTAGACACAAAATAAAATTTAATTTTAATTAATAAATACGTGCAGGTTGATTTCATAATTATCAGAGACCTCATCTATACCGTAAACCCTAATAACATCGAGGCTTTTGCAGGTGTATTGGACGGTTAGCACCACCACCATGAACCCGGAATATTTTCCGGCCCCACAAGAGTTTGATCCGACAAGATTTGAACAGAAAGCAAATCAGATTCCGCCTTACACGAACATCCCATTCGGAAGCGGTCCTCGGATTTGCCCTGGAAAGGACTACGCTCGCCTGCAAATTCTGAGTTTCATGCACCACGTTGTGATCAGATACAAGTGGGAATTAGTAAACCCTGATTGCAAAATCACTGGTGGCATGAACCCCTTTCCAGTTGATGGGCTCAAGGTCCGCCTCCAAGCCCAGGCCCAGCCCAAGTCGGCTTAAGATGATAATTAAGCAATATATAAGAGTACTTAGATGACTTTTTCCACATGTTACATGTATTGTATTTTCAATTAATGTTTATAATTGTGTATTTGTATTTTGTTTAATAAGAAGTGCTACTAGCTAGCCCAATGGGCTGCTGTGCTTGGTTAAGCTCCAAACCCTAGCTAGGTATAAAACCACATGTATACGTACCATCTTATTTTTCTTGTGGAGAATAAAACTCTATCTCTAGCGTCAAAAAATATTATAAATTGTCGATTTTATTTTATTTTTATACATTAAGATTTTAATCTGTCAATAAAAATTATATTCTAATAAGTTTCACTCTATAGGGGGTGGATTAGATAAGTAATATTTAAGTATCGAGTTTAACACAAATATAAATATATTATTCATTATTTGGGTGAATAAAACTCCGAAAATCGCACCTACACAACCAAACTATATACAAATTACAAAGTAAAATTGAATATCATCAAATCGTTGTACTAGTTATAATGAGCAAGTCACAATAACCTTCCAAATTAGTTAGACCAAATAATAAAAATAAAATCATAGGAAAATGTACAAGAGCCTTCACGGTTGTATATTTATATTTATATTTATTTTTGTTTAGAGTTTTATATATATGTTGTTTGTTTCCACCCTTTGTGCGTACAAAAAAAATAGCTACCCGTCTTTATGTTTTAATTTTGGTGAGCGAATTGATGATGTGTCATTTATATTTGGAATTCAAAATTTCGAAATAGGTTTGGATATATTTTTATTTTCTGAACAACATGCTGTAAAACCAATATAATTTTCTCTGCAAATCTCTAAATCACCAATATGCTTGTGGAATCATAAAATATCCAAAAATTATGGAGCTTCCACGTGTCCTATAATTCACCGAATGACTAATCCATCCCCGGTAGCTAGAGTCATTATCGGCATATAATTACCACGCATTAATTAAATATATATCATATAAATATATTAAGTAATATGAATTATATCACAATAATGAATGATATCTCTATGAGAATTATTATTCAGCTATAAGTCAATTAATAAACGGAATTCTGCCACCCTTGAAAATGATATAAATTTCAGGAAATTATTCTTGGCTCAATCAAATACCTAATCACCAATACTGAATAATGAAAGTCAAAGGAAGCGCGCGGCAGTTAATTGCTTCAAATTAGTGGGGTCTATTCTAATTAGAATTGTGAAGGATTTCAATGTAATTATAAATTCTCATGTATTCAATTAGAATTTTAAAGAACTAAAAAAATGTCCACATAAATTCTAATGTATTCAATTAGAATTTGATATAACTTAGCAAATGTCCACATAAATATAGGTGTATTCAAAATCTTGAAAATTTTAAACAATTTCATTAAAGAAAGGATTTAAGTGAATTTTGGTAGGCCTAGTAAGTGAAAAATATAATACCAATTGCCATAGCAATTCCATCCCTTCCCCCTAACATTTGTGTGAATTCTCTCCCAGCAAAATAGAAATAAATAACATAAATATCATTCATCTTCATCCAAGTTTATATATACGACCAAATAATTTTGGAATCTTCCATTGATGCACATTCAAAAAGACATCTATCATGAAATTATTTGTCCATGAATTAACATGGTTTATGGATGCATCCTGCTCTTCTTTGATAAATTCGATTGAACTCTTTGGATTGGATGAATCGATGAATTACTCATTGTTACGTTCAATGAATTCAATTGATTCATCATGCTCCTTTTCGATGAATTTGATTGAACACTCTTCATATTCAATGAATTCATCAATTAGAATTAGCCCTTAACGTTTTTTATTGATTCGTCATATATAGAACATCATCGATAAATTCACCCTACCCACCTTCGATATTCAATGAAAGGATGAATTCATCAATTACCTTGTTGGGTATATATTCACCGCCTCCATTTGCTGGGTCGACATCTTCACGACCTCCATTCTCAATCTATGGTATATTAATAGATAGGTGGTTCGAAAGATTATATATAGTTTAAATAGGAGCAATAGTCCTTGAAATTTACCATAATTTTAGAAATCGTCACTAAACTTCATTATTAGTTTTCCCCGTTTCTGAACTTTACCATAATAGTTGATTTAGTCCCTCCGTCAAAAATTCGAACGGAATCCGTGAGAAAAATCTTACTTGAAAGGACGGTTTTGCCCTTTATTTTAACGGATTCCGGTCAAATTTTTTACAGAGGGACTAAATAAACTATTATGGTAAAATACATGGACGAAAAAAAACTAATGTTGAAGTTTAAGGACGATTTTCAAAATAATGGTAAAATTCTTGAACTATTGCTCATATTCTTCCGTATATATATATATATTGATGCGGTAGGAAAGGATATTGGTGCATTTTGTCGATAAAGGTGATTATATGATATTGTTGTGAAAGTTGGAAGAGTCCAGTAAAAAAAAAGTTGGAAGAGGATTATTGAGAGCCAATATCAAATCGAAAGGGATGGTTATGGAATGACCCTTCATATTTTCTTTATTATAAAAAAATTAGGCCATTCATTCAAGCTAAATCCAGAAAATCCAATCAAATTTGTATTACATGTGCATATAAATGCATAACAGTCTTTAAATAGAATTTTCCCTAAATTCGTGTAAGCCCAAGACAATTCTAAAAAGTTCCATGAATCCATCACTTAAAAAATGTCCTTAGAATTAATTTACAATTCTAATTGAATACATCCCCTAAATTAATAGACTACCTTTCTTAAAGGAATTATTTATTAAGTAGAACTTTTCTCCGAACAATAATAAATAACTTTTCAGCGAATTATTTATTATTAAAAAGTTAATAATAAGTAATTATTTCTCGACAAGAATTACTTATTTATTGCAACTCCTTTTAACCAATCAGATGCTCCGAAGACCTCCTGGTCTCTAGTATTAATAGAGGGCCTCCCCTTACTTCTCAATACACCTAAAATATTCTCATATTTTGCTTTTGTACTTTCTCTCTACGATTAAACTAACTTAGGCATCATAGGATTCAACCTTAACCTCAGTTGTCTGTCTCTTTCATGTATGTAGAGATTGAATGAGGAATTTCAATATGGACAATTTTTGCATCAATAATCCTAATTTTTTCAAAAAATAACTTTTAGATCTTTCCAATAGTAATATATAATCCATAAGCTTGTAACAATGTGAGAAATTTCAGGTTAATCCATAAAATGTACAGTTAAATCCATACATTTATAGTCGTGGAACTAAGAAATTTTATTAATTTAGCGAGATATTAATTAATAGAAATGATCAAGAGGATGAAATTGAAGATGAGAGTTCTACTGTCGAGTCTATTTTTTGAAAAGAAGCTTTCAAAGCGATGATAATAGTGAACATTTTTTTGTTGCAATATGAGAAAACCACACAGAACTTCTTACCATGTTAAGAAAAGTTAGAGATGAGGTTCAAGACATCATTAATTTCAAGAGTAAACAAATAATGATTGAGTCTTATTTTAGAAAGACCTAGTCGTCAAATCATAACTCATTATAAGCACTATCTACGTATTAAGAAAATAGTAATTTATATTATATGAGACCTACACGAATTTTTTATAATATATTATCTAATAAATTTGGCAAATTATCAATTTAGCACGTTATCTCCATATTGGGAACGACTAAAAATATTATTTAATTAAAATTATATATTAATTTATCAGATATTAAATTATTAAGATTCTATCGCATCTTAAGTTTTAAAATCGAAAATATTATTGCATGAAATCCTGGAGTTGATAAACCGAGTTCTGCCGCCCTTGAAAATGATATAAATCTCAAGAAATTATTCTTGGCTCAATCAAATACCTAATCACCAATACTGAATAATGAAAGTCAAAGGAAGGGCGAGGAAGTTAATTGCTTCAAATTAATTAATTAAGCTTCTAATTAAATTGTATGATCTGCATCATCATGATTCATGAGGGAGGACTACAAGTCCCACACACACACACATATATATATATATAGTCGACGAGAAAAATCAAATCCATTGCATATTTTATTAGACCATCTCACCTGCTTGATCGTTTTTCTTTTTCTAATTTTGACTTGACCATGCATATATAGTCGACAATTACCACTACACATATAATTCTTCTCCTTAATTTTATTGAATTAAACTACTTATTCTGTCACTAAAATCTCTTAAATTTGACGAAAATGATTTATAATTCTACTAATCAACATTCAACCATGGACATTTTTACTTCTCTCCGCCCTCAAAAATGAAAATCAATCCTTCCTAGCTCTTCTCTTTTTCATGGTCTTAATTATTTATCTATTCGTATATATAAGTCAAAAAATACAACACCAAAACGAACCTTCCAATAAAATTCAAACCTTCCGCACTGCATATATTTGAAATTGTGTGTAGGGTGAAAGTAACTCCAAGATTTGACCGATAGTATGCATGCATGTACGCGATACGGTGGTGGCGGGAAATATTAGGTGTGCATTTTTCTTTCAATCAACTTAATAAATTCTATCACGTGATGTGGTGTATTCAATTAATTCGGTATGTCCAATTATTAATGGTATTTTAGTACTATACGACTACGTGAAACATCTAATTGGAGCGCTGTTATTTGAACCATCTTAATTGATCATACTGCTTGATATGACATTCTATTTACCATATAAAGTGCTTTAATTTATTAAATAATATTATTAATTAATTAACACACTGAAAAATACATGATAAAATTACAAATTTATGAATTATTTGCTTCAATCCAAATAATTTTGATCTAAAATGGAAACTCGAACCAGCGATAAGAGTTGAGGTTTGAACGTTCCATCAGACACTTTGGTGGAACGAAAAAGCATGGCATACAAAAAATGTTGTTGACTGATTCGCTGTGGTGTAAAGAAAAGTATAACATTTCAAGTCCATGGCATTATTCGTATAGACTCCACGTCATCAACATAATATTTCAAGTCAAGAGTGTGCTGGTGACCAATAACTTGGGGAAGAATAAAAAATAAAATGAGTCCAAGCAAAGGTACGTATAGTACAATATTAATTTGAGCATGAAAAAAAAAATGTCGCAAAATTTTATAAAATTATGTAAATAAAAGTTAGGGTACTATATTGATTGACGGTCTAGATTTTAGTCTTGAAGAGTTATACATCACAACTATCATATATAGATAGCAAATAACAAATGACATTATTTGACAAAACGAAAATTATATGACGAGTTATATATAAGGAGTTGGAAAACTTTCTCTATTAATTAGCAAGTGATTATAAATCGAGTTAAAACTCTAACTATTTTAATAGAATAAAATCCAACATGAAATCTTTGTACGAATTTATTGGCCTCGTTTAATACGTCGTATTGTATTGATCGACAATGTATCCTTGTAGGTACAAAAATAAGTCTTTTCATTTCATTTTTATCAATTAAATTATCATAAATCCTCCAAAAGTCATATTATAAGAGCTGATATTTCAGATGATTTATCAACTTAATTAAGAACAAGTTGAGGCAAAAAGGCTCCAAAATAACGAGAAGACCAAGTACAAACAGCTTTCATACATTAAAAAAAGACCTACAAGTTATTCATTGTTTTTAACACAGATTACGATAGGGATAATTTAGCAATATCTCTTCAAGAGTCAACAACATTGTATACTCAAATTGCAACCAAGTGCAGGAGGTGTTTATGGTGCAAGAACAAATTAATAACTCTTTCGATAGCATGATATTTGGAAGAGGGAAGGTTAGGGCACGCACGATCACACACTAAGTCGTTAATAGATACCACTTTTAAGACAAAAATATATTATCTTCATAATTTATGCGAGTTCAACTTAAAAATCTAATAAAATAAAATAAAACAGATTGACCCGTAAAATTGTCCCTGCTGTCTCTCCCACATTGGATAAACTAATAAAATAGGATATGCAGCCCATGAAATAAGAGTGCTGAGAGTCAACTTAATTAGGAAAAAACTAATTAACACTTTAAATTTTTTAAGGCTTATTACTCAAAATGCACCCGATCAGAACGGTGAGTCTCAATTTGCTTCCCGAACGCAAAATCGTAATAATGTGCTCCCAAAACCCCTGTTATGTCAGCTCCGTTGCACCAAAAGTTATAGTCTGTTACTAACGGCGTTAAAAGTTCTGATATTGCAGTAATATTATGAATCTTGTAGGGGCAATTAAAACATTTGCTATATTTTATTAAATTTTATATTAAAACTCCTTTTAAAAAATTGGAAATAATTTAGTTACCATTCCTTCCTTCCCCCAACCCACTAATACCGTTCTCTTATCTTCTCTTCTCTGAGGAAAAACATCAAACACCTCATAGGAAACCATGAAGGTAAAGAACAAAGGCAAAGTCGATCCATCCCCCTCTGTCTCCTCCGCCTCTTCTACTTCAGATGGGTTTGTTCTCTCTGTGCTTCAACTTCTTCCAACTACCATTCTTGCTCTGGCCTCGGTCCTATCTCTCGAGGACCGCGAGGTATTGGCTTAACTCATAACCCGATCCATGAAAACAACCCCCAATGTGTCTTCTTCAATCCTAGCCCAAGACCCAGAGAAGAAATGTAATGATCCGGACAAGAAATTAAAGTAATTTGAGAACTTAATTAAACAAAGGACAATTTTACCCTCGATTTTGGAGAGGTTCGAGAGTCACTTTTTGTCTGTCAGTACTTTTGGAGAGGTTCGAGAGTCACTTTTTGTCTGTCAGTACTTTTGGAAGTTTTTCTTGATTCGTTGCGTAGGTCTCGAACTCACGAGTTCGTAGACAAGCGGCACACGGAAAACGGAGACCCGGTGAGAACGTTGTGGGTCTAAAAGCTTCAAGGGCAGTTTTGTCATTTTGGAAAAGTCCAAAATTAGGGGGATATTTTTCTCTATCTCCGGAGACTTTACTCAGACGGGACTTAGACTCTCTTTCTCTCCTCCCTCGATCACTTTTCTCTCCCCGTGCGACTTCGAAGACCATCACAGCCGTTGCCGACCATGTAGGGGTCGAGTTAGTGGAATCCGACCACCGACGACGGTGGCGGTCTGGTCGTCGTCCTCTATGTACTCCGATGACTGGTACGAATTGCGGTGGCTGACGTGGCATTCCAATTGGCAGCCACGTAGGGCTACGTGGCGACCAGTCAGCAGCTGACTTAGTTGCCACGTGGAGCCACGTGGCAACACAGTCAGCAGTTAGTTGACTGTTGGGTCAACTGATGCCGTTAGGTTTTGACGGAATATGTTGACGGCGTAAGTATTCCGTCGAAAGGTAACGGCGTTATGACGGAACCCTAATGCCGTTAGTTTGGATGGAATATTCTGATTCCGTCTGGATATTCCTTTAAGTTCGACAGAATATTCTGTCAGAGCGACGAAATATTTCGCCATGACAGTATAGACGAGCGTGGGGCGCGTAGCAGCACGTGGGGGCACGTGGCGCGTCGTCCGACCAACTACCTGCGCGTGGGGCTTTTTTCCAGTCCACGACGGAGCATGTCTAAGCTTTTGGAACATTTCGGATCGGAATTTTGCGGTTTTAAGGCCGTTGGAATCCGTTTAGAGCCCTGTTTGAGTAATCCTAGCTATATGGACGTCCACGGAGCGAGTTTTGGCCTTATTTAATAAGCCGTATTATATTGATAGACAATATAACCTTGTGTACAAAAATTAGTCTTCTCATTTCATTTTTATCAATTAAATTATCATAAATCCTCCAAAAGTCTTTTATCAACTTAATTAAGAACAAGTTGAGGCAAGAAGGCTCCAAAATAGCGAGAAGACCAAGTACAAACAGCTTTCATTCGTTAGGTTCATACATTAAAAAAAGACCTACAAGTTATTCATTTGTTTAACACAGATTACAATAGGGATAATTTATCAATATCTCTCAAGAGTCAACGACATTGTAGTGTGTTGTACACTCAAATTGCAACCAAGTGCTGGAGGTGTTTATGGTGCAAGAACAAATTAATAACTCTTTCGATAGCATGATATTTGGAAGAGGGAAGGTTAGGGCACGCTAGATCACACACTAAGTCGTTAATAGATACCACTTTTAAGACAAGAATATATTATCTTCATAATTTATGAGAGTTGAACTTAAATATAAAAATATATAAAAAAATAGATTGACCCGTAAAACTGTGCCTGCTGTCTCTCCCACGTTGGATAAACTAATAAAATATGATTTGCAGCCCAATGATGAAATAAGAGTTTTGAGAGTCAACTTAATTAGGAAAGAACTAACACTGAAATTTTTTTAAGGTTTATTACTCAAAATGCAGCTTGAACAGGACATTGTGTCTCAATTTGCTTCCCGAATGCGAAATCGTAATAATGTGCTCCTAGAACCGCCGTTTTGTCAGCTATGTTGCACCAAAAGTTATAGTTCGTTACTAACGACGTTAAAAGTGCTGATATTGCAGTAATATTACAAAATTTGTATGGGTAATTAAGACATTTGCTATAGTTTATTAAATTTTATATTAAAAATCTTTTTAAAAAATTAGAAATAATTTTAATTACCATTCCTTCCTTCCCCCAACCCACTAATACCGTTCTCTTCTCTTCTTTTCTTTGAGGAAAAACATCAAACACCTCATAGGAAACCATGAAGGTGAAGAACAAAGGAAAAGTCCATCCATCCCCCTCTGTCTCCTCTGCCTCTTCTGCTTCATATGGGTTTATTCTCTCTGTGCTTCAGCTTCTTCCAGCTACCATTCTCGCTCTGGCCTCGGTCCTATCTCTCGAGGACCGCGAGGTATTGGCTTAACTAATAACACGATCCATGAAAACAACCCCAAATGTGTCTTCTTCAATCCCAGCCCAAGACCCAGAGAAGAAATGTAACGATCCGGATTATAAATTAAAGTAATTTGAGAATTTAATTAAAGAAAGGACAATTTTACCCTCGGTTTCGAAGAGGTTCGGGAGTCACTTTTTGTTTGTCATTATTTTTGGAAGTTTTTCTTGGGTCGTTGCGTAGGTCTCGAACTCACGAGTTCGTAGACAAGCGACACACGGAAAACGGAGACCCAGTGAGAACGTTGTGGATCTAAACGCTTCAGGGGCAGTTTATTTATTTTGGAAAAGTTCAAAATTAGGGGGATATTTTTCCCTCTCTCCGGAGACTCTGCCCAGATGGGACTCATACTCTATCTCTCCTCCCTCGATCATTTTCTCTCTCCCCGTGAGACTTCGAAGGCCATCACCACCGTTGCCGACCATGTAGGGGTCGAGTTAATGGAATCCCAGGCCATGGAAGTCTTCCCCTCGACTCCACGAGCATCCTGGTGTCATTCTCGAGGTAGGAGAGTCGTTGTAGATGGCGGATGGAAGATGAGAGGTGAGCCGAAACTTCTCAGATAGATTCTGATCAAACTAGGTATGATCTCGAACTCCCGACTTCATTTTTGAGTTCCTGGCGTTGCGTAGATGTTCTACATATGTGGATCGTAGAAATCGATGGAGTTTGGGAAGAGTTAGAAGCTCGCTGAAAATGGCGATTTCCCGCGAGAATTTCCAATTTTCAACCACCGACGATGGCGGCGGTCTAGTCGTCGTCTCCGATGTACTCCAATGACTAGTACGAATTGTGATGGCTGACGTGGCATGCCACCTGGCAGCCACGTGGAGCCACGTGGAGACCAGTCACCATCTGACTCAAGTGCCACGTGGCAACACAGTCAGTGGTCCAGTCAGTAGTTAGTTGACCATTTGGTCAACTAACGCCGTCAGATTTTGACAGAATATGCTGACGGCGTAAGCATATTCCGTTGAAAGGTAACTACGTTATGACGGAACCCTAATGACCTTAGTTTGGACGGAATATTCCTATTTCGTCTGGATATTCCGTTAGGTTCGACGGAATATTCCGTCAAAGCGACGAAATATTTCGCCATGACAATATAGACATGCGTGGGGACGCGTGGTATGGCCTTCTACTGGCGCGTGGGGCTGTTTCCCAGCTCACGACGGAGCGTGTCTAGGGTTTTGGAACATTCCGGTTCTAATATTTGCGGTTTTGAGGTCGTTGGAGTCTGTTTAGAGCCCCATTTGAGTAATCCCAGCTATATGGACCACCATAGAGCGAGTTTTGGCTCGGGGGGGTCAGGGAGCTGGGTTATCCCCTGGGGCTTGGGCTAGCTTGTGTTGGTACTTTGGATATACTTTGAACGAAATGGGTTTCCGGGATTGCGTGGCATGAGTACTTCTAAGTATTATATTATACCACGGATTGTGATTTGGGTTTTGACCCTGATGAATGATCTGAGGTATGTCATGGAGGATTCCATCATGCTCTTGGGTTATTGAGCTACGACTCAAGATGAGCCGCAATATTGAGCTACGGCTCAAGATGAGTCAGGATATTGAGCTACGGTCCAGGATGAACCGGGATATCGAGTTACGACTTGGGGTGCTCAAGATGAGCCGGGATATCGAGTTACGACTCGGGATAAGTCAGTGAGACTCAATTCAACCAAGTATGGTACCTTCACCATCATGGTCAGTGGGTGGTGTGGGCGGTGACCTAGATTGACGAGTTGTTGCGGTTCACACGAGGGTGACACGTCAGTTGTCTTGTTTGCTTGCGAAGGAGGTCCTCCGAGGTAGTTTGTGAACTACTAGTCTATCCTTTGTCTGACAGGTAGGTAAAAGTCAATAAAGTACAGAGGAGGTTCTGTTGGAACCCCTGTAAAGTTCATTTGATGTTTCCAAATATTAAGGGTATTTAAGGTATTAACTTTTATGGTTAAAAGTTGTCATAAAGGAGCATGGCTTTTCGTGGATTTCGAGACAAAATTCAAGACGGTTCCTGTCAAGAAATCTTCTAAGAAAGGTCTGAATAATAAGTCCACCGCTGCCACTACCCACCAGCCACCAATGTTCGATTGCGACTGCTTCGACTGCTTCAATCTTAGATAGCATTGGAGGTTGTTGAATTGGACCCACGATGAGTTTTGTCTTGGACTCGATGAACTCGGACATGGACTCTGCCAATCTCGAGAAATCACCTTGGCCCATTTGCCGGGACTCTTTGAGGCTGTAGTTGGGTCCGATGAGGCGAATGTGAGGCAACGAATTGACTTCGAATTGGGCAAAGTTGTACTGCGAATCCTAAAATTCAATGTTGCACAAGAAAATTTTGGCGTGAGAAGGATAAGATGGGTCTTGATTGTTCTCAATGAAAGACAATGCGACGATAGGAAACTCGTTGTGGAGCTCTATGAGGTGGAGCTCATGCTTGTCGTGGAGCTTTGCCGTGTCGAAGAAGATAAGAACCCAGTAGAGTCTTGGGGTTTTGACGGAGGACAGAAATTGAGTGAGTGAGTGGTCGTCGAGGCGGATTACCCCAAATTTGGATCGGGCTTGGATGGATAGGAGTTATGCGACTTGCTCCGACTTGGATTCGGATAACCCAGTGATTATGGCAACAAAAAGAAGGGTGTCGATGAGGAAGACGAACGGTAATTTTGGGATTTGACCCATTTTGTTACATAGAGGAAAGGGGTTTTGCTTTGTGGGAAGAGGAAGAAGAAGTATCCCTCAAAAGGGCAAAAAGTTGATTTTGAAGTCTCGGGTCTTGCCCCAACAGTCGAAGCAGTCGCAATCGAACATTGAGGAGGAGAGAGGAGGATAAGAGTAAGGTGCAGGAGCAGATGTATTTGCAGAAAATATTGGGTGGGCAGGCGGTGGGCATGAGAATGGGCTGAGAAATCCAGATGGTGTTAATCATCTTCTTTGTCATTTTTTTCTTTCTAATATTTAGTTTTAATATTTTGCTACAAAATTAATAAAACATCAAATATCTTGCTATCACATAAGCATTCTAAACAAAATTTGTAACGCTGTTAACTTTTGGTGCAACGTAACTGACAAAACAGGGGTTCTAGGAGCACATTGTTTCAATTTCGCATTCGGTGAGCAAATTAAGACTCAATGTCCTGTTTGGAGCGCATTTTGAATAATAAACTATATTTTAATTAACGTTAATAAGCTATATTTTAATTAACGTTAAGTAATTAAGAAATATTATAAGAAAGAGTGAGGATCCATTCTTAAGAAACTTTGGCTAGTAATTTAAGCATGGAAAAGTGTAAATTTTGAAGCACGCAACAGATTCAATTTTCCATATGGGTCCACAGTACATACTGTACGTAAGCAAGAAGAAAAGCTACAAATTTCAACTGCACACAATCGATTGCTGGTCATATCATCAAATACCAAAAACAAATATATATTTTTTGGTCCAATATTTTTATTTAGACATTATTTACTGAAAACATTAATAATTATCTTTTATAAATAATAAGTGCTTTTTTTTTTTAAATATTAATTCATTTCAATAATATTGATGCAATACAAGTCCTATATAAAGGGCAGCTTGGCAGCCTTCAATATGTATCAACTTTCTTAGGCAACACATCAGCTTCTCAATTAATTTGGAAAGCTAGCTAGCTATTAACATTAGCTATGGATCATACAATGGAAACTCTCTCCCTTCCTTTCTCAACAACATCCATTCCCATCTTATTATTCTGCACTTTAGCTCTCATCTTTTATGCTTTCAAATCCAAATCCTCCAAATCCAACCTCCCTCCGGGGAGCTTTGGGTGGCCGATCATCGGCGAAACCATCGCCTTCATGAACGAAACGCAGGAAAAATTCGTGGGAGAAAGAATGAAAAAATACTCCTCGAAGCTCTTCAAAACCAACATATTCGGCGAGCCGATGGTCGTTTTTTGTGGCGTTGCTGGCCACAAATTCATTGCCAATAACGAGGAAAAGCTTTTTCTTGCATGGAGGCCCCACTCCATGCAGCGACTCTTCCGCTCCTCTTACCAAAAAGCCGCCACAAGTACCGCCACCATCCCACGGGCTGACGCAGTCCAAATCTACCGCGCTCCGGGCTTTCTGAAGCCCGAGGCGCTGGTTAAGTACATAGAGACTATGGACACTTTGGTTCAAGAACACTTGAAGCTTCATTGGGATGGGAAATCCACCATTGAAGTATACCATCTTGCTCAGATACTTGTGATGACTCTATCAGCTCGATTCTTCACCGGCCTTCATGATAACGAGCGCACAGAAAAATATGCCCAATTGATGAATGTCATCACGTCGGGGCTCCATAATATTCCGATCAGCATCCCGGGAACCACCTTCCACGGGGCGATGAAGGCGGCGGACGCTATGAGGAACGAGGTTCTTTTGTTGATCAAGGAGAAGAAAGCCGCCGTGTCAAGTGGGGCCCAAATGCATGACATCTTGTCTTTCATGCTCTTTAACGCCGACCCCACCGGCCGCCTCATGCCGGAGAATGAAGTCGCCGATAAAGTCATGGGTTTGATGGCCGGCGGCTTCCACTCCCCTTCCATGGCTACAAGTTTCCTTGTCAAGTACCTTGGAGAAAGACCAGAAGTTTGTGACAAAGTTCGAGCAGGTACTTAATTAATTATTCACTAATTAAAAAAGCGCGGAAATTTTGTCATGCACTTAATGAAATTAATGCTAGAGAGACTAAAATTGTTGATACCATCTTTATAAATCATATACTAATACAGGTAAGACTCGTTACTACAGATATGATCTTTATGTGATTTATAAATATAGGATCTACAAAGGTTGTCTACCTAATATTTTCCATTAAATTATCTAAATCACATGATTAATTAATTTATGTGGTTATGTTATAGAACAATTGGAGATTGCGAGCTCCAAAAAATCCGGTGAACCACTGAATTGGGATGATATACAAAAAATGAAATATTCATGGGGAGTGTCACTTGAGCTGATGAGGCTGGTGCCTCCTCTTCAAGGAACATTTAGGGAAGTCATTACTGACTTCACCTATGAAGGTCACACAATCCCAAAAGGCTGGAAGGTATATAATAATTAAACATATATATAATACATTATTTTGTGTTTGTAATTAATTAACTAACTAATATATGTATTAGTGGGTTAATTAAATACTTTTAATTTTGGTGTAGGTGTATTGGTCAGCAAGTAGCACAAATAAATTGTCAGAATTATTTCCGGAGCCAGAAGAGTTTGATCCAACTAGGTTTGAGAATGGAAAAGCTCCACCAGCTTACTCTAACATCCCATTTGGAAGTGGCCCTAGAATTTGTCCTGGAAAAGAATATGCAAGGCTGCAACTTCTGTGCTCTCTTCATCACATTGTCACGAAGTACAAATGGGAAGTCATCAACCCTAATGGCAGGATCGCTGGTGGTATGAATCCTGTCCCAGAAGACGGCATTCACATCCGCATCCACCCTCTTTCGGCCTAATAATAATGTAATTTATCGATTATCTTATATATATATATATATATATATATATATATATATGTATGTATACGCCTGATATATTATTAGTGATGTTCCTACTTTTCTTTAAAAAAAATATATTACATGTTATTTATTGATCGGTGATGTTATATCATATGAGGCCGGCCGGTGTCTCAATCTTCCTTGTCAAATGTGCCAATAATAATTAGTTTTGTAATAATATATATGAATCTTGGAATTTGTGTATGTACATGTCAAATCAAGCGAAATTATTGACAAAAAAAAATCAAGTGAAATTATTGACAAAAAAAACTCAAGCGAAATTATTATTATTATTTTTAAATGGAAGTTGGAACTTGGAAGTTGTTCAGCTGATTTTTTTTTTAAATTAAGGAACCAAATTTTATTAGCTGCGCCATGACTGCCTACTAATTGGTTGATGATCTCTGCACTGGTCAACAACTTTGGTATTTAGAATAACGAATCCAAATTAATCTAACAGTTCAACACAAAGAATTAATCTAAATTGATGTATATCAACATTAACCAATATGTTTAAAAAAACAAAAATTGGCATATGTTGATACGTACGATAGGAGAATAAATGTAGAAGAAAGAGTGAAAAAAATAAACTAAAAATATAAAAAACTAAATCCGACCTATTTTTTGTGAGTCCGCCCACTTTTTGGTGTTTTTTCTTTCATTCTTTCATCTTTATTTCTTTCTCTCTACGTACACCACCACCCTTCTTCATCTTTTATATTTTCTGCATGTCTAATGTACAAAAGTAAAAATTGAAAAGAAAAGAAAAACGAAATGGATATCGAGCAGTCTCTTAATCTTTATGAAAATAGAACACTCATTTCAGAATTTGAGGAGATTGAGTCCATATGCGTGCTTATGTACATGTTTGTTAATTACTGATTAAAGTTGAAAAACCTACCAGATCAAAACCAAACATAGGTGGCGGGCTTCCATGGCTGTTTAGCTAGCTTGTCTATAGTCTAGTATATCTTGGAGAAAGACCAGAATTGGTGACAAAAATAACTTCGAACAGGTGCTTAATTATTCACTAGTTAAAATATGAAGGAGTTGCACGAAAATTATGTGGTGCATATATATACAAATTAAATGAATAAAATCACGTAATTCATTTTTATCGTTATGTAATAAAACAAATTAGAAATTGAATTTAGAGTTTAGGGTTTATTTGCAAGCTCAAAAAAATCCGAAAGTAACGAAATTGGGACGATCTACATGCAAAAGACGAAATACTCATGGGTATATAGTGTCACTAGATCAATACTATATATGAGTCGCCAAGAATCACTAGATGAAATTTGTACCTTCACATTCTCACACGCCCTTTCACGTGTGATGAATTTTCAAACTTAATACGTAGACAACTTATTATGGGTGACGTGGAGCACGTATGATGGTTAAGCTTTACACATGAGATAACCTATCATGATACCATGAAGGAAGTTGAGGTACCACCCCAAAACCAATTGGCTATTGGGAGGAGAGACCTAACTCCTTATAAATCCTTGCAAGATTGTGCAACTTTCCAATGTGAAATTTTTGTTCCTTCACATTCTCACCAATATTCCATTTCGGAAGTCATCAATCCCAATGCGCACCATGATTGGTGGTGGTACGAAATTATGAATTTTGTCATAATAAGGACTTCAGATCTGCATATATTCAGCACTTTTTCAGCTTAATAATTAAGTACCTAGTACACTCGCTATTATTATTTATTCTTTGATTTGAAAGTGATGATACTTTCCTTATTTTACTTTTTTTTTTAATTTTGTCAGTTTCAAATTCGTTGGAATTGTCTTTCCCTTTTGTAGCATATAATTTTTCGTTGTTCTCATATTTTCCAGAAAGGAAATGTAGCAAATGATAAACTAGTCAATTTAGGGTTGTTATTCTCTTCAGTTGTCTAACATGATCTTCCTCTCCTTTCCAAATTCATCCGTTCTTGCATTCAGATTTTTTCGGCATCCCTACTTAATTTACAATTTTTTTGAGAAAGGGCTGGGAAATTCAACTTAATTTACAATTTGTTTCATCTTCTTAATAGGTGATTTTATTTTTGCATTTTAATATTTGAGGAGTAATATTTATTTCTCCACCTAACTAGGTATGTAACTTCTTATTTTTTTTCCTTCTATTAAAATCTCAGTCCCACCGACGAAGTTTAAAAAACAATCATATTTGTACCTTTCTCAAATAAAACATTTTACTATGTTAATTATATTATATTTGAGCTTGTATAAATATTTATAATATTGTAATATATAAGTTTTTGGTTTGCTAATAAATATTATGATTCGAATTTCCAAATATATATGTCAAGTTAATTAAGCAAAAATAATAAAATTAACGAACAAAATTTTGTCTGCCATGGCTGCCTGCTAATTGGTTGATTTGCTAGAGTCAATAACATAATTAATTTGGTTATTATAGAAATGAAAAATACTAACATCCACCTTACGTGAATGTGCTTATTCTCTTATATATTGTTAATTATCAAAATTTTCAATACATAAATGTGATAATTAGAATAATTAATTTCTTAGTATATCATGCAAATAGCATCTTTGCAAAAAGTATGTAACCAAATTTGAAATCAACGAAGTGAACCGTCAATTTAATTGATACATATAAATTACTGAACCATCACCAATTTATTTGAATTTTGAAGAGAATGTTTTTACACGATGTTTTAAGAAATTCACAATTTCGGTTATCGCACTTGTATATTGAAAATTCGGTAATCAACTATGAGAAAATGAACATATCCACTCTAGTTGGGTGCGTACGTGCAAGCATTTTCCATTTCTAATAATCTAATTAATTAAGTTGATGACACTAGCAAATCAATCAATTAGTAATCCAACAAAAATATAATTTAAAGGCTTTTTACTCAAGATGACCCCTGAATTTTAACAACTTTAGTATGAAGGTGGACCATGAACTCGATTTTGTAACAAAATACACCATGAAACTCATTTTTCGTCTCAAAATACTCCATGAAACCCAATTTTCGTCTCAAAATGCCCATTTCCCATCAAGTGTGCTAACTTACTGTCAAATATAAAGGCAATATGGTCACTTTGAACAAATCAGCATTTGAGTGGGCTCCACTTAGAAAAATAAAATATGTAGAGAGTATGTAAGAAAAAAAATTTCAAAAGATACACCTTTTCATCATAAGCCAGAGAAGCAGAGCCCTATCACCTCTTTCAGCATATGGCCTCCGGCCTAGCGCACCCGCGACTCCGTCGTCAACTGTCTCATTGAAACCCTTTCCACCCCCTCCGCTCTCTCCAAGCGCTATGGCACCTTAGCAGCATATGAGGCCTCCGTCGCCGCCCGCCTCATTGAGGAGGATCCTTTCGCCGTTGATGTGAATTAAAACAAGCAACAATTACGAATCCTATTCTATCCAGTTAAACTTTGCAAGTATATAAATCGATTTAGACAAGTATATTGACAAGTAAAGGTCGATCATTCGAGGATTTGTTCAACGATTAAATTCACTTATAACTTAGATTCAGTAACTCAGTTCAAGACTCTAAAAACAATTAAATAAACAAACAAAATACGTAGACCTAGACTCACAAACTAATGCAATGAGCAAAAAAACACTAAGACACGACTAGGACTCTGAAACAATACTAAATGCTTACTTAGGACTCAATAAACACAAAAGACTCACTTAAAGACTCCAAACAAGAACTCACGAAAAAATGGGGGTTTTGATGATTTGGGATTGGATTTAAAGCAAGTAACGTAAGATGCAAATAACAAGTAAAACAACAATGAATAAGATTGTCAATCGATAACTAAAGCGATTTAAGGCTAACTATCCAGCACCAACCACTTCTAGTTCCTAACAAGATTTCCAAGATTCCATTACTATAAAACGTCTGAATATAATGCCCATGCAAGGGTCCGAATTAGGGCCCACCCCACATATTTTATCCTCTTTTTACTTAGTATGTTTTAAGCCGTGTGAGTAATTAAAACGTCTATCATATTTTGGGCTTCCAAATCGAGATCTATTTCGTATTAATTTGGATTTCTTTTGATGCCTATATACTATAATAACCTGCTAAATATTTAAATTTTAAAGTATTATTGCAATGCAATTCAATTATATGTGGTTCATATCCTGTGGATTTTTGTTGAGTATTGATCTACTGTTTATATCCTCTTACATATTTTCTACATGTTTCATTTTTCTAAGTAGGGCCTACTCAAATGCTGATTTGTCTAAAGTAACCATATTGCCCTTATATTTGATAGTAAGTTATCAGACTTGGCGAAAATTGGCATTTTGAGACGAAAAGTGAGTTTCAGGGGATATTTTGAGACGAAAAGTGAATTTCAAAGATATTTTATTACAAAATCGAGTTCACGGTCTTTCTTGAGGCTAAAATTAAAATTCAGAGAGCATCTTGAGTAAAAAGACTAATTTAAAATTAATAATAACATTAAAATATATATTAAAGAACAAAAAATTTCATCTCTGTCGGTACGTACGGTAGGAGCAGTTGGTTTATGGTACTCCCATCCAATGTAGAATTATATATATATATTCTGCTTTGGGTCTTTGAAGTCGATTATAATAAAAATGAAACCACATCATCCAGTTTTAAGTCGATTATAAACTCCATTTTATTGTTCTTGGTCAAGCTGTATTTAGTCTTTCTGAAAATGGAAGATTAGACTTGAAAATTTGGGTCGATCTGTGTGTGCTCATTATGTCAATTACTGATTTGAAAAATCTACCTAGCTGATCAAAATTTAAGAAGTTGAAAGATTGAATAACTGGTAATTAATAGTCCAGTCCTAGTAAGAAAGTAGAAAATGTAGGGTATATTACTGACTAAACTTGTAAGATAATATATCAAAAGACCTATGATATGAACTTTGAAATACAAATTGAACCATACGCTGACACCTGCCAAGTCAAGTCCAATAGTACGGCTTTCAAGCATCCGAATTCAGCCAAATACTATTTAGTCGGCTTGCTTGTCTTTTATCGAGTTTAAGTTTAATTGGCGGTTTTTTTATCAACGAATTAAAATGAAGTCCAACTTAAGTTATATTGAGTCAATATTTTTATTATTATCTAGCATCGATCATGGTCGTCGATCCAACCCACATTATAGAAATGATCGTATAGTATAATTTGTCTGAATTGGAAGAAATTTAACAGATCGCTATTTTTCTTTTTATTTCTTTATTGAATCCGTTGATTTTTATAATTCATGAGAATTTTTAATCATTTTAAAATTTTGACATTTTGATAGGAATTCAGGAAATAAGAGGTAAATACACACCAAAGGTAACATGTAATGATCAGTAGATACCCACCAAACTAATTAATTAACCATTTACTGCGGTAATGGATCTTTCCTGCGTTCTCACAGTTGAGTTCACAAAATGAAGGAATGCCTTGGGAAACAAGGCACCGTAAAAAGAACCAGCTACGGCCCAGCAGCAAAGTACTGCCCTTTCGGGCGGGAGTGATCGAAAGAGAGTGTTGAAATCATCGAGGCAAGATCACTGAAAAACACTTGAAACTTCGAGCTTCCTTAAAACTCAAGTTTCACGCTTTTCAAACTGTTTGAATATGTATGTTTACTATAGGTGATCTATTCACTCTTGATATGGAGGAGGTGGTAGGATGGTAAAAGTTGAGAAACGAAGAAGAAATGTGAAATTCGAAGTTTTCTGCCGGGGGCACCGGCAGTCAATGCCGGTAAAGTGGCTGCCGCCTGCCGGTTGTCTAGAGAAGGAGAGAGAGAGAGAGGGGGGGGGGGGGGGGGGGGGATGGTGGGTGGGTTGTGGGGGTGGTTGTAAGATGGGGAAGATAGAGAATGAGGTGGCTGAGTTTTCTGTACAAAAAGCTTTTATTTAGCGTTCAATTTAATTACTAATTGGGCTTTAATAGATTTCTTTCTTTTAACCCATCAGATTTTGGACTTGGGCCAAAAGTGGCCCAATCTGAAATTGGTATAGGTTTTCTTCTTGAGTTCAAACCTCAAACTTTAATAAACATAAGGCCCAAATCCACATTTAGACATAGTCGTTTATTTGTTGCAAACGTCCCTGAATTATGTCTATATGTGTAAGGATAGTTTTTCTTTTAAAAAAATACACCTAATAGGACAACTTTACCCTTATTCTTAATAGAAATCGTTGAGAAATTTAGTGGAATTACTGTCCGTACACGTTTAGACATAGTTCAGGAACGTCTGCTACTAATAATAAAATTCAGAAATGATAATTAAAATTAGTGTAAAATTCAGAGATCCTGACAACCATTTTCCTTTACGAGTTATTTCAAAATCCGAAAAACATAATTAGCATTGCCTTTTCGGTGGGAGTGATCTGAAGGGAGTGTTTGAAACATTGGAGAATAGATTACTAAATTACACCACTAATACGAGTCGGATATGTATCGATTCTATTACTAATCAATATATTATAATATAGTAAGTCACATTATAATGGTAACATATTGTAACATACTCATATACGCCAAAAATGTTAATTTATTTCCACACAAAAAAAAAAGAAAAAAAAAAAGGGTCGTCTTTATTTAACAACAAAATACAGATTGCAGATGCTCCTTCCTTCCTACGGGAATTAATTAAAATTCAAGCATTGCGCTTAACAAGCAGAAACAAATTTGCCAGCTTCTCAGTGCTCGTGAACAGAGCCGTTTTGGATCTTCTGAGAGTATCTCTGAAAAAGTTGATCAGTATTGAGCTCTGATCCGAAATGCTTGCGGACGATGCCTTCAATGGTAGCTCTCAGAAGAACACAACCTTCAACATAAACAGGAGCATCAAGCTTTGGCGGGAAATATATTGCCTCTAACTTCACAATGCTAACAAGCTTCTTCATCTCCAACACCGCTCCTTCAATTTCAGAGGCACTTGGGATGTAAATGGGTAGGTTAAACGAGTCGAGAAGATCCTCACTTACCAAGCCCTGCCATTTACCAAGCTCAATGAATCAAAAACGAAATCGCAAAAATTTGACAGTTTTACTCATAATTATTTGGTTGTTTGAGAGCTTTGAGCTTTACCTCTCTGACCATATCTGCGAGGGCAAGTCCCAAGCACTCGAAAATATGCATGAGAATAGACTCTGAGGCCTCTAGGCGACAGGGCATGAGAATGGCCAACAACCCATCATCTGCCAACTCAGCTGACCTGGCAGTGAAAAAAGCCTCCATGTCTCTCTGAAACTGAGCAGCATAAGCCTCTTGGACTTCACTGGAGCTACTGACATAGCTGATTCTTCCGTTGTTCCACGCCGGGGACTCTTCTTGAGTGACTTGCACCGGAGCCCTGCTCAGCCAGTGAAGTGAAAAGGATCAAGTTCATCGAGGCCGTGGGAAATAATCTGCCGCGGAAGGAGCCTGGAACTCCGGCTGCCACGTAGGTTCTGTCGATTGGGAACGCTTGAAATAGCGTGTTGAAGTCGTTGGCGACGTGATCGTTGAAAAAGACATGGAATTCAGGCAGATGGGTTTCAATGCCTTCGACTTCGAACTTGCGCTTCACAGCTTCGAGGATGGTTTCGACACAGGCAAAGGTGTTGGGTCCAACTGAGCATCCCAGATCGGCGATTCTAAACAATGGTGTTACCTTTGCCAAATCACAAGAACATAATATTAGTTTTTAGTGAGGAAATAAAAGGGAGACAGATACCTGGTACTTGGAGTTCTGCTTGTAGCTGTTGAGGCCATCGCCGCCGTTCATTGCAAAGGATTCTTCCATACCTAGTACTTGGTTTGTTAGAGAGAGATTCTGTCATTTTTCTCCAACCTCATGACTTCTTCACATAGATTCTTAAATGAATGAATGAATAAATAAAGTTCACTGATGCTCAGTTCAAATTAGACATCAACATAAACAATTAACAATTTGGCCGACCAGTACACTACACAGTTGTTTTGGTCGGATAAATTGACCCCTCACCGGTTTGATACTACTGAAATAAAAAATAAAAGAAGTCAAGAGTTTAATTTCTTTATGAACAAGCTCCATTCAAAATTCCAAATGAAAAAATCCATCAAAACCAGGTATTCATCAGTTCTCTGTCTCTGCCGGTGGCATTTCACCTGAACAAACGACGTTTTACTCATATAAATTTTCTTTCTTCATCCCCTAATCTATTCACAAGCAATACAGCATAAAAATGAAGGGCAGGAAAACAAAGCCTCAAAAGTACACAACAAACAAATATTTCACTGGAAACCACTATTATATGTATTCATGGTTTGTGCTGTGCATAGATTGAGCTTCGGACTGCTTGGTGAGAAGTGAGAGCCTTTCCGTTCACAAGCATCTGTTCTATGAAATCCACCCGAAATGATTTGAACTCGTAAAACTGGGCAATATACAAGGGAACCAGAACAGAGAATTAATAAAATCATCATACTCATTGATTGATCAATAGAGAGAGACTGATCAATTGTTACAGTAATTCATAAGATTCAGCAATCTGACATTCCATGAATATGATTTTATTCAAAGCAGTAAAATGAAAATTATTTTATTACGTTAATCTTTTCAATAAAAAAAAAATAATAATATTTCTAAATTACATGAAAGAGGTACCTTTTCTTTCCAAGAAAAATTGACATGCCGATAAATGGGATCCAATATTGTTAGCTGATCTCCTTCTTTGATCTGTGAGAACAAGTTTACAGTTCAATCTTAAATCACTTGAACTGGTATTAAAAAAAGGGATATGGTTTCTATTTCTCACTTATTTTTTAAGTGGCTAACTCTTACCGAATCATACTGAATGCCATAAATTGACACAACAAAGCATAGTTGATTTGAATCACATGCCAAGTAGTACCTATAAGGGAAAAAGAGCATATAAAATTGTCAAGAACAAAGCAAAAGAACTAAGAATACATATGCACTTGGCACCTGGCAGTCTCTCTCACATGGAGAGAGCAAGCTCAAATTATCAATCACTTCAAATTCCAAGATATCTTAGTTCGACATATTCGTAAAGGTGTAACCAAGTGCAACATGAACTTTTGTCAGAAATAAACTTAGGCATTCAAGCAGATATGCAAGGGTGCCCAGAGGACTTACAGTGGAGCAACATTCTCGTGCTTAATAAAGAATAGCACTTTTCCCACTAGTGCTACTGCCTTGTTCAGACCCTCGGACAGGATATCTACAGTTACTCTTCTATAGGAGTTCACTTATAGAAAGAATATGCAAACAAACAAAGTTAGTATTTTTCCACCGAAAAGAGAAAATATTGGGGGCAGGCTCATTCAAATTCAAATATAACCATAAGTTATGATACATGAAAGAGTAGTGAAGCATACAGTTCACTGCAGCCAAAGATGATGCTAAAGATGCAAGTCGTTTAGATCTAGCATTTCCCTGTAAAACAAAATTTTTAAGAACAAGCACATGTCGTGGAATATATGTAAATGTGGCTAAAGACTAAAGAAAGGCATTACCCTTAACAAATTATCTAGCTTGTCAAGAAGGTTAACAATCTTTTGAACCTCCTCAGTAGCATTGAGACCAGGATCCTTTAAAGCAGCAGCTTCAAATCCAGAAAGAGCCCTTTCATAGTTTTCTAGATATTTGTTTACCTGAAACCAAAAACGCCATGTTATAATTGTACACAACGTGAGTTATTGACCTTGTACTTGCTACGTAATTGGGTAGCAAAGTTTATATAGAAGTTGGCAACGAACTTAAGTCATGCAATTCAGTTGACTTTTATATATCCTCCTCTTTATTTAACAAAAAGAGAAAATAAAAATCAGAATATTATATATCACTGTTTCCTATTCTCTCCCCCTATATTAGCACAACTCTGCCTATAAACAAAATAGATGTTGATTCATAGAAAAGAAAGATTAACGAATCATCATCTAGTAGAAAAATTGGAGAAACATATGAATAATTTCAGACACGAATCAGAAGGAAAACTGAACTTACAGTGGCAGAGTTAAAATACAGGTCTGGATTGGAATTCATTCTTTCATCCTTTTCCTGGTATGAAATATTAAAAAAATTAGAATAATTTTCGTGGTTGATAAAAGAAAAAGGCCTAAATTGCAGCATATGGATAAAGTATCATTCCAATTTTATCAATAAATGAAGAATCACTATAGCATAATTAGTGACCACAGAAGATCTATCAACAGGAAACAGATCCCTATGGAAGTTCTTACTTTTACAAACTTACAGCATTTTGGTATGCCTTCAAAGACTGCAGAAGTTTGGTGTGGTCCCAAGCTCCAGTCACAAAGAAACTTGTAAGACATGCATTTCCAAGATTGTCTGTCAATAAGGTTAGGTAATCTTAGGTAGAAAAATTAAACAATAATCTTAAAAACTAACCATAGAAGCAATACAAGGGCCTGAGTGAATCACTCAAAAGTATTTTTTCATATGCATGTACAAGATGCTAATGCGGATAAATATGCAACCAAAGTATGAATGGTCAACTTATTTTATACCGGTCAATTTCAAACTAAGCCAATCCAAAGAAGGCTAGCAAACATCCAAGGCAATGGCAAAGCAAACCAAGTGTAATATGCTATACAATATATCAAGTATAAATCTTACTCAAAGCTGAAGAATATAGAACTTTGTGAGATGGTTGATTATGAGATCTTACACCATGAATTCCCATCCTTGACATCCAACGTTATGGCTTCCTTGGCATGTAGAATGCTTTCATCAACAAGTTCTGCCTCATTATCAGTACCTAGAAAATATGATGAAATCTAAGTCAGCCTAATGATGCACACATCATGGAAAATAAGGAAAAATGAGTTGTGTAAAAAAAGATTGCCTTGAGCCATTTTTCTTTCGAGCATTGACAGTTGACAAAGTATCTGTTTGTGAGGGCCCTGCGCAAGACACAATATAAGTGGCTAGCATAAAACTTACAGTAAAATGCCTCGAGTGAGTGATATATAAATACATTACTAAATGAACAATAACCTTGGTTAGTGCAAGGGTAAAGCAGTTCTTGGCTGAAGATAGATCCCCCTTCTTCCAAATGCAGTTACCTAAACATAGCCAAGCATCTGCAAGAGATGGATTCAACTTAACCTGCAGCGTCATTCGTAAAATTATCTATTTCAGAAAGTGCACTGCAGCTTGATCATTACAAACATGCTGAACTACAGGAAGTTAAGTTACAATGAATTTTTGCTTACAGCTTTTGAGAGATGATCCTCTGCTTCTTTTCTATAGTCTGGTAATACATCTAATATCTTTCCTCTCAGATATTCGTACTTTGCACGTTTTGCTGGAAGTTTTCTTTGCCCTGGAAAAGGACATAGACTTAGTGTTTTACACTTCACTGAATGATATATAACACAAGCATTGAAGCAGCAAAGAACCAAATAAATTTTGAATCTCTAATACTATCAAATAACTTTCTCTCAATTTTTTAGCATCTATTCCAAGTTCCTACTACTGTGTCCCAAAGTTGGTGCTTCAAAGTTAAAACAAGCATACCAACGAAAACCCACTAAACAGAGCGCAAAAGCTTTATAAGACAAAGGACAGCTTCAATGGCTTTCAAAAAGGGCAAAATGAAATGGGTAGATGGAGAAATTACCAGGAGGAATGGAATCGAGGAGGCCGAGAGCGATATCGGATTCGGTACTTAATTTGGCGGTTTTCACATCTGGGTTGGCTGGAAAGTAGGTGTCTCGGACCAGGTAAAGAGCTTCGGCAGCTCTTGAGGCTTTGGCCAGTGCATCGTCTTCCACGGCTTGATTGCTCATCGTTCCTCAGGCGCACACACAGAGACAAGCCAACTGTTACTGTGTGAATCCGAGAACGCAAAAGGACAACGACACAGAGAGACAGGGAAATGGGTTCCAAGTGCGTCGTTTTCCTCCGTGAGAAATTGGGCCTAATTTTTTAAATTTGCGTAAAAAATGGCCCATAATAGGCCCTGTGGCCTCTCAGTGAAGTTCGGCCAAGTAAGCCCAGATCAATATCAAATTATTATTATTATTCTTCAGCTAGTATTAGAACTAACATACGAAAACAAAATAATTAGAGATGTACATCCAACTTAAACAAAAATGTGATCGAAGAGGACATTGGACCAATGATAGAGTAATAGCTAGCGTACGACATCTTTTGGTTGGTTCAATATCGTTAGCTTATTAAACAAACAGGTGAAATTGCACTATGAAATCAGTAAGGAGAAGAAATCAACTTTGGGCTTTGTGGGCTCGGCTCATTATTAGCGAATAGTGATTACAGGATTAGGATATGCCGTCCGAAGTTGGTTAAGAAATGACATCTTGCATTATTCTTGTCCCAGTACTATTGTTGGGATTTACTTGTTTTTGTTAAGGTCTGGCTTTGTCAAAGTTCTGTTAATAAGTTCCTATAAGTTAGGAACCAATAGATAGGTTTCGACTCTTTCAGTAACTAATACCATGTTTTTAGGTATAAGACGTGGGCTGCATTGTTTTTCGAATTCCTTATCTTGTAAGGCTATATAAGCCACCAGTTTGTGTTCAATAAGTCTCATGATGTTATTCCAGATTTGTGTGAGTTCATAGCTTTATAGTTCTTGCTTTCAACAATTGGTATCAGAGCTCCGTAAAGGGGCCTGATTGGAGAAAGTAAGAAACCGCAGATTTCTTACAGAGTGTGAGAAAAGAGAATAGAGAAGAGAGGAAGGTGGAGTGAGTGAACATGGCGATAGAGAACTTTGCTTAGCCGGCGGTTCCAAGGTTTGATGGTTATTATGACCATTGGGCCATGTTGATGGAGAATTTTCTCCGATCAAAGGAGTACTGGAGCATAGTAGAGAATGGACTCCCTTCAGTAGCAGGAGGATCAACGCCTACTCAAGCACAAAGAAAGGAAGTTGAAGAGGCGAGGCTAAAGGATATGAAGATCAAGAACTACATGTTTCAATCGATTGACAGGACCATTATGGAGACAATTCTCGACAAGAATACAACAAAGAGTATATGGGATTCAATGAGGCAGAAGTATCAGGGCTCCACCAGAGTTAAACGAGCCCAACTACAAGCCCTTAGAAAAGAGTTCGAGATCCTACAGATGAAAGAGGGTGAGAAGGTTTATGAGTACTTTGCCAGAGCTTTGACTGTTACAAACAAGATGAAAGCACGTGAAGAAAGAATGGAGCAGAATGTGATTGTAGAAAAAATCTTGAGATCGATGACTCCCAGGTTCGACTATGTCGTATGCTCAATAGAAGAGTCCAATAATGTGGACACGATTACCATTGATGAGCTTCAAAGCAGCCTTTTGGTTCATGAACAGATAATGAATTGTCATACTGGAGATGCAAGGGATGAACAAGCTTTGACGGTTTAATATGGAGACATGTATGAAGGAAGAGGCAGAGGTAGAAGTTTTGTTCGAGGTCGCGGGAGATGTAAGGACCCTTCCCGAATTTCCCCTCGAAACCCGGAAAGAACCCTTATCCCGTCTGACATGTCTTTTACCTCAAAATTTAAATACCAGAAATACCCTTTATCCTTAAATAATTTTTAGTAAACCTTACAGGGTTCCCGACAGAACCTCTGTACTTACTGACCACTCCTACCTGTCAGACGCAGGATAGTATACAGGTCAAAGCCAAGACCTCGGAATAGTGGTGGTCCAAATAGGAATACCCTCTGACACCAAATGTCAATAGGTCAGACATTGCTGACATCTCTACTGGAATACCACAAGACAACCGACTAGTCAGATACTTGTGAACCAACAATAATTCGTCACTCTGGGTCACCGCCCACACCAACCCACAGACCCGGATGACGAAGTATTTTCATAGGCTGGTTAAGCACATGACAATCGTCGTCAAACCATATTAGAGCCGGAAATATCCTCGGCTATCATATCATATAAGTCGGCAAGTATCCTCGACTATCATATTGTATCATCAGCCGGCATAACATTCGGCTATCATATCACATCAGTCGGCATATCCCTCGACTATCATATCATATCATCAGCCGGTATAACCTTCAGCTATCATATCACATCAGTCGGTAAGTATCCTCGACTATCATATCGTATCATCAGTGTACATGTGCCGGATCAGAAGAGAACAAAACTAGATGACAAAAGTCTTCAGTGTGTCTTACTTGGAGTAAGTCATGAATCTAAAGCTTATCGGTTGTTTGATCCAATTACTAGAAGAATTATAGTGAGCAGAGATGTGAGTTTCGAAGAGGATAAAGGCTGTAATTGGGGGAGGACAGCTGAAGAAGTGAAGCGTGATAGACTGGTATGGGAAGATAGTGTTGAAGGTGACGATGTTTTCTCTGAAAGTGAAGAAGAAGTTGTGGAAGGTACTGAAGCAGTGGTTATAGATCAAGAGGCAGAAGAAACAACTCCAACATTGATTGAATCATCCAATGAAGTTGCACCAGTTCAAGCTTAAACAAGGATTCGAAGAGCACCTCTCTACTTGCAGGGCTATGTAACTGGTGAAAGACTGTCAGATGATGAAGATGTGAATAATCTTGCAATGTTTATCTCCCATGAAGATCCAGGCTCTTTTGAAGAAGCTAAGAGTGATGTGAAATGGAGAAGGGCCATGGACTTGGAAATCGAAGCAATTGAGAAGAATGAAACCTGGCAGCTTACTACTTTGCCTGAAGGTGCCAAGAAGATTGGTGTGAAGTGGGTTTTTAAGACCAAATTGAATGAAAAGGGTGAGGTTGATAAGTGTAAAGCCCGGTTGGTAGTTAAAGGTTATGCTCATCGACAAGGGATTGATTACGATGAAGTCTTTGCTCCAGTAGCAAGGTGGGACACAATTCGGATGATTCTAGCCCTAGCAGCACAAAAGGGATGGAGTGTGTATCCATTAGACGTCAAAAGTGTGTTTCTTCATGGTGAGTTGAAAGAAGATGTGTATGTGGAGCAGCCACTGGGTTATATTCGAAATGGTGAAGAAGAAAAGGTCTACAAGCTTAAGAAGGCGTTATATGGGTTGAAGCAAGCACCACGTGCTTGGTATAGCAAAATTGAAGCTTATTTTGTCAAGGAGGGATTTGAACGATGTGATTACGAGCACACTCTCTTTGTCAAAACAAAAGAAGGAGGTAAGAGGTTCTTAATTGTGAGTTTGTATGTTGATGACTTAATCTTTACTGGGAATGATGCATGCATGTTTGAAAGCTTTAAGAGTTCCATGAAGGTTGAGTTTGATATGACGGATTTAGGGAAGATGAAGTACTTCCTTGGTGTTGAAGTTTTACAAAATTCAGAGGGTATCTACTTAAGTCAGAAGAAGTATGCTCGTGAATTACTTGAGAAGTTTGGTTTACGGAATGCCAATTCAATGAAGAATCCTATTGTGCCCGGTTTCAAGCTGTCAGAGGAAGGAAAAGGTGCTAAGATTGAT
This sequence comes from Oemleria cerasiformis, assembly GCA_037349345.1. NCBI lineage: Eukaryota > Viridiplantae > Streptophyta > Magnoliopsida > Rosales > Rosaceae > Oemleria > Oemleria cerasiformis. Next base: position 10,563,748 of record JAZGTL010000031.1, read on the forward strand.
GCTACAGTTTATAAGCAATGAATTGGGAGTCTCATGTACATTACTGCAACAAGACTTGACTTAATGTACGTGGTATGTCTCTTGAGCATGTATATGGCCAATCCTACTTACCTACATATGCAAGCAGCAAAGAGAGTTCTTCGTTATTTAAAGGGAATTGTGGAGTTGGGTGTGTTTTATAAGAGAGGAGATGTTGGAGAACTATTGGCTTACACCGACAGTGATTATGCTGGAGACACTGATGATAGGAAGAGCACGTCTGGTTATGTGTTTTTATTGAGTGGCGGAGCAGTTTCTTGGGCCTCAAAGAAGCAACCAGTGGTGACTTTGTCTACCACTGAAGCAGAATTTGTGGCAGCAGCTTTCTGTGCTTGTCAATGTATATGGATGAGGAGGGTGTTAGAAAAGATTCGGTACTCACAGGGTAAGTGTACTACTATTATGTGTGACAACAGTTCAACGATCAAGTTGTCCAAGAATCCGGTTATGCATGGTAGGAGCAAGCATATAGATGTGAGGTTTCATTTCTTGAGGGATCTCACTAAGGAGGAAGTGGTGAGGTTGGTTCATTGTGGCACCGATGATCAAGTGGCTGATATCATGACAAAGCCACTGAAGCTTGAAGTGTTCTTGAAGTTGCGTGAGGAGCTTGGGGTATGTGAGGTACCAAACTTAAACTGAATGCATAATGCTTCAGTTTAAGGGAGGAATTATTGGGATTTACTTGTTTTTGTTAAGGTCTGGCTTTGTCAAAGTTCTGTTAATAAGTTCCTATAAGTTAGGAACCAATAAATAGGTTTCGACTCTTTCAGTAACTAATACCATGTTTTTAGGTATAAGACGTGGGCTGCATTGTTTTTCGAATTCCTTATCTTGTAAGGCTATATAAGCCACCAGTTTGTGTTCAATAAGTCTCATGATGTTATTTCTAATTTGTGTGAGTTCATAGCTTTATAATTCTTACTTTCAACAACTATATAATCCGTATACAGTACACGTACCCGTCATTCCTTCACAATTTTATCCATGGCAAACACACCTTCGCAACAGCAGTTAGGCCATGGCGTGTGTAAAGACCACCGACAAAAAAAATCCTAAAATAAGGGTCGACCAATGGCAACCCTGCCCGCCTGAGTATTCACACTGGAAGATGCATTGTCAACCCTAAAATGATCAAGGGCCAATTTTCGGTAGAAGAGAGATTCTGTGGGAACATTTATTTATTCTTATTTTCAAAGTAACTTCATTTATTTGCAAACATTCCCAAATTTCATTCTGAATCTCTATTATTATAAAGTAACGAAATTTCACCAATTTTTTTGACAAAAAGATCTTTCGATTAATTACCTTTAAACAAATAAATTATTTAATAAATAAAGATAAAATAATAAAATTAAATATTAAATTTATAAATTATTAAATATTAATGGTTAATGAGAAAAGTGAATGAATAATGAGCCCAGATAATTATTCTTCTAATTTTCATATATATTTTTTAATTAAAATGTTATTTATTTTATTTTAATTTTTTATAATAAAAATAAAAAACAAATTAACACACGTATAACGGATACAAGAGACAAGAAGAAGGCTAGTATATAGTGATCATAATTATATGGTGTTTGATGTTTTAAGCTAACGTTTCATTATTATTATCATAATTAAATCTAACAGATTATATGTACGTGGAGTAAAAACCAGTCTAAAACTGTTGAATTTAAAAGGTCAGCTCACCATGCCATGAAACCTGAAGATTAAGCAACAACATTAATGCCTACTTGGAATCAATATCGGAGTGTTAAAAATAAAATTGTTTGGAAAGGACAAGAGTAGACAAATGGAAGAGGCATTTAATAATCTTTCTTCCTATGATTAAGGTGGTATTTTGGTCCGTGTTGATACCTCCAGTTGGTGTTGACAACTCCGGTTGGAATTGGGCCCAAACTAGGCCCACGAAAAGACGTAAATAAATTAAAAAATAAAGAAAATTTGCTTGAAATTTCAAAAGCTTCTAGTAAACGATTGAAAGCAGTGAGTCACGGCACTCGGCACCACCACCAACACCAAATAGCAATAGCTGGAAATGAAATTTTGGAAGGTAACAATTGGGTCCCACACGCATTCACAGCGAATATTCGCATGACAAGGTGGAGACACCGGACCACCTCAAAGTTTGAAACACATGCTCCTTCGCCGTCTTTTCCCAGCCCTCCCTTTCAAGATTCAAGTTTCGTCCCAAACGCGCATTTTCCTTTATTTTTCTGATTTTCTTAAATAAAAGGGAAACGCTTGCATCCGGTCGGTACCTATGTTCGTTCTTGCTCTTATGGATAAAGTTACTGTTTAATAGTATTTTTTTTTCTTTCCATTTATATAGTGAATAATTTTAAATTCGTTTCTTTAAAATGGATACTTAATATAATCTAAAAATAATGCATATGAATCTTTCGGATGTGATGTATAAAAGAGGGATAATTATATGAGTTGGTTATTTAAAATTTAAAATTTAAAATTATCATAGAGATCAATTTTGCTAAAACAACAAATCAATCAAATTGAAAACTGTTTAATTTATTTAAATTGTGCATTTATTTCATACATAAAAATGACTAACGGTCTCTAAATCAATTAGTTTTTTATAATACAATAATTTTGAATCGTTATTTAAAAACAAGTAATATCGATTATGATACTATATAGAGAAATTTCGTTAAAGCAAGTGAAGAACGAGTAGCTCCCAAAAAAGGAACACACGTAACGTCCATTTATAAATGCTCTCGAATCTTGCCGAAAGGAAATGAGATTTGCCAAAAATAACAAATCAGATTGTTGATGTGTTCATAATGGATAAAAATCATTTGTAATATTTTTATTGTGTGGTCTTTCGAAGAATCGAAAGCATAACTTTGGTGTCCTCTTACTCTTTTAGCTTGCCTTGTGGAGGTCTACCTGGTGTCTACGGCAGATCCGTTCAGTCTCATGATGAAAAGAAAGAATTTCCGATTTTCCACTTATTTGCTAATCAAATTAAAAGTCTCAATAAGATTTTAATAATGGCACTGAAAACACCTATACACTTCTACAATCTTGCCTTTCTTTTATTTTTTTACATTCTTGCCTTTCAATCAATATCATTATTTTTAATAAAAAGATGTATTAAATTGGGTATTAACTATTGATTATTGTGTGCAATATGTCAATAACTCTTAAGATTAACATTGACTAATTATATCTGACAGTTTATTAATTGACTTCCGTTCACATTTCTCCATGGTAAAATACCGAACAACTAGGTAACACCGCACACATCTTCCACAAGTCCATTTTGTTTAAAAAGCACATGAATTTATCTTATTTTTAAAATATTCCGGCTTTGATTGACTCGCTATTTTCCTATATAAACCCCACTCAACGTTTTTCCTCACAATCCAACCAACCAACCGTCTAACCAGTTTCAGTTTCCATCAACACAAACTCCCTTTTCGCTTCTCCAAAAATGGGCAATTACATCTCCTGCACTCTGGCCACGCCTCTCATCAAGAGCTCCAAATCGGCGCGTGTGATCTTCCCCACCGGCGTCGTCAGACAGTTCCGTGAACCGATCAACGCCGCGGAGCTCATGCTGGAGTGTCCCAACACGTTTGTAGCCAACTCCAGCTCTCTCCGCATAGGCCGGCGATTCTCCGCTCTCAGCGCCGATGAGGAATTGGAGTTCGGCAACGTCTACATCATGTTTCCGATGAGGCGCCTCAATTCTATAGTCACGGCCGCCGACATGGCGGTGTTTTTCATGGCGGCGAACTCCTCCGGCAAGCGTATTTCCGGCGGTAAGGGCAGGATCTCGCCGGAGGGAGGCGAAGGAGGAGAGCAAGTGGCGGCTGTGGTGAAAGAAAGTCAGGAGCAAATTGATCGAGGACCGTGGAGATTGAGTTTGGATGGAGTCGTGGGGTTACAGGTGGCGGAGTTTCAGTACAGATTAGCTGCTTGCAGGTCGAGGAAGCCCGTGTTGGAGACCATCAAAGAAGAACCGATTTGTTCGAGATAATTTTAAATTTTTTTTTTTTTTTTCGGTTCATTTTATGATCTAGGTGGGTTAAAGAATAGATTTATTAATCGGGAATTAAAATCTTATTAATTTGTATCGTAACTGTAATGGTGATAGCTCTCAGATTACATTTTCAAAGAGAAGTGGTTTGAAATGGTGAAGAGATAGAGATAGATCATAGATTGGTTTGTTTGGGGAAACAGAGTTCATTTTTGACTTGGTTGTCAGGTGAATATTTACCCTATTTACTACTTGGTACTTACTGCTACTATTGTAAAGATTTACACAGTTTCATTTACATTATACAAAAACAAAAATTTGTCATGTAACTCATTTTATATAATAAACTGTTACATCAATTACACAGAAGTTGATGCAGCTTTGATTGAGAAATGTTTCTTCCCTTTTAGTTCTCACATAGATCTGTTTTTATTCACTTCCCAAAAACGACCATACCACTTTTTTACAAAGAAACATAAAAATCTTGTAAAGAAGAAACGAAATAAGAAGAGAAATGATGAATGAAGAACTGAAGAAGGTATGAAGAGCGAATAATAGAAATAAAGAAATTTAGATTTATTTTTAATATTATTTTTTCACATCTCAAACACCAAAAGGGAATATAAAATAAAACAAAAAAATAAGTGATACGAGCAATAAAAAGGGTACGAAGAACAAATATATAACCCGCATGCGGTCACACAGATGCTCACAAGCCTAGCATACATACTCACAAGCCTAAGATTCAACTTGTTGAATTAGACACATATACATCTCATTCATTAGTGACATACACAAGAAACAAAATCCATATTGGTGAGAAATGGTAAACCAACTACTCCACAAGCCTCCCGAGAAGGGGTCTTGGGGAAAGCTACATAGACTACACATGGCTGTCAAGTATCTTTCGACATCTTAAACTAACGGCGTATGGCATTCAAATGTCCATGTCAGCAAAAATCTCTCCGTCTTCCTCATAGCACATCTCATCCATCAGAAATCCATCGGCCACCAAGTTACTGCCACAAACAGAGTAAAACAGAAAACGAAAACCCCTTAGCCATTAGTTTACCTTTCTAAGTTTCTAGAACAACTGATGCTTGTAAGTTTGTAACCCACCTTACACAGCAGAGACGGAAATTCGCAACACGTTTCAGTTTTCTATTATAGAAAAAGAAACTGAATGACCACCTGAAGGAAACAGAAAGGAAGTAGAGACCAATGTCAATGAAAAAAGTATAATGAATAATGATACATCAACATTTGTTTGGTAGTTGCCTAAATTTATCGAAGAGTCATAAAATCATAAATATAACTTACACAGCTCCTCTCTCAAGAAGCGGATCAGTATCACAGTCAGGAGTGTAACTGTAAACTTCACATTCGGATAATTTAACAACCTGCATATGACAAGGAATCAGAAAATCTCCCCCTGGAGTTCTTGGATTCACTTAGTTTGAAAATGTGGTTACCTCATCCAGTGCCTTGTACAAGGCTTCCAGCAAGGAACTGCCCTCATTTGATTCAGTCCATGCCTGAATTGAATGGTCCCAAGAAACCAGAGAAAACAATCAACAAAGTCTTCGACATCATAAAGCTGTCACTATTCTATAAAAATTGAAAGCGATCACAAATGATGATGAAGTGGTCTTTCAAATGATGATGAAACTATTTTTTTTCTCATTGTGTTGTGTGTGCGTGTGCTGCCACCAGGGGGGAGGGGAATTTTATAGAGTATTGTAGTCGTAGATGGACAAAATCATTATTACTCGTGCAACAAAGCACAATTGTGATCATAGCAATACCTTTGATGCTTCTAACATATAGGTATCAAAAGTCTGCTTGAAACTGTCCCAGCTTTCCTCTGTGAAGAACTGGTGAGCATCTACGGCACTGGAAAAACGCAAAGATGTAGGCAATACCACAATACAGAAAAACTATTAAAAAAAAAAAAACACATAAATGCATCATAGTACAATACACCCCCGTAGTAATAAAATGCAGAATCAAAACAAAATCAATTACACAATCGTTCAACATTGAGACTTGGGAAATGGAGAGACTTGAACTCTCAGCTCCATGTAGAGCGACAGTTCGAACTGTCTGTCAAACCTCTTGACAACACTCCCAATACAAAAAAAGAAGAGGATTATAAAGCGGGTTGCCATGTCGCCCAATAAGCTGACAGTGACATTACCCATAATCCTCTTGTTCAGGCCTCCATGAAATGCAGTACGTTTAACAAAACACAACAAGATACAGGGATACCTGAAGTCATAGTCCGGATACAAATGATAGAGTGTCAAAACCAAGTAAATCAATGTCTTCCGGCTGGAATGAACATAAAGCGTTACAAATTAACACCCATAATAAACAGCCTGCAACTTTGCATATCTATCTAACTCGCATTGCTCACCTGGATCTGGTCAGCAGGAACTCATCAGGTGAGGAAGAGTCTCTGTCCGAAGATTTCCCGAGATAATCAAGAATCTGAAATTTCAAAACAATGATAAAAATATCAAGAAGCCTTCAGGAGTTTCAAAATTGAGGTGCAGGAAACAGGGATCACTTTCTATACTACAAATCATACAAATGAGAAACAATAAAGAAAATCATTTTAATTGTTGCAAGTGCTTAATATTTTACCTCATTTTCCAAACTGAGGGACAATTTCTTATCAGATCCCGTGTGTTTGCCTAGTAATTTAAAACATAACAAAAACTAAGCCTTTCTGCAACAAATCACAAACACATTTCCAGTAAAAGAAAAAGCGAATAAAATAATTTTAGACTTACAAGAGTAAGCTTCAAGACAACCCTTAATTGTTCGCTCTCCGAGATTTAAATGACTAAAAAAATCATTTAATCTGCAAAAGTAAGGCCCAGAACTTAATTATATTCACGAAAAAAAAAATGCTCTGCTCTAAATTAAGCGGGTGTTACAGAAACTCACCGTTCCAACGGCGTGTACTCCAAGAACTTCATACTCGGTCAATGCCGACGGCGCCGAATGATTGCAGAAAAGGAGATTCTGAAATATCAAAAAAAAAATTATGAAAAATTAAATAAACAAATCAAACTTCAAGAACACAAGGTAGAAAGCATTAAAAGATAATTGGATTAAACTAACAAAAGCAAAAGATAAGTAACAAAATGATTAAGAGGAGCAAGACGACGAACTAGAAGTACCTTTGGAGGGAAAATGGGGAGTTTGGGAAAGGTGATGCCAAAAAGGGTCCCAATTTCGTCGATTGAGGGTTTGGTTAGAATGGGATCCAGAGTTTCAGACAGCCAATATATTCGGATATTCGGAAATTTTTGAATAGGTGATTTCCGGTTGGTGCTTGCTTGGGGATAACACCTCCAAGTCAATCCTTTCCTATTTCGCATCTCATTGGGCGTCGTGTTTCTGGACTATTGGACCGCTGCCACGTGTCCATCATAATGAAAATGGATAAGCAAGGGCTTTTTTTTACCAGTGATTAAACTAAAGCCCATCAGCCCACCGAACCATTTAGCATTACAAAGTGTTTTGGGCCTGCAAGCCCATATGATACGTACGCAAGCTTCCGAATTGGAGGGAGTGCTTCATCCTCTCATTTTGCTGTTTTTGTTGGATTGGAGTTTGGAAAAAAGATTCCATTTCTATGGTATTGGCTTCCAACGAACTTTCAACGACTTAGGTAGAAAATGTTTCCAGCAAAATATTATAATATAATAGTGACATAAAGTGTGTTCGTACTTAATTTGATTAACCTGGTTAAGACCGATCAGTCCCGCCAAAATCATACTTGGCCTTCGGCTCAACAAGAAAACAACAATACAACATCAGGTGCATCCCACCAACACAGCCTTAAACAAAAGACACCAAAAGCCTCTAGGGCGACCAGATCTAGTCGGCCTACCTGTCCATCGGTCGACCGTGTTAACACAACTACGGGACTCAAGACCACTAGGACACGTGTCAGCTCTAGGATCAGAGACATTTATTTCACATCAAAATATTTCACCTACAAGATTCAATGTCACTATAAATACAAGGGCACCTATGATAGGAGCATATTTATGCGACGTTTTATCTTGTTTTCTTATGCTTTTCTTAGCATGTTTCCTATGTTTTCTTAATACTTAGCTTGTTTTCGTGTTTTGTAGGATTTTTGGAAGCAAAATTACAAAATGAGTTAATGAGTGCTGTTTTGGAAATCTAAGGAGGAAACTTTGAAACAGACTTCAGCAGATGTGTCAACTTCTTGAAATTAACTGCACCTGCTCGGGAAGAACTAGTTGATGGGCCATATATCGTTGGAAATATACGGAAGTCTAGTTTCTAGATAATTTTACGGTTTGTGAATTGGAGTTGTCTAGAATGAGTTATGGTCGTTTTAGTACACCAAGGTCAGGCTGAGCTGGAATTCAACATTCCTTCTATTTCAAGTTTTCTAATCCTTATCGGGCTTGGACGACTAGAGGCCTAGTTTATTAAGGTTACAGGAGGAAACATTTTAATCAGAAAAAGAAATATAAAAAAATAATAAAGGGAGAGGAGCAGCCACAACATGAGGATTGATTGAGCAGCAAATGCAAACAGTAACGTCTCTCTCCCTCATTAAGGAAATTAACACCCACATCAATTCTGGGCAGCAAAGGGGCAGACACATACATGGGATAAGGGGAAAACGCACAAGGGAGACAAAAAGGCAGCCAGCAAAGAGTCATTCTCCCACACAAAAAGTCAGAAACGTCTCTTTCTCTATATATACTTTGGAACGTCTATTTTTCTCAAAAAAAAAAAAGAAAACTGCAGAAACATTGGAAGCTCTCACACAAGGACTCAGCCACACCATCCATTTTGGTCCATCATTCACAGTTCCAAGGTCAAAAGGCTTAGGAACGTCAAGGCATCATCCAATCACTCTGGCTGACCAACACACCATCAAAGAGCTATCTTCTTCCTCTTTTTATTTTCTGTTTTTTTATGTTCTTGCTGTTTATTTAAATTATGGGTAACTAAGTACTTTAGTTAGGGCTCGATTGAAGCCCTAATCATGTTTCTTTAAGGATTTCGATATGCCTTTGCTGCAAACTACTTTTGTGATGCTTAATTGATTAATTTCATATTATATTTTACTCTTTACATACGTTATGTTATGCTTGATCACCATATGCATGCTGTGTATTGAGTTTGTTACATTAGTAAATTTAGATGACCGAATCTTGTGCCTATGAGAGTAACAAAAGAACTAGTTATAAGTTCTTGAAATTAATGATCATGAATAACTAGAATAGATACCATGTTCTAGGAGTTGTGTGTTTTGTCGATTTCCATTGTGTTATGTGTTCTACTTAGTAGATATCATGCTAAATACTTTAAGAATGAAAAGAGTTAGCGTAGATACCCATGCCTAACTTGTTGCTTAGGGAAATCAATAATTTAAAGAGTAGATATCATGCATTTAGGTTGACAAACATGATCATCTAAAATCTGTTTTGTAGCATTGTGCATGTCGTTTGCTTAAGGAAGAAGATTAACGGTGAACATCGAATCCCTAACTGGTTTTCTCATTGTTTTAACCTCCATCCAATTCTGTTTTTAATCAAACGCTGTTTTTAATATTTTGTTTCGAAATTTTCAGTTTTCAAAATCATCTTAAAATCAATTTTAAACACATATTAATCCAATCCTCGTGGGAATGATCTCGTATTTGTTTTCTATACTATTTGTCTGATCTTGTGCACTTGCGAGATAAAACATGCATATAGTTGCATAATTTTTATGTTGTTATTTATGCAACAAGTTTTTGGCGCCGCTGCCGGGGACTGTGTAACTAATTTGTGCTGAAATTGATTTTTGGTTTTCTTTTACAGGCTGAATTTTGTTTATGCAAGGTCGTCGATCCCAAAATTTAGCGGTCGGTGACTACAATCCTGAGATTGAACGAACTCTTAGACGTCTTAGAAAGCAAGCTGAGAGGGCAAAATTTAACACACAAAGAGAAGATTTTGAAGAAGGAGAAATATCAGAATCAGAGAACGAAATGGGGGAAGAACAGGTTCGAAGGCCAATGAAGGACTCTTTTGTCCCTCAAAACCTTAATCAACCATCATGCATTGCCTACCAACCAATTGCGCAAGGCAGCTTCAATTTATCACCTCAATTGCTTAACATGGTGCCGCACTACAGAGGCACACCTTCTGAGGATCCATACTTGCACATTAGGGATTTCTTCGATCTCTGCAAGACTCAGAACATCCAGGGCCTAACTCCAGAAGGAATCAGGTTAATTCTTTTTCCTTTCTCTTTAAAAGATAATGCTAAGTTGTGGTTGAATTCTCTGGCTGCAGGTTCCATTACTACTTGGGAACAATTGGCTACTAAATTCTTGAAGAAGTTTTTCCCAGCCCAAAAGACAAGACAACTTAAAAGGGAGATTCAAGCCTTTCAACAGAAGGATGGAGATCTTTTCTTTGAGGCATGGGAGCATTTCAAGGAGTTGCTTCTCAAGTGTCCACACCACAATCTATCTCAAGACGATCAGGTACAAGCTTTTTATGAAGGTTTAAATGATATTAACAAAAGTCTTGTTGATTCAGCTTGTGGAGGTGGTGCTTATGGAAAATAGCAGTGATGAAGCCATTGAGCTATTTGAGACCTTAAGTGAAAATTCTCAGCAATTCTCATCAAGAGGGAGACAAGGAGTAAAAAGTAAAGTTGCTTATGAAGTTAGCACAAATTGTGGAGTCCAGAGTCAAATGGCAGCAATGGAGAAAAAGTTAGATATGCTGGTGAAAGCAATGTCAGCTCAGAACATCTCTCAAGTTCAACAAGTTGCTAAAGTCGAGGTATGTGCTATATGTTCTCATTCTAATCATACTACTGAGACTTGTCCTATGTCTTGTTTTATAGATCATGAGCAAGCTAATTATGTGGGGAAAAACAACTAGTATCCCAAGAACAACTCATATTTGAACACTTATAATCCAGGATGGAAAGACCACCCAAATTTCTCTTGGAGCAACAGTCAGAATGTGCTTAATCCACAAGGGCAGCAGAAGAACTTCCAGTAGGGAAATAATTATCATGCTTCATCACAGGTGGCACAACCAAATACTGACCAGAAGAAGAATAATCTTGAAGGTGCCATACTCCAGTTCTTGACTGCACAACAACAGACAAATGCTCTAACTAGTCAGAACATTCAGAAATTAGAGGCAACAACTAGCCAAGCTATTCAGAGATTGGAGGCACAAGTAGGGCAAATGGAAAATGAGTTAAGTGAGAGGAAGAAATGAGAGTTTCCATCACAAACCATACCTAATCCGGGAGGCCAGGAGCAGCTCAAGGCTGTGACAATCCTTAGAAGTGGCAAGGTAGTTGACAATAAGGTGGGGACATATGAGAAAGATCCAGAAAATGCTGAACCAACTCCAGCCACAAAGGTACGTGAGAAGGAGAAGGTGATATTGCCACCCTTCCCTCAAAGGTTAGTTAAGCAAAAGAAAGAAAAACATCTTCTTGATATTTTTGAAACTTTGAGAAAAGTAGAAATCAACATTCCTTTACTTGATGCAATTAAACAGATTGCATCTTATGCTAAGTTTTTAAAGGATTGTTGTACACACAAAAGACAGTTTTAGGAACATGATAAAGTTGCATTGACTGAGGAGGTAAGTGCGGTTTTATTGAGAAAGCTACCACCTAAACTAACAGATCCAGGTAGTTTTACTATTCCTTGCAGGGTTGGTGACTGTCTGTTTGAACGTGTTTTGCTTGATTTAGGAGCAAGCCTTAACTTGATGCCTTATACCGTTTATGAGGAGTTGAGGTTGGGGGAGCTCAAGCCAACCTCAATTATATTGCAATTGGCAGATAGAAGCATCAGAAGACCTAGAGGTATATTGGAGGATGTTTTGGTTCAGGTAAATGAAATTATTTTGCCTGCTGATTTTGTTGTTCTGGATATGGAAGATTCCCCTATGCCATCTTCATTACCTATTATTCTTGGTAGACCCTTTATGATAACTGCTGATACGAAGATAAGTGTGAAAAATGGTCCTATACGCATGAAAGTTAATGGTAAGAAGATAGAATTCATGTTGTCTGACACTATCAAATTTCCACATGATAACCATGATTGTTTCAAGATTGATGTGGTAGGAAGTGTTGTTGAGCAAGTGTTTCAAGTACATAGCATTGACCCTTTGGAGGCATGCATAGCCCACAAACTCACAAGGCTAAATTATGAACGTGGATGTGATGTTACAGAGATAGACCTCCATGAAGTTGTGCATTCTCTTGAGGCTTCTAAGCCTTATCCAAGTAAGTATGTACCTTCCTTTGAAACTCTTGCGTCTACTAATACTGCTCTTGTCCCTTCCATTGTCAGGGCACCAAAACTAGAATTGAAGCAACTACTTGAACAATTAAAGTATGCTTACTTGGGAGAGAACCAGACATTACCAGTGATAGTTGCTGCAAACTTGAGTATGGTGGAGCAAGAGAAGTTGTTGAGAGTTCTTAGGGAGCACAAGACTGCATTAGGGTGGACCATTGCCGACATCAAAGGCATAAGTCCATCCAAGTGCATGCATAGAATCCTCCTTGAAGATAATGCAAAGCCTAACAGGGATGCTCAGAGACGGCTTAACCCACACATGAAGGAAGTAGTGAGAGCAGAGGTTCTTAAGCTCTTAGATGTTGGCATCATCTACCCCATCTCAAATAGCAAATGGGTAAGTCCAGTTCATGTTGTGCCTAAGAAGAGTGGAATCACAATGATGAAGAATGAAGAGAATGAGCTTGTTCCTACCTGGCTAGCCACAGGTTGGAGAGTGTGCATTGATTACAGAAAGCTCAACAATGAAACCAGGAAAGATCATTTTCCTTTTCCCTTTATTGATCAGATGTTAGAAAGGTTAGCAGGTAATAGTCATTACTATTTTTTAGATGGTTATAGTGGTTATAATCAGATTGCTATAACACTAGAGCACCAGGAGAAGACCACGTTCACATGCCCCTTTGGCACATTTGCATACAGAAGGATGCCATTCGGTTTGTGTAATGCACCTGCCATATTCCAGAGGTGCATGATGAGCGTATTTTCAGACATGCTGGAGAGATTTATAGAGGTATTTATGGATGATTTCAGTTTTTTTGGTTCTAACTTTGATGATTGTCTTAACCATTTGCAGCTTGTTCTAAAGAGATGCGAGGAATGCAACCTAGTGTTGAATTGGGAGAAGTGCCATTTCATGGTACAACAAGGTATTGTTTTAGGTCATGTAATATCTAGCAAGGGCATTGAGGTGGACAAGGCAAAGATTGACATCGTATCAAAATTACCTCCTTCTACATCTGTGAAGGGTGTGAGAAGTTTTCTAGGGTATGTAGGGTTTTACAGAAGATTCATAAAAGATTTCTCTAAAATGTCTAGACCTCTTTGTGCGTTATTGTCTAAAGATGTTGAGTTTGTGTGGACAGAAGAGTGCATGAATGCCTTTAACACATTGAAAGAGCTACTCACATCTGCACCCATTATGATGCCACCTGATTGGAAACTCCAATTCGAGCTCATGTGTGACGCCAGTGATTATGCTTTGGGAGCTGTTCTAAGTCAGAGAGTTAACAAGGTACCTCATGCTATTTATTATGCCTCTAGAACTTTGAATGATGCTCAGCTTAATTATTCTACTACTGAAAAAGAATTGTTAGCTGTTATATTTGCTTTGGAGAAGTTTAGGTCTTACTTGATTGGTTCTAAAGTTATTGTTTTTACTGATCATGCTGCTTTGAGATTTTTGTTTGATAAGAAAGATGCTAAACCTAGGTTGATTAGATGGGTGCTCTTACTGCAAGAATTTGATCTTGAGATTAAGGACAAGAAGGGTAGTGAGAATGTGGTTGCAGATCATTTGTCCAGGTTACTTCATGATGAAGAAGGGAACAAGCTTCCCTTGAGTGAAAACTTTCCAGATGAGCAGTTATTTGCAATTGATTTACAACTTCCATGGTATGCAGATATTGTTAATTATATAACTACTAAGGTTTTTCCTCCAGGTATGTCGAGCCAAGAAAGGAAGTGATTAGTGTCTATGTCTAGGCACTACTATTGGGACGAGCCCTACTTGTTCAAATTTTGTCCAGATCAAATTATCAGAAGCTCTTGTGACAGATGCCAACGAACAGGGAACATCTCTTCTAGAAATCAGATGCCATTGCAAAACATTCAAGTGGTGGAGCTCTTTGATGTGTGTGGTATCGACTTCATGGGTCCATTTCCTAACTCATTTTTTTTTTTATATATATTCGTGTGGGTGTGGATTATGTATCTAAATGGGTCGAGGATGTTCCCTCAAAAACTAATGATCACAAAGTTGTTGTGAAGTTCTTGCAGGATAACATCTTTACTAGGTTTGGGACACCAAGGGCAATAATTAGTGATGGAGGTAGCCACTTCAACAACCAGGCTTTTGCTTCCTTAATGAAGAAATATGGGATCACACATAAGGTTGGCACTCCATATCATCCTCAAACCAATGGTCAAGTGGAGATAAGCAATAGAGAGATCAAAAGCATCCTAAAGAAGACAGTGAATATTAGAAGGAAATATTTGTCTCTACGCTTGAATGATGCATTGTGGGCATATCGGACTGCATACAAAAGCCCCATTGGCATGTCCCCATATCGTCTAGTCTTTGGGAAGGCATGTCACCTACCAGTGGAGTTAGAGCATAGAGCATATTGGGCTATTAAGAAATTCAACTATGATATGCAACAAGCAGGTGACAAGAGGAAGTTACAGCTGAATGAGCTTGAAGAGTTGAGGTATGATGCATATGAGAATGCTAAGTTGTATAAGGAACAGACCAAGGCGTATCATGATAAGCAGCTAGCTAGGAAGGAGTTTCATGTGGGACAGAAGGTGTTGATCTACAATTCAAAATTGAGACTTTTCCCTAGTAAGCTCAAGTCTAGGTGGTACGGTCCTTATGTTGTTACAAAAGTTTTCCCTCATGGAGCTTTACAGGTTCATAGCAAAGAGAAGAATCAAACATTCATGGTGAATGGGCACTGAGTGAAGCCCTATATTGAGATGAGCTTTGAGCCTAGAGAGGAGGATGTGACTCTCCAACCTATTCAGTACATTGCATGAGAGTCCAACAGTCTGGCTGAAGACTATAAACTTAGCACTACTTGGGAGGTAACCCAAAGGGAAGTTGGGAGGTAACCCATGTGAAAAGGATTATGACAGTTTTGGCACTCTACAACCACTGACAATCAGATTTGCTTTCTCTCACCCTTTCCTTCTTTATCGTTAACTTTGCTTTCGTTTGTTTTGTTTTGTTTTATTTTCTTTGTGTGTGTCGTCGCTTGTTTCTCCTTCCTTAAATGCTTCATTGTTTTACTTTAACTTTCAATCATTGAGGACAATGTTAGATTTAGGTGTGAGGGGGAAACACTTGTGTTTTCCGTTGATTTTGCATTAGTTTTTTAAAAAAAAAAAAATTTGACAGCTTTATTTTTTGCCTTAGTTTGTGTCGGTTTTACTAGTGTTAAATTGGGTAGTTTTTGTGTGTTTTTTTTTTTTGTGTCTTAGGTTTCTTTCCAACACAATGATGAGATTTGGTTTTTAATTGCATGACTTCTAAGCATGATTCAAGGTCTGAAATTATTCTTTGGTTAATACTCAAGTATTCATGGTTATCATATGCAAAATCACATGTAATCACCCGAGTAAGTGGTACCCATAACATGCTTAATTGAATGAAGCTCAATACAACCCTTTTGTGAGCTTTTAAACCTTTATCCTTTGTTTGAGAGAGTTGTATTTGTTTAATCTATCACCTTCTTGTCAATTAAGTTGTTGTATGATCTTATCTTTCGTTGCTTGGTTGCTACTTGAATTGCTTATCATCATTGGAACTAAATGCTATAACTGATATTAATTTCTTTTCGAGGCATTGAATTGATTTGCATGACATACTTGAGATGATGAAGGCACCTAGATTACCACCATTGCCAAAATGGCCTTTGACCCATGATATAATTTCCTCTAGGTAAACCCTTGTTGAGCCTTTGTTTAAGCCTTTTTGTTTCATAACCCTCATTTTCCTCACCTAGCCTAAACACTTTCATCCTTACCCTTTTTCTTAAAGATTAGTGAAGCATAATTTGTAGAGACTTAATTGTGAATCAAGGGGTGTTAAAAGAGCAAGTTTGGAGGAATGTTCAAAAGAAAAAAAAAAGATAAGAATTGTACACGGTTCAGAGTGTGCACCAGAAAAAAAAAATTCTACATTGTGTTTGAATTGTTAATGCCCTTACCGTTCTTGTATTGATTGTTGAAGTATGGTCAATAATGTTCAAATGGGTCATTAAGTGTATGTACTTGCTCAGTACTTATATGATTTTTAAGCCTTGATAGTGATACAAGATCTTATGTCTCTAACATCATTGCATGCTTCTACTATTTCTTTAAGAACTTTGTGTTATCCATATCCATTCTTTCTTTAACCCCTTACCCTTTGGCCTCATTACAATCCTCATAAAGACCTTCTGATTTTTTTTTTTGTGTTTATATCAATATGTGGAGATTTGAATGAAGTATAAGCATATGGTGTTACTTGTTCTTGCATTCAAGTAATAGCATTCTTTTCATGAGTCATATTCATAAGAAAAATTCTGAAAGTGCCTTTATTTCTTGTTATATTATATGTGAGCAAATTGTTTCCATTTTACATCAATCCTCTCACATATAACTAGTATAGGAAGAGTGACTTAACCAGAAAATATGAGGTAAAATCAGAGCTTATTCGAAGAGAATTTTGAGCTAATTCTTTGCAGCATGTATCTCTCTTTGTACTTGTGCTTTGATTGATTTAATTGTGAGTATGTGTATGATTTCTATGAAGGTAGATTAACTCTTGGATCATGTGGACCAATTCTTATGCTTATGATGAATCTTAATATGTCATGATTCATTGAAAATCTCTGAGACAAATGTTGGAAGGTTTAGATTGAATTATTGAGTCTTTGTTTTTCTTTAATTCTTTGTTTCTGTTTTGCTCGATGACTAGCAAAAGCTTAAGTGTGGGGGAATTTGATAGGAGCATATTTATGCGACGTTTTATCTTGTTTTCTTATGCTTTTCTTAGCATGTTTCCTATGTTTTCTTAATACGTAGCTCGTTTTCGTGTTTTGTAGGATTTTTGGAAGCAAAGTTACAAAAGGAGTTAATGAGTGCTGTTTTGGAAATCTAAGGAGGAAACTTTGAAACAGACTTAAGCAGATGTGTCAACTTCTCGAAATTAACTGCACCTGCTCGGGACGAACTAGCTTATGGGCCATATATCGTTGGAAAGATACGGAAGTCTAGTTTCTACAGAATTTTATGGTTTGTGAATTGGAGTTGTCTAGAATGAGTTATGGCCGTTTTAGTACAGCAAGGTCAGGCTGAGCTGGAATTCAGCATTCCTTCTATTTCAAGTTTTCTAATCCTTATCGGGTTTGGACGACTAGAGGCCTAGTTTATTAAGGTTACGGGAGGAAACATTTTAATCAGAAAAAGGAATATAAAAAAATAATAAAGGGAGAGGAGCAGCCACAACGTGAGGATTGATTGAGCAGCGAATGCAAACAGTAACGTCTCTCTCCCTCATTAAGGAAATTAACACCCACATCAATTCTGGGCAGCAAAGGGGCAGACACATACATGGGACAAGGGGAAACGCACAAGGGAGACAAAAAGGCAGCTAGCAAAGAGTCCTTCTCCCACACAAAAAGTCATAAACGTCTCTCTCTATATCATATACTTTGGAACGTCTCTTTTTCTCAAAAAAAAGAAAGTTGCAGAAACGTTGGAAGCTATCACACAAGGACTCAGCCACACCATCCATTTTGCTCCATCCTTCAAGGTTCCAAGGTCAAAAAGGCTTAGGAACGTCAAGGCATCATCCAATCACTCTGGCTGACCAACACATCATCAAAGAGCTATCTTTTTCCTCTTTTTATTTTCTGTTTTTTTATGTTCTTGCTGTCTATTTAAATTATGCGTAACTAAGTACTTTAGCTAGGGCTCGATTGAAGCCCTAATCATATTTCTTTAAGGATTTCGATATGTCTTTGCTGTAAAATACTTTTGTGATGCTTAATTGATTAATTTCATATTATATTTTACTCTTTACATACGTTATGTTATGCTTGATCACCATATGCATGCTGTGTATTGAGTTTGTTACATAGGTAAATTTAGATGACCGAATCTTGTGCCTATGAGAGTAACAAAAGAACTAGTTATAAGTTCTTGAAATTAATCATCATGAATAACTAGAATAGATACCATGTTCTAGGAGTTGTGTGTTTGTCGATTTCCATTGTGTTATGTGTTCTTAAAGTGCAACTTAGTAGCTACCATGCTAAATACTTTAAGAATGAAAAGAGTTAGCGTAGATACCTATGCCTAACTTGTTGTTTAGGGAAATCAATAATTTAAAGAGTAGATATCATGCCTTTAGGTTGACAAACATGAGCATCTAAAATCTGTTTTGTAGCATTGTGCATGTCGTTTGCTTAAGGAAGAAGATTAGCAGTGAACATCGAATCCCTAACTGATTTTCTCATTGTTTTAACCTCGATCCAATTCTGTTTTTAATCAAACGCTGTTTTTAATATTTTGTTTGGAAATTTTCAGTTTTCAAAATCATCTTAAAATCAATTTTAAACACATATTAATCAAATCCTCGTGGGAATGATCTCGTATTTGCTTTCTATACTATTTGTCTGATCTTGTGCACTTGCGAGTTAAAACGTGCATATAGTTTCATAATTTTTATGTTGCTATATGTACAACAAACTCCCCTAAAAAAGGTAATAAGAACCTTGCCCTTACGCTGTCTAATTACTACAGTACCATCCACACTTAACTGACTTAAGCATTGGAGACAGTTAAGCCGACACCCCATCGGTGCTGCTTTACTCTTACCTTCTCCCTGCATGTCTTTCTATCTCTAAGGAGAGCGAGTCAAGCGAGCTTAGTGAGCCAACTCTAAGTTGGTCCATTATTGGCATCTAAGTTGGAAACCCATCACGTTCTCAGAGGAAGAAGAGAAAGGCATCGTGTTCCCGCACGACGACCCCTTCACCATCAGGGCCCAAATTTCCAATTACGATGTAAGAAGAATACTCGTTGACACCAGGAGCTCGGTCAATGTACTATTCTGGGATACTTTCAAACAGATGGGCATAGACGAGAAAGAGCTCGATCGAAAGGTCACACCACTTCTGGGTTTCTCAGGGGACTCAGTCTTATCCAAGGGCATCATCTCTATGCCAGTATCAATAGGGACTACCCCAAAGATAGCCACAACCATCACGACCTTCCTTGTGGTCGATTGTCCCACGACCTATAACGCCATTATCGGACAAGGATTACTCAATCAAATGAAGGCTATCGTGGCAACCCACCTACTACTGATGAAATTCCCAACAGCCATGGGAACGGGACATGTGCAAGGAGACCAACTCTCCAGAAGAATATGCTATGCCACGACCTTAACCAAGACGAGCAAGCAGAATCGGCCAGATCAAACAGAAACTCTATCAGTCACCAAAACCGCCCTGAGAGATTACCCCATCAACCCAAAACTCATGGAAGAATTCCAAGATAGCCCTCCGGAAGATCCACGAGACCTTGCAAACATGCCACAGGCCGAACCTGTGAAAGAGACAGAGTCAATACCTCTATCTGATCAGCACAAAGATCGCACAATCTGGATAAGATCAAAGCTGAAACCCACCATACGAGCATCCCTCGTAGAATTCTTGAAGGAACATGTTGAAGTATTTGCATGGTCTTACGCATACATGCTAGGCATCTCCGCTGATGTGATATGCCACAGGCTCACCATCAACCCATCATTCAAGGCAATCACACAGAAGCAGCGAAGCTATGATACCGAGAGACAATTGACCATGCAGGCCGAAATCACAAAGTTGAGCACCATACACTTCATCCGGAAAGCCATATATGCTGCCTGGGTAGCAAACATGGTGCTCGTCAAGAAACCATCCGGATCCTGGCGCATGTGCATCGACTTCACCGATCTCAACAAGGCTTGTCCCAAGGACAATTTCCCATTACCTAAGATCGATATGCTCGTGGACGCCACCGCAGGACATGGATTACTCAGCTTCATGGATGCTTACTCAGGCTATAACTAGATCCTTATGAATCCAGGTGATCAAATCCATACAAGCTTTCGAACTAACCTAGGTGTCTACTGCTACAATGTTATGCCTTTTGGCCTAAAGAATGCAGGAGTGACATACCAAAGATTGGTCAACTTCATGTTCGCTGATCAAATCGGTAAAACAATGGAGGTCTATGTGGACGACATGATTGTCAAGTGCAAAACAGATGACGAGCACATTCCCAACTTGGCTAGGATGTTCAAAGTCCTCAAGGAGTACAAGATGCGCCTCAACCCCACCAAATGTGTCTTCGAAGTGGGATCATGCAAATTCTTGGGATATATGATCAGCCAGAGAGGCATTGAGGCAAATCCTGAAAATATCAAGGCAATCCTTGACATGCAACCTCCACAAACCCACAAAGACATCCAACGCTTGACAGGACGAGTGGCAGCTCTCATTTGCTTCATATCTAAAGCAACTGACAGATGCGCCTCATTCTTCAAAGCTCTAAAAAGCAAGAGCAAACAAATTGATTGGACGGAGGAATGCAACAAGGCATTCGCTGAACTCAAGCTATACATGAAAGGGCACTACTGCTAGCAAGACCAGAGACCGGGGAGCATCTCATCGTATACTTATCAGTATCAACCTTAGTTGTCAGCTATGTTCTTATCACAAGACGGGAAAGGGGTAGAACATCTTGTCTACTACGTCATCAAAGCATTTCAGTAAGCAGAGACCAAGTACCCTAACCCGGAGAAACTTGCTCTGGCTCTAGTAGTCACAGCACGGAGGCTCAGGCCATACTTCCAAGCACATGAGATCAAGGTCGTCACCAGCAAACCCTTGAGACAAGTTCTACAGAAGCCAGACAACTCTGGCCATCTCACCAAATGGGTAATCGAGCTGAGCGAGTTCGATATCTCCTATGTAGCCAAGACAGCTGAGAAAGGACAAGCAATGGCTGACTTCATCGCCGAAAACTCCTACCAACCTACACAATACATACCACCGGAGGCAACCCCTCTGCAAGGAATCACCACCAAGGAAATCCCAGAATCAACCAAGGCACCCCCAATTGATCCGCAGCGCCCATGTTGGACAGTATACGTGGATGGATCCGCTTGCCACAGTGGATTATGAGCAGGACTAGTTCTCACTTCCCCAGAACAATTCAAGCTAGAATATGCCCTACACTTAAGCTTCAAGGCATCCAACAACGAGGCCGAGTATGAAGCACTGTTGGCTAGCCTACGCTTAGCCAAAGACCTGGAGGCCAAATATTTGAGGATCTACATCGATTCACAATTGGTGGTCAGCCAAATCAACAACGACTTTGAACCCAATGATGTATCGATGTCACTTTACTTGGTCCTGGCAAAGCAACTTCTTCAAAGCTTATTGGCTTATGAAATCAACAAAATCCAAAGATCGGAAAATAGTCATGCCGATGCTCTAGCACGACTTGCATCCTCACTGGATGAGAAGGATAAGCAAATGGTACTTGTGGAAGTCCAACATGTGCCCAGCACGAGACCACACCCAATATACACCATCAACACCAGTCCCACCTGGATGAATCCCATCAAAGCTTTCCTCCAAGACGACACTCTACTAGAGGACCAGATTGATGCCAAGAAAATCAAGAGACAATCAGATCGATATGTCAGGACCCGTCCCGAATTTCCCCTCGAAACCCGGGAAGAACCCTGATCCCGTCTGACAACCTAAGAAAAGGTTCCCAAAATACCTTTCAATCCTTACAAATTATAATAATAATAAATACTTTCACTTGTCAGACAAGGGATTCAAACACTCAATAATTCCCGTAATTAATGACCAACCAAATACAATATAATATCAAAGCGTCTAAGTAGGATCAAGGGTACAATTTAGATATCCTACTCAAATATAACTACACAGCGCAGCCGAAAGTACTAATGCTTCTGCCTCGAGATAAGTGTCCGCATCAACTCAACTCAACATCCTGAAGGGGGTTTAAACACAAAAGTTGTGAGTGGACAAAAATAATCATTTATAAATCGTTTTCCAAGGAAATATTACCTTTTTCCCCCTCCATTTATAAAATCATGCATGCATCACATAAAACAGTTTATGATACAAAAACATTATTTGAAACCATCGAAATTCCATTTCTCTTTAAAACCACTTAGTTGGACTCACATAAAATCTGTATAATGAAAATACCTCGTGGTCCACAGTTTGGTTTGAAAATCCTCCCCAACGGAGTTTAAAATCATTTAATTCAACATGGACACATAATATCTCAAATCCACTGTTCCCGACATATCCACAACACACCAGGGTATCCCTTGAGATGTGTTAAAATCTGTACTACAACTCTCTGTACTATGCATAGACAGCCTCGCGACCCGACGGAGCAAGACCCCTCAACACCAAAGTCGGAGCCCTCAACAACCAGCGGAGCAAAACCCCTCAACACCAGTTAGAGCAACTCTAACCATCGGGACAGAAAACCAGTGAACCAAATCCGTATTTTGAAATCTTTGTTTCTTGGCCTAAGTCAAATTCTTTGAAATATCATTTTATGGCCAAAACCAATAATATCATAATTACGGGTCTAAACCCAAATCACAGGCTCAAATAGTTACCACGTCAAAACGATATCAAAATCGAGTACAAAAACCAGGCCATTTCTCAAAACACACTTTAACTGAAATATTGGAAACATGTGTCCAGCATCATTTCTAAATTCCAGAAATTCATTGCACCCATACATAATAGTATTTAAATCAAAGATATATTTATGCATGCATTATAGTTTATAACCAAAAGTCCACTCACAAACCTGTCCAAGCAAGCTCAATCCCGAAATGTATGCTCCCCTGAAGTACCTGGAGCAGTATCGCCTGTCCAAATTAATAATCGGGATTACCAGCTAATAATAAGAACCTTAAATATAAACCCCCTAAACCCCGGGAGGTCTACCTATGCTGGCCTAGAAAACGCAGCAA
The DNA here is from genome assembly GCA_037349345.1 of Oemleria cerasiformis. Taxonomy (NCBI): domain Eukaryota; kingdom Viridiplantae; phylum Streptophyta; class Magnoliopsida; order Rosales; family Rosaceae; genus Oemleria; species Oemleria cerasiformis. Next base: position 10,586,977 of record JAZGTL010000031.1, read on the forward strand.
CTTCAAACGCCCAAAACAACCCCTAAACGACGTCTGATCGACCCAAAACCTGCACCAACAGATCTGGAACGTCAAAAACTAGTTGTCACGCGCCACCGTGACGTCAAACTCGGCCCCATGCGCCGCCACGCGACTCCGAAAGTACGAAACACGCGCCCACGCGCCTGGATCGGTCCAACCCGGCCCAACTCGGCCTGACCCGATCCAACTCAACTCGACTGGTTCACTCAACCCGACTAGTTCACTTAACCCGATCGATTCAACTCGACCCGACCGGTTCACTCGACCCGACTGGTTCACTCGACCCGACTGGTTCACTCGACCCGACTGGTTCACTCAACCCGACCAATTTACTCAACCTGATCGGTCACCGGTGACTCGCTGGAGAAGACGACCGGTCGCCGGCGCCACCGTCTGGTTTCCGCCGGAATCCCCAATTTCCGGCCGAAACTTCAAGCTTTTATAACTTCCTCAAAACTCAACCATTTTTCACAAATTTTACGTCTAAATCTATCTACTCGAACCCAGGAATCCAATTATGACCTTAAAACATCAAACACGTACTTGTGTAAGCCGAAAAATCGATCGGAAGATCCGAAACTTCCTATACTCGATTCGGCTTCCCCCGTGGTCCTCTCCTTCGATGGTTGGTACGGTTATGATTGTGGGAAGGAGTAGAATACGATTAGTGGATCAAAAATGGAAGTTAAAGCCTTGAATCAAAAGTTGAGTTTGTGGGTTTTGGTTGTGTTTTTCTCACGGGTTCAATGGTTTTGGGAGTGTGTTTCACAGAGAGAAAATGAGGATGAAGAAATGATGTGGATCAGATTAATCTGATTTGGGTGGTTAAAAAATATCTCCCCTCTATGGCAAATTACCAAACTGCCCTTACACGTCTAGACCCATAACTTTCGTACACGAACTTTGTTTCCCGCGTGCCGCCTGTCTACGAACTCGTGAGTTCGAGACCTACGCAACAGTATCCAAAACACCACCAAAAGTGTCTCGAAACAAAATTTGACTTTCACGCCCCTTAACAAGCAAGGGTAAAATCATCATTTTACATAAATAATTTACGTAAATCCAATAATTGAAATTTCGGGTTGTTACACGATACACCATCCAACATGACCATCTCTACAAGCGTGGTTTCACTACCCCACTATTGAAGTGCCTGACACCAGACATTGGTGATTACGTGCAAAGAGAAATGCACGAAGGCATTTGTGGAGATCATTCTGGAGCACGAACTTTGGCACAAAAGGCCTTCAGGCAAGGGTACTATTGGCCCACCATGCTCTCAGACGCCATTAAACTCACGTAAAAGTGCGACAAGTGGCACTCGATCGGCCATGGACATTCCTAGCCGATTGGCCATATGATCGTGCGAGGTTCTGCTCCCGTGGGCAGTACAAGATTACATACACTCATCTTGCAAGTGGCACTCAATCGACCATGGAAATTCCTAGCCGATCGGCCACATAATCGTGCGAAGTTCTGCACCTGCGGGCGGTACAAGAAGACATACACTCATCTTGCAAGTGGCACTTGATCGGCCATGAACATTCCTAGCCAATCGGGCACATGATCGTGCAAGGCTCCGCTCATGCGGGTCGTATAAGATGATTGATAGAAGAAATACTGAACACAATAATTATGAACTTTATTTCTACTAAGTATAACTTTGCAAGTGTACAAAATCGATGGAGATAGTATAATGACAAGCAAAGGTCGATCCCTCGAGGACTTGTTCAACAATTAACCCAATTAAGTTCATATTTAAGTAACTTAGATAAAAACACACACACACACACACACCAAGGGGGGGGGCCCGTGGTGGGGGGTTTGGTTGAGAATTGAAACTTAAAAAACAAGTAAAATAAAGTGCAGAAAATAATAATGCAAGAATGAAAGGTTGTTAACTAAGGCGAATTAAGGCTTACTATCCACTCTAACCAATTATAGTCCTTAACCAGATTTTCTTGACCTAATTACTATGCAACTTCTGAATTAAGTGCCCATGCAAAGGTCCCGATGGTTGGCCCACTCCACATATATTATTCTCTCTTACTTGGCATGTTCTAAGCATGATGTGTACTCTAGAACGACTATCACCTACCAGTTAAGATGATGGATGAAGTACAAAGAGAATTTAATGACACTACACTAGCCTAGAAAAGTGATGTGCATTCCTAGAGCATTGTGAATTCCGACTACAAGATCGTTTCTTAACCTCAACCTCTTGATGCTCATGAATTACAAGATGATATAGTGGTCACTCAAGCAATTCCATCAATAAGTTATGCAAACAAGGTAGCAAAGCTCATAGGCATAAAGGAATGGCAGTTAAAGCAGTAATCAGAGTTATTCAGCACGCATAGCAATCAAAATCAAGAGCCAAAATCTAATTAACAAACTAACATGGTTAGGGCTTCAAGCAGCCCTAATCCTAACAAAAACTACTCACGCATAATTGGGATTAAAACATATATAATTGAATTCATAATTAAATTGCAATAATAAAAATAAGGTTACAGAATAGATTGTTGAAGAACAGGCACAACAGAGCCACGACAGAGCCTTCCTCTCTAAGCTCCACGCCTAATAATCTGTGTGTAAAATATTATCTCTAAAATATATGGTCTTCCCAAAACTCTGAACAAAGGCTCCCTTTTATAGACAAAGGGAAAACCTTGTCCTATAAGGATTGGTAAGACCTTAGCCTAGAATGTTCTAGAATAGTTATTGTACTTCTAAGTAATTACAAAGTCCCTAAAATCTATTAGAACCAATCAGAACGTGGTTGGGAGTGTGAATGCAAGCTGGCAAGTGGGAACACAAGCTGGCCGCAGGCAGCCCGCGGTCAGACGTTGGAACTTAGAACTTGGCCCATCGAATGTCTTCGTCATAGGGGTCTGGGACTGCGCTTTTGAGGCACACCACGACCATAGTAGAAGCGCACCTTTGTGTAGACTAGGCACAAAGATTTTCAGGCTTAGCGCAGAGGAGGAACTTTGATCCACCGTTGGCTGAACATGAACTAAGGTTTAGGCGCAGAGGCTGGGCTCGGATGGGAAGTTATTGGGACATGTACTCGACATGTCCTGGCACGACCTTGGCACTTCTAGGACATGAACTTGATGTCATGAGACACAGGTTTGGGACCCGGATGGCATGATCTGAGGTACTTGGTCAAGGACTCAAAATAGGCGCATTGGCGCACTCATGACCTAGTTCAGGACCTGATATTGAAATGAGGACATCTCCTTCATCTGAACTCCGATTTGAGTCATTCTTTGTGCGTTCTTCTCAGAATTTACCTATCTTTCCAAATCTGTACAAGTCTCACAAGATTGATCATTTTCTACTATTGATGGCACGAAATCATTCAAAAGACATGTAAGAGAGGCATATAAAGACATCAAAATAATGCATAAATAATGACTGATCAAATACCCCCAAACCTATCTTTTGCTAGTCCCTGAGCAAAACAAACTTTAACAAAATGAAAAGACTCGATCTTAGTTAAGATAGAACATTTAAACCCCTAGGTTCACCTAGTAGGAGGAGTTTTGTCTCATGAGGGTTATAGCAACACGAAACCCACAAACGTTTTACTTAGACAAAAATATGCTAGAGATAGTACTTTTAACAAGCTAATAAAGAATCAAAGTAAGTAGACATGCTTTGCAGAACTAAAAGGAATGCCATAGCCGTGAGTGTCATGTAAAGGTGTACGTGTATAAGTGGCAAAATTTTCAGGTGATCAAGTTTGAAAACAACTTCATCTAAGTGCCCTAGAAAGAATTCGCCTCGACTCTAATCCTCACTAGGCAACTCTCAATTCGCATAAGAATCTTAGGCTTTCACTCTTTTCAAGCATATGTGATGAGCTTATGTTATGAAATTCAAATTTAATCACATATGAGTAACAATGAAGAATAGCACTTTATGGAAATAAATATCTCATGAAAGGAATTGAACTTTAAGAACATAGATACGTACCTTAATCCTCAGCATGATTGTCCATAAGATCAGTTAGGTCTTCCTTTTTTTGGTTGTAATGGGGCTAAGCTTAGGGGTTTAGCAAGGAAGGATGGGATTCAAGGAACCTGAGCTGTGCCAAGGCATGAGAAGTCATGACTTGAACTTAGAATTTCTTAACTGAATCCTTTCTTAAGGCCCACGGCATTGTGCTTTCTTGATGGCTTATTTTGAGGCTCTTGTGGCTTATTTTGAGGCTTTTGGCTCACTTGGCTCAATTCACTTTGTTTTTCACTTTTTATCTTTTGTTTTTTCTTTTCAACGTTTCTTTCTTTCTTTTGATTTGAACATTTTTTTTCTTTTCTTCTTTGAATTGAATTGAACCAAGATCATGCAATGATTTCCTCACATTTTCGTGCAGCTTGCAACTTGTAAAGCTTTCTTTACTTTTGAACTTTGAATTGACGCCAATGTCCTGAAAGGAATTGAACTTTAAGAACATAGATACGTACCTTAATCCTCAGCATGATTGTCCATAAGATCAGTTAGGTCTTCCTTTTTTTGGTTGTAATGGGGCTAAGCTTAGGGGTTTAGCAAGGAAGGATGGGATTCAAGGAACCTGAGCTGTGCCAAGGCATGAGAAGTCATGACTTGAACTTAGAATTTCTTAACTGAATCCTTTCTTAAGGCCCACGGCATTGTGCTTTCTTGATGGCTTATTTTGAGGCTCTTGTGGCTTATTTTGAGGCTTTTGGCTCACTTGGCTCAATTCACTTTGTTTTTCACTTTTTATCTTTTGTTTTTTCTTTTCAACGTTTCTTTCTTTCTTTTGATTTGAACATTTTTTTTCTTTTCTTCTTTGAATTGAATTGAACCAAGATCATGCAATGATTTCCTCACATTTTCGTGCAGCTTGCAACTTGTAAAGCTTTCTTTACTTTTGAACTTTGAATTGACGCCAATGTCCTGAAAGGAATTGAACTTTAAGAACATAGATACGTACCTTAATCCTCAGCATGATTGTCCATAAGATCAGTTAGGTCTTCCTTTTTTTGGTTGTAATGGGGCTAAGCTTAGGGGTTTAGCAAGGAAGGATGGGATTCAAGGAACCTGAGCTGTGCCAAGGCATGAGAAGTCATGACTTGAACTTAGAATTTCTTAACTGAATCCTTTCTTAAGGCCCACGGCATTGTGCTTTCTTGATGGCTTATTTTGAGGCTCTTGTGGCTTATTTTGAGGCTTTTGGCTCACTTGGCTCAATTCACTTTGTTTTTCACTTTTTATCTTTTGTTTTTTCTTTTCAACGTTTCTTTCTTTCTTTTGATTTGAACATTTTTTTTCTTTTCTTCTTTGAATTGAATTGAACCAAGATCATGCAATGATTTCCTCACATTTTCGTGCAGCTTGCAACTTGTAAAGCTTTCTTTACTTTTGAACTTTGAATTGACGCCAATGTCCTTTGAATTAGGCAGCATCTTCTTTCACCTCTCATTCTCACCATGAATCTCATTTAGGGCAACCTTAGCACAACTGAGGTTATGGGGTATGGCTATGATGAATGGCTAAGTATTTCGGTTAGGTTATACTTTGGGTGATGAAAGAAAAGGTTGAGTGTTTGGCTTCAAAATTGGCTTAGGGAGCATGCAATAAGGTAGGATAAAGCCTTTAGAGGTTAAAGCATACATAGTCTACATCACTTCTTATGGAAAACCACACATTAGATCAAGAGTATCTAAATGATGTTAGTTCTTTAAAATTCAATGCAAATATGATGTAATGAGATCAACAATTAAGAACAAAAGCGATGAGTGTTTAAGAGTAGAAACAAGTATATCCCTCAGAAAGAACGGAAATTAGGCTCAAAGATCTCACAGGGTAGTCTCCACTAATTTTCTAAGGTTCACTCAAATTCAGTTATTTTGTTCACTTAATCACTTAAAACATGGCATTGTGAAGTATAGATTATGAACTACTTGACCATGGCATGACTCTTAGTAAGGCTAAGACAGTTAACTTAGCATATACATCCCTATTAACAATTTATCATACTATTCAAAAACAAAAAATTAAGTAACTAAATAAACACAAAATCTAAGGCTGAAAATTCAAAAGTCCTGGCCGTGTATCACCCCCAAACCTACTTGTTTCTATATGCAAAATTTTTAAATCCACACCCCCAAACCTAAACTGAGCATTGTCCTCAATGTGATAAGCATGACAACAGTAGAAAGGTTGGAGAGATATAACGAGCAGAAATAGAAAAGGAAGTGAGAAATACAAACCAGGGCTAGGCTGCCTCCTAGGAGCGCTTTATTTAACGTCTAGGCAAGACGGGGCTGACAGGCTAGGCATTTGATGGTGTGCCCAAGATTTCAGTGTCAACATGGAATCGATTATGAGCCTCTTGCTGTAGAATCTGCATTGCAGCATGGAAAAAGTTAGAAACACATAAAGGAATCCACCGACGAGAACGTAACTTATAGGGAAAGAGATTGAGGGGTGATTTGAATGAGAGCAGTTTCTGTCCATTCTGGACTGTCTTCCTTGGACAATGCTCGTGGAGGAACATCTTTGGTGGTGCCTTGTACGTTCTAGACTTCATCCTTGGTTCCTTCCGTTGATTTTTCCTTCGGAACTTGAAGAGGGGGACCAAGTTGAGGGCCTTTAGCATATTCTTGGTGTTTTTATGGTGGAACCTGCATGGGAAAGTTCAACAACATTAGGAGCTAAATCAGAATTCAAATCCAAGTTTGCCTTATTAAAATGAAAGTTAAGTGTTTCAGGATTGAGTTGAGAAGGCGCATTGAATTTCAAAACCGGGTTCTTGTCTGTGGGTATGGGCTGAGACACGGCTGGCAGCAGATTAGGAGGCACAGGCTGATCCTTGGGTTCTGCCATGGATGTGTCTTGAAGCTTCGCCACAGCAATGCGCGTCTCAGATGCGCGCTGGGAGGGTTCTACTGCAACGGCTAAGGGCTTGCCCTGCAGTGAATCAGTTGGCGCAGCTTGGCGAGTTGAAGCCGTGCCCTGGATATTTCCAGATTCTATGGCTCTAGGTTGGGGCTGCAGCAGGGCATTTGGCGAGTCCTGGGACTCAGCAGGAACCTGGTTTTGCGGCAGGGCAATTGGCAGAACGTGGTCATGGATGTGGGACACGGCTTGGGGCAAGGCGTTGCTGTTGGGCAGCACATAGGGCAGGGCCATGGGTTTGACCTGAATGTCCTTGTCACCATCATCCGTCCTATTCTCTTCCTCCTAGTTTTCTTCCATTTCGCTTCCCATTCTGTGAGTGCAAGGCAAAGAGGTATAGTTAGACATGAAATCAGAATCATAAACATTATAAAAGGAAGAGTATACTTAAGGGTATGAATTGGGTGCGTCCCACTGCTCAATCTGAGCAGAATCGGGAGACACTGTCACGGCATGGCCTTGAGCGGAATTCATGGCATCCATGGCAAGCACTTGTCTAAGTGTTAGCTTGGTGGTGTCCTTATTATGTTCTTCATCTGTGTGATGCTTCTATTTACAAGCCTCCATGGCAAGCACTTGTCGAAGTGTGGCTCGATGATAGCTTCATCATGATCACCATTCACGGCCTCACTTGGTGGGGAATATGCCCTTTCTTCGGTTTGGCATACGTTGAACTCAAACACCCTCTTGCTCTTATCTAGTAACTCATCCAAGCGCTGGCTTTGCCCTCAGAGTTCTTCATTAAAAGTTGTCATGTATTGAATACAAGCCTCATTGCATTGCACCAAGGCCCTCAGCGAAGGTAGGAGGTCAGGAGTGGGTTCGTGGTGAGGAACTATTTGAGGGGAGTTCCATGTGAAATTAGGCTGCTGGCACCATCTTGGGTTGTATGGTTCTGGGTTTTCGTAATTGCTCCAACCCTGATTGAATGAAGTTGGGTATAGATCGTTCCAAGCTCCCGTCTCCATATAAGGATAATGCCATGGTCCCATATCCACGTATGAGTTGTTCATATGTACATGAGAAAGATGACAAGCTAAGTTAGTAAAAAAAAATCTAAAAGAAATCTAAATAGTTACTATACAAAATTTAGTTAACTAAATCTGAATTAATGGGCACCGTTGAGGGACAAGTCCCCGGCAACGACGCCAAAAACTTGATAGAAGAAATACTAAACACAATAATTATGAACTTTATTTCTACTAAGTATAACTTTGCAAGTGCACAAAATCGATGGAGATAGTATAATGACAAGCAAAGGTCGATCCCTCGAGGATTTGTTCAACGATTAACCCAATTAAGTTCATATTTAAGTAACTTAGATAAAAAAAACACACACACGCCAAGGGGGGGTTTATGATTGAGAATTGAAACTTAAAAAACAAGTAAAACAAAGTGCAGAAAATAACAATGCAAGAATGAAAGGTTGTTAACTAAGGCGAATTAAGGTTTACTATCCACTCTAACCAATTATAGTCCTTAACCAGATTTTCTTGACCTAATTACTATGCAACTTCTGAATTAAGTGCCCATGCAAAGGTCCCGATGGTTGGCCCACTCCACATATATTATTCTCTCTTACTTGGCATGTTCTAAGCATGATGTGTACTCTAGAACGTCTATCACCTACCAGTTAAGATGATGCATGAAGTACAAAGAGAATTTAATGACACTACACTAGCCTAGAAAAGTGATGTGCATTCCTAGAGCGTTGTGAATTCCGACTACAAGATCGTTTCTTAACCTCAACCTCTTGATGCTCATGAATTATAAGATGATATAGTGGTCACTCAAGCAATTCCATCAATAAGTTATGCAAAACAAGGTAGCAAATCTAATAGGCATAAAGGAATGGTAGTTAAAGCAGTAATCAGAGTTATTCAGCATGCATAGCAATCAAAATCAAGAGCCAAAATCTAATTAACAAACTAACATGGTTAGGGTTTCAAGCAGCCCTAATACTAACAAAAATTAATCACGCATAACTGGGATTAAAACAGATATAATTGAATTCATAATTAAATTGCAATAATAAAAATAAGGTTACAGAATAGATTGTTGAAGAACAGGCACAGCAGAGCCACGGCGGAGCCTTCCTCTCCAAGCTCCACGCCTAATAATCTGTGTGTAAAATATTATCTCTAAAATATATGGTCTTCCCAAAACTCTGAACAAAGACTCCCTTTTATGGACAAAGGGAAAACCTTGTCCTATAAGGATTGGTAAAACCTTAGCCTAGAATGTTCTAGAATAGTTATTGTACTTCTAAGTAATTAAAAAGACCCTAAAATCTATTAGAACCAATCAGAACGTGGTTGGGAGTGTGAATGCAAGCTGGCAAGTGGGAACACAAGCTGGCCGCAGGCAGCCCACGGTCAGACGTTGGAACTTAGAACTTGGCCCATCGAATGTCTTCGTCATAGGGGTCTGGGACTGCGCTTTTGAGGCACACCACGACCATAGTAGAAGCGCACCTTTGTGTAGACTAGGCACACAGATTTTCAGGCTTAGCGCAGAGGAGGAACTTTGATCCACCGCTGACGGAACATGAACTAAGGTTTAGGCGCAGAGGCTGGGCTCGGATGGGAAGTTCTTGGGACATGTACTCGACATGTCCTGGCACGACCTTGGCACTTCTAAGACATGAACTTGATGTCATGAGACACAGGTTTGGGACCCGAATGGCATGATCCGAGGTACTTGGTCAAGAAATCAAAATAGGCGCACTGGCGCACTCAGGACCTAGTTCAGGACCTGATATTGAAATGAGGACATCTCCTTCATCTGAACTCCGATTTGAGTCATTATTTTTGCGCTCTTCCAGAATTTACCTATCTTTCCCAATCTGCACAAGTCTCACAAGATTGATCATTTTCTACTATTGATGACACAAAATCATTCAAAAGACATGTAAGAGAGGCATATAAAGACATCAAAATGATGCATAAATAATGATTGATCAGTGACATACACTCATCTTGCAAGTGGCACTTCATCAGCCATGGACATTCCTAACTGATCAGCTACATGATCGTGCGAGGTTCCGCTCATGCGGGCCGTACAAGATGACATACACTCATCTTGCAAGTTTCACTCGATCGGCCATGGACATTCCTAGCCGATCGGCCACATTATCTTGCGAGGTTCCGCTCATGTGGGCCGTACAAGATGACATACACTCATCTTGCAAGTGGCACTCGATCGATCATGGACATTTCTAGCCGATTGGGCACATGACCGTGCGAGATTCCGGTCATGCGGGCCGTACAAGATGACATACACTCATCTTGCAAGTGGCACTCGAACGGTCATGGACATTCCTAGCCGATCGGGCACATGATCATGCGAAGTTCCGCTTCTGTGGGCCGTACAAGATGACATACACTCATCTTGCAAGTGACACTCGATCGGCCATGAACATTCCTAGCCGATGTACTTGAATATCTCAGATCCCTTGAGAACCAGGATGTTAATGAATACAACAGCTATGCAGAGTTTTGTTTTAGTTACATGGGAGTGTGGAGGTTGTTTCATAATCTGAGCCCAGTCTATGTTCTTCTCATCTCTAATGCTGATTGGGTTCGAGGTCTAGACACAAGATATCTTAAAAATCATAGGAAGTTGGTCTCCATTGATGCTCACCATATTGTCTCAGCTGCTCGGGATTATTGGAGCTCAGAAGTGCTCTCTATTGGTATGAAGGCTTTGGACAACCTTGATGCGCTTTACAAGGATCCGATAAAGAATGATGATTCAGTGTTCTGCGAAAGCAAATGTCTTACTCATATCTGTGACATCTCACTCTATCTTCTGCAATCAGAAAATTTTAAGCTAAGGTACTCAGATACTCAGAAATTGCAAAGATTTGTGAGATTTTCGACTGAGACTGTTGTTGGTTGCATATTTCCTTTGGACTGGAGGAGTTCATTGAGAGAGAATATGATTTCGCTTAGAAGAACTGATGCTTCAAAGAACGTGCTAAAACAACTGATAGTTGAGTATACCAGCTCAAAGAACGAACTGTCTTTCGGGCAGATTGGAAGGATTGTAATGATCATTCTGGGGTCTGGTAAGTTGAATAATGAACTATATGAGATGCTTGTGAGAAGACTGGACTGCAACTCACCATGGAAGGCATTCATCGAGAATCTGTGTGGAAATAGTGGATCTAGAAATGCCAGTGGAGCACCAAGAGCGGTTTCTATAATGTACAGGCTCCATGAATCTTTAGTTGAAACTTACACTGTGAACTGGAGGGCTGTCAAGGATTACATATCTCCGGGTTGCTTTTTGTACCTTGTTGAGCGCCTTCTGATTTGGGCAGGTCGCTTTTAGGGTTTTGCTATTACAACTTCTTGTTTCATTGAGTGGCTCATGTTCAAAGAGGAAGAAGATCCCAACTTAAGTAACACAATGACTGAGGGGCGACCACCTTTGGATAACATACTTATGTTTGTGATCAATGTGGTTCGTGAATGTGTTTTTAACAAGGGGGATTTGGTTGCATGGATTGAAAGGTCCAACGTGAATTTTCAGACTTATTATTCGCAACTCATGCTGAGGTTGGTGATTGTGTCGTGCTTGGTCTTTGTGAATTTTCGTGTCGGTGGAGAACTAGTCTATGGTTTGTTGGGGAAGAACTATATTACTGAAGCGCTGCCGCCGGAATTTATTTTCATCCTTAAGAGCAGCAGGAGAGGCAAATCTCTTAATTTGAATGTGAATGTGCTAGCTGCAGCTCTTCAGAAGATTGGAAATACTTTGGTCGTTGCAAGTTTTGGAATCAATTGTTCAATGTTCTTTTCCCCGGATGCTGTCTATGTTGACATGAAGGCTAAACAGTCCATGGATGACATACTGAGAAAACTGCTTCCAAAACCACCCGTCCTTCAGTCCTTCAAGCTGCCAAAGCTAGCTCTGAGGAGGGGAGGAGTTCAAAGATTCTGCCTTTGAATTCCGGCGTAAGGGAACCGTTGGAGGCTGGTGTTGCATCAATTCCAGAGAATTCGCCAGCTGGTGAAGCTTGTGAGCCAAGTAATGCTGGAGATGGTCACACTATAGGTGAGGAAAATTGTGCAGGCAATGAGTCGAAGCCAGAGTCTTCGCAAGCTGTTGATGATGATGCATCTGGTTCTGGATCTCAAGCTGGAAAAAAGGAGAAGAAAAAGAACAAGAACAAGTACAAGAAATCCAAGAAGAAAGGAGGCAGAAAGTAGCCATAGGAATCATGTTTATTTATAGATATATGTATATATTTATCTGCCAAGTGAGTTGTGCCTTGTTATGAACTTGATGGTTGTTTTAATATAATATCAGACAAATCATTTTTGATGAGTTTGTTTCTACATTTCATTTCATGATCATGATATTTTTGCAATCATGTCTCGAATTTAGTTTGAAATTAGAGTGATTAAACTGAATTTTTTTATTTATTTGAAGTTGGAAATGCCAGAAGAAGCGGTAATTGGATTGAAATGTGGCAACAATATGCCATCTCTCGGCTGTTATTTTCAACTTTCAACTGATAAGTCTCAATAACAACAAAAATTACAAAAGAGCGGAGCCTCAGAGCCTCAAAGCTCAATTCTCATCACTCCCAAATAGCTTCATTCTCGACAATGGCTTCCTCAAGTAGCCATCCGCTTCAAACTTCTTAGGCGAAAGCTGCCGGTACTGCTCTTACGCCTCTGCATTTCTATCAAGCAAACTGTAAATCATGCCGCGGCAAAAGTAAGGCCTGAAGTCTTTTGGATCCTCCTTCACCAATTCATTGTAGCTATTCAAGGCGCCATCCACATTCTTCTGCAAGGAATGAACTTTGAGCTTGAATCAAAAGATGATCACTTCCTTGCATAAGTCAGCCCGAGTTGATCAGATTAGTAAATTGTATTATGATATCTTCATAGATATATGTGCATACCTATATAAAGACTATAGCTTTCTCCTAAGTTGCTCGAGTCCTTTAGTAAAAATAGATTTCTTCTCTTACTCAGATGGTGTTGTGTTGTTCACACCCCAATTGAACACAGGTTCATAATTTGGGTATATGTCTCACCTCCATTTTGTAGTACTGTTGATGATGTTGAATTTTTGTTTTAATAGGTAAAATTTGTCTTTTAAGCATTTAAGAAGCTCCGTCCTGGAATCAAATTCGTTGAATCAAATTCACCTTTATGTTAACCAATTGAATCAAATTCGCCTTTTCTTTTGCTTCTTAATGGCTATCTCTTTCTTCAAATGCAACCTGGAATCAAATTCGCCTTTATGTTAACCAATTGAATCAAATTCGCCTTTATGTTAACCAATTGAATCAAATTCGCCTTTTCTTTTGCTTCTTAATGGCTATCTCTTTCTTCAAATGCAAGGCATTGTTTGTACTAGTACAGATTCTACACTCCTCTTCCCCCATTTCCTTTTTCTCTTTTGAATTACTGATCGTAGCTTTTCTCTCTCCGCCTAGGCTTAAGAAATCACCATCTTTTCATCTTTCTAGAGGTGGGTTTTGTGAACCGGGTCCGAAATCATACTCTTCATACTGAACACAAACAAGAGAAGGCAGGAGATAGAGTTGCTGACTGAAAGAAGACGATGGAGGATTCTGACAACAAAAAGACTGGAATAGACCCTTTCACTGGTACGGTGTTTTCATGGTCGCTTGAAGACATTTTCAATGAAAATCTTTATAAGAAGCAGGTATTTTCTTTCAGTTCCATCAATAAAATCTTGTTTTTGAGTGGTTTTTTTAAGAGAAAGGCCTTGCCTCTATCTTCCATTGTCACCATTGCTTTTTCTCTTAAACTTTGTATAAGTAATTTGTTGTAATAGTAGTATTGATTATAAAGGTTGGATCTTTTAGGTGGAAACGATTCCTATATCGTTTGAGTCGGTTCAGCATTATTTTGGGTCGTATTTGTATCCATTATTGGAAGAAACTCGATCTCAAGTGCACTCGAGTATGGAGACAATTTACCGAGCACCTTTTGCTGAGGTGGTTGGTTTGGATGAATCCAAGCCGTATGGGAAAAACCTGTATGATGTCAAGGTTGATGTCTGGAGAAATAGTTTCAATGATCATGGCAAAAAGCCTTACAAAACTTTGCCTGGTGATCTTTTTGTCTTGGCTGATGCTAAACCCCAAACTCTTGAGGATTTGCAAAGGGTAAGGAGGTCATGGTCTTTTGTATCTGTCACTTATGTCTCAGATAATGAGAAAAAGGATGATGGTACTTCTCTTCAATTTAAAGTCAAGGCACCAAAAGAGCTTGAAGTCGAAAGCAGCACCGGGACATCACTATATTTGGTTTTCCTGGTAAATTTAATCCCTAATAGCAGAATATGGAAATCGTTGAACTTGTTCGGAAATCTGAAGATTATCAAGGAAGTTTTGTGCCCTGATTATGTGGTAAGACTTTTAAGGATCACTACTGTAGGTTTTGTTTCTTTCATTTAGCATTTTATTTACTACAATGTGACCTAAATTGAAAGTTTATGCATGGTAACAGGCTCAGGAAAACTATCACTTTTGTTATGAAATGAATGATGAGATTCGGGATAAGTGGTTAGGTGAGGATTCATCGTCTGGGTTGAATAAGTCACAAAATCGGGCAGTTTTGGCCTGCCTTGATATGCTGCATTGTGATTCCAAGTCTAATGTGCAACTTATCCGGGGTCCTCCTGGGACAGGCAAAACAAAAACCATCGCCACCCTTCTGTTTACTCTGTTACGGATGAACTGCAGGACTCTTATCTGTGCCCCAACAAATGTTGCAATTACTGAAGTTGCTTCTCGTGTCGTAAAGATGGTGGATGAAGCAGAATCTGATTCTTTGTTCCGTTCTTTCGGAGAAATTCTTCTTTTTGGGAATCAGGATAGACTAAAAGTGAGTTCGGACATCGAAGATGTATATTTGGATTACCGTATCAAGAGGTTTGGGGAGTGCTTGGGGCCAGTGACTGGTTGGAGGAGTTGCTTTGCTTCCATGATAAGTTTTCTTGAAGATTGTGTTTCTCATTACCAAATTTTCTTGGAAAATGAGTCAAACAAAGAGAAAGAGCAGGATGGTGTTGGTGAAATGAAAGAGAAAGGATGCAGAAGTGAGACTAAAGTTGGCAAGGAGAAATCTAAATCGTTTCTTGAATTTTTCAGAGAGAGATTTGTTTCTACTGCATCACCACTTAGATATTGCATTTCTACCTTTTGTACACATATTACCAAAAGTTACATTTCGCCACATAACTTCCAAAACATGAGTCTGCTTGTTGGATTAGTTGATTCCTTTGAATTATTATTGTTTAAAGGTGATGTTGTTTCTGAAGCACTGAAAGACATTTTCTCTCGTTCAGAAGTTGAAGATGTGCCTCAGTCATTTGGATATGACTCATTTCTTCTGTGCATGAAGAGAAGAGAATGCCTTTCAGTATTACGTACTTTACAAGATTCTCTCCGTGGACTTAACCTTCCAAATGTTAGGAACCAAGAATCTCTTATGGAATTCTGTTTCCAAAGAGCTTCCTTGATATTTTGCACAGCATCCAACTCATATAAGCTGCATAGAGTGGATATGGAGCCAATGACCTTTGTTGTTATTGATGAAGCAGCACAAATGAAGGAGTGTGAGTCAACAATACCCCTTCAACTTCGAGGTTTGAAGCATGCTGTTCTTGTTGGTGATGAATGTCAGTTACCAGCTATGGTGATAAGCAATGTATGTTGATGCTACTTGGTCATATATTCGTATCTAATGTTTATATATCCTTTTTATTTTCCTATTGCAATTCTTCATTTGAGTTCAGTTCCAATTTCTTTTCTTCCACAGGTTTCTGATGATGCTGGGTTTTCAAGAAGCTTGTTTGAGAGGTTGAGCATAATTGGTCACCCAATACACCTTCTAAATATGCAATACAGAATGCATCCCTCGATTAGTTTGTTTCCGAACTCATACTTCTATAATAACCAGATCCTGGATGCTCCAAATGTTAGACAACGAACCCATGAGAAACACTATCTTCCAGGGTCCATGTTTGGTCCTTATTCTTTGATAAATGTAATTGGTGGAAGGGAGGAGAAGGATGAGGATGGACATAGTAGAAAGAATATGGTGGAGGTTGCTATCGTCTTGAAAATACTGCGCAATCTGTACAATGGTATACCTAGTTGGGGGGCCATGTTCATGTTTCTGTTTCCTTATTTTCATTGATTTAGATTTCCATATATTTTTTTTTTTAATGTTGGTAAGGTTTTGTGAACAGTAAGAATGTTAAAATTCGTGTTAGTTTTTTCTTTTGCTTTGGTTAACTTTGACATTCTCTTTTGGATTTCTCTTTGTATACAGAATGGGTTGTTTCCAAACAGAAACTCAGTGTTGGCGTGGTATCTCCCTATGCTGCTCAAGTGGTAGCAATTCAGTACAAACTTGGAAAGAAGTATGATAAGCGTGATGGATTCACAGTGAAGGTGAAGACCATTGATGGGTTCCAGGGTGGGGAAGAGGATATAATAATCATGTCCACCGTGAGATCAAATGGTCTTGCATCACTTGATTTTATATCAAAACCACAGAGAGTAAATGTCGCTCTTACAAGGGCTAGGTATGGTTTTATTGGAACTTGCATGACTTTGTATCCTTGCTATGAGTTTGTTGACAATAACTACTTCCCCTGATGACTTCAGGCACTCTTTGTGGATTTTGGGAAATGAAACGACTCTCTCTAAAAGTGGATCTGTTTGGGAGGCCTTGGTCCTTGATGCCAAAAGTCGTCAATGCTTCTTCAGTGCTGATGAAGACAAGGATTTGGCCAAGGCCATATTAGAGGTGAAGAAAGAGTTTGACCAATCTGATGATTTGCTTAATGCAGACAGTGTACTTTTCAGAAGTTCTAGATGGAAGGTAAAGCTCTAGGTATTTATATTTGATTGTTTTTCTTTCCTTTCAAGAAATCTGTTCATATTTGTTCGATGATTCCCTTGCACAGGCGATGCAAGTTGCAAGCAGTTCAGAGGAGTGGAAATCACGAGGCATTAAGGTTTGCTTAATTTTCTATATAACTAAAAAGAATAAGGATGAGATGAAGGAGAAATGAATAGAGCATTGTTGTAGTATCATTATTTTCATTCGTCTTTTTCCTCGTTTTGATTGACCTTTTAGTTTTAGTTCAGCAGCTTTCGAATTCCTTGCTGTTAAGTAAGTTGGAACATATCATTACCTTTCTCATCGTTGTACAAAATTAATTATGTTTTGAGCATATTTTATTTTATGCAATACTTTCAAAATAATTTCTCCTTGCTACTTGCAGCTATATCATGAACATAACTATGAAAAGGCCACAATGTGCTTTGAAAGAGCCGGTGATACTTACTGGGAAAGAAGGTCAAAAGCTGCCGGCCTTAAAGCTACTGCTGACCGTATGCGAACTTCACATCCTGACGAAGCCAATTCCTATCTTAGGGAAGCTGCTGAGATATTCGATGATATAGGCAAGGCAGATTCCGCAGCTAGATGTTATTCTGATTTGGGGGAGTATAAAAGAGCAGGTATTATTATTTATCATTTGTTGGACTTGAAATGTTGTACTTAATAAGTTGAGTTCTTGTTTGTGATTACGGCAAACATCATTTTACACCCCAAGGTTTGGGGGTCAACATCAGAATGGACCACTAGATTTCAATTTCATCATTTTACTCCATGTAATTTTGAGATTACATCAATTTATTTCATCCGCCTATTTCACTATTAAATCATCAATTAAGTTAAAGGGCATTCTTGGTATTCATTACAAATTCTTACCCATTTTTTTTTTCATTAAGTGACTAATTATTTTGATTTAGTTATTTTTTTTCAAATTAGTGCATTTAAATAAACTATTAGGGCATTACATTTACATTTACATTAAATTTAATTAATTATGCTCTTATAGTTCGTTTAAATGCACTAATTTGAAAGAGTAGCTAAATCTAAATTGTTAGTCACTTCATGAAAAATAAAATGAGTATGAATTTTTTATTAATACCAAGAATGCCCTAAACTAAATTGATGATTTAATAGTTGAAATAGACAGATGGAGTAAATTGATGTGATCTTAAAACTACATGGAGTAAAAAGATGAAATTGAAACCTAGTATTCCATTTTGAAATTGATCCCTAATAGTTTATTTAAATGCACTAATTTGAAAGAGTAGCTAAATCTAAATTGTTAGTCACTTCATGAAAAATAAAATGAGTAAGAATTTTTTATTAATACCAAGAATGCCCTAAACTAAATTGATGATTTAATAGTTGAAATAGACAAATTTAGTAAATTGATGTGATCTTAAAACTACATGGAGTAAAATGATGAAATTGAAACCTAGTATGTTGACCCCCAAACCTTGGGTTGTAAAGTGATGTTTGCCCTTTTGATTAATAGGTATTTTTTTTTTCTCATATATAACTTTGTTCGAGTGCAGCTAGGCTTTATTTGGATAAATGTGGTGAATTGGAAAGAGCTGGGGAATGTTTTTCTTTAGCGGGATGCTATGAAGATGCTGCAGATGTGTATGCTAAGGGCAATTTTTTCTCCGAGTGCCTTTCTGTCTGTTACAAAGGAAAACTATTTGAAATGGGTTTGCAACACATCAATTATTGGAAACAGCATCACTCTGCGGTGGCCAGAAGAGGAGAGGGAATAGATAAGATTGAACAAGAATTTCTGGAGAGCTGTGCATTTCACTATCATGGGTTGAAGGATAACAGATCCATGATGAAATTTGTTAGAGCTTTTCATTCTGTAGTTTTGATGCGGAACTTTTTGAAGAAGTTGGGTAGTCTTGATGAGCTTCTTTTGTTGGAAGACGAATTTGGAAACTATCTTCAAGCCGCAGACATTGCGAAGCAAAAAGGAGATATTCTACTTGAAGCCGATTTCCTTGAGAAGGCAGGTAAGTTCGTGGACGCATCATCACATATTCTACTGTATGTACTTGCCAACTCCCTCTGGTCAGATGGCAGCAAGGGCTGGCCTATAAAGCAGTTTTCACAAAAGGAGGAACTTTTATCGAAAGCCAAGTCATGTGCTGAGACGGAGTCGGAAAGCTTTTATGGTTTTGTTTGCACTGAGGTTGACATTTTGTTAAATGAGAAGAGTAACTTGGCTGTGATAAAAAGTCAAATGAATGCTTGTCAGAGGCATAATAGTATCAGAGGTGAAATATTTTCTGCTCGAAAAATATTGGATGCTCATGTTTCTTCGAGCACAAGTAGGTATGTGTGGGAAGAAGATTTGGCTGAAAATCTGGTTTCTATAGATTCATTGAGTTACTTCTGGAATTTGTGGAGGGATAAGATTGCTCACGTAATTGAATATCTCAGATCCCTTGAGAACCAGGATGTTAATGAATACAACAGCTATGCAGAGTTTTGTTTTAGTTACATGGGAGTGTGGAGGTTGTATCATAATATGAGTCCAGTCTATGTTCTACTCATCTCTAATGCTGATTGGGTTCGAGGTCTGGACACAAGATATTTTAAAAATCATGGGAAGTTGGTCTCCATTGATGCTCACCATATTGTCTCAGCTGCTCGGGATTATTGGAGCTCAGAAGTGCTCTCTATTGGCATGAAGGTTTTGGACAAGCTTAATGCGCTTTACAAGTTTCCGATCAAGAACGTTGATTCAGTGTTCTTCCGAACCAAATGTCTTACTCATATCTGTGACATCTCACTATATCTTCTGCAATCTGAAAATTTGAAGCGAAGGTACTCAGATACTCAGAAATTGCAGAGTTTTTCGACTGCTTCCAAAACCATACTGAGAAAACTGCTTCCAAAACCACCCGTCCTTCAAGCTTCCAAAACTAGCTCTGAGGTGGGGAAGAGTTCAAAGATTCTGCCTTTGAATTCGGGTGTAGGGAAACCGTTGGAGACTGTTGTTGCATCAAATCCAAACACTTCGCCAGCTGATGAAGCTTGTGAGCCAAGTAATGCTGGAGATGGTCACACTACAGGTGAGGAAAATTGTGCAGGCAATGAATCGAAGCCAGAGTCTGTTCATGATGATGCTTCTGGTTCTGGATGGCAGAAAGTAGCCATAGGCATCGTGTTTATTATTATATGTGGACGTATATATTTATCTGCCAAGTGAATTGTGTCATGTTATGAACTTGATGGTTGTTTTGATATAATATCAGACAAATTATCTTTGATGAGTTTGTTTCTACATTTCATTTCATGATCATGAGATTTTCGCAATCATGTCTCGAATTTAGGTTGAAATTAGAGTGATTAAACTGAATTTTTTTTATTTGAAGCTTGAAATGCCAGAAGAAACTGTAATTGGATTGAAATGTGGCAACAATATGCCATCTCTCAGCTGTTATTTTCAACTTTCAACTAATAAGCCTCAATAATCAAAACAACAAAAATAACAAAATAGCGGAGTCTCAAAGCTCAATTCTCATCACTCCCAAATAGCTTCATTCTCGACAATGGCTTCCTCAAGTAGCCATCCACTTCAAACTTCTTAGGCGAAAGCTGCCGGTACTTCTCAAACTCCTCTTTCGCCTCTGCATTTCTATCAAGCAAATTGTAAATCATGCCGCGGCAAAAGTAAGGCCTGAAGTCTTTTGGATCCTCATTCACCAATTCATTGTAGCTATTCAATGCGCCTTCTACATTCTTCTGCAAGAACTGAATTTGCGCCATTATCAACCTGACGTCCCGAGCCTCCTTAGCCTTATTCTCCTCCTCCGCAATCTGCAACGCGTCCTCCAATCGCTTAATCACGGCCTCGCCTTCGCCGCTGCGGTCCATCAGTAGAGCGTTCTCGAACAACGCCTCGAAACATAAAGGATTTGCTGCGAGTATTTCCTCGAACACTTGGCGGGCACTTTCTGTTTCGCCCATTTCGCTTAGCACCCTCGCCATCATGAACTTCCACTCGGTGGCCGTGGGCTGCGAAGTTCTGTTTCTGCGGGCTGTACAAGATGACACTCAGTCATAGCCAAAATTTAACACAGACCATCCTCTCTTACCAGCCCTTTTTTGGCAAACATTAACCACGGCGACTCGTCTCAGTCAAGGGCTTGGGGGACTGAGGACTGGTATAGGACAAATATCTGTACAAGCTAAAAAATGGCGACAAGCCCTCAACCGAGGAAATCCACCTTAGTCAACGACTTGGGGGACTTATGTTCGTACCTAATTTGGTCAACCTGGTCGAGACCGATCAGTCCCGCCAAAACCATACTTAGCCCTCGGTTCAACAATAAAACAACAATACAAATCTACAACATCAGGTGGATCCCACCAACGCAGCCTTAGACAAAAGACACCAAAAGCCACTAGGCCGACCAGATCTGGTCGGCTTACCTGGCCATCGGCCGACCGTGTTAACACAACCGCGGGACTCGGGACCAACAGGACATGTGTCTGCTCTAGGATCAGGGACATTTATCCCACATCGAAATGTTTTACCTACAACATTCAATATCACTATAAATACAAGGACACCTCCCCTAAAAAAGGTAATAATAACATTGTCCTTGCATTGCTTAATTACTACAGTACCCTCCACACTTAACTGACTTAAATATCGAAGACTGTTAGGCCAGTACCTCACCGGTGCTCCTTTGCTCTTACCTTCTCCCTGCCTATCTCCGAGGAGAGCGAGTCATGTGAGGTTAGTGAGGCAATTCTAAGTTGGTCTATTTTTGACATCAACGTAGTGAACAATTATGGCTTTATTAATATAGATAAATCTTTCATTAAAATGGAAGAATTATTTTACTTCTTGTTTCGAATCAAAGTTCGACCTCTTATAACCTCTTAATAAAAAATAAAAATAATCGTAACAGATGAATGAATAGACAAATCGTGAATTGAATTTATTAGTATACATGTTATGTACCAACTTCAATTTTTTTTTTTATGAATATTGAATTTGAAACCTCTTACTAGATAATGGGTAGCTATACAACCAAAAAAAAGTCGCACTACCATACTTTGTCGATAAAAAACGAAAAGTACATAGAAAAAAGAGCAAATTACACTTTAGTACCCTCACGTTTACACTAAATTTCACAATTATACCTAACTTATCAAAATTTGCATTTTAGTACCTTGAACTCTTTAAAACGTTTCACCTTTGTCTCAACGACTCATTTTTTGGCTCAATTTCTGTTAGTTAATAACGTGACGCGTGTGGGGACCTCACAAAAACAAATTACACGGTGACTGTAGACATAATTACTTAATTAGCTCTTGGTTATCTCTCACTCAGTATTTCGACGGAAAATATTAGGTATGAGATAACCAATGACTAATTATGTAATTTTGCCCAAAGTCATCGTGGAATTTATTTTTTTGGAGCCACCACACGCGTCATGTCATTAACCAACCGAAATTCAGCCGAAAAATGTGTCGTTAGGACAAAAATGTGTCCCCACACACGTCAGAGTAATAAAATGTAAATTTGAAAAAATTAAGTATAACTTTGAAATTTAATGTAAACATGAGAATACTAAAGTGTAATTTGCTTTAGAAAAAATAATAAAAAATGATTGGAGAAATATTGGTGGAAATATCGTGAATAGATTGTTTTCACTTTCGAAGTTTTTATTTCGCACATGTCTTTCATTTATACATCCTCTCTCAAGGTCCCACCATCGACCCGACATGGTGACGTGACTACAAAAAATGTACTCTCGTTTATGTATTTGAATTCGTACCCCATTATGGCATTAGATGAGTTCAAAGGGGAAAGAAAATTGCATACATTAGTGTGTAGTCATATTTGACATATCAGAGTAATAAATGTAGTCCTTACCATCCACATATACTCGAATCTCTTTTCATTTATGTTTTACAAATCCACTCGAATTTAAATTTTATTTTATAAAATTAAAATTAGGTTGAAAACGGATTTATAATTTTTATTGTTATAAAGAGCTTGAAGAAACAGCATGATCCAAAAACTTCAAAGTTGAGTAAAACCCTCGTGCGTTCGCTGAGCCCGGCAGCTGTGTGTATCAAAAGAATTCGTGAAGCTTAGGCGCACCCAATTTTCCAGTTTCCTCCCCTGCAAATTGTTGTTATTCACACTCACAGATCTCCTCCCTCGAGGGAAAAAAACCATAACTCTTGCGGAAGCCTTCTTCTCCTCCTCCTCCACGGTTTCTATTTTCATTTCTTCGTCTCTGGCTGCTGTCATTTGATCCAATTTCATGTCTCCTGCACTTTGCCTTGTGATTCTGAGCCTCTTTTCGTCCACCTTCACGCTCTCCTGCGCTTCATTTTCTTCCTCCGGATCGCGC
The DNA here is from genome assembly GCA_037349345.1 of Oemleria cerasiformis. Classification (NCBI taxonomy): domain Eukaryota; kingdom Viridiplantae; phylum Streptophyta; class Magnoliopsida; order Rosales; family Rosaceae; genus Oemleria; species Oemleria cerasiformis. The sequence continues at coordinate 10,610,216 of JAZGTL010000031.1, forward strand.
TCGATCCTCCGCGCCGTCAATACCGGCAACTATGATCTTCACGACTACGCTGTCGAATTGAACGCCACCAATTTCGATGCAGTCCTCAGAGAGACCCCTGCCTCCTTCGCCATAGTCGAATTCTTCGCTCACTGGTTAGCTAACCGAAATTTCTAATCAAATCATTCGCTTTCCTTAAGAAATGATTTCAATTACACCCTCGAAAATGAAAAAAAATCACTGCTACGCACTAGAATTAGATCTATTAGAGACTAGACACTGATTTTTCACTATTTTGTTTGCATGTTATGAGAAGTTTAATCTTTTTTGTTGTTCTTGACCTCACAGGTGTCCCGCTTGCCGAAATTACAAGGTGCTCAGTTTTGTTATAGGCCAGTTTTGTGCTTAACCATGTCTAATGAATGTCTGCTTACTGTTTTCTTATTTTTTAAACTTAAATTTGCAGCCCCATTATGAAAAGGTAGCGAGGCTTTTTAATGGACCTGATGCTGTGCATCCAGGGATCATATTGATGACAAGGGTGGACTGTGCATCAAAGGTATATATATTTTGTGTGTCTCTTTAGTTTATCTTTTCCTGCTTTCTTCTCCCCATGTAGTGTGGTCATTAGGTCTCCTAGAGTTCATTTTCTTTTTCCTGTAAAGGTGGCCTTTTTGGCTGAGCAGTCTATGGCTTAATCTCATAATTTGCTACAAGATATAGATGCTGTCAAATGGTTTAATCTCATTTTTACACTTTATACAACTGGCTATCCAATAATTTTCATTTGCTTCCTAGATAATCTGTAAACGTGTTTAATTTTGTTTCGTTTTATGTTATCTTATATTAGCCAAGAAATTTTCTTTCTTCTGTTGAGTTAAAGATTAAGTGCAAAACATTAGTCTTTTAGAAGGGAGTTTCATTTGTAAGTACAGGGAGGTAACTATAAAACTAAGGTAGTTCTGTAAGGAGGTCATTGTCCGATTCACTGATGAATGTCTTGAGCTGTTAAAGGTTATTTCTAATCTTACTTTTGCTACCTGTATAAGCATTATTACGTGTGAAGGCGGAGGTTGTCTTTCTTTAGGATGGGTTGGGGTGGATAGGATTGGAAAGATTATTTTAGAAAGTTTGGTACACATTAAAGGGAAGAACTAATTGGATTACATAGAGAGAATGCATCATCTAAAGAGATAGCTTTTTATTCATAGCATGACTTCATTCGTGTTTAATTTCCTAGTCTTTGTTCTCATCATTATTCTGATTTTTGAGATTGGTCTTTGTCATCTCTTTTGAATTTTCATATTAATTCTTTTATGTTTGATTTTAAAATTATCAACAAACATAGCTTGGTCATTAGACACTACCCTTTAACTTGTTTGGCAGCACAGATAAATACCAAACTCTGTGATAACTTTTCCGTGGGTCATTATCCTATGCTCTTCTGGGGTCCTCCACCTAAATTTGTATCTGCTGGGGTTTGGGAACCTACACAAGTGAAAAGTGATATTAGTGTCATTGACGATGGCCGAACAGCTGATCGGTTGCTTGGTTGGATCAACAAACAAATGGGCAGGTATGAGGTATCTACGCCCATTGTTTATTTGGACGCAAGTGTGATATAGTATTGCATATTTTGTTCAAGAAACTGTCCCAGCTGGGAAAAAAAACGATTCTAAACATTTTTATGATAGTTTAGGTTTTCAGGGTTATGATATCCTTGTTTTTCAATAGGCAGTTCTATTAATAGGAGCTCTCTTAAGCTTTTAATACCTACAAGAAGCATGGAATCTTCATTGAATTTTCCCCATGCATCTAATAGCAATTTAGTTCTTCAAAGAGGAGGTTTAGAAATTAGAACCAATATGACTTCAGGTGGATATTATACTAAATATTTCAAGCATATTCACTTCTTTAGGATCAATATGGCTCAATTGAATTCGCCCAATGCATTTCATTTCATTAGTGGTCACATGTGCTTCATATTCTTAACACTGTTTAAGCTTTCAGCTCATTCGGCTTGGATGACCAGAAATTTGAAAATGACCACCTTTCATCAAATGCTTCAGACCCTGGACAGGTCAGCATTTCTATAAAGTTGTCTCAACTCCATTACAGTTTTAGAAGATTCCTTTAATTAAATATTAACTTTTGCAATGCATGACTTGTGAAAGATTGCTCGGGCTGTCTATGATGTTGAGGAGGCAACATCAACTGCTTTTGAAATCATCTTAGGACATAAGGTATAGTTTTGTCTTTTCCTCTTTCCACCCATCTGGTGGGGCTTTGTTTTTTTTTTGGTGATTTGTCCACTTTATTATAAAAGATTTCATTATTCTTCTGTATGCATGTTCTTCCAGATGATCAAATCAGATACACGGGCTTCCCTAGTAAAATTTCTTCAGCTGTTGGTGGTTCATCATCCTTCTAAAAGGTACAAGTGTCATTTATCTTTACTCTTTCCAATATTTTATTTCATCATTTCACTCTAGATACTTTTGTAGGTGCCGGAAGGGAAGTGCCGATGTCCTTGTGAATTTTGATGACTTGTGCCCACTAGATATGTGGTCAGCTGGCAGACAGGAAGACCAAGATGTACAAGCTGCCCTGGGGAATTTTCAGATTTGTGGTAGAGATGTTCCTCGGGGATATTGGGTAGGTACTCAAATAGGGTGGTATTCAACAGGAAAAGATCAGTTAATCAAAATTACGATATCCTCTCAGTGTTCTGTTTCTTCTAACTTCTTAACAATGCGTTCTTCCTTTTTTTCTTGTACAATTATTTTCTTTTATTTATGGAATAGAATACTTATTGCCTTTGCTTTCTTTGGGCATTCTTCACAGATGTTTTGCCGTGGAAGCAAAAATGATACCAGGGGATTCAGGTAATAGTTTGTTACCAATATCTGTAACTATCTTTACCTGTTGAGTCATTTTCTATAGGATGCATCTAGATATGTTAGATTCCTTCAATGTTGATATTTGAGAAGGGCCAGCTATCCTAGCTCCAAGCTCAATCTTAAGGTCAGGTTGTGGCATCTGGTTGTTTAAGGAAATTCCTATTGGGTGGTGAGACCAGAAATAGGATCCAACATACATGTAGTAGTTATACAGACTATTATGTTTTGTATGTACTGTGAAGAGGTACATTTGAAGGGTAGTAGCAGTATCAATATATGAGCTTTCTGTTCATTAAAAATTCTTATTGGTAAATATTTTATATGAGCTGTCTGTTCATTAAAAATTCTTATTGGTAAATATTTTATATAATCTGTTTCATGATGGGTCTCAAGTGGGATTGATAGAGTTCTTAAATACACAGGGGGAATAAGCACTGTTTTTAAGAAACATTGATAGATCAATGCCATAGAAACTTAGATTGTGCTGACACCTCGTCTGGCACAGTCGGTTTCTCATATAATGTTGTTCCAATAACATGTAGATTACAAAAGCAATTATTTCATAATTTCATTGGCAGCTTGCATTTAATATGTTTTCCTTTGCCCCTCTTTTTATTTTTTGGTTACAGCTGCGGACTATGGGTTTTACTGCATTCACTATCAGTGAGAATTGAGGATGGAGAGAGCAATATTGCATTCACTACTATATGTGAGTTTGTGCACAACTTCTTCATCTGTGAGGAATGTCGCCAACATTTTTATGATATGTGTTCAAGGTAAAGTCGACTGGAAATATTGCACTCTTAAAATTTTATAAGCTCATTTTCTAACTCAATAACTTTGATTTCAGTGTTTCTAGTCCTTTCAACAAATCCCGTGACTTTGCCCTTTGGCTGTGGAGTGCTCACAATCAAGTCAATGAGAGACTAATCAAAGAGGAAGCCTCCCTTGGAACTGCTGATCCGAAATTCCCAAAGATGATTTGGCCTCCGAGGCAGTTCTGCCCATCTTGTTACCTCTCTCCTAGCCAGAAAGACAAGAAAATTGATTGGAACCAGGACGAGGTGTTCAAATTTCTGACCAATTATTATGGGAAAACACTAGTGTCTCTTTACAAAGATAAGGGTAGTGATGAGAATGAAGGGACTAAAGGAGCTCTTGAAGATTTGGTGCCTTCAACAAACGCAATTGTGGTGCCTCTTGGGGCTGCATTGGCTATTGCTGTTGCTAGTTGTGCATTCGGAGCACTTGCTTGCTACTGGCGTTCACAGCAGAAGAGTCGGAAGTATTTCCACCACCTACACTCTTTAAAGAACATTTGATAATTAGCAGGGTGATGAACTCTTTCAAAAAAGGATAAAAGAACCAGAACTCATTGGGAGAAAGGGAAAAATGGTATAAAAAAGAAAAGAGAAAAGGGGAGAGTGAGAAGATTGTTAGGGGGTTTTTCAAGTTTTCTTATTTATTTTTCTTGCACCAAATTTCAGGCCAAGGAGAAGCTGGAGCTAGTTTTGTTGCAAGGAGAAACCCGCGCACAGCCATTATGGTGCGCAGCAGGGGAACTCAGGCTCCGTGGGCAACAAAAACGATAGATACAGCCTTCTGCGAGATTGGCCTGCTTGAGGTCCTCTTCTGTACCCTATTTGAGTTTTTCATTTCTACACATAATGAGAGGATTGGATTGTACAGATTTATACCATCTTAATTTTGGTAGAGATGATTCTAGATCCATGCAGCTTCGTTTTCATCTGTTTTCTGCACTGATCTAGTCAAAAATTGGGGAAGAAAAAAAATCCACTTTCTTGATAGACTGTAATATTATTGCTCTTTAATTCCCTCATATGTTAACAAACAGAAGAATGTCTTGATTACTTATAATGATTTGTTGCAAAAGCTCCTTAGTTCGAAAATTCAAATGGCGAAATTTTCATCTCTCCATCGCCAATTTTAGCTGTGGTTCATAAATGCATGCATAAAGCATAAAATGGGTCTCTGAGCAGCCCTTCATTTGGATGAATTTTTTAATTTTTCAGGTCTCTTTATAGTTCTAATCATGAATCTATTCATCAATCAATGAAATTTGAAAGAATAGGAACCTATATACTGTTGAAAGTGAATCGATTTGAATTCTCTATCTCAGCTATTGAAAGTGAATTTTTTTGGAAACAGTGGAAGTAACACTCACCACTCGAGCATCTTAACTCACATACATCGGATTCAATCGGAACTCTCAACTTCCGTGAGTTTGAATGAAAGTAGTACTAGTATTGGTGACCTTCTAGAAAATCCTTGTGTAATATCTCTTAAATTTAACAAAAAAAAACTCACCGTTGATGCATAGAGTTAACTCTACAAATTTCTGGTGGTTGCCTGAGAGGCTTTGTCCTCTAGTCTTTATTTTGTACTTTCGTAGCCACAAAAAAAATAAAAATAAAAAACCCTACAATTTCGAGTACATGCTTGCTAAAATGCCCAAGACGAATTTGTAAAAGAGGGCCCAAGAAGCAATCGCCTTGAGGTCTCTCTTGCCGACCCATTAACTTGGTCTACCATCAATGTCGAAACAAACCGTGGAGACAAAGTATAGAAATTTCTCAGATTTTCGAAGCTCTGTAAGATTGCTTGCAACCCTCGCTCTCTCTTCCTCAATCAGGTAATCTTCTCTCTCTATTTTATGGTTTTTTTTTTTCCTTTTGCTTTCATGCATTCATTGTTTATGCCTTTCATGAATCGATCAACATCATGTACCTTGTCTTTAATTGTAGCCAAATTTCACGATTTAGGGTCTAATTACGTCTGGTTTTTTTTCAACTCTTTACAAGAGATATATATGGCTTCTCAAACAGCAGATACAAAATCCTCCATTAAAGCAACAAAGTACAGAGACAGCCACCGGCTTTACGATGTCGTTTTTGGCACCACCACAATCAAAACCCTTGTGACAAGGACACCCGAAATTGCCGATTCCTGGATAAGAAATATGAATAGGCCAGAAAACAACAACATCAACGTTGTTGGACTGGATATAGAGTGGCGTTCCAGGTCATTGACCGGCGATCACACCCGCCCTTCCACCTTGCAATTCTGCACCGTCCAACCCGCCGCCGGGACAAAGTACTTTTCCCCGACGGACGGCGGTGGAAAGGATTATAAATGTCTCATCTTTCAAATTTATAGTGTGGGAAGGTCCCTGAGTCGATCATTGGCTATCTCGGTGACAAGAGCTGCGTGTTTGTGAGTGATCGAATGGCATATATTGAGAAGAAATTGGATGAGCATTATAAACTGGGCATCGCATATCCGATTGACATTAGCAGATTGGTTGAGATTGTGAAACCTTACATGACTAACGCCGTTAGAGACAGTGACTGGAACAAGAGATACCTCGATCCTAACCAAGTTCGTTATGCTTGCTTAGATGCGTTTGTTTCATACGAGGAAGCTTCTGGTTTCATAAACAATAATAACGGCCCTATGCAAATCCAAATCCAAATCCCCCATGGAGTCTCCTTGGAAGGGATGGCACAGTATCTGTTTGGGAAAACGACTGAGGGCTGGAAAATGACTACAGAGTTGTGATTGGAAACGACGATGTTTGTGATGAGAAAGAGGATGATTATGATGTGATTCTTCACTATGAAGTTTATGACCTGTAATTTTTCCATCTCGAAAATAAATAATTTCATCTTGCTTCAAGTCAATTTGGGACATAATTTTGAGGTTTGTTTAGTATTTACATTGTCTACATACATTTGATTTCTCAGTATAATTTCTGTATATATGTACAGTAGGAACCGAAAATTCCCATTCTTTCTTGTTCATCTTTGATTGATGCCTCCTGAAACTGCCTTGATCAAGATCAAATTCTTATTGTTAGATTAATTGTACTGAATTTAATGGACACGGATGATGAGGGGCTGCGGCTCATTAGGGTGGAGAATCGGAGGTTCTGTTTCTTCGTCGGAGGAAGTTTCCGATGAACTGGGAAGATACTGCACACATAACATGATCATGTCAGCTCAGACCTAATAAGAACATTGCATTATGTACTTGGTGGGAAGAAAAGTTACGTACTTGGTGGTGGCTTCGGCGGCGCTGAATCGCAGTTACTGCCATCGCCAATACATAGATTGGAAGAACGATCCCAAAAGTTCGTAAAATTAACAACTGTTGTGAGAAATGAATCAACGGTCAGATTTATTCATCATGAACTAGAGCAGAAGCTGATGCATAAATGGGGGTTTGATTACCATAACAAGAGGTAAAGAGTATTCTTCGTTTCCACCGATAATGAGGGGAAGAGTATGACGAAGAATCAGCAGAATCATGAACTTCAAACAAGAAAGGAAAAAAATTAAACTTGTTCACTTATGATCATCAAGAAAATTCAGAATCAGAATCATAGTCTGGATTCGTAATGAAAAATTACAATGAAAGCGAGAACCCGACAACATAACACGTTTCTTGCAGTTGAAGCTTCATAGTCTGGATTCAGGAACTCCCCATCAGCTGAAACCATTGCTATAATTCGTGGGCTGTCGCTTCTCGCAATCTCCCAGTTTCCCCTATTGCAAGAAATTAGGACTTCATTTTATTTTCCTAAACCACAAATTAATCCAGAAAAAAAGAGTTGCTTATGATGTGTGAGCCTCACCTGAAGTCCATAGGTATGCGCCCAAATTGAAACAGGGGAGGAGGAGCTGTGTAACCAGGCTTGAATTGCTGGAGATTATATTGAAAAATTTAATATCAACCCAGGTTTTAATTTGATCAAATAAAAGTAGAAATTTCAGATTGATGAACTCGCCTGGTGGCAAATCTCACACACTGTGTCACCTTTCTCGTTACACCACCTCTGTACGCATCCTCGATGCGCATACTGCAAGATCAAGAACCGAATTTATTTTAATTTCGTTTCGTTTCTTACCATGGATTTCACACTACAGAAATAAAGCTTATGATTGGCAATGATCGAGCTTGAACCAACCTTTAAGCTGCCACAGCAAGAGCAGGGTGTCTCCATGTTCGAATCTTCATCCTCATCTTGGCATATTCTGCATTCTGCTAACTTACCAGAGGATGATATGTTCTTAAAATCTATTTTCTGGAAAGATTGGTCGATTTCTGAGGATGTGGCTTGCATCATCGACCGGTTTCTGCTCTCGATTACGGCTTCTAACGTGGATTCTGTGATTAATCGATCCACCAACAGCACAAAGTGTTCTCCCATCCTCCAAATCAGCAGAGGAATTCACAATGTTTGAAGCAAACCCCCTGAAAGAAATTAAAGATCTTTTTGATTAATAGTAAGTCTCATAAAAACCTGAAAAACTAAGCCTTGAAGATGAAATTGGTGATTTTGAAAGGTGAGTTACGCAGAAAAACTCAACCAAAATGGATCATTTAGGAAAGAGAGGTAACACATAAATAATTAGATAAAGTTACAAACTTTAAGGAGCTGCCAAACAAAAGTACCAAAATCTCAATCATCAGAGAAAAGCAAGAACAAGAAAGTACCCAGAAAAGGAAAACAGATGGAGATTAAGGCAAACAGATTAAAAATAGATTCAAAGTTCAATTCTTTCCAATGCCATAAAATTTAGATACCTTTTTTAGGCAAAGGGCTTAAAGGGTTGTTTGAAAGCAATATCATGCATGAAGAAAGGAAGGAAGAATCTGAGACTTACAGGAAGAGGTTAGTATATTCTTGAAGCTAAGAAAAAGCTGAGCTTTTTTCCTGGGAAAATAAAGGGATTGAGTGCCTTGTTTGTGGGAACCCAATTCCACAAGCCACTATTATATCCCAATTGAAACCCTTAATTAAACTTTTATTATGCTCTTAAGTTTGTGGCATTAATCTCTCTCTGTCTCTTACTTATTGTGCAAGATGTTCATGTTGTTGTGTTGTATTTATATATGGGATTCATTGTAATTTGTAAGTAAGCTTTAAGAGAGAGAGAGATTCTATCGGGAAGACCAAGGCTCTGCGACCTCCACGATTCCTTTTACACTTTTCGTCGAGACTCCATCAACTCCATTTCTATGAAAATTTCAATTCCAATTTCTCGTCTTTTCAAGACAGCGTATTTCTAATATTCATATTAAAAAATAATAATGAAACTTACTAAGTTTAATAACACATTGTATTATTCAGAGAAATTAATTTGTAGAAATATATAGTCAAAGAAAATCGTGACTGATTAAAGAAGATATATATGTTGGTTCACAAATCTAATTATAATAAAACGGGTGGGGAGGAGATCATGTAGGCAAAGAAAGTCAGACATTATTTTCAGGGTCTGATCTCCTGCATTTGAAGACATTTGACTAATGAAGCAATATTGGCTCCTTAACACAAGCTCTATTTGTTTGCCACGTGTTTGGTTGACCCCTTTGGGAGGAGTTCTAGTGAGGTTCCTAATCCCTTTCATATATTAATTTGGCTCGCAACCGTCCTATATTTTATTGGCAATTTAGGTCACCACAAAAATATGATTTTGTTGTTAATTCAGTTCACGTATTATAATGTATGATTTAATTTTAAATTATATTATTTCATATAAAATTAAGGATCTTGATAAAAGAAGATGTGAATTTTTTGTTTTATGCAATAATATAAAAAAATGAGATATATACATTTGAGTATCAATTTTATTTTTTCATAAATATAGAAATCGAAATTTAACTACAATAAATAGAAATAACATTAAATCAATAATGCTAATGAATAATACATGAATTAAGTAGGTGATAATTATATGGTCCATTAACCACAACAGGTTGGCCCAGTGGTTAGGACGTTCCCAGGCCCGATATGCTCCCGGCTAGTCCTGAGTTCGATTCCCCCTAGATTATATCTTGATTATGGTCATGGGTACGCTGCAACGCGTGTGTGAGTCTTCCCGGATTCTAAATGTCAATTCCCCTTTTCCATGCATGGAGGTAGGAGGAAACCCTAACATGCAACCTCAAATAATCAAATTGATTAGTTAAATTCATACATAATAAAGGATGCTTTATCCTAATTTTGATATCCCTAATTATTGACCACTAATTTAACATATTACTTGTCCTCAAGCTTAATGAGGGCGACCCACATTGAGTCCTGAACTGTTGCATCACCAAACTAGATCTTTCTTTTTCTTTTGTTTTTTGTGACCTAAACCATAATTAATACAAACATAAGACTACTAATCCTATATTATCTTAATTATATATACTTGTATCTTGTCTTTCTAGGTGTACTTTTACAAGGTAAGGTGTGGGTTGATCAACAAACATTTTCAGGATTTTCGTGACACCTATGTACGATTGCATGAGCATCAAATATGTGGCTCATATAAAAATATTTTATTCTAAAAATAAATTAAGGTTAAAATAATAAATAAATTAGTCATGCCAATAAGTAATGATCAATTCAATATAAATAATTTATTATATTTTTTCAGTCGTATTTCCAATAAGAATGATACTTATTAGAATTAGGTATCATATCTTATGTCAGGTCAATTACGAAATATCTCGTTTGTTGCAATTGTAATACTTCTTAAAAAAAGTTCTTCCATTGGACTAAGAAGGTAAAGGGAAGAAATTCGCTATCGCTCTTTCTCCCAATCAATCGTGGGGGTTACAGGCATGAGAACACAAATTCCGGAATCGATTATAATGTATAAGAATCGACTTAATTTGATTTTCCGAAGTTAATAATCAGTTCTTAATTGATTTTATAATCAATTAATTAGCGTACGTACGTCAATGTATAGAGAATAGGTGCATGGCGTTAGTTCGATAATGGAGTTGAGTAGGTGAGCTGATGATCTACTTCCCAATCATATATCATACTTTCGTATATTTTAAGGCCTTATTATCTGGGATTTATATATATTGACATCAATAATTTGTAAATATTTTTTAATCCATCATAATTTAAGAATTAGATGAAAAAAAAGAAAAACAGAAAATGTAATTCCGCAAACAAGGGTCGATTTCGTCATTTCGAACCAAACGGCCTAACCGACTCGTCGTAACGAATAACTGAACGTCAAGAAGCCCGCCACGTGTCTACGTTCTCCCGCCAAAAAAAACGAACCGTTAGCATCCCCTTCTAATTCCAACTTCGTGATCATGCTACTCCCACAGTCGTACTCTGCAACCCAACAAACCCAGCCAAAGAAAGAGAGACCTTCTTTGATTCTCTGAAGCTCCGTACAATCCAACAATGACCGCACCTCTCCTCGTCTCTCTAATCCTCCTTTCACTCCTCCATCTATCCTCTGCCGTCCCCTCACAGGACGTCCTCGACGCCTCCGAAATCCTCGCCGATTCCGGCTTCGTCTCCATGGCTCTGACTCTCGATCTCGTCTCGCAGTCTCTCGTCGCTCAGTCACCTTCCCTCACCATCTTCGCTCCACGCGACGCCGCCTTCACCCGGTCGGGTCAACCACCTCTCTCTCTGCTCCAAATGCACTTCTGCCCTCTCCCTCTGCCGCTCCAAACTCTCAAATCCCTCCCCGCCGGCACCAAGATCCCAACTTTATTATCCGGGCACTCACTCGTCGTCACCACCCCTTCCTCCGGTGCTCCAATTTCAATCAACAATGTCCTTATTACATCTGGGTCTCCCATTTACGACGATGGGTTCCTCATCGTTTTCGGAATTGAGAACTTTTTCGACCCAAATTTCCACCTTCCCACCCCAGTTCGGAGCCCCGGTCCAGACCCGGTATGTGGGTCGGCGTCGGCGAACGGTACAAGCACTATTGGGTTTTCTGGGCATTCTTGGTTCGGAGGAGCGAGTAAGGTTTTAAGGTCGAGTGGGCACACTCTGATGGCATCGTTTCTTGATTTTCAACTGTTGGCCTTCAAGACCCCGACTTTGATGACCGTCTTTGCTCCTCTTGACCAAGCATTGGCGAACCCTCTGCAAGACCCCTCTATCTTTCTACGACATGTCGTTCCGTGCAGGCTTATGTGGGGCGATTTGGCGAGTTTCGCCGATGGGGTTGTGCTTCCGACGTACAAGCAGGGGTTTACAATCACCCTCTCGAGGTCCGGCAACATTTTGCTGCTCAATGGAGTTCCGGTCTTCTATGCCAACATGTATTTCAGTGACTCGATTGTGGTTCACGGCCTCCGGGAGACTCTTGTAATTCCAGAAGCCGCCGATGATCAGTCTTCAACCAACGATGAGGGGCCTTCTCATGATTATGAATTGTGAGGCTTTTTCAACAATTCACAAATCACTCCGGTGGAGATCAAGATCTTCTCTTTAGTGCTGTTTCTTGCGAGCCAAGTACATTTTCTTCTGATGAATTTTCTCTGTCAATAGCTTTTCTTGTAATTACATGGAAATTTGGTGCTTTTTGATGTATGATGTGAATGAAGAGAGCACTTTAGCAATGTATAGATATGTACACAATCAGTGAAAATTTCCAGAGCCCTTTAACATCTCCTGTTTGGTTATTGCTTAGAATTGCCTTATTTTTTTTTGTGTCAACGAAATTTCCCATTATCAGTCAGTTTGATCATTCTGAGACTTGGAATCAAAAGGCATGGCAAAGATAAAAAAACTTGTAAATTTGCTTTTACTATAGACAGGAAACCTAGATACAGAACCAGAAACTCAGAATGGAACTTCGCTCCACTCGGTTTTTCTTTGTAACATTCACTCTGAAAAACAATGATATGGGCTTAAGAAGAAACCCTAAATGGTAGTATAACTCACTTATAATCTTGGGATCTAGACTTCATTTGATATGCTTCTTGATGTTACGTCAATGCTGCTGCTATTATTGGTATTGTTGTTGGGGCTGGTGTTTTTCCTCCTGCCTTTCATGGGTAAGGATAGTTTCACAAACACTTCCTCCCTTCCAGGGCGGTTTGCATACAGTACCCAGAGAACAAGGCAGAGCAGGACTCCAACTGAAATCAGGGCCAATCCTGCATTCACAATTTTCAGGTAATGGTCCAGTGGAGGACAGTAGCTTGACGTGATTGTTCGAAATGTGTCCCGAACAAAATTACAGTCCTGGAGGCTCAGTAAAGGCGGGGTATAGTGCTGAAGTGCATAGCTCTCGTTAAGGGCTGCAATCAGCTGATTGTAGATGTCTGGTGTCACCCTTCCGACCGTGGTGCACATCCCATATGCTGAGACCTCACAGGTATAGTTCTGCCAAACCTGAAGATTCGCACACAACCAAAAATGTGGAGTTACTCAATCAAGTCTATAGCACAAAGAAAGAAGAGAGTCCCTAAAAATGGAAACAACTCAGAGAAAAACTAGATAGAACTTCTCTACTTTCTTTCGGAGATGAATCCCCTGAAGTTTTTTGTTTTAATCAAACCCCGCATTTTACAATTTCCATGTCCCAATCTATCGATTTCATATGCAACAGTCTTTTGATTAGGCATGTTATAGGGGTTGAATCATTCCATGAAGTGCTACTCTAACCGCGAATGATGCAAAATAGTAAAATAGTCAACGTTGATGATTCTTACCAATGAAGCATTTGAGATAGAGACCTCTTGATCCCCACAATGGCTATCTCTCAACTGTGAATCAAATGGGTAACAGAGAGGAGGCATCAGAGGCCCAGACTGATTGTAATAATATGGATCAGCGTGGGAAGGATACGTATTGGCATACGTATAGATGAACTGGTTGACAACATTTACAATGTCATTGATAATTTGTTTACTCTGGATAAGTGTCTTATTGGTGGTTCTCTGGTCAACACATGGAAGGATGTTGCTAAGTGCGGTTTCGGAATGAGGATGCTCTACCCATTCTTCCATGGCAACACAGGTGTCAGACACAGTACTGAAACAAAGAAGATATAAACAAAACAAATGTCAACTATTTGTATTAGCATAATCCCGCCTAGTAATCTATAAGGAGAATATTCTTACTTATTGAGGATCACAAATACTCCCGAAAGAATGAATGTAATTGCCACAAGTAACCATCCGCTAACAATAAATCTGCAACAAGATGACGGCTTTGTCAGACTCGAAAAAAAAAAACCCCTCCAGAAAGTGTTACAAATTGACAAAATACAATGACAACTTACATGTGGATCGCATGTTGGTGCCTAAGGATGGACAGAACTGCAAAAAGATAAATCAATGAGTTGCAAAGAGACACGGTCTTATTAACAAGGATTACAAAAATTAGATTTCACTCATCAAGTTATTTAGGGTGATACGTACAAAGACCAATCACAGCTAGGAGAAGCATCACTGCTGCCACGGTGATTAAAGCTGAACGCCTGCAACAATTAACTCAAAATTAGTCCATTAAAAACATGGTGTTTCTGCTTTTCAATATAACCTTTTAACTAGATTGTATAACTTGAGTTTAACAACACATACACAATGCTGAAAGCTCTTTTAACTTTAACAGAATTTTCACTTGTCGTTGCCGTCAGTGTATCAGCCGCGGTGTTCAGATCCAGATTCAGCTTGTCAATACCATCTATGACATCTGAAGGTAAGACAACCTGGGCCACATTAATAGCCTTTGCAAGGGACAGATACTCGGTGACATTCCTCAGGGTCTGTACAGTGTAGTCTGACTGGTTTACCACGTATTTTAGAGTATGCATCACTTCGCCATGAAATTCGCCTTGCCCAACAGAGAGAAGAATACACCCAATCCTGTGTGATTAGAGAAGATATAGAATATCATGTTAGAACTAGGGGCACATGAGAGATATAGAAGGAAAAAAAAATGCCTTTCTCTCACAACAGAAGGCAAACATAATAAGGGGACGACATAGCTAAGTCCATCATGAAAACTTTGCCATGCACAGCATAAAAATGCTACTATATGCAATCTTTGTGAGAATGTGAAGGTACAAAAGTCCCACATTGTAAAGTTGCACAACCTTGCAAGGGCTTAGGAGTTGGGCCTCTCCCCCCATTGGCAATTGGTTTTAGGTTGGAACCTCAACTTCCTTCAATCCTAAGCCAAAAAGATGAACTATATATTCGTAATTTCATATGAAGTTCAGAACATTACGCAGCAGCACATGTGAAGACTAGTAGCATAATCAGGCATATCCGCTGTGAGCGGTGTGATCCTTCATCTTTAATGTTTATTCTCCATCCACAACAGTGATGAACCACAAGAACCATGCCAAAAGCAACAAACCAAAGGACAGCAATAATGAACCCAGGAGCGCCTGTAAATCCAACAGACTGCAAAAATATAGATCATCTTACTAGGGAATATTTATAGATAAACTAATATGTATAAATCATAATACAATTATCACGGATTCGCAACTACTGTTTTTATTATTAGTAGAATTTATCTAAGTTCCAACTAGTTACTATAACAAAGGTGAAAAACATTCCATCTCAAGGTAAAAGAGGGGCAAGAGAATGATACCATGCTTGATTAAACCACCACTTAAAAGTTAAAACAGAAGAAGATACAGCAATTTTATCTTAATTAAAAGTATAAACATTTCATCATATTGGCCATTTGGGCAGTCTACTATACAATTAATAAAATAAATTATGTTCTCACAGGGAAAAAAGAGGAAGAAAAGATTCAGATGGGTCTCGCTATTTAAAATCTTCATATTCGTCTTCACAAACAAGCAAATTTTTGTAAGGCATCATATTAAATAAGTTATCAGATAAAACACGAATTATGCAATACCAATCAAATTCTGCATCTTAATTCCATGTATGCATATATTTCATGAAGGAATCAAGACTTACTGCCCAGTAATGCCGATTAGCAATGTCCCAACCTCCATGATAACGCTTGAACCGACTAAGAATATCTGGCCTGTTGGTCCTCTTAGCCGCCAAAACAAGCATGCCTTGAGGTGCATCAATTGCAGGCCCTGGGGATTGTGCAGTCTCGGAGATGCCACTTCTCCACGACCCCAGATTTTCATCCACTGCAAAATTGCAAACCCAACAAGAAGCAAACATTACAAGGTTAGAAAGTTGCAAAATTTCAGCTTCTGAGGCTCGGCCATTATGGATATTGGTTTGTAACCAGAAAAGCATTTTCCTTGTTTGGTTGCTGACTAAAATTGGAAAAAAAGAACAGAATTTTCATCAAAATTAGATTAAAGATGAATATGAGTAGCCAAAAAAAAAACTGGGAATGAATTGAGCTGTCCTAAAAAAAATCTCATTTTTCATTTCTTCTTCTCCTAAAGCGTGCTCAGTAACCAGAGAAGCACACAAGATCCAAACATTTTTATAAAATTGAATTGAGAAACTTACCTAAACTAAATTTGAGAGGATCTCTGATGGGTCCGAGTCCATTTTCAGCTACAGCTGAAACGCAGCTGACAGAGCTCAGAGCCAGAAAAAGGAAGAAGAAGGAGAAGCAGCAAAGAGACGTAGCAACCAGAGAGCGGTTCATTTGCAGAGTCATTTGACTCTCTGTTTACAGAAATCTCAGGGCAAAAGCCAGATATAAATCAAGCCCATTTCCAAGATTTGGTTTTGGTATAAACCCAAATCGTGATCAAGTTTAATTAATTAAAAGTTGAGAGTGATTAAGTGGGTGTGCCAGTGTTGTAATCTGGTCTCACATTTCTTTGTCGCCATGGGGATTTATAAGAGGATGGAGAAAATGGAGTCCATAGTCACATGGGCTTCGGGGAGAGATAGATTATTTGAGAAGGGAAACGAAAAAGGCGGGTGTGAAAAGAAAAAAGTAGAAGCTTAGCGCCTCTCAGAGTCTCAGGCTCTCAGCTTCCACTGTAGAAAAGAAATGACTGCATTAAGCAAACATACAGAGTCCCCATAATACCCACACCTCTTTGCCTTTTTGCCTCTTTCCTTCCCTCCTACTTAATTATTTATACCGCTTTTCTCTTTTTTGTCCTTTCTACTTTTTCTCCTTTTTTTTCTTTATTTTATTCGTCTTACCTTTTATGCTTTTGATTTTTGCCCCCTTCGTACCGCAGTGGCATTTTTTTTCATTGTGAGTATTTAAATTGACTCTTATGGATTGTGAGTTTAATACGTAATGTGTATGAATTTTATATGTCAATATTGACCTTATTTTTTAATATAATTCAATGAAAAAAATTTATTTTCAAGGAGTTAATTTCGATATTTGTTTAGAGCAAAATGGGAAAAAGGTTTTTGCCATGTTGATATCACGTTTGGGTTTGAGTTTTAGATCGACCAAAGGAGTATCTTTTATATATTCTTAAAGTATGTTGAATAGACATATCTTCTAGCAACTAAAAAAAATGGGTATGTATTGCGCCCAATATCTTATCATGTTATTTGCAAATCACTTTATACGTTATTACGGAAATTCTACGAGGAAGATTTGACTAGTATGGACTTAAATGTAATTTTGATATATGAATTTGTTTGATGGTAAGAGTTAGGTCTTGAGTCTCTTGACAAATTGCGTTTGTTGATAATTTGAGTGCGTACATTTTCTACTTTATTTTTCGTACAAATATAAAAGGTAGTCTATAAAATTAATAATTATAATACTACTTTTGGAGGAAAATAATATGGAGAAGTTCTCGAGGGAATGGTGCTCTATGGGATCCGTTTTGGGAATTTCTAGTGAGAGATGAGAACAAAACGGACGTTTCTTAGGAGAAACGGAACGGGACGGAACGGCATGCTTGACAAATGACAATTGACGTTGCTTTTCCATTTTTTTATCTAAATTTGAATTATTATTTCCTTCTTTCTTTAACCAATTTCATTATTTTCCTTTTGAAAAAAATGAATTTCATTATGCTGATGATCTAGTGCGTTTAGGTGCACCCTAACGTCATATTTTCTTTTGTATTGTTATTATATTATCAGTGGATAGGATCATATCAGTGAAAAATTGCGACCCAACTAAAATTTTTAAGTTTTTGCTTCCTTCTAATTTCTAATCTGCTACATTCATGCCATACAAAACGCATATCCTTCGATGTAAAAAAATTTATTTATTTTTATTTATAAAAAATATGAAATTTTATTGATAGGGAAAAAATAAGTTAGATAATAACTTAACGATCAACCAATATAACTTGAATTCGTTAAGCATCATCAAAGCTATTTAAAATCATTGCAATCCTATAAAAGGAAAAAATTACGCTGAAATTATGTGGATAGCTTAAATTAAAATATAAAAAATTGAAGAAAAAATAACTTAATAAAAGGCATAAATGGACTATTGAAGATATTTTATTTTAAATTAATACTGTATATAAAAAAATATATAAAATAGGTAGCTACAGTTTTAGTGAAGTGTGGTTGGGCTTGGCTTTTAGTGGCAATGAAGGAAGCATGGAGACGGAATGATGGTATTCGGTGGGAGATTAGAGGTAATTAAGGGGCGTGATTAGTGACTAAAAGAGGGACACGTGGGACCCATCCACTGGCACCACCGCCTACACTCTTGTAACACGGAATTAGGCGGCGTCGGCCAACAAAATAACGTCAAAAGCAGCGCGCCCGGTGCCGCGTGAAACACCTGAATCCATGATCTCCATCTCCACAATCCGCGTTTTTGTCCTTTTTTTTTCTTCCTGGTTTTGGAAAATAAGCCGAGCAGCTATCATTTCAGGGAAATCGACTTTAAAAGTAAATATGGATATATTCTTCATTTTTGCGAGATAATATTAACGGACTTTTGTCCATATTATAATATATTTTAATGAATTTTGGAAACGTAATATTGTCCCAGATAATAATTTCTCATTTACTACAATATTTTGAAGGTGCTGATAAGATGACTCAGCTTTTTGCATTTCTTTCTTGCTTACACCCAAACAACACCTGTTTCCTTTGTTGATACGTGGCAATGGCATCGCCATCCAATGCCGTAGAAAAAGGGCATGAATTTGTATTAGCTAGAGGAAGGAGAAGATGATAGATGTATCGAATAAGATTGAATCGCTCGGATACTGTTCGAGTTCGATTCTCAACGGAAATATATATAGTCAGAGTTTTACTTACCTTCGGTCATACCTCTCTATCATAACAGGAATTAATCGAAGTGCACGCAAATTGGCCCGAACATCTCATGATAAAAATTACCAAAAAAAAAAAATTCTAAAATTGGGGGTCTTCTTCCGAAGCCAAACTCTGAGAAAATATACCCTTTTTACCAGCATTCATGAAATTGACTTGCCATGACCAAACAAAACTCACATAAATCCGAAGCAAAAGTCTTATTTAAACAAACAAGTTCCGTTAATAATTTTGTTATTTACAGTTTCGTTTCGTCAATCGTCTTATATGGCGTAATTTGAGGTTCCCATAAATATGTTATTTTTCAAGAGAGTGTGATGATGACCAAAGCATGAGACAAAGAAGGCATGTAGATATGTCTTATATTTGAAGCACATGTAATAAGGCTTCTGCCGACGTCGTATTGTGAAATTAGGTATAAAAAAAAAAAAAAAAAATTCCATGAATGCAGAATTGCACATGCAGAGTGACACCATCACCATGCAGACATATGTGTGATTTAGTCTCAGAATTGGTTAGGTCACTGATCGAGAGAGATCCTACTGGCGTGGGTGGGGGGGGACCAGGGGAGCCTCACAAAGTATGCATGCATGTGATCATCATGGTACATAAGATTAAGATCTACTATTTTACATCAAAATAATTTTCAGTTATCAATTCAATTATATTAGGCTTTTTAGTCGAAAGGCACTAAAAATTACAATTTTAATCTCATTCTGCACATAAAATGTTTATTTGTCTCACTTCCCACCCAAAATTCACCCTCCATACAAAAATTTGCACCAATTTTGTTAACTTCATCCAATATTCGTCAATATCCGGGGTAATTTTATCATCTCAAGCCACGAGGTTATAAATGAGGCACTAAATACATATGAAATTGCAAATTGGGATGACATGAACAAATTTGAAACCATTCATAACCCATCAAAATTTGTTCATGTCCATCCCAATTTGCCGCGTCACGTGTATTTAGTGCCCCATTCATAATTTCGTGGCTTGAGATGATAAAATTGCCCCTGATATTTACGAATATTGGATGAAGTTAGCGAAATTTGTGCAAATATTTGTATAGAGGGTGAGTTTTAGGTAGCAAGTGAAACAAATAAACATTTTAATTTGGGACAAAATGAGATTAAAATTATAATTTTGAGTGCATTTCAACTAAAAAGTCATTATATTATAACAAGCGACAATATACTATTCAAAAAAATCCTCATGATTTAAAGAAGAATTCTCATGCATTTCTTGAATGTTACGTAAAGGAAGGGACAGTGAAGGAATTATTGGATTTTGTCCTTATTGATTATGACACATGGTGAAGGTGAAAGAACTCTCAAAGGTTGTTCCTTTTATAATCCGGCTATAGATCTAATTAACCTTGAAAAGGGGTGTGTGTCACACCCAACATTCATTTCCTTTTCCTTTTCTTTTTTATAAAGCCATTTTTCTTCGGTTTTTAACACCGTAGTTTAGTAGTTATTAAATGTTATGATTTTTTTTCGCATATTTTATGAAATATCTCAAATTAAATTCTTATAAAAAATAAAATTGATACCTAATATATATAATGTAATCTTTATATCCCAAAATCATTGTATAAAATAAAAATATCATGTATGAGTACGGTAATACCCTATGATAGTGGCAATAATAATATTCTGGCAAAAAAAGAAGCAGTTGGGTACTGAACTCTTGATGCTCATTAGTCATCAGGGATAGGACGATGGAAAGGACAACTCCAAAATGTCATCACTTATCATATTTTGTCTTCTCTGCACCCAATAGCCAGAGTGGAACTCTTGGGTGGAAGTTGTTTTTACATCCACATCTTTTACTGGCTGCCCTAGCTACCGCTAAGTTGAGAAACTCTTCCTTTAATCGATAGTATTGAGATGGATATTTACATTTGGTATTGATTTTGCTTATTATAAATTTCAAAGTAGAAAAAAAATTGAGTTTAATAAAATTTTGTAACGGGATTTGGAAGTGATTCTAAGTGTAAAAAATAATTAGAAATTTTCTTTGTCAACTTCAAACTATCTTACAAAGTAACTAGAATGAAAATATGGTAAGTATTTTGATTTTTTGTCGAAATTTCAAAAGATTACTAAAAATCGCGACTTATATCATGCAATTTTTGTGAAAAAATGCGACTGTTAATATTTATGTAATTGTACTTTAAAAAATGATAAACTACATAAAAATATTTAAACTATAAGGGTCATTTCAAATTTGTACCCCAACTATGAAAATTGGATTCAAGGTACCTAAACTATCAAAATACAACATTTAGGTACCCACCGTTAGCAATCTGTTAAAAAAATATGTTAAATGCCCAAGTGGCATTTGTGGGGTATTTTTTTCATGCTGACATGGACGCCATGTAGATAAAAAAAAATAAAATTTGAATATTATTAAAGTAATTAATAAAATCTTAAAATAAATAAATCAAAATCAAATCCCTCCCAGAACCGAGAACGATGACCCCTCATTCGTCTTCTCCGTCGTCTCTAACTCCACTTCACCCCCCAATTTCCGATGGCTTCAATTCAATCATTCTGATAAATCACCACCATTGCCGCCCCTATATTTTCAATTCAATTTCATCCCACATGTTCAATTTGAAGCAATTTGAACGTATTTACACATATTGGCGAGCAAACCCAGGTCCAAACCTAATTCCAAACCCACCCTCAGACTCCGACTTCGACCCACACCCAAACACCGCACCATGACTCGATCGAGGCTGCCAAGTCAAGGACCCCATAACAACGCGTTGTTTCTGCCCCCAAAGTCCCAGGGCGACTATTGTTGTGAAAATGTGAGCTTGAAACGATGAAACACCATCTCCGAGCATCTCGCCGCGGAGGTTGGATTTGGCTATGAAGGCGTAGTCGACGTCTGCGATGATCTTGGTGTGGGGAAGGAATGGGTAGATCTGAAGAAGCAGTAAAGGGATTTCATGAAACTTGACGGAGCAGCAGCTTCCAAGTCGTTGCTAACCCGACATTCTTCGCGACCCGATCTTCGCGGGAACCCAAGTCTGCCTCGTTGTGGTACCATCCTACCGATTTATGAGCTTCCAGTAGAGAGGTTGACCAACGTAGAGAGAGAGAGAGCGACCCGATCTTCACGGGAACCCGAGTTTGCCTCGGTGTGGTACCATCTTACTGATTTATGAGCTTCTAGTAGAGAGGTCGACTGACGTAGAGAAAGAGTAAGACCGAGTCAAAAAACCCAACTCGGAGACGATCCAAGCGGAATCGAACACCCTTTGTTGGGTTCGATGGTTGGTAATGATGATGATGAAATTGATGATGGTTGTTGGGGTTTCGTATTGCAATGAAATCGATGATGGTTCCTGGGTTGATGCGAGGAAGGTGATGAAGACAAGGAAGGTTCTTGTGTATAATGAATTTTTGTTTAATGTTTTATTTATTTGTTTATTATTATTATTACTATTTTTTTTTGTAAAAATAAATTTTTATTAATTTTTTTGCCTATTTATTAAGGTTTTATTAAATTTTTAAAATTTTATTAATTTTTTTGTCTACATGATGTCCATGTCATCATAAAAAAATGCCCCACAAATGCCACTTGGGCACTTAACAGATTTTTTTAACAGATTACTAACGGTGAATACCTAAATGTTGTGTTTTGATAGTTTGAGTACCTAGAATCCAATTTTCATGTAGTTGGGGTATGAATTTGAAATAACCCCTATAATTTTTGTACTTTTATGTAATTTATTCTTAAAAAAATTATTATTAGGCATTCGAGACATGTCCTACCCTTAAGAGTGACCATTAACTAATTTTTAAGAATTGCTTAAGTCAAAAAACATGAAACTCAATTAAAAGAGAAATATAATAAGCATTTTGATTTTTTTTTTTGAAATTTCAAAAACCGACTAAAAATTACGTGTTATAATTTACAGTTTTCATAAAAAACGCGACTCTTGGTATTTCAGGAAATAATTTAACTCCACATTAACAACATTTGTGACTTATCCTGCTACTTAAGGTGAAGATTAATTAATGTTTTTGAATTTTTAAAGCCAAAAAAAGACCGTAATAGTAATGAAACTTAAGAGATTTTTAACCACATAAAAAGCACATGTAATATTATTTTACATATCTATTTTTTTTGTCAATAATATTATTTTACATATCATAAATATATAAAAAAAAAAAGTAGAAATAAAAATAGACAAAATGCTTGATTTTCCTACTCATTGAAAATGATGGGCTAGTTATGATTTATGAATAATGAGTGATAATACAAGTCATAATCTTAAGTCGGTGGATAACAGCAAAGAAAGGTATCTCCTTGGCCTTCAGGCTTTCACTTTTTAAAGCCAAGAATATGACTGTAAGTGGTGCCGACTGCCGACGTCGTCTCCACCAAAAGCAAAAAAAAAAAAAGGGTCAAAGAAACAACGAAGTTAATCGATTTGATTCAATTAGGTATCAATCAATATCAATATCTGCCTTTCTGATCACAAACAGCTTTTGAGCCTCGACCCTAAGAAAAGGTTCGCTATCTTCTTTCCTGCTTTTGGCCCAATCACAATATTTATCCTCAAAAATGGGCTTGGTGATGTGCCATCTATGGACCCCATTCGATCAGGCATTTTCATATCCGTACTGATTTAAGCCCAAATACGGGTTGGGCTTAGGTTTTTCATTGTTAACAAGCCCAAATAGAAAGTCAACTAAACTAGGCAATGCTGCATGTTTCAGGCCGTGAAGAAAATATGAAAATATTTTATGACCAAATGAGAAGCACTGATCTCTCCTTCTCCTTCTCCTCCTCCATGGCAGATCAAAGGTCAAGTGCATACAAAACAGATGACTCTTGTCTCTTGATTGTTGAGAAATTGATAATGCATATAGTCATGCCGCCGGCGAACAAAACAAGATCCTCAAAACAATCCACAAACATTGTTAACCATGACATCTTAACATTATCTACCATGGAACAATCAATCAATGTTCCTTCCTTCTCCACCATTTCAAAGGAAAATGAACATTTTGAGAGCATTTGTTGGGATGTGTCTCCATACCAGAATGCAGACATAAGCAAACTACAAAATGAGTCACTCCTAAGATGTCATTATATGCCAAAGATTAAAAACAAGGAGATAATACCTGCCCAAATCCAATAACTTCAGTCCTCATTTCTCATGTCAAAGAATAAACACCAGGATAAAACACGCTCATCAATCAAACATTTCAAACCATCTCCGCCAGGTTTGCCAACCATAAGCTTGAAATATATTTCTTTTCGTATTCAAACACCTTCCCTGATAGAACATACTGCACCAGAACATCTGTTAGATGCAGTGAGCTCATAGGCAAATCAAAATCACCTTGTCTAGTATGAACCACTAATGAGCCTTTTCCAACAGCTTGAACCAAATCACCAGTGCCCATCTTCACCTTCACATTCAAGGTTCTGTCAATATTTGTCAATAAGGACTCATGTCCTGTCATATGGTTACTACAACCACTATCCATATACAACACACCCACATACTTGTTAATTGAGGCTAAATGGCAAGCATAGAACATGTCAATAAGGATTCATGTCCTGTCATATGGTTACTAAACCACTATCCATATACCACACACCCACATTCTTGTTAATTGAGGCTAAATGGCAAGCATAGAACATGTTTCCTTCTACTTCATCAATCTGCGGAGCTAGATTAGCATATTGCTTAACAACACAGTCATTGGCAATGTGCCCAAATTTAGAACACTTATGGCATTTCCCCTCGCCTTTGAACCAGCATTCACCATAGTGTAGCTTATCATAGATCTTGCATGCATATTTAGAACCACTACTTTCTCCTTTATGATTTCTAGAAGACTTGTTGTCAAAGTTAGTGTTTCCCTTGAACTTCGTGTTATTCCAGCCCTTATTGATTCCTTTGAACTGCTTCTTGAATTTGTCCTGATTAGCATTGGATTGTAATTGTTACTCGTTGTGTACACTCATACTTGAGAATGCCTTCTCAACATCACCCTAAGTGTGCATTCCCAAAAGTTGATCAAATGGCGTGATTGATGCAATCATACTTTGAACACTTATATTATCTAAGTCTTTAAGAATTGACCACAACAATTACATCAACTCCTCAATAGTCATCTCCTCAATAGGAGTTGCATCAATTACACGAACCTTCGTAGCAAAAACAACATTTTCAACTCAAATGGCATGACATTTTTGGGGTGCGAGACTTACCTCCCACAAAAGGAGTATGAGGAAACTTTGAAGATGCAAACATTATTGTACAGAAAAGGTAGGATGCAAGTCATTGATGGTAATTATACATGATGGTGTCAGCTTCAATTGAAAATGTGAACATTCCATTCCATTCTAATCCATGGATGTCCATTTGTCAAAAATGAGAACATTCAATTCATAATGAGCTGGAGTTTATATCAGAACAGCATGAAACACAAACTTCCAGTCATTCAGCTACCAAAAGTTCAAACTTTCTAATATTTCTTGCTCAATTTGCTCAAAGATAATATCAGAATGTTAGGAGACCCTC
The DNA here is from genome assembly GCA_037349345.1 of Oemleria cerasiformis. Classification (NCBI taxonomy): domain Eukaryota; kingdom Viridiplantae; phylum Streptophyta; class Magnoliopsida; order Rosales; family Rosaceae; genus Oemleria; species Oemleria cerasiformis. Next base: position 10,635,629 of record JAZGTL010000031.1, read on the forward strand.
CAAAAAATAGTATAATTTAATTCTAGGAGAATAAACCTCTTCCCCAATTACAATAAGGCTAAGATCAACCAAACCTCCACAATTTGATTGGAAACCAAGACTATATAAATTCCTCCTACAGGTAATAAGTTAGATACCATCATCTAACACTAGCTCCAAAATTTCGGCCTCGGCCCGGCGGCTACTTATTCTTCACCGTGATTCCAAGCTCACCTGCAACAATCACGGTGGTTGCCATGTCCAGGAACATTCCATGCTCAACAACTCCAGCAAGCTGCAAAATTGCATCACTAGCAGCTTTCAAATCCCCAATATCTTTCTTGAAATACAAGTCCACAATGTAATTGCCATTGTCTGTCACAAATGGCTCACCATTTTCACCGAAAGTCCTCAGCTTTCCAACACAACCGGCGTCCTCAAACAAGTCTTGCAGCCTTTTGGCCGTGAATTTCCAGCAAAATGGCACAATTTCCACCGGCATAGCAAGTCCAGTACCCCCCAAATGCCTGACAAGCTTTGACTCATCAACAATGACCACAAATTTCCTACAAGCACCCTCAACCATCTTTTCCCTCAAGAGCGACCCACCTCGGCCTTTAACCAAATTGAGGTGCGGATCGACCTCATCGGCGCCGTCGATGGCAAGATCAAGAACAGGGTAGGAATCAAGGTCCGCCAATGGAATTCCCAAGGAAAGGGCTTGCTCATGGGTTTTCTTAGAGGTGGGTATTCCTACAATGTTCTGAAGCTTACCCTGGTGCAAAAGCTCTCCGATTCGGTCCACTGCATGCTTGGCGGTAGAGCCGGTGCCGAGTCCGAGGACCATTCCGGACTCGACATACTCGACGGCCTTGTAGGCGGCGATTTTCTTCAACTCGTCCTGGGTTAGAACCACAGAGGGGATAGGAATGGATAGAGGCGAGGAAGCGGTTGGGGAAGGCACCAAAATCCCAGCTTCCATGGCCGGATTGCAAGACCCAATAATGAAAATTGGTAAATTCAGATCAGAGTATTGTTGGGTTAGCCTAAAAAGGAGAAAGAATCAAAACCCAGAATTGGGGAAAGTGAAAAGATGAAAAAAATGAACAAAAGTGTTCTCCTTTTCGAGTTATGCATCCATGGTTAGACAAAGAAACACGAAAAGGAGGGTGACTGATTAATTATGGTATCTAGGAATATGTGGAGGTTAGCTGCATTGGAAGAGGGAAGGTGGAGAGAGGAGGAGATAGGGTTTGTGAGGAGGCAGGTTTGTGAGGAGGCGGGTTTGGGATGGAGTCGTATTTATAGGGGAAATGGGACATGGACTCATGAAGGTGGTGGGAACTGGGAAATAGGGAGGTGGGTTTAAAAAAAAAACAAATTGTTGCATTGAAAATTGAAAATTGAAATTAGGGAAAATTTGGATGGCATAGGATGATGGAACCCTATCCTGTGGGGCTATAGGATCAAAATATATATTATTCCACTAAAATTATAAATGAAATCTTTTTCTTTAAATAAAGTGATATTGTTTTAAAAATGGGGAAATGATAGTCTATTTAAAATTGAAAGACCAAAGAAATTTAAATTCGGATGAAACGTTAGTTATTATTTTATATTAATTTTTTTTTTTTTTTTATAAATATCACGAGATGTTTCTACACCCGAAGAGTAAGCTAATTCCCGTTTGGGGTGCGGCTTGCCCCTAGTCACAAAGTACTCCGAGTTAGTTTTGAACTCCTGCTAATTAAACACTAGAAAACTCGCCTTCTAAAGGTGGCAGTTTACCAACTGCACAAAGTGCACTACATCATTTTCATTACAATGTTAGTTATATTCTCACAAAAGAAAAGGTATTTTCTAATTTCACAAATAATAAATTATTATTATTGAGGCAAAATGGGAAAAAGAACAAAAGAAATTGCATCAAATTCGACATATAAGTTAAATTTGTTATAAAAATAACAATTTACGGTTTTTTTCTATTTTATATATTTATAATATTCTTAGGTTTCTAGTTGTTTTAACAACAATTTGTATTTTTTGATAAATAATGTGAGGTGTTCTCAAACTCGAAGGGTGGGCCTAATGCGACTTTCCTCTAGCCACAAATGCTCGAAACGGCATTCCTCTGGCCACAAATGCTCTTAGCGAGTTTCGAATTCTTACCAATTAGGCACCAGAAAATACACTTTACCAACTGAACCACACATTGTGGTTAATTTGTAGTTTGTAACATTCCTACCTTGGCTTGGGAAGAATGGGCTATCAAAGACAATTTTTATTCACGAACTATCATTGTTGTGTGTGGTTAGATATACTTTTTTATTTATTAGTAAACGATTTCAAGTTCAATACTTATGGAATAGAAAGAACATAATATAATTTTTTTTTAATACGAGAAAAGTAATAAAGTTAGGTTGAGTTTGATGGGATCATCGGTACATATGATCCATCGAATATGGGGTATTGTTTTTTGGTGGTGGAAAAAAGACATCCATTAGTGGAGTGTTTGTGTGAACAGAATCAATTTTTTTTTATTTTTTAAATAGCAGGGTGTAAAACAACGGATGGCCACGGCGATTGCTTGCTCTCGCTACAATTCTCCGCGTACTCCCCTTTCTCTGAGATTCCTCCACTTTTCTTTCATTACAATACTACTCGTTCTTTCATAATTTTGATAAATAACCATTTTATTATGATAATTTTGCAAAGTTTTCAACAGAAATTTTGTTTATTGAAAAGATTTAATTATTAAGCACCGTCATATGTAGTAATATTTGAGTTTATAATTTTCTGTTCCCGAGGCAAGACTTGTGAGAAAGCCTGTTTCATGCAGATGGGTGATGGGGACTTTGTGATGTCCATGTCAATATCAACATGTCATTGCATTGCAAGGCATCTTCTTGGGAACTCAAAATTCCTCTACTTTCTTTCCTTCAACATCATCCTCTTCTTGACAAACAAAAAAAAAAAAAAGAGAAAAATGAACTTCGGTATCATTTCTGTATCATTTCTCCAACTTGTTTACAAAACATGTTCTTCATGTGCATATGCAGAAATTCAATTGTCCAGGTTCAACCAAATTCCAGGATTTTTCTACAATTTTGTTCCCCAAAATTCCATTCTTGGAGAGAAAAGAGGGTCAAGTCAAACTGTCAAAGGGCACCAAGTTGGAGAAAAAGCCACCACCACAATCTCAGTCTTGCGACTTCGGAGGGTGCCGTCTAAGAACAACATATCCTCATCATCTTAATATGCAATTACAAACGGAAATTTCTGAAAAATATTGTATAATTATAATATAAACAAGTAGCGATATAGCATAATTCTGCAAAATTCTGGTAGACAGATGATATTCTTGTGCACAGCTCTAATATTTGTTTAGAGAAGCATCATTGACTTTTCAGAAAGTGAAAGAACAAAGCACAATATGTCCACTTTTAGAGTAACTTGTTAAGAAAACAAATGTATCTTAATGAAGCAATTGATTTAAGATAAGCTTCACACATATGTTACTAATTTAAAGTAGATAACGACGTACAGGGAAAGGGAAAAGAGAGCAAACACATGCTGCCAGAAGAGAAGCGCGGAAGCCTCACTGACTGCATAGCCCCTCACGCTCGCAATGGCTCCCAATAAGATTGCACTTGGTGTTGTGTACTGCATCAAAAGCACAAACCTATACATTGCATCGCCGTCAACCAATAAATTGAGCTTATCAGCCAATGCCACTACACCGATTCCCAGAAGAGGAAGCACCAAAAGCCTTGCCACAGATATACCAACTGTAGTCCGGAGGCCAAGTGTAGATTCGTTTGGCCCTTCTGCAAGCATGCCCCCAAGGATAAGCATCACAGATGGCACCGTTGCACCACCTAGAATCTCTAAACTGTCTGTGATGAACGATAGTGGAGCATCATCTTCGAAGAAAAAAGATTTCAACAGAGGCACTGTCCCGATAATGATAGCCAATAGAGAAGCAACCGTTGGGGGCTGCATTATGTGGCGAATTGGAGTTTGTTCAGCAACAATTCTCATCCTCCTGACCATCCTAGGTGTGGCCAAACACCTAATGGACCTCGGACTGTTTCCACCACCTTCTCCTGAGAGATCAACATCCGGAAGTGTGCTCTGTGAAACACTTGAGATGTTTTTAAAAACCCTAGCAATAAAGGGTGTCTTGGAATGCTCAGTTTCTTTTTCTTCAATACCCGGCCATTCAGCTTCTACAAGTAGAGGCCTACTGACATCGTTAGTTTGTGATTCCTCAATCTCACCTGCTTCTTCAACAATCTCATAATACTCCAATGGAGGCTCCATCATGTGGTAAACAAAGGTATAAACCAAAATTACAGCAACCCATTGGGCGAAAGAGACATATGCCACCCCACTGGAGTGACAATAGGGTCCAAATGGGTTTTTCGGAGTATGACACACTGATCCAACAAGAGCAAGTGGGAGATTGCCAGTATTCCCGAAAGCAGTCATGATAATGGTAAACCTGTTTAATTGTGGTGGCGGACGACATATGATCACCACTAAGAATCCAAGCAAACTACCAATAAGTGTGCTCACTACTACATTAACTGGGATAAACCACCACCGCACAAAGTTTTCAAGTGTAATGGATCCACCTAGTTCAGTAAAGATTAAACAGGGCAAGAACAAGGCAAAAACAAGCTTGCTGAGAAGCTTATAAGTAGCCCTTGGAATCATTTGAGTTTTCGGATGCGAAAGAACTAATCCAATGACTGTAAGGGACAAGAGTTTCAACAAAGGCACAATTGCACTCATCACATCCCCACTGTACTCCAAATTCGTTTGATACAATTCCAATAGATACCGAGACATCTTTCCTTTAATCCGAAGATGAAGGAAGGTATATCTTTCTGCAATTAGTCAAACAAAAATTCAAATGAATCCAGACATGAACATCAATGGTACTTACCAAAAGCAAACTATCTAAAACTGGACCAAGTAAATTTCTGAGCCCACACCTAGATTCAGCATAACATCAAAGATAAGCAACAAAATCACTTAAAGTGCATCAGCAAGAAGAGCTTGTTGAAAATTATCCAATATATTAAAATACTAAATAGGTTAGAACAATTTATCACAGCTATACCCTAAACCGCCAAAACCAAAGAGATTCCCACAAGGGTTTAGCAGATTATCATGAACCAAACCAAATTTTGATGAGATTGGAACATGGGTTTTATAGATTCCACAAACTTTAACGAACCCAGAAACAAAAGTTCGCGATGGGGATACCTAAAGTTTTTAACATACACATCAACGAAATTGCAGTACTCAGTGAGATAGAGAAGCTTACAGATGAAAGGAGAAATTTGATGACGCTTGAAGAAAGACAAAGATAAGTGTCACGAGGGAGACGCCAAAAGACCTCCTCCCACCAATGCCTTAGTAAACAATTTTTAAGCTGAAAACTCAATAATGATAAAAATGGGTTGTCTTCTTCTCTGAATAAACCAGGACGAGGTGCGACGCGGTAGAATTATGTGCGGTTTTTTTTATTTTTTGGTATCTTCTGGCCAGGTGGGCTTCTCATCGAGATATTTCCTTCTAGGTGGGCTTAAGTAAAATAGGATATGGAATGGTGTGGGCTTGTAATTGAGTAATTTCCTTATGGGTATAGCTTGCAAGGAAATTAAAAAAAATAAAAATCGAATAATATTTGCTGGCTATGGGGTTCGAACCCATGCGCACTTATGTGCAGAAGATCTTAAGTCTTCCCCCTTAACCTCTCGGGCAAACCAGCTGATATTAACTATACAACAAAATTAAATATAGGTATGTAAGCATTTCAGAAAAAAATGTAAATGAAGTTTCTTTCATATTTTAATGTAAATTATATTTTTGACCCAACAAATGTTTTGAATTCTAAATTCATACTGTATCGTTTCTTCTATTAATCGATTGAAAGAGATTGGTTCTTTATGCCAGTAATCCTAAAACATAGTTCATTGTGCATATTGAGATGTAATTACACCCATTTTTTTTTTTTAATATCACATCGATAAAAGAGCATGATTATATACATTTAGTTTAATCTTGCCTTTTACGTAATGTAATTTATGGAACCACCGAATTATATACATTGGGATGAATGTAACTTCATAGGATTCATAGTAGGTACTAATTGACACAACAGATTATGATTCTTCCTTGTTAATTAGGCATTCAAGGCTTGGAGCTCATACTTGAAGTTAAGGACGATCGAGAACGAATGCATATGATATTGACTATTCCCAATTCATTTAAGAGTCCTTAATTTAATCATGGTGTTTTGTGTAGGTGCATATGATGATTAGTGATTTAAAATAATTAGAATAATTTGGATATTAATTATTTCATATATTATATTATATATGTGCACTTTTATTACACGTTCATCATATGAATTTTTAAGTAATGCACAAATATCACATTAAAGCATTAATTAATATAATTTCTCTATATGAGCGTTGCTATTTGAAATATCTTAAAAAATAAATATAAGGTGATTTAATTTATTGAAATAACATCATTCATTGACTGTCACCTCAGATGATTTAATTATTATAGTAAATTAAGATGGTTCAAATATCATTTATTTATATAATAGCACGAATTTTATTGTGATAAAACTTCATATTTGTCGTGTTGTACAAATAATACAAGCTAGGTTAAGGGAATAGTAAATATGTGAAAAAAGGTGAAGAAAAAGGTCGAACGAGTAGTGAGAAAAAAGAGAGATGTGAATGAATGAAATGAAGAAAAGAAAGAAAAAGAATATAGGTGAAATGACAAGACGCAGTTAGCATCGGTACACATATATTCATAAGAAAAATAGGTGTGAATTTCTCTCAAATTTACATTAATTTTAGCTATTGTTTATGAATTTTATTATTAGTAATATGCGTTCTTTAACTATGTCCAAACGTGTAAAGGATGTATTTCCGTTAAATTTCTCAATGATTTCTGTTAAGAATAAAAATAAAGTTATCGTTGAGAAATTGAACAGAAATAAACCGGTTGAGTTTGAGATGAATGAGCACAGTAAGAGAGAGATGAGCGGGGGAGAGAGTTTGAGAAGACGGGCAGAAACCACAGGTCACAAAAAACATGAATAACTCCAAGCAAGAAAGCTTGTCCATCTCCCAAAGCTACCCTATCATTTTTGGGAAAACTCCATTTTACTGTTATCACAATATTCTCCTGCATCATCGATCATCTCTAAGACTATAACCTACCTTCCTTTCAATTCATATCATATCTGTACGTGACTTTGCTGTTCATCATGTGCCTCTACGACTGCTCTAGTTTCTAGGGTTCCTAGAATAATGATAATAATAGCTCAGCTAGCTAGACTCAGATGGAATTGGTTGGAAAGGAACTAGATTGGTTGGGATTGGTACTGATTCTTTTTCTTTTCTAGTTACAAAAGAACCATCCTCTTTCGTGATTAACGGTTCCCATTCTAGGCCAGCGGGGGATTCAAGAAAGCACCAATCAATTCAATCATATATGTTTCTCTACTGTATAATATTTGTACCTATATAGCTTTGAGCCTCTGATCATCATCAAGTACCAAAAGCCTGTATATACATAATCTACTTGAGCTCTACTATAAGTCATGGTATAACTCGGTTATATAAGTCGTCACGTAGTATAACTCGTTTACGTTGTGAATGTAAAAATTAAATTATGTAGCATATATAATTTGTATATATCACTATATGGTTGTATAATTATGATCATAAGTATAATCTTATATGACAATATAGTTGAATATCGGGGTAACACTAAACTAAAAGGGCTTGTTTGGGGAGTTTGTTATAACGAGGAGTTTATAATGAGGGTTTAAATCGAGGAATTTATTTAATAGTCGTTAAATTCATTCATCGGTTTTAATTGAATATTATTGAATTTATAATTCACTCCTCTCTGTCTCTTTCACTTAGCGAGCTATTAACAAAGATAAAAGTTGGTTGAAATAATTTTAAACTCATTAATTATAAATTGAATATTTAAACTCATTAATTATAAATTCAATATTCAATTTAAGTTGTTAGATTAACTTAACATTTATTGATCAAGTGAATCCCTCAGCGTACTTAAACTCTATTTATAAAAAGTCCTCATTGCATCATCTCTTCTAATTAATTTGTTGGGGGAGATTATTGTATATTGGAATATTGAAATTTAAGAAATTTTGAAGTAAACAGTGGATGTCTTTTTATTATAAAAGGAATAGGAAACATAAAATGAAACATTCATCTTCTAATCATATAACATTCGTAGTAAGTTTCAATTTCTATTCTCGTTCCATTGTAAAACCATTAACTCTTAAATTGTAAATATTTAATGAGTTATCAAATTCAATATTATCTCTATGAACAAAAAAACCCTAATTGTACATATATATATATATATATATATATATATATATATATACGGTGGTATATATTGTGTGTGATTCAAAAGGGGAGTTTGCATTATTAACATGCAGTGAGATATGAAGTACCTAGTACTGTACATGCTCGTGTATATACTTGGATGTGTGGAATGAATCTGAGCTGTCCATACTCCATATGTATTGGTTGGCAGAGTTGGAGCCATGAGATCTAAGTTCATCTGAGACAATTAATCTATTGTGGGGAGACATCCAGCTGTCTGATAAGATGGAGTAGACGGGCACAGCTGCACCCCAAATGGTACGAAGTTAGGAAATAGAGTTGTCTGTATGTCTCACTCACAGTCTCAGCGTCTGATGCAAAGCTCCTGAATTCACAAAAATTATTCAAACAAGTCATGAATGTGATTCCTGAGCAAAATCTCCCACCCACTCTGCCTTTAGATCTGCATGTCGGCGTAATCGAGGATCTTCGATCACCTAAATATTTCTACATATACCCTCAACCTTCCTCTTCCATCCTCGTACTACCCTCCCTTTTCTTGCCTACATATCTACTCATCCTTTCTATTTTCTCTCATATTTTTTTCTTCTTTTTTCATCTTCTCCATCCTTCTTTTCATCACCAGGCTTATTACTATTATGTATTTATTATTGCATGCATGCAAATTCGTTTGTGATGATTTTAATTAAGTAATTAATTGTTAGTTATAAAATGTGTGTTGGTGGGTTTACAATAAAAGGAGCTCTTCTTCAGTCCAGTCCGAGGCAGTTTGAGGGCTGACACTCAGCTGCTGACTCGTTGGTTCGAGAACTCATCAACTAGGGGGCAAAGTGGTGTGTTTCTGATCCAACGAAGCAGGAGCCGAGAGGTTGGTTATTGCTGTCGCGTCTTGGACTGAAGGGAGCTCCTTTTCTACATGATCTCTTCTCTACTTAATTAACTATATAACATATTGCTTGCATGGATGTATTCATTAATTAATTATCTGATTAATTAGTGATGATGATCATATACTCAAGGTCGAGCTAGCATTCAAGATACTAAGTGTTTTTCCGGGTCCTCTTGTAGGTGCTCTCAGATTGACGATTGAGAACTCATCAGGAGCTGATGCAACACCCTAGCTACTTACAAAGCTTAGTTAATTATTACTTCCCGGCTGTATGCTGGCATGGATCGAGCTTTTATCATATCAAAGGTGGATGTATTACTATTATTGTTGCATATGAATTCGAAAAATGGAATTAACTTGGTATAACTAGTTAAGTATACCTCTCTTAATTGCTAAGTTTCCAAGGATTTACTTCATGCCTTCGATTTATAATCTAGATCAGTAGTGTTTTATCATCAAAGGTGGATTTATATTAATTTTACTAATTAACCTGCAGATTTTTATTTCAAAGATCGGTAGTGTTTAGTTTTGCATATGATTTCATCTTCCAAAAAAAAAAAATTGGAAATTAGCCTAATTTCCCCATATAATAATAATTAAGATGGAATTCAGACGTTGTACGTTGTGTTATCCCAAAGAATTATTTTTTCAATCTTAGAAATTGTTATTAGGTTTTGTTATGTCGCCTAATTTTTTAAAGCTTATTTTCAATCCGACTATCTGTATATGCCTCATCCCATTAAAATAAAGTAATATTTGACAAAAAATATACCAATAAATTAACAAGAAACCTAGCAAATTAGCAATCATTCACCATCGATGGGTTCGATTCTTTCATTTCTTCAACAAAAACAAAAACCATGATTCAATTGCGTGGGTGTTCCTCTTGCTTGATTATTTTGATGTTCGTTTGATCTGATCCGAGTTATTAATTAGTACGCAAATATTGTTCTTTTGCAGGTTGTAATAAGACAATGGTAAAACAACCAAAGTTCAATTCCGGTTTACGCTGCTAATCCTTGGTCGTGATGCTTATCATTAATTTTATAATTCGTCAATAAATTATAATTAGTAATTTCAATTAATATATAACTTTATTTAGAATGGAAAAAAAATATATTATTTATTCCATATTTGTATCGAGTATATTTCTGTTTTTTTTTGGGTCACAAACGGAAATAAAGAAACAATAGCCATCCATTCCATATTTGTATCGAGTAAATTTCTCTATTATTTGATTTGATTGATTAGACCCTAAATGTTATGTCAAAGCACTGATATACCTTCGATCATAAAATGTTTAACTCCAAAAATACCCCTGATCAAGATGACAAGCTTGGTGAAATTAACTCTTCGTTATATCAGGTTTGATTTCTATTCACCACCGGATCCTTGTATAGATCTGCACGGTTTAGTAATTTTCTCAATCGGCTTGTAATAACACTTTTTAATCACAATATTAATTTTATTTTTAAGGAATCATCATTAATTGAATTAAAAAAAAAAACTGAAAAAAACTTACAAGAGGTTATGAGTATTATTAATGATCTCATTAACGGAATTTTCAACCCGATAAAAAAAAAACGATTACCACACATCGAAAAGTTGTAACAGTTTGGAAGTTGAAACACAGTCACACACACCTACAGCCAGATCCGGGAGGAATCTAATAATGATAATAGAAAGAAAAGAAAATAAATAAGTCAAAGTTATGGTATTGTATTAGCCGTTTATTTGCGATCTGTGCCCTTTATGGTTTTTATTAAAAAATAATAATTAATAGTGCGCCACCACAATGATGGCCCAAGTCTACTTGAACAATCATAACGAAACCCTAATTATTCCAGCTGGCCCAACTCCAACTGTCCCTTACCAACAATACTCTACGCAGAAGGATGCATCCATTGATCGAAACTCCTACACACAAATTACAGTCAACTGATATAATCTAATGATCTTAATTAGTATCATTAATTTCGTTAATTTACGAAAAGATTACATATATATATATATATCCTGTGTGGCTGTGTATTTATACAAACAAATCGATTTAAGTAATTAAGAGCTCCTTGGTGAGGTCCATCAAATGGAAGAAAATCAAGAAGGCAGAAGTGGGTACGCTCAACATGATCAAAGCCATGGTTGCCAGGGCCGAGCTGGGCCTGGTGTTCATGAGGTGGGATTGCAAGAGACCCATGACTTGGCAAATGAAAGAATCGTAGGTGGTGTAGTACTTCTTCTCCCAATCCATCCAATCCGCCGGAGGCTCGTAGTTCCTCTCCACCATTTTCATCTCGTGGACACGCTTCCGAAGAACAATCATGCTCTCATCCACCAGCCTGCTGCTGTAATTTTTGTAGTACTGGTCGTGATGATCATGAGCTTCTCCTCTGCTCGATGCTAATATCTTAGCTGACCCGGTTCGGGCTCGGGTTCGGGTTTGGGTCGTGACAGAAAATGGGTTAAATGAAAGAATGTTGGAATGATAGGAGGAAGAAGAAAGGAGGGAAGCTGACACTGCCATTGCTGTGGAGGCTGAGATTTGAGATTGATTTTGAAATTTAAATGTATTTGATTTGGTATTTGGTGGTGGTTTGCTTGCACTTGTATTTATAGGCCTAATAATAATTAAGGAATAATAATAATTGAGATGAAGAAGGTTCTAATTTAAGATTTGTAGATTGGAGAAAAGGTGGTGGTGTGGTGGGGCATGTCACATGCGGCGCACATTAAGGCACTCTTGTTAGCGAATGAATTAGGAACAGGGATTAAACCGTGTCTTTATTATTTTAAGGCACACTGGTACTTTTTAAACGCGTAGTTATGTTTGAGATTCGGAGAAGGTGGCACCTGTCACATCACAAACCGACTCCCACGGTTTTGGTGTTATATAGTATACAGACGTAACGTTATATGCACCAGATGGAGGGCTGTGATTCAATCGAGGCAAACCACAACCCATCTCCTCGTATGAAGGATCTTTCGTTTAAATTATTGTAAATGACTGGGGAGGCTCATGGGGCTTTCAGGTTTGGGAGAAGCTAGCGGTCGTCGTTGGGTTGACTTGGACGGCGTTTATATTCTTAAATATTTGGTAATTTATAAAAACTATTCTTCTTGTCTCGCATTCATTTAGATAATGCAATACACTTCATAAGTTTATCACTTCGTCAAGCAAATAACTCACAAGTAATATATGTTGAAATAACATTCAATCATATTCATATCTAACAACAAAATCATTGACATAGATCAGTGCATCATGGTTCATTCCCACATTCAAACATTAAGTTAGCTTTGCAAGCCCATCTGATCAACGCTTGATCTTCGGTTTGCCCGTACGTTTCATAGGGCCCCAAGGTTAAACTTTATTTTATGTGGTTCCGACTGTAAATTCCTTTCTTTTTCCTTCCGCTTGAGTCTCGTTAATAGGCCATAATACAACTCAAACCAAGTAAGAAGGGCAGTCCGCCCCGTGGATCTAAGCTTCCAATCTTTTTCTATGCCCGGAAAAATTCCTGTTGAAAATATCTTCTATAGGTCCACACCATACCCACCACAATAACATGTAATGCCTTAATAAGAGGATCTGCAATCATTTTGAAAGTACTGAGGTGCTCAATATCGATAGTGCCTTCTCTTACCTTGTCTTGAACTGCAAGATACTTAATGTCCATAAACCTTGATGATTATGATCTTTTGTTGTTCTTAGCAAAGAAAATTGTTGCAGTATTGTCACAGTATAGTTTCAAAGGTCTTTCTATGCTGTGAACAATCTTCATGCTGAGAATCAAGTTTCTGATCCAGACTGCTTGTCTGGTTGCTTCAAAACATCCAATGTACTCAGATTCCATAGTAGAAGTGGACATGGTTGCTTGTTTCTAGCTTCTCCATGAGAAAGCTCCTCCTGCTAGCATAAACACATATCCACTAGTTGACATACGATCATCAATACACCCTCCAAGATCAGCAACTGTATAGCTTGTCAATTCCATTTTCTCAACTTTTTGATAAGTTAGAACATGTGACTGTGTTCTCTTCAAGTATCTGAGTACTTATCACCTTTAGTTATGGGCACATCATTTCCATTACAACTCTCCATGTTAAATCTCTTAAGAACTCTATCAACATAGTTCTTATGCGATAGTCCCAATATCCTCCTTGACCTGTTCCTTTCAATTTCTATCCCCAAAAAAAAATGAGCAACTCCCAAATCTTTCATGTCAAAGTTATCAGACAACATCTTCGTTGTATCATGAAGAAGCTGCTGATTGGAACTGGCAAGGAGAATGTCATCGACATATAGGACCAGAAAAATGAAATTTGACCTAACAACTTTCATGTAGATGCAGTTGTCAAATCTGTTTTCCACATAACCATGGGACGTAACAACTTCATCAAACTTAAGATACCACTGCCTTGAAGCTTGTTTAAGTCCATAAATTGACATGTTCAGTCTACAAACCCAATTCTCTTTCCCCCTTTCAATGAATCCTGGAGGTTATTTCATGTAGATGTCTTCTTTGAGGTTTCCATTCAAGAATGATGTCTTAACATCCATGTGGTGCAATTCAAGATCAAAATGAGCAGTTAGTGCCATTATGATTCTGAATGAATCTTTGCTTGAGACATGTGAGAATGTCTCATTGTAATCTAAACCATGTTTCTGAGTGAAACCTTTTGCAACCAGTCTTGCTTTTAGTCTTTCAATTTTCCCTTCTACATTCCTCTTGGTTTTATAAACCCATTTACACCCAATTGCTTTTCTGTCATATGAGGCTTCCACTAAATCCCAAACATTATTCTTGTACATGGAATGGAGTTCCTCTTGCATTGCTTCAAACCAGGAATTGACATTAGGATTGCTTAATGCCTCTGAGTAGGTTGCTGGATCAAAATCATCTCCAATATCATATTCAACTTCTTGCATATAGACAACATAATCACTGGAAATAACAGACCTTCTAGTTCTCTGAGATCTTATTGTGGCTTGTTCTGGTGGATTCTGAGCATGCATTGTATCTTGTTGTGTTTCTGGTTCAGGAGCCACTTCAATTTCCACTTGTGGAACTGGTTCTTCTGTATTTGGCACAGTTTGTTGTGTTATAACAACATTCCTTTCTTAACCAGAATCTAAGTTTGGAATCTGCACTGGCAATGACATAACACTGCTTGAAGATAGGACATCATTGTTGTTTTCACTTGTCATCTCATCAAAAACAAAAATTCTTCTTTCTTCTGACTGACTAGTCCCAAAATATTCAATAAACTTGGCATTTTGAGTCTCACTTATCCTAGTATGAGAATTAGGACAATAGAATCCATACCCCTTGAATTTTTCTGGATATCCTACAAAGAAGCAGCTAGTTGTTCTTTCATCCAACTTTCTAGCATTTGGATTGTAAAGCTTGGCTTCACTGCTACAACCTCAAGTGTGGATATGGTTTAAGCTTGGTTTTCTACCAGTGCAAATCTCATAAGGGATAGAGGCTACTGCCTTAGATGTAATTCTATTCAAAATGTAGTTTGTTGTTTTTATAGTTTCTCCCCAAAGGAAATCAGGTAAGCCAGACCTAGACATCATACTGACTACCATTTCTCTCAATGTTCTATTTCTTCTTTCTGCAACACTATTCTGACTTGGTGTTCCTGGTGTGGTATACTGAGCTAGAATTCCTTCCTGCTCCAGAAAAAAGGCAAAGGGACCTTTGTTTTGCCCAACCTCTATGTATCTACCATAGTACTCTCCTCCACGATCAGACCTCACAATCTTAATCCTCTTATCAAGCTGTTTTTCAACTTCTAATTTGAAAATTTTAAAATAGTTTAAAACTTGAGATTTTTTTAGAAATTAAGTAAAGATTTGAATACCTTGAAAAATCATCAATGAAGAGAACATAATAGGAGTTACCACAAATTGTTCTTATTGGAAATTGACCACAAATACTTCAGTATGAAATTGACCACATACGTTTTGACTTAGATTTATTGGAAAAACTGTTAGTTTTCCCTTTAAGACAGCTGATGCAGTTTGATGCAGTTTTGAAAATCGTTAACGTTCAGATTTGGCAATACACCAGATTTGATCAGCCTCATCATTCTCTCTTTTGAGATGTGCCCAAGTCGTCTATGTCAAAATATAGATGACTTTTCATCTGTTAACATTCTTTTTGAGGCAATGTGATCAACATTCAAACATTCAGTGTAATAAGTGCATTGAATTTGCCATAAATCTCCATTTGGTAAAGCATAACCAAGCAGATTATCAAACTTATTCTTAATATAAAACTTAATAGATTCATTGTCACCAACATAAGAAAAACCATCTTTGACAAACTGACTTACAAAAAATAAATTCCTTCTCATGGAAGGTACATAAAGAACATTGTTCAAAGTTAAAACATAACCAGAAGACAATTTTAGCATAACATATCCAACTGATTCTACTACAACTTTGTTTCCATTTCCAACAAAAACATTGAAAAACTCCTTATTTGTTCCCTTCTGGTTTTGAAATCCCTGCACAGAGTTTGTTATATGAATTGAACAGCCAGTGTCAAACCACCATGAGTTTTGAGGAACGTAAATCATATTTGATTCAACTGTAACAAAAACATTATTAATTTTAATACCTTTCTTAATGAGCCATGCTTGAAATCCAGGACAGTTCTTCCTTACATGCTCAGTGGATTGACAGAAAAAGCATTTCTTGAAGTTTTGTTTGTGAGGCTTAATAAGATTGGAACTGGTGGAGGGAGTATCTTTCTTATAGACACCAGAGTTATTGGCATTCTTCTTTGGTCCAGAAGATGAGCTAGGCCTGAATCCTGATTGCTTTGCATTGACATAATTGTGAGGCTTGAATTGTGAATTGATCTTGCCTTTGCCCTTTCTTGTTTGAGCAAGATTGACATCAGCAGATTGCATTTTCTTCTTCCTCCTCTCTTCCTCATAAGCACATATCTCTATCAGCTCATTGAAATTCCAAGTTTCTTTATGAGTCTTGTAGTTCACTTTGATATGATCATATTACCCATGTGAACCCAAAACTGCTCAGAAATTCCAATATTCAGTGCATTGAGTCGATTTCCAGTATTTAGTATTTTCAAAAAAAATTGTTCTTAGATGTCGCAAAACTCGACCATTCCAACATATTTTAGAACCTAATTATTTTGATGTAAAATAAACAATTTAAGTAAGTTGTATTTGTTATTAATTAGTTCTTAAAGTTAGTGATATTCTTATTAACAATATAATGGATATTTATTTGATTCGATTTTAAAAATAAATAAAGACGACACCTAATATGTATTATCTCTTGCCTCTGATATTGTTGTACATATAAAATAAAAAAATTAATAACTTTCAA
This sequence comes from Oemleria cerasiformis, assembly GCA_037349345.1. NCBI lineage: Eukaryota > Viridiplantae > Streptophyta > Magnoliopsida > Rosales > Rosaceae > Oemleria > Oemleria cerasiformis. The sequence goes on from JAZGTL010000031.1 coordinate 10,652,289, forward strand.
TTTAATTGTATATTGCATGTAGAATAGATTTGCGGCACGTAGGTGATTTTTCACTAAACAAATGGATCCATAATTAATCATGAATACAAATTAATACTTGTATATTTACACAAGCCAATAATACTTGCACTCAAACATACGATGATCTAAAAATGAATATTCCCATTGGCTAACATTCCCTTAAAAACATCCAACAAAGGCAATATCAAAGCAGCAGTAGACATTGGCACGCTAAGTGTAACAAGAGCAACCATTCCCAATGCCACGCAAGGCCTTGTGTTCATCAATTGGGTTTGCAACAATCCCACGCCCTCACACACGTCCGAATTGTAATTCGCATAATATTTCTTCTCCCATTGCATCCAATCCGACGGCGGTTGTTGACCGTCACGCATGTCCGTCATCATCTTCATGTCGTGAATTCTCATTCGGAGAACAATCATGTCTTGATCAACAAGTTTACCATCGTAGTTATCATGTCCACGTGATGCAGAAACTTTCATGGGACGCCTCCTTCGCATTTCGACCAACCCCGTCTTCGTGTTCCGATGACATGGTGCTCGTGGTAGAGCTGAGTGAACAGAAGAGGAGATTGGCATTGTTCTTGCCATTGTTGCAAAGCTTGAAATTAACCTTTAAAATTTGATGAAGTGTTTTTGTTTTGTGTTTGTTTCGGACAAGTACGTGTTGTCCAATTTTATAGAAGGAGAGGATAGACCGCGTGGGAGTGACACGTGGAGTTTGGCGCGTGACTTTATTGAGTTTGGTTCCTAGAACTAAAGGGGTTTGGCACATAGCAGGAGCCAGAAGAGTAAAGCCCCAACGAAGTTTCTCTTTTTTAAGTAATCTTTGATGCGACGGCAATCTAATGCCCTCTCTCTTTAAGAGCGCGTCCGCAGCCACCCTTTTGATTTGATTATTCAGGTTTTGTCTTCTTGTTTTCTTTCCGGACATAATTAATTCACGTATTAACAGTTGGAGACTTGGAGTCAGAAGAGCTGGATGAAAAACTATAAAATAGTTTGGTTTAATATGTTCCCGTTATAAGATGGGCGGAAAGATAGTTTATCGTCTTCTCACCGTTATTATACAGATGAAAAAATAATTTATTATTAATATATTTATTAATAATATTTACTCATATTACTAAAAATATTTATTGTTCTATATTTTAAAATTTATTAATAAAGTATTTACTCGTATTATGTTCCGTGATTAGATACACAATCAGACATTGAGCAAATCTTGAAAGCTACATAAACATATGGATGGAAAATGACAATAATAGAAAGCTGCCCGACACGGTTTAGGTTGCGTTGATGTACTTTTCTTTCATTATCAATTATATCAAATTATCTTTTGTGTGGGACCCACTTTTTTAGGTTTACTTAGAATGCAAGAATGGATTACAAGAAAGGAGAAAGAATTGAGTATAGATCAACTACTAGCCACGTAATAGGTTATAACGTGATATACACAAAAGGGAAAGTTAAGGAACCAAAATAATCTCAATACCCATGTATTACTAAACACATAAAAAATCAAGAACGAGAATATTTCAAAGTAAATATGCAAATTTTGCGAGACGAGTGATGAAGAACTAACAAAAGCATATTTGTATGTAAAAGAAAAAAGCAAAAAATAAGATAAAATCAGCCCTGTTCAAGTATGATCATATATGAAAATCTATCTTCCATTTCAAGTCTCAAGATGGCCATTATGGTAGCATAGGAATAAGATCCAGACAGTACAATCAAAATGAGATTTTCAGGTAGATTTGGGCATATAATAATGACAACATATTGTCGTTATGCATGTTGCATAATCATAATGCATAGAAATGGGCTCAATGCTGATTGGGTCAGGGAAAAGGCATGAGGCTCCTTTATTGGTATTTGCTATTTTGCTAACATATCTCCTTTACTTAGCACCTGTATGAAATAAATCAGTAAATAGTGGTACATCTGATAACAACACTACGAATGCCCAAGTAATTACAAACCTTCAAGGATAAATGGAGGGGCTTGGTCAATTTGAGGAGGTGATGATTCAAGCTGTGGCTGGTTTAATTCAACTTGATCCACTGTTTCGGGTTCTTCATTTGGCTGGGGTTCTTCATATTGTTCGGGATTCAAAGGCTCAAGCGCCAGCATTGTTGGGATTTGGTCAAGAGGTGCGGCCTCCAGCTGCTGGTATTTCGGTTTGTTTTTCTGGAGGAGAAGGTAGGTAGTGCAATACCAGAACAATAGTATTCTACTTTGAGCTACCATTGTATCCCTAATGTGACTTCCTCCAAAGGAGATGCGTTCAAGTGCCTGTAAATTAAGAAACGGAGTTGGAAGGTAAGTATTAGATATAAAAACGAAACACCAAGAGCTAGATATGGTTGTAGATCGAGGAAGTATTTTCCTATCAAATGATACTAAGTTAACTTACTGACCATATAGGTATATAGTCATGAAAGTACAAAACTATCGTAGTAGTGTTAAGGATTTAAGCCTATGCTTCTAAGATTCAAGAGAGGATACTCCAGTTTCTTGAAAGTTAAGCAGTTCTCCCGTACCTGTTCTCCATTTTGAATGTCGTAAGAATTCTGATGATCAAATTCAAGACCCCTAAACTCATTGATGCAAAGACCTTGAAAAGCCCTGAAAAATACAAGGCAATATACATTTGTAAGTTAAAGAAAAACAAGACTTAATTGAATCCTTTCATCTATCTAAGCTATCAATAGATCTTTGGTCTTACCATCGAATTAGAGACACATGAGGAATCCAACGAAAGATTATTGGTGTATTCTTTGCATTTACATAATAGCCTCCAAATACGATAAAAACTGTCATAAGAGAGGGTCCAACTGCCATAGCTGCTTCAGTGTTAGGAACCATAGCACCAACAGTAAGACCCATAGCAGATGCCGCAAAAGATTCCATAGTCACAATACCACAAAACTTTCCGAATCTAAAAGGCCACAAAAATTGTCAGTGATCTTAACCAGCCCACTCTTCAGAGTCCAAAATGTTAAGATATGCAAAGAGATGTAAACAAGCCATGAACCAGTAAATACCCTATATAAGTATACATCCGATATTCAATTCCTTCTACTTTGCCACTCCCAACATACTGATACTCACTAAAAGGAAAAATTGGTAGAGACATGATTCTTTAAAGGTTTTTGTATTCTCACTGACTCCCTGATATATGTTGATGGATTTTTGCAAAGAAACACCTCTCAACTTATTCATAATATCCAGTCTACAATCAAATATAGTGTATATCAGTTTCCACGTGTCTAACTGTCTATTAAGGAATTATTGCCAATTTCATAGGGGTCCATATTGAGTGTTCAGGTGTGATTCTAGGGTTACCAGATTTTTTAGTGCATCTCATACAGATGTTTAGACAATTTTTATTCACCATGTTAAAAATTCTCTGAATACTTCAATCAAATTAGGACACTTAAAGAATTCCATCTCAGGTTAAACATTCTTATCAAGGACTTCAGAAACCTGGATAAAGCCGGATGAAGACGAGCCATGGGGTACAAAACGGCCCCAAACATTAATGGAAATGCTGATCCAACAGGAATCTCGGCCAATAACTTAGAAAGAAGATAGGGTCCTAATGTATAAGACCCTTTTGCATGCTCTCTATTGACTATCGAACGCTCCTTCGGGAACACACCCACAGTCTTTGTGAGAGCAGCCATTGCTGTGTTTATTGCAGCAACCTGAGAGATAATAACCATAAATACGAAAAAATGTTATATAAGAGACATTGGTATTCAATAAACATCAATTAGTCAAAATAAGTATACACTCCGCTTAAAAATCACAGTCCTCAGCAGGTAATTGTCCAAAGTGAACGGTAAAAGATACCATTTCATACCTGAAGCAATCCCATTCTGTCCTGTATTGATGTCTGAGATCTTCGCATTCTCCAAAACACTGACCCAAATATTATCGCTGACGCAATTGACATTCTTGCCCGCACTTTATTTGTTGGCCCATCACGAGAAGCCTAATCAGTTGTTCAGAGGAAGTAATGAGATGGATGGAGTTGTAATCATGAAACAACGCAGTTCATAGTGCAAACCTGGTTAAACACATGATTATCTATGCTTTATATTTGAATGCCAACATGGACTTAAAAGTGTGGGTGTGATGTTGATAACGAGTTATATTGTTATAAAGCTTTCTGACATGATAAAAGGAAGCAGCTAAATACTCCTTATGCCAAAGTGAATTAACACATTGTAATCATTGAAACTCATATCTTCGGTAGTTTTTTTGAGATGAGCTTCAGTTGTCTGAGACTAATACTAAGTGCCCTAGTAAAAGTACTTGCCTGCATCCATGCACGCCTTAGGAGCAACCGGAATTGCCTCCACCAACCTCCCTTCTTCTGAACTCTATTTTTCTTGCCGACCGTTGTTCTGTTATTGGAGACTTGCGCTATTGCAATCGGAGTCGCATAAAGAACTAGTGATAATTGTTGTGAAAATGACTCAACAAGAGAATCTATTCTTTTCTGAGAAGAGTAGACACTTTCAGCAGAACTGTAATCAGTGGATATAAGATCAGCAAGAAACTCGGCAGGGTTCACATGATCTGGGCAATGGTACCTGTTGTATAAATCATCACTTCATCAATACTTTCACAACTTAATGCTACAGCTTGAAACATTTTCTTCCTTTTACATAATCATACAGGAGTCATAAGAGGTAGGAAGACGGGTGCATGCAAGTATTTTGAAAATCCAATAACATACATGAGGGCCTAGAGCTATTTAGACAAAAGACTAAAGGTTGATATCTTTCTACAACTACGAAAGTAAAATCTTGTGACCAAAACAGAAAATCAAAACCTCAAGAACTTAAGGTTTAAGCCCCGAATTATAATGAAGAAAGTAAAAGTATATGCATGGTATATGAGCAAAAGACAGCATTTAGTACAAGATATAACCACCAACCCAAATTTAGAGAAGTATTCCAGTGGTTCATCATGTGCAGGCCCAGCATAGACAAGTGCACCCTCCGTTAGCAACACAATGTCATCAAATTTACTATACACAGAACTCCTAGGCTGGTGTATGGAGCAGATTACAGTATGTCCATCCTGTGCAAGCTGTCGGAGGGTTTCCATTACTTTCTCTGCCTGGAAGGCATCGAGTCCTAGAAACACCACACGTATATCTTCTTATAAGATGAAAGTAAAAGGTCCGTTTTCTGCTTCTATGAGAAATGAAGAGACTATCTCCTAAGTTGTTGAGAAAATCAAAAGTATGCTGCAACAGTCACCTACTGGTAATTGTTTGACAGCAGGGCTTGGTTACCACTTACCAGTAGTGGGTTCATCAGCGAATATAACAGAGGGGCTGGCAATTAGCTCGCATGCTACAGACAAACGCTTCTTTTCACCCCCACTAATTCCCCTGACTTTCGCATCGCCAACATTGGTATCAGCACAACCAATCTTTTGCAGTAAAGAAAACAAAGCAGTCACCCAAAAATGAAAATGAACTAAATAAGCTCACAATCATAATCTTATCATAGTCCAATAACTTCAATGATACTCACATAATATGAAATCTTCACAAAACTATGAATCAAATTACTAAATCAGTAGATTCGGTACATAAAACAACAATGAATTTCATTAATGCCATCTAATCTTACCAATCCTAGCTTGAACAACAGACTGTTCACATACTCCGATCTTGCTTCGGAGGAAGATATCTCCGGAAGCTGCAGCTCCGCCGCAAGAGATAACGTCTCTCGCACCGTCAGCTGCGAGAAAAATAGGTCCTCCTGTCTCACATAAGCAAACCTTACCGCCAAAAGAAAAGAAGAAAATTTAAACAAATGAGAACCATAGAATATAACCACAAATTCTAGATGGACCAGTGAATAGCACTCGTGTAGATAAACAAACATCTTACTTATACGCTTTGTTTGGAGTCGGATTCCCATTGATCTCCAGTAGACCTGATAGACTTAACCGCGTTGACGCAGTTAACTGACCAGCAAGTACATTTAGCAGCGTCGTCTTTCCTGACCCTGACGGCCCCATAATCGCTAGCAGTCTCCCTGGTTTCGCTTCTCCGCTTACGTTTTTAAGCAGAAACCGTATCTAGGCATTCAAAAGAACGAATATTATATATTCAATCATGCACATTTTCTCAAGAACCAAACAAGTACTAACGGGAAATTCCATTCGAAAATGTATATATGGAAACTTACTGATGTTGAGGACTTGTCAGAGAGAGAGCAGTTGATGTTGCGCCACCGGATTGTAACCGGTACCACTTTTCCAACAGCTGGAGTTTCGCCTTTGTGGTCAATCGCGTCATTGTCGTTGTCGCCGGCCTCAGTCTCCGGCAAGAGTGCTGGGCCAGGGCCGGAGAAGAGGCGGAGCAAGAGAGCTGCGGCCACGGCAGTTAGAGCCTGGCCCAAGCCACTGCCTCCGAAGCCCAAAACCATCTGCCCGACTTTTTTCCCGCCTAATTGAACCATTTCAGCGATAATCACTGGACTTCGTTTTGTTTTGCCACAACTGGACTACTGGAGCTCGACGCCTGGGTTCTGAGCAGAGATAATTCAATTCAGAGTGCAAAACTACGGCGTCGTTTTGGGAAAGTCGTTTTAGAGACTAGTTTCGCATGAGCGACGCGTGTCCCTTTTGAGGATAAGAGCAGGTAGCGAAAGTCCTCTACTGAAATTACAAATGGGCTTGGCGTAACAAAGCCCAACCGGTGCAAATTGTCCTTTTTTGTAATTGACAAGTGTTTAGATTCGGGGTTCCGATTCACGAATCGGGTTGGTACGAATCGAACAAATATACGAGAATTTATCAAAAATAATCAAACATTGACTTCCAATTTCATTAATGTCACTTTCTAGAAAAACTTTCAAATATAACTAAAAATATATTTAAAAAGACTCAATTTTTTTAATATAACCAAAAATATATTTAAAAAGACTCAAATACCCTTAAATCTTAAAAGGCAAATAAACCTCAATTTCCTTTCCTTGCTCGTTGTCTCTCTCTTGGACCTCATCTTTCTAGATCTTCGTGCTCCTTGGGTGAGGTTGTGGCGGCGGCTTGGTCTAGTGAACTCGGTGGCAACACCAACGTGGTAGATCCATTGAGGCTCGATTTGGTGTCATCGGGCTCCCGATCTGTCCCTTTGTTGTGGTTGTGACTTCAACCGGCGGTGGGGGTGGCCCTTTATTGTGGATGGCGCACTGTTGTTGGAGTCTGCTGCTACAACGTTGCGGGTGTAGGGGATGTGTGGGTAAATGGCAATGCGATAACGGCCCTATTAGTGGCTCCCGTTTGTGGATGCGCTCCGAAGTCGGATGATGTGGCTCTTGTACTAGTTTTGCACCAGATTTGGTCAAATTTTCTTTGGTCTTTGTTCTTTGTTCATTTCAATTAATCGCAGCCTTTCCACTAGGATGTTTATTTGTTGCTTGTCATTTGTGATGAGCAGTGGTATACCTCAATTGTTTTGTTCAACAAATTTGAATTTTGAATTTGAACTCTGAATTTTGTTTGAATTTTGAATTAATTATGAAATTAACTTTTAAGTTTTAAGGGTATTTGAGTCTTTTTAAATAAATTTTAGGTTATATTTGAAAGTTTTTATAAAAATTGGCATTTATAATATTGGGATTCAATTTTTGGTTAATTTTGATAAATTCTCCGGATATATCAGCTGTCTCAATGAAGACGGTTTCGCTGTCTTTGAGACCATGTCCTCCTCCGTCTTCTCCTTCTCCTGAGCGCGTTGGTTCGTTCCTCTAATAAGGTAAAGCTAAAGCTATTATCACTCAGATCATCTTGCCATGTCAGCAAGGTGTGGACCTCACCCTTGAGTCTCCTGGACATAAGCCTACTCTCAAACAATGGCGAACTCGAAGGAAGAGCCCAAGACCGGCCCTCAACCCGATCAGTGGTACAACCTAACCCTAGGCTCCTCCTTCAAAGACGACTCATCCAACGAGTACTGCACCCTGCGATGTAAGTCTTCTTCTACCTTTACGCCCTGTTTGGTTACCGAGAAAATCTGCCTTTGTTAATCGCTTTCGATTTTGATATTGAATGCAGACGAATTCAAACCGGCGTCGATTGACAAGACGAAGCCGGGGAAGCTCAAGAAGACGAAGGAAAATAGGGTTACGGTGGAATTTCAAAACAATCAATTGGGGAAACCGAATGTGACCTTCAAGGGAAGTAGCGAGGATTACAAGGACAACGACGCTGTATTGTTTTTTGATGGCCAGACGTTTCGGTTGGAGAGGCTTCACCGGGCCGTGAAGCAGCTTAGGCATGACCGTCAGCCCGGTGAATCGGCAGCTGGCAGCGCTCAGTCGGGGCCGGCTGTGGAGCCGCAGCTGTCTCCGGTTCCAGTCGGCAGAGCCCCCAAGCCAATGATGCATCATCCTGGTAGAACTGCATTCCCTGCCGTGCCGGTGAGTTTTGGTTAAGGGAAATTATGATTCAGGATTGCCTTTTTGTTCTTTTATATAAATTTTAGGGGAATTTCATTTTAGTTCTGCAATGTGAAGCTTAAACACCTTAAATCTGTTTAAAGTAAAAGAAGTTCAAGTTTCTGATTCTAAATCGTCTGTTTGCCTTGGTTAATACAGGTTCAGGTCGAACGCATAGATATTGGCGTGCCTGAGAATCCAGGTTTGTTTATACACACATCCTTGGAATTTTTTGCTTCTCAAACCATCTGTTGGTTGTTCTCTCAAGAGGGTTGGAGTGAAACTTAAGGATGCATGATGAGATTTAAGTGCTCGCTGTAGGGTGAAGTAGTAGACATTGCTAGTTCTTCACTGCATGAAAGCTCTATATGCAAGTGAGAACAGTATAATGCATGTTGAGGGTATACATTCTTTGACAAAACCAAATTCAATTTCGATCACGATTGGCTACTGTACTGAACTAGGTCTTACAAAACCGGATCAAACCTTTTAGTATAATGATCTTTGAAGTGGAATTTAAATTCTCTAAGCTTTGAGCTAATTATAATTCTACTTGCTATTTAAAATCTACTGACGTGTAAGTGTTTGATTCGTGCTGAAATTGAGACCGCATTTTAGACGTTAGGGCCAAACTGTCTTGTTCCGTTACCGAATTAATTCTTTCCTATTGGAGAGAGTCCATTTATTCCAATTATGAGCATTCCTTCTACCAAATGTTTTTGTTTTTTTGGTAAATAATCAGTTGCTTGGTGTCGTAGACTCGGGTGCTTAGTTATGCTTCATTACCCAGTTGCAATACAGTTTTGACGTAATACTTAGAGATGCACAATACTTTTCACTACATGTTTGATATAACCAAATTCAATTCAAATTCACATAGGCCCCTTAGAGGGTCCACTCTGTCCTGCCCAATGGATCATATGTCTTTGTATGTAATTACCAAATTTGTACTGAAATGAATTTACCAATTTAAATATTACTATGCCAAACCCTTCCTAAATGGTCCCTCTCACTTCTACTTGATTTGTTTATCCATTTCTTTGATCATGAAATGACTTTAAAAATATAAAGCAGTTAGTTTGTTCTGGACTGTACGAAGCTTCTTTACTTGTTCTTTTACTTATTAAGTAAAAAGGAAGCAATTGAACAGCTTGATTCCCGATCATATGACCAGTTGCCACTTGTCTGTCTGTCTTATGTCTTTGGCATGCTTATGCTTATGCTTCTGCTAACTTGACCTTCCTCTCGTGGTTAGGAATTCTATTGAAAGCAATTAAGGACAAGTTTCCATCTTGCATATGGCTTTATTCCTCTTATTCTGGGGCTTATTAGGCAGTTTCTATCATCTCTATTGTGCTTGCCCTGTAATCATATATCCTTATGCTTTATTGGATATGTAGTAACAGGTACAAAAACTGCCAATAAAGGAATCATTGATCACTCATCTGATCAACCAAATGTCTCTGCTCCCTCGCCAGAACCTAAGAATGATGACGTTGACGAGCCTCAAGATATAGATATTGAAGAACTTTTTGGCAGTGTATCACCCGAAGATGGGAATGCCGCTGAAGATGGAGCTAATACTGGATTTGATATCAACATGCCACAACAAAATGAAAGTGATAATGAGATTGCTGACGTAGATGATAGTGGTGATGAAGTTGATAAGGGGCCAAATGCTGCAGAAGCCCTTCGAGCCCAGGTGAATGCACATGACGCAGGTGGGAGGGAATCAGAGTCTTCTTCTTCTAGCAGCAGCAGCGGCAGTGGTAGCAGCAGTAGCGGAAGTGGCAGTGGTAGCAGCAGCAGCAGCGATAATGAAGGTAGCGATGACGATTCAGTCAACTCCATCTGAGATATAGGGTAACTCTCATCTTTCCCTCAAGTTGTCCAAGGCAGTCCAAGAGTCCCAAATGGTGAATGTTCCCGGTGGTAACCGAAGCTCAAAGAAAAACAGAAGATAATATATACACCCCGATACTTATACATCCCATTTATTTCGTGCCATTCGCCGTATAAGTTTGTTATAAGTTTACCCTATGGGTTACAACATATCATTTGAAAATTTTGGACAATAAAAGAACAAAGTTTTGATGCATAAAATAGTTAAGGGTTTGGACTTTGGAGCTTTTGCCATTGTGTTTTTGATGCTTTGCGCTGGACATGTGATTGTGATGTCGGTTGGCATCTTTCAACTTCAGATTCGTTTCTTGTTTGAAGTTACTAATTTATTGCCAATGGCTCTTAATTGCTCGTGACATTCCTTAATACATCATTTTCTGCATAATTCGGTATTTATATTCAACTAATTGCTGCTTCAAAAATCATCTTTCCTTTTTGGTCATCGGCGACCTAAAACCTACCAACCAATCTTTATTTATTTGTTTATTTATTTTTAAACCTACAAATCTTGAAAAATCCATTCCCACCACGTCATCACACACGTCACTGTTGACGCTTGTTTAGTTTTTTTTTACTGGTGACGCTTGTATAGTTGAATGCAGATTTCTATTTCCTTTCAAACAAATTTGTTTTATTTATTTTGAGATTAGTGCATGATTACCTATTTAGAGGTAAATAGAGTGCATTTCATATATATATATATATATTTGTTTACGTACACAATAAGTGAACTGGATATATCAATATTTTGGTCCTGTTTAGAAATGTCCAAAGATGACTTCCCCACAAGCACCTTTAATTTCCCGGCTTGGGTTACAAGCTTGCGCAACCAAGCTAGGCAATGTATTAATATTTCATATATATTTTTGTTCACATACATAACACGTGAATTAGATGCATTATATCACCTAATTTATTGTTATATGAAAATCATGCTAAATTGCACCTATATTAATAAGTGCGAGGATGGTTAAGTTAATTATAATTTTCTATTATTAAGTTTTCTATATAAAACTTGTTTTAGTTTCATAATTTAATTTCGGAGAACGGAATTAGCAAACCCCATGAACTTCCTAGGATGGAATTGGCAAATCCCACGAGGGAAATTTGCAATTACTTGTTGTACGTCACGCGAGATGAGAAGAACGTTGCCGCGGCGGCGAAATCCAATCGCCCAAACACACGGTGTCAAATCCCCAGTAGGCACAGAGTGTATTGTTCATGGGACGTGTACTTTACGCGCGATGGACGAGCGTGGAGGTTCTTGATTAAAGCTTAAACATTCATGAGTTTCTTTATTAAAAAACTTAAGCACTGTGCAACACTGTAGCCTACATTTTTATCATTATGAAGAGATCAAAAGAAATCAAACTCAGCAAACTAAATCGATGAACTCCATTTTCTTCTGCATCTCAACCAATCTAACCTGAAAACCCTAACCCTAGCACAGTTACACGGCCAAAGAAGGCAATTGTTTTATAGAGAGAAAGGCAAAAATTGACAGTTTATGGTCTTAACATATAACGAAAACAGTTACTTTCTGTAGCCCCAATCTAAACACCCAAATGTTCATTTTCTTCACCATTTTCAAACCAACCCTTTAGCTGCAAACCTACAAAGACCAAGATCCTCACTGACCCTTTACCTAAAACCTGTATGAAAGTCCAAACTCCGCCATACCCACATCCCAATTTCATTGATTTGACTCGGCAACCTATATGCCCCAGCCCCACCACCAACAACCAGCTGGGGAAGAGCCGACAAAAACAACAGCCCATTATGGGAGCTGAGAAGAAATGGCTTCTAATACTCTTCTCAGCCACATTCCTCTCCCTTCTTCTCCTCTTGCTCTCTTCCATCTCCGCCTTCAGCTTCCCCAAACCCTTCCCTTCAATTGTCCAGCACGGCACTCACTATCCACCATCTTTTGCTTACTACATATGGGGCGGCCGGGGCGACAGGGCTCGGATCTTTCGGCTACTGCTCGCAGTCTATCATCCACGGAATCGCTACTTGTTACATCTCTCGGACGAAGAATCTGAAGATGAAAGGCGGCGCCTTGGGGCCTCCATTAAGGCGGTGCCGGCAATTCGAGCATTTGGGAACGTGGATGTGGTGGGTAAACCTGATCGAATCACCTACATGGGCTCTTCCAATATCGCCACCACGTTGCGCGCTGCGGCGATTTTGTTGAAGGTTGATAGTGGGTGGGATTGGTTCATTACTTTGAGTGCTATGGACTATCCACTCATTACTCAGGACGGTATGTCAAATTATGTAAATTTCTTTCATTTTATTGGGTTTCCTTTTTCCTCATCAAAGATCAATTTATTACTTCTTTGACAACATAAAAATATATACATATTTTAAAAGTGTTTATCTTGGGGAGTATTTATGTGCGTTTCCTTGATTTAGAATTCCTACATTTTATTGCATGTTGCTTATATTAACTGAGTATCTGGCTCTTAGAGTTAGTGAAAGTGTTTATCTTGGGGAGCATTTATGTGCGTTTCCTTGATTATTAGTATAAAAGTAAAAAAAAAGATTTCCTGTTTGGTTAGAACCTTTATATATAGGAGCTAAGGGTTAGAATTGCCCCTATAGAGGAAGTGTAGTTCAAAACCTGCGTCTGTAAGTATCCTTACTGATTCATATATAGGAAGCAAATGAAATTATTCTTTTTGTGTAAAGGGAATGTGGTATGTCGGATGTGAGATGAGATTGGCCAAGGATGTTGTTTCTTTGACCTGGTAAGTCCAGTTCTGGTGCTTAACATTGTCGTTTCAGCCCCTTGGGACAAACTTAATTGCTTTAGTAGTTTCACTTTCGAAGTTGACTTTTGATTTCTATTAGATTTGGGTGGTTCTCTTGAACCATCCCCTCTTACGCGTTCCAAGGGTCATAACCGAAGCATTTGATGCACATAACTTCTTCTGCTGGATTGGATTGTGAGATTCCTGTCGTTAAATATAGGCTTTTGAATACATTTTCTTGTTGATAGTTTTGCCAGGACTGCAATAGCTTGTAATCCTTTTGTGATAAAGAAAGGGTAGATTGAATTTTCTATTATGTGTCATCAGTTGCAATTTCCGAAGAAGAAGAAAAAGTGCATTAAAAGTGAACATAATCTCTATGTAGCATGATAAGAGTAGTAAACGTGGAGAGAACAGAGCGAAGTACTGTTCCTGAAACCGATGAAAAAAGGAATAGAAATGCCCAAATGCAAGGCGCTTCATGGATCCTAATGCAAGTGATGGGCCTTGGGCATTTCTATGAAGCTTAACTGCCCAAAGGAGACAATAATTGGCTTATTTCATCTTTGGATGTGATAATCTATTTGCCTCTTGTTTGGCGCAACTTCTTCTACCCTGAGGCTCATTGAGGAGGTGATGGCCAATCTGCTGTCAAGTAGTCATTGGCTTTGATAGCGAGCATCATCTTTATTTCCCTGATTTGTATTGTTGTTATTGCCATAGCTTTATTTATTTTTCTTTGAGGTTAGGTGAAATGCTCTATAATGTCTCAGACATATGCTTTAGTTTATGTACTCTAATTCCATTCTGTTTTTTTTCTTGATAAATTATCAACGTATTCATTTGTGCTTCTGTTTTCTACTTACAGACCTGTCCCACGTGTTCTCCTCGGTTAGAAGAGATCTCAATTTCATTGATCACACCAGTGACCTTGGATGGAAAGAGTAGGCAAACCCTTTTCGTTAACTTTATCTGTAGCAATCTGGCATATATACTAATTGAACCTGATCTCATATATTTATTATTTATCTAGGTTGCATAGGGTCCAGCCAATTGTAGTTGATCCAGGGTTATACCTAGCCCGGAGGAGCCAAATTTTTCATGCTACCGAAAAGCGGAAAACTCCTGATGCTTTTAAAATATTTACAGGCAAGTTCCCACTCTCCTTCTATGTAAAGATTATCGCTATGGGTATGCCTACCTCATGTGGAACTGCTAATTAGCAGCTATTTTCTCTTCTTGTAGGTTCTCCATGGGTCACCCTGAGCAGATCATTTCTTGAGTTTTGTATTCTTGGCTGGGATAACCTTCCCCGTACCTTGCTCATGTATTTCACAAATGTGATTTTGTCCCAGGAAGGATATTTCCATTCGGTTATATGCAATTCGCCAGAGTTTAAAAACACTACCGTGAACAATGATTTAAGATACATGATCTGGGACTCGCCCCCCAAAATGGAACCCCATTTCCTCAATATCTCAGATTATGATCAAATGGTTCAAAGTGGAGCTGCTTTTGCCCGACAATTCCCCAAAGATGACCGGGTGTTGGACATGGTTGATGAAAAGATCCTCAAGCGTGGCCGGAACCGGGCTGCCCCAGGAGCATGGTGCTCAGGCTGGAAAAGCTGGTGGGTGGATCCTTGCTCTCAGTGGGGTGATGCCAATATCTTGAAGCCTGGGCCCCAAGCAAAGAAGTTTGAAGAGTCGATTACTAACCTTCTTGATGACTGGAATGAGCATTCAAACCAATGTCAATGAAGACGATGCCTGAATTGAGAAAAGATCTTCAGATACTCGGTGTGTCTTTCTGTCTTCATATGATCAAAACTTGATGATTAGTTTGGAAGACTATCAGCAGCTGAGATGCATTTTTTGTTCCCCAAGGGCGCATTTTTCGGGGTTCCTCCAGACTCACTCTTGCTTGACTATTGTTTATAACTGGGCAGAGTAGGAAAAGGAGAAACATAGTGATTAGTGAGTGTCGCTTGAGGTACTAGGCTGTATTGTAGCATGGCGGCTATTAATGTGATTGATGTTGGAGCCACTCACAGCCTGGATTTAATAAGAGGGTCTACCTCTTTGTCCTGCCATTGTTGTATGTTCGATTATTGTAGCAACTGTCTGAATGTACGATCAAAAATTAATTCTTTCAATTCTAGTCTCTTTTTCGTAGTCTCTCTCGTTTTTTTTTCTCTCTCTTATTTTATTTCCAACTTCTTTTGATTAAAGGAACACTCTACTAATCACTCGAATTACATCTTTTTGTGCCAAATGCCAATTTTACTACTAACCAATATGAGGGGCCATGGAAAACAATTGAACCTCGCCCCTTTCCATCCAGTATTATATCCCGCCAACAATAAGCCCCCAAATCCAATCACCATTAGCTGGACTGAAGATTCTCAGTTCTCACAGTTCAGATGAGTCTCTCTCGAGTTTTCAATCTTGTATCAAAACCATCCAAAAAGCCGATCAATTCCTTCCTTCTGTTCCCCAATCTTTCTTCAACATCAAGCAGTCAAACTGGTTCTCGCCGATCACTTTCTACTTCTCTACAAATCATCAAATTCGTAAACTTTACTTGTAATCCAACACTCGGTGCTGAAAATCCATATGGGTGTCTCTGCAATCGTGCTGGTGGTTTTCATAGAGCAATCCACGATGGTCTAGAGAAAAACCGAGTGCTCAGCGACAAAATCCCAGTTGTCAGTAGCCAAGAAATCACCGATGATGCTGACAGAATCTGTAGAATTCTATCCACCAGCAACCCTAATTCCCCCATCGAGACCTTTCTCGATGGTACTTCAGTTGAGGTGTCGCCGATACTTGCCGTTGAGGTCTTGAAGAAGCTCAGCAATGCCGGCGTTCTTGCGCTCTCGTTTTTCCGGTGGGCGGGGAATCAGAAAGAGTTTAAGCATAGCACGGAGAGCTACAATGCTTTGATTGAAGCTCTGGGTAAAATCAAACAGTTCAAGATAGTATGGGAATTGGTGAGCGACATGAAAAGTAAACGGCTTTTGAGCAAAGAGACTTTTGCTTTGATTTCGCGAAGATATGCAAGGGCCAAGAAGGTTGAGGAAGCGATAGAGGCATTCGAGAAGGTGGAGAAGTTCGGAATGAAGCTAGATGGGTCAGATTTCAACAGACTGATCGATACTTTGAGCAAGTCGAGGCAAGTTGAAAGTGCACAGGAGGTGTTTGATAAAATGAAGCACACAAGGTTTAAACCCGATATCAAGTCGTACACTATTTTGTTAGAAGGATGGGGTCAAGAACAAAACTTTTTGAGGTTGAATGAGGTTTATAGAGAAATGAAGGACGAGGGTTTCCATCCGGATGCTGTGACTTATGGTATTCTGATCAATGCACATTGTAAAGCTAAGAAGTATAATGAAGCAATTGAATTGTTTCGCGAGATGGAAGCCAAGAATGTCAAGTCTAGTCCCCATATTTTCTGTATTTTGATTAATGCTTTAGGTTCTGAAAAGAGGTTGAGTGAAGCCCTTGAGTTTCTTGAACTAAACAAGGCCAGTGGTTTCCCCCCGGAGGCACCCACATATAATGCTCTTGTGGGGGCTTATTGCTGGTCAATGCGGATTCATGATGCGTTTAGGGTGGTCGATGAGATGAGAAAATTTGGGATTGGTCCTAACTCTCGAACTTATGATATCATCTTGCATCACTTGGTGAAGGCTCGAAGAACAGAACAAGCTTACTCCATTTTCCAGAATATGAGTAGGGAGCCGGGCTGTGAGCCAACAGTAAGTACATATGAAATCCTTGTGAGGATGTTTTGTAACGAGGAGCGAGTGGATATGGCATTACAGGTTTGGAGTCAGATGAAGACTAAAGGCATCCTTCCGGGAATGCACATGTTCTCCACATTGATAAGCAGCTTGTGCCATGAGAATAAGTTAGATGAGGCTTGCAAGTACTTTCAAGAGATGCTGGATGCTGGTATTCGACCTCCGGCACAGATGTTTAGTAATTTGAAGCAGGCCCTTCTAGATGAGGGGAGAAAGGATGTTGTAATAAGTTTGGGTCTAAAGATTGACAGACTGAGAAAAACTCCGTTAGTTGGCTGGCGCGAAAGAGATATAATACGCTGATGGCTGTTAAGATTGATGGAGTGGAGGCCTTCTATGCAGTACTCATCAAGCCTTGAGGGATCTGCTAAACTGAGGTATTAGTATAAGAGAGACAAGTTATTACCAATGATTTTGGCGCTTAAATTTGTTTTTGAATTGTTCAAATTGGTAATATTGAAACTTGAGTTTCCCTAGCTGATTTGATGTGGTGCTTGTCAATCCGAAAATTCTCCTTTCTAGCTGATGCATCCTCTAGCTTCCTAATATTCTTCCGAGGGTTGATGTTTCTTATCATCTAATCGCTAAAAAATTGTGAGGCAGGCTAATTCATGTAAAAGTCTTATGAGGGGTGAGATAATTGGCGACAATTGTCCATATTAACCTGTTGGAACTTATAATCAAGAATCAGGGATTTCTTCCTGGAATATCTCTAAATTAGAAAAGAAAGTTCAAAATTAGCTGGATAGTATTCATGAGTATGTGAAGTTTATTTTCATAGAAATTTTAGAAACCAAACAAGCCTATCACCTCATCCAACAGTGTATTTCCACTCCAACCATTATATCCTTATTTCCTTTTGTAAAAATTTTGTGCTATAATATAAGATTATGGCTTATTACTTGATATGCATCCAGAATAAGTCAGCGAATCTTAAAATGCACCAAAAACTGAAATTTGTCTCAGTTTGCACCCAGAACAGGCATTCCGTTACTTTCGTTGCACCATCTGTTAGTCTCTGTTACTAATGCCGTTAAAAGTGCTGATGTGGCAGTAATATTACAAAATTTATAGGGGCAATTAAGACATTTGCTATATTTTATTAAATTATATATTAAAATTATTTTTAAAAAATTAAAACTAATTTTATTTACCCTTCCCTTTCCCCTTCCATTTCCCCTTCCCAACCCACCCGATCCTCGTCTCCCTCTCTCCCTCTACTGGACCTCCCCCCACCGCCCACCCACTCACAGCCCACCCCTTTCTTCCTGCCCATTTGCATAAACCAAAACCCCATTAGAACCACATCTCCCTCTATTTCTCTTATTCTCTTCTCCCTCTCGAACACATCTCCTTCTCTGAGAAAGAGGCCAAAAATAGAGAACCACCACACACCCATCAACTCTATTCGATCGTTGGTCACCGATCACCCTCACCATCTTCCACCCAAACCCTCGAATCAAAGATCACCAAAATTCTTAAAACACTCATCTCTCTCCCTCATTTCACACACCTCTCTTTCTCTCTCGACTTTCCCTCGCTCTCATCTTCTTCCATCAACACGGAGAGAGCACAACAGCTCTAGTAACCAAGGCAGCGAGCCATTTGCTGAAAGAAAACGATGACGAACCCTGCCCTTCACCCTCATCTCCTCTGCATCGTCAACCTCTGCTTTATCGAAGAAAAATCGTAAACCACCAAGAAAACGTCCATCACTCGAAA
Organism: Oemleria cerasiformis; assembly: GCA_037349345.1. Classification (NCBI taxonomy): domain Eukaryota; kingdom Viridiplantae; phylum Streptophyta; class Magnoliopsida; order Rosales; family Rosaceae; genus Oemleria; species Oemleria cerasiformis. Next base: position 10,670,968 of record JAZGTL010000031.1, read on the forward strand.
TCGTGAACCAGGGCTTCGACCACTGCCCATGGTGATCGCCTCCTCCTCACGAGTTCAACGGACTATGCCGTGAGCCACGAGGACCACCGTGGCCCAAACGGCTAAGTAAAACCCGATGAGAACCCGAGAGCTACCCAGAGAGTTTGAGGCCAAACAAGGTAAAATCGAACCCCCTAAGCTTAAGATTGAGATTATTCGTGTTGAGGGCGTTTCCTATGACAGATTACATGTTGTTTTGGTGCGAGGATCAACGGCGGACGGGACGAACTCGCCGGAAATTGCAGAGCCGCGTGATAATTGTTGGTTTTTCATACCCCCAAGGTAATCGTTGGACTTTTTTTCGATACCATTAGAATCGTCTCCTTGAGAGCTTGTTGGTAGACTAATTGCATGGTGGTTTTAACCCAGGAATGGCGGCGGTCGATATCGTCGGAAAATGCATAGTCGCACATACCACCACGAAATTCGACGACCCAGCCTATGCAAATGGGCAGGAGTTTCGTGGGGACATAGTTCTTTGTACTGTCCCATTAGGTGTACTTAAGAAGGGTTCCATTGAATTTGTCCCAGAATTTCCACAAAGGAAGAAAGGGGTGGGCGGTGGGGGGAGGTCAAGTAGAGGGAGAGGGAGACGAGGATCGGGTGGGTTGGGAAGGGGAAGGGGAAGGGTAAATAAAATTAGTTTTAATTTTTTTAAAAGAATTTTAATATATAATTTAATAAAATATAGCAAATGTCTTAATTGCTCCTACAACTTTTGTAATATTACTACCACATCAGCACTTTTAACAGCGTTAGTAACAGAGACTGGCGGATGGTGCAACGGAGGTAACGGAATGCCTGTTTTGAGTGCAAACGGAGGCAAATTTCAGTTTTTTGTGTATTTTAAGATTCGTTGACTTGTTCTGGGTACATATCAAGTAATAAGCCTAAGCCTAAGATTATTACAATGGTTTTGTTTGTTTTTGGGTAATGATGAATTTGCAGATAGGTTACCTGGTCTGAAGAAAGGGAATAGGGACAACGTCAAAAAATAGAAATGAAGACTCCATCATATTCATCGGGACGATGATGAGGTCGTGAGTTGCTACTATAGTAAGGTAAAGCTTGCTACATAAATTACAGGATTCCATGTTTGGAGTAAGTAAACCACTTGGGTTGTCCATGGTTCAACGAGTTTCTTGTAGATCCTAATCTTAAAGAAAACTACGGAGGAAAGTAAGTATCGAAGCTGTACTTGTTTATTATGATATCTCTAATATGAAAGTGATTTTGCTTGTTCACCTGATTTCAAAAGCTTTGAAGAACGAATTTCCGATAACAAAAATGGTGAGCTACCTTCGAAGGTCCCTGAACAAGCAAGCTCGCCATCTCTCTCTTTTTCTGATGCTGCTGGTTGTTAAAATCACTGCAAGATTTGTTATTTACTGCTAGCTTGACTTTTCTTTCCCTATTTGCAGCATGTACGAAATCACTTGAGGAACGACGAAAGTGGTAGACATCTATCACAAAGTGTCAACTGTTAAGGTATCTTTCAGGTCGTTTGCCTATATATAAACCGGGGATCAATTGATCGATTGGGAAAACTCCAGCCAAAGGTTTCTCTGGTTTTTAGAAGTACATTGTAATGAAGATTGGACTTCAAAAGAGTTGGAAATGAGTCTGAAGACTGACAGACTGAGAAGAACACCATTAGATAGGTAAAGAGATATAACCCAGGATTTTGAAAGCCTTCTACTTGTATGAGAGCTCTGCTATTATAACTATTGCCATCCAAGGATTTTGGAATGAAGATTGGACTTCAAAAGAGTTGGAAATGAGTCTGAAGACTGACAGACTGAGAAGAACACCATTAGATAGGTAAAGAGATATATCCCAGGATTTTGAAACCCTTCTACTTGTATGAGAGCTCTGCTATTTTAACTATTGCCATCCAAGGATTTTAGACCTTATTTTTGTTCATTCAATGTTCAATTGTAACATTCTGGTTTGAGTTTCCCAATACTGTGTTTGAATAAAAGCCTCTGCTAGTGACATTCTCAAACATGAAGTAGAATGAAATTTTCAAAATTGTGTGAATCATGTCAGCAAATTTTTGTACAACTCCTCCAAAATTACATCATGATTATGAACAAGTTGCCCAAGAAACAGTAGAGATATTAAGCTAATTCTTTAATGGTAATGAAAGTGAAAAACAGAAAGTAAGAAGTACAAGATTACTTTCAAGGTCTAACAACAAAGAAGTTGTTGTGAGTTATGGCACTCTCCTCCTCCACCACCTCTTCCTCAGGGAAGCTGTTGTCAAATACAGATGGAGCCACACCCACATCCTCTGATTCCTCTGATTCATCTGTTTCCTCTGATTGCTCTGTTTCCTCCGATTGCTCTGTTCTCTCCGGCAACTCAAGAACCTCACTGATTCCGTGAACCACAAGCCACCCATTGTGGTACACTTCCGGCAAGATCACCGTCACTCCATTGACCATCAACAAGTCTTCCGATCGAGTGATATTGATCGTGAACCCTATCAGATTCGTCCTCAGCGTCGTCCCGTCATTCAAACTCACCAAATCGCTCCATAAAAGCCTGCAGGGAACCACATGGCGGTGAAAGATGGACGACTGCTCACTCAAGTTCCCAACTCGATTCATCAAAACTTGATCAAACGGAGCAAATACGGTCACCATTGTCTCGTATTTAGAGAAAACCCCATGAAATTGCATTTCAAGAAACGAAGCCATGACAGAGCACCCTCTGGACCTCAGCGCATTAGAAGCTTCGTTAAACGGGTTGTGACCGTCGCTTACCTCCATCGGCTCGTTGGGGCTCTCCTGGGCCAAGCATACAAGATTCTTGGGGTTGTAGCTCCGAATCGGACCCGAAATCCGAAAATACGGGTCCAAGAACTTGCCGATTCCGAAAATTATCAGCGACCCGTCGTCGAAAATTGGGGAAAGAGGGAGGGTAACGTTGTTGAGCGAGACTTGGCGGACGGAGGGAGAAGTGGTGATGGTAAGAGAGTAGCCGGAGAGTAAAGTCGAGATCTTGGCGCCGAAAGGCAAGGACTTGAGCGACTGGAGAGAGAAAGCTTGGGGAAGGAGGTGGTATTCAAGAAGGGTCAGCGGGGACTGACCTGAGAAAGAAAAGGCGGCGTTGTTGGGAGCAAAAATGGTGAGAGACGGAAAACGTGAGACGAGGACGGTGGGGGAGGCGAGGTCCAGGGTCAGAGCCATGGAGGTGTAGCCAGAATCCGAGAGGATTTCGGCGGCGTTGACCATGGTTTGAGAGGGAAGGGCGAAGGAGAGTGAGAAGACTGAGAGGACGACAAGTGAGAGAAGAAGTTGAGCTGCTGCTGCCATTGTTAGAGGTTTTTGGGTTCGTCGAGCTCAAATAGCGTTCTGGTTTTGCAGTTGCAGACTCTTGAGTATATGAAATTTGTTGGTTTTGGCGGGTTCAGTTGTGACACGTGGAATTCTGGGATTTGTTGAGGGTCTGAGGGAATCGAAAAGTTTGTTACGGGAATAAAGGGGTAAGTCAGTTTCTGCGCCGAAGTAAAAGACAAAGTTAAGGCCTATGAAGCCCGTATAAACGAACATCATCTGGGCCAAGTAGCCCAATTTGTAAGTAATGAGCCGTTCGGCATCGGCCCAGAAGCCCAATATGTACGTAATGAACGTACAGATGGTCGCACAACATAGGCAACAAAATTGTATGGTATTTTTAATAGCGATATCTTATATAATATTGTATAACAGATTATGAATCTTGCAGTGTATCTGAAGCTAATTAAGTAATCCCAAATTGTCTCATTTAGTGTAAGTTGCATTCATGTATGATTTAATATGTTGACTACTTCAATGGAATCAGCCAGAGAATATGGCACTTCAATATTTAATGAAGGTTTTGAAATTAGAAAAATAGACCGTATTAGTAATATATTCGTAAAAGAGTTAGGTGATACTCAACTTTCACGTTAACTCATGATATTCTCATTCAAAATTTGACACGTGTCTATTCTTTTACATGTGGATTTAATTTTCTTTTTATATTTTGAAATTAATTAAAAAATCAAATTAAAAACTTTAAAAAAAAAAAACCCTAAAATCTTACCCTTCCTTCCTTGTCTTTCTCTTCACCCCCGTCCCCGTCCCCAACTCCCCCAACCCCTGCGTCCCTGTCGTCGTTCTCTTTCTCCGACCATGAAACTCTGACTTAATATAAGAATATTGATATATCAGCTTTATCAACAGCTCCTCCCTCTCAGTTATTCAATGATTCAATCGCTTTTAATATCATCTGTAAAATCTCATGCAATATTATTATTGCACATGATTTAATTTAATTAAAAGAGTTATATATTTTAATGAACATATAATGAAATCTCGTGTATGTATGGAGGATGAAATTGCAAAGGCCGGATTCGATCGTCTTCATTTTCTCCATGGACAGTAACTGTGTTTGCTTTGATGAAGCCGCAAGTTCAGCAAGTTAAATAATCTTATCTTTGAGCCTTCTCATAGGTTTGGATTGGGCTTATTTGGTAAAATTGCTGCCATTGTTTCTCTGAGCCTTCTCATGGGAAGAGAACGATGCGGGGGGGAGAAAAAGGGGAGGGGAGACGGGGGAGAAGAGAATGACGGGGAGGGGTATTCTGGGTTTTTTATTTTTTAAGTTTTAAATTTGATTTTTTAATTTAATTTCAAAATATAAAAATTAAATTAAATTCACGTGTAAAAGAATAGACACGTGGTAAATTTTGAATGAGGGTAACATGAGCTGACATGGTATTCCAGTACCACTTAATAATTTTTCTAACGAATGATGGTGACGCTTATCACCAATTTCAGAATTCGACATGTGTCATACAAATTAACTATAGTTATTAATTTCAATTAATATGTAAAGTTGTTAAAATAAAATAAGATAAATTATTATTATTTTCATATATGTATTAAGTAAATCTTTCAACTATTTATTTTAGTTAATGCATTTAACTTCATTCCAAATTAATTACCTATCAAATCAAATTTATTGGGTTACCTGCCAAGATAAAAGTAAAAAAAATGTTTGATTTCTTATAGGGAAATTATCTATGTATAATTTGGATGCATTAATTGAATAACATAATAAAAAGATTACTCAATAAATATGAATATGGAAAGAATAATATTTTCTCTCATTGTATTTTAACAAATTTATTTATTGAAATACCTTGCAAGACACGTGTCAAGCTCTGAGATTGGTGGTAAGCGTCACCACCTAAGAGTGGTGGTGAGCAAAATCAGACTCATTTGTAAAAATATCTACCTCCCATGATCCCATCCTTGAGGATATGTCTCCGTCTTTTTCATTGTTTTTATTGTATTTTTTTTATACACATTCGATATTCGAAAATATCATTTATTTTCTATATCACTAATATAAAAATATTCATATAAAATACCAATAAAATTCAAATAATTTTCTCATTTTCAATCAATTATATGAGTAACACTACGAGTACAATTTAAAATTCCACTATTTGTATCCCACTACATGTGGCGCACGACGTGGCAATCCTATATTATCTTTTTTTATTTACCTATTAAAAAATATAAACAAAATTAAAATTAAAATCAAACATACAAAGTTAAAAATAAAAAATAAATAAGACCAAAAAGATATTCACTGAGATTTTCATTCTACATCAAATCGTCTCATTTCTAAGAAAATCATAAATTCTAAAAATTAAATTGTTCTTCCCTCGGTTTAATGATGGATTTTATGGGCACCAAAAAAATTCTTTTGAGTTATTTGAGACAAAGCAGATCTTGGGAATATGTAAGTGATGTTGATGACCATGGATGTCGGTTTTCAAAAGAGGAGAAAAACGGTTGAATTCTTAGAGTTTATGTTTTTTTTTTATACAAAATGAAATTCTTAGAATTTATGAAATAATAAGTAAATATTTTTTTTATTTTTTCATGTTTGATTTTATTTTTATTTTTGTTTTTATGTTGAGACATGTAATCAAAATTAACATTTATTTTCTAAATCACTAATATAAAAATATTCATATAAAAGACCAACAAAATTCAAAAAAATTTCTCGTTTTCAATCAATTAATTATATATCATACGAAATTGATTTTATTTTTAATCAGAATAAAAAATAAAAGTAAGTATCCCAAAATCAGGAACGAAAGCACTCATGTGACATAGATTAGAATGAATTTGTTGTTGTCCTCAACCTAAGATGGACCATAATCCGGCTATCAATCACAACTTAATGGAAAATACTTACATTCCAACGAGGTGATACCTTATCGTATCACTCTTTCGATTTAGCTAATTATCGTTATACCTATATCTTAATCGAAACCGTTCAACTTCTAACCATCATTTCAAGATCATTTACGCAACAAAGTCAATGAAATTTGAGATCATCTAGTCATTCATATGTATAAAGTAAATGAATGGTTCGCCATGAGTATCTTAGTTGTTATTGAAATCGTTAATTTATTTGATACATATGAATGATTAAACGACCTCCAATCTTATTGAATTTTTACGGAGATGATCTTGAAACGATGATTTAGAAAATGAACGGTTTCGATTATAATGTATGTACAAAAAATAATTCGATAAATCGAAATGATAGTACAAAGAGGTACCATCAGGGTGAGATGCAAGTATTGTCCCAATCTCTATATCCAAAGTTATATGTCATGGGTTTTTGAGTAATCAACTACTTTATATTGTGGTAAGAGGGTTGTCACATTGATAATGTGGAGCTTATGATGATCTCACCGTTCAAATGAAAACGAGAGCTCAAGGTAATTCAAGTTTCTTGTTTGAATTAATAACTTCTTGTTTCAATTAAAAATTCTTTTATATTGAAAGCCATTATGTTTCTTTTAAAAACATGCAATAATACATGTCATGTATCGAAAGAGATAAATATTCAAACTCGTATATAACATAAACAAAAAATAGTATATTTATTTTAATATATGAAAATAAACGTGATTACTTCTACGTTTATGAAACTTAAGTTTTAAAAACATAAATAATATCTTGTGATTGACCAAAAATGAGTGATAGGTTTTGAAATTTTATGTACCATAATGAAAGTAAGAGGGAGTGCGTACAAGGACGTTTACCTAAACAAAACCCCAACAAACTCGATCTCCTTAGCTACGTTGCTTCAATCATCATGATCATTGCTCACTCCAATTTGCATCACGTACCCTCTGTGTTAATTTCCAGTGAATTTCCTTCCATCATATATATATATTCTTGTACTTCACTTCCATTGATTTTCATACGTCCACTTTTATCTTGAATGACATTACAAGAACCCAAATTCCACCCTAAATTCCACCACGCTTCCGAATCAAACGTCCTCGTTGGTTCACCCCATCGACACAAACCCAGTAGGGACCATTTCCTACCTTGAGGCAGCTTCACTTATTTATTAGCATTCGGTGACTCGATATTACGCCCGTACATAATATCAATCACCTCCCTTGAGGCAACTTCACTTATCTATCAGTATTCGGTGACTCGATATTACGCCCGTACATAATATCAATTACCTTAATACAACCTCAACCCCCGTACATAATATCGATCACCTTTATTCAAAGGACTTCACTCATCTATCAGTATTTGGTGACCGTGCATAATATCGATCACCTTAATACAGCCTCTAGGTTCCCTTGAGGCGGCTTCACTCATCTATTAGTATTAAGTTCCCTTGAGGCGGCTTCACTCATCTATCAGTATTCGGTGACTCGGTATTACGCCCGTACGTAATATCGATCACCTTAATTCAAGGGACTTCACTCATCTATCAGTATTTGGTGACCGTACATAATATCGATCACCGTAATACATCCTCTAGGTTCCCTTGAGGCGGCTTCACTCATCTACTAGTATTCGGTGACTCGGTATTACGCCCGTACGTAATATCGATCACCTTAATTCAAGGGACTTCACTCATCTATCAGTATTTGGTGACCGTACATAATATCGTTCACCTTAATACAGCCTCTAGGTTCCCTTGAGGCGGCTTCACTCATCTATTAGTATTAAGTTCCCTTGAGGCGGCTTCACTCATCTACTAGTATTTGGTGACTCGGTATTACGCCCGTACATAATATCGATCACCTTAATTCAAGGGACTTCACTCATCTATCAGTATTTGGTGACCGTACATAATATCGATCACCGTAATACAGCCTCTAGGTTCCCTTGAGGCGGCTTCACTCATCTATTAGTATTCGGTGACTCGGTATTACGTACTCAGCCTCTAGGTTCCCTTAATACAACCTTACTACATATCACCTTAATACAGCCTTTAGGTTGGCCCTTCCGTGAAGTCGGCTCTGATATCAATTGTTAAGAGTTCAATGATAGAACTTTCCCAAAATCTAGCTTGAAGGGAAGGGAGTCCAAGAGCCCTTTTAAACCACTCAAACATTTTCTATTTTTCCAATGTGGGATAATTGGGTCCTAACAGATGGTCCCATGGTTAAGTTAAGACTCATTGTTTAGATTTTTCTCTCTTGGTTACAATAATGGGCCACCTTTTCTCCTCTTCTTAAAATCGATTTTTTGTTTTCATCTTTGTTGGCTTTGAAATTTCTCACTTATCTATAGCATAGAAGAAAAATAAATGTCACTACACAATTTGTGTAGAAGAGAAAGTGATGGATGCAATGAAGACGCAATAGATTTTTTGAACTTGCAATACGTTGATGTAATTTTGAAAATTAAATTGGCAGAAGGGCAATGCCAATAATTGTGAATGCACGTTGAGTCATGCCACACAACTAGCTTAATTAGACATGCCTAATTGTAGAAAATGACATGCATTATAGGGTTGAATTGTAAGTGGAGCGTGGAGGGTAGAGCTATATATAATATATGCCTTCAATCATTGGCTGCAAACCATGAAAATTAGTCCTAATGGAGTACCTGAGTGGCTGCCATATAAGCTAGGTTTAGGTTAGGTTAAGTTGGACTTGGAGCGAGCTAGCTATATGGACCGGACATCAATGGCTCGAGAGCGATGAGAGACTTGATAGTTGATATGTATGGGAAAGCAACGCAGCAAAAGTAGCTATCTAGGAGCGATGTCTCACCTACACTATTGAATCCTTGGACCCCTTTTTTCCATTGTTTTCTTCTCCTCTATCGTTCTCGAGAACAAGAACCACATACAAGATCTTTTCATTTCAGCTTCACATTTATAGCTGCATACATCACGATCATTATTTATTCTAGAAATACAATATTTTTTTAGATATCAAAATTAAGATTTAGTTTGTTTATAATCACATATAAAATGAAAATATCTATGTATTAATTAAGTTGAGAAATTAAATTCCAACTGCGCCGCGTATTGATTGGAAAAAGGTGGGTGATGAACGAATTATATATGAAGCTGGCCGGCCACTTCCTTCTTAGGCTCTTTAGCTAGCAAATGATGAAAGACAGATGAGCACTCAATTTTTTATTCCTTAATTCGAACTCTTTTAGTGTCAGTGTGTGAGAACCATCACTACCCTCCAGCAAATATCTCCCGGGTAGGTACGTAGTTCTAAATTTAAAAAAGAATGAATTTCACTCATCCAAAATTATAAACATTGTGTATAATAATTAGGGTGGATATAAATTCGTTGAAGTCGAAAATCGATTCGATTCAAATCGTTATTTGCACTCCGGTTTGGATTTGACCGGATAAAAATCAAACCGTTCCGTTTAGTAACGGCTTGGTTTTGGATTTTCATTTTGAAAATCGTTGGAATCCAAACCGAACAGTTAAGATTCTTATTTGTTTAATTATATAAATATTTCTTAGTTTATATTTTCACCCTATAATATGTTAATGTAGATGTTCATCACTTAATCCTTATCTATTTTGTGATACTTTCGATTTATATTATATTTAAACATAACCCACAATATTTGAAGTTTAAAATGTTGAAAATTTTAATTTATTGATGTGTATGAATGAAATCTCCATGTGAATGAATGAAAGCTTGATGTAGAATCAATGAAATTTTAATGAGAATTAATGGTGGAATTTTGGAAAAAATTATGTTTTGGATGCGTCTTTTTAGTTAACAAATTACATGAAAAATTTATACCCAAACCGTCCAAACCGATCCAAACGGAACCGTTAATAACTGTATGGATTTGAACGGTTTCAATTTTATTTTTTGAAAATCCAAACCGTATCGAATAGTTAAGTATGTGAACGCTGAAGTTGATTTGAAGAAACTGAAACGAAGTAATAATATTTATTATTTACCAGGTTTTATATTATGATTATTAATTAAGTCGGAGACGCGTAAACCAAGCTGCATGTTGGTCATATATAGTCATACTCTCACATATATATATATATATAAATATATAATTGAATAAATGTAAATTAAAGGTGAGTGCCAGCTACAGTTGAATTTTTCTTGGCAACTATCTTTTGGGAGGCAACAAATGTAGGGTAGCCCATGAGCACAACACACTCCCTTTTCCTTTCCCTCAACATGACAGCAACACGACAGCCTACCACCGAATTTCAAATTTCCAATTCATCTTTATTTTGTCCTTTTTTCCATTATTCTTATTATTATTTCTTCATATTTTTTTTAAAACTTTGGGCCCTAAATCCTAAATTAGGGAACGCCAAGTTGTTGGAGAATAGCATGAATTGGGGGACACACGTCATTATCTGGTGCCACCGTATTAATTCAAATTTTAATTAAGCACAACTTCCTCCCTAAGTTAACTTAATTAATTCTCTTAATACCCTTCAATTCCAATATATATATATATAAGTAGTAGCCTAGGAGGAGGACCAAGTCACCACAAAACCAAAATATTTTGTTGCAGCTTCCAGCAACAGTCTCTTGCTTCTCTATCTCTCTCTAAACTCAGCTTCTTATTCTGTGTGTTGCCTTTTGTGATCAAAGGAGTAGTGAGAAATGGGTGCTCTCGACGCTCTCTCGCACTATTTCACAATCTCCAAGCGAAGAAGGAAACGAAAGGCAATGCAGGTAGATATTACGGAAACGCAAATTTCTTTTCGGCATGTAATTCTGCTCGTTTAATTCTGTTCGTTTACTAGCTATGATTTAAATTAAAAAAACAAAAACTAAAGAATCACTTCTCTCTTTGTTGTTGTTTGTGTAATTTGCAGACGGTTGAAATCAAGGTGAAGATGGACTGTGATGGCTGTGAAAGGAGGGTTAAAAATGCTGTGTCTCACATGAAAGGTAATTCAAACTTAATTAATTAAGCTTCTCGATAAACTCTCTTTGCATGTTAATATTTTCTCATAATTAAACAAAACTCTTGTTCCATGAAAAGAACAGAAAAAATAATATGGCATGTTATGAACTTATGATGATCAGAGCCTGGCGAGACAAGACAAGCCATTGATAACTTTACCTAGTCTGCTTTTCCTCGTAAAGGCAAACTCTGCAAAGTCTTTCTGCAACTCTGACACAAAAATATTTTGACTCTCTTCTGTTTCTTTCAACGACTCCAATCGCGTCTGACATGTTCGTAGCTTCCTCTGTTGAAAATCATAATGAATAATGCAGTGAAAAGATCTCAAACCAAAATCCAAACGGACGCTTATTACAATAATTATAACATATTTATTTAATTATTCATTGAGGCCGCTTAAGTTCAGCTTTATATCATTGGTCAACATAATTATATATACAAAACAGTTTTAGTCAATTAATTAATTTATAATTATTCCAGGTGCCAAGCAAGTGGAGGTGAACAGAAAGCAGAGCCGTGTGACAGTGACGGGGTACGTGGAGCCAAACAAGGTGTTAAAGAAAGTGAAGAGCACCGGGAAGAAGGCGGAGATTTGGCCCTACGTCCCTTACAATTTGGTGGCTTATCCTTATGTCGCCGGAGCTTACGACAAGAAGGCTCCCTCCGGCTATGTCCGGAACGTCGCTCAGGCACTCCCCAGTGCACCCGACGAAAAGTACACCACCATGTTCAGTGATGACAACCCACACGCTTGTTCCATCATGTGAATTAATTAATTAATGTGTAATCAAATTAAGTACTAAACTGCTAGTTAGATGAGATCGATCGTCCACGGCCACTTTGTCCTTGAGTTTGTGTTTAATAAGGTTGTTGTGTGCTTTTCTTTCCTACGTCCTTAATGTTAATTAGCCTTGTAATTAATCCAATGATCTATTTTCTTGTCCTCTCTCTTATGTTTATTATCAATTATTTCGTATATATTTAAATTATTCTAATTTATAAAATGGGCAAGTTAAATTTTATAATTCTGGTTTACACATTGTAATAGATTCATAACTGATGTTTTAAATATTGTAACTACCCCATGAACTTTTCAAAACGTGACACCTTGGCCCGTCCGTTAAATTTTATGTCCCAAATTCCGTTAAATGCTAACGTGGTATTTGTGGGTCATATTTTCCAAATTGCTATCAATCTTATTAAAATGGCATGTCTGTCAATTTGCTCATTTTTACGCCTAATTTGAATTTTCTTTTTCCAATTTCGCTTTCCTTCTCTTATTTTTGGGAGCAACAATGGGTAAATTGAGGTTGATAACATTTGAAAAATGGGACTTACATACGTCACGTCAACATCTAATGGAAGTTGAGACAAAAAAATTTAACGAACATGTCAAACTGTCACATTTTGAAGAGTTCATAGGGTAATTGTAACATTTGAAAGTTTAAGTATGAATCTATTATAAGGTGTAAATCATAATAAAATGTAATTTACGCTATAAAAAACATAGATTTTGTTGGAAAAACTGATATCGAAATTACTTAGATATTGGATTAGCGGATTAGATATGTTTTGGTAACATAAAAAGGTCAATCAAAGTACAGTACTAAGATAAAATTAATTATTAGCCAAAATATATGAAATCAAATCTTTCGAGCACTACCATCTTTGTTTGCGAACGATTAAACAATCATATCATTGTCCCTAAGATACGGCTGTGTGATCAAGCTATCGGCCACTATATACCAAGTGGAAGAATATAATTGTTATAATTGTGAAGAGAAGTTTCGTCCAACATATTTTGGAACTCTCGGTGAAATTCATCGAAAGCAAATTTCGTAGCTGATGTATTTGATTTTTCGGGATCATGTGAAGAATAAAGCTCATATTTAAATTTATACAATTCTTTCGATTGTTTATAAGACTCTCTAATTTAATCTCATAATTCTTTTTTATCCTACGTATTATTTATATCTTTAATTTTTTTTGGTGCATAAAAAAAATGTTTCTTCCGACAACTCAAACTTTTTTTTTGAATAGTAATAATAATATTTCTAATACACTCCGTAATTCATTTTGACTATTTCATCATCAAATGTAATCCAAATTCACTCACATATTGCTGTAATTAAACAAAAGTATTTTGTTGAATTTGATCAATCATGGAACCAAAGTCGGTGGCTTGGAATATCCCCGTCTTCATGGTAGTTGCCACGTGTTAGAAGCCCAAGTAAGCATGAAAATTCAAAGGAACCTGAATATCCCACAAGGCCACAGAATATTGCCACTTGCCTCATCTTTTTGGATGGAACTTTTGGTATGAAGATCAAGCTAGAAGTTGGATCATAATTAAATAGCAATGAAAAGATAAGCTCCATGTAGCTTTCAACCCCAACTGCTATGTTTTAATAATTCAAATATAACTCATAAATAGCATTGAGATAAGATAGGCTTCATGTAACTTTCACCTCCAAGCACTTTGCTTGCATGAATCAACATAAAAATAACCACTATTACATCTTTTTTTATGTACCTAGATTATCTCTAAATTTTCAAAAATTTTACTATAAATAAAAATAATTAAGATAGTGTGACATTTTTTGTTAACGACAAAAGCGGAGCGAACAAGGATTAGGCGAGCATAGCTAAACATCATGGCTCAGTGATCAGACTGCTACAACAGCCTACCCATCCAACGCGCAAAACAATTAAGAGGGAATCGAGCGCCCGATAGAACGCCCCTCAATCCCTCTAACATCCACACAAACCAAAATTTATTAAGAAAAAGAAATACAACGAACTCGAAGGACATAAAGCCAAAACCTCACAAATATAATACAAGAAAAATCCATACCTATATGAACCGGAAGTTGAGCATACCCAACCGGTCCTTATGATATCGATCAGTCTCCGTCTCTATGATTTTGGTCTAAGACTTGCGCTAGTGATACAAACCGGTGGCATGTTTTATTTGTCACCAACAACACCTAGCTGGCTAGCTGGCATGTTTTAAACATTTCCTTTTGTTTTAATTATTTGATAAGCAATGATTAAGCTGAATATAAGACGATGGTTAGTCGATGATATGAATTTATGAATTGACGCCACAGATTTTGAGTCTATCACCATTTCGAGTTTGAAATGCCAAATTGAACCCAACCATTGGAAGATGCTTTATTCCCCCAAAAATTGAAGGAAAGAGGCGGAGCATAACCAAGCAAAGATGATCAAGTACACCATTACCCACTTTTGCTGGTACACTGTATGTCTCGCCATTCAACGTACCACTGTGATTCTTCAAAAAGTACCCATATTCTATACTCTATATCAGGCCGTTCCAATAAAAAATCGAAACCTTCCTAATTTTATATTTAAATATAACATTTTTTCATATTTAACATGTTTTAACATATTTTTCTTAATAAATAACATGTGGCTAATCCATTTAATTTTTCTTGTGACATACTAGAATGTAAATAAGATTTTATTAGTTTCAATTTTCAAAAAATTATTTGAGTAGTAGAAGTTACATATATTGGAAAATCCAAATAAGATTTTATGAGATAATAAATAAAGAAAAACGAGTCTGAAAAAAAAATAAAGAATTTTTATTCCGAATTTCAGAGGAGAAAACCAACTAATCTGAAACTCCAAAATCCAAATCCAATCAACCACTTTAATATTACAAATTTAGCAAGAACCAAAGAGGGAGACCCGAGGAGTTGGAGAGAGAGTAGAGGAATTTTTTTTGTTCTTTTGAAAAGCAAGAGAGTAGAAAATTTTATAAAGGTGAGGGAAAACCAAAGGCTTTTTTTTTTTTGCTTTCTCTATTCAGATAGAAGAATGAATTTGGAGGTAGAAGAAAGATTGAAACATTCCTTTCACTTTCGATAGACTTTCTGCTGCTTCTGTCAAGATGCTGCTCAAATTCTCAAAATGAAACATATTAATGGGCCTACACGGATGTTCACATTTTGCAACTTCAGTGTGTTTTGTAATTTTTTTTTTAATCTGACTTAAATAATTTGGGTTTTATATTTAGGCTTTGTTATTATGTGATCATATGTGATATTTAAGTGAGGCCTTTTTCCAATATAAGACCCAAAACATAGGCTTTGTTCGCCTCACCCTTGAGCGGACCCTGTCTATATACACTTCTTTATAAGTCAAAATTTTTTTAACCTAGATTATGAGATGAGAACAAGGGAGGATAACATGTCACATAAAAACTCACTTTTCAAAGAGTTTTGATTCCATTGGAAGTTTCTGATGAAATTTCAAGCATAATGTTTTGGGATAAATTTAAGTCAACAAATGGAGGTTTAGGAGCAAAGTCAGTTACGTGATGAAGGTAAGTAAGAAAGTAGAGTAATGGGCGGTTGCTTTGGTCCACTTTTGAAAAGTTTGAATTCAAAAAGGGTTATGGATCTTGATCCAAAAAAAAAGGAGGGGGTTATGGAGGAGAGAAGATGCTCTCTGGTTTGTAACTTTGTTTTGGGTGGGAAAAAGTTGACGTTGAATTCTTTCGAAATTTGATCCTGGGCTGGGCTCCTATAATTAATCTGGGTCATCATTCTTCCTTTCCCGTTCTCCCATAATTGATCCTGGGCTGGTCCCATATTGTCTCAAAGAAAAGGCCCAAAGGTTTGTGGGAGAGTTGGACCAAAGATGGATAACAAGTTCCGACAAAACACAGTCCACCATGTCGACTAAAGATTGGTTATTTAAAGAAATTGTTACATGGTAACATAACATGTTCTCGTAGTGTGACAAAAAAGGAAACCCTACGTTTGATGCTGATATATCATATTTAGCATATTTTCCAAAGTTCGAAATGGTGCTAGGCGCTCTTAAGGCGACGGGTAAAGGCCTAGCGCTTAAGCGGTTTTTTTATTTTTATTATACCATATATAAAGTTATAAATAAATTATGTCCAAAATACTTAACTTTAATTTTAAGGTCAAACTCTTATTAAGTATTATGATAAACTTGAAAAGAATATATTTAATTTTGTAATTAGTTAGTGATTTAAGTAATTAATTATTTATTGGAGAATATTGAGTATGAGGTAAATAGTGATAATTAGATCACCAAAGGTCCAAAACCAAATTGCGCCCAAACCCAACAATTAAACCCTAACATTTATTAAAATTAAAAAAAGAAAAATTAGACGACTCAACTTAGTCACTTACCCAACCGTCACCCTCAACCCACTCGACCACCCTCTACAACTCGATCCCTCTTCGTCTCTCGGCAACTCTCTCCATTTTCGTCTCTCCATCCTCGTCTCTCTCTCTTCGTCATGTGTTGGAGGCTTCAACGCGTCAAGGCGTCGCAGGATGGGAAATCTCCTCGACGACTCGACTTCGAATTCGCGGCAATCTCCTCGACCTCAACCTCAATTTGCTACCCAGATTGCCATGTTCTCCTCACCCGCACAACACTCCTCGGTCGCCTAGGTCCGCCGAAATCCGCCTAAAGAACCATATAATGGCAGTCCAACTAGCTCCACCGAATAGCCCATACGCGGGGCGTTTCTCCACCGCCCAGCGAGGAGGCGACGCCTAGGCCACCGTTTTAAACATTGATATTTTTAGGGAGATCAGAATTGTGACAAAAATGTTTTAGGAAATCATCAGGATGATAGTTGTATTTTCCAAAAGTGGCAATGTTCAATGTGATAAGGGCACAAATCATAATCAATATGACACAAACATTGAGACAAGAAACATTGGCACAAGAAGCATTGGCACAAGAAACATCAGCAAAAGAAATATAGGTCGACAAACACTTATACATCGAACATTTTTGGGTTTGGCTTTTCCACGAATGGGGTAAGATATGTTTCAACAGTTAAAGCATCCATCCATCTCAACCTTTTTTTGTTTTCAAGTTAGCCAAAGCAGGACCACCAGCATAAAGAGCCTCTCAACCCGCAGGGAGCAAACACTCACCTACACAAATGCAAACACCATAAGCTCCTAGTAAGCCACCCACAACGCACAAAGTTATATAAACACCTTCCAAGTGCATCCGTCTCAACTTTGAAGTGAATTATGGAAGAAAACATTTCACATTCAACATCACTACATCACGTGGGTCACACACTCCTCACACTTAATAAATCCTTGGTGTTCCATCTCCCATTGCATTCCTAGCTTGCCTTTCACAACTTTTTGATTCCCATAAACTTTCAAATGAGTTTGAAATTTCTTTTTTCCAAACTTGTTTGTTGCATATATCCACAACCGCTCTCGGCTTCATCTAATGCCTCGAGGTCTAGTGTTGAGTCTTAGAGACGTACTGATTGTTGTAAAGCCAAAGACACAAAACCAGGTGGTGATAATCGTGTAATTATGGGAGCAAATAGTGAAAATAGCAATCGTGGTGGTGAAAGAAGAGAAGGTGGCAGATGTGGTGGCAGAGAACCTTATAAACTCATGAACAATCGTTTTCCCATTAAAATACTTTGTGTGGAAAACATGAAGCGTCATGCAATCATTTTAGTGTTTGATTGTCGAAATTTATACCCAGTTGTGTTTATAACAAATGCATAAATATTTTATTATCTGGACTATGATGATATAAACTTTGCAAATACAACAATGAATGGTGGCTTCAGTAAAGTTGGATCATTCTACTAGCTATCAAGATTTTCTTGGGGTAAAACCTTGTTCCAGATAGACGTAGGACACCATACGTTTAATGTTGCTATATCATATTTAGCATATTTTCAGGGAGGTCAAAATTGTGACAAAAACGTTTTAGGAAATCATCTTATAAGGATGATAGTTGTATTTTCTGAAGCTGCAAGGTTCGATCCGATAAGGGCACGAATAGAAATTCATATACAACAAACATTGAGACAAGAAACATCGGCACAAGAAGCATCGACAGAAGAAACATCGACACAAGGATATGGGTCGACCAATACTTATACATTGAACCTTTTTAGGTTTGGCTTTTCCACGAATAAGGTAAGATTTGTTCTGCAGTTAAAGCATCAATCCATCTCAACCTTTTTTTGTTTTCAAGTGAGCCAAAGTAGGATCACCAACATAAAAGCCACTCAACCCAGCAGAGAGCAAACACTCACCTGCACAACTGCAAACACCAACAGCTGCAAGTAAGCCACCCACAATGCACAAAATTATATAAACACCTTCCAAGTGCATCCGTCTCAAATTTGAAGTGAACTGTGGAAGAAAAAATTTCTCATTCAACTTCACTACATCACGTGGGTCACACACTCCTCACACTTAATAAATCCTTGGTGTTCCATCTGCCATTGCATTCCTAGCTTGCCTTCCACTACTTTTTGATTCCTAGAAACTTTCCAATAAGTTTGAAATTTTTTTTTTTTTCAAACTTGTTTGTTGCATATATATCTCCACAGTCGCTTTCGGCTTCATCTAAGGCCTCGAGGTCTAGTACTGGATCTTAGAGACGTACTGATCGTGGTAAATCCAAAGCCACAAAACCAGGTGGTGATGACCGTGTAAGCAGGGGAGAAAATAGTGAAAATAGCAATCATGGTGGTGAAAGAAGAGAAGGTGGAAAATGTGGTGTCAGAGAACATTATAAACTCATGACCAATTCCCATTAAAATACTTCGCGTGGAAAACATGAAGCGTCATGCAGTCATTTTAGTGTTTGATTGTCGAAATCTATACCCGGTTGTGTTTATAACAAATACTGAAAGATTTTATTATTTGGACCATGATGATATAAACTTTGCAAATACAACAATGAATGATGGATTCAGTAAAGTTGGATCATTCTACTAGCTATCAAAATTTGCTTGGGGTAAAACCTTGTTCCAGATAGACGTAGGACACCCTACGTTTGATGTTGCTATATCATATTTAGCATATTTTCAGGGAGGTCAAAATTGTGAGAAAAAAATTTTAGGAAATCATCTTATAAGGATGATAGTTGTATTTTTTGAAGCTGCAAGGTTAGATGTGATAAGGGCACGAATATAAATTCATATGCAACAAACATTGAGACAAGAAACATCGGCACAAGAATATGGGTCGACCAACACTTATACATTGAACCTTTTTGGGTTTGGGTTTTCCACAAATAAGTTAAGATCTGTTATGCAGTTAAAGCATCCATCCATCTCAACCTTTTTTTGTTTTCAAGTGAACCAAATTAGGACCACCAATATAAAAGCCACTCAACCCCTCCGAGAGTAAACACTCACTTGCACAATTGCAAATACCAGCAATTCCAAGTAAGCCACCCACAATGCACAAAGTTATATAAACACCTTCCAAGTGCATCCGTCTCAACTTTGAAGTGAATTGTGGAAGAAAAAATTTCTCATTCAACATCATTACTATCACGTGGGTCACACACTCCTAACACTTAATAAATCCTCGGTGTTCCATCTCCCATTGCATTCCTAGCTTGCCTTCCACTACTTTATGTTTCCTGGCCAGAAACTTTCCAATAAGTTTGAAATTTCTTTGTTCCAAACTTCTTTGTTAAATATCTCCACAACTGCTCTCTACTTCATGTAAGGCCTCGAGGTCTAGTGTCGGGTGTTCGAGATGGACTAATCGTGGTAAAGCTAAAGCCACAAAACCAGGTGGTTTAGACCGTATAAGCAGGGGAGCTAATAGTGAAAATAACGATTGTGGTTTTGAAAGAAGATGAGGTCGACCAACACTTATACATTGAACCTTTTTGGGTTTGGGTTTTCCACGAATAAGGTAAGATCTGTTATGCAGTTAAAGCATCCATCCATCTCAACCTTTTTTTGTTTTCAAGTGAACCAAATTAGGACCACTAATATAAAAGCCACTCAACCCCTCCGAGAGTAAACACTCACTTGCACAATTGCAATACCATCAATTCCAAGTAAGCCACCCACAATGCACAAAGTTATATAAACACCTTCCAAGTGCATCCGTCTCAACTTTGAAGTGAATTGTGGAAGAAAAAATTTCTCATTCAACATCATTACTATCACGTGGGTCACACACTCCTAACACTTAATAAATCCTCGGTGTTCCATCTCCCATTGCATTCCTAGCTTGCCTTCCACTACTTTATGTTTCCTGGCCATAAACTTTCCAATAAGTTTGAAATTTCTTTGTTCCAAACTTCTTTGTTAAATATCTCCACAATTGCTCTCGACTTCATGTAAGGCCTCGAGGTCTAGTGTCGGGTGTTCGAGATGGACTAATCGTGGTAAAGCTAAAGGCACAAAACCAGGTGGTTTAGACCGTATAAGCAAGGGAGCTAATAGTGAAAATAGCGATTGTGGTTTTGAAAGAAGATGAGGTGGTAGAGGAGTAGAGGAGCAGAGGTGGTGGCGGAGAACATTATAAACACATGAACAATCATTTTCCCATTAAATTACTCGTGTGAGAAATATGAAGGGTCATGCAGTCACTTTAGTGTTTGATTGTTGAAATCTATACCTGGTTGGATTTATAACAAATGCAGAAAGATTTTATTATCTGGACTATGATGATATAAACTTTGCAAATAAAACAATGAATGATAACTTCATTAAAGTTGGATATTTCTACTAGCTATTAAGATTTGCTTGGGGTAAAAGCTTGTTCCATTTAGACGTAGGACGCTCTACGTTTAATGTACGATGTTATATCATATTTAGTATATTTTCAGGGAGGTCAGAATTATGATAAAAAAAATTTAGGAAATCATTTTATAAGGATGATAGTTGTATTTTCCGTAGCGACAAGGTGCTATGTAATAAAGGGCAGGAATCAGACTCCATATGTAACAAACATTGAGACAAGAAACATCGGCACAAGAAATATGAGTTGACTAGCACTTATACATCGAATGTTTTTGGGTTTGGCTTTTCGACGAATGGGGTAAGATCTATTATGTAGTTGAAGATGCATTCAACCAACGACTTGCTTCCATAATTCGATCTTCAAAATTGTGATTATTGAATTATAAAATTAAAAATGTGGTGTCGGGAGTTTTCCTTCATATTGTTAAAACCTCTACTTGAAACACTAGTATATTTTGATGGCATATAGAATTGTAATCTGCATAGCTTTCAGAATGGGCACTAGTAGTTATTCAAGTTATTTTTCTTTTCATTTGTGTAACTTTGTTCTCACACGAGTTTCCGGATAAAACCTTAGATTACGATATCTTGCAGTAAATTACATTGGCGTTCCTAATATTTTGAAATTTCGAAGGGTCAAAATTTTCTTCTTTTTAAGTATCCATTTATGAAACCTGCTGTTTGATCAAACTGGAAATGTAATTGATAAACGACTTGATGAAGCATCGGCAATATGATTTCCTCCCGGCAAGTGGCAACACAAGTGCATGTTATTACAAAGGCCGAGGGGAGGACCCTAAGTGGAATATGAATAGATAATATATTGAAATGAAATATTACTTACACAGGAATTGTACAATTTGTATTATAAGAGCGTGGGAGAATCCAAAGGACATCCAAGTGTGGGTTCCAATGACGTGAATAGATGGATCATAACGTACCCTTATGCATGGAATCCCCAATTTGTGGGCCCATTTTTTTCTCTCATGCTGAGTTGTACCATATTGCCAGAATCCATCCAGCGAGCGTCCAGGTCCTGCCTGAAATCAGCCTTCATTTTTCTGAAACCAGATGTGCTGAGATATAAGAGAATCTGTAATAATATTGACGGTGAAAATTCAGAGGCTTGCTGATGAAGCTGTATATATATGCAGTACGGGCATGGAGGGGTGTTGCTTTTATTAGCTTTCTGTGTGGTTGCGTGCAATTGCAGGCTGCCTTCTGCCGCACTCTCTCTCAGGCTTTAGCTGCTTCGTGTTCAGAATTCAGAGAAAATTGAGGCATGGAAATGGCTCAAATACAGAGAGCAAGTATAAAAGTCTTAAAAATGGACTTTCTCTTTGTCTTTTTAACTGGCGTTTTTTTTTCCCCATTTCCATCTCCAGATTCACAATATTCAATTTCATGTGCTCAACTATACAATTAAATATTTTTTTAAACTTCGACCCAACAACCACTCAATTGGGAAATAGTTGCCTCCTTCCATCTTCTTAACTACTATTTACTGCAAGGCTGCTTGATCTCAAACCAACCGACCAGCCCAGATGCAATTCATTCCAACGAACCCTAATATGCATGGTAGCTCCACCTACTGCCTCCTATATGTATTGCACCCTTTAAATGCTGCATTCTTTTTTGATAAACAATTCTTGCATCCCACTATTATATCACTCAGTTTGATATAAACCAATTACATGTTGACATATATCATAATCGGAACCGTTCATTCTTTAAATCATTATGTCGAAATCATCTCCGTAAAAAATCAATAAAATTGGAGGTCGTTTAGTCATTCACATGTATCAAATAAATCAACGATTTTGGTAAGAATTAAGATCCTTATGGAGAATCGTCCATTTAGTTGATAAATATGAATGACTAAACGACCTCCAATCTTACTGATTTTTTACGGAGATGATCTTTACATGATGATTTAGAGCATAAACGGTTCTGATTATGATATATGTACAAATATAATTTGATAAATCGAAATGATGGTATGAGGGCATCCCACCAAGGTGGAATGCAAGTATTTTTTTTTTTTTTTAAATAAATAATATATTTGGATTAATCTAGAAATACATATTTATAAGGAGCATACTCAAAGGAGCAAGCAAGAATTAAACAATTTTATTCTTTGAATCTCCTCTCGCTATACACCTACTATTCTACTATTGTAGCAATAAATTCTTGTAATTACAATGTCAACTCAATTGGAAGGCCAATCGAGGTCCGATCTGTTATCATCAAGTCTAGACAATGACTTTTCTAAGAAATTCTCGTAAATATTTATTAAATTTGTTTTATATTCCACGTATGAGTAAGGCTAGGTATCGTAATTTCCTTCATTCCTTGGCTTCAAAAAATAGTATATTTGGATTCATCGTGAAAAACATATTTATAAGGAGCATACTCAAAGGAGCAAGCAAGAATTAAACATGGTGGGATGTCCTCGTACCACCATTTTGATTTATCAAATTATTTTTATACATATATCATAATCGGAACCGTTCATTCTCTAAATTATCATGTCAAGATTATCTCCGTAAAAAATCAATAAGATTGTAGGTCGTTTAGTCATTCATATTTATCAACTAAATGGACGATTCTCCATAAGGATCCTAATTCTTACCAAAACCGTTGATTTATTTGATGCATGTGAATGACTAAACGACCTCCAATCTTCTTGAGTTTTTACGGAGATGATCTTGACATAATGATTTAGAGAATGAACGGTTTCGATTATGATATATGTCAACATATAATTGGTTCATATCAAATGAGTGGTATAAGGGCATCCCACTATGGTGGGATGCAAGTATTGTCCTTAAACATTTATCTTCTTTGAATCTCCTCTCGCTATTGTAGCAATAAATTCTTGTAATTACAGTGTCAACTCAAGTGGAAGGCCAATCGAGGTCCGACCTGTTATCATCAAGTCTAGACAATGACTTTTCTAAGAAATTCTCGTAAAAATTTATTAAACTTGTTTTATATTCCACGTATGAGTAAGGCTAGGCATCGTAATTTCCTTCCTTCCCTGGTTTCAATACAAGTACGGTATTCTCAACATTTTTCAAATTAAACACCAAAACAAGCTATTTGTCTTGTTCTTGTACATTGGTTCATTTCAGATGTTTGTTTTTTGTTTTTTGTTTTTTGTTTTGGACTTGCAATATTTCATTTTGTTTGCTTCTTTCACGGAATCAATCGCACTTGTTTGTGCCACAGCAACAACGCACTGAACACAATCAGTCCACCAAATATTTATAAATTTTAGGTTGGAATTGGATTTATTTATTTATTTATAAATAGCAAGGTTTGATACAATGATTCATTTTTATAGACTACCATATGTAAATATGTACGTAAATATGGGTGGAAGCACAAAAGTAGAAAATGAGATGGGGAAGTTTTGAAAATAATGGTAAATATAGGAGTGCTAAAGTGAAAATTACCCACTGCACTGTGACTGTCCTCGTAACTGAAACCCTATTTGTCTTGCACCCCACGGTTCAGCAACTCTGACCCCACCCAACCCACTCCGGCTCACGGGGATACGTGACCAACGGTTCCTTCGTCTCATAATATAATATTATTGCTGTCATTTTTAATTATTAATTCACGTATTATAATATTTACATAAATAATAATAATTTAAAATGTCGAAAATAAAAAAATACATTCACCGAGATTATAACACTCGAGTTTATTCAAATTACACAAACACTTCAGAATTTTTTCTTCTACCAATATAACTATGCAAACTTATTTGAAACGAAGCCAACATGGGTTTTAAAGATTTGAGCTTTTGGTAAAGATCTGTAAAAATCTTTCTGGTTTCTGTGAATGTGTCTGTGTTTATTTCTTCCAGAGAAGCCCGTTGGGATACACAAATTCATTAAAGAGCAGAGAACATTATTAAATGCAACACTTAAATACGATATATTTGTTGAGTCTGGTGTTTATATAATAGATGAACACAACGGTCGACGTTCTCTGAATAAAATATGACGAAAATGGGCAAAGAGTCGAGAGGGAGGAAGGAGGGTAAAGAATTCAAGCCTATCAAGTCACTCTTCTTCTTTTTTCTTACTCTCCAGTATTTAACGTTAAATCACATAATTTCAGAGCACAGACCCCATTATATTTACTTAAATCCTCTGATTTTCAATTTCTCTTTTTTTCTTCTTTCTCTGACATTGCTTTTCCTTTGCTTTGTACTCTAATTGTCTTTTTTTATTTTATCAAATATATTGTGAACAATAATAATAAAATATCTTGGCAAAAAAAAAGAATAATAATAAAATATCGGGATTAAAGCACAAGCCTCAAGGACGAGACCCATGTGCTTTCTTTTGTTTGCTTTTGAGGGAAGAACAAGAAAGAAAGAAAAATAAATAGGAAATTAATTAAAAAGCACAAGCCTTCAAGTTGTAGAAAACTCACCTGCTTTTATTTCAACTCTCCCTCTCTCCCAACAACTCATGAATCCTTTATAGCAGAGAAAGAGTGACTGAGAAAAGAGTGAGAAAAAAAACTTTCTTTCACTCCAAACAGCATTGAAGAAATGACTAAAGAAGACGACTTTAAGCTCCTCAAGATCCAGGTCTTTCTCTCTTAAACCCACATTCCTTCCTTTATTCATTCTTCTTTTTTTTTATATTTTATATTATTTCTTATTTCCAGACACCAGAAAAGTTAGATGTCGGTGTTTTGCTCCAGAATATTTGTTCTTTGTTGTTTATGTTGTTTTTCTTTTAATTGCATTTTCAATCTACAGACTTGTGCTCTCAAAGTGAACATCCACTGTGATGGCTGCAAGCACAAAGTCAAGAAACTCCTTCAGAGAATTGAAGGTCCTCACTTTCTTCTTACCCATTTTTACTTTTCCCCTTTCTAAGCTTGTGCAAGAAGAATTTTACTCAATAAAGTAAATTTTTTTAACCTTGTATGAATTTTAGTCAAAAAGGCCGAGTCTTTTTCAATTTTTAGTAACTAAAATGGCCTCCTTTTGTGTTTTACCCCAATTTTTCAGGTGTTTACCAAGTAAATATTGATGCTGATCAGCAGAGAGTCACAGTTTCTGGAACTGTAGATTCTGCAACTTTGATCAAGAAGCTGCTCAGAGCTGGAAAACATGCTGAGCTTTGGAGCCAGAATCAGAAATCTAACCAAACCCAGAAGCAGAAGAACAACAACTGCATCAAAGATGACAAGAACAACAAAGGGCAGAAGCAGGGCATCATCAAGAACCATGAAGTTTTCAAGAACCAGCAAAAGTTTCCGTCTTTCAGCTCCGAAGAAGACGATGAGTACTTCGAAGACGAGGAAGAAGATGAGGATGACGAATTGCGGTTTCTGAAGGATAAAATGAACCAATTGGGTTTTCTCAGGCAGCAAGCGATTGATGCCAACAATAATAATGCGAAG
The DNA here is from genome assembly GCA_037349345.1 of Oemleria cerasiformis. NCBI lineage: Eukaryota > Viridiplantae > Streptophyta > Magnoliopsida > Rosales > Rosaceae > Oemleria > Oemleria cerasiformis. The sequence goes on from JAZGTL010000031.1 coordinate 10,697,239, forward strand.
AAAAATGGTGGAGTGGTAAATGCTGCTGCAGGTGGAGGAAATGTGAAGACGAACAACAATGGTGGGAATGGGAATGCTGGAAAGAAAGGAAACCCGAATCAGAATTTGGCGAACCCGGGTGGGCTTGATCCAAAAACAATGGCTGCTTTGAAGATGAACATGAACAATGCCCAATTGGGCGGCGGTGGAAGCATCAATGGAGGGGGAAGGGGGAATGTTAATACGAATGATCTGAGCACGATGATGAATTTGGCTGGGTTTCATGGAAATGGGGCTAATGTTGCTAATGCTGGTGCTGCTTTGGGGCCTAATTCCAATGGGCTTTCTGGGTCTCAAGCCCATCAGGCCCATAATCTGGGTTCAAATCCTGGGTTTCCAAATGCTGCTGGTGGATACTCGCACCCATCATCCATTCTGATGAACCCAAATGGTGGGTACACACACCCTTCACAGATGATGAACATGAATATGAACATGCAGGCTAGGCAGGCTATGATGCAGCAGCAACAGCAGCAGCAGCAGCAACAGCAGCAGCCACAGATGATGTATCAAAGGGGACCTTTGATTCCTCCTAGTAGCACTGGGTATTACTACAATTACAATCCTACCCCTGGCCCTGCCTTTCCTCCAAGCCCATACGCATCATACTCTGGCGTGGCAAACAACTCTGCATCTCATATGTTCAGTGATGAGAACACCAGCAGCTGCTCAATTATGTAATTTGTTTAATTATTAGTTTTTCAGGAGGAAATATTATGGATTAGGTTGGGGGAAGTTGTAATTTCAAGTGAATCTTATCACTTTTATCAGCTTAATTATTGTGTAGTTGTTGAAGATATTGTTCCTTAATTACTTTTCTAATTTTAGTCCGACTTCACTTTCAATCTATGGTTTGTGTGTTTGCTTTGCCAAAATGATGTTAATTCTGTAATTAAAAAAAGAAAATTGTATTCATTTATTTATCCCCATGGCAGACAATGTGGCATTGGTTTGGGGGCATGATGAAATTTGTGCAGGGGTTTGGAACCGCTAGGTTGACAATTTCTAGTGCTGTAAATATTAAATTGATATTGTCTAATATATTTGTTTTCGAAAAAATATTTCAAAATTATCATTTTCTTAAAAATAAACCTAAATTAAACTCTATTTTTACATATTTAAAAAAATGATCCAATTTATATATTCTTGTAAATTTGGATACAACAATTCTCTTCTTCATTAATTTGCCCCAACCTCTTTCCTCCATCTACTGTATCAAGCACCGACGTGTACCTGAAAACTGTCCACCCACCGCCTCCACATTCATCATCATCATCATTCATTCCCATATACTGTATATATGCATGTATATATCTCAATCTTAATTCTATCCATCACAATTCATTCCAATATAATCCACATTCCAGTCAAGCATGCCAAATTGAAACAGATTATAAAAGGGGACATGGGAGGAGCTCCTCCTCGCCTGCGCCGTCCACCGCTTCGGCACCAAGAGCTGGCAGTCCATCGCATCAGTTTATCTCTCTCGCTGGTCCCGGCAGCATGTTCAGAGACCACCACCACAGCACCCAACAATACTGGGACGGTGTCGCGTAAGCCTCTAAACGCCGACATCGATTCAAGCCAACAGTTCTACACCCATCAAACGATCAGAGCCACCATCAGTCTGTACAACCTTGAAATTCTTTAACCCTTCCTTCAAAGTCCCCAAATCCGGCGACAGAAAAAGAGAGAAAGAGAGCGGAGTGAAGATGGAAAAGAGAGAGAGAGGAGAGAGAGGTTGGAGATGGACGAGAGAGAAGTCGGACATGGAGGAGAGAGAAATTTTGGGGCAAATTTTGTAAATAAAAAATATAAAATAGGGTCATTTTTATAAATATGTAAAAGTAGAATTTGATACTAATTAATTTTTTAAGAAAAAGGCATTTTGAAATATTTTACTCTAAATAAGACATATCAGTTAATTTTTAAATATTAAATATAATATTTATTTATTTATTTATTTGCACATTACCCACATTTGCACGCGTATGTCACGTGCGTTTGAACCTTTTTGTGTACACAACAGAGAGAGGACCACTGGCTCTTTATAATTTTCTTGTAGGTGGGCACCAACTTACCTGCAACTTTGTGAGTGGGGATATAAATGCAAATAAACCTTTTTGGCAACAGGGAAGTGAACAGAAAGTTTTGAGGTGTTTTTAAGCAAAGTTTTGAAAAGTGGTCAATGGAAGTCAAAGCAAGTGAGAACTTTGACCACCCAAGTATGGGAAGTGGCACAAAAGCTGATACAGCTCCTGGCTACCGACAAATGAAAATTGACTTTTGTTTCAGGTAATTCTGCTTAAAACAATACGTGCAGATTCAATTGCCAATGAAAATTCACAGAATTCATAGAAGATTAAAATTAAATTACAATATTGAATTTTTTCTAAGCATATTCAGAGGTGATTTAACGGCCCTTGCCCTAAGCCTGTTAGAATTTGGGCTTAACTTTGACACAAAGCCTTTTAGACTGCTGGACTCGCTTAGGACTCTCGGCCCATTAGAATTTTAGATATTTTCATTTTGTGTAAACTTTGCCTATCCCTGCAGAACCGAGACCTCCCACATAACTTGTGGAGAGAGATATCATTAGGCTATAGCACTATGTGGCATACTTGATAAATGTCTAATATTATAAGTTGGAAGCTAATAATTTAGGGAGCTAATTTTGACACTTCATAAATTACTTGTTGTACTCCACTTTTTTGTTTTAATGTTTTCTTATTTATTATACCTCAAACTTCCAAACTTACCCCTCTTCCTTTTGAATTTAGTATATTTGATTTCTATTTCTTTTGTTTCTATAAAACGTCTGAACTTCTCTTTTTTTTTTCTCGATAAATCATATTCTCCTGTTTTTTATATACTTCCCGTTTTATATATACGATTAAATACTATATAGAACTCTTCAATAATTTCTAACAAATTTATGTTATAATAACCAACAGACACATAGAGGAGAATTTTGTTAAAAATTATTGAAGAGGTATGCATAGTGTTTAATCGTATATAGAAAGTGGGAGAGATATGAAATAGGAGTGTAGGCTTTATCGAGAAAAAAAAAATTCAAACATTTTACATAAATAAAAGAAATAAAAATAAAATATATTAAATTAAAAAAAGAGAGGGTTAAAATTAGAAGTTTGATTCATAAAAAATAAAATTTTAAATAAAAAAATATAGTGCAACAAGTAATTTGTGAAGTGCCAAAATCAGTTCCTATAATTTGTTAACTTACAACTTGGGTGATGTTGATAATGCCTCTATCCTCCACCATGACAGAAGTGGTTTACACCCTGGACATCCATAACCCTAAGTTATATGAAGCCTTCCCCACTAAACATTAAAACTTCCATGAGATATTGATTTATAATTCGGCAACAAGGAATAATGAAAAATCATCTTCTTAGTAATGGGTAGAGGTGGATAATTTCAGCATTTCATTTTTTATTTTCTAAATTATACTGCATTTTAAAAATATAAAAAATAAGAGTTAAAAATAAATGTAACAAGTGAAAAATGAAGTATGAAAATTAACTTCTGTTAATAAAGGATTATCATTTTACCGTTTGACACATGCTTATTTAATTACAGTTGTTATGAATTTCCATGCCAACTCAAACTTCTACACAAACCCATTTGATAAATTGAAGAATTTGAGTCGACATTTTTTCTTATTGGTTAATTAGGCACAAAAATTCAAAGAGAAGTGGGGATTCTACTACTCACAGATTTGGACAGTATGATTCTTATTTTGTGGACATAAAGTTCGCTGAGGACTTGACTTTTTGGAAAAAGTCTTATTAATTGAAATGCATATAGAAGAAATAAACTAATTTTAAAATACACTTAGAATTGAAATTTACTTCATTTTGCATTTAGAATAAGCATTCTGTTACATCCGTTGCACCAAATAATTCACAGCATTAAACACTCAGTTTAGGAGGCTAACGTGAGATCAATGGATTGAGTTTTTAATCATTTTGTTCTTTATGTGTTTGTTAACAAATTGAATTTTCATACCAAAGAATCCAAAGAGATTTCTTCTGAACATAAATTCGTATAATTTCACATTAAAAAACGTCCTTTATTAATTTATTTTATTTTATTTTATTTAAAAAAAGGATAAGCTAGTGATAAACTACAGCAGTCTACTCTTCCGAGGGCGGTGAAAACTCATACACGTGTTTCAGCGCACTCATGACCACAATCTGGCCTTAATTCATTGTATTCATCTTGATGTAATTAATTCAAAATATGTAAAAAAAGAACTTTTAAAAGAAATTTTAGAGCCAGAAAAAGAAGAAAATATATATGACGTAATAAGAATGAGGCAACCTCGTGGCCGCCAATTCCTAACGCGTTGCAGTTCAATGTGAATGCATGCCTTTGTTATTCTTTTTTAAATGTTTTCCGTAAAAATGGAATTAAGGCCCGCTTTATTCACACAGATAATTCCCTTGTGCTTGTGAATAGCTTTTATAGAGGGTGTTTAGCGTACGATTGCAAACAAAATGAACATTGATTCAAACTTTGCTTATGGAGAATAAAAATGAACTAACAATTTTGCATTACGATATCTTTTGAATTATGTCATGATATCGAAATTGGAATGAGATAATGAAAAATATAATTTGAAATTTATTTGACGCGACAGTGAAATATTTTACTAATTTTTTTTTATTTCCACTATTTACTTTGGAGTCAAAATTTTGTTCCTTTTTTGTCTGAATAAAAAATGTCGTCAGCTGCATTCTCTTACATTTTCATCAAATTAGGACAGAAGACAAAAACAAGAAAAGGGCAGTGGACCTGGAAAGAAACACAAAAAAGCATCACTTTTTGTATAGGCTGTATTTTTCCGAAAACAAAAAAAATTCAAAATAAGAAAGAAATTAAATAGCCCACTCTTATATTTGGACTAATTCCACCGATCCAAACAAGGCATTAGAATTTCTTGCTTACTCTTTAGCGTCTTAGCCTCTCTCTGTATCACCAAAGTCTCTCAGCCTCTTCTCTTCACACAGACACAGAGAGAAACAGAGAGAAACAAAGAGAGATGATTTTTCGTTGTGTGCCGAGGATTTCGGTGTTAATATCATTAGCGGTCGCGGTTCTTGTCGGGGTGCTTGCAGATGTTTCATTGGCAGAAGATGATAATCTTGTGAATCTCACGAGGTTGGAGATGTTCGTGGATGAGCTTCCTCGTCTCCGCGTAATGAAAGGTTTTGATGTTGTCAATGGCGTTCCCAAATCCAAGTCACTGCAGATTGGAATGTACACCAAGAAATGGGTAATTATCAATTCCTACAAATTACTAATTAACCATCATCAAATCAATTCAATTCAATTCTTCTGAATATTATTTACTTTTCTTTAATTAGGCTTTTCAAATTGTTAGGAAGGTGTAGATAACTTCTACGCTACGAATTAGGGCAGAGTAAATTTGATTCCCTCTATGCATGCATCTTTAAATTTGATTCACATATCTCTGCAGCTCTGCTCTCTTCACCAAGTATTCATTTTTAATTTATTTATTTTGTATGGTCGGACCAAGTATTATTTGATTAACTCAAAAGCTTCTCTCCAGAACGAAAATATTATTAAAGTAATTAGAATTTGGACCCCAGCATTTATTCCTATGTTGAACTTTAATCTTGCTGCATCACATAATATTTTATCTATTTATTTTTTATTTTTTTATCTTTGTAAAGAATTTGAACATGGTTCGCTTTGTTGATATAATTTTTTTTGACCCATTCGTTTCCAAAGTATTTTTTCTTGAATTTTAAATTTGGTATCCGAGGTTGTATTTACAGAAATTCCACAAAGACCTACCCGCAACACCAGTGTTCGCCTACGGTGCAAGTAAGCGTAGAGCAACAGTGCCTGGTCCAACGATCATAGCCCTCCACGGAATCAGCACTTACGTGACGTGGCTAAATCACCTCCCTGCAAAACACATACTGCCCTGGGACCCAACCATTCCAACGGCCATACCCGCCACTAAGACGGGCGTTCCTACCGTGGTGCACGTGCACGGCGCAATCGATGAACCGGCGAGCGATGGAAACGCAGGGGCATGGTTCACCGCTCAATTTAGAGCCCGTGGACCCTCCTGGTCCAACCAAACATATCACTACCGCAATCAACAACATCCTGGCACATTATGGTACCATGATCATGCCATGGGGTTGACTCGAGTCAACCTCCTTGCTGGCTTGATTGGGGCCTACCTCATCCGCCATCCTAACGTTGAGCGTCCACTTAGACTTCCGCGCGCTGAATTTGATCGTACGCTGGTCGTGTTCGATCGCAGCTTTCGCACCGATGGTTCCATCTACATGAATTCCACCGGAAACAATCCCAACATACACCCGCAATGGCAGCCTGAATATTTTGGTGATACAATTATTGTGAATGGAAAGGCATGGCCGCGATTCACGGTACGACGTCGTAAGTACAGGTTCCGAATTATCAACGCTAGCAATGCAAGATTCTTCCGATTCTTCTTCACCAACGGTTTGGGATTTGTCCACGTGGCGTCTGATTCAGCATATCTAGGGGAGCCTGTTGAGAGCAAGGACATTTTACTGGGGCCATCTGAGATCACCGAGGTTATAGTTGACTTTTCGCAGTCAAAGAATAACACTGCTATCCTAGCCAACGATGCACCGTACCCTTACCCATCTGGTGATCCTGTGAACGATGCTAACAGTAAGGTCATGAAGTTTTTCATCGACGGCGAATCAGCTGTTGACAAGTCGCGGGTTCCACAGAAGTTAATTCACTACCCTGCCCCTAATGTATCCAGTGCTTCGCGCACTCGATACATCGCAATGTACGAGTACACCAGCGACATTGATGAGCCGACACATCTGTATTTAAATGCGAAGCCCTATGAGGCCCCTGTGACTGAGATCTCAAAAGCGGGAACGAGCGAGATATGGAACGTGATCAATCTAACGGAGGACAATCATCCGCTGCACATTCACTTGGGTCTGTTCGTTGTACTGGATCAGACGGAGTTAGTGAATATTGAGAAGTTTAAAGATTGTATGAACCAAACAAACGACGCGGTCAAATGCCAAATAGGCAAATATGCACGTGGCAAGAAGATAGAGGTGCCAGCGTATGAAAGAGGGTGGAAGAACGTGTTCAAGATGAGACCGGGGGCTGTGACAAAGATTCTCTTGAGATTTGCTTATATACATTCCAATGCATCGTACGAATTCGATCCAACGGCGGATCCTGGTTACGTGTACCACTGCCACGTAAGTACACCACTCCAAATCTTATCATGAGAAATTGTCCTACTAATTTTCAGTGTTACCGAATTTTATTGAGTTTTGTTTTGTGCAGATTTTGGATCATGAGGACAATGCGATGATGAGACCCTTAAAAATCGTCAGCTGAGATTGAAATTGAAGCAAGTTTGGTTCTTTTTTGTCAAATGTAGCAAATGAGTGATTATGAGGAGTTAGTCACTTCTCATAGCTAGGTTTGAATAATCAGGAACTCCCCCAGGAAGGCATGGTGGTTTGTTTTTGTCAAACATATTGGAAAACAAAGATGCATTATTATTATAAGTATCTAGTGTGTCTAATCCATATTTCATTTCACATAATTCACATTATTAAAATAAATAAATACTTGATAGTTTATAGCCGATTGTATCCCAAAACAGAAAAATCTCATTCACCATTTAAAAAATCACATTAAAATGCAAGCTAAAAGTTTCAAGACGAGCCGATGGAAACAAAGAGGTTCTAAATAACCTACCTACTGAATGCTACCTTCTTTTTCGATGGAATTATGCCGAGCGGTTGGAGTTTATTCGCTGAATGTTTTTAAATTCTCGGAAAGGGACAAATTCGTAAATTCAAAATGACCACCATGGCCAAAATTGTAGAGTCAGGGCGGAGCGGATAAAATTGAAGCGCGCAGGCAGTGAGGCACAGCGGGAATGGGAAGGTAGGACATTATCTGAGTTCCGTGGACGGTAGGATATGAGATGACAGTCATTCTGAACCGTCCATTCCTCTCTTTTTCCGGCCAAAGCCGACGTATCATCGAATCCAGACAGTCCACTAAACGAAGCATCTCATGCTTCAATCCCAGACACTCCTTCAAGGTCAGTTAATTACCCCTAAACGCTCTTCGTTTTCGTCGGAATTAACTTAAATAATGAAGAGGATTAATTGTTATTCTGTTTGGATACGGTGTTTAAGAGAGACTACACGAGCGTAATGATAGTCCCAACCGGAATTGGAGCCGCCATTGGTGGATACGCCGGCGACGCTTTGCCTGTGGCTCGCACTCTTTCCTCCGTCGTTGATTGTCTCATTACTCACCCTAATGTAAGTTTAATTCTATGTTTTGCGTTCCTTTTGGAGTCGCTGAGTCTGCCACTGTGAGTTTGACTTAATTTGACCGTTGGAGACAGGTGCTGAATGCGGCAATGCTCTACTGGCCCATGCCTAATGCTTTGTATGTTGAAGGTTATGCCCTTGACCGCTTTGCAGAAGGTCTATGGGGCCTCATTCCTGTTCATCAAAACAGGGTTCGTTCATTGAAATTCCAAAATTTGGCTGTTAAATTACATATAGAATTGTATACGCCTATATAGATGATGAATATTTTGTAGGTTACTTATATATTGTAGACTCTGAACCAGGTGGGTTTGGTTCTTGATTCTGGAATCGAAGAAGAGCTTCGAATTCGCCACTTACAAGTGGCTGATGCTGCAAGGGCTTCCCTTGGCTTGCCTGTGGTTGAATATGTTGTCACTGACACCCCTTTACAGGTATCTTTTTAGCTCTTTGAAGTTGGAATTTATTTCGCACTGCATAGTTTGGTACTTTAGGGATCTACATTACAATTCGTTACATTTTAATTTGAAAACTTTGCAATTGAAAAACTCATTGAGAATCTGTAATTGAACCAAAGTTTCTCTTGTCGAAAGTGTTTTTGACAACTAACATTGAAAAGAGCTTTAGTTGCTACTTTGTTTCACTTTTCTTTGCTGCCAAGCCTGTGTTTTCATCTGAATCTTTTGGTTCTGAATTTTGATGTATTTCAAACTCCTTGGCCACGTGAAAGGGAGTTCAAAACTACCCTGCTAATGTCAATGTGACTGCACAATATTGAATGGAGCAAATTTTACAGGTAGAGAAGTGGATTGATCCAAAAAGTGGGCAATCAACAGGGAGGATTAAGCACCCAGATTCACTACTGAGGGCTGTGCAGGCTTTACTTAAGCGCTCGAAAGTAAATGCTGTTGCAGTTGTTGGACGCTTCCCAGATGATGATGATGCTCAAGATACAGATGATTATCGAAAAGGGATGGTATGTTAAATTTACCATATGATGGCCTGTCCTGATTTTGTATATGATAAAATTTTCAGTCTTAATCTTGCTTCTTATGAGTTTTGATTTGTAAATTTAAGTTCTTGTTTTTGCCCAACCATGTTATAACCATGTGTCATCAAATACTCGAGAAGCCACTGCACTTTCCCCTTTAAGACTGTCTTTTCTATTCCTGTTATAACCCTTGGGTTCAAAACTGCTATTTAGCATATACGTATAGGTCATATAAACTGAAAGATCGCATATGAGAAGTTTTGGTTTGTTTAAAATTGAACGCTTGGCTTAAGACATTACCATCAGCGGCAAGACTGAAGTCATACTTTTTATCTTTATAAAATTTATATCTTATTCCACCTTATTTCTTCCAGGGAATTGATCTATTGGCAGGGGTTGAAGCAGTTATAAGCCATCTAGTGGTGAAGGAATTCCAAATTCCTTGTGCACATGCTCCTGCTTTATCACCCCTTACCCTGAGCCCCTCTCTATGCCCAAAATCAGCTGCTGAGGAGGTTGGTAAATTTTTAAATAAGTCGGACCATTTGGCCTTTGAGAGTTAGGAGACATATTTTGATAAGTGCTCACTGCAAATGGAAGCATGGCTTCTGTGGCACTGTAGTTTTGGAAGGTGCTGCTAACTGATATCAATGCCATTGGCTTTCCCTCTTCAAATTAAACATACAAAAGACTACAAATCCAAATATTTTCTAGTTTATGTTTTATAGTTCTCCCTCTTTCTATTTGTAACAGTTGGGATACACATTCTTGCCATGTGTGCTTGCTGGGCTTAGTAGTGCACCACAGTATTTGGTCAGGAACTCAGAATCGGAAAATGGTTGCATACTTGCAAGTGATGTTGATAGCCTTATCCTTCCTATAGATGCTTTTGGAGGCCAAGGAGCCCTTGCTTTTGGCCGAAGCAAAAGAAATAAGGTAAAATCTTGGAATACTATCCTAGGTTTTCCCTATTTCATGTCAATGCTTGGTTAAATTGGGAAGAGCAGATTCGATAGGTAGCATGTGGCTACTTGTTCCTTGTGGTACTAATATCAATTTTATTACAGCCACTTATAATTGCTGTGGAGGAAAATGAAACAGTCCTTGATGATACACCAGATAAATTTGGGATTGAAGCGGTATGTATCCAAATGTTTGGCACATCCTTCTTCTGATATTTTTTCCTTGTTTGTTCTTGGGACTTGAGAGCAACTAAATTTCAGTGAATTTATGCACTAGTCATCTCTAAATATTATTATTCATTGGTTCTGAACATACCCACTAGGAAAATGGTATTTCCTTCAACTCATAGGCATTTGGTTCCTGAGTTAAATGGAACTTTGCATGCAGGTCAAGGTCTCAAACTATTGGGAAGCAATTGGTGTCATCGCAGCTCATAAGGCTGGAGTAAATCCGCTGTCTCTACGAAGAAATAGAATTAAGAACCTTCAATGCACTTCTCTGTTGCCTTCTAATGGCTATGCCATTAAAGTGCCACAGAAATTGGCTTGTTAAATTAAATTAGTGTCGATTTTTGCTCATCGAATATCATCCTTTACAAAATATCATCATGCTTTCTTTCAACACACTAGTTACAATATCATCATTATTCAAAATTTTATTACGTTTCATTTATGGTTGGAGATTCAGCATACTGTGATCAAGTCATTTGTTCTTGTAAAGACCTTGACTTTTTCGTAGGTGAAGCAGTGGATGAAACTTGATGACTTATTGCATCCAATATTGACTTTTAACCCCAGTTGATTATTTTGTAAATGCAAGGATCTTGAAATAAGCGCCATTGGACGTGGATAGGCGGCGCCAATATCAAATCATCACGGGTAAGGTCGGTTGAATGTTCTATCTTTCTTTGTTTTCTGATCTAGGATACAGTCCAAATCTTGCTGTTACATAAAACTACAAGTCATTTCTTTTCTCATATTGGTTACAGTAAATTTTTTTTATCTTTCGTCGTTGTGAACGTCACTCAGATTTATTCAACTTTGTACGAATTGACTGGCAATGAATTACTTACATACATGATAATGATGCTGAAATACATATACTATATATTTGAATGATGACCATAGATTCCTTGTACTATTCTTTGTACAAGGTTGAATTTTTTTGCAAGGGTGATTCTGAGGCTGATTGGTTAATTTTTATTTTTATTACAGGGGATCACTCCTTTACAAATCTAGAAGGCTGCCCTGACTCAGTAAATATAGCTAAGTCAAAGAAAATAGGACTTATCTTTATATATGCAGTATTGAAAGGTAAGACATTTTGAAGATTCTGTTTAAACTTTAAAGACACGTTTTGGTTTTTGGTGTTTCTGATCAAATTAGGAGTAAGTCAACACCACTTTAGTTGTTTGTCCTTTTTCATAAAACAAATTATTATACGTATCCCAAAGGTCACATTTGGGGTCAAGGAAAAAAAGTCACATTTAATGAGCGAGATTGAATTGGATTAGATAACTCCTCAAATTCAATTCATTTTGCATGTAAAAAAAGATGCGATTTCATTATAGAAGAATTAAATAGGATTAAACATAGAAGGAAACTACCTTTTCTAATCCTACTATTCTAAGTGGATTGGATTGGATTGGATACGTTTTCTTGTATCTCTACACCCACTAATCCCCTTATAATGAACATACATCCATTTTTACATTCAAAATACATTGAATTTAATGAGCTATCAAATCCAATCTAGTTAATTTTGCACACGAAATGTGCCCAATGGGCTATAAGATTCTAGCTAATCATTTCAGAAAACCTTAACACATAGGTGATTCCATCTTTTTTTAATTTGATGGTGCACTTGGTTGTAAATGAGTCTATCCTGACTTCTCACAAATTTTCTAGAGTTTATTTAACACATACGAAATCAAAAAGTATATGGATTTTACGTTATGATTTGAATTCAATACATGAAATAGCTATATTGATTATGGTAGTTGATCTCATACTCATGTCTTCCTTTCTTTATTCAAATAAGTAATTGTATCAGGCATATCATTTAGTTATCCGATTTAAAAGGAGACCTCTAACAATGATTGAAAGGAAGAAAATATAATAATCCAAGTAAAGTTGAAAGGTATATGTTGAAGAAGGTGCTTATCTTCGTCCGATTATAATTGCGAAGACGAGTCACCAATGAGTTGAAAGGTACATTTTGAATTTTTGATTATGCAAACTTTTGAGATAACATGGCAGGTAGCATCTAAAATAATTTTGAAATGCGCGGATTTGCCTTGCAAGTTTCGAATATATCTGAATGTGATGTGGGTATATTTGCGGATGCTGACAGGCTATGTTTATGAAGAGTCGACTTTCAACACCGTATATAATTATTGTATCTATCTCTTGCCATGTGAATTTTGATTTTTTTATTTCCTTTAGACTTTTACGAGATGTTCATCGAAAAGTCATGAAAAGGTGGAGGTACTCCAATTAAATGCTTATAATATATTTGCTTAATAATATTACATTTAATATGTATATGATCCAGATATTAACATATTAACGCAGCTGGGCAGGTGGGCGTGGCTACATGCGAAGGCAGCTCGTCCATGATCCATCGCATGCAAACTTGTAAATACATACATCTTCTCATAGCCTTAACAACCAGGGGACCTATTCCTAAGATTTTCGATTGAATTTTTATTTTTTAAAAAAAAATTCAATCATTGTTATTTACAGAGTAAGGGGAATTTACCACACATTATGCCGTCGCTATTAGTTTGCAAGTCAAGACTAGAACCATCTGAGTTAAACCTACCTAGCGATTTTATTTTTAATTATGTAGCTTAAACATAAAGATATGTGTCTGCTCTTAAAAAAAATAAAATAACCACATAGGGTATAGGATTTGATTTTCATAATCCAATAATAATAGTTAAGCCGATCTGTACGTTACATATCATAGAGAATAAGGAATATGAATATGAATCAGAGATGAGACTGCAACAAAAAGAAAAGTGATTAACCAGATCTCGATGTAGGAATTAATCCATTAATTAAGTAGTTTTTTTCCAAGGCTTAATTAAGCAGTTTCATTTATATGCAGTTCTTTTGTGTTACAGGCTTACAGCCATTCACGACGAAGATGGAGCTTATATTCGAAGTTTCTGACAGAAGATTAACATTAACAGAGAATCAAAGATTAAGAAGCTTGTTTTTGTCCAAAATCAGTTAAAAACTTGTTCTTGGTGGGTAATTCTGTTGGATCGAGACGTCGTAATATGTTACTAATTAATATACTCATATAAATAATTATTTATATGTTATATAAGTTCATAATTAACATGCAAAATAAATATATAACTATAATCTAAAACATTCAAATATTGGACCTGCTCTCTCTCTCTCTCTCCACCCATCTGTCTTGCATAGACCATCGCATGCACGAGAGGCACATGCCTATCAAGAAGTCCAACGTCCGAATAACCCTATATAGTACCTAGTTAGTACTGCTGGTTTTCTCATATATATGGGGTCCCGCCTAACTTGAGCAATAAGTAATTAAGCGGCTACGTAGTTTCATTAAGGTTCATTTCCATAATTAATTGCTTATTTGTCAAGAAATATATGTAAAGACTAATCTGGATCTACAGACAGAACAAAATCTTCAAAATGATTTGCCAAACCGTTTTACAGCTATGATATTTATATAATTATATATATATATATATATATATATATATATATTTAGTAGCTTAATTATTAAAATCTATGTGCTTACTATCGTACGGTTATTTTTTCGGTAAATATGATGATTAAGTGCACTGGCATATCAATCAGTTGTCTTTTTGTTCGATCCATCCATGCCTTCCATGGGTTGATTTGTCCCTTTCATAGAGATTTTTTTCCTTTCTTTTATAAAAGTTACATTTTATAAAATTATTTGGCCGGAGAAATTATACTTATTATCTAATTTTTTTTTTGGAATATGGTATATATTTTTTTGGATAGATGAAAACATCATACAATAGGGAAAGAATGTTAACAAGTGACCTCATTAAAATCTTGTCGGAATTTATAACTCGATTGAAGGAAAAATAATATCACATAACAGAAACCATCCATTTAACTCCCAATACTATCTTGGAGCAAAGTATTAATTATATGGTCTGGGCCTCCGGGGCTCTTCGAACCACACCATATCATGGACCGCTCCTACCGCATAATTCGCTAATACGTGCGTCATCGAATTCACTTCACGGCGGATGTGACGAATTGGCGTGGCGAATTTCAACTCGCAGGATACATCGGAGAAACGATTTTACATCGTCAAAGACCGACTCCAGCGGCGAAAAAATATGGTCTGAGCGCTTAATTGTAGCTAGCACCAAAGCGGAATCTCCTTAAAAAACAAGAGTCGGCACATTCATTTGAGAAATTTGAAAATCTTCCTACATGCGCTCGAATACACATGCCGCTATTATCTCGAATGACAAAACCTTAACCACTACAACCTCCATTCAACCAAGCCCCATCAAAATTACACTTTAACCATCCTTGTTATGAACATTTCCATGAGTTATGAGGACGAATAGAGTTTTATTCGCCTAGTTTTTCACGAAAGTAAAATACAAAATTTCCTACCACATAATTAGTAAAAATAGTACTAAATTAATAATATTAATAACAAGTTAATAAATTTTATGATAAAATAAAGGATAAACTACATAAAAGTACCCAAACTACATAAAGGATACACTACATAAAAATACCCAAACTACATACACTACATAAATTGCAAGTTGATACCCCAACTATGAAAATTTTCATCTAGATACCCAAACTATCAAAACACAACATCTAGGTACTCACCGTTAGCAATCTATTAAAAAACATTTGTGGGGCCCTTTTTTATGCTGACATAGACGCTATGTAGATAAAAAAAATAATCAAATTTGAATATTATTAAAAGTAATTAATAAAATATTAAAATAAATAAAAAATAAAACAAAAACAAATACAAAATCTCCCCAACACCGAGAACGATGACCTCTCATTCGTCTTCTCCGACTTCTCCGTCCTCTCCAAAATTATTGAGCTTCCCAAATTAAGCAAAGAAAGCTATTATCACCATCGGAGTCATTTCAAGTTCATACCCCAACTATAAAAAATTTCATCTAGGTATCCAAACTATCAAAACATACCATCTAGATGCCCACCGTTATCAATCTGTTAAAAAAATCAAGTGCCCAAGTGACATTTGTGGGGCCATTTTTTATGCTGATATGGACACCATGTGGACAAAAAAAAAATTTGAATATATTAAAAGTAATTAATAAAATCTTAAAATAAATAAATAAATTAATTAAAAAATTTTAAAAACAAAACTCATCTTCTTCTTCTGTGTTAGAAATTGTCGCTGCAAAATCGACCCCTACCCGACCTTACTCTTCTTCCTCCTCTATTCGCAGTTCACACCATACATAGAGCCCTCTCTCTACCGCGACCTCGAGCCTGCATGGAAGAAGAGGATGAACGACATCTGAGTTTGATGGGCATCGATGACAAGGCTGGCGATGGCGACGGTGTCCGTCAATGGCGACGGTGTTCCGTCAATGGAGACAGATTGGACCCTCCCCTCTCATCCGATCCACTTCCCTTATCACCCTAGATTCGACCTCCACACCCACCTACCCACCCACCCACCCAGAAACCAATAACCAGCAACCGAGTCCTCTGTCCCAAGTCCTAACCTAACTTCAACCCTAATTCCAAAAATTTGTAGTGAAGGGAACAAAGGCGAGTCGGTAAATCCCCAGTAGCCCTTGCAAATTTAATAACTTTGTTAAGAGCTTCAGGGGAGGGTTATAAGGTTTGGACTTCGAAGGGAACAAAGGCGAGTCGGTGGTGGGAAACAGGGTCGCGGACCTCGTCCATGACCTCAGGAATGGTGATCAGCTTGCCGGCACAGTTGATGAGGCTTTCTCTGCCTTGAATGATGGCATTGGCATCGACCATTGCCACTACAATGCCCTTAGAGGACTTGCAGCTCTCCATAAATACTTGGGTTGCAGAGTTTGAGTCTGAGTTCTTTGGTTTTGGCTCCCTCTGCTTCTTCACTATTGTGCTCCAGCCTGAAATTGGGGCTGGGTTCGGGTTCTGCTCTGAAGCTGGCGCTGCGATGTCGTCCATCGTTGATTTTCTGTCAAAATTGAAATAATTTCATATCTCAAATGACGATTTGTATTATGGGTTTGTTTGCGATAGTTTCATATCTCTTCATCCATTCGAATTCTTCACTGCTTTGCCTATCTTTTTCAAGAATGGAATCACCATCCTCGCTAATTTGGGTTTCAGTGCTTGGGAAATTCGAACCTTAGGGAACACTGGTGATGGAGGTGTAGGCAATTACAATTTTATTGTGAATTGCACAGACCACTGCGAATTTGAATGGGATGGTGAAGGGAGGTTTTAGGAGGAGGGGTCGATGGTGTAGAAGATGAGATTGCTAGAAATTTCAGTTGGGTTGATGTGGCCCTCGTCGTCCGAGTGGACTAGCTGTGGCGATGGTGTGTCGGGGTTGGGTTGTGGGGGAGGTAGGGCGATGGTTGGATTTGGTTTTACTTTTTGATTTTTTAAACAATTTGGTTTTTTAATAATTTTGTTAGTACGTTTATTTTAAATTTTTATTAACGGTTTTTAATAATATATTTAATTATTAATTATTTTTTTATCCACATGGAGACCAATTCAGCATAAACAGTTGACCAAAAAATGATAGCTTAACATTTGACCAAAAAATGATAGCTTAACATTTAACTAACAGATTGACTAACGGATGGTACTTAGATGATGTGTTTTCATAGTTTGGGTATCTAGATGAAAATTTTCATAGTTGGAGTATGAACTTGAAATAACCCCTATAATTTGGGTAATTTTATGTATTTTTTCCTAAATTTTATGTTAAAATAAAGGATAAACTACATAAAAGTACCAAAATTATAGGGGTCATTTCAAATTCATACCCTAACTATGAAAATTTTCATCTAGATACCCAAACTATCAAAACACAACATCTAGGTACCTACCGTTAGCAATCTATTAAAAACCATTTATGAGGTCATTTTTTATGCTGACATGGACGCCATGTAGACAAAAAAAATTTATTAAAAGTAATTAATAAAATATTAAAATAAATAAACAAAAAATAAAAAATAAAACAAAAACAAATACAAAATCTCCCAAGCACTGAGAACGATGACCCCTCCTTCGCCTTCTCCGTCCTCTCCAAAATTATTGAGCTTCCCAAATTAAGCAAAGAAATCTACTATCACCATATGCCCCTGTCAAGTGTTAACCCATACCATTCTCAATTTTTCAATCGTCGCCGCCTCGTTCATTAGGCTGGTCCATCATCAACAATCAACATTGCCACAACCCCACAAGCCACCGCCGATGCCGCTACAACAAATTGATGATAGTTTCCATAGATCCACAAGAGGAGGAGGAAACAGGAGACCGAATAGACCTATGGCAATCTATTTGATATTCAGGTTTTTCTCTCTTCCCCTCCGAATCGAAGCCACTCCAGTACCACAATCTGAGAGAATGGAAGTTGTGAAGGTCAGTAGGGAAACCGATGGAAGGAAAGGCGGATACAGAAAGAAGGCTGTCACCAAGTCCGTCAAGGCCGACCTCTAATTCATAGTAAGAAGGGTAGCTACGCCCAACTCACTGGTTCTAGCGCTCTGATTTACCTTGCTGTCGTCTTCTAATATCTCGTCGCTGAGGTAATTTCATGATTCAAAATTTGCTGATGTATCATTTTCCGTTTGCTTTTGCAAGGGACTTTGACACGAAATTGGTGGCGAATTGCGACGAAGGCGAGAGGGTTCCATTTGCGTTTGTTTCTTTGGTATTTGATTTGGTTTCAATTCGAAAAACCCAGAATCGATACCCACAAGCTTCACGATGGTGTCCATAGTGATCTCGTCACTGACTTCGACTGCCATTCCAAAATCGAACCTCAATTTGAGAAGATCAGAAGGCAAAATTGGGTCCCATGCGCTGACCCGTTTCGACGACCCTACTAGGTTCGATTTGGATCCGCATTCGAGAAGGGCCTTGTAGACGCTTTCGTGGCTTCCTTTGCCCAGAAAGCTCTCGACGACGAACTGCAAATTTTTTGAATTAGGGTTGTGGTTTTATTGGGTTGGGACTCAGTTGCAAAGGTTGAATCTAGGGTGATGAGGGAAGTGGGAAGCTCAATAATTTTGGAGAACGCAGAGAAGACGAAGGAGGGGTCATCGTTCTCGATGTTGGGGAGATTTTGTATTTGTTTTTGTTTTTTAAAAAATCTTTTTGTTTATTTATTTTAATATTTTATTTATTACTTTTAATAATATTCAAATTTGTTTTTTGTTTACACGGCGTCCATGTCAGCATAAAATATGGCCCCATAAAAGCCACTTAGGCACTTAACATATTTTTTTAACAGATTGCTAACGGTGGGTACCTATATGTTGTGTTTTGATAGTTTGGGTACCTAGATGAAAATTTTCATAATTGAGGTATGAACTTGAAATCAGTGTTGTAGCCAGAATCTAATATTAGGGGGGGCCTAACCATTTTTTTTCTTTATACAAAATACTGTTAACTGATGATATTTTTATTTATTGGTTATCACAAATTTACAAGCATGGTTATACAAAATTTCACATTTTAATAAAGTTCCAGGGCATTTTTTGGTGGTTTCTCAAAAAATAAAAAAACTGTTTCACGATTTTGTTTTTGTTCTATTTATTTGTATAAATCATGTACACTATGAATCATAAATTCATACTCTTAAATCTGTGAAAACAATAACTTAAGAAAATTCATAAGATCTACTATCACTGTAAACATTCAGAAATGTAAAAAAAAAAGTAGGAAATATAAATTAAATACATAACCCTTTGGAAATATGGGAAAAATATTTTTTACGAATATTTGTAGTTAGAAAAGAAAAGAAAGAATTAACAAAAGAGGAAGATAAGGCAAAGAACAATTACAAATTTAGAAATTTTAAATGTATATATGGTAAATTAGTGAAGTATCATATATAAAATAATTTTTTTTTAAAATACATCAAAATTTTAGTACAAAATTATAAGAGAAAGTAAAAAAATTCTACATTATAGATAAAAAGATAAAAATATATTTATTATTTTATGATAAATAATACCTAATTGTTATATATTATATATATAAATAAAAGAAATTTAAAAAAATTGGACTGGGCCCTGGACCCCCCCTGACACCCCTAACTCCGCCACTACTTGAAATGACCCCTATAATTTGAGTATTTTTATGTAGTTTATCTTAAAATAAACTAATATATATATATATATATATATAGACACACGTGAAGTTGAAATGCATGAGAAAAACAAGTCCAAAAAAATACATTGGCTTTATTCGATGTAGCGGTGGATAACCTAGAATCTTGGTTTGGTAGAAAAATCTCTCTAAAACAAAACACTATGCCTTCTCTCTAAAAACCAAAAGCCAAAGTCCTAATCCTAGCCGCCGATCCCCTTTGGGGGCGGCGACTGTCCATTTCCTCTTTCCTTTTCCCTTATATTCTTCTTCGTCTCTCATTTTTCTTTCTTTTCCTTTTTTTTTTTCTCTCTTCCCCTTCGATTCGTTCTGCTTCACCGACCTGCTTTGGACCAACTGTGTTGTGCTCCTATGGCGGTTGGTTGGTGGTGTGGCAGCTGTTGGCTTGCCACTGAGGTGGCTTATCCGGGCGGCTTGGCAATAGACGCGTGCCATGTGTTCCGTTTGTTGGGTCGGTTGCGATGGAAGCCCATATCGGTTTGTGGGCTTTGAGGATGGACGACGAGTTCAAGTTGCGACGACGGTTGGTTGCTCACGGGCTGGCTACTTTGATGCGGTGTTTGCGGCGACGTTGCGCTGGAGGCGGTGCCTGTCTGCCACGGCGGCGGTGCGAGGAGTTGCTGTAGCTGCAGCGACGCTTTAGAGTCGGCGATGTTGCGGCTGCAGTGAGGCGTGGGGGTTGTGCTGCTGCGGTTGCGACGATGCTTGGGGCGGCATTATTGCGGCTGCGGCGACGCTTTCTCTGATATGCTGAGATTATTGAATGTGTTCCGGAGCCTGATTTCTCAGATCTGCCTGCTCCAGTGTTGCGACCGTGGCTGCTTCGGACTGCGGCAACGACGGCTGTTGCGGCTATGGCCACGGCGGTGATGCCGATGGCGACTGCAACAGTGACATGGATGCGAGTGTGGTGTTAGTTCTTCAGTGTGTTGGTGCAGGTGGTGGAGGCTTGTCGTCTCTTCTCAGCTCTATGGCCTATCTAGACCTTGGGCCGGGTGTTGGTCCAGCCCTTTGGGCTAGGCCTTTATCTCTGTTTCTTTCTCTGGCCTAGTTTGGGTTGGGGTTGGAATTAGATTAGTCTGGCTTTGGGCTGAGCTTTTGTTTAGTTTAGGGTCTGATGGACTTTGAATTATTGTTTGGATCAATGTGTGTTTTGATTCAGTTTAAGCCTAGTTCTTGTATTTATGAGTTTATCTGTGGATGTAATTTAGAATTCTTGTTTTTCTTGAGAAATATTCCTTGTTAACTTGTAATGTCATTTTTTTTAATAATACTTTTTGACCCATCAAATAAAAAAGAATCTTGGTTTGGTAAGAAGGGGTGCAACAAGATGCCCAAAAGGGACGAAGAGGACAAATGAATGGACACGTATAGGTGATTAAGTAGGTGAAATTAATCATAGCCACATGTATATCATATTATGCATAATAAGGAGTTGTTAATTATTTAATTATCAGATTTATAGTGTAATTAATATTAACTGCATGCACTTTTATGCATGGGGAATTATAGGAATCTATCAGTCAACGTTATCACATTGCTAGCCTCCGTCTTCTTACATGTATATGTTTCTCTACAACTCTACACATTTAGGGAGGGAAAAATCCTAGCTTGTTTCAAACTATTGGACAAATTAAATATAACATTTATCAAGAAAATATTATTATTCTATATTTATTCTCAATCTAGTGCAAAATAGAAATTGAAAATATATAAAAAAAAATAACAAGTTAACATTAATTTGATTAATATAGACTATATTAGTTATCTCAAAATAAAAATAAAAACCCTGATCTTTTTTTTCTCTACTCTGTTTTCTCTCCATCCTCTTCCCTTCTCTCTTAAACCGTTTTTCTCTTTTCTTTTGGGTTAATAATAAGAGTCCCTTATATATAGTGACTATATGGTATGAGCCATGCTCATATTTGAGTTTCTCATCATTATTATTTTACTAAACCATCCCTTACCCAAAATCTTCCTTTAGAATTTCTTTTGTTTCTCTAAATCTTGTTCTAATTTGCTATTGGAGAATTTTGCCGCAATATCTCTTATTGGTTTTTATCACAGTAATTAAATTATGACTTTTGGTCATTGATTCGCTTTTATGTGTAATTGAATCGCTGGAGATCATGCATTCCACAGATCCATCATGCTCTACATGATTCTTCAAGACCATATATGATGGATTTGACGACGGTGGTGTTTCTTTTAGTGGAGATAGTTTGTTTAGAGTTATAGGCCATGTTAGAGTTTTTGTTATTTTGGGTAATGGTCCATAGGTAATGGTCATACCTATTTTACGTTACTCAATTAACATGCATTGTTCCTTTAAACATTTGGTTATACTTAAAAAAACGTGCATAAAATTGTGAAGAAATAAATGTCCCACAATTATTAGAAAATTCACCGATAATATAATGATTTATAAAGAATAATTAAGCTACTATCCACATTATGAATTAATTTATTTTTGCTGAACAATATTTATTACCCTTGTATCTGTATGTGAGTGATCTCTAATTACAAAGGTATACGTTGAGTGCGAGGGTCCCATATAGAGCATGCAGTCGCGCTTATGTATATATATCCGCCGGTCCAAGTCAACCATGAACCTTAACTTTAAATTTGGTTCGGCCATTATAATGTTCAATCCAGTAGTTTGCAGCTATATAGCTACCGGCCTACCTAATATATAAATATATATATATATATATATAGTATTATACCCTCATATATATATATATATATATGTATATATCCCTCCATTTGGTCCTCAACCCCACACAGGCCAGACAGCTGATCTCTATTGGGTTAATGTTAATTCGTTGGAAATATTGAATTAAGGTTAGGATTGTAGAAACAAACGGAGATCAATGAGGAAGCCGTGCTGCGATAAGAAAGACACAAACAGAGGAGCTTGGTCGAAGCAAGAAGACCTCAAGCTCATCGATTACATTCGCAAACATGGCGAGGGCTCATGGCGTACCCTTCCCAAGGCTGCAGGTATGTATATTTGGTGCTTTTCTTCTTCTTCTGATGATGATTTTATTAGAACCATATATCTGATATAGTATTCTGATCCTTCATTAATAATTATAAGCAGGGCTGCTTCGTTGCGGTAAGAGTTGTAGGTTGAGATGGATAAACTATCTACGGCCGGACCTTAAAAGAGGCAACTTTGGTGAAGATGAACAAGATCTCATCATCAAACTTCATGCACTCTTAGGCAACCGGTATATATATATATATATATATATACATTCTCAATCTCAATCTCAATCTCAATCTCATCATTAAACTTCGTGCTTCATTATATATATATGTTCTCAATCTCAATCATAATTTGCCTAGCTACCTTGTTTTACTTTTACCCAATATATTCTTAATTTCAATCTAGCGTGCGTTAATTATAATTATAGCAAAAAAACTATATATATAACCTAATTTAACAAATATTTTGGTAATGAATTAATTTAGGTGGTCGTTGATTGCTGGGAGATTGCCTGGACGCACAGACAATGAAGTGAAAAACTATTGGAACTCACATTTGAGAAGAAAGCTTATAAGCATGGGTGTCGATCCAAATAATCATAAACCCAACATTAACATTCATTGCAACAATAATCAAAACTACTCGCAAAAGATTGTTAGTAGTGGTGCTGCTGGCTGCTTAAAAAGCCCTAGCAATAATAATCATGAGCCTGCAAGATCCGGCAGCGGTGGTGACCAGTTATCGGATGGTACAAGTTGCTTATTATTAGAGGATGATTCTTGTCATGATAATCAGCAGCTGCTGCCTGATTTAAATCTTGACCTCACCATCATGACGACTACTACTAGTACTAATAATCCAGTATTATTGCCAGATCATCATCATAATCTCAAGGAAGATCAGCAGCACAAACCTAGGATTATTGAAGATGATGATGATGATGATCGAGTCCAAAATTAATGTCAAGGAAGCCTTCAGCAGAGTTTGAATCATCAACCATCATCGATCTGCGGTCTTCCTCTCTTTCCATAGTTAATTGATTACTCACACATTATAATCATATCATTCATGCATATCAATTAAGTTAGGGGTGGAATGGAAATTAATATGAATTTCCTAATATTGGATCGAGATATTATTTTTAGGGTATAGGGATTCATATTGTATTCTAATTTCCTAATTACTTAAGCATCCCATTTGTGGAAAATTGGCATATATTTATGGAGATGATACGATCCCACAGTCCACAGATAGTAAGGACATCAACATATCCACCATTAATATTCTCTCCTGCATTGGCCTTAATTATATTTACAAATATGAGATTATATAATATGTAATTCTGTAGTTTTAGTTTTGTTATATTGTATATATATATGTACACAAAATTAAATTTCATTTCTTTTAAGTGTTGTAATTTGGAGCCCCTTTTTAGTTTTTTTACAATTAAATTAAGGATTGATCCTTCTAAAATTTGGCGTCGTACGTGCAGTAACTTGTTTGGATCCTAAGTGGCTATAATATATCTATATGAGAATAATCGATAGTTAATAAAAAAACGTAGATTTAAGTAGTAATTATTATTTTACTGCTCAAGTCAAGAACTAATAAGGGATGAAAAAGTACTAATCAAGGCGGGCCGGCAATGTGCAACCAAACCATCATCGATCTGTTGCAAAGCCCCACGCATGCATGCAATTAATGCATCTTGATTGGTCCTCTGATCTTCAAATATATGTAACGACCCATACGGGTTTGATTGATTAGATATTTTGTGGTTTGGTTGGATTTGGATTAGCTGAGATTGTCGGGTCGAAGTTTTGTTTGATAGGTCGAATTTGGGGTTTGACATTTTTACCAGAGAGATTAATTTTGTCGAATTTTCGACAAATTTTTTAATGTTTTATTAGAGTTTCTCATGGATTTCAATTGGAAATTTGGGAGGGATATCCTGTCAAAATATATTATGGTTTTGTAACACATATATATAATCAAAGGCGTAATCAGGAATTTAAGTCAAAAGGGACCCTCTATATAGATTAATGCTTAAGATGTTTTTCGATCGAAAGAAAATATGTTTTAATTTCATTATGAATTAAGATGTTAATGTTACGCTTATATAGACTATATATGACATAAAAACACAAAATTATAATTAATATAATGTCAATGCCAATGCCAATGTTTGAAAGAATTTTATGGGCATATATATATGTTATCCATTTTCCAAAATCAATTATGGTAATCATCTATTTTGAGTGCTCAAAAAAATGCAAAATAAATATTCATGCACTCAGATTTTCAATACTTATTAAGTGAAATTGACATATTAAAGTTGAATTTAATTATTTGAACTGGTTGGAAGAAAATTACAAAAGAATACTTGTGTATATAGTCTTGGTTCACTTGTTTTACAGATGTAGAGCGAGCATGGAGATTTTTGGGTGGTCCTTTCGATCATGAGTAGGTATTGCCGGTGGAAATGCGGGTCCTAGTTAGCTAGCTAGTAGCTACTGATCGAGAAATTAATTAGCGTCCGGTGAATCCATCTAATAGCTAGCTAACTAGCATTAAAGAATTATAAATTGATGAAGGAGAATCAAATAGAGTACACATGCATATGCATATTGCATAATGCATAATGCATAATGCAAATTAACGTGTGATAGATAATTAGATGTCGATGTTGATCCCATATCTACCATTCAACATGTACGTGATCGATATATACCCAAGTTCCAACTGTTCATCGTCTATATATATATATATATAGGCTCATGAGTCATATTGGCCATGGAATATTAATGGAAGACCTACCGGTCCGATTTTTGTAAATTTTCAACCGTTTAATTTTGATACACAATTCTGGACTCAATATAGCTAGAGGGTAGAGCCTCAGGTGTTTCCTTATTGATGTTTGTTATGTTTGTTGAGGAGGCACTCAATACTGTCAATGAGTTGTATATTCCTAGTTAAACTCAGTCTCCTAATTAGGCTCATAGTAACATTCATAGTCTCTGTATATATATAACTTCCCTATTGTTATACAATTAATAAAAGAAGAGAATTCTCATCAAATCTAGGATGGTATCAGAACAGTCGATCTTGACTGTCTCTTGCCCTAACCCTAGAAATCACTTCCGCAGCCCCTAGCCGTCATACAACCCTAGAAACCAACCACCACTTCGCCGCACCACCACTAGCCGTCCACATCCCTCCCGCAGAAAAATCACCCGCATCAAACTCCTTCCCGCAGCATAACCTTTTCTGCAACAAACTCCATTGCGTATGTTCAGGTGTATCCACATCAGCGTGGCAAGCTGGATCCGTGTGCACGGTGTTGTGTCTTTGTGGGTTATGCTGCTACTCAGAAGGGCTATAAGTGTTTCCATCCTCCCACTCAGACCATGCACGTTACCGCATATGTGACCTTCAACGAGGGTGAGTTCTATTACTCAGGGGGAGTCCCTGAGCATCCTCTACAGGGTGAGAGCTCTATCTTTGCAAAAGATACTCCGATCATCCACATTCAACAACATTCAGTGTCCGAGCAACCAGCTACAGCGGTGCAACGAGCTCAAGAGTCCCTAGATACTCCAGACACTAGTTCAGATAATTCCCCCTCTACAACTCCTACTACAGTACCATCACCACTCCTCCAATCAGGTCCTGAAGATTCCCCACAGGTAACTGAACATTCAAAATCTATCTCAAGCACCTTACATGCGTCAAGTTATACAGGAAACACAAGTTATCAGTTACCCTTGCGCACGACTAGAAGGATTCCTAGACAACAGTATGACCCTGACCCTAAAGCAAAAGTTAAATACCCTATTGCTAATCATGTGTCCCTACATAGGCTGTCTCCGTCATGTGCATCATTTGTGTGCCAATTATCCACTGTGTCTATTCCAAGTAATGTGCATGAAGCTCTGAAAGATCCCAAGTGGACACAAGCGATGAATGATGAAATGGAGGCTCTCCAGAAGAATTCCACTTGGGAGATGCCTATCCTTCCGCAAGGGAAGAGAACAGTGGGTTGTAGATGGATATATACAGTAAAGTTCAAGGCATATGGCACCATTGAACGATACAAAGCAAGACTGGTGGCGAAAGGTTACACTCGGGCTTATGGGATTGACTATGGGGAGACATTTGCCCCTTATAGCCAAGATCAACACAATTCGGGTACTTCTTTCTTTGGCAGCAAACCTAGACTGGCCATTACACCAGTTTGATGTCAAAAATGCCTTCCTGGATGGCGACTTAGAAGAAGAAGTCTTTATTAATTCACCTCCAGGATGCAAGATGGGGCCCAATAAGGGCAACATGGTGTGTAAACTGATAAAGTCTCTTTATGGATTGAAGCAATCACCCAGAACATGGTTTGGAAAGTTCAGCAAATCAATGAAGGATTTCGGATACAAGCAAAGTAACTCAGATCATACTCTTTTCTTGAAACATAAGAACGGTAAAGTCACTGCCCTTATTGTATATGTTGATGACATGGTAGGTACCGGGAATGACCCAGAGGAAAAGGCAGCATTGCAGCACCACTTGGCGAGTGAGTTTGAAATGAAAGATCTTGGTGCTCTGAAATATTTCTTAGGCATTGAAGTGGCTCGTTCAGACCAAGGAATATTTCTATCACAACGGAAATATATCTTTGACGTTTTAACTGACACTGGAATGCTAGCCAGCAAACCAGTAGATACGTCAATGGAGTTGAATCATCAGCTTGGTGAATATCCTGATCAGGTACCCACCAACAAAGAAAGATATCAACGCCTGGTGGGTAAGTTAATCTATCTAGGACACACTAGACATGATATCGCATATGCCGTAAGTGTGGTGAGTCAGTTCATGCATGCACCAAGTGAAGCCCACATGGATTCGATAAACCGAATTCTGAGATACTTGAAGTCAGCTCTTGGAAGAGGATTGATGTTCTCACGACATGGTCATCTAGATGTTGAGGGTCACACTGATGCAGACTGGGCGGGTTTTATTACTGACAGGCGATCAACATCTGGATACTTTACCTTTGTGGGAGGCAATCTAGTGACTTGGCGAAGTAAAAAACAGAAAGTAGTGTCAAGATCAAGTGCTGAAGCAGAATATCGAGGTATGGCACAAGGAGTATATGAGCTACTATGGATAAGGAATTTGTTGGGGGAATTGGGGTTAAAACCCAAGCATGTCATGCAACTGAATTGTGACAACAAAGCCGCAATAGACATCGCACATAATCCAGTGCAACATGATAGAACCAAGCATGTTGAAGTTGACAGACATTTCATCAAGGAGAAACTCGAGGCAAAGATCATTGAGGTATCATTTATTAAATCTGAAGATCAACTTGCGGATGTCCTCACTAAAGCAGTCACAGACAGAGTATTCCACAACTCACTTAGCAAGTTGGGCATTGACGACATACATGCTCCAACTTGAGGGGAAGTGTCAATGATCTGTATATTCCTAGTTAAACCCAGTCTCCTAATTAGGCCCATAGTAACATTCCTAGTCTTTGTATATATATAACTTCCCTATTGTTATACAATTAATAAAAGAAGAGAATTTTCATCAAATCTAAGAAATATATTATACAATCTTTTCATGCCTTCTTCTTACTTAACCTTTCTTCTTAATTAATTAAATCAAATTAATTAATTAATAATGATTAGTTGTTCAGTTGTTACCTACATGCACTAATTTCATTCCCTGGTGTGGTGAATCTGGTGACCGATCCAATACATTTCCGTTTGCGTGCATTTCATATTGCTTGTGGAGGATCTTGGAGCCAACGAAACCCCATTAATTAATTACTATGCTAGTCCAATTCCATCAACTTGCTTCTCAGTTGTCCATTACAAGCTTAATCACAAGTAATAATCTCTTCATTATTCATATTTCCAAATTATATATCACAGTATGACCGTATGAGACAACATGAAAAAATATATCACATCGAAGAATTAAAATCCCTTATACGTAAAACAACAACTACAATAATAAAAAATAGTTCACTCCTCTAGTTATGAATCAATTTTACAATAGAACTAAACTTTGTTCCTGATATCGTTTGAGCAAAGCTAATTTTGATGGTTATGTTCTTCAAGATGGTAGTGCTGCTTCCGATTTTATGATCGAGGACACCAATGGCGTCATACATGAGCTGTGAAACTTCTGTGTTAGCTAGCAAGCAAAGTGTATTTTCTTAAGGTAGGTTAGATCGAGTGTGCGTTAATTAAGCTCCAATCTCATTTTATTATGGGCTGCAATCAAGTCCACTCGGCTAGAGTTATACTAATAATCGGATCTTAAGCCCAATAAATAGGTATCTCAGAGGATGGAGCTGAGATTAGAACAACCAAATTTTACTAGTTTTTCTTGGAACCAAAAGGAAAAATATGGAATATATAGTTCCTCCTCCTTTTTTTTTCCCTGAAAAAATGTGTGGAAGCTAGGGGGCAACCGATATAGTTCCTCCTTGGATACATGTGTGCCGCAAAATTTTGTTTTCCTTTTTTATGAGCGAGATATGGATGACTGAGATTATTTATACAAGAGCCCAATTATTTATTTTCATAAATAAATACAATTTGAATGATAAATTTCACAATTAATGTGCAATTCATAATTTTTTATTCTCTCTCCTATCTCTTTAATCTACTTTAACCTCATTACAAATGAAAAAATTCATTATTTTCCCAGTTTCCCACACAGCAGCACGACCATTTTGTTGGTATGGTTTATCGTTTATTTGAACATGATTTTCTTCATGGTTTGAGTTCTCTACTTCTCTATTCTTTATTCAGAAAAGAAGTTCTTGATTTTTCCTTATATGAGATTATGGTGTCAAAGTTTATTAACTGGGTTTGATTCAGTGTCATTTCGTCATGATTTTAGTTTGATCCTCAAAGCATTTATTGGTTGCTAGTGTAGGTGTGCAATAATTTATACTGGGTAGCCTGAAAATTATTTAAAGGAAAATGAATAGTTTGTGATAAAAAAAAAAAGCAAAACACAAGACTTTTTGGTTTGTGCAAAGAAGTAAGATATCATTTGACAATAATGGAGAATAAATTTAAAACAAAAAAGTGATGTAGAAGGAAAGGAATGGAGAAGACGAAAGATAGAAGAAAAAGCGACGTAGGGAGGAGGAAGAAGTTAAATATAGAAGATAGAACTGAATGGAAACCGAGATAATTAAGGAATGATAAAAGAGAGCGAATATTACTTTAAATGTTATAAGAATTTTATTAAAAATATAAGATTATTATTTAATAAATAAAATCTAATATGATAAATCCGATTAATCTTCACCATTAAAAGAGTATAGATCTAAAGGTTCAAAACTTGTGTCAAATCTTCTATCTAAAATGTGGTGTCACGGATCCGCCCTGTATATAGATATATATATATATATATATATATATATATATAATATTATTGGTATTGAATATTTGGGACGTGGTTGAATGATCTAATAACATATATTATTTTGGAAATTATTTATTGGAATTAATATTGTGGATAACCCAGAAGAATAAATAGTTGCCTGTGTCACAAATATTGTGGATATGATATGATGATGATGATGATATACCGATGGCCCTCGCAAACAAACATAAGTTGGAACCACGTCAAAACTCAACCAGAAAAATAATACAGATGATAAGGGAAAATAAAAAAATACCAACCAGAAA
Source organism: Oemleria cerasiformis (assembly GCA_037349345.1). Lineage (NCBI taxonomy): Eukaryota > Viridiplantae > Streptophyta > Magnoliopsida > Rosales > Rosaceae > Oemleria > Oemleria cerasiformis. The sequence continues at coordinate 10,727,694 of JAZGTL010000031.1, forward strand.
CAAAATATATATATGACGTCCAAGAAAAAAAAAATTAGACGATTGGAAATTAATCTATCAAATTAGGGTTTAAATAGACTAGCCTTCCGCATTATTAAATACCGAATAAAATGCGTCTAATTTAAACGATATGTTATTCATATTACATACTGAGATGTCAACTTTCAATTTTGTATATCGATATATACATCAAATATCACGTTCTAATTACAATAACAAAGGGATTCCCTCAATATTAGAGGAATTTATTTTCTAATTAATCTAATATCTATTTGACATATTGCTTTCTTTCACAACATTCCTAGAGGGAATATATTTATATATATCTCATTATATATTTGTTGATACTGAAAATGGACCAACTTAGAATTGTCCCTTCGAGTTCGCTTCACTCACTCTTCCTGGAGGTAGGGAGACTTGCACAAAGGGAGAGCAGAAGTAAAGGAGCACCGGTGGGGTGCCAGCCAAATAGTCTCCGATGCTTAAGTTAGTCAAGTGTAGGAGGGATTCAACAGTGTAAGGGCAAATATGTCATTACATTTTTTGAGGGGAGGTATCCTTGTATTTATAGTAACATTGAATGTTGTTGGTGGAGTATTTCGATGTGAGATAAATGTTCTCATTCCTGGAACTGACGCTTGTCCTGGTGTTTTGATATGGTCGGCCTAGTGGATTGTTGTCTTTGTCTAAGGATGTGCGTCTTGTTAAGCCGAGGCTAAGTATGGTTATGGAGGACTTTGGTCGGCCTTGATCAGGTTGATCAAATTAGGTGCAAATAATATTATATAAACATGAACATGAAGATAGGTTATACTTTGAATTAATTTATATGCAAGTGTACGTTGAGCATGAAGTGTGTCGTCTTCTCTTTGGTTTTCTTCTTTACAAATTTAGAGGTTGTGAAGGCCGATGACGTGGAAACACATCGTTGAAGGTTAGTTCTCAAAGAACTCGTGAAGCCATGGAGGTGGTCCTTATCTCTTCATTTACATCGAAAGATCGATTATACAATGATTCATTATTTACAAACTAATTATTACATCCGGCCGCACCTCATTGGCTCTCTATTTCAAGTACATGTCTCAATGGTTGTCTCTTATGTCATGTTGTGTTTTTCGTAGGACAATACTTAAGGACACCTGGGTGTTTCACTTGTTGTATTTTTCTTTTATCAAATTATTCTTGTATATATATTATAATCGGAACATGTAATTCAAGTTGTTCAACTATTATAAATCATTATTTTGAGATCATCTAGACAAAAAATCAATTAAATTGAAGATCTTTAATGTTACGAATACCGTTGATTTGTTTGATGCATATGATGAATGAAAACTCAACTTCTAATATTGTTGATTTTTTCTAAAGATAATTTTAAAATGATAATTTAGAAAATGAAAGATACCGTAATTCATATTAGTTGGCACTTGGCAGCATGTTCTTCTGATACTAACGAAGCCACCCACATGGCTGCACGTCATTCGTCGATTAAATTATTAATTGAGAAAAGGAAAGTAATAAATAAATATAAAACCCTTTCTCTTTGGTCACATTTCTTTCTTTGTTCATACTCATCTCTCTGATTCAGTAGCTTCCGATCGAATGATCTGTTTAAATATCAATATTCAATTTGATTATTGGATGATTATTTTACAAGATTATTCTTGTTACTTGTTTTATATTTCAAGCAATGCTAATAAATCAGCCGCCAACAGCTCAATGTTGCCAAGGTCAAGCCATCTGAGCATTTGACTCTGCTCCTTAAAACATAATTACATGACCTCTCCGACCCAAGAGCTTCTCGAAAAATAAGAAACCGTATTTTCAACTCATACTATTATGAATTTTACTATTTACGGTAGGGCCACTGAAAACGGTGCAACAACGATAAATAATGTAGTAAAAAACACGTAGGACAAAAAGAAAAGGCCAACCTCTTTGAAATGTTCATCGTTACGGAAAATATTATAAACCATAGGACTATAGGGGGTTAAGATAATTGTCACAAAATGAAATTCAGAAATAATAATAATATCAATGCCTTTTACTGCCTACCAAACGAGAAGTATTAAACTGATTCGAATTTAAGCTTATGAAAAAGTCCGTCTTCTCAGACCAATATAATTAGAACGGAATGGAGATTTTTTTGGTTTTAATCACAACTGATTAACTTTTGGTGTTTGCCTAGTAAAGTTTTGTAAACTAATAAAGTAATAATATTTGTGAATTGCGAGGCTACAACTGTATGCTGTTGTCTTATTTGGATGTCTTGTTTGGGCTCCCTCCAAATTAATCATTTTGGTCACCGAGATTCTCGCTTTGTTCACTCACTCTCTCTAAATCTTCACGTTAAATCCTTAATCCCATGACCGCCAGCCATTTTGATGCTTCCTACAATGTACATCTACGTGTTCCTCTTTTAGACGCACAAACGTAATCCACCTAACAATCACACACCCTCAACCAACAATGGCCGGAGCAGTAGCCGGCGGCGAGGAGGGCCGTACATCCGAGCTACTGCAATTACTTGACGACATCGTTGGGACAAGCAAAGGCGGCTCCGCCGCCGGCGTTTTTAAGAAGGACTGCACCGATCTGGTCCGCCGGATCGCGCTGCTCACGCATTTGTTTGAAGAGATAAGGGTGTTTAAAGGCCGCGAATTTGGGCCGTTGGATGCGTCCACTTCTTCCACAAATTCCAGTTCCAGAGAGTCTTGGGTGTCTGATTTGGTGGTGGCTCTCCAGGCCGCCAAGCGCCTTGCAGTGCTCGCCACCAATTTCAGTTGCAATCTTACCCCTCCCGCCCCCGCCGTCAATAACAATGTACATTTCTCCTCCTGATTCTCTTTTACTTTGTCTTCACTTGATGATAATTTAGTTTCAAATCTTGTTGATTATTGTTTGGTTGAATTAAAAATTTAATCTTTTTCCAAAGGACGAAGCCAGCAAGAAGATTACCTTCCAATTCCAATGTGTGACGTGGAAATTGGAAAAGGCGCTCGGCGACATTCCTTACGATCAGTTCGATATCTCGGAGGAAGTTGAAGAACAGGTAAAAAAAAAATTGAATTTGCTTTCTGTTTTCACTATATTGAAGAATTCGAACTTGAACTGGATAAGCCATTCTTGTGTTTACTATTGTTAAAAAAAGAAAAGAAAAATAGGAAGTAAAAATCGTTTCTTGGCCAATGCTAGGTTGAATTGGTTAGAGCCCAATTGAGAAGAGCCATAGAAAGATATGGGTCTTCTGTGAGCCCAAGAAACATGTCCTTTCATGGCCTCCCCCAGTCTCTGGCAGAGTCCGGAAAATGGGTTTATGTTGAGAACAATGCGAAGACGATTCCCAACATTACCAGAAGCTTCAGTGCTGATTCTGCTGATGAGATGACAATTCGTAACATCAAAATCTTGAGCAGCAATTCTTGTGTTTTGCCTCAATTAAGCTCAGCCAATGAAATCCATGTTGATGATCATGATGATGACGATGATAAGAAGCCTGATGCCACTGCAATTCCTGACGATTTTATTTGCCCAATTTCTTTAGAACTAATGAGGGATCCTGTTATTGTGGCCACAGGTCAGGTAAGCTAAAATTCCCTTTTTTCTATTACTAGTTTCGTTTGATATCATCAAAATTTCAGCTTTGTGTGCCTTTTTGATAGTTTGATGCCTGAAACTCAAACTTAAAACATTTTTTTGTGCAATTTATGGTTGTGTAGACATACGAGCGTTCTTACATACAGAGATGGATAGATGGTGGGAAAAAGACATGTCCCAAAACTCAGCAAAAGCTGCTGAATTTGACACTAACTCCTAATTATGTTCTGAGAAGTCTGATAGCTCAGTGGTGTGTTGACAACAACATACAGCAGCCCACCGGATTGACAAACGGGAAGATCATGAAGAGTGATGGATCATTCCGTGACATTAGTGGGGACATTGCAACCATTCAAGTTTTGGTTCGCAAGCTCTCCAGTCGGTCAATTGAGGAGCGTAGAGCTGCTGTATTAGAAATTCGTTCACTTTCGAAAAGAAGTACTGATAACAGGATATTGTTGGCCGAATCTGGTGCCATACCAGTCCTAGTCAACCTTTTGACAACAGAAGATGTTTTAACACAAGAAAATGCAGTAACTTCCATTCTTAATCTCTCAATATATGAAAACAACAAGGGCCTTATAATGCTTGCTGGGGCTGTTCCTTCCATTGTCCAAGTCCTCAGAGCTGGAACCATGGAAGCAAAAGAGAATGCGGCAGCAACCCTTTTTAGCCTGTCACTTGCTGATGAGAACAAGATCATAATCGGAGCATCCGGGGCCATTCCTGCCTTGGTACAATTGCTGCAAAATGGGAGCACCAGAGGGAAAAAGGATGCTGCAACAGCGTTGTTCAATTTGTGCATTTATCAGGGCAACAAGGGGAGGGCTGTCCGAGCGGGGATAGTCACAGCTTTGCTCAAAATGCTCACTGATTCAAGCAATTACATGGTTGACGAAGCCCTGACAATTATGTCTATTCTAGCAAACCACCAAGACGCGAAAGTTACCATAGTGAAGGCTGGAACCATACCGGTTTTGATAGACCTGTTGAGAAGAGGCTTGCCTCGGAACAAAGAGAATGCAGCTGCCATTTTACTTGCCTTGTGCAAAAGGGAGACAGAGAGCCTTGCCTGCATAAGTAGGCTTGGTGCAGTCATTCCATTGACGGAGCTGACGAAGAGTGGTACAGAGAGGGCCAAAAGGAAGGCTACTTCATTGTTGGAGCATCTGAGGAAATCACAGCAGCTATAACATCATGGTGTGTAGTTTTGTAGTTGCCAAAGATGAAAGATTTCACAATATTTGTTTGATTACTCCAATTTTTTTTTCGCAATGGATGATGTAATGATGTTCCACTATTCCTTTCGTGGTGTGAAACTGAGAATACGAGCTTGAGTCGAATAAGCCGATCTCAATGCTTTGTATATTCATTTCTTCCTTGTTTATGATTGTGTAAAATGTTCATTTGATGCATTGTTTTTGTAACAACATTCTTTACTTACTGGAAACTTGCTTTCCATTTCCAAAATTTGTTGTGACCATAACATTAATTCCTTGTAATTGACAGAGATTTGTGTCCTAACAATCCATAACAGATAGAGACTCTGTTATTGATACTTGAACATCAATCCATAAGCGATACTTGTGTGTTTTTGTAAGCAGAGTTATGGAAATTTAAACTTAGAATCTCTTTCAACATTAAAAGGAGAAATATTATAAAACTAAGAACTAATCGGTAATTTCCACCCTCTTAGTCTTTGTTTTCTTTGTCAATGGGCTCTCATAGTCTTTACGTCACATAATAAAACAAAAATTAAAGAACACAAGTTTTTATACTAAGCCGAATGGATCCTTGTGGGGGGTTGGTTAATTTAAAGCGACCCTTTTGGAATTCATAAGCACGTTCATTAGGTTACAACAACCCTAGCTTGTTAATTTAAGCTCCATTTGGCGGATTAATCTCTGTATAAAACAAGAAATTTAGCACGAGTTCAAACATGACCAAACTAAGACCATCTTGAGCTGCAAAATCAAGACTACTTTTCTACTTGCTACTCTTCCTGCTTTGTCTTCTTGCTTCACTTGTTATTTTTCATTTTACAATTTTAGAACTAAATTTAGCACGTTGAGAAATACTAACGTCAACTTGTTAAAAATGATGAGTCTTTGTCAAACAATAATAAATCAGCGAGTCAGAAAATTAATCCGAGCAAGTGTAAGGGAGGCATAGACTATAACAAAAACTAGGAATAGAAAGAATGCTGAACAGGACACTTATGATGCATATGCTTACCTTGACGAAGAACTTGTCAACTGCAATTTGATTTCCCACATTTTCCTATCAAAAATCTGACTAGAAATAAAACTTCTATATGCATGTTGAATTTGAATTAGAAATTAGAAAAACAACAGCAATCAGATATATATGAGTTGCATGCATACAACAAGATAAGGTTGCAGAGAAATTGAGAATTTTAATTTTCCAATTTGATGAGCGGACCATCATTTTGGACCGGGCCTGGTTCAGTTTCCGAGTACTAATTCAGCTACTACTAATCCACATCGATCAATATACTGACAAATTAATTATTGTGCATTAGAGCCTAATAAACCACTAATCAGTGCCTAAATGAGTGTGAATTAAAAGTCCAATTTTCACACGTGACATGATCGATAATTGGACATCAACAATGGAATCCAAACAGAGAACATAATCTTAACAAGTGGTCCTCGCGCCGTGATTGTCGTGGACTGTTGCTTTGAATTCAAAGAACAAAACATCATGAAGCAATAATCTTCTTTGTTCCACACATCACGGGAGTTTTGGTTTGAACTCAAAAAGTAAACACAATTAAGTTCAATTATTAAAAACTACAAATTTAGTATCGAAAGTGAGAGCCTTCGTACTTTATGGTAAATTGATAATGTCAAAACTCCAAAGTTGAGCCTTTTTTTTTTCAAAAAAATTGCCTTCTTTGTTGACCAAGGACAATTTTAACAACTACCCATAAACCCACGTCTCTTTCTCATACCCACCATGACCATATAGCCAACATCATCCATCCCTTGAAGCCTTTTAGCATTCATAAAAAGGCCACTTCAAAACATTTTAAAAGAAAAAGTTCGCATTTTTCTTTTATATAACCATAAGAGAGGTCTCCAAATTAATTTGGTTTTGTTTTTTTTTGTCAAATCCAAATTAATTTGGTTGGGAGAGGTGAAATGGGGAACAGTTTGGGAGGCAAAAAGAGTGCCAAAGTGATGCAAATTAATGGGGAGACTTTGAAATTAAAGACACCAATTCTGGCTGGTGAAGTAGTGAAAGATTTTCCAGGCCATGTTTTACTGAAATCAAACGAGGTGAAGCATCTTGGGGTTCGAGCAAAGCCTTTAGAGCCATACCAACAGCTTGAGCCAAAAGGTTTGTATTTTCTGGTTGAGCTGCCACGTGCTCAATCCAATGAGAAAGTTCCGAGAAGGGTTCGGTCTGGGGTTATAAACATGAGCGCCAAGGACCGGCTCGAAAGCCTAATGCTTTCTCGGAGGACCGTGTCCGATCTCTCTGTCATGAAATCGACAGCCAGCATTGTGCCCGAGGATGAATCGAACGGGGCGGTGCGGGTGAGGATGAGGCTTCCAAAGGCACAAGTCGAGAAATTGATGAAGCAAAGCAGAGACGAGGCAGATGCAGCTGAGAAAATTGTGGATCTTTGCATGCTCAGCAACAACAACAACAGTGTAGATATGGCAAAGGCAAATGGCGGGAAGATCAATGGAAGAAGATTGCTTGGATCCCAAGGCGTCAAGCCGCGTGATCAGGTATGGTTTGATTTTCTGAATTCGATCCGAGAGACATTGATCCTGTTTTTGTGCCATGTTTAGTGGCGGAGCCTGTAGAGGTTTGACATTGTTTGCTTGAGCGTGACACTTAGAAAATGTCGGTGGACCAAATCCAAAAACTAAGTGATTAATATATTTTTAAGTCAATTTTGGGTACGGGTTTTAGGGGTACTTGGTATGAGCTCAGCCCAACCTCAACCTTCCCCTCATTTTCATTTTCACACTATTAAATGGAAATGGGTCCACTGCATTAATCAACCGACTTAACTTACGTCTTTTTCTAATTAGGGTATCCAAAAAACACGAAAATCAGGGTACCTAAAAAATTTGATAGTCAAGCCTTTCATCTGCTTTGCCGGCTGAGTTGCATGCAGCGACCCCTTGGTAGTTAGTAGGTAGCACTTACCACTCTGTTTCCGTCTGACATGTTTTTTTTTAGTTTTCATTTGGCTCAAATTAGTACAACAATCTAAAATTCATTAAAATGGTTTTAAAGAAATTATGGTTATATCTGAATTAAGTGATTATTGTTCTGTACTGAGATATTCTTCATTAATTTTGGATGCTTAATTGCGCAGAGGCGAGTGAGTTTCCGGCCGGCGAACGACGGAGAGATACAAATAGCTGCAGCTTCATAACAAAGAGCAGTTGGGTGTAGGCTGTAGGTAATGAAAATGTTGGTTTTAAGGCGGTCCAGAGTTTCAGTCTGCGTAGTATCCCATCAACCACACACTTGAGAGGTGATCGAGGATTATTCTGTTAGAGCAGCAACTCATGTAATTATACTGCATAATTATAAACTTTTTTGTCCAACTGTCATGTTTCCTCTTCTTAATCATGTGATACCCAATTTATCAACCTAACCCGTTATAAAAATCAAACTCGAAATCATTAACTACACAATTGAGAGCAGAGAATCCAACCCTAAGAATTTAGGTAAGCATGTGTGCTGGATTATAACGTGACTGATTCATGTGAATTAAAAGGATCACATGTGGTCAAGGAATTTCATCCATTATATTATAGGTAGGAGTGGGCATAAATCCGTTGAAACTCATTTGACTCAAATCGCTATTGACTCTTCGGCTTAGATTTGACCGGATAAGTTTTTTATTTATTAGTTAATATTTTTCACTCTTTCATGTGTTAGTATAAGTGTTTATCATGGATCCTACCTCACTAAATCCTTACTCATTAAATTATATTTAAACAAAACCAGTTATATTTAAAATTTAAAATGTTGTAATTTTTTATTTGTTGATGCGTATAAATGAAATTTTGATGTGTATAAATGTAATCTTGAAGTGGATGAATGAAATGTTGATGTTCATGTTGGAATTTTTGAAATGATGTTTTTGAGGAGTTGTTTTTGGAGGAACGATTTCAATTCTTTTTTTTTTTTAAATCTAAATCGTACCGAACCGTTAAAATTTTAACGGTATAGACTTGGTTTTAGGTGATATCTGGATCAATCCAAACCGTACCCATCATACTCTGCAATTTTAAAGATTCTTTATTTGGTAATGGTGGGGTTTTTTTTTTAAGAGAAAAAAACATGGGATTTAGTAAAAGTAAAAAACTTTGAAATTGTCATGCATCTTTCTATAGTAAGTTTCATGTCTGAATGGATGAAGAATTATCAAAAATTACCTAGTGAAGAAAATTCTCTAACAAAATAGACTTTGGTTACAATATCATATTGGAGTTTTAAAGTTTAAAAGTTTTTTCATTGAAATTTCATGTTTACATTTTGGAACTATAAGGTTCTTATGAACACTACCGTTTGATCTTGCGATTTGAAGAATGAATTGTGACTTTTAACCATTTTTAGTTATGGTTTAACATAGAAAGGTTGATGTGAACTACTACAAAAGAAAAGATTGGATTTCAAAATTCAATTTTTGTTTTCTTCAAAATTTCAAGTTTGAGTCTCGGAATTATGAATTTTATATGAACTCTAGTGTTTGATATTGTGGATTGAAGAATGAATTTTGATTTTTTCCATTTTAGTTTGATTTTTCTATAGTAAGGTTGATGTGAATTCTCACAATATGAAATTGGGGTTTCGAAGTTTATTTTTTTTTCTTTCAAAATTTCGAGTTTCGATTTTAGAGTTATAAGGTTCATATGAACTTGAGCGTTTGATATTACAAGTTGAAGAAAGAAATTTGAATATTTTCCATTTAGAGTTTGATTTTTCTATGGTAAGGTTTGATGTGAACTCTCACAATATGAAATTAAGGTTTCGAAGTTCAATTTTTTTTTTTCAAAATTTCGAGGTTTGAATTTAGAGTTATAAGGTTCATATGAACTCTAGGGCTTAATATTACTGATTGGAGAAAAAATTTTAAATTTTTGCCATTTTGAATTTAGTTTTTCTATGTTAAGGTTGATGTGAACTCTCACAATATGAGATTAGGGTTTCGAAGTTTAATTTTTTTTTTCTTTTCAAAATTGCGAGGTTTGATTTTGGAATTATAAGGTTCATATAAATTCTAACGTTTGATTTTACGGATTGAAGAAACAATTTTGATTTTTCTATAATATCTCATAATATATGAGATTGAGGTTTCGAAATTCATTTTCATTTTCTTTAAAATTCCAACTTTGGATTTTGAAATTTTAAGGTTCATATGAACATTATTGTTCGAGACTAAGAGTTAGAGAGCAAGAATTTTAAATTTTTTTCACAATTTAGAGTTTGATTTTTCTATGCTAAAATTTATGTGAACTCTCACAATATAAGATTGGAATTTCGAAGTTCATTTTTTTTTTCAAAATTTCGAGTTTGGATTTTTGAATTATAAGGTTCATATGAAGTTTAGGCGTTTGATACTACAAGTTGGAGAAAGAATTTTGAATTTCTCCATTTTGAGTTTGCTTTTACTATAGTAAGGTTGATGTGAAATCTCACAATATAAAATCGGGGTTTTGAAATTCATTTTTTTTTCAAAATTTCGACATTGGATTTTTGAGTTATAAGGTTCGTATGAACTCTAGTGTTTTATATTATGATTTGGAGAAGGAATTTTGAATTTTTGAATTTGATTTTTCTATTGTAAGGTACATGTGAACTCTCATAATATAATATTGGGGTTTCGAAGTTCAACTTTTTTTTTTCCAAAATTTCGAGTTTTAATTTTGGAATTGTAAACTTCATATGAACTTACTTTAGTGTTTGATATTGTGGATTGGAGAAAAAATTTTGAATTTTTTATGTCGTTTGTCTGTATTTCTATAGCAAAGTTGATGTGAACTCTAGCAATATGATTGGTATTTCAACGTAAAATTATTGTTTTCCTCGATATATGAGATTGGGGTTCCAAAATTTATTCTCCAATCTACATTATCAAACATTAGAATTCACATAAACTTCATAATTCCAAAATTCAAACAGGAAATTTGGGAAAAAAGAGCTCAACTTCAAAATCCTAATTTCATATTGTGAGTGTTCACATCAATCTTACCGTAGAAAAATAAAACTAAAAAAGGAGAAAATTCAAAACTCCTTCTACAATCCATAATATCAAACACTAGAGTTCATATGAACCTTAAACTCCAAAATCCAAAGTTGAAATTTTGAAATAAAAAATGTAACAACCCGGACTTTTCATAATTTATTTTATGCAATTAATTTTTGTAAAATGACGATTTTACCCTTGGTCGGTAAAGGGCTTGGAAATCAAGTTTTATTTCGAGACACTTTTGGTGTTGTTTCGGGTACCGTTGCGTAGGTCTCGAACTCACGAGTTCGTAGACAGGCGGCACGCAGGAAACGGAGTTCGTATACGGAAGTTGTGGGTCTAGATGTGTAAGGGCATTTTGGCAATTTGCCATGGAGGGGAGATATTTTAACCTCAATTATTGTACACTTCATTACATCTTCATTTCAGCTACATCTCCTTATCATCTCACTCACTCACTCTGTGAAAAACAGAACACAAACACACCCAATACATTGAACCCGAAACCGAAGAAAAACCAAAAGAGAAACCTAAAGTCAACGTCGGATTCAAGGCTTTAACTTCCCATTTGGATCAACTAATCGTATTCTACTCCTTCCCACGATCACAACCGTACCAACCATCGAAGGAGAGGACCACGGTGGAAGCCGAGCCGAGTAAAGGAAGTTTCGGATCTTTGGATCGATTTGTCGGCTTATACAGGTACGTGTTTGATATTTTGAGGTTATATTTGGATTCCTGGGTTTGAGTAGATAGATTTAGACGTAAAATTTGTGTAAAACGGTTGAGTTTTGAGGAAGTTGTAAAGCTTGGAATTTCGGTCGGAAATGGCGGATTCCGGCGAACCAGACGGCGGCGGAGGTGGCGGTCCGGTCATCTTCTCCGGCCAGCCTCCGGCGACGGTGACGGCGTCCGGTTATCTTCTCCGGCGAGTCACCGGTGACCGATCGGGTCGAGTTGAACCGGTCGGGTTGAGTGAACCGGTCGGGTCGAGTTGGACCGGGTCAGGTTGAGCCGAACCGGGTTGGACCGGTTCAGGCGCGTGAACACTGTAGCAGGGGCGTGAACACTGTAGCAGGCGCGTGACCGGCGCGTGAGGGCGCGTGGGCGCGTGTGCCGACCTTCCGGCGGCGCGTGGTAACTAGTTTCGGACGTTCTGAATCTGTTGGTACAGGTTTCAGGTTGATCGGACATCGTTTAGGGGTCGTTTTAAGTGTCCGAAGTTGCTGTGATTTTAGGAACAGCATGTGTAGACTTCCCGGGGTTTAGGAAGTTGTTATATACGAGTCTTATTACTAGCCGGTAATCCCGATTGTTGTTTTTGACAGGCGATATTTTTCCGGGAACCTCAGAGGAACGAGTGAGACGGGATTGAGCTAGCTTGAACAGGTTTGTGAGTGGACTTTGTTTTATAAACTGAATTGCATGCATCAAAATATCTTTGTTAAATACGGTTATGTATTGTGGCATTGAATTTCTGAATGTTAGAAATGATTTCTAGACATATGTTTTCCACTATTTCAGTTAAAGTATGATAGTCGAGATATGCCGACTGATATGATAAGATAGTCGAGATATGCCGACTGATATGATATGATAGTCGAGATATGCCGACTGATATGATATGATAGTCGAGATATGCCGACTGATATGATATGATAGTCGAGATATGCCGACTGATATAATAAGATAGTCGAGATATGCCGACTGATATGATATGATAGTCGAGATATGCCGACTGATATGATATGATAGTCGAGATATGCCGACTGATATGATATGATAGTCGAGATATGCCGACTGATATGATATGATAGTCGAGATATGCCGACTGATATGATATGCTAGTCGAGAGATAGGCCGACTGATGTGATAGCATAGTACAGAGAGTTGTGATACAGTACTAGCACACCCCAAGGGATACCCTGGTGGCTAGTGGATGTGTCGATGACAGTGGATTTGAGATGTTATGTGTCTAGGTGGAAATAAATGATTTTGAACATGAAAATTCCGGTGATTTAAAGATGATGTTTTTATAACATGAATTGTTTATGTGATGCATGCATGGTTTTATAAATGGAGGGGGAAAAAGGTAATATTCCTTGGAAAGCGTTTTATAAACGATTATTTTTGTCCACTCACAACTTTTGTGTTTAAACCCCCTTCAGGCCGTAGAGTTGACGAGGACAGTATCTCGAGGCAGAGGCATTAGCACTTCCGTTACGCTGTGCAGTTGTACTTGAGTAGGATATCTAATTTGTACATTGATCCTACTTAGACGCTCTGATATTATTGTATTTGGTTGGTATTTACTTACGGGAATTTTAAGTGCTTAAATCCCTTGTCTGACAAAAGAAATTATTTATTGTTATTATCATATGCTAAGGATTGAAGGGTATTTGGGAACCTTTCCTTAGGTTGTCAGACGGGATCAGGGTTCTTCCCGGGTTTCGAGGGGAAATTCGGGACGGGTCCTGACAATTGGTATCAGAGCACTAGGTTAAATTCCTGTAGACCGTACATCTAGTGTACAGGTGAAATTTTGGTATTAACAATTTACAGCTTCTTTTCAGCGTATAATGCCTCCGAGACGAGAGTTCCGTCAACGGTCAGGGAATGGTGGAGATGACCATGAACCTGCAGTGGAGCCTGATTTGAGGCAGACACTGGAACAGCTGGGTCAGACGTTAGCTTCTGTACTCCAGGATAGAGCTTCTCATGAAGTCTCTGATATTGAGAGAGCCCAGAGACTGGGGGCGACGATATTCATGGGTGACTCTAGCCCAGAGGAAGCTGAGGAGTGGATTACTCGCATGGAGCGGGTGCTTATGATTATGAGGTGTCCTCTAGAGGAGAGAGTTCTACTGGCCACATTTTTACTAGGTGGTTCTGCTTACCACTGGTGGCACTCATTGGAGGTGTCAGGCTGGAATGTCCATACGGTTACTTGGCAGATTTTCCGGGAACGTTTCTTGGAGCAATTTTACCCTCGCTCACACCGGAGTGTTAAGGAGGCCGAGTTCTTGCATTTACAGCAAGGAGACATGACGGTGGCCCAGTATGAACAAAGATTCATAGCGCTGAGTCGCTTTGCACCGACGTTGGTAGCGACCGAGTCAGACAAGTGCCACAGATTTGAGAGTGGACTGCGGAGTGAGATTCGGTCAGCAGTTACGTCTATGGACCACACTTCGTTGAGGACTTTGGCTGATGCTGCAGCTCGAGTAGAGTTGAGTTTGGGTTTCCCAATGCCAAAGCAGTACAGTGGGAACAGGAGACGTCGAGATCACTGGACTGCCGGATCCTCTAGTCAGGGACCATCAAAAAGAGGCAGTCATAGTTCTGGATCTTCTGGGAGATCTAGTACAGGCAGTGGCGGAGCTGGTCAGACACGACAATCTTTTGCACAGTCTCGGGGTGCCTCAGTGCAGTTCAACAGGAGACAGGGTGGCAGATCTAGTGGCTTCAGTGATGCCGGTTGTTATTTCTGTGGGGAGCCTGGTCACATCAAGAGATTCTGTCCAGAACGACGTCCGGGCAGTAGTTCCTTTAGTCGTGGTGCGACTGATCCTAGCCCGAGTGCAGGACAGATGTATGATACTGCAGCTGAGAGGCAGACCTATTTCGGTGGGGCTGGTAGAGCTAGTGGCACCAACAGGCCCAGAGGCAGGTATGGGGATCGTGGTCGATCTTCAGGTACACCAGCTCGAGTGTTTGCCATAACGCAACAGGAAGCTCGAGTAGCACCGGATGTGGTCACGGGTACGTTATCTATTTTTAACCGCAATGCTTGTGTGTTATTAGATCCGGGAGCAACTCATTCTTTTATTTCTCGGGGTTTTGCATTGTTTGCGGATAGAGAATTGTCTCCAATTGGTTGGGACATGGGTATTAGTACTCCTACCGGAGATATGTTAGTGGCGAACCTAGTGATTCGCAGTTGTCCGGTGATGGTTGAAGGCCATGGTTTGGAGGTAGATTTAATCCCCTTAGATATCTTTGAGTTTGATGTGATTTTGGGGATGGATTGGTTGTCCATGCACCATGCCTCCATAGACTGTTATAATAAGACAGTAGTTTTTCGGAGTCTAGGATTTCCTGAACTTACATTTCGGGGAGATCGTAGGGTATTACCCTATGGAGTGATATCAGCGTTAACAGCTGAGAGATTGTTGAGAAAAGGTTGTGAGGGTTACTTGGCTCATGTGATAGATGCTCGGAATACTTCGATGAGAGTGGAGGATATTCCTGTGGTGAGTGAGTTCTCGGATGTGTTTCCAGATGATCTTCCAGGATTACCACCACACCGTGAGATTGAGTTCATAATCGAGCTTTTGCCAGGTACTCAACCTATCTCACAGGCACCGTATAGGATGGCACCGGCAGAATTGCGAGAGTTAAAGACTCAATTGCAGGACTTGGTGAATATGGGATTTATTCGCCCAAGTGTTTCACCATGGGGTGCACCGGTACTATTTGTGAGGAAAAAGGATGGTGGTATGAGATTGTGTATCGACTACCGGCAGTTAAATAAAGTGACGGTGCAAAATAAGTATCCTTTGCCAAGGATTGACGATTTATTTGATCAACTGAAAGGGGCAAAGTATTTTTCAAAAATTGACCTTCGATCCGGGTACCATCAGTTGAGAATCCGGGAAGAGGATGTTCAGAAAACAGCTTTCAGGACTCGGTATGGTCATTATGAGTTCCTGGTGATGCCCTTCGGGTTGACTAATGCCCCGGCATCGTTTATGGATTTGATGAACAGAGTGTTCCAAAAGTATTTGGATCGATTTGTAATTGTGTTCATCGACGATATCTTGGTGTATTCAAGGAGTGCCAAGACACATGAGAAGCACTTGAGGTTGGTGCTGAATATGCTTAGGAAAAAGCATTTGTTTGCCAAGTTCAGTAAATGCCAGTTTTGGTTGACCGAAGTTGGATTCTTGGGTCATGTGATTTCGGCTGACGGTATCAGCGTAGATCTCCAAAAAGTGGAGGCAGTGGCAAACTGGGAGTAACCGAGGACGGTGCCAGAGATGAGGATTTTTCTGGGTTTGGCAGGATATTATCGGCGGTTCGTAGAAGGATTTTCTACGATAGCAGGCCCATTGACTCGGTTGACTAAGAAAGGAGTCAAGTTTGACTGGGATGCTGATTGTGAGCAGAGCTTCCAGGAGCTAAAGAGAAGATTGACTTCTGCTCCAGTATTAACCCTTCCAGATGGTAACGGGGGTTTTGAGGTATATAGTGATGCATCATTGCGGGGTATTGGCTGTGTGCTGATGCAGCATGGGAAAGTGATAGCATATGCTTCCAGACAACTTAAAACCCATGAGAGGAATTACCCCACACATGATTTGGAGTTGGCTGCAGTAGTGCATGCACTGAAAATATGGAGACATTACTTGTACGGGGAGACGTGTCGGATCTTCACCGACCATAAGAGTTTAAAGTACTTGTTCACCCAGAAGGACCTGAATTTGAGGCAGAGAAGGTGGCTTGAGCTGATAAAGGATTATGATTGTACTATTGAGTACCACCCAGGAAAAGCCAATGTTGTGGCAGATGCCTTGAGCAGGAAATCTATGGGATCTTTGGCCCATTTGCATACAGTCTACCTACCGTTATTGGTAGAGTTCCGTAGAGCAGGGATAGTACTGGACATGGATAGCCAGGGGGCTTTGTTGGCTAGTTTCCATGTGAGGCCTGTTCTGATTGATCGGATTATTGAGGCTCAACTCCAGGATCCTACATTGTGCATTATCAGGATGGAGTTAGAGGCTGGAAACAGGCAGGACTATGCGGTTAGGGATGATGGAGCATTGGTTAAGGATGGACGGTTGTGCGTACCGAATGAGCTGGAGCTAAAGAGGGAAATTCTTAATGAGGCTCATAGTTCGGCTTACGCTATGCATCCAGAAGGTACCAAGATGTATCATACCCTAAGGAAACACTATTGGTGGACTGGGATGAAAAGAGAAATTGCTGAGTTTGTGAGTAGATGTTTGACATGTCAGCAAGTGAAAGCAGAGAGGCAGAAACCCTATGGGACACTGCAACCATTACCTATTCCGGAATGGAAGTGGGATCACATTACGATGGACTTTGTGTATAAACTTCCAAGGACACGGAAAGGACATGATGGGATATGGGTAATTGTGGATAGACTTACGAAGTCTGCACATTTCTTGCCAGTGCGAGAAGATTTTCGGATGAGTCGGTATGCCAAATTGTTCGTGGATGAGATCATACGGCTGCATGGGACTCCAGAGTCTATTGTTTCGGACAGGGATCCTAGATTTACCTCCAGGTTTTGGCGGAGTTTGCAGAAGGATTTTGGCACCACATTGCATTTCAGTACAGCCTTTCATCCTCAGACGGATGGTCAGTCTGAGAGAACAATCCAGGTTTTGGAGGATATGATGAGGGCTTGTGTACTACAGTTTAAAGGAAACTGGGATTCACACTTGTCTCTGATGGAATTTGCATATAATAACAGTTACCAGTCGAGTATCGGGATGTCACCTTTCGAGGCACTGTATGGGAGGCAGTGCAGAACACCTTTGTGTTGGAGTGAAATAGGTGAAAGAAGACTGTTAACACCCGAGTTGGTGGATTTGACTGAGGAAAAGATTAGAATCATCAGAGAAAGGTTGAAGATAGCTCAGGATCGCCAAAAGAGCTATGCAGACCGTAGAACCAGAGACCTTGAGTTTGAGGTTGGTGATTGGGTGTTCTTGAAACTATCTCCGTGGAAAGGAGTGGTACGTTTTGGTAGACGGGGAAAACTAAGTCCTCGCTACATTGGTCCATATGAGATTTTGGAGAGGATAGGACCACTGGCATATCGTATTTCTTTACCCTCGGAATTATCCAGAGTTCATGATGTCTTTCATGTATCTTTGCTCCGGAAATATCTGTTTGATGAGTCTCATGTGTTGGAAGAGCAACCACTTGAGCTGAAAGACGATTTGACATTTGAGGAGCAACCAGTGCAAATTCTGGATTGGAAGGAAAAGGTACTTCGCAGAAAGACTATTCCTCTAGTTAAAGTGTTGTGGAGGAATCATAACGTGGAGGAAGCTACGTGGGAAACTGAGGAACTAATGCGGGCACAGTATCATCATTTATTTCATGATTAGGAATGAATTTCGGGGACGAAATTTCTTAAGGGGGGTAGATTGTAACAACCCGGACTTTTCATAATTTATTTTATGCAATTAATTTTTGTAAAATGACGATTTTACCCTTGGTCGGTAAAGGGCTTGGAAATCAAGTTTTATTTCGAGACACTTTTGGTGTTGTTTCGGGTACCGTTGCGTAGGTCTCGAACTCACGAGTTCGTAGACAGGCGGCACGCAGGAAACGGAGTTCGTATACGGAAGTTGTGGGTCTAGATGTGTAAGGGCATTTTGGTAATTTGCTATGGAGGGGAGATATTTTAACCTCAATTATCGTACACTTCATTACATCTTCATTTCAGCTACATCTCCTTATCATCTCACTCACTCACTCTGTGAAAAACAGAACACAAACACACCCAATACATTGAACCCGAAACCAAAGAAAAACCAAAAGAGAAACCTAAAGTCAACGTCGGATTCAAGGCTTTAACTTCCCATTTGGATCAACTAATCGTATTCTACTCCTTCCCACGATCACAACCGTACCAACCATCGAAGGAGAGGACCACGGTGGAAGCCGAGCCGAGTAAAGGAAGTTTCGGATCTTTGGATCGATTTTCCGGCTTATACAGGTACGTGTTTGATGTTTTGAGGTTATATTTGGATTACTGGGTTTGAGTAGATAGATTTAGACGTAAAATTTGTGTAAAACGGTTGAGTTTTGAGGAAGTTGTAAAGCTTGGAATTTCGGTCGGAAATGGCGGATTCCGGCGAACCAGACGGCGGCGGAGGTGGCGGTCCGGTCATCTTCTCCGGCCAGCCTCCGGCGACAGTGACGGCGTCCGGTTGTCTTCTCCGGCGATTCACCGGTGACCGGTCGGGTCGAGTTGAACCGGTCGGGTTGAGTGAACCGATCGGGTCGAGTTGGACCGGGTCAGGTTGAGCTAAACCGGGTTGGACCGGTTCAGGCGCGTGAACACTGTAGCAGGCGTGTGAACACTGTAGCAGGCGCGTGACCGGCGCGTGAGGGCGCGTGGGCGCGTGTGCCGACCTTCCGGCGGCGCGTGGCGGCGCGTGGGGTCGAGGCTGACGTCACGGCGGCGCGTGGTAACTAGTTTCGGACGTTCTGAATCTGTTGGTACAGGTTTCAGGTTGATCGGACATCGTTTAGGGGTCGTTTTAAGTGTCCGAAGTTGCTGTGATTTTAGGAACAGCATGTGTAGACTTCCCGGGGTTTAGGAAGTTGTTATATACGAGTCTTATTACTAGCCGGTAATCCCGATTGTTGTTTTTGACAGGCGATATTGTTCCGGGAACCTCAGAGGAACGAGTGAGACGGGATTGAGCTAGCTTGAACAGGTTTGTGAGTGGACTTTGTTTTATAAACTGAATTGCATGCATCAAAATATCTTTGTTAAATACGGTTATGTATTGTGGCATTGAATTTCTGAATGTTAGAAATGATTTCTAGACATATGTTTTCCACTATTTCAGTTAAAGTATGATAGTCGAGATATGCCGACTGATATGATAAGATAGTCGAGATATGCCGACTGATATGATATGATAGTCGAGATATGCCGACTGATATGATATGATAGTCGAGATATGCCGACTGATATGATATGATAGTCGAGATATGCCGACTGATATAATAAGATAGTCGAGATATGCCGACTGATATGATATGATAGTCGAGATATGCCGACTGATATGATATGATAGTCGAGATATGCCGACTGATATGATATGATAGTCGAGATATGCCGACTGATATGATATGCTAGTCGAGAGATAGGCCGACTGATGTGATAGCATAGTACAGAGAGTTGTGATACAGTACTAGCACACCCCAAGGGATACCCTGGTGGCTAGTGGATGTGTCGATGACAGTGGATTTGAGATGTTATGTGTCTAGGTGGAAATAAATGATTTTGAACATGAAAATGCCGGTGATTTAAAGATGATGTTTTTATAACATGAATTGTTTATGTGATGCATGCATGGTTTTATAAATGGAGGGGGAAAAAGGTAATATTCCTTGGAAGGCGTTTTATAAACGATTATTTTTGTCCACTCACAACTTTTGTGTTTAAACCCCCTTCAGGCCGTAGAGTTGACGAGGACATTATCTCGAGGCAGAGGCATTAGCACTTCCGTTACGCTGTGCAGTTGTACTTGAGTAGGATATCTAATTTGTACATTGATCCTACTTAGACGCTCTGATATTATTGTATTTGGTTGGTATTTACTTACGGGAATTTTAAGTGCTTAAATCCCTTGTCTGACAAAAGAAATTATTTATTGTTATTATCATATGCTAAGGATTGAAGGGTATTTGGGAACCTTTCCTTAGGTTGTCAGACGGGATCAGGGTTCTTCCCGGGTTTCGAAGGGAAATTCAGGACGGGTCCTGACAAAAAATGAACTTTGAAAATCCAATCTCATATTTTTTGAGTTCACATCAATTTTATCATAGAAAAACCAAACTCAAAAAGGATATAATTCAAATTCTTTTTCCTACTCATAATCTCAAACGCTAGAATCCTTAGACATTATAATTCCAAAATCAAACTTCGAAATTTTGAAAGGAAAAAAATTGAAGTTCGAAATCCTAAATCTCATATTGTGAGAGTACATCAACCTTAACATAAAAAAAACCAAACTCAAAACGAAGAAAATTCAAAATTCTTTCTCCAACCCATAATATTAAACGCCTGGAGTTAATTATGAACCTTATAATTCAAAAATCAAAACTCGAAATTTTGAAGGAAAAAATGAACTTCGAAATCTTAATCTAATATTGTGAGAGTTCATATAAACCTTAGCTTAGAAAAACCAAACTCGAAAGAGATAAAATTCAAAATTCTTTATCCAACCTGTAATATCAAACGCTAGAGTTCATATTAACCTTATAATTCCAAAATCAAACTTCGAAATTTTGAAAAAATTAAATTGAACTCAAAACCCAAATCATATATCATGAGAGCTCACGTCAACCTTACCATAGAAAACCAAAATCAAAAAAGATAAAAGTTAAGATAAAATTCAAATTTTTTTCTCCAACCCAATATCTAACGCTAGAGTTCATATGAACATTATAATTCCAAATCAAACTTCAAAACCCTAATCGCATATTGTGAGAACTCACATCAACCTTACCATAGAAAAACCAAACTCCAAAGGGATAAAATTTAAAAAAATTTCTCAAATCTGTAATGTAAAATGCTACAGTTCATATGAACCTTATAATTAAAAAATTCAAATTCGAAATTTTGAAGAAAACAAAATTGAACTTCGCATTCTAATCGCATATTGTGATAATTCACAAAACCTTATCATAAAAAAAAAAAACAAAACTCAAAAAGGAGAAAATTCAAAATTTTTTCTCCAACCTGTATATCAAATGCTAGAGTTTATGATTAAAAAATCCAATCACGATATTTTGAAAAAAAAAAATGAACTTCTAAACCCCAATCTCATATCGTGAAAGTTCACATCAACCTTATTATAGAAAAATCAAATTCAAATTCAAAAAGGAAAAAATTCAAAACTCTTTCTACAACCTATAATATCAAACACTAGATCTCATATGAACCTTATAACTCCAAAATCCAAACTTGAAATTTTGAAAAAAAACGAACTTCGAACCCCCAATCTCATAGTGTTCGAATTCACATCAACTTTCACATAGAAAAACCAAACTCAAAAGGGATAAAATTCAAACCGATCAAAACCAAACCGTTACTATACCGTTCAAACTGATCAAAACCAAACCGTTAATAATGACTTAGATGAAAAAGTCTTAATTATTATTTTTTTAAATTCAAACTGTACCAAACTATTAAAATTTCAACAATTTAGATTTATTTTTGAGTAATTATGTATTGACCCAGATTGTGTCCACCCTTAATTGGCTAATTGCATGTGTCCAGCCTGGCTTGAAGAGAATAAATGAAAATCTGATATATTAATGATGAAGCACGTGGAAATAAAATCCAACGTGTCAAAGTTTAATTTACACTTGTCTACGTTTACGTCAAATGGCTATCATCATCCTACTGCGTGTTGGTAACTTTGACATGAAAAATAACAGTCGCCAACTCTTCACAATACGGCAGTAACAATTTCTCGTCTGGGTTAATTCTGCCCCATGTACACAACAAGGGGAAGAAAAAAGATGGGAGGAATTTCAATTTCCTATTTCCCTCATCTCTGTTTTTATCAGCAAAAATAAATTCCCCTACAGCTTCTTATTAACGAACACAAATCTTGGGTAAACAAAAAAGAATGCAGATGATGATACCAACCTTAATTTCATGAAGACCATTGATCTGGTACAGTGAGAAAGTAGGTGGTCATTGCTTTCCGGAATCTCTTCTTGTATTGCTTCGGAGATATGATCGTCGGAGCAGCATTCCTCGGACCCCCGAGTATTCCAGATGCCTTCTTCACCCATGTCTCCAAATGCTTATCCCATGTATACTGTCTCATGAAATCAATGATCCCTAAAACCAGCTCCTTCCGATCGTCGTCCACCCCGACCAGCAATGAGTAGTCCATTACATCCACGGACTGGAGAAACATGGCAGATATTAACATTTATAATATAAGAAATCTGAGAAAAAAAGGAAGGGGAAGACAAAGCCATACCGCTAAAAATGATGTATCATTCCAAATAGCTCTTTCCAGGCTTCTCTTTGCTTTGCTTCCAAGAAATATAGGTTTTGTGCGTAATGATTCCAACAGATTCATGTCTAACAATACTTTGTTTCCCCCTGTTGTATCAGAGTTGTATCGGGACCGAGCAGACCCCTTGAGATCATATACCCTCGAAATATTTCTTTTGAAGAAAAGGTTCTCCATCACCATCAAATCCATTTTTGTCTCCTTCCCACCTTTCAGGTGTTTAACAGTGACCTGAAAAAACACCAGTATATTAAGATCACAAGAATACTCAAGTAAATCAATAGATCAAATAAATAATCGTTAATCAGAGAAGAAGGCCTAACCTGATATATACCAAGAACCTTGGCAAGACAAGTTGGACTTCCTGAGCTGAGGGAATCTGTCAAATATTTAAAATACTCAGGTGCAAATTCCTGAAAGGATTCCAGTTCTGTTTTCGTGACTTGTTTTACGATGAATCTATCATCCAGCGATTTGGCAAAATATACATTGCTCTTTCCCCCTTGAGCACTCCACCTCTGGCAGCGGCTCAAAGATCGTACAAAATCCGCTTCGCTTGGGCAGCACTTTTTCCGAAGGGAGTCAAACTGCTTTGCGAAATAACAAGTCACAGAAAATTTGACTTTTCCGACAGCATTTGATGACTCGTCCCCAAAAGAGATCCTTAAATGTGGAGATCTATTGGCATCTGCAAACAGGTTGCCCATGGAAGATGAAGCATCTTCAGATCCAAAACTTCCATAGTGGATGTAATCCAAGTCCATAGAGCCAAAAGACTGCCACGGTGAAAAGATGGAAGGTGCAGAATCTTCTTTGTAGCTTGCGTGACTACTCCAACCTGCCTGATGATCATTCAAATTATCAGCAACCCAATCCTCATAATCCTTGGAACTGAGGGCATATGATATTATGCTTGTGGGCTCGCTATCATAAACACCAACAACTATGCCATTGTTGCTTGTCTGGGAAAGTAGCAACCTAACCCCATCAGCTATTTGAGATGCGGACGAAACGAAAGAGGGTGTGGAACTGAGTATTGAATCCAACTTCTGTGCCTCTCGCAGCAATGCCTGTGAATGAGTCCTTCTTACACCGGGTACAGGATCTCTCACCATACTCCTGTAATCTCCAGAAGCATGGAATGATGTAAGTGTTGATAAATGCAACGACGAAGGCAGCAATCCCTTCCTAATCCTTTCCTGGAATCTTACAGCAGAATCAAAAGAATGAACTCTCACTGGCGACATTAGCCTCTTAAAAGGAGGATCATCATTTGGACTAATCAGTTTGACAGGAGCACCTTGGAGTCCAACCGCATGTAATGTCTGAAGTGGTTGAGCCTTCACCAGTAGTTGATCAGTTCCAGTCCATGCAGAATCTATTCTCTCAGATAGAGTAGATTTAAGGGAGGGGAAGCTTTCACCGGATGGCTTATTAACAATTTCCTTATCTGAATGCATTTCCTCCTCTCCGCTTTTATGGCAAGAGACCGACGGGGGGTCTTCCGAAGGTTCATTAGTAGGTATTTTGGGTTCTTTCTCTGGTGGTAAATCATTTCCAGAAGGCACTTGTAATTTTGAAGATTCGGATACATTATCTTGGTGGCCATGATCAAGCCTGCCATCCTTACTAGATGGACTCCTTATCAACTCTTGCAGGTGGCCAAAAGATACATCCCCTTCGGCAGCCACAGAAACAGGATTCCCTCGGAGGAGTGAGTCCAATGAATAAAGCTGGCGATCCCAAACATGAGAACCAATTAAAAGAGATCGTCTCAAGCGATTTAGCTCCAGGATGTCTACTGCAACCATTTCCCTTGGTTCTGAAGTCTCCACAAAAGCAGGTTGCAGAAAACCCTATTAAAAAGCAAGGAAACTAGATTAGGGAAAGAAAGATTCATGCCCACAAGGCATACAAATGAATTTTGCACCAAGAAATATGTGATACCAATCAGTCAGACAGATATCAGAATCATGTACTCAAGTTTTTACTTACAATGTAGTAATTTCTTTCCTTTTTAAGCAGGTCTTTCAGGTCCACGATATGGTTCTGCAATTCACTTGTACCTGACACTTCAGGTCCAAAAGATATATTTTTCTCTTCCATGCAGTCAAGTACATCAGATATTTCCGCATATACGGTTTCCATTTTTCCCATGAGCTGCAAAAAGAAACAGGTTATTAAAATTGAGATCTCATAATCTTGCAAAAGTTACAAATAGTTTAACATTCAGAACCAGTCAGGGAACTATTCCGATAATCAGATTAAGATTCTTAAAAGTACCTCAGTTGCCTCTTTTCTTATCCACTCAGGTTGAACTTGGCCATTGAACTCAAGCACTGAAGGGGGCAAATGGACAGAGAGAATATCGATGGGGGAATATCGGAAGAAAGCAACCATGCTCCCAAAACTGTAATACAACACTCGTCAGTTTTCTAAAACAAGATCATTAGTACATGAAAATATAATAACCAATCCAAATCTGTTTGTACTAACCCATAGTAACGGAGACAATCTCGTTGTAATGAATGGCCACAAGTAGCAACACGATTAGCAGTTGCATGGTTTGAAAAACTCAATTCCAAGAACTTTCCAAAAGAAAGTCCCCAGGCAGCATCTGACATGACTACTCTACGTGTTGCTGGTGGAACTCCATCTATATGGGCACACCTTAGGCAACGGTGCCACATCCATATTTTACCATCTCTCTCCCCAGGTAGCTTTAGTGAAGGAAGGCGTCTAACATTAATGGTAAGGTTTCCTTGCTGATGGGTGTAACATAGAATATGGGCCTCTGCTGGCTCTTTACAAGATCGACAGGAAGACGCCTGCCAAGTACAAACGTTATTAACAACCATTGGATAATCAGGAATAAAATAAGAGGAAGGGAGGGACGTAAACCAACAATGAACTACCTGATCAAATAGGTCATCACGTAGATATCTGCCAAGTGGCTTATCAAAGCAGCCATAAAATTTTATGCGTAGAAGCCGGGATCGTTCACAAACAGTACCTTTCAGTACACAATGGCTTGAAAAGGATACCAATATGCTCTGATGAGTGTCGGTAGAAGAGAAGTACTCGCTTGAAACTTCATTATGAGCAATCCTTTCAGAGTTTGTCAACTCAAGAATATCCTCATGTTGACTCCAATCATGAGGCAAGGTTTCTTGCAACTCTGATTGGGAAAGATTTTTCGTGTCATAAGAATCGGGAGTCAGCCCCTTTATATACTTGTGTGGATATGGAGAAGAGTCCGAAAATAAATTAGATGCTAAATCATCATCATATGCATCAGAAAACGTATTTCCAACGGAGTCCACAGATTCATTAGACATAGGGAAATTCTGTCCAGCATCAAGATACTCAGATAGAGACTCTAACCCTTCAATTTCTGGTTTCACAACCAACATGTCACCATCTTCAGCAGTAGCAGCAGCTACAGCTTTGGAATTGCTCGGAGTAAAAGAATTTGAGATTACTGAAATTGCATCAGCTGTTGCCCTATCTGGTATAGTAACTGAGTGTCTCAGTGTTGTCTTGGGCAGAGTAGCACCCTCATCCGCAAGGAAGGAAGTTTCAAGGGATAAATGATAAGCTGCAAATACTGCATACTGAATAACATGTTTGATCTTCTTTAGTTCTTCAACACACGCACCCTTCAGCAGGACCTACAACAGAAAATGACAAGATTTGAGACAAACCACTTCATAATCTCTATCCTATATCAGAATGTAGATTATGAGTAAATTACATTTAACATAATCATAACATAAAAAAACGGCAGATAATAATTGTACAGGAAATAACAAAATGTCATATAACATTACTGTGCATGAAAGACGCCTTGGACACCCTTCGAAAAACATCAAGGTTTTCATTGGTTTCTTGTTAAACTGATTGGCTGGCTCATGCTGTTCAGAGATTTTTTCTAACCGGAACAGTTCACAATGTCCCAAACGGGTTTTAGGAATATCGTCGATCGATGGAGTGATAAGTGCACCAGTACACCGGGCTATACGCTCCAGTACTGGCCTTTTAACATTCAATACTAACGATATTTCCTTTTCTAGAAGGTAGCCTTGAGCATATGAAGATACACTTTTCTCTACCAGCAGAACATTGGGGCGAAGAGCCTCTATCTTTGAGATAATCATCCTGAGGTGATTATTTTCCTGTCAAAAAAAAAATCAAAATTTTTCATTCACAGAACAATTATGATACCCAAAAAATTGTGTTCAGTTCACACACACGTGCACACATACAGATTTAATGAATAAGAAAGAAAAAAAATAAAAATAAACAAAACCTGATGTAGTAATGTATCAAAACATGCCAACTGGTTTGGAACTTTCTGATACTCAAGTGCTCCACCTAAAATAAGTAATCGAGGATTTTTGTACTGTGAGGTCATGCGCTTGTGCTTTATATTCTTTGTACAAACTACTCCTTTTATAAGGGTACTGCAGAATTCAAAAGGTTTAGATTAAAGATATAAACCAGCCACTAGTACAAACCTGCAGAATGTCAAGAAAATCATACCTGTCACCTGGACTTCCTGAAGCAACACATTTAACTTTCACATAATCAACAGGATCCATACTGCCTCCTCTGCTAGTATCCGGTTTAACAAAACTTGCAGCTTGCCATGCTAATGTTGTAACTATATCAAGCCAGTCCTCATCTCCAAGCTCTTTGCCCACAAAACCCTCACCTTGTAACAATTGAGATACAAGTGCTCTGAAATGCCCCTGTACCACAGCTCTAAGGGGTTCCTTGTTACCCTCGTTATGTTTCTCCTTTGCAGGAAACATGCTTGAAAGGCTACTACTCGATGAAAATGCTGCACCTGAATCTCCAATATCATCATCTTCATCATCATACGTAAAGAAATTACTCTCTGCTTCATCATTCTCATTATCAGGCGGAGGGGGATACCAGATGAGACCATTGTTTTCAAAATCCAGTGGCCTCTGTGATTTTTCATATTGGCTGCGGAAAACTGACAAGTCATCAGAGCAATCATCAGTAATATCTGGATCCTCAGTCCCTCTCTCAGGCCTTGATAAAACAGCCGCAGTCTTTTGACCAAAGGGACCGTCATTCTGAGACACCGGGATTCCCTCCTGCCTCTGCTGTACAGAATACCCAACTCTGCTAGAAGTATAATAAATTCTAGAGGGGCAATCAAAATGATTTGATCCTGTTGACCTTGCACTGTAAAACTCATTTCTAGAACTAACACTACTTAAATCTATATCCAAATTGTCATCGAAATATTCACTTAAAGGGCTGCAAAAGTTCTTTCCATCATCCGCCTCTTCTTCATCACTCCTACATTAAAATAGAGAGAATTAATTTGACAGAACATGTATAGGATACGTTCAAAATTTTGAATAATATAGCAGTTGAAGTGGTCAGTTTTATGCAAGAAATCCAATTAAACAATGATAACATAAAATTTTTAGGCTGCATCCTGACACACAACATGCAACTTGAAGAAAGCACACCTGCTACAAGAGCGACGAACAGATACCGGAGATGGGTGAGAACTCAAGGATGTCATACTCCTTGCAGCATGGGGAGAATACCCGCAATCCCGGGTTTCAAGACACTTTGAGAAATGGTCACTGTGAACGGATTCATTATCCACAGAACACTTGACTGATTCACCACTAAAACAGGGCGATGGTGGTTCAGGGCTTTCTCGAGGAGAGGCAGAAGGATGCACCTTCTCACTATACTTCCTTCCACCGTCCCTCCTTAATACAGCCTGAGAACAAAACTTGCAGAACTTGGCAACACTCTCTCCAACCACATCACTGGCACTGTTCTTATCTCCATCCCATTCACAACCCTGAATACACTTCCCACAAATCCATCGGCCACAGCTCTGGCAGTGATATCTATGACCAATACCAGTAGTATTTGTATTGCAATCACAAAACATCTTGTTACTGTTACTAGGCATATCAAACTCACTGGACAAACACCTTGAATCGCTTGCTGTCCTAGAAATCCAAGACCTAACTTTCTCTATTAGATCTAGTAGTGAACGATCAGGTATTCCCATAGAATGGTAAATTACCCAACAAGAATAAGGAAGCAGCTCTTCCTCCTGAAAACTAAATCTTTTTTCTTCTTCTAAATTTAGTATATGAAAAAAAAAATGAAACAAATTGACCCACAATAAAAATAGCGGGTGAATTGGGACAAAGATGTGTTTTTCTTTATATGGAATTTGATTAGGATTTTTCCTCCCTTGTTTCTCGTTTCCTTTTTTTTTCAAAAAATTGGAATGAAAACAGAAAGCCACATCCACCTCCAAAAATCCGAAATAATATCACAGAAGGAAATCAGACAGCACAAAATCTAACACTATTTACAACCAAAATGATATCACCAATAAGAAAGCTTAAAACTTAAATAAACTCAAAAGCCCTCTCAGATAATAGAGAAACCCTAACCAATCCCAGACTCCTCAAGAATGCATCCGGCGATCAAATGGAGCATATCACGGTGATTGAATCGGAGCAGCTCCAAGTCCAACTCCAAGCCCAAGCAGAATGAAAAACCCTAGCTCCATGAGAAATCCAAGAGAGAAGGAAGCAAACGGCAGCATAGAACAAGAGAAAGGAGAATATTGATAATAATATTATATGATATGAAGAAGAAACTGATGAACAACTGTATCTGTATCTGTATCTGTATCCGTATGCAGAGGAAGAAGAAGGTGTGAGAATGATGAGATTGAAATTAAATGCTGGGAAGAATGAGAATCAAAAGGAGGAAAAGGAGGAGTACGGAGAAGGTTCCCTTTCTGACGGAATCGGCTCGCATCTCGAAGGACGGACTTGCCTCTCTCTCACTTCTTCTTCTTCTCTCACTACCAACAACAATAACATCAACTGCGCTTCTTCTCTTCTTTACCATTTTTGCCGCTTTTCTTTTCTTTTTTCATTTCAATTCAATTCAATTCTGCTCTCTTCTCTGTCTTTCTTTCTCTCTTTTTTTCTTATTAGTTTCTTTTCTTTTTTTTTTCCTCCTTCGCAACCCCAACTGCTTGCTACTAAAATATTGCTTTTCAAAAAGCACTTTCTCGCTCTCATCTCCAATTTATTTATTACTTTTTTATTATTATTATTATTATATCGTGTTTAATCATTTGTATACGTAGGCGGGAACAAATTACATTAATTCTAATATATATACATTTTATAATATTGCGTTCAAGTTACGTCCTTCGTCTTTAAATTAAGTTGTTTCTACTAATTATTTAGGAGCAAAAATATAACGATCACGCATAATATCTGAATTTAATTTCTAATTTGAAATAAATCTAGTTTTATGCTGCAGTTATATTCTAATTTAATGAAATTAGATTCTTACAATTCAATTACGTATTAGTAAAGATAAATAAAGTCGACTTTTTTTCGTTGCGGACAAAAAGTAAAAATATGTCCAAACTTCAACGAATTAGATGTTTTATATTATTAATATTAGTATAATGAACTTGATATTTCTATCTCTACTTCTTAATATATATTATCTTTTTAATTATTTTTATATTGGATATAGTATTTTTTTTAAATCAATAAGGATAACATTATATATTGTAAAGAAATGGTACAATCAGACCATCAAAATCAAATTATGACAGCAAGATTCACTAGTCAATATGACAATACTAACGCATACAAAGTTGCATTAACAATCCACATCATTGAAATTATGCAAAATTACAAATCAAGCTCACAAAGCCAAAAACAACCAAAACTCTAATAGCGTCTATCTAAACAAACAACCTCCATTAAAAAAAACAAACATCATCGTCAAACTCATCACATATGGTCTTGAAGAACTTGTAGAGCATGGAGGATATGAGGAAGGTTTGATCTCTAGCGATTCAATTATGAATAACAACGAATAAAGGACAAAAAGTCATAATCTAACTACTGTGACCAAATCTAATGAGAGATATTACGACAAACTTCTTCAACAGTAAGGTATAACAAAATTTAGGGAAAATAAGAAAATTTAAAGGAATATTTTGGGTAAGAGAATGAATTGAAAAAATAGCAAAATAACATGATGGGAAACTCAAATCTGAACATGGCTCAAACTATACAGTCACCACAAATGAGCTCTTATTACTAATTCAAAAGAAAAAAAGGAAAAATGATTGAAGGGAGGAGGGAATAAGAGGGAATAAGCCCCTTAATTTGCTTTTTCTATTTGTTTTATTATTGAGGGTGTTTTAAATTTTCAATCTGGCATTTAAGGTGGTGATTGGTCAGCGTGATGCTTAATTAGGATTTGCAATTACAAATCTTATTTAATTCATTAGTTTATTTTTAAGTTGCTCGCCGTTGATTGGTCAGCATCAGTATCCAGATTTAAAAACGTTTTAGTTTTTGGGCAACCCAGTCAATACAATAGATTTTGTTGGATTATTAGGGGCATGCTTGTTTTTTTTTCCAAAGCATTTTTATTAGCGCGTCTAGACACGCTCGGTGACAGCATCTAGAACTACCCTTCATCACCGCCATGGGCCAATGGGATGGGTGGTTTGGTTTGGTGGGTGGGTTTCACGGGTTTGTTGTGACCCGAATACAATTCCATGACCAAGAAAAAGTTGTCGAGTTTCTTCGGTTGACCCGGAATCTTGGATACCAAGTTCATTGTAATGGGATTACGTAATTAATTAATGAATAATAGGAGCAAATTAATGTAATGACGATGGTAATTACTAATTAGCACACTCACACAAAGATACATGCACTAAATCTGATAGTGCTATAGAAGGATCATAATTAGTCTTCAACCAAGTGTCATTTAAACAAATTTAAAATTGCTGACTATATGTTCACTAATTAAAATGCACTTGTGTATGTACATTGTTTCAGGTGTCGTAAGTTTGATGTCAAAATTTAAGAAAGAAGCTTTTCAAAAACAAAGAAAATGAGAAATTTTGACGAGTAGATTGTTGCGCTAATTTTCTTCGATAGGAGTTAGTGAATTGCGATATGCATTTAAAAAATTCCTTTGTCAACAAACAAAAAAAACTTAAACCAAGGTTGAATTAATTTCAAGATTAGTCTCATTAAGGCAATGAACCTACAAAAAAAAAAGTATATACATTGGTGTTCGGGCCACTCACACTTGGGTGAACTGAGGTAGAGATATCGTGATGGAAGTTAGCTAATTAGAGTCATTTCTTATCACTAATTTTTATCTTCATTGTAAAGTTAATTAAAAAACCTCGACTATACTCGTATTTTCCTAATATTCACACGTCACGGTTAAAACAACAATATAAACACGAATATTACATACAAATTTTTCTGGAATTTAGACAAACCCAAATGCCCAACCCATATTATGCACAAAAAAGAGAGATGGATGCCAATCGGCATGTCCCCCATGCAATATAAAGCAGGCGAGGGGATTTGGTCGGAAGCCAACATCTGCAAAGGTGTCTGCGTTGCCAAGGTCTACCGAAAGATGGAGCTTTACTTCAGATTTTCCTTTTTCTTTTTCTCTTTTTCCTTTTCTTCTTTTCTTGTTGGCGTTTTCTTGAGTATATATTTTAATTGGCCAAATTGGAATTTGATATAAATTAATATAAACACAGCCGTTAAAGTTCCATCATTCGTACAAAAAACAGTGATTGATCGGATAAGATGACCAGAGAGAAGAGAGCCGCCCCTACCAATTTTCCTTCATCATCATCATCATTCCTGACTCATCTCCATGTGATATTCGACACGTTATTCCCTTCATTCTAATTACTTTTTGTTTTCCTTAATTATGCTTTGTCAATTTAGGGATACTAAGCCCCACAAATCCATTCCCTTCGCCTAACAGAATAAAAAATTATTCCAATCAAAAATGTTAAAAAATTTATTTTAGTCATTTTTTATAATTAAACGGGACTTAATAATATCGAATTTTAATTTATTTTAAAGAAAACATCATTTTACACTTTAAAATTTGGGGGTCAATTTCAAAATAAACAACTAGGTTTCAATTTTATCATGTTACTTCATCTGGTTATGAGATCACATCAATTTCCTCCATCTGTCTATTTCACTATTAAATCATCAATTAAGGATAAGGACATTCTTGGTATTAATTAAAAATTAGTATCCATTTTATTTTTCATTAAGTGATTAATTATTTTGATTTAGTTACTCTTTCAAATTAGTTCATTTAAAAAAATTACAAGAGCATTATATTTACATTTACATTAAGTTTAATTAATTATGCTATTGTAGTTTGTTTAAATGCACTAATTTGAAAGAGTAACTAAATCAAAATAATTAGTCACTTAGTGAAAAATAAAATGGGTAATAATTTTTAATTAATACCAAGAATACCCTTAACTTAATTAATTTAATAGTAAAATAGACAGAATGAGTAAAATGATAAAATTAAAATATAGTAATCCATTCTGAAATTGATCTCCAAACTTTAGAATTTAAAGTAATGTTTGTCTTTTATTTTATTGTATTTATAAATTATTTTCGAAATCAATGTAAGTAATTGCTTTAATATTTTTGGGCGTGGGCTAAACCGGGTTCAATTTATAATTCATGGATGGCATGATTCGTGAAATGTGGATGAAAAAAGAAGAATAGAGAGCGGCAATTAGCTAAGGCATGATGTTAGCATATATTTTTAGGCGTGATGTTAACATGTCATCACCCACCTTAACAACAAAATTGGACCCTAAGCAAAAAAGTAATAAGCACTAGCGTAGGAGTCTAGGACCTACTAAAACATAGCATCTTTCAATAACATTATCCATCCGCCTTCAAAAATTGAGTGCTGATAATTAGATAGTCGGAATGGACATGCATTTTGTTATCGATGGTTAAAATAGACATGCATTTGCGTGTTATTTAAAAATCGATTTTTTATGGACTTCAAATCAAAATTTAGGTACATGATTAAAAGAACGGTTGCTAATGCTAATCGTAATAATATTTTCTGACTCCAAGAGATATTTTGGTTAACGAAAGCAAATTGTATGGTTTTATATAGAAAATTAGAAATGGAAATGATTTCTTTCATGAAATTAGATTAAAGGGAGTGGGATGCGGATTTACTATTTACTCTAGAATATGGTCGGCTACAACATCGGACTGACACTGACTAGCCATCAAAGTCCCACTAAAACCACATTTTCCCCATTTTCTTCCTAACCAGGCCGGTAGATATCGCAATCACCCTTCAACTTTCCTTGCTAATGACACGGAATAAAGTTGGAACTTATGAATTTTTTACTGCTAATTATGTTGAGAAAAAAGGGTGACGTTAAGTTTGCATCAATTCACTAATGTATTTTATGAAGAAAACAAAACAAAAAGTCATTTTTTCTTGCTATATAACTATGTATTTTAGCATCCTTCACTCGTAATATGAATAGATTAGGAATCCGCTTGACAATGACGTAGTCAGAAAGTTAGGTTAAGAGGGATTTTCATAATTCATATAGATATAACTAAATGTGTTTTTTAGTTTAAACACTCTGAAACCCAGTATTCTAGCTGATTCCATTTTGAAATGAATTATAACGTTCGAAGGAGCACCTTAGACAATCATAAACTAATGTCAATGAGTGAGAGAATAAACTAATGGTAATGAGTGAGATAATTTTATGGGCATGTATGTTATAATCATTGGTCAATAGCACTTCATGTGGTGTGATCATCTATCTGAAGTACCTAAAAGTATGCAAAACAAACATATCCATGCACCCGAATTTCAATGCTTAGTATACGTGATATTAGCATGTTAATGGAAAAAAAGCAATGAGCAAAAGAAGAGAATCAAACTTAATTTTTTTTAACACATTAATATAACTCGTATATATATATATATAAATATACAAAAAGAGATTGTACGAAAAATATTACAGGAGGGGATTAGGACCCCTCTGGTCCCATGGTGGCTCCGCCCCTGCCGTTTGATATTTCTTCTAGCATTGAAAAGAAAAATATTACTCTAAATCTAAAATACATGAATATAAATTTTCTTTTTAATATAAAAAGAACGAATAATATTGTTATTCACTTATATTCACGCTCATCGAACATATTAATTTGAGTTAGAATGATGGGGTTCATGAACCATGGGGAGGTAATATATAAAATAGTTTGATTAAGTCAACATTAACTCAAACGTTGCTATTGAAGAGTTATAATCGAATGAAATCCAGAGGGGGTAGGCATCAAATGATGAAATTAGTTTAATTATCGAGGTAGGTACCGAAACGTTTCTTTTTTCCCTTTAATAAGGAGGAAGAAGGAGAGGATTTGGTTTTGGTAAAATTATTATGTCTGCATTATTTTGTGTGGTCATCGTCATAAAATCATAGTCACCCTTTCGGGCACCAAAGACAAATATTTCCAGGCATGCAGAAGAATTTGATACTCAAATTGCCGGCCTCAATCAATCAGTGAAAAAGATATTTTTTACCGAAAATAAATAAATCTTCATGGTTTACTCGATATTCTCGAATAAATAGTTTCAAAAAATTAAACGAGAAATTGGCATGCAATGAATGGCAACATTCATGCAGCTGGGTTGGGTTACTGGGTAGGTCAGATCTCTTAGGTCAACTTAAATGCAACTGCATCTGTAGCATGCGAGAAATGACATTAAAAAGGGTTGGAGCCATTGGCATCTCATGTTTGGTTATTAATTTTTCTCTTATGGGGGATTGTTATAGAGTATATCTAACAATTGTTGTATAACAGATGACTTGACGTAATTTTGCTCGTGTTTGTCGTCAAGCTAATGATGTACGTTGCTTTGCTCGTTCGGCTTTGATTTGTGAAGGGGTACGGGTTTGGAACCAGACCTCATTGTTGACCGCTATAGAGGATAGGTTTATTTTGTAAAGTTCTTGGTGTATGCTACTATTTTTCTTTCGACCGAATTGAAAGTCGCGGCAAGATTTTCATAAGGCTATATTAAGCACTCTCCTTCTCTTATTCGTTTTTCAAATGTCAATGAATTACGAATTCTCTTTTTATTTAAAAAAGAATGTAGCGTAATTATTGAATATCCCTTCTTATAATAACTCTATATTTCTTCAATCCCTTGCTAATTGTACCAATTTTTGTGTGCTAATTGTACCCAAGAATGAAAATATCGCTTTCCACGGAAATATGGACAATCAAATTTATAGATATATCGACGGATATTTCAATATAGATATCGTTCAAGCTCAACAATTTAGTCCAAAACTTGAAAATTTTGAATAAAATTTTGAGAAAAACTTAAACACCTAATAATACTTATATAGAACTAATACGGATATCGTAGAAATTGGGGAAAGATTTTTCTTCCCCCCTATTTTTATGCCGAGACCCTTAAATACGTATATATCCACGGAAATATCGCGGATATGTATTCCCTCTGTTTTGATGTCGAGACACAAAAATACAGATATATCCTCGAAAATATCATGGATATTAGGAATATTTTCATCAATGATCGTACAAATTAGCTTAACAACGAGTCGCATATTATAATCTCAAAAGGAATAAGTACTTCAATTTTTTTTTGGGACAGTTAGTTGACTGCACAACAGTGTTTCAATAGCTTTCCACTTATCAATGCCATTTTTGAAACAACCCATAATTTTATTGGCCCCAAGTAATTATAGGCAGACAATCTCAGCTGTAGCTTATGGAGGGCATGAAAGGTTGGCCAACCATTTGAACATAACTGGGATACACCTACAAGTCCTTTTGGGTCATGGGTCACTCCTAGTTCTAGTCTCCTAGATATGTTCATGGAGTTTGATCTGATTTTGATGTAATTCACACAAAATAAATTCATCTATTAAGAAATCAGATTTCAATTCAACCTCAAATATACTTATCAGGTAAAATAATAGGGTTTTCTTACTTGGCATGCGAATTTCAAAAAGCAAGCTACTTGACATTGTCGGCCATAATATTGTCATTTGTGCTGGAGGAATTCCAGAAAAAAAAATAAAAAAATCAATAATGTCAGAGTTTCATAATTATTTTATTCAATAAAGAAGTCAGAGAAGTTCATCTTAATACGTGACCCCTTGAAATTTTCAGTTTCATACATGCCAAGTTGGTAATTAAGTTAATACATGAAACCTGATCCTTGATTATATATAATCAACCAAATTGAGTTATAGTATAATCTTGAAGATTTGTTCGAAGGGGCATGCTGCATCTGGCGGCACGAGGTCAAGCGTAGTGGGGTCATGCCTGACGCCTACCATCTTCTGTCTTCAGAAACATTTTGGCTCGTCTAAGACGAATTCACACCGACTGTTGAAAAGTTCAAAGTCATCAACTTCCCAGTAAACAGTTGAAATTTATTAGGTTCAAATGGCAATATTTGCCACAAAGGTCAAATTTTTACCAAGGCAAACAAACCCTGCATGTGAGATTTCATCAGAAAATGAAATTTGAAGCTGACTTCAAAATTATGAGGACCACATTCACATGGTCAGGTGTGAAAGATGGTGATGCTCGTTTAGTTCGCCTTCCAACTTGAAAAATGAAGAGCCAATTCTGTATCAATCTTGAGGGAGATGTCTAGAGCCTTCACAGAGTGAGTCAGTTCCCCACTGCAGCAAACATCATAACAAAGAACTTGGTAAACATTAGTTCCAGAACTTCGAGTATGAACTCTGATGTATTTATGACAGCCTCGACTGATGAGATTATAAACATATAGTCGGCGAGAGAAACAGAATCCAAAGCGCCAAAGTGTCCATGATGTCCAAATGAGGATCACTAAGTTGAGATTATGGCATGGCATGACAAATGCATATAACAAATCAGGTGCTTTGTAGCTTATTGCTAGAGGTGTGCACATAAGCCACTTTGAGTTACCTCAGTGTTTAGGTAGGTCTAAGAGGAAAACAAATGCCTGTGATAGCCCTTAGTTTATAGATAGCAACAAATTAGATACCATAAAAACTGGAGAAACAAATTTAAGCTACCTCAGTTTCAGATCTTCTTTCAATTAAATTCACAGCTTGTTCAAGCATGGATACGTCAACATCCCCATTTGGTAGGGGTACGGCCATATTATCCTACATTATCCGGGTCAAGAAAGTCTTTATTTGAGATGCATATTTCAGTACCTGGTTTCAACCTGGGATTGAAAACAAAGTACCCCTTTAATGATTTTAGTCCCCGAGGAAGCTGATCCTGTCTCTTTGTTACATTAGTGAGCATTCACGCATGTATCAACACACAAAAGGAGAGATAGCATTCTGTAAAAGATTGCAGAATAAATATAGGACACATCGACTTCATCACAAAGAGTGTCAGTAAGAAAGATAAATATCTAGGGATGTTTTAATCATGATAGAATCAAGATATTAAATCATGAATTGCATAAAGTTTCCACCTTCACTAATTGATTGGTTTGATATTCACAGTTTTGTAGTATAAATTTCAAAAGTTGCAAAATACCTCAACCTCCATCTGAAGATTCCTCTGCTCCAGATACAGGTCTATAGATTTGAGGGCATTTGTGATGCCTCCAGCTATGGATATATGATTGTCCTTTATCATTACCATATCAAATAAAATTCTGTGATTTCGACCTCCACCAATGAGTACCTATGGCAAATGTTTTCTTTAAATTCGAGAAAGAATTAATAAACAACTGATAAGAACACCGTTTGAGTGTGTGTGTGTGTGTTTGTGTGTAGTAGAAGCAAGGATCTCCACCGCCCACTCATCCACCAAACGTAAACCTGGAGCAGTTTTCTCCTCTCTAAAATACGTGCAGGACTTGCAAGATCTGCCATTGCCTACAGGCAACACAAGTAATAAACATCTCTCATTTCCACAGCCTGCAAAGATGTCATATTAATAAACACTTAACAGGCATAACATGACTGAAATAATGCTTCCTTTATCTGCTACCCACTTTGATTTTTATTATTAGTTGCATTTACAGTTTCTCAAAGCATCAAGCTCTGTGTTACTCTCTGGACACAACAAATATCATCGTGTTATTTGAAAAAATGTAGTCTAAGCTTGAGAGTTGAGACACCTATTCATTGAGTTTATAGAAGACAAAAGGAAACAAATAATACCTTAGTTAAAGTTGCTACTCCACTCATCCTCTGCAAGTGCTTTGATTGCTGCCCTCAGCTACGACAATGCTGTGTGCTCGTCCTGCATATCAATTTGTTAAATTCACAGAATTCTCAACTCCTAAAATTTCTTCACACCGTGAACGTAGCTCAATTCGGGTGAACCACGTACATCATTGTGCCTTGGTGTGAGTGTGTGCTTTCACAGTTCGACCGATCCATTTTATGGTTCAACAGTTCTGTTGATACCGTTACTAACCAAGCAATGGACTTAACGGAAATACCCGAAAGATCACTTGGGTCAAGACCAAGCCCATCATCAAGGCCCATCAACAAGGCCAATGCCTAAAGCCCATTAGTAAGACCCATCATCTAAACCTAAACATTTGCCTATATATAGGGAGCTTCCTCCCTCATTCTTCCGGATAACTCTCTCTCTCTACAATGCTCACTCTCTCTCTATAGAGACACTCTCTCCCTTCTCTCTACATACATTATTATTCATACAGCTCATAGCCTAATGTATTATGTACAAAACACATATATTATTAATGAGAGTAGAGCAACACCGTGGACGTAGCCCAATTCGGGTGAACCACGTACATCGTTGTGCCTTGGTGTGAGTGTGTGCTTTCACAGTTCGATCGATCAATTTTATGGTTCAATAGTTGGCGCCGTCTGTGGGAATCGTGACAAAAATCCATGTCGGTTCCCTCTCAAAATCTCACAACCTGCTAAAACACCACGAACACCCAAGAACACCAACCAGCCAAGAACCCAAATTGGTTCTCTGCCAAGGAACCCCAAAGGGGCTCCGGCCCCAATCTCTCTTTCCTTTCTTCAGACCACCATGGAGGAGGACCTCCTCCCTTTCTGCCAACACCCAAAAATGAGATGGCCTCCCATCTCACCTCCCACCTCTCTTCCTCAGTGAAGAAAAAACAAAACAACAAAGAAACCCAAAAACCCTCTCTGGTAAAAAACCATTCATCTCCTGCAATACAAAAACACAAACTTATGGCAGATAAACAAGAATATGGGTTTGGGTATGGATGTGCATATGATTTTGCACCTGCAACAAACAAAAAATAGCAAAGAGAGAATAAGGCAAAAACACATGGCTCCCCTTTGAGGAGCACACCAGGCCAACTGAGAAAATAAAGAAAGGCAGAGACCAAGGTCCTCCGCCACCTAGCACCGCCGCCGTAAAACACCGACGAGTATCACCGGCTGAACCAGTGGACACGATGGAGCCAAATCTAGCTACCTGCGACTTCCATGACGTCACTTGACACCGAATGCAACCGCGCCTCCATCGAACAAAACCACATTCGCTGCTCTTCAATCGACGACGACCGTCACTGCCATCATGGTTAGAACGATTCAATCTACAAACCCCATACGACATCAATGTCGTTTTGTTGACTTTGGAAGACCATCAGTGCGTCGCCGGAACCTCGCCCCTGTGTGCACGGGTCAACCCCTTTCCCGACATCTCTGGTGGACACCGCCACCACCAATGGAACCGGGGGACTCTACTGTATCGACCTCTTCATACTCCAACCATCACCGACTCGCTCTCAACGCCCAGTGCCACCGTTGGGTTCGTCTTGAGGCAGAGCAGGCTCTTTTGGTTCGGGCTCGTCGGGTCGGCTCAGTCGCCACTGCTTAGCGGCCCCAATCCGTGGCCTCATCGTCATCCTTCACCTTCTCATCAGACTACCGACAGGGCATGAACAATGGCACCGATTGGTAGCACCAGGCTCGGCCACCGCGACTCTCCTCTTCTACTATGTGGGTGCGACGGGCCGAGATTCCAACCCAGAAGACAACAACAGAGCCGAACTCTCCCATGACTCGAGCGTCGATGCTACATGACTCGCACGTCATTGCCGACTCGAAGAAGAGGAAGGAGGAGCGGGTCAGCCCCACCGGGTCGGACCTAGTCCGGCCGAGCAATCCTCATCACCATCCACTCCCGCAAGCCCAACTGGCCATTCACCCAGGTCCTATCTCCACCGACGTTGACCGATCAGAGCTCAAAACCACACTCGGGATATGCTATACGCAGTGGCTACATAGATTGCGAGGCTCAAGATGATTACCGACAGCGAAGGACCCGCCAAGTTCAACAACAAAGAGGCCCAGGCCACCACGAGGTGGAGCGGTCAGTTTTCCTCACAACTCCGCCACCAAAGGTGGCTCCGGGGGACCTCACATGAATCGGCCATGGGCATTCCCATCGTCGCTCCTCTCAGCCTCCGCCTCCGAGTCCAACCTCACGGCCTCCGCCTCCTAGTCCAACCTCACAGCCTCCGCCTCATCCTCCGCTCGCCTCGACACAGCTCACACCGTCGAGCCGCCACCGGGCTGCCGCTCTACCTCCAACCTTCTCTGCCGAAGGAGTCATCGAAGAAGATGAGTTTTTCTCATCCCCTTAATTAATTGGGTCGAAACACTTCACACACAAAAAAAAAAAAAAAAACACTATGTCATTGGGCCAGTCACCCCACAATTGGGTTGAAATGTCATTGGGCTGAGCACATTAATTGGGCTAAACATCATTGGGTATTAACCCATTATCCCTTTTAATTGGGCTTATAATGACTTACATCATCATGCTCATCATATTAACATTGCCACTCGGTACATGCGCATCATCATGCCCACACTATTACCATTCGGCACATGCGCATCATCATGCTCACACTATTACCATTCGGCACATGCGCATCATCATGCTCACATCATTGCCCATGGCACATAAGCATCATATTAACATCATTGCCACTCGGTATATGTGCATCATCATGCTCACACTATTACCATTCGGCACATGCGCATCATCATGCTCACATCATTGCCCATGGCACATGAGCATCATATTAACATCATTGCCACTCGGTATATACTCATCATCATGCTCACACTATTACCATTCGGCACATGCGCATCATCATGCTCACATAATTGCCCATGGCACATGAGCATCATATTAACATCATTGTCACTCGGTATATGCTCATCATCATGCTCACACTATTACCATTCGGCACATGCGCATCATTATGCTCACATCATCGCCTCATGGCACATGAGCATCGTATTAATGTAATCGCCTCTCGGCACATGCGCATCATCATGCCCACATCATGTGGCTCTCGATCGGTTAAAACAGGACATCCTCCATGGCCGATCGGTCATAGTGGCAAACCCACATTAGGTGGCTCTCGATCGGTTAAAACAGGACATCCTCTACGGCTGATCGGTCACAGTGGCAGACCCACATCAGGTGGCTCTCAACCGGTTAAAACAGGACATCCTCCATGGTCGATCGGTCACAGTGGCAAACCCACATTAGGTGGCTCTCGATCGGTTAAAACATGACATCCTCCACGGCCGATCGATCACAGTGGCAGACCCACATCAAGTGGCTCTCGATCGGTTAAAACAGGGCATCCTCCATGTCCGATCGATCACAGTGGCAAACCCACATAAGGTGGCTCTCGATTGGTTAAAACAGGACATTCTCCACGGCCGATCAGTCACATGACCATGCAAGGTTCCCCCTTCATGGCCTGTACAAACATGACATACCCATCACTGCTTCAAGGTAGCAAAGTGGCACTTGGTCGGCCGACGGCATCACCTCGGCCTACCAACACGACCTTGCAGGCAACAACTCGGCCGAAGGCATTACCTGGGGACTACAAGTATCCCATCACTACCAGGCCGACTTGACATCAACAAAAATAGGCCCATGCCACTACAAAGCGGAGCAGTCAATCTCCCTCGGCATCCCACCTCGATCGAGGACTTGGGGGACTGGATATAGTGCACCGTACGGATTGGCAGACGGAAACAAGGAGGTTGCTCGGTCAGTGCATTCTTGTTCTAAGTCCTCCACCGAGGCAATCCACCTCAGTCAAGAACTTTGGGGACTTCTGTTGATACCGTTACTGACTAAGTAATGGACCTAACGGAAATACCCGAAAGATCACTTGGGTCAAGACCAAGTCCATCATCAAGGCCCATCAACAAGGCCAATGCCTAAAGCCCACTAGCAAGGCCCATCATCTAAACCTAAACATTTGCCTATTTATAGGGAGCTTCATCCCTCATTCTTTCGGATAACTCCCTCTCTCTACAATGCTCACTCTCTCTTTATGGAGACACTATCTCCCTTCTCTCTACATACATT
Source organism: Oemleria cerasiformis (assembly GCA_037349345.1). Lineage (NCBI taxonomy): Eukaryota > Viridiplantae > Streptophyta > Magnoliopsida > Rosales > Rosaceae > Oemleria > Oemleria cerasiformis. The sequence goes on from JAZGTL010000031.1 coordinate 10,770,668, forward strand.
ATTATTCCTACGGCTCATAGCCTAATGTATCATGTACAAAACACATATATTATTAATGAGAGTAGAGCAACACCGTGGACGTAGCCCAATTCGGGTGAACCACGTACATCGTTGTGCCTTGATGTGAGTGTGTACTTTCACAGTTCGACTGATCCATTTTATGGTTCAACAGTTCTGCTGATACCGTTACTGACCAAGCAATGGACCTAACGGAAATACCCGAAAGATCACTTGGGTCAAGACCAAGCTCATCATCAAGGCCCATCAACAAGACCAATGCCTAAAGCCCACTAGCAAGGCCCATCATCTAAACCTAAACATTTGCTTATATATAGGGAGCTTCCTCCCTCATTCTTCTGGATAACTCCCTCTCTCTACAATGCTCACTCTCTCTCTATGGAGACACTCTCTCCCTTCTCTCTACATACATTATTATTCATACGGCTCATAGCCTAATGTATCATGTACAAAACACATATATTATTAATGAGAGTAGAGCAACACCGTGGACGTAGCCCAATTCGGGTGAACCACGTACATCGTTGTGCCTTGGTGTGAGTGTGTACTTTCACAGTTCGACTGATCCATTTTATGGTTCAACAGTTCTGTTGATACCGTTACTGACCAAGCAATGGACCTAACGGAAATACCCGAAAGATCACTTGGGTCAAGACCAAGCTCATCATCAAGGCCCATCAACAAGACCAATGCCTAAAGCCCACTAGCAAGGCCCATCATCTAAACCTAAACATTTGCTTATATATAGGGAGCTTCCTCCCTCATTCTTCTGGATAACTCCCTCTCTCTACAATGCTCACTCTCTCTCTATGGAGACACTCTCTCCCTTCTCTCTACATACATTATTATTCATAAGGCTCATAGCCTAATGTATCATGTACAAAACACATATATTATTAATGAGAGTAGAGCAAAACCGTGGACGTAGCTCAATTCGGGTGAACCACGTACATCGTTGTGCCTTGGTGTGAGTGTGTGCTTTCACAGTTCGACCGATCCATTTTATGGTTCAACAGTTATGTTGATACCGTTACTGACCAAGCAATGGACCTAACGGAAATATCCGAAAGATCACTTGGGTCAAGACCAAGCTCATCATCAAGGCCCATCAACAAGGCCAATGCTTAAAGCCCACTAGCAAGGCCCATCATCTAAACCTAAACATTTGCTTATATATAGGGAGCTTCCTCCCTCATTCTTCCGGATAACTTCCTCTCTCTACAATGCTCACTCTCTCTCTATGGAGACACTCTCTCTCTCTTCTCTCTACATACATTATTACTCCTACAGCTCATAGCCTAATGTATTATGTACAAAACACATATATTATTAATGAGAGTAGAGCGTGGACGTAGCCCGATTCGGGTGAACCACGTACATCGTTGTGCCTTGGTGTGAGTGTGTGTTTTCACAGTTCGACCGATCTATTTTATAGTTCAACAACCCTAAAATTTTCCAAAATCCAGGCCTTTATGTACAGTCTCAATCATTTTGCGAACACTCAACCTGTATTGAAATGTAATCAATAATGGCGGGATGGGAAGAACAAAAACATTTCGAAGAACAAAAACATTTCGAAGCACAAAAAGTGCAGTGCTTTTAAACCTTCAGTGAAGGATGAACTTCATAAAACACCATTTCTGCAATTATACCATTCTCCTTCGCCAGGAAATGGGCTTCTACTTCCACATCAGAAGGAATAGTAGCCAAACATGTCACATCCCCTAGAACTGAAGCAACAAACCTGCTAAATAATATGTTTTGGAAACTTTTTAACACTTGAAATTGTTAATCTAGGAAACTGGAAGAACACTATAAAACAAGAAATAATTGGAACATCGATCCCCAGCATCTTCAGCAAGGGCCGACTTGATAACACCCGACAAATCATAAGTGGGATTTGAAGGAGGCTTTATTGGCAAGGATTCATATGATATTGTGGGATTTTAAGTTTTAGTGGCAGACATTCTAACAATCTTCCTGCAAGGGTCCAGACATTCTAATATAAGTTAAAACTTCAAACATGAACATGCAATTTAGGTTCCTGGCTGGGTCCATTGCCGGACAATTTTGCTGGAAACTGGATGGTGCCAAACGACATACAGCACAATTCCACGGTACACAGTCAATTACAGAAGTAATTACAAAGGAAAAATGACAAAACTCAGAAAAAATTAGTGATGGGTATTTACCTGACTGGCGGTCGAAAGCGTCGTCGAGAATCCCAGTTGCAGAGGAATGCAGCGAGAGACAGAGTCCATCTCTTTAAAGTAGCTAGCAAGTAAAATTGAAACCAACCAAGTAAGCTTATCGTTCCCCAGAAAGTCAGGTCGGTTGGGTAGGGTTTGATCAACGCCGTCAGCCCTTTACAGTATCAGTCCACTCATGTAATAGAGACCACCACCTAAAAGACAAAACAAAAAAACTCTTCTTTTTTATTCAAATAACAAAAGTCAGCAACTTGGTCTCCTCTTCTTCCTCCTCCTCCCTCCAACTTAAAACCCAAATTTCTCTTGCTCCGAGTTCTCACTCTCTCTGCCAAAAAAATGAGGTTCCAAACCCAAACCCATACCCACATCAGATTTTCACTTCTTCTCGCGTTCTTCTCTCTCTTCTCCACCGCCATTTCAGCCGCCAGAACAATCTCGTTAGGTTCCTCTCTCTCCGCCTCCAACCCAAACCAGACCTGGTCTTCCCCAAATACCATCTTCTCCCTTGGCTTCATTCCCTCTGACCCTCCCACTTCACCTCCTTCCTTCATTGCCGCCATATTCTACTCCGCCGGCGTCCCCATCTGGTCCGCAGGCGCCGGAGCCGCCGTTGACTGCCGTGGGACCCTCCAGTTTCTCTCATCTGGCGCCCTCCGCCTGGTTAACGGTTCCGGCACCACTCTCTGGGACTCCAACACAGCCCGCCGCGGCGTCTCTTCTGCGGAGCTTGACGATTTAGGCAACTTGGTACTACAAAACGGCACCCTTTCAGTCTGGTCAAGCTTCGAAAACCCGACCGATTCGATCGTGCCGGGGCAGAATTTCACTGCGAGTAAGGTTTTGCAATCTGGAAAATACTCATTTAAGCTTATTAAAAATGGGAATCTTACACTTAGATGGAATGATAGTATTGTGTACTGGAATCAGGGATTGAACTCTTCTGTTAATACGAATTTGAGTTCACCTAGTTTAGGGTTGCAGTCTATTGGTATTTTGTCTATTTCTGATCAACACTTGCCCAATGCGGCTATTGTTGCTTATAGTAATGATTATGCTGAAGCTGGTGATATTTTGAGATTCTTAAAGCTGGAGAGTGATGGGAATTTGAGGATTTATAGTTCTACTAGAGGCAGTGGGAGTATAACTGAGAGATGGGCAGCTGTTACTAATCAGTGTGAGGTCTTTGGCTACTGTGGGGACATGGGGGTTTGTAGTTACAATGATTCGAATCCGGTGTGTGGATGCATGTCTCTTAATTTTGAGCTAGTTGATCCCAAGGTTAGCAGGAAAGGGTGCAAGAGGAAGATGGAGATTGAGGACTGTCCTCAGAGTGTGACTATGTTGGACCTAGTTCATACTCGCTTCTTGACATATCCTCCCGAGACTGAGTCGCAGATTTTCTTTGTGGGGATATCAGCTTGTAGGTTGAATTGTCTTGTAACTAGTGCTTGCGATGCATCCACTTCTTTGTCTGATGGCACAGGGCTATGCTACTACAAGACACCAGGCTATCTTAGTGGGTACCATTGTCCAGCAATGTCCAGCAGTTCATATATCAAGGTTTGTGGACCGGTGATTCTAAATCCCGTGTCTTCCTTGGAGAGTGATGGCAGGAGAAAGAATTGGAAGTTGCAAGCTTGGATGGTGGTTGTTATGGTTATTGCAACCCTTTTGGGTTTGATGGCATTGGAGGGTGTTTTGTGGTGGTGGTTTTGCAGGAATAGCCCCAACTTTGGTGGATTGTCCGCTCAGTATGCACTTCTTGAGTATGCTTCTGGTGCGCCGGTTCAGTTCTCGTATAAGGAGCTCCAACGCTCAACTAAGGGATTCAAGGAGAAGCTTGGGGCCGGAGGATTTGGGGCTGTTTATAAGGGTATTCTTGCGAATAGAACGGTTGTTGCAGTTAAGCAACTTGAGGGGATTGAGCAGGGGGAGAAACAGTTCAGAATGGAGATTGCAACAATTAGTAGCACCCACCATCTGAATCTTGTGAGGCTGATTGGTTTTTGCTCAGAGGGGCGTCATAAGCTTTTGGTATACGAGTTCATGAAAAAGGGGTCCCTTGATAATTTCCTTTTCGCAACAGAAGACCAGTCGGGAAAGTTGTTGAGCTGGGAGTCCCGGTTCAACATTTCCCTTGGCACTGCAAGGGGGATCACATACCTTCATGAGGAGTGCCGAGACTGCATTGTGCATTGTGATATAAAACCGGAGAACATTCTGTTGGATGAGAATTACAATTCCAAAGTGTCGGATTTTGGGCTGGCAAAGCTTGTGAATCCAAAGGACCATAGGTATCGAACCTTAACGAGTGTTAGAGGGACTAGAGGGTATTTGGCACCAGAGTGGCTGGCAAATCTTCCAATAACTTCCAAATCAGATGTTTACAGTTATGGTATGGTTTTGCTAGAGATATTGAGTGGGAGAAGGAATTTTGAAGTTTCTGAAGAGACAAACAGGAAAAAGTTCACCTCATGGGCGTTCGAGGAATTTGAGAAGGGTAACATTAAGGGAATTATTGATAAAAGACTAGCGGATGAAGAGGTTGATATGGATCAAGTGACAAGAGCAATTAAGGTGACTTTTTGGTGCATACAAGAACAACCTTCTTGTAGGCCAATGATGGGTAAAGTTGTACAGATGCTGGAAGGCATTACAGCTATCGAGAAGCCCCCACCGCCGAGGGCTGCTGCTGTTGAGGGGTCTGCTAGTGGTACCAGCATGAATGTGAGCAGTAATATCAGCGCTCTATCAACTGCTGCAGCCTCGGCCTCAGCCTCAACCTCAGCACCAGCTCCCTCGTCCTCATTTTCATCCTTGCAAATTTTAGGAATATCGCCTCGAACGTCAGGTAGGAACATGGAGAAGGCAAGTGCATCCGTTGTACAGTCAGACCCAAGTTGAATCTTAATTCCACACCAGTAATTTTTATTGACTTTTATACTTCATAGCTTAAAAGATTTAAAATATGTATATTTATTAGGCTCAAGAAATTGCAAGACATGTATCAAAAGACTAATAGTTTTGGTAATGTGCACTTAAATTATTTTCGAAATATCAACGGTCGAAATGTATAGGTTCAAATGGCAATATTCGGCACAACCCACAAGGTCAAAATTTTATTAAGGCAAACGAACTCTGTGAGATTTTATCAGAAAATGAAATTTAAAGCAAACTACAGAATTATGAGGACCACTTGGTCAAGCTCGTTTTGTTCGCCTTCCAACTTGAAGAGCCAATTCTGTATCAATCTTGAGGGAGATGTCTAGAGCCTTCACAGAATGAGTCAGTGCCCCACTGCAGCAAACATCATAACAAAGCACTTTGTAAACATTATTTCCAGAACTACGAGTATGAACTGAGATGTATTTATGAACGTATAATCACCGAGAAGAAACAGACAAGAATTCCAGATGACAGATTAAACAGCATAAGTCATCCCAAGCCACCAAACAACTCTTCAAACTACTTTTACGTCATATAAAAGCAATTGAGATTAGGAAGCTGCGGGGGCCATTACCTAGAAATAAAGTCGACCCCTGTTTGTCCAATTTTGTGTACCGTTTCAAGAGTAACATTTCCGGATGCCTGATGCAGTGAAGCAGCTAGTAAGTCAGATAGTAAAAGAAAACAAAAGTGATACTACTATATAAGATGTTTATGGCAGAATCCAAAGCTCCTAACTATCCATGATGTCAAAATGAGGGTCGCTAAGTTGAGATTTTGGCATGGCATGACAAATGTAAACAAAAACGCGGGTGCTTTGTAGCATATTGCTAGATGTGAGCACAGAAGAAACTTTGAGTTACCTCAGTGTCTAGGTCTAAAAGGAGAACAAGCGTTAGTAAGAAATCAGATACCATAAAAAAATTGAGTAAACAAAATTTAGGCTACCTCAGTTTCAAATCTTCGATCAATCAAATTCACAGCTTGTTCAAGCATGGATACGTCAACTTCCCCATTTGGTAGTGGTACAACCATATTATCCAACATTATCCGGGTCAAGGAAGTCTTTGTTTGAGATGCATATTTCAGTACCTGGTCTATCTCCTCAATTGTCCGGGTTTCAACCTGGAAATTAAAATGAAATACCCCTTTAGTGATTTGAGCCCCCGAGGAAACTGATCCTGTCTCTTTGTTACTTTACTGAGAATTCACACATCTATTGACACACACAGGGAGAGCAACGCATTCAGTAACAGATTGCAGAATAAATGCAGGACATATCAACTTACATCACCAAGAGCGTCAGTAGAAAAGATATATATTTAGGGATGTTTCAATCAATATAGAATCAAGATATTAACGCATGAATCGCATAAAGTTTGTTTGATATTTACAGTTTTGTAGTATAAATTTCAAAAGTTGCAAATTACCTCAACCTCCATCTGAAGATTCCTTTGCTCTAGATACAGGTCAACAGATTTGAGGGCATTTGTGATGCCTCCAGCTATGGATATATGATTGTCCTTTATCATTACCATATCAAATAAACCCATTCTGTGATTTCGACCTCCACCAATGAGTACCTATTGCAAACGTTTTCTTTAAATTCCAGAAAGAATTAATATACAACTGATAAGAACACTGTGTGTGTGTAGTAGTAGAGGAAAGGATCTCCACCGCCCACTTGTCCACCAAACGTAAACCCGGAGCAGTTTTTCTCGTCTCTAAAATACGTGCAGGGCTTGCAAGATCTGCCATTGCCTGCAGGCAACAGAAGAATTAAACATCTCTTATTTCCACAGCCTGCAAAGATGTCATATTAATACACGTTTAACAGCCATAACACGACTGAAGTTATGTTTCTCTTATCTACTACCCACTTTTGATTTTTATTGTAAGTTTTATTTACAGTTTCTAAAAGCATCACACTCAGTGTTACTCAGCAGTCAGCACACAACATTAAATATCATAGTTAGCAAAATATTGTCTAAGCTTGAGACACCTATACATCGAGTTTACAGAAAACAAAAAACGAAACGAATATACCTTAGTCAAAGTTGCTACTCCACTCATCCTCTGCATAAAATTCAGTGCTACCCTTTCAGCTACGACAATGCTGTGTGCTCGTCCTGCATATCAATTCGTTAAATTCTCACGAATTCTCAAAAGCTCCTAAAATTTCTTCACATTCTGAATTACCATAAACTTTTCCAAAATCCAGGCCTTTATGTACAGAGTCTCCATCCTTTTGCGACCACTCAACCTATATTGAAATGTACTCAATAATGGCATGATGCGAAGAACGAAAACTATTCAAGCACAAAAAGTGCAGTGCTATTATACCTGCAGTGAAGGATCAACTTCATAAAACACCATTTCTGCAAGTGCAATTCCGGCAATTATACCATTCTCCTTTGCCAAGAAATGTGCTTCTACTTCCATATCAGATGGAATAGTAGCCAAACATGTCACATCACCTACAATTGAAGCAACAAACTTGCTAAGTAACACTTGAAATTGGGACTCTAGGAAACTGGAAGAACCCTATAAAACGAGAAATAATTCGAACCTCGATCCCCAGCATCTTCAGCGAGGGCTGACTTGATAACACCCGACAAATCATAAGTGGGATGTGAAGGAGGCTTTATTGGCAAGGATTCATATGATAATGTGGGATTTTCAGTTTTAGTGGCAGACATCCTAACAAGGTTCCTGCAAGGGTCCAGACATTCTAATATAAATTAAAACATGAACATGCAATTTAGGTTCCCGGCTGGGTCCATTGCCAGACAATTTTGCCGGAAATGGATGGTGCCAAACGACATACAGCACAATTCCACAGTACACCATTAATTACAGCAGTAATTACAACGGAAAAATTTAAGAAATTGAGTGACTGGTATTTACCTGATTGGCGGTCGAAAGCGGAAGCTGAGGGGAGCGTCGTAGAGAATCCCAGTTCCGGAGCTTTGCAGAGGGAAGCAGCGAGAGACACAGCCCATCTCCTTAAAGTTGCTGAAATAAAAAATGAAACCAACCCATTCCTTATCAGAACCCAAAAACCCAGGTTGGTTGCGTAAGGGTTTGATCAACGCCGTCAGCCCTTTACAGTATGCGTTTTTTGTTGGTTAAATAAGCCCTTTACAGTATCAGTAAGTCCCAGTAGCCACTCATGTAATAGGCTAAGACCACCACCCAAAAAACAACAAAAGAAATCTAATTTTTGCTTAAAATAGAAAATAGTCTACATAAAATGACGAAAGTCAGCAACTTGGCATCATTCATTCATTGGATTGTCAAAATGCAATGTAACAGTGATGCCTACCTCCAATTTTACAAAAATTCTATGTAGAATTTCAGATGAAAGATCGAAACTTTATGCTCTCAAATGCTTGAATCAAAGGATATCGTGATTGCAAGATAGCTAGCTATATATACCAGTCGCACCAACACATAGTTTAATTGAAGGTCCTACTCCTGCCAAATTAACCATGGTGTATCAAATCTCAATCTCCCTAAATCTTGGTACATTTCTTGAGAATGGCTTATGGTTGATGGTGATTTTTCATACATTCGGTCCGTGATGGATGTTTACGTCTTTAAGATTCGTTTGTATAACTAATCTGATTTTGTGACCCACAACATCCAAATCATGACACAGAGTTCGTACTTTGTAGGCACTTTCTTGGAACCCTGCCAACAGAGGTTGTTCAAAGTTTTCATCATAGAATACAACTGTCACGTTTTATTATGTACATATAGCACACACAACACCACGTTTGCCATATTATACAAGTCTACAGGGACTCTCTATTCTCTGCTATTAAGCAGCAAATTAGGAGGGAAAACATGGTACTAACTACTAAGCCAGACCAAAGACCAAGATGCTTTTTATGACCCATTCCTGTTCAATCTTTAAATTTTCAGAAAAAAACAAACAAGAGTTAGGTAGAAGCTAGCTCTTATGACAAGTTAAGAGTTCATTTTATTTCGAATTTAGATAATCGAGTGTAAAAGGAGAATACATTTACTCTAATTAATCAAGATTACGAACGAAAAATTTCAAAACGGATATAATTTAAGTCTCATCTTTATAACTCTATGTTTAGAGGCTCTTTGATTTCCCATTTGTGGTTTGCAAAGGCTGAGTCTTTCTTTGAATAAAAAGGATGGTCTTGGTGACACATGAGACTCCACTCCGCACACAATTAAACTAAAGTTCAATATAACTAAGTTCTTTAGTCGAAATGCATCCAAAATTGCAACTTTAATTTCACTTTGCACCTAAAATGTTCATTTGTCTTACTTATCACTCAAAATTCACATTCCATATAAAAATTTGCACAAATTCCGTTAACTTCATCAAATAGTTGTCAATATAATGAGCAATTTTATCATCTCAAGTCATGATATTTATAAATGAGGTGCTAAATACACATGATGCAGCAAACTAGGATGGGTATGAACAAATTGGGATGGGTTATGCATGGTTTCAAATTTATTCATGTCCATCCCAACTTGCCGCGTCATGTATATTTAGTGTCTCATTCATAATCTTGTGGCATGAGATGACAAAATTGCCTATGATCGATATTGACGCCTATTTGATGGAGTTAACAAAATTGGTGCAAGTTTTTGTATGTATGGTGGATTTTGGATACTAAGTGAGACGTATTTTTATTGCAAAGTAAGATTAAAATTGAAATTTTATGTGCATTTTGACTAAAAAGCCATATAACTATCATGTACTCATCATCATCGTCACTGTGTGTTTTCCAAAATGGCTGCTGTTGCTTTGGTTCAACTTCAACCTATTGACAATCATTCACAGCATTCAAAAACAACACATACAATTCTAATTTATACACTCGAGAGAGACAGAGAGAGAGTTTTCCTCTCTTCAATGGCGTTGAAACTTGAAACTCATAAAAATAAAAATAAAAAAAAGATTCAAATAGTCCTCTCTTAATTATGATTGTTTAATCCCCTCGGGTCAGAAATTCTAACAATCCCAGTCCAATACATACGGCACTCACCCTCTCCTCCCCATAATCGTGTCTCTATAAATAAATAAATTCTCTCATCATCTTTAGAACAAAACTTATTAAGCTAGAAACTGAATTACAGAAACATATTCAAAAAATGGCAATGTTAATAATGCCATCTCCAAAGAGACTGATGCTAGTATGCTGTGCTATTTTGATTGTTGTGGGAATGGCATCAATGGGGAGTTGCAGCAGAGTTTTGAAGGAGACAGAATTCAAAAGATCGATTCAAGGCATGCTTCCAAGAGGGCCGGTGCCGCCTTCGGGGCCTTCTCCCTGTCACAACAAGCTCAGCCCCTTCCGGCACACCGACCTCTCTTATCGGGATGATTATATCATATGTCCATAATTAAGTATTAACCACCACACAGAGCAAACGGGACTTACAGATGACGATCATATTTTAACTTCTTGATTTGTTTTCTCAATCTAGGAAGATGTATAGCTCAATCCAAAGTTATTAATTTCTTCCTCATTCTTTTCATTTTGTTTCTGGGGAATTGTTAGTGTTTTGTCAGTGCACAAGTTTAGGAAATTATTAATTTTCCAGCTCCAGAAATTACACGGCAAAGTTGTTGACATTGCAAACTTGCAAGTGCTAATACCCTATCGGCCTATTATTAGAAATTGATTTTCACAAACCTCACTTGGCCCCTCCAATTGATTTCTACATATTTCCATTTCCCTTGCTTTTCTATTAAGGATCATGTTGTTTCTATCACTTTATTAACATTAATCATTATAATGTACGTGAAATCTATTTGTATGGAATAGGTGATCAGTAATATAATTGAATAAATAATATCCAAATGATAACTACTCGAAAAACGAGTAAGAAGTTATCTCTATTGCAGATGAATCTCGCTACTAGTACGATTTAGCGATATTCATATCCATTATTGAATGAAAATCTCGAATCCAATTATCATAAAAGACGAGATCGAGATCAATTGTGGAATGGTGTTAGAGCCCATATTTGATGTCCGGCCCAATTCGAATAGAAAATGAGTTGGGCTGTGTTGGATAATCATAGATGAGATATTCTCCCAAGTAAACCAAGCCCAACTCCAAACCCAAATCACTAGGCCTAAAATTAACATCTTGGTTACCAAGTTGCTTAGATAAAAAATTCAAATTACCCTAAATACACTACAAGTATGAAGTCCGAGAGGGTAACAAATAATTAGGTACAAAAATAAGAAGAGACAATGTGATGAAATTGGGCTAAAAGTCAGAGAGTGATGATTTAAGTGAATATATTAAACCCACTATACTTAATTTATTGGGCTCCATAATCCATTGGCATTAAGTATACGGATGAAGGGAAGGGTCCCAAACTCATTGGAGCCGTTGATATATATATATTGTTGTTTTTTTTTATTTTGTTGTTGTCTGATATATATAATCCATTGCCATTTGCTAAATTATCTATTTTGTATATAAACGCCATATTCACATTTCAATCTTTAATTATACGAATCGACAGTTGTGATTTGAAGTATTAATGATAAAGAGACGTACCTAAATAGTTTTTTTTTTTTTAGTTGTTGGATGTATGGATGAATCTAACGTTGTATAGGAGCTTGCAGATTGAATTTCGTAAAAGACGAATAATATGTATGATGTAATCTCTTTGCTATATCATTATTAAAAAAAAAAAACATTTTTGAAGACTTGGACCCAACGAAAAGGTGGTTGGTGTTGTGTTTCATGGGGGTTGGTACAGTTTGAAGCTACAGCATGTACCATCTACCAAACAAACACAATCTCTACATGAATCTGATGAAACCCAAATTTAGAATCAAATAATATAATTTATGAATATCTACAATCTCTTTTTACATGAATGATGAAACCCAAATTTAGAATCAAAATATAATTAACGAATATCTTTCTATTTGTGTCTGACACAAAATAAGCAGCAATGGCTTCTGCGACTTTCTAACATATTTACCTTCATGTTGAAGTGTCTACCCCTCCATTTTTCCACGTCCAATAAGCGTTAAAAAAATATCAATTATTCATCGTCTCCTCAGCCATCCCCGGCCCTATTTAACCTAATCTTTGAGAAGATGTATCCATTGCAGGACTGTGACCATTGTTTTTGTACAATATATTTGACATGTCACAAATTATTATAAAATATCAAAATTCATATTGCAGATTTTCCAGTATTATAAAACGCACATGCCATAACATGAGGTAAAAAAATCTTTTATTTTTTAATGAGAACTATGTGCCGATCGCTAGCGCATCCAGGGCCCCAGTGCCCAGCTCGGCCGGAGAGGCCTAGCCTGACGGCGCCGGGCTCTAGACGAAGCGGCGGCCTCCCCTCTAGAACCGCTCATGGTCTCGAGGATGGCAAATAATATGGGGGGCTGTTTCAAGTGCTCTCCCATATCCAATATTAATCTTCTCCCCTAGCGGGGAAGATGGGAAAACACCCAGCCAGTTGAGGTGGGATAAAACAGATAACTTAACCCTTAAGACTCTAGATTGCCTTGCCCAAGAGTTCTCCGCCTTACTATATTTAGAGTAGTGGTCGATCCCTCGGGAGTTACATTCGTAACTTAATGTTATGTTCACGCGGTGATATCGGAGCCGTCGGTGCCTAGCGAGAAAATAAAGCCTCATTCCAGGCGTGGACATTTTGACGCGTTATGTATGACTTTAAAACTCAATAATAAATTGGCACATGGGTGCTCGAGACATTTGCATATTGCTTACACTACGTGCGACTTAGACGCATTTAAAATTATTGATGAGAATTGTGAACTTTTGGAAAAACATTATATTTTAGATGAGTTTTTTTAGTGAACAAATTACATGAAAATTTTATGCCTAACCCATCCAAACCGATATAAACTAAACCGTTAATAATGGTTTGGATTGGAACGATTTTAATTCTATTTTTTAAAAGTTCAAACCCTATCCAGCCGTTAAGATTTCAGGATTTGGATTTTGATGAAATCCGCATTGATCCAAACCGTGCCCACCCTTACTTATGATAACAAAAAATAAAGAATCTGATTATGTTGAGTGCTTTAAAAATTCAAAAATGTTATCGAATAATTAAGATACAAAAATACAACAATTAAATATTTATATAATTTTTATTTCATTATACATGTTACCCTTTTATCCTTAATATATTAGACTATCCTTAGTTATTAAAATATTTCCTATTATAAAACTTTGTTAAGTAAGGACATTTTTGGCATTAAGAAAAATATAACCAAATTCAACTTCACTCTTTTACTATTTTGTCCTTAATTATTAAATTATTTCCTATTATAAAACTTTGTTAATCTAATACAAATAAGACTTCGGCCTTCATATATATATAGATACATCCATTTATAATAAGAATGATAGCATGGATGACATACAAAGAAGACAGAGCCGGATCTGGCCTAGGTCAACCAGGGCGACCACCCTAGGCCCACGGACCTGGAGGCACCAAAAAATTTAATTTAATCTTTTTTTTTATGGAAAACAAAATTAAAGAACGTCAAATTTTTTTGAAACAATATTTAAATTTTAGAAGACTTTAAAATTAAATTTTTTATTAATGAATTGAGCCCACATTCTTGAAAAGTATTGATAAGGTTATTCTGATTGATGTATAGTTATTTATTATCTGTACATTTCTTGTAAAGTCATTAGGACTTTAACTCTTATAGTAGCTGCTTATATATATATATTAACGTATTGGCTACTGAATAAATATTGAGTTACACTATAATTTATAGAAAGAGTTATTTAAATTGAATTAGAAGAGTTCAATTTAGCTATATATATAAATATTTGATAATTTCATCGTTTTTTATCATAAAGTATTACAATGTGATTATGTTTTCTATGTACGAGTAATGTGTTCAAATTTTTGAATTTTTTTTGTGTATTACTAGAAAGATGAAAAAAAATTAAAAATTTAGAAAGTAGATATATATATATATATATATATATATATATATATATATTTTTGTGTAAATGTAGGCTATGTGGGCACTTTTAAAATTTTCGCCTTAGACCTCGAATTTTTTGAACCGGCCCGGCAAGAAGATAGGGTATTCATCTTATTATGCTTCAATATTTCTAACAAATAGCAGGTTATCGATCAATTATAAATTAATCACCGCCCATGGATGAGTTAGTCTCGAATCTTGGATAATTAAAAAAGTCAAATTTAAATCACAACGGTAAAAACACGCATAATATAATTAAATTAGTTACGACAGTGTATTTCAAATTTCGAAATATATATAATGAGCTCCAAATAGAATTTACAATTACCCTTGAACCTTAGTATACTATAGCGGAATCGATAATTGGCAGATAGTTATGTTGGTCAAGTTGAAGTTTACCCTTCCCTTTTTTTTCATTTATTTATTTTTATCATTTTTTATCTTTGCCTCACATTCTTTATAAGCTAATTTAGCCTAGTGGATCGACTTATGATCACGTTGGATCGTCCCCACCGTACCCTTACGGTGGTTCCGCCATTGAACACGAATATATTGACATTAGTACGTATATGCATATAGCAAGGTAGGTCAAAACGGAAAACCCGGCCAGCCAAAAATAAAAACTTCAAAAATTTTGATAGAAGAAAATTGAAGACTTTTTGGTCTTTTATTTGCTTTTATTGGTTTTTATGCACAATTGGATTGCTGGAGATCAATTATTCCTCATATTCGTCATGCTCTACATGTTCTTCAAGACCAAATGTGATGAGTTTGACGACGGTGACAATTTCTTTTAATAGAGGTAGTTTATTTAGGGTTATAGGTGTTTTTAGGGTTTTTGTTGTTTTGGACTTGATTTGTAATTTTGCATAATTTCAGTGATGTGAGTTTGTTAGTTGTTAGTGCGGCTTTGTCCACGTTATTAATATCATATTAACTTGTGGGTCTTGCTGTCATAGTTTAATTTTGATGGTATGGTTATATTTGTTCTTTATGATGTACAATGATATCATTTTGTTTAAAAAAAAAAGAGAATTAGTGACAACCGAGGTGAGACTTGAGATCCAGATGCATATGGTATATATGATGATAAATACTTACTATAGATAATTATAATTATAATTTAATGGGATATATATATATATATATGTAGATGTGTTGGTAGATAAGAATAAGTGAAAATTAATATCATCATCGACCTGGTTGCATCCTGCTTTTGTCTAACATTTGCATCCAGTCTATATTTATTGTGTCTGTTTTCACAATATAGAGTCAACGTAAGTAATTCAACGTAAGTAATTCGAGAGTGCACGTTCTGTGCTGTGTAGTTTGCGACCTACAAGGCTAAGTTTCAATCGAGGGAAATTTCGGCAGCATCTCCCTACTGTTCTCCAAATGCACGACGTATATATTATAAACAAATATCTAGTATGCATTCGGAGAACATTGAGGGGATACAAACTTAATTTCCGACAATAGAAACCTAACCTCGTAGACCGCCAACTACACAACACATAGTTGCGCACCCCCAAATTGTCCGAATAAATGGACAATTCAAGAGCCAGTCAATCAACCTGATTCACTGACTCTCAAACGGGTCTAAAGTTTTTCATTGAATTTCATTATACGAAGTTAATCAACTCGATTAACTTCGCATAAACGATTATGAAATATGAACATATTTCACCCCTTCGGAACTACATAAAGCGCTTCATAAAAAATATCAAAACAAATTCACAAATACAATCATTTATTAATTATGCATAAAATAGAGTTTGTAATTTTCTAATTTCCGTACATATTTTCTATTTTTCTATTTTCCTAACATATTTTCTAATTTCCTAACATATTTTCTAATTTGAATATTTTCATTACATATTTTTTATTTTCCTAAAATGTTTTCTAATTTCCTAACATATTTTCTATTTCCCTAATTTCATAACATATTTTCTATTTTCACATTTTCCTAACAAATTTTCTAATTTCCGACACAAATTTCTACAAATTCTAAACAATTTCTACACTTTTTCCAAAATAAATACATAATTTCCTAACATAATTATATCCAAAATTCTTAAAAAAATTAAATTGAGAGGCAAACACACATACCTTTTTATAAGTATTCCTTCAAATCAACCACAAATTTCCTAAAACACAAAACATAATTAGTTTCCAATAAAAAATCAAAATTTCAAAACTAAAAAAATTAAATTTCTCAAACCTTCAAAATTGATATTGGCGATTGAGAGAGAAAGGGATTTGATTTGTATTGAAAATGGTGATGAGATGATGATTGTAGCTAGAAAGAGAGACTGAGTGAATGAGAGCGAAAGAGAGAGAGAAATATAGAGAGATAATGAGTCTGATATTGAAGGCAGAGAGGAAGAAGAAGAAAGGAGCGTCTGTGTTATTTAGTGTGTTTAGAATTTTGCCTGACGAAGCATATTCGCAAGGCCAAGTTTAATGATTCGTCGGGCAAAATTAAGTCAACGCCAAGTGTTACTTGACGACCAATATTCATCGTTGGATCTAATCTTGCCCGACGGATATAACCAAATCGTCGGGCTAACCCTTCTTATTTTACGCGCTAACAACTTGTTCTTCCCGCCAACACCTTACCCGGCGAGCCTTTATTTTCTTCGGGCAAAATACATTTACGCGGCGAAAACTACTTCGTTGGGCAACCTCGATTTTCTTGTAGTGTTACTGTCTTGGCTAATGAATAAATATTGAGTTACACTATAATTTACAGAAAGAATTATTTAAATTGAATTAGAAGAGTTCAATTTAGCAATATATATATATATATATATAAATATTTGATAATTTCACCGTTTTTTTTATCATAAAGTATTACAATGTGATTATGTTTTCTCTATATGAGTAATGTGTTCAAATTCTTGAATTTTTTTTGTGTATTATTGGAAAGATGAAAAAAAATTAAAAATTTAGGAAGTACATATAATTTTTTTTTTCTGTGTGTAAATGTAGGCTATGTGGGCACTTTTAAAATTTTCGCCCTAGGCCTCGAATTTTTTGGACTGGCCTGCATGAAGATAGGGTATTCATCTTATTATGCTTCAATATTTCTAACAAATAGCAGGTTATCGATCAATTATAAATTAATCACCACCCATGGATGAGTTAGTCTCGAATCTTGAACAATCAAAAAAGTCAAATTTAAATCACAACAATAAAAACGCGCATAATATAATTAAATTAATTACGACAATATGTAATTCAAATTTCGAAATATATATAATGAGCGCTCCAAATAGAATTTAGAATTACCCTTGAACCTTAGCATATAGCGGAATCGATAACTGGCAGATAGTTATGTTGGTCAAGTTGAAGTTTACCCTTTCCTTTTTTTTCATTTTTTTTTTTATCATTTTTTATCTTTGCCTCACATTCTTTATAAGCTAATTTAGCCTAGTGGATTGACTTACCATGTTGGATCGTCCCCACCGTACCCTCACGGTGGTTCCGCCACTGAACACGTACGAATATATTGACATTAGCATATGCATATAGCTAGGTAGGTCAAAACGGAAAAACCGGCCAGCCAAAAATAAAAACTTAAAAAAATTTGATATATAGAAGAGAATTGAAGACTTTTTGGTCCTTAATTTATTCGATTTTATGCGCAATTGGATTACTGGAGATCAAGTATTCTTCAGATCCGTCATGCTCTACAAGTTCTTCAAGATCAAATGTGATGAGTTTGACGACGGTGACTATTTCTTTTAGTGGAGGTAGTTTATTTAGGGTTATAGGCGCTGTTAGGGTTTTGGTTGTTTTGGGCTTTGTGGACTTGATTTGTAATTTTGCATAATTTCAGTGATGTGAGTTTGTTAGTTGTTAGTGCGGCTTTGTCCACGATAGTAATGTCGTATTGGCTTGTGAATCTTGCTGTCATAGCTTGATTTTGATGGTATGGGTACATGTTCTTTATGATATACACTAATACCATTTTTGATTATAAAAAAAAAGAATTAGTGACAATCGAGGTGAGACTTGAGATCCAGATGCATATGGTATATATATGATGATAAATACTTACTATAAATAATTATAATTATAATTTAATGGGATATATATAGATGTGTTGGTAGATAAGAAGAATAAGTGAAAGTTAATATCATCATCGACCTGATTCCATCAACATTTCAGAATCACACGAGCACAGCTAACCCCTTTTACTCGTATATATATATTGCTATTGGTTAATAATTAGTTAATTATGACGTAATCCTAAAGACTTAATTTCCAGCTTGTTTACTCTCTATGGCTAGGGTAGTGACTAGTGACGTCTCACCAATCAGACAAACATTATTGTCTGAACCTAGGATTGATGTGCTTCTCTAGAACACCGAGACTTTTCAAGTTGGAATTTAATTCCTACAAATTTGGAGAAAATAATAAAACAAGTAAAATTTAAAGAAGAAAACCAAAAACAGTAGAGAGATGGGGAGGTTAGTTAAGCTTAAGATGGTGAGATGCGCATGCAGCATTCACTAGTCTCTACTCTGTCTCCCAAATTTCTCGTGTGTAACATTTCACCCGTGAGTCAAACGTCCTCTCACGTGTCAAACTCACACGCTTCAACCCAGGTCTTAGGTTAATTGCTTAACTCGATCGGATATTTTAGGTTTAAAATATAGATCGATATCATCTCTGATTATCTATATATTTAGGCTTTGAAGGATATGACAAAACCAGAGGTTAACCAGTACTCTCATGGGAAAATCAACTCACACACACGCACGCTATCTCTCTATCTTTCTCCGCCCACAAGCAGGTACTTTCTATGCTTCGATCTTCTTCGTCCGTATATCATTTATCCATCATGTCTCAGCTTTTTCGTATATGTTTTAATTTAAGCTTTATAAGCTTTTTTCGGAGATGGATATGGATTATTAATATAGCTATATATGATGATGGTGCAGTTGAATTTGGAGCAGCGTGCATATATATAGTAGAGAAAGAAATTTGAAGATGATGATATGAATCTCATCTTGATGATGATGATGATGACATATATGGGCAAAAGGGCGGCCGGGGTGAGTAGATTCCATGCGATGCTTGTCATGGGAGCAGTCCTTTCTTGAATTACCCTTTGTTTCGTTGTCTGTTCGACCTTGAACCTACCCTTACCTACCTACCTACCTACCTCCGTCGCATACGCCTGCATGTCCTATCTAGCTACGAATATATCATATTCGTGATGATCGATCATCGTTTATATTAAAACCCTAACTCCAATTCTAGATATATGCTTAATTACAGCTTACATCTACTGAGATTCAGTGTCTCTTCCTAATATAGAATCAATTTAGGTATATATGAGAGCAAGCAACAAAAACCAAATTAATTAATCAAGCTCATCGATCTTCAAGGTGAGGTATGATCTCCACACTTGTCTGAAATTTGTGCGACTTAATTTATATATGCGTGTGTGTATATATATGTCTATATATACCACAAACTAACTAATTATTGATTTTATTTTCATATATATATATATATATATATATATGCATGAACATGTGTACTGCATCTATATATATATATATGTATGTATAAAATTATATTTGCCTTATAGTTTGGTAGGTACGGTACTTCATGTGATTGTAAACACTAAATTAAAGGTTTATATATAACTTTCGATGAGGATTGAGGTGCTCTTAGAATTCGATTGAAATAATTTGCATGCACTATATTTATTGGGACCTATTGGCTTAGGCGAATAGATCGAGTGAGGATGTCGATCCATTCGATTTTATCCTAGCTCGCATTCCCATGATGATCGAGGTGTATATAACACGTGCAAACTTGTATAATTGTTATATATTTTTGGGGTTCGTTTAGATAATAAAAATCTTATTTTGGATTTTATTTTAGAAAGGATTCGATGTAGCTTTTAAGTATACTACCAACAAATAGAATAAAATTAAAGTAAGTTTTTTACAAGTCAAATCTTTGATGATTCTATTCATCATAGATGATATTTGAGTTGCGAAAACATATGGATAGGTATATGACATATATGCATGTGAATTGAATTCTTTATGGTTAAAGAATCTCTTTTTAGTTGCTCAGGAACAATTAAGAAATTATCTAGAAGAAATACGGAGTTATGCTTTTAACGGAAACATGCCATGCAGTGGTGGTCCCTTCAACGTAAGTACATATAATTTACAAATCGATTTCAAAAAGTAGATTCGAATGATACATGGTTTTTTAAGTTCCACCATTCATTTTTGTGGGGATGGAATTTGAACTTCAAAATTTCAAGAAACTTATCTTCTTCCAACTAATTAAGGAGATTCATAATCAATAAAAAATTAAATGATAATTATAAATTAAGGTCATAGCTAGGGTAAGTCAATGTATGTCGATCTCATGATCTTAAAGTTGAGTTGAATTCATACATTATATATATTTCAAGTGAAATATGAAATGACAAGCATTCTAAGCTAGATAATCAAAAGGAATTTAATTAGTACTCTACCAAAAACTTAAAATGTTACGGGTTACAAATCTTTAAGAATTTAAGTACGAGAAAATCAATTAAGGGCATGGTGTTACATATGATACATGACTTGAAAATAATAAAGTACGTACTAACTAATAATTAAATTATATTATTGAACTTCTTGATCTTATTTTTTACTTTTTTTGTGATATTTGAGATTGAATTGATTATTATGTGACACTATTGTTAAATTCTTCCAATAAACGCGGTTGGCAGTGCTGAAAAGTGAAAAGTACATACCCCTATGTGCTTATAAGCTTATATTGAAAGCAATTTCAAGTAATTTTTTGGAGAAACTATTGAATTTTTAACAATTTTTTTGTTGTGATACGAACTTAATTATAATAGCCACGCTTCATATATATGGAGAAATACTAATCCAAAAACTTGTAATTTTTTGCTACCCAAATCAAATGGTACAGATAAATAATTGTACGGCATCTATCTATACATACATATATATAGAGGATGGATGAGTATAATATATACTGTGCAGTATATTATAGCTAGGTTTATTGGTACCTTAATTGAATTTAGAAATTAAGAAGATGATATATAGAGCAAGCTCATGCTCATGGTGGATGGACTCCTAGCTTGAGATCCAATCCAACCGGCCCCTTTTTATTTCATTTTGGTAGTTTCTGATGTGTGAAATTATATATACTGATGCAATGACATTCAACTATATATGAATTCACAATCCGAAAAACCTCCAAGCTGTACTTGTTTGGAGTCCATATCCTCGGAAAGTTTGAAGGAACAAAGACAATGAAACTTGTTGGTTGTTCCAATATTAGCTAGGAATGAAGAGGATGATGAAGAGGAAGTTGGGCAGTGGGTATGTAGGTACAATATTAATGCAGTAGCATGGGATAACTGAACAAGCAGTTATTAGTATTACCAAGACTCTGCATGCAGCTGCAGCTTCATTATATTCTGATCAGCTATATACCTGCTAGCTTCATTGTTCGACTCACTCCAATTCATCTCCTTAGTGGGTCCATATATAAATATCCATATATGGATCGATAATATTCTACCTTTCTCCTTTTGGTACGTATATGCCTTCTCTTTTTGGTATATATACTTCTCTTTTTTGTACATCCTACTTCCATATATATATATATATGATATATGTCATGTTGTGTTCATTATTGTAAATTAGAAAGAGTGCGTTTTTGATTTGTAGGCAAATGCATTGCATGTGTGGATAAGTTATATATATATATAGGTATATATGTAATTTATAAGTTGGTATATGCGTGGACCTGGAGGATGATCGAGTATATATGCACTTATAGTAGCAGTGCAAGTTGCAAGTATTATATACTTACTGATCTGATGGATCTCGATCACATGCGCTGATCTGCTTCTGATCAAGTAAGTTATACTTACTGATCTGATGGATCTCACATGGGCTGGATCTGCTTCTGAAGTTCTGGGCTATGATCATAATAATATGTGTGATCGATCATCATCGTCATCACTATTCACCAACCACCATGATGAGTAGTGTAGGGAAGGATGAGAGTCACAGTAAGAGATGAATGGAGTGGAGCCCTGGACTCTGGAGGTAGGAAATCCACGTAGCTAGGTATAGCGTATAGGTAGAGGTCGATCTGACAATGAATGTGAGGTTTATGCAAGGGACTGTTGGCTTGACAAGGCTTGGCATGGAATTTGACACCCCCAACACATCATCGATGCACACTTAATTACCATCAGATTTCAGATCGACGCACGTACGTACAACCTTCCAACTTAAACCAAAATGGTAAGAAAAGCACACTTCGATCTACCTCCTCATATTCTAAATTATATTACTATCTCTACTTTTATGAAGGCCATCTCTACTTCTTGCTATATTCTTTTTTTTTTTTTATACTTCTTGTTATATTCTTAATGAATCATATGTACCATATATATATATACTCATTTTTTTATTTAAACTGATTTCTTATACATACGTCCTCAATTAAATAGTATCTCTGTAAAAATGGATCACTGTTAACACATAAATGAAAAATTAATGGTTGTAATAACTATGATACGGTACGTAGTTGCAGAAAACAAAAGTTAAAATAATTAAAACGTGCAAATGAATACCCATCCATCCAATAATATAAGGTAAACATCAAATAAATGAGTGGAGGGTGCTATATATCAAGATCATCAAAAAATATCTGGAACTGGTAGGGTATTATTATATTTTAACAGGAACGCACCACACGTACATTATTAACCCTAGAGCAAGTGGGTACGTGCATCACCATGGCCCAGCACGTTAAAAATTGACAGAATGTGGTCAGGCTATCTAACAACCATCTCCTTATTGAAGGATACACTTGGATGAATGGTTGAGACTTAAAGAGTTAAAGGAGATCAATATATACCATCCTTTGAGGTACTCTATCTCTGCAATCTGGTTCAAAAACGAATCAAACTGTTTAGCTTTTAGATCTCCATTTAGGGAAGGAATCGATTATTTAAACTTGCCATATTCTTCTCCTGCACAGCAATATGTACTCCTCCTTGTTTATATGTTACTGATTATACTCAATTCAAAAGTCAGAACAAGAAATGAATAAAAGGAAGAATGTGAAAAAGGTAATCTGAAAATCAATTATAAACCGTATATATATATGGTTATCATCCTAAACTTTTTTTTTTGTTTTAGAGAAAGAATTAGCTAGATTCGCCTCTTTGATTTTTTTTATTATTACGCCAATAATTTACACTTTGGTGATGATTCTTTTTCATAAACAGTGGGATAGTTGGGTCGGTTTTCATGGGTGCCCTACTCGATCCCATTTAGGGAATAATAGTAATTCCCGGTACTCTGAAAAAGGAGGTTGGTCGATCGGACTAATAACAGCTACAATTTACACCGTCGTCCTTCAGACCGATCGACGTCCGAAAGCAATTAACCAGTGTAGCCTCTAGTGTCAATATAATTGGATTGAATACTAATTAGTCAACTAGTACGAGATGTAAATGTCGTTGAGATGTCCGGAGGAGAGAAATCTATGTCGGTAATTATTACCGCATGAGGAAATATATATACAGAAGATCAGCTTTGTTTGAAGAATGAAAAAGTAAATTGGTGAGCCTTCAACGCAAGCAAAAGCTATGCATATAGGGTGGGGTGCAACTTTCTTTGAAAGGTTGAAATCATTCAACCAAGTGCATGAAAACAATGAACTTGAAATGAGGAGAAAGAAGACTTCTCAAATTTTCTCATTGTTGAGTTTTATTTACCCTTGTGCCATTAATTAGCTATATGCCTGTAAAATGGCACGATGGATTTCATTAGAAATCATCCGAAGATCATCCAAACCTTAGATAGTTTCTCACTTGTTGGAATTGAGAGCAAAAAATCCTCAATTCAGTGAGAAGAGAAAACCTCTTTGAGAGATTCAATTAGCCACTTTATTAAGAATTGAGTCATTTGAGTGAGATTATTTATTGTAATTCCAGTAACAATATTAATTGATGGTGGACACATGCACGTTAATTTGCTAAATCACGTTAATTCGGTATCTCCTTAATTTATATTTTATTTTTTCTTACCCATTTTAATTACACGAGGGGAGGGTAAGGTTTGACCTTTATTTTTGTTACCATTTCAATTACACGAGGAGTGGGTAAAGTTTGATCCAAGGATAACCAATTATCCAGTGGCCTTGTATTAGGCGGCATCTTTTTATTTTTCTTTATACAAAGATATTGAGTATTGACCTTATTTTTTTACGAGAATCAATCCCGAAACATCTCATATCATCTGTGGAGATGAATACTATTAGGCTATAGCACTAAATGACTATTAACTAAGTGACATCATTCCAACAAGTCACAACTCATAACCAATTGATTAATTAATTAATTAATTAGTAATCGGTCAATTATTATCACGTGTAAAGATTAAGTATATATATATATATATATGAAGTCGCACGCTTAATCATCGGTTATTAGACAACATTAATTAATATATATTGTCGTACTTGCAACTTGATTGACAAAAGAAAGAAAGAAAGCTTCCTCCTTATCTCTATAAATTGAAAGCTAATACGAGTCTCTTGCTCATCAGCCTCAGCAAGACTCCAACTCACAGCTAACTAGCTAGTTAACTCCCTTCTATAAACACCAGGTTCCTTCCTCTTCTTCTTCAAGCTTCGATCCTCCTATTTTTCTTCTTCCTCTTCTTGTTTGATTCATATAACTTGTACTGATAGTCCAGTGTTATTTTTTCTTCAGGTGGCCATGAAGGGATTCGAAGGGATTGTTTTGATCTCGACAATTAAGGCCGGGTGAGTGGATTCCATGCTATATGCTTGTCAAGTGAGCAGTCCCTTTGCAAAATAATCATAGTTTCATTGTCTGTTCGACCTGAGATGATATCAACAACCCTACAGTATATAAAGGCTCCCTACAAGTACCTAGCTAGCTAGATAGAGTACTCCTGAAAACCCTAATTACAAATTATTCACGTTTAGTTCATTAATTTCCTTGATTAAATACAACATCATTATTCATCCATTCATGGTCTAATATATATGCACATGATAATTATATATTGTGTGGGATCTTGTAATTTGAAATTATGACCTAGAATATATATATTTACAAAAAATGTAAACTACTCTTAGTTTGATTCATCGATAATAAATTTATAGTTTGATATCCGATAAAAATGGTTGGGTATATATATACTTATAAAGATCTTGTGGAAAAGAATTGTTCAAAGTTATGAATTTTTAGATTTTCTAGGTTTTCAGTGCATGTTAAATTATGTTTGTTGCATCAACATTTCAACATTATATATATCAGTAATTAATATCTGTATAGTACTACTGAGACCAAATGGAACAGAATAATTAGCTCCATGTGAGGTAATTTGGTAATATAAACATCAATTATATGGGATATGGGTAAGTAATCTTTGTGGTCTCCATCATTTATGAGGTACGGTGTACGTACCTACATATATGTTCTTACATATATATGTTCGGGGCCACTCTAGTAATTGTCAAATTAGTTATATATATATAGGTCGGGCAGACAATGAGCCTGAGATATAAGCAAGAGACAGTTCATTTGACAAGGGTTTGTATGGAATTCAACATCTTCATTAATAATCATGACGACCAATCGGATGTTCATCATCAACTACTTTGTCCTCAAAAATGGTGATCATGAGTACTTCCAGGTAAGACTAATAATAAGAGTATATATACACTTTTGGATCTCAAGGTATACTCAATCTGATCGGGAAATCTTTCCCGGTCATCATATTTTTCTTCCCTCTTCACATTATTAGGGTTCTTAATCAGTAATCAAAATATTTCAGTTTATTGATTTTTCTTCTTCTAATTATCTTATATTTTGGAACAAATTAATAATATACCACAGTTTTCTGCAGGTTCACTCCAATGATGAACAAGCAAAGGCAACATTAGCAAGCATATGAAGAAGCTACACCACATTAGATAATTTGATAGTCCTTGGGATATATTGTGGCCACAATATTGCCATTGTGTTAACTTGTGCATTTTGTATTCTCTGAGATATTGATCAGCTGCCAAAAATTCAAAATAAATACGGTCATGTTAATTTGTTGTTTGTGAATTATTAGTGAGAATAATCACGGTTATATTTCTAATAATTTGAAATTTGAAACTTCATTAAACAGAAGATGCCTCTGTTGGAATTTTGAGATGAGGAAAGAAAGAATTCGAGATGAAGAAAGAGAGGATTAAGGAGAGTAGGGTATAGGAAAGGAAGAGATGAAGTATAATTTCTGCTTCTCATATATTTTCACTCCAATACATACATACAATACTTCAACACTTATATAATGATCACTTACAGCAAGTAACAAACTCTTGCAGCTCATGACAGCTAGGGATAGCTAACTAATCAGGACAATTGTAGAAACTAACCTACAGCTAAGGGAGGAGCAGTCTAACAACCTAACTGAATCTGTTGGATACTAACAAGATAGCTAACCAACTAACAATACATCTAGCTAATCAAGACAGCTAACCATATCATTCCATATTATTCAACAACCTCCCTCAATATGATGCTGGAGTCCTGAAGCATGAGATTGTCCCGATAAAACTCAAACCGAGGCGTGTGCAACCCATGAGTCATAACATCAGCTAGCTGGTCCCGAGAGGAAACATGCGCCAAGCGAAGATCCTTACGTTGAACCTGCTCATGAACAAAATGCACGTCGATCTCAACGTGTTTAGTACGGCCATGAAAGACCGGATTATGGGCCATCTGAATAGCCGAGACACTATCGCACCAGATCAAGGGCGGGCGAGAAAGAGGAAGATGAAGATGAAGCTCAGCCAACAGGTACGTGAGCCACTGTAGTTCACAAGCAGTGCTGGCAAGAGCCCGATACTCCGCCTCGGCAGAAGAGCGAGACATAGTGGTCTGCTTTTTGGCACCCCACGAAATGGGATTGCGACCAAGAAAGACAATGTGACCAGAAGTCGAACGGCGGGTATTGGGATCACCACCCCAATCGGCATCGGAGAAGGCGTGAAGACGAAGCGGGCCAGAGACATAACGGAGACCAAAGGCCATAGTACCCTTTAGATAGCGAAGAATACGTTTGACAATCATTAGGTGAAAGTCCGTGGGAGCATGCATGAATTGACACACAGTATTAACAGCAAAAACAATATCCGGGCGGCTGAACGTCAAGTACTGCAGAGCACCAACCATGCTCCGATAAAGAGTGGGATCGGGAAGCAAGAGGCCATCATTCAGCAGTAACTTAGTATCAGGAACCAAAGGAGTGGAAACAGGACTACAATTAGACATCCCAACCTTACTCAGAAGCTCCCGGGTATACTTACTTTGATTAATAAACAAACCGTTGGTGTGAGAACTCACATGGAGACCAAGGAAATAGGACAGAGCCCCGAGATCTTTCATGTCAAACTCAGTGCCCAAGGCACGAATCAAACGGGTCATCGCAACAGGATCATTCCCAATCACGATGATGTCATCGACATATAGCAAAACAATAAGAAGAACCGGCCCCTGATGAAGAACAAATAAGGCAGAATCAGAAAGGAATTGAACAAACCCCAAAGTAAGCATATGACCAGTAAACTGAGCATTCCAAGCGCGAGGAGCCTGCTTCAGGCCATAAAGAGACTTTTCCAACTTGCACACATGAGAAGGGGAGTG
This sequence comes from Oemleria cerasiformis, assembly GCA_037349345.1. NCBI lineage: Eukaryota > Viridiplantae > Streptophyta > Magnoliopsida > Rosales > Rosaceae > Oemleria > Oemleria cerasiformis. Next base: position 10,798,605 of record JAZGTL010000031.1, read on the forward strand.
AGAATCAACAATACCGGGAGGTTGATCCATGTAAACCTCTTCATAAAGAACACCATGAAGAAAAGCATTTTTGACATCAAGCTTTCGTAATTGCCAATTGAAGTAAGCGGCTAAAGCAAGAATGAGCTGCACTGTGGTATGCCTGACAACTGGACTGAAAGTTTCATCATAATCAATCCCAGCCTCTTGAAGATAACCCTTAGCAACCAGGCGTGCCTTGTGTCTTGCTACCGAGCCATCTGCATGGCGCTTCAACTTGAATACCTACTTACACCCAATAACACTCCGATGAGCAGGTAATGGAACCAATCGCCAAGTGTGCTGTTGCTGGAGAGCAGTAAATTCCTCGTGCATGGCGTGACACCACTTAGGAACCTGGGAAGCCTGTGTATAGGTCACTGGCTCAAGAAGGGACCAACCGAAGAGGTGACGTGCAAAGCAAGAAAGCCACGACACCTAGGTCTGGAGATGCCATTTTTAGACCGAGTGACCATAGGATGGGAATAAGGCACGGCAGAGAGACCATGAGATGAAATGGGAACATGCATGTCAACCACCAAATCAATAGAGGGCGTGGAGCCAGGAGAGGCATGAGCAGTAGGGGATAAAGAGCCTGAAGTCATAGAGACTGGTGATAAGCCAGGAGCAGGAGGAGATGACGATGGTGAATGAACCACAGGATGCGCATAAGTAGACCCCGATGCGGTAGGAGAGGGAACCCTGCCAAGTGGAGAACAAACAGTATACAATGGAGTACAACTAGGATGGTTCATCAAGCCACGATCATGTGTGAAGGATGTGTTCATAGACGCATGAGATGAATGGAAAGGGAACTGACTCTCATCAAATACAACATGGCGAGACACAAAGGTTTTCTTGGAGGGAATATGATAACATAGATATCCTTTATAATCAAGAGTATAACCTGCAAAGACACATCGGGCAGTCCGGGGTTCAAGTTTGTGACTAGTATAGGGCAGGAGAAAAGGATAACATGCACACCCGAAAGGTTTTAAGAACTGTAAAGAAGGATAATAACCAAAAAGAAGAAAATCTAGAGAGCTCATATTAAGAACAGCAGTTGGCATACGATTGATAAGAAAATTGGCAGTGGAACAAGCATGAAACCAAAAAGAATGGGGCATAGAAGCTGTTTGTAGCAAGGTAATGGTAGTTTCAATGAGATGCCGATGTTTTCTCTCAGCAAGCCCGTTTTGTTGTGGTGTATAAGGACAAGACTTGAAATGAAGACTGCCTTTAGACGTAAAGAACTCAGTCATGGCTTTGTTGACAAACTCACCTCCGCCATCACTTTGGAACACTTTTATAGATTTTTCAAAGAAATTAAGAACATAAGAGTAGAATTTCACAAAAGTAGAGTAAACATCTGATTTATTCATTAAAGGATAAATCCAAGTGTAGCGAGTACAGTCATCAATGAAGAGAACATAGTATTTATGACCAAGAAGAGAAGGACAGGGACTAGGACCCCAAACATCCGAATGAACTTTAGCAAAAGGGTGAGAAGTCCTATTGACAGAAGAAGAAAAGGACAATCTAGATACTTTGCCTTGAAGACAAGGTTGACACACATGGGAAGGTAACTCAGGAGAGCAGAGAATTTGAGCTTGGGCAACCATAGTAGAAAGAACAGCATGGGCAAGATGACCAAGCCTCTGGTGCCATAGTGAAGAGGGTATTGTCTTGCCTACACAAGCAATAGAAGACAAGTGAGGAGATGAAGAAGATGAAGATAAAGACTTAGGAAGGGGATATAAACCACTAACACTAGGAAGTTTGTACAGAGTCCTCCCCGAGTGATCCTGAATACGAAGATAGTGAGCATCAAAAAACATTTGACAGCCATTATGCAAACATAATTTTTGCTTAGAAAGCATATTATGAACAAGACGAGGTACATGATACACATCCTTCAATTGAAAATCATGATCGATAATAGGCAAGGTAAGAAAACCAACACTAGCTATACAAAGAACAGCTCCATTACCAACTGAAATACCTGATTTAGAGGGACAAGCGTGAGCTTGTTGTAAGTGAGAACCATCAGAGATCATGTGATTATTGGCACCAGTATCAGCAAGCCAAAAGTTAGGGTCATTGAACTCAAAAACCGGAGTAGCTGAATAGGCCTGAGGCTGAGTACCAGGTGGAGTAGACACTTCAAAATGGCCCCGTTGTGAGCATTCCAGGGCCTCATGACCAGGAAGCTTACATAGTTGACACAAAGGAGATGGGAGAGCTTGCATGTACTGAGGGGAAGCCCCTAAAACTCCAGGATTTGTGTGACCAGGCGACTGTTGAGGTTGCTGTTGTGGCTGTGAGAAGTAAGGATTGAAGCCATAGGACTGATTACCACCGTTAGGATAGCTATAGTTTTGTTGAGAACCTTGATTATAACCAAAGAACTGAGGATAGCCATGATTAAACTCACGATTATAACCTCCACGGTTACTCCTATTGTTGTTGTTCCAGTTGTTATTCCATCGTCCTCGACCATTATTCCACCGACCTCGACCTTTATTGTTGTTCCAATTATTAGAACCTCTCCCTTGCCAATTAGAGTTATTCCAACCCGTACCTCCCTTTCCAATTAGAGTTATTCCAACCCGTACCTCCCGATTGAGGTGTGGTAGCCACATTCAAGGATTCACTCTAAGAACCTTGACCTTCTTTAGTAGCCACCATTGCGGTAAGCAAGGATTAGTGTGAAGCAAGTTGTGTTGCAACTTTGATAAGGTCTGCTTCTTCAGCTAGCAAAAGAGTCCGAAGCTCAGTAAGGGTAACAGGAATAGGCCGCGCCCGAATGTGAGACTTAAAGGGATGATAATAAGATGGCAGGCCATTAAGTGTGATCAAGATTACCTCTTTGTCAGACACAGGCACACCTGCACTAGCCAACCGTTGCCGAATCTTACTCATGAATGTCTCAACAGAATCAGAACCTTTTTGGATGGTCTGAAGATTGGTCTTTAGCTGCATGAGGTTAGCTTCTGACAAAGAAGTGAAACGTTCTTATAGTGTAATCCAAGCCTCACGTGAGGATTCACAGTTCATTATTTCAGTGAAAGCATCTTTAGATATTGTTGCAATAAGAACATTAAGCAAAGCAGCATCCATATCAACCCAATTTTGAAACGATGCATCAGTAGACAAAGGACACAGACTAGAACCATCAAGATGACCAAACAGATGGAAACCTTTTAGCAAACGCTGAATCTTGATACTCCAAGACACATAATTGGTATCATCTAGCTTCATAGACATGAAATCCGTGACATGTTTAAGAAGATCCATACCAACAGTCATGACGAAAAAAGGCACAGAAAAGTATAAAACAAACTCAATATTACGTACTCGACTAGCAAGAGATGCAAGAAACACTTATCTTGCAGAAGATCTCAACGTGAGAGGTCCAGACAGTGAGCAGAAGAGGAGAAGAGAAAACACGCCCAAAGAGAATGAAGAACCGGATTCATAGGGAGAGAAAGAACACCATAGGCTAATCACGATCTCGATTACACTTGTCACGTTTTTATATGCCATGGCGGAGATACAATTGTTTAGATGGGTGACGGAGTCTCCCTTTCCCGTGTAAGGAGCTATCTTTAAAGGTTTGACCTCGGACCTCCGTCTTGACCGAAGGATTCGGTTGGTGAAATGACCGGTGCTAGTTTTCCCCCAAACCGGTGCCTTGCCCTTTTCTTTATATGTCTCAAGGTTGTGCACCTGGCATATGAGGCTTTCTACCAGGGCATTGCCTTGTTGAGGTGGGGGCGGGTTCGATTGGTGTTCATCTTGGTCGCCACCTCTCACTTGGCTATCTCGATTTCTCCTTCGGCTGTGGGAGTTACGCCCTGTCGTTGAGCCGGTCTCATCTTGAGTTTCCTGGTCGTTTGCCCTTGGTTGATGTTCAGGACCTCTAATCCTCTGATCCTCTTGGTTATGAACCACACCAGAGGCGTGTCTAGCAGTTTGATGGCCTGTCGCAGTTAGGATGGGCAAGGGGGGATGTCTCATTGCCCTAGGGTCCGATGTAGCGTACGTCAGGCGAAGGGGTTCTAACTCGGTTTGCCGATCGTCTAGCAATTGTCGAGCGTCCCGGTAGATTCTCGGTTGAGAGGTTCGGCGGTGCTTTGTGGCTGGATGAGCAATCGATTTCCGGATGAGCTACAGCGAACCCTAGCCTGCGGCTTCTTGTGTTTGTCCGAGGGAATTCGCTCGAGGACAGGTTGATCGATCGGGATCTGGTCGGTTGCGATCTGGTCGACCTGTACAGGGTCAATTGGTCCTTTGTCTCGCGGTTCGTTGCGCTGGGACAACCTTACAAGGGCGAGTGTGCTCTCATACTGCTCTGACAGGACCTGATTTTTAGCATCCATCTTGGCGTTGTGAGCCCTGAGCTCGGCCACTTCTCGTTGGAGATCGTCCAACGTCTGTCTTATCATATCCGGAATGTTGCCCTTAGAGTTCCTTTGCATGAAGGGGGTGTTGTTGAGTTCTCCTTCGTCTTGATCGCCCAACATGATTCTGGAGTGTGTTGGGACAACCTTTGTGGTAAATGAGTTTGTGGGAGGTTGTTTCAGCTTCCCACAGACGGTGCCAAACTATTGATGCCAAAAATGGACCAACTTGGAATTGTCCCTTCGAGTTCGCTTCACTCACTCTCTTTGGGGGTAGGAAGATTTGCAAAGGGAGATAGAAGCAAAGGAGCACCGGTGGGGTGCCGCCCTAGTAGTCTCTGATGCTTGAGTTAGTTAAGTATGGAGGGATTTAGGGAGTGTAAGGGCAAATATGTCATTACTTTTTTTTATGGGAGGTGCCCTTGTATTTATAGTGGCATTAAATGTTGTTGGTGAAACATCTCGATGTGGGATAAATGTCCTTGTCCCTGGAGCTGACGCGTATCCTGGTAGTTCCGAGCTCCGTGGCCGTGTTGACATGGTCGGTCGGAGGGTAAGCCAACCATATCTGATCGGCCCAGTAGCTTTTTGTCTTTTGCCCAAGGCTGTATTGGTGGGATGCACCTGATGTTTGTGGATTTGCATTGCTGTGCTCTTTGTTGAGCCGAAGTCAAGTACGGTTTTGGAGGGCTTTAGTCGGCCTTGACTATGTTGATCAAATTAGGTACGAAAAGTATATATGTCTGTAAAATATATATTTATGATCTTTATCAAGATGATATCACAGCCAAATTAAGTAGATTTAAACCAAATTAATGGAAATAAAACAAATAAATAAATTATGAAAAAGAAAATTAGTAGAGTACGTGTGTAAATTACTCCCCTATATATATATATATATATATATATATATATATATATATGATATATGTCATGTTGTTTTTTATCGATAGGCAAATGCATTATGCATGTGTAGATAAGTTATAGGGTAAAATATATTTTGGTCACTGTGATTTGGGTGGACAACACGTTTAGTCATTGTTTTTTTTATTTTATCAATTTGATAACTGTGATTTCAATAATTAGCAAATCAAAGCATTTAATCAATTTCTGTTAAATATATAAGGGTAATTTAGAACAATATAAAAAAATACATTTATGCCAAAAGCAAAACCCGCATTTCGTCTTCCTCTTCAAATCGGACGCCATGGCGCTACCATGACTTCTTAAAAAAAAAAATTGTATTATAAATATAATGCTCTGAAATTGAATTGAATTCCAATTTAATTTGAAAATTGGATTTCATTTTAAAATTGGAAAGACGAAAATGAAAGAGCAGGGCAATTGGGGAAAGCTATAATGGACATAGCAGCACACAGGCTGTAAGCTTTCACTTCATCAGAAAGTCTGGTAAGCACAGTGACTAAGAGTTTTGGAGTAGCGCACTCATTATAATATTAGCCAATTGAAATTGGCATTCTTATTGGAATGAAATGAAAGAAAGAAAAGAATAGATCGATCTTCAATAATCAATGAATCAAATTATCAACATACTCCTTTTACCAATGCCACCGCCAAGTTATTCGACGCGCTTCCCCTCCATTCAATTGGCTTCTCTAGTATTCACCACCACCAGCAGCAACAGCATATGTTTCACTTAAGGCCTCTGTCCACCACCACAGCCGCTGGAGTTACCAACTCTTTTGAACCCCATCGTCCACCAATTTCATCATCCAGCTCAAGTTCAAAACGACGCAATTTTGACGATGAAGTTGCCGTTTCCGGCTCTGGCTTCACCTCAGTTAGTTAACTCATATTGATCTGAGTGTGGACAATGGACTTTGAACGGAGGGAGGGGAGGTGCTTGCAGGGTTTGGCAGGGAGCTAGGTGGAGGCGGCTGCATGGTATGGTTAGGTTGGCAGAAAAGGACAATACTTGCATCTCACTCTAGTGTTACATCATCGTATATCAACCTTTCGATTTATCTAAGCATCCTTATAAATATATCATAATCGAAATCATTCAACTCTTAAATCATCATTTCAAGATTATTTACGCAAAAATTCAATAAAAATGGAGATCATTTAGTCATTCATATATATCAACTAAATTGACGGTTCATTAGAGGATCTTAATTCTTACAAAAACCGTTGATTTATTTGACACATATGAATAAATAAAATACCTCCAATCTTGTTGATTTTTTACAGAGATCGATGAGCTTGATATGATGATTTAAAGAATGAACGGTTCCGATTATGATATATGTACAAAGACAATTTGATAAATCGAAAGGATGATACGAAAAGATACCACCAGGTAGAATACAAGTATTATCCGGAGAAAAAAGAGCATATTGCTGGTTTTTTTGGTTGTTGTGAGTTTATTGATCCAAAAATTCTAAATTGCCTCTACATATTTAACATAAATTGATTAAATGACTTAATTTGCTAACTATTGAAATCTCAATGATCAAATTGATAAAATTGAAAACACTTAAGTGTTTTCACCCAAACCATAATTACAAATTTTTTTTTCTTTTTTTTGACCAAAAATATCTTTTACCCTAAGTTATATATAGGTATGTAATTAAGTTGGTAATGCGTGGTCCTGGTCCCTGCATGATAAGTACGTAGCAGTACTGCAAGTTGTACCACATACTCATCTGATGGATCTCACATGGGCTCTGCTTCTGAGATTGTGCTATCATACTAATATATCATGTCATCATCCTCATCAATATTCACCATTTCACCGTGACGAGAGTCACAGTAGGAGATGAATGGAGTGGAGGTCGATCTGACAAATGCATGTGAGGTGTATGCAAGGGCTAGCTGTTGGCTTGACAAGGCTTAATTTGCATGGAATTTACACATGATCCAAACTTATCATCATTCACTTCTGGGATCTGGGCGGTCCAACAGGGACCACCACGGTTCCTCTCTTCTCGAGAATTCATACATCCTTTATCAGTATATGGACAATTATCTCACGAGCACAACGTATCAAACATCCATCGAATAGACTAATATGTCCATTAGATAGACTGACTATTTAATCAGAGGTTTGCTGCTCTATCGGATTAAAATACCGACTGTATTATACTAATTGATACGAAATATCTATATATCATAAATATTAATTATATATATTATTATTATTTATTTATTCTATTTTTATTTTAATAAATTATTGATATTATTATTATTACTTCTCAAGATTGCTAGTCATCCGATTATTTAATACGGACAATTTCGAGGGTATTAGTTTAGTTGATGTAGACCGTATAAAGGTACTCAATCATATTAACTTGTTCGGTGGCTAATTAATACGATTAGTACCAAACACTGGTTTCGTATTATATAGTGGAAGAAAGCAATATTAATTGATGGTGGACGCATGCAAGTTAATTTGCTGAACCACGTTAATTCGGTGTCTCCTTTATTTATATTTTATTTTTCTTACCCATTTTAATTACACTAGGGGCGGGTAAAGTTTGACCTTTATTTTTCTTACCATTTCAATTACACGAGGGGTGGGTAAAGTTTGATCCAAGGATAACCAATTATCCAGTGGCCTTGTATTAGGCGACATCTTTTTATTTTTCTTTATACAAGGATATTGAGTATTGACCTCGCTCTTTACGAGAGTCGATCTCGAAACCTCTCATATAATCTGTGGAGAGGAATACTATTAGGCTATAGCACTAAATGACTATTAACTAAGTGACATAATTCCAACAAGTCACAACTTATAACCAATTGATTAATTAATTAATTAGTAATCAGTCAATTATTGTCACGTGTAAAGATTAAGCGCACATATATATATATATATATATATATATATATATATATATATATATATATATATATATATGAAGTCGCACGCTTAATCATCGCTTATTAGACAACATTAATTAATATATATTGTCGTACTTGCAACTTGATCGACAGAAGAAAGAAAGAAAGCTTCCTCCTTCTTATCTCTATAAATTGAAAGCTAATACGAGTCTCTTGCTCATCAGCCTCAGCAAGACTCCAACTCACAGCTAACTAGCTAGTTAACTCCCTTCTATAAACACCAGGTTCCTTCCTCTTCTTCTTCAAGCTTCGATCCTCCTATTTTTCTTCTTCCTCTTCTTGTTTGATTCATATAACTTGTACTGATAGTCCAGTGTTATTTTTTCTTCAGGTGGCCATGAAGGGATTCGAAGGGATTGTTTTGATCTCGACAATTAAGGCCGGGTGAGTGGATTCCATGCTATATGCTTGTCAAGTGAGCAGTCCCTATGCAAAATAATCTTAGTTTCATTGTCTGTTCGACCTGAGATGATATCAACAACCCTTCGGTATATAAAGGCTCCCTACTAGTACCTAGCTAGCTAGCTAGAGTACTCCTGAAAACCCTAATTACAAATTATTCACGTTTAGTTCATTAATTTCCTTGATTAAATACAACATCATTATTCATCCATTCATGGTCTAATATGTGTGAGAATGTGAAGGTATAAAAATCTCACATTGGAAAGTTTTACTTGTTTGCAAAGGCTTATAATAAGGACTTGGGCCTCTCCCCCCATAGCCAATTGGTTTTGGGGTGGAATCTCAACTTTCTTCACGGTATCAGAGCTGGTTATCCCACGTGTAAGATTTAACCGCCACACGTGCTCCACGTCACCTATGAGTTGTCCACGTGTTAGGCTTGAAAATTCACAACACGTGAGGGGGCGTGTGAGAATGTGAAGGTACAAAAATCTCACATTGGAAATTGCACAACTTTTCAAGGGCTTATAAGGATTTGAGCCTCTCTCCTCATAGCCAATTGATTTTGGAGTGAAACCTCAACTTCCTTCAATATGCACATGATAATTATATATTGTGTGGGATCTTGTAATTTGAAATTATGACCTAGAATATATATACAAAAGGTGTAAACTCTTTGTTTGATTCATCGATAATAAGTTTATAGTTTGATATCCGATAAGAACATGTCACCAAGAACTGAAATTTGCCTGTTACTAATGTCGTAACTGAAAGTCGTAACTGAAATTTGTCTGTTACTAACGTCGTAATATTACAAAATTTATAAAGGTAATTAAGACATTTGTAATATTTTATTAAATTTTATATTAAAAATTTTAAATAAAATTAAAACTAATAAAACCTTTCCCCAACCCACCCGTCATCTCCCTTATGTAGCATTTCCTTCCACATCATCTCCCTTATCGTCTCTTCCTCTGCATCGGCATCATCACATCTTTCAAAGCAATCACATTTTCATGCCGGAGGTGTTGGAGCAGCTTCAGCTGCCGCAACGTCCTCAACGCATCAATTCGGTTTTCGAACGCATTGTTGATCTTCTTAATCGCAACTTTCTCGTTCGTTTCCCGGTTCACCGACGAGCAGACGATGCCGTACGCTCCCCGGCCGATCGACTTGATCGGCACGTACTTCGTGTCGATCTCGAACAGCGTCTGCCACATCGAGTAGTAATGCTTTCCTTGGGATCCAATCCCATTTGGAGGCTCAACTTGAGTCGCCATTGCCCTTCGCCTCACATTAATTTCTACTCATCTGCAAATGTTATCAACACCCATGAAAATTGAACAAAACTAAATCAATGTTCGGAAAAAAGTGACATCATTTCAATTTCTCAAAATCACAAATCAAATAAAAATAAATATTACCTTTTTAACTTGTGGGTTTTGAATTCATCCCAAGTTGGCACAATTTGAGCCTCCCAGCCTTCCAATTGTTTGTAGCCCAATTCAAAGGCAACAAGCCCTAATTTCAACTCAAACCCATACCGAGTTGCACAATTTTGGCTCCAGAATTCGGAATTGCCAGTATGGTAACGAATGAAATCGCCAAAGGTGGCTTTGAAATTGGAATTGGAATTTACGATGCGATTTGCGTGTAAAATTAGGGTGTTTGACGAGGAGAGGGAGATCGAAGATCGACAAGCCCAGAGATGATTTCCTCACGCTCTCGAGATCGAAGAGCCTCTCGCCGTCGTAGGTGAAAAGAATTGTTCAAAGTTATGAATTTTTAGATTTTCTAGGTTTTCAGTGCATGTTAAATTATGTTTGTTGCGTCAACATTTCAACATTAGTGCTTCTGTATAGTACTTCTGAGACCAAATGGAACAGAATAATTAGCTCCATGTGAGGTTTGGTAATATAAACATCAATTATATGGGATATGGGGTAACTAATTTTTGTGGTCTCCATCATTTATGAGGTACGGTGTACGTACCTACATATATGTTCTTACATATATATGTTCGGGGCCACTCTAGTAATTGTCAAATTAGTGCTCAGATATTGTCAAATCAGTGCTCTGAAACATAAACTAGTTATATCGGAACCGGTTTCATACCCTAGAATGTTGATATATATATATAGGTCGGGCAGACAATGAGCCTGAGATATAAGCAAGAGACCGTTCATTTGACAAGGGTTTGCATGGAATTCAACATCTTCATTAATAATCATGACGACCAATCGGATGTTCATCATCAACTACTTTGTCCTCAAAAATGGTGATCATGAGTACTTCCAGGTAAGACTAATAATAAGAGTATATATACACTTTTGGATCTCATGGTATACTCAATCTGATCGGGAAATCTTTCCCGGTCATCATATTTTTCTTCCCTCTTCATATTATTCTAGGGTTCTTAATCAGTAATCAAAATATTTCAGTTTATTAATTTTTCTTCTTCTAATTATCTTACATTTTGTAACAAATTAATAATATACCACAGTTCTGCAGGTTTACTCCAATGATGAACAAGCAAAGGCAACATTAGCAAGCATATGAAGAAGCAACACCACATTAGATAATATTGCCATTGTGTGTTGTGCATTTTCACTACAATAAAATCAAGCTTGCCCGGCGAACAGATTTCGTCGAGCAACGTTTGGTCTTCGTCGAGGAACATTAAAAATGAGATGCTCGACCGAAGCTGAGCGCAAAAATGAGATGCTCGCGAAGCCAAGGGCAGCAAATCTCGCGATCCCCTGCGTCTCATTCCTCTGGTCATCATCATCGGCATGAACTCAGTTCCTAAGCCACAACTCTCTCGGCTTCTCAGCCTAGTCTGATATGATCAGGTCGGATCCTTCAAATTCTATGATGGGCTATGGGTCAGTCCCTATTCGTAGAATCTTCATCAGGGTACAATTTAGGGTTTTGTTCCATATGTTAGCTCGGTATTAGTTTTAGTAATTGGGTTTGTGGAGTTTTACGTATGCATTTGCTTAAACTCACGGATGGGCACTTTCAATGAGGATTTTGTCTTCTTATTTGATAGTCTTGTGTATTCTTATGAACAATTTAGGATTTGAGTATCATATGTTCAACGCATTCAGTATTGCCTTTGATGTAGATGTGGCGTGCAAGTTCGAAGAAAGGTGCGTCTGGTTTGCAAAATTGGTGTGGGTTTGAGAGAGAGGAAGATGGAGAGGAAGGGAGAGAGGAATGACCGAATGGGTAAACAGGAATTTAGTTTTTGTTTTATGTCAGTTTTTTTTTCAATGCAATCTTTTATTTATTTGTTTTTTATTTTCTTGTTTTTTTTATTTTTTCATAAAGAATTTTTTATTAATTTTTTTTGCCTGATTATTATAATTATAAAAATTGAAACCTATTTGCCACATAAGTATTTAACGGTTTGATTAACATATATATTGACTAACGGAGGGTACTAAGATGATGTGTTTTGATAGTTTGAGTATCTAGATGAAAATTTTCATAGTTCAGTTATAAACTTCAAATAACCTCTATAATTTGGGTACTTTTATATCATTTATCCTATTATTTAACCTATTTTAATGTTTATTATTATTTTATGCCACATGACGCTTATTTGTCACTTCATTAAATTAAATATGGGTCACACTTTATTCAAATCATCACTTAACATAAATTTTAACGGAAAATCTAATGGAGGGACAAGATTGTAACATTTTAAAGAGTATAGGGTAGTAAATGTAAGATTTGAAACTATAGGTATAACTATGTTATTTTGTGCAAATCACAAGGTAGTAAAGTGTAATTTATCCTTATATAAATGTGAAAATTCATTTTCTTATAAATAATTTACTCATATTGCCTGGTTTTCAACTTCACTTACGTAGTTGTAGGATATACCTGTGCTTTTGTAAGAAATAAATTGAAAAAAATGTAAGATCTTTTATTCAAAAATTGAAAAAATTGTAAGATTTCATCTACGTGATCAACAACAAAATTTTGAGTATCTCATCTCATAAGCCACGCTTAAAACTTTTTTCCCAAGCTTAAATCCCTCATTTTTGTAGTTGTCACAATAGGATCACAGTCCACAATGTAGAAATTTTACGAATAAACATCTTATAGAGATTTATTTAATATATAAGGTTGATAATTTAGTACGATAATTTATTTTTTATTTGCTGGTAACAAAATGTATGGAGACCTTATCCTATTGGAATTCAAATAACTCAAAATAAATTCTTTAAAAAAATAAGTTGATATAATATTGATTTTTTTTAAGGAACTAGAAGATAATATGACTTTAATTAAATTATTGGGGTAAATAGGAAAATATAATTAATACTTTTTAAAAAAATAAATAAATGCTTATTAGAAATCTAAATGGACTAATTTCAATGTTAACTATTAAAATTGGACTAATTTATAATTAATCCTCTTCTTTGTATTAAGTTTGAGAGTTTTATTTCTTTTTAATTATATTACATTACAAATATAAAATAAGTTGGCCGACGGGATATTCGTAGGGCAACATCACGTTGACTCATTGCTCTTTGCACGACGATTTTGTGACGACTAATTTATTTGTAGGGCTAGGTATAGGTTGCCCTGCGAAAATGATTTTTTCGTCGAGCAAACTGTTGCTCTACGAGCTTTAAACGACGACATTTGCGCGACGAGTAGTTGTCATATCAATTTTTGCTCGACGAAATATATGTTTTCCCAACGAATCCTTGTTGTCGGGCAAAGTATATTTTCATGTAGTGTCATGTTATAAAACATAAACTAGTTATATCGGAACCGGTTTCGTACCCTAGAATGTTGATATATATAGGTCGTTCAGACAATGTTCCTGAGATATAAGCAAGAGACTCTTCATTTGACAAGTTTTTGCATGGAATTCAAACATCTTCATTCATAATCATTTCGACCAATCGGATGATCCATCGTCATCAACTACTTTGTCCTCAAAAATGCTGATCATGAGTACGTCCACTCGTCCAGGTAAGACTAAGAGTATATACACTTTTGGATCTCCAGGTATACCCAATCTGATCTTTCCGGATCGTCATATTTTTCTTCCCTCGTCATATTATGATCTAGGGTTCTTAATTAGTAATCAAAATATTTCAGATTATTTTTTCTTCTAATTATCTTACATTTTGTAACAAATTAATAATATCGCGTGTGAGTTAATTACCACAGTTCTATCTGCAGGTTTACTCCAATGATGAACAAGCAAAGGCAACATTAGCAAGCAAATGAAGAAGCTACACCACATTATTGAAGGTCCTTTGGATATATCGTGGCCACAATATTGCCGTTGTGTGTTGTGCATTTTGTATTCTCTGAGATATTCAACTGTCAAAAATTCAAAATAAATTCGGTCATATTAATTTGTTGATTGCGAATTATCAGTGAGAATAATCACGGTTATAATTCTAATAGTTTGATATTTGAAACTTCATTAAACAAGAGATGCCTCCTCGCTTACAATTTAGATCAAATTATTATTATCATGATAATAACGAAATAGATTGGTTTCAGTTGTCTAAAATAACCATGATTATGTGTGATTGCAAATAAACAATTTCGAATTAATTAGCACGGTCTCCACATGAGGTCAATCAAGCCAGAGATATTCCTCACGTTCTTTGTGGTTATAAGAGTTAGTGAGTGGGATTCGAATACTAGAAATGTAAACAAATAGACTAATACTTAATTAAACCACTAAACAGTTTGTGAGAAAAACAAAACAAAAAATTACAATTGAGATGGATTTTTTCTAAAAGAATTAAAATAAATAAATAATAATCAAAGATTTTGTACATGCCCATGCTCTAAGTTTAAACCCTGTTCGATGCAGCCCAAAAATAAAAGCAGCCCAAATCTGTGAAATACTTTAAACATGGGCCGGACCCAATTTTGAGCTTCGTCGCATTCCTTACTCACTTTCTTCTTCAAATTCATCAAAGAAGAAGTTGGAGTCTTTGTGAGAGTTGAGACCGTTTGATTTTTGCCGGGGACAGATGGCATTCTCTAGTTGCAAGTTGGTGGGCGGTTCGCTTCCTTTGGCGCTCGGAGATAACCAGTTACCGACGAAGCGGTCGGTGATGAAAGCCACGAGGACAAGCAGAGCTCTCCCTCTTCAGGTACTATATAAACTCAATACTTTTGGCGGTCTAGATTCAACAACAGTAAAACCCGTCCTTGCTCAGCTCATTTTACTATTCGAACTGGCTTTACTAATTGCTGGGCTGAAGCTAGATTCATCAAATATATTCTGCTTTTGGCTGCTCAAAATCCATTTCCTGTGATCTGTTTGTGTTTAAAATATTAATATTTGCCCTTATTGACCTCTTTATTCGAGCTCATGTAAGAACATAAATTTATTAAAAACTAGTTGATTATAATCTTCCTTTTTGTTTGTGAAGTTTTCAACTGCAAATGCATCGGTGTTTTCGTTTATCTGGCTTTCTGGTCTGAAAATTTATGCAATTATATATTGTCTATTTAGTAAATTGGATGTACTTGAGCTAGATTATGAGTTATATTGATGGCTTGATGTGGTAATTTCACAAGAATGCGGTAAGGTAATTTGGAGCATATTTCAGTTCAATGAATAGTTTCACACCATATATGAGTTATTTTCGCTTAAGTTCCTTATTTTCGAAAATTTGTGAAGTACACTGAAGGCTGTAAGGTTTTGTGTTCACTTTTTTGATATCCCAAACCCAAAGTTTGTTAGTGTGCCTAGCTAGCTATATATTGGTCTAACTTAGTTAATTAGGCCTGTGTTATGCGAGGCTACATTCCTCATATGTATTAGAGCGCAATTGCAATTACAACTATTAGTAGGTTTGAACTTTGAAGTAGGTAACCAATTTATATCAGTGAGTGCAGTTGTTATTTGAAGCTTCCCATGCCATGTTAAGTGTTTTTGAGATCTTTTAATGTTCATAAATGGCACACATTGTGCTTGGTAGATCAGTATATGTGATTGGAAGATGAGTAAATCTATGGTAGCATAGCATAACAGGTGCTGTAATTGGGTGTTGTACGTTAGAAAATTGTGGTCAATTCATACTGCTTAGACGTATTCGGGTTATAGTACTTAGAAATAAGTAATAAAAGAAACATTACCCTTGGTATAGCACAATGCCAAGCAAGAAGGAAGAGCTCTACCGAAAGAACTGCCTGAGATGATCATAATGCATGTTTTTGTAGCCTTTTTAGGATTGCTGCTTATCTGCAGAATTTTGCAAACTTGTGAGAGCATTATATTAAACCATGACGTCCTTAGATTTCGCAGTTGGCATTTAATTTCATCGTATGAATCTCTCTAGTCTGGGCTTCAGACATAGACAAGTGACATGTTGAACTTGTCAACCCTAGATTGTACTTGGTGTATATTTGTTGTAACCTTTGCCATCTCCCCATTGCTCAAGTTAATTTCTGACCAGTGTAAAGCATGGTATATATGAACCGTATGGTTAATTAGATCAACCTGTTGTGATGAGTACATTTTGGTGTGAAAAAGAAGTACCAAATATAGTCATCTCTAGTTTGAGCCTTTTTCTCCTGAAGGTCCGAGCTACAAGAAATTTGATTAATTTGTGTTCTGTCATACAAAAGGATCTCAAGGAAGATGGATCAACTTTGGCGTAAGGAAGGATGAAGCTTTTTAACTTTTATGTTCAGTTGTAAATCCTTCTGGAAAATAAGGTCCTTTTAAACTGTATTCCGAAAAGGGTCAAATCATAACAAGCAGGTTTAACTGTTCCGTTTTTCATATTGATTCTTATTTGTCAAAAGGTCCGGAGAAGTAGGCTAATATCACAAGGTTGAAATTGTGATGGTTTGTGAAATGATTACTTAGCATAGGTTTGAAAGCGCATACTTTTCAGTTCATCTCCGAGATGTGCCTTTATTCAACTTCTTTTTTCATTAATGCAGGTGAGAAGCGAGGGAAAACGAGAATTAGAGGCCCGAAAAGGCTTTGCCATTTCGCGAAGGGATGTGATGCTAGGTTTTCCGGCTGGGGCACTGGCAGCCGTCACTCTTTCTCCTATTCAACCAGCGGAGGCACGTATTGTGAAGCCCGAGATTAGGAGGAAAATTCGAGAAAAGTTTGAGCAGATCAGGGAACATTTTGGGTTGCCAAAGCCAAAAACCAGTGATGGGAAAGAGCCATACCCATCAGCACCGTCAGAGGAGAAAAAGCTTCAAACTTTGCCACCAGCACCACCTCCAAATCCTCAAGGAAACCTACTCGTTCCACCCGTGGAAGCAATTCTCCCTTGAGACGGTAATTGTTTTATGTTAAAATGCTCATTTGGGATTGAACTTTTTTTGATCTGATGATTCAGAACTTGGGAGCATGATTTCATTGTTCCATATCAGAAATAAACCTATGAGTCCATGATCATATAATCTGTCACCATTACTGGTAAGTAAAGAGCAAAACTACGGTTACAGAAGTAATCTACAAAATGAAAAAGAAAAAAAAACTAATTGGTCTTTTTGTTCAAATTGCCAACAAGCTGTCGCATTTGAAACCTCCAAAACAAGAAATAAGCAAATCCAAATCCGATCAAAACAAAAATCCAAATATTATCTTCCTTGCTTTCCCTCTCCGATCTCACCTCTGCAATAGTAAACTCCTCCCTCTTCACATTTCCCATCATACCCTCCAGCGCATGCCCGCGCAACACGTACACTCTGTCCTCCGCCGCAGCAGCCACCGAAGTAGGAAACCCTTCCGGGTCAAGGTCAATTTTGTCATAAACCACGCCCTCCCCCCAACTGTCTTGGCTCTTCAAGAACCACAATGTCTTATGGGACACCACCAAAACGACGCCGTCGCTTCGGATCGCGATCCCATCGGCGAAAGGTAAGTCCTCTGACAATAGGACCAGCCTAGCAGTCCCGTCCTCCGCGTCCACCTTGAACATCTTGCCGGTATTCGATTGCACCACTAGAAGATACCCCTTGTTGTTATAGGCGACGCCGTTTAGGCCGCAGAAGCTGTACGGTAAGTCGCGGTCCAATGGCTGAGCCGTGAACGCCCGGGACTTGGATAAGATGGAGGCCTCCCCCTGGGCGTTGACCTTCCAGATGTAGTTACCGGCCGAGTTGGTGACGTAGGCGTTGCCTTTGAAGTCGACCGCAACGTCGTTCGCGATCTGACGTGTGCCGTCGTCGGCAACGTCATCGCTGGGGAGGGGAGTGAGGAAAAGGCGCTGGCGCGTGCGCAGGTCGTAGGCGGCGAGAGCGTGGAAGTGGGGAAGTGGGTCCATGGCTTGTATACAGGCGAGGAGGCGATTGTTGACGGAGTCGACGGAGAGGCCGAGAATGGAGACGTTTTCTGGGAGGGCATGGTCGGAGATTAGAGTGTCGACGACGCCGGCGTCGGAGACGGAGTGGATGGTGCGTTGGTGGATGGAACCGACGATAAAGTGTTGGGCGGATGGGTCATAGGTGAGGCCTTCTGGGTAGAGATTGGGGGATCGGAAAGTGATGACGTGGGGCTTCTTGGCTTGGGTGTGGGCTGGGATTTGGCCAAGTAAGATTATGAGAATGAAGGTGATGAAGGAGATAAACGATGGTTTGGATGCGAATTGATTCATGGCTGCTGTTTTTCAGTGTTTGAGTGATGGAAACATGGAGTGGTGATTGGGTGTGTATTTATAGATTATCAGATGGTTTCTTGTCAAACAATCCAAATCCAATTCCAATTCCAATTCCAATTCGAAGGCAGTCTCTGGTCTGCAGATATGGGTTTCTTGTTAAAACAACAAACGAGGGACGAATTTGTAATGAAAATTGAACAGATACAGATAAAGATTGCAGTCGTCGGACTCCTTGAAGATCGAAAGATGCTAAAGAACAAGTTAAACACGAACAACAGATGTTGTCTGTTTTGGATCCAACACCAAGACTGAAGCTCGTTAGACAAAACTCAGTAGGCCCATATTCAATTAGGCCTTAGTAGATGGATTAGCCCAAGTTAATATAACACGTTCAAACACCAAAGACTGGGCCTTTGGGATATACTTTCAGCCCACGTTGATAAAACCCTTATACCCGCGGACAATCCAAACTGAGAACCGAACCAGCTTAAAGAATGAGTTGAGGTTTGAAAACGGCAAAAACCCTATCGTAGTCCTCCCACTCCTCGTGACATCATCCCTCCTCCCTCTCTCCCTCTCTGATCGCCGTTCTCGCGATTTCACTGGCATCGAATTCACTTCAGCCGCGAAGGGCGTTGGTTTCTCCGGATCATCTGATCGCTTTCTCTTCTCAGCTGTCAGGTTTTTCATCTTACTCCGATTTTTCAATTTCTTTGGCAGTTAATTTCTCCAGCTCATTAGTGTAATTGCTGCTATGTAGTCCTTCAGAAGTTTAGAGAAAGAAAAAGAAAATAAATACCATTTATGCATCTCTCTCATCAATGTTGCTTCCACTAATGATGAAATCATTTGCTAATTGCGTAGATGCACCGCTAGGAATGTTACTTAATGCAGTTTTGAATTTGGTCCATTATCTGATGCAGGGGCTTTAGACTTTGTGACTTTGCTTCATTATCTGCACTTTTAGGAGGTGACTTTGTTAATTGGTGTTTAATGTTAGGACTTGCAATGATAGTTTCATATTAGTTGTTAAGTTGGAGCTTAATAGATATCTAGCAAGCAGACTTGTCCATGATATCCTATCTTCTTTTCTTCTTTACTATAAATAAAGTTCCTTCGTATTTTCCTTTTCCCCTATCTCCTTTAGTTTCTGTTCTTTCTTATTTTTTGGTCAGTTAGGATCTGTTGTAAGTGTTTGAAATTAAGGTGATATTAAGATCTGGATCCATTGAGAGAGAGAGATATTTTCGACTCTTATGTTTTGCGGTTGCTTGTTCATTTTTTAAACTTGCCCTTCTGGGTTGTGGTCTTTAATTAATTTTGTTTTGCTATCTATGAATTTCACCCACGTGGATGATAAAATCAAAATTGGGCTTCCTATGTGGTAAAAATGTGATCATTTTACCCTTCCTTTTCCAACATTATTGTACATTGCAGATTTGAGCTGGGAACTAAGATAGTTAATTGTATTTGCAGAACAATGGAGGATCCATTTTACAAAAAATGGACCGAGTTATTCAATCTTCACTATAATAAAAGTTTGGGCATAGGAAGAATAATACATAAGGCATAGATTTCGTAAAAAATTTAAACTTGGATCCAATTATGACTTCTAACTTTCTTCTATAGGCTTGGAAAATGATATGCTTTCTTCATCTAATTAGTTTGATTTGTGCACTTGTCATTGTTAAAAATGTCTGATCTAACAACAAAATCACTTCCATTACCCCATTTAACAAGTGTATATTTCAGCTTCTCGGTTTGTGTCTGATATGCTAATTCTTCATTTCTTTATTTTAGATTCACGGGTGTAATTTCAATTTACAGAAAGGAACGTTGCAGCTCTTGACTCTGTGGGGGCAAGACAAACCAAAAGTTGAAGTTGAGGAGAAATAACACTTACAGGTAAGCGTACACAATACTTAGGTTTGTTTTTCCTGTTTTTATTTTGGAGTTGGGTGCTACATATTGATAGTTTGATAGTTTACACCAGAAATTGAGAACAAATTAGAAAACAGACGGCAGTAATTATTTCAAATGCATGGTTTAAATGGTGCTAAACAATAACCCTACTTACAGTCAATTAGGCTATATGATCTATGCCAAACTTGGATTTGAAAAAAAGCCTTCCCTTATTAGCCGGAGTACAATTGTACTCCTTGATCTTTAGTAAAGACGGGTTAAGCCAAAAAAGATTGTCTTAAAAAGTCTCAACATTTCGATCCGAAATATAAGCCTAATGCCTTAATTCTTTAGCCCTAAAAAGGGATTTCTTAAAAATAATTAATACATCTTCAAAATCAAGCCTATCCCTTTTCCTAAAATGTAGGCCACTAAATTTTGTTTCGGTAGTATTTTATCAGCATGTGTTTTCAGTTTTCACCAGACGAAATTAAAGTATTTTTCGTCTAGTATCTTTCCCGATGTGTCTTTATTGGTGAAATTGTCGACGAAATATTTGGTTGATAGAGCTTTGTGCCAACAAAATTTGGTCTATCCCAACGAAAAAAGTTTGCAAAGAATTGGTGAATTGGGTTTTGTTTAGTGTTTGCTATTTTGACTAGATCTGTAAGTCTTTTGGGTTTTGGATCTTCAGTTGTTTTCTTCATCTAATTTGTTTTATATCAGAGTTAGTAACTCTAATTTAAGCATTCTTTGGTTGTTTTGGGCTATCTTCTTTTTTGTTTGAGGTTGCTACTTTCTTTGTGCTTGCATAAATCTATTCTTTACTAATATCTTAAGAGAATAGAAGGAGTTTAGGAGAACTTAGCGGTACTATTCGTCTGATCAGTTGAAGATTAGTAACATTTAAGCTGTTAAAATTGAAATATTTTCTACCTCAGGGATTGAAGTTAATTGGTATAAGGAATTATATATCTCAGGCATTAATCACAAAATCACAACTTATGGGAGAGTCGGAAGATGTTGCGTCCCTTTGGCAACATATTAAACACCAAGACAAGCAGATTCAACTCAAAAGGAGGTGGTTGTTGGGGCTTCCTACTTCCAAATCCCAGAAGAAGCTTGAGAGTCCTGAGTTCTTGAACAGTACATCTCTTCTAGAATCTCTTCTTAGAGAAGACGATATGTTCTACGGGACTCTAAAATCTTGTGTTAGTGCAGCCTTTGGAGCATGTGATATTGAAGCAGGGAATCGAGTTTTTCAAGATGGGGATATGCAATTGCTTGAAATACCAAACATATCCCGGGCCTTGTCATCGTGCCTTGATGATTTGACTAACAAGGGGCTTTACAGGTGTGCTATTATACTAACAGGAGGTTCAGTGAAATTTGAGAAAACTCGTTGGAAGATGAAGAGGATTGTCAAAGAATCTCTTCCAAAAGTTTTTGGAGACCAGTGTAATCATAATGATCAAACCGAAATTTCTCAGAAGCTATCTCAACTCCTGAGTGACCCGCAGTATTACCGGGATAATTGTATCACATTATCATCCTCCAGATCACAATCTCGACATGCTGCTGTGAGAAAGGTGTTGGATGGACTGTGGGACTTGCCTAAAGATGCCCTATTAGCGATGCACAGAAAGCTTAGGAGCAAAGAAAGTCTACTTGAATTACAGCGTCCCAAGAGTGGATGGAATCGAGAAAGTCTAATTAAGCAAGTGAGGAAAACAAGTGAGATGATGCTTTCAAAACTTGGTACGGGTAAGGAACTACCGGAGCCATTAGCCAAAGCCATGGAAGTAGAAGGCTTATCAAGGAAGTTAATGGCTGGTTTTCCTAATTCTGTGGTAACAGAATTTCAGCAGTTCTCACCCGAAATAAAGTTGATGCAGGATGAGATTGGTAGGGCTATTGGGTCAGTTAAAACAAAGATTGGAATAGCAGAGTTGAAAAGGTTGAAGATTCTTTTAGACCCAAATTCTGGTAAAATATCAAACAGGAGATTGCGAACAGCAATTGAGGGACTGCTAACAGGATATCTTTTTGATTGTGGTGATATGGATACCATTCCCAAGTCAGTGTTAGAAGCTGTTGATGTTATCAACAGGAATTCAGGAAGTAAAGCACGTAGACGCAGTCTAAAAAATGAAATTGAAAAAGAGGTCGAATGTATATTGAATGTGAGTGCCGAGATAAAGCAGGTTGTATGGGATATGGTCCCTGACGACCATGACTTGCAATTGGATCTAGATTTTGATGATGCGTACATGGAAGAATTGGAAGAAAGTGATGATGACAACGACCGCAATAATGTTCGGCTAGAGGAAGATGGATTATATTTATGTGAAGCTTCGTATCACGAAGCTGAAAGCAACGGGGAATGCAAGTCTTCTACTGGTGGTATCAACAGAGAGGTGAACGAGGCATCTATTCAGATACAGGGACAGGGACCTCAATGTAGCAGTTCTGGAATGGATAAGGAAAACCTGCTGCTTCATGAGCCAGAACATAAACAGGATCGTAAGAACCAATACCTGGAAATCCAAGAAGATTGTGATGAGACGAGTATGATTACCTATAATCTGATTGGTCGGCTGTTGGACAAGTTTGCAAAGGCAGAAATGTTGGATTTGAAACGGACGGGTCGTTTGTATCTGCGAGGTGATTGTGCAACTGAAGAAGAGCAAAGATTGGATGATGAAAATGATAATGGTTGTATAATTGTTGGAATAGTTGAGGATCTAATACCTTGTTTTCCAAAGAGTGGAACACAAGCATTGAGGAAGTTGGCGGCGGGCAGAAACCCAGAAATAGAATAGAATGATGTTAATATGCTGTTAATTGTACTTGTAAGACATGGTAATGTTATTTTTCTGCTCTGCATTCTTAGTTTCTTGCACCAGAAGAACATCAATTTCCTTGTGTATTTCGTGTTTCTATGCATTATCCTTTGACATTTGCTTTGCACGAAACGCAGTAAGCCCATGGTTAATTAGGCCCTGGTAGATGGGTTAGCCCAACAGCTTCAAACACCCAAGACTGGGCCTTTGGGATATTCTTTCAGCCCAATACTACTTATTTTATTCTCTTTTTACTGTTGATGATACTGATCATTGTAGGTTACGTGATAGGGTAGGGTTCTAGTAATCAAGTTACACGTGTTCCCTTAGAATATTACGTGGCAGGTGATCATGCATATCTAAATTAAGCTTCCGTACAGTAATAGCAGTTGCTATATATGGGAAGTAAGCGGGAACTGTAAAGCACGAGAAGCCTCAATCGGAAATATCTGAAACCCCAAAATATCTAAAGGGCATACACATTTGAAAAGTCTTCGGGAACATTCCGGACTGTCAAAGCCCGATCTAAATCAAAAACCCCACAAGATATTTCTGCTCTGTTTCACCGCCCTATCTCTATATATATATAAATACGACCGATCCCTATGGTAGCTCAGAAACCGCCATAGCTGCGCCAAATTTCAGTTTGTCCGCCTTGCACTTGTTTCCTAATTTTGCAATTGCAATAATCGTCTCTTTTGATCTTAGAAGCTGATATCGAGGAACTTCTTGTTTGCTTAATAAATTGGTTCTGTTTTAACGAAACTCTGTCTGTGAGATTGGTTTCGTTACAGTATTGTCTCTGAAAATGATGGAGGGTGATCATTCGTCTTATTACAGTGTTCTTGGTGTGAGTTCGCAGTCTTCCGTTGAAGAAATCAGGCGCGCTTATCGCAAGCTTGCTATGGTAGGCAAACTCCATCACCTTGTCTAGTCAATCTTTCCGAAAGTTTAATTAATGGTGGATGCAGAGCTATTGCACTAACATAGAGTTGTTTTGGTGCTTATATATATGCAGCAATGGCATCCTGACAGGTGGACAAGAACCCCTTCTTTATTGGGTGAAGCCAAGCAAAAATTCCAGCGGATTCAAGAAGCCTATTCAGGTATATTATCAATTCAATTGCATTGAATCTACAAAAATCTGTATATTTGAATTTCTATTTTTTTTATTTGAATAAGAATCTGATTGAACCGTGTTTTGGTTGAAATTGGAGCAGTGTTATCAGACCAGAGGAAGCGAACGATGTACGACGCAGGCTTATATGATCCGGACAATGATGATGAGGAAGTGGACGAGGTGGGCATTCATTAATCAACCACTTCGAAATTCGAATGTTTTTTAATTGTATTTTTTGTTCCTCTGTTAGTTTATCATATTGTGTCTTAATCGAGATCGTGTGCGCCGCAGGGGTTTTGCGATTTTGTGCAAGAAATGGCGTCTCTCATGGCCGAATCCAGAAGAGAGGTAATTCTTTTGCTTTGATTTTCGAAAGTTGTTGCTTAATTATTTTGAAGATGTTGTTGATTATTGAAATTGGGGTGATGCATGGATCAGGCAAAGCATTATAGCTTGCAGGATCTGCAGGCAATGTTAATGGAGATGGCGCAAGGATTCGAGTCTCCTCCCTCTTTCTTCTGTGGGCAAACAGCTTTTGATGGAGGGTGCTCAAACAGGACGCGTATGGAATCTAATCCGACGGCGGACAGAGCCTCATCTATGCACCCACCCAGCGTTTATGGACACGGATTCTTTTCATTTTAGCGGGCGGGCGCATCGTGTATTGTACAACATGATCATCAAACGTTTATGTTGCATTTGGGCTCCTTTTTTGGACAATGTTTTTGCGATGTGTTGGGCTTTCATCAATAAAAGCCCAACATAAGTAGTTTGTTTCCCGCCAAGCAATATGTATGATCACGTAATGAAAACTTTGCACATAAAAATCAAGCTCTGGTTTTGTTCCATGCTTGGGATTGGGATGGGGATTTTGTTTGGTGGAGCAATCTCCGGTCGCCGGCCAGTTTCATGTCCAAAGTTTCAACCTAGGCATACATATTTTATACCAATATATTATTATTGGGCTAACAAGCATTGAGCATTAAATAATTGGAACATTCCGGGAAAAAACCAATGATTAGTTAAAGCAAAACAACGTTGATTAAATCATGTTTAGGCTTAATTGAGTATGTGCTACGAAGTTATTAGGGCAGGGTGTAGTTGACCTGGATGAAAAGCCAAAGAATCAAAAGGGGCGAAGACTGGGAAGATGCCCTAAGCCAACGGGACGGTGCCCTAAGCCAACGGGACGGTGCCCTAAGGCCTCCATTGACGCATGTATCTGTAGATTCCACACATTCCTATGCTGGGACGGTGTGTTATCAAACGTGTCAACATATCATGGCATTCGAAATTGGAATCTCCCAAATCTTGATAAGACTGCGTTTCCACCCAATGGCACAATTATTAATGTTGATTGATAGGTACAGGGCAAACCTGTGTGCCTTCGTACCCAGTCCTCCGCAACTAGTCTTCTTTAATTTATTTATTCTTGTCGATTCATAATATTTGTATTTTTTTTATTTCACTTAATGAAGTGTGAAATTTTGGGCAAATAATTAAATCTGCAGTCAATTCATTGAACTATTATTTCTTATTGATCAAACTCCAAATCTTACATATGAAGACAAACTTAATAGATAATGATCACACCAAAATTCACTATGACAATCATATCACATGCAAAAAGCTTAGGGTTCGATTTATCCAGATTACTCTCCTGTCATTTTTTAATTACAGAGATTTGACAATCTTAAATTTTATTTTTAATCATTTCGTATATTCCATGAACAAATAATTACCTCTTTGGAAGAAATCTAGCTTATTGTGATTTTGGAGCATCAAATATTAATATTTTCTATCTTTAGTTAATTTGCTAAGATATGTGGAGATCTGTCAACAATACTGCATATTATATACGATGCAATTGCGCATAAATCATTAATAAAGAGCAATATTTAGTTTTTTTTTTCCAATTGCAATCTTACGTCTGAAAAAATAAAAGATTGGAAATGTAAATGGTGGTGGGGTCCAATGATTTGCACCATCCACATGCAGTGCGATTCCCTTGCTCAAAAAGCAACCATCCGTCAACGATGACCGATCATCCGATCATCCCATTTTGCCATCTAAAAATCCTTGCTTAAGTCTTAAGTACTCTTGACCCTTCCTCAAACTTCAACTGAATTCCCCCACATAATTTAAAGCCTTTTCTTTTCCCCATGCACCTACTGCTACTAAAAACGTAACAACCAAGCCCCTCTCTCTTTATTTCCTCCTCCTTCAACCAATTCTCCTCTCAAACTCCCCTCAAAGAGAAAAATTGAGACCCTCAAAATGCATTGCTTTAAATCTCCCCTGGCCCTAATCACCATCTTCCTTCTGATCGCCTCCGTCTACGTCGACGGCGACGATAAGTGCTTCCCATGCACTCAAAGTCCGCCTCCTCCTCCTCCTCCTACTCCATCCCCACCGCCGCCATCATCATCATCACTGTGTCCTCCGCCACCGGGCCAGCCATCCCCGGGCCAGTCGCCACCGTCTCCCAAGAAGCCACCCTCTACAACTCCATACGGCCCTCCGCCGCCCTCAAATATGATCTACATCACCGGTCCACCGGGGGAGCTCTACCCTGTTGACCAAAATTTCAATGGTGCTACTCCGAGTTTGGCCTCCGGGCTACCTATAATTTTGGTGGGGCTGCTGGGTCTTGTAGCTTTTTGGTGATCGATCATCTTCGTAACTTTATCATTCGTATGGTAAGTATTAAGATTAGTTCAGACGAATTTTAAGGGACAAAAAAATTCTGGGCGTTATAATCAAGGAAGGGCACAAATAGGGTTGGTCAATACTTTTGTTTCATACTTTGCTCTAATCCCATTTGTGCAATCATCTTCAATAACAATCTTTCAATTTCAATTTTATGATTAATCCCATCTAATTTTCTTTCTGTTCTTTCTTGATTAATTCATATTATTTATTTGATAAATTAAATGCGATCCTTTGTATATTCTTTGATCAATTATTTGATTGTGTGTATGGTATGAATCACCCAGCTTGCACCTCCACTGACGTCTTAATTAAAAAAACTCCCATTCATTGTGGTCCCTCTTAATTAATTGATTGATGATCGGCTTATTATTGCTTAGCTAACTAAACCTCATCATCTCTCCACTTGGCATGTGCTTTGTGGCTTAACTCTGAATGTGCTCTAATGCCGGCACAATTTATGCATTTGTGAGCCACGACTAGGGCACCTCCCCTCTAGGGGAGGGGCACCACCCCCACTGAGGTGGTAAACAACTCAAATTTTGGCTCTACTTTAAGCTGAATTCGATATTTAATTAAGTTTATCTGCATTATGAAAAATAATTACGTTATTGTAATTGAAAGTGGTTTCTTATTGTTTGTCAATTAAAATAAGTAAATATTAATTGAAAATGCATATATTGATATACCTCAAGCCAGTAGGGGCGGCCCTTAACACCAAAAAAAAAGGAAGCTAGTTGGGGCGGGCAAGCTAATAATACAAGGAGAGAAAATGGTCCACCAAATGCCAACAATAGACAAGACAATGCATTCCAACATCTAATTACACAAACAATTTCAATAAAGATAATGAAATTAGTTGATGCAAATGAAAACCGAATTATTACATAATTGTTATCTTCATGAAATTGGTTGTAAGAGAGACGCGTGTGAGTTACGTGTGGGAATGAAGGATCACATGGCATGCTGTAATTGGGTACGTGGGGCGTGTCGGTCTTGACATGCAAGCTCGAAAATGCCAACTATTTCATCTTTCACGTCAGACTTTTCATTCTCCATTCTGGTAACGTACGTTCGTGTGACGTGTCGGACGATCGATCAGGTGCATGTGTTTCTGTGCTTATAGAAAGCAGAGAATCAACTTCGGTGTCACCAAACTATGGGTCCACCATGCTTCAGTGCATGCTCCTTTCCCACACCATATTCTTCTTGGATCAACTAGCAGTGGGGTCGTCCCTAGTTAGGTCGTAGTTTTGTAGGGTAGATCTGCTAATTAAGTTTGATTAAGACTAAGTTGTCCTTAATTATCAACTAATTACCATTCATAGACTCAAAGTCACAGCTTAATTTAGTATGAACTGTGATTGGGTGGATGAAGAATAATTGCAGTCGGTAAGCTAGATGTGAGTAAATAGGAGCTGCACACCAACCTTGCAAGTGCAACCAAACCAACAAGCAGGCTGATGGTAAAGGATCAAATCAAATATTCATGAGTCACGACAACATAGCAACCCACTGATGACTATGCCAATCCTATAGTTGTTGGATTATCATTAACATCAATTTATTACACAAAACTTAATTTTTACGATGATCTTATTTTTTATATAAAAAATTACACTTTAGTACCCTTACGTATACCTAACGTTTTAAATTTTGCATTTTAGTACGCTGAATTCTTTAAAACGTTTCACTTTTGTCCCAACGACACATTTTTAAGCTGAATTTCTGTTAGTTGATGACGTGATGCGTGTGGAGACCCCACAAAAACAAATTCTACGGTGACTATAGACATAATTACTTAATTAGCTCTTGGTTATCTCTCACTCAGTATTTCAGCGGGATATGTTAGGCATGAAATAACCAATGACTAATTATGTAATTTTAGCCAAAGTCACCGTGAAATTTGTTTTTGTGGGGCCCCCACACGCGTCACGTCATCAACCAACATAAATTCAGCTGAAAATTGTGTCGTTGGGACAAAGGTGAAACGTTTTAAAGATTTCAAGGTACTAAAATGTAATTTGCTCTTTTTTATATGTAGAACAAATACTGATATGTTGATTCGAACATAACGGTTATAATTGTTACGCATTATTGTTGTCTTTTTTATTAACATATAGCAAGTGTTGAATTATTCTAAATGATGATATTTCATTTACTTTTACGAATGGATACAAAATTAGTAAGGGTTTAGGCTTCGTGTTATAATCTTTAGAATCGAATACACGACAAACCAATTTTAGTTAAATAATTGATTGCAAAGAGTTGTTGACCAGTTCAAAGTAAATAAACGTACTGTAAATATGCAACAAAGTAAATCGATCATGTTATTTTTAACAAATTACCATGATAATCTTTTTTTGGTCTATACTTACCAGGTTTTTTTTTGTTAGACAATATTACGACGTTAATATATGTCTCTTTCTCTTTCTCTTTCATATGTTGACATCGAGTCTTTTGTTCTTCTCTTTTTTTGTTTTTTTTGTTGGCTTTTAGAGAAAATAAAGAAGAAAAGTACAAATTTTTGTTTCGTGTTGCATACAGACTGGTTGGTTGAGAATAACAGAGCATAACACAGGCTGTACTGTTGGACCAAAGAGAAAAGCAGCCAACGGGTCACTTAATTAATTAATTAATTAAGGCTACCTTAAAATGAATTAAGAGGTTTCACAAAATTGTAAGATAAAAGGAGGTCGATGCTACTTAAAGGAGAAATGGAGAATTATACGTATTTGCTTATTGCGGATAGGCTTTTTTATCACATCACAAACCTCGCCAACTCTTTCTAAATATGACAACTAAGGCATCATCGATCTTTTCTTAACCTAAAATTTATTCAAAGTTAACAAGCTTAATTAGAGTACATTATTACCACTCGCTGAAAATGTAATTTATTAATTAATTAATTTTTATGTATTCAGTTTCGACTTTTTGGGATGTAATTATTTCTATTGTATTTACATATTATTATTTCTCGATAGAAAATGGAATTCAGTCGTATATAAAAGAGTAAATTACACTTTAATACCTTGTGATTTACATTAAATTTCATAATTATACATTACCTTTCAAATGTTGCACTTAAGTACCCGAACTATTTTAAACGTGACAACTTGACTCCAGCGTTAACTATTATGTTAAAAAATCTGTTAAGTGATAATATATTATATGTGGAACCTACTTTTTAAAATAATAATCTTTCATGTAGATAAAAATAATAATAATAATTTTTTGTCTATGCATGTAGATAAAAAAAATATATATATATATAATAATAATAATCTTTCATGTAGATAAAAAAAATTCTGCGAAAATCTGGAATAAGTATGAATCTCTATGCATTTTTTGTCACTAAAGGTCCAGAACAGCTTTAGTTACGAAGTTTATGATGAACAGCGTCGCCTTTTATAGCTTCTGCGACACTGTTCATCATCAATATCGTCGCTGAAGGTGTTATTAACATTTAGCAACGAAATATGCGTCGCCTTTTATAGCTTTTGCGACACTGTTCATCATAAACGTCGTCGCTGAAGGTGTTATTAATATTTAGCAACGAAAAATGCATAGACTTCATACTTTATCAGATTTTTCCAGAAATTCAAAGTTTTGTTTTTAGTTTTAAAAAGAAGAGGAAGAGTAAGAAGAAGAATTTTTAATTTTTTAATGTTTTACTAGTCAATGAATTCGACCCAGATGTTATCCCAAGTCCGAACATACAATGCAGTGTCCTTCACTCAAAGACATGAGCATTGTTTGAGAAGAGAATAGCGGAGGGGTAAAAAGTTCTTTGGGCTATTTTATAATTTTATATTCTATTTTCTTTGTTAAATTTCATTTTTTTATTTTTATTTATTTTTTAATTGTTTTTCTATTTATAAGGCAAATTCAAATTTAAAAAATAGGTCTTACATGTGACACATTAGCACTTAATAAATTTTTTTAACTGAATAATTAACTGTGGAGTCAAATTGTTATTTTTTAAAGAACTCATAATATTTAAATATAACATTTAAAAAATTATATATAAATTTGAAATTTAGTGTAAATCACAAAATATTAAAAATTGTAATTAACTATGTATAATATATTTCACCGGCTATAATTGCCTATATGCAAAATGGGTTCTTTAAATTGAAGCTAGAAAGAAGCTTTCCACGAACGCAATGAAACCCGAGGAAGAAGTTGTCACCTAATAAAAACAAAATATATAATTAATTAGGGTTTAGATTAAGAACCTTCGGTATACAATCAACATCAAAATTTAATGGAAAAATAATATTTATAATTGCAATGAAGTCGTACGTGGCCTACGTCATCATCGTCAAAATCACTCGACCTTTCCTCACTTTTCATCTTTTCCAGCTTCAATTTTCTTGTTGAGTAAGTAGAGATCGAGTAGCAATTAACAAATTAAGAAAAAAAGTGGTGGATGGATGAGATTGGACGCTTTCCAATTGCATTTGAAACACCTGTCTTCCTCATGATTTGATTCTAAAATTGCAGCAATGCATTTGCTTTACAGTTTAAACGACATCGTTCAGTGTAGACTTTATTGGTCCTTCACAATAATTTGCTACGGCCACGTGCTCACGTATACGCACAACCAAACAAACTCTAATTTGTTTATTTATTTGTGCTTCATTTTTCAAAGTATAAAATTGACTAATTTCGGCTCGTTTTCACATGGATTGTACATCATATTTGGTCACAACTTTTGACTTGGAAGGAATACTTTATATTTCTAAGCCCAACGAATCAGTATTATATTTTAATTTTTTAAAATTTCACAAAACTACGCATAATTTAAATGTATGTGCTTTTATTTTTGCGATATAATTTAAATTAACAAGTTACAGGAGAATGTTCCTCATGTCTTCTTATATTTCGATCTTGTGGGAGCAAGCCATCGTAATTCGTAGGTATATTTGATTTAGAATATTGATTAACCAAAAAAAAAGTCAAATGAAGAACAATTCACTAATTAAGCTCTTCAAATCTCGGTGTCTTTTGAGATTTTGGCAAGATCCAAGACATATGATTATTAATTAACACAAGTTTCAAATGTGCCCCCAAAGTTAACCAAGGAATCCCCTACTTACCATTGCTAACCAATTATGCCCAACTCTGCTTATAAAAAAAAAAATTATGCCCAACTCCAAAATTATAATAATAATAATAATAATAAAACTGAACTATATGTCTAGGGTATTTAATAATTACTTCCTTTTTAATTTTCACTCTTGATATTAAAATATGAAGAAAAAAAGCCTATAATAAAAAAATAAATAGAGAATATATGTAGAAGAAAAAGTAACTAAAAGGAAAACTAAAAATTAAAAGCGAAGTCTATTTTTGTGGGTTTGAAGTTTTAATTTTTTTTTTCTTCTCATTTTTTATTTTTTATTTCTTCAACTTCATACCATTACTTTTCATTATCTTTTTTTATCTCGTTTATACGTTTTAGATGTGTAAATATAATGCAGAAAAAGAGAAAAATGAAACCTAAAAATAGAACCGTTATAATCAGACGCCCTAAATTTTTTAATTTTTAATTGTTCAAGTAAATAAAATTGATAAAAAGTTGAAGATAATTAACTACGTATTTAATCTCCGTTACTTGGTAGTTATTAACTTAATAATTGTGGAAGAGCTCTTAGATAACCTAAAGAGCTTAATTTGTTCATCTTTTGCAAGTTCTTATCCATTTTGGAGAAATAACTACGAGATTAAAAAAGTTGTAGCTACATACAACGTACTTTTCTACATATCATCCCCACCTTTTTATCAATCCTTTTGGCCCTCCTTTATTGCGTCGTTACAACACTTAATTTCTCATACTCTTTAGTCTTCTAATAGCTTCAATCTCCACTCTCACCCACTCCACTCCTGTCTTTAATTACCTTATTTTCTTCCCCTTCCTCTCAACCTCTCCCAAAATCCCACCTCCATAGCCATGGCTTCACTCACTCTCTCATTCTCAGCAACCCTCTTCTTCTTCTTCGTCGCATCGCTTCTTCTCACCTTCCCCACAACAACAACATCAGACAACCCCTGCGCGTATCCATGCTATCCTCCTCCTACCGCCGGCACAGGCTCCACAACTCCGGTGACCACAACGCCGTCGTCATCCACTCAAACCGGGTCATCATACCCGCCTCCTCCTGCGACGGTGTTCAACAACCCTACACCAAGTGGATATAACCCTTATAACCCTCCTCCATCTACTTACAATGGATATGGGTCCGCCAATCCTCCTCCTGACCCCATCTTGCCTTACTTCCCTTTCTACTACAAAAATGGAGCTCGCGGCGACAAAGGCGCGTCATCAGCAACATCGTCGTCATCATCATCAACGACTGTCTTCATTTATCTTCTTACTGTTCTTCTAATCTATTTTTCGTTTCTTTAATTTTCAATAATGTAATAATTAATTAATCTTATTCTTGTATTAATCAATTAATTAATTAGCTAGTTACATTATCAGTGAACTCTAAATGGTCAAAAATCTTGTTAAATATGTTTGTGGTTATTAAATTAATTAATTAAAGTTTGCTGCGAGCAATTAATTAGTGCTGGAGACGATGACGATGATGATGATGATGATGATCGAACGTATTGTAATTATTATATTATTTTTCTTTTGGTGTTGATGCATGATTTGATTAGGAGGTTGTAACTACCAATTGGTATATGACATCACCTCTTTGGTGTATTGGCACAAAACGACTACAATGAGATTAATCAAGTAGTCGGCAGGTCCACGGAAATTTCTTGATTCCTAGTTGCCCACTAAATATGCCTCTTATGTCATATAACTTTTGAATATCCAATGTTACCCACCAAATTACGAGCCATTTATGTCAGTTGGACTCGTAAATATGTAAGAAACTAGTGCACGTAGTTTGGATGAGTGTCCAAAATTCTGATCTTCGGCGCCCTATTGAATATTCTTGCTTACCAAACAAGTCATTTAATCATCTAAATTTGTAAATATGTCATTCGAATGGGTGTCCAGAGTTCGAATCCTCGACCTCCAATTAACTACTGATAAAGAAAAACGAGCGTGGTAATGAGGGGGTGATGAAATAGGTTGCTTGGTTAACTTTTGTTGATACAAATATAGAAGAGATGAAGCTTTCAAACTTAGTTCCTAGGTTTCATTGGCTTGTCAGTACATATAGCAGAGGCTGGTGACTGGTCTGCCTACACTACAATACACCAAAGATTGCTACGGTGGTGGACCGGTGGTGGTGGTGGTGGTGGAGGTAGGGCCATTTCTTTTCGGTGCTTAGAGTAAAAAAGTAGAGATCGACACAAGGAGTATTATCTTTCTTCCTACGACATTCCAACCCCCACAACCTTTAACAACAAGATTCCAACTTTTCATCAAACACCACTACCAATCTTCACACATCTTTAGTTCCCAATGCCAATTTCCATCATAGAAACAAAAAAGAATCATGGTTGATATATAATTGAATCAATTTTAATTTATGGTCCATATTTTATATAAGGTGGCAAGAGGGCCTAGCCACTTCTGGCCCCTCAGACAGCACAACCATTATTATCTCTACTCGATCAGCTGATACATACTTTTGTTAAAAGCTTTTGCTACCTTGAGCTTTGCAGTGTTCATTCATGAAGCAACACCAACCGTTAGATGACTGCTTCCAAAGCCGACGCCTTTCATGCCCTTCCTTCCCATCTCTCTCTTCTGCTTCCCCTCGGTCTTCTGACTTCTTCCCACCTTACCACTCTCCGATGACCGATGTTTCTCTCTTTCCTTCATCCTCGCCACTTCATTTCTTGTCGAAGATGTTGAACTAGCTTCAGGGCCTGAAGTCATAGCTACGTTGTAGAAAGAAGGCATTGGTGCTGCTTTGAAGTTGAGGCTTTTCCGAAATTGTCTAATCTCTGCTTCCGTCTTTTCCTGCAATAACAGCAACCAAAACGCATTGAGATTCTTAAGAAAAGTTTCGGAAGCATGGAATCCGGAGAATTTGAGTGGCATTATTATCAAATGTTTGCCTCATTTCATTTACCTGCTTTTTTGCTTGGATCTTATTCATCTCATCTTCCTTGGCCTGCATTTTCTCTTCCAACTTCATTAAGTACTGGATTTTATGAGCCACAAGGATTATAATGCAACAAGTCAATTCAATGTTGTAAGCCACATAAATCTAAAGGAACTATAAATTCAGAAAGAAAAAAGAAAATACTGGCTTGCCTCCTTTCTCCTTTCTGCTCGTTCAGAACTTTTGAAATTGAAAGTTGCACCACTTGATCTTGTATCAGACTTGCTCGAACTCACTCTTGGGTTCAGCCTATATTCGAAAGGTAAAGGGAAGAGTGACTTCCATCAGAATTCAATAGTTTTGACTGATATCACTAATATCATTCGATGCGAATGCCAATAAACCTGTTTGCTGTTCGACGTTCTCTGGAGTCGGGCTTGAATGCTGGAGGTTGTGGTTCACCAGGTTTCTTGCCCCTTGACTCTTTATCACTACAACAACGTAAGAAATATATAAATGAGGTTCAAATCAATATAAGTATGCAGGATTTCTATTTTGTACTTGCAAACAAAAAAAGAGTACCTACCTTCTGCTCTCATGAACAGATTTTCCCTTCCGATCTCTAGAAACCTGTGCGAAATAGAAAAAGAAATTATGTATAAAATATTGCAGCTTTCAAAGGCACACCAATTTCAGAAACCAATATGCATATAACGCAGTATATATGCTTACAGCTTACCTCTAATTTTGGTGTCCTGTGCACAGAATGTGTAGTTGAAATGGCAGTTTTTGATGACAGCTTTTCTCTATCTGTTCTATGTGTACCCTCTCTTTGTCTTGTACTAGAATTCTTCGTGGGATACTTAGATGACTCGGCAGAAATGCTGGACTTAGAATTGAATCTGGCCTTGGAATTTTTACAGTCTTTTCCAGCCTCCAACTAGATATAGGATACCAAGGAGTGTAAGCAACAAAACATTGGTTCTCATACAACAAAAGGAAACAAGCACATATCTAGATATTAGCTACTTAAGAGAAAAATGACAGATTCTGATGAAAGTTGTCTTTGGAACCAAACCTTTGGAGTTGTCTCGGGGCATAAATTAACTGAGTTAGATGATTCATCAACACTCACTACATCGCCATTCTGATTCGTATCTACATCTGTCTCTGGTTCATCAATAATTGAAGAGAATTTCTCACAATCTTTTCCGGGTTGATGTGTTTCCTCAGAATTTGCGTCTTCAAGAGCACCATCCACCAAAGAATCATCATTGTTCAAGGAAGATGCCCTCTGAGGATTATAGAATGAAACTTGAGGATCTTCATGGTACTCTGAACTATCCGGGCTCTCATCAAACTGAGTAAAACCACTAACTTCATTTCCACGTTCAAATTCTTCTATGTATGAATCACCTTCCAAGACATCATTTTCACAGGCTTGATAATTTGTGCCATTATGACAGTAGGGTAAATTTGGTTTGGGAAACCCCTTCTTCTTGAACTGAGCTTCAAAGTAAGCTTTCCTCTCGATCACTGAACCTGGTTTCAAACATTTCTCAACCTCTTCAACATATCTGTTATGTGAGAAAGATGACCTCCTTTCCCAACACAAGGCTTCGTTTTCGAACCTCCCAAATGATATGGAACCAGAATGTATAGAAGAATCTGCCTGTCCATTTCAAACAAGTGACTTTTTCAAACAAAATCATTATTAAACGGAGTAAACATCTAAACATTCTTTTCAATTCATCCACTTTCGTGATGTAAAATCAATGTACCATATATTCTACTATGAACCAAATCAAAGAGATGCATAGCAAAACATTTTTACAACATCACCAAATTTGTATATAGGGCAATCTAAATTCTGAAGGGATGTACTTTTTGTATCTCATAATCTTCCTGATTAAGTAGTTCACCTCAAATTGATTAGTGTAGAAATTATGAATCATTACTTGGTTAATTACAAACAAAATTGGAATGAAAAAAAATGATCCAATCTAGCAGAGACTAAAGGATGGAAAATTGAAATAAAGCAGTACCTGAAAGCTAATACTAAAGGGTTCTTCTATCTCCCCAGACATGACTATAATCAGCCAGCCCTCAAAGGAATGCCAATCTTTCACACAAGAAGTAAAATCAATGAGTGACCAAACATGGGCAAGTCCATTCATTCAAAACCCAATTGAGAAAAAGTTACAAAATTGCAAGAATTTACCTTAACAATTAGAAGGGTATTTCACAGGTACAAGGATATCAGATATCAGATGGCGGTGGGTGGGTGGGATTTGGATCCGTGAGAATGCAACAGTTTGGGTTTGAGTTGTAGAGTTTGGTTATGAAGAAGAATGTGAATTCAGGAGGAGGAATCTGAAGCAGGCGTGTTAGGAGCGATTACACTCATGACACACCACCAAACAAAAGTACAAACCCCACAACTCTGTCTTTGCCTTTAGATCTTGGGTTTCTTTTTGTTTTTGTTTCGGGTTAAAAAAAATATTAGATCTTGTTGTTTGCCAAACAAGCTTCTGAGAGGCTGCTAAGACCTAAGAGAGAAAGAGAGAAAGAGAAAGAGAGAGACTTTCTGGTGAATGAGAGTGTGATGATTAGTGTACTTGCTCAGGACTCAGGAGTATGAACGAAACGAAAAGTTGGATGCTTTTTATTATGTTTGGAAAAGGTTGTTTTGTATCTATCAGAGACTTCAAAACATCCCAATCGTTCATGGTTGCCTTTTCGCCATCTTATAATTATCTTCTTTCTCTTCTCTTATCACACTTCCATCACGCTTTCCAATCCTCCCTTCTTTCCGTCGACCATGTCATCCTCAAATCTTTTTTCTGCGCCGGTCACCTTCATCGATCTATACATTACTCTTCTATGACTATATTTAATTTTATTTTTTTTGGCAGAATATGACAATATCTAATTCATGTCTATGTAATGTAACTAAAAGATGTGTAGAAAATGTAACTTTGACATTATATAAGTGCGTATTGTCGTAAATTAGACTAGTTAGTTAATAAATTGTGTCCGACCGAATTATAAAACTTTCAGCATTTTTTTTTTTTTGATAATTTTCACCACGAGGTGTTCATGCTAGTTTGCACCGCTCGGACTGGGAGGTGAATAAAACTCTGGCCACAGGTGCTTCCGTTGGAAATCGAACTCGGACAGTGCCCGAACGATTCAACCTCATTAGAGCGCGATAACCAATCGCGCCACACCTAGTGGTTCAACACTTTTTTCTTGTTTGATGTCAATAAGTAAACTCAAGCCGCTAACAAAAAATAATCTTATCATATAACATTAAATCTCGTTAAATCTTACTTTTTACAATTCCCTAACAAAAATTAATCTTATCATATAAAGTTAAATCTTACTTTTTACAATCCTTAAATACTAAAGGATTAGATTGGTTTTTGTCCAAAACGATAATATTCAAGAAGGGATGTGTTAAGCATCACATGGTAATATTACAGACAAAAAGTTTGAATTTCAGAAATGAGATATTTAATCAAAAGGTGTGGTACATTTAGGAAACTGTCACTTCCAAATGGTGAATTTCTTGTCTAATTTGTAGGAGTTCGAAACTCGGTAAGAAACATTTTATGACTAAGGACAAGTCACACTCCAAACAAAAATTAGACTCACCTTTTAAATATGAGGACACCTCGTAATTACAAAAAAAAAAAAGTGAAATATTTTTTAAAACGAGTAATTTGAGCCGTATTGAGTGGTGTTTGAGGATTATAATGATTTGGTTAAGAGGGAGGGTTGGGGCGACCACTGAGAATTGGGACAGACTGAAAACCTGAAGACGCATGTGCATGGGCTGTGCATGTCTCGCCCTGCCCAACATCTACAAGATACCGGGGCGGCCACGGTTGTGTAAACTCGGATCCTGTCCGTTTATTGAATTCTGTTCTTGCAATCCTGCCCGTTAATAATTTATCATCTAATCATTTTTCAAATTAGCCTTATTACTCGAAATGCTCAAAAAATAGGACGCGAAGTCTCAATTTGCACACATAATAAAAAATTGTGTCAATTTGTATCCAGAACTAGTGTTTTGTCAGCGCCGTTGCACCAAATAATT
This sequence comes from Oemleria cerasiformis, assembly GCA_037349345.1. Lineage (NCBI taxonomy): Eukaryota > Viridiplantae > Streptophyta > Magnoliopsida > Rosales > Rosaceae > Oemleria > Oemleria cerasiformis. Next base: position 10,837,609 of record JAZGTL010000031.1, read on the forward strand.
TACAGCGTTACACACTCTGTTTAGGAGACTTACATAGCAGCAAATAATTGGGTGTTTTAATCATTTTGTAGGAAAATTTTAAAAATAAAAACAAAAAAAAAATGAAGAAGAAGATGATGAACTATCTGGGTTTCTCAACCCATTCCCAAACCTTCGAATCCAAACCCCCAAAGCCTACCCCAACCCACCTCAATCACCCATCAACCTCTCCAAAGTCAACACTCCCTCATCCTCTTCCTCTCTTTCGTCCAATTGCGTGGAGCAGCTCCACGCTTTCAAGCAAGTCTTCGCCAGTGACGTCATCTCTTGCATCGATGGAAGCCTCGATGGCAGCTTGTGGTTCTCTTTTCTCAAAACGGCGGAGAAATCACGCATATATTGAGTAAGAACATATGACCCTTTACGTGAATTGGTTGGATGGGCCTGAAATTTGACTTGCTTTTTTAATGGGGTTGGTCTCAATTCGGGCTCTTCCAGCTCCTCTAGCCTCAGATACTTCATCCGGAGCTTCGATTCTCTAAGTTAGGCGTACGCGTTGTACTTGGGTCCTCTCTCCACGGCGAAGCTGTAACGACCCAAAAATTTAATTCGTAAATTTTCGTAAATGAATTTGGGAAAAGACGAAATTACCCTTGGTTTTATAAGGGGTTCGGAGGTCAATTTTGTGTGGAGACACATTTGACAGCTTTTGGGTACTGTTGCATAGGTTTCGAACTCACGAGTTCGTAGACAGGCGGCACGCGGAAAACAGAGACCGTGTGAGAAACTTACGGGTCTAGATTGTTCAGGGGCATTTTGGTCATTTGCCTTGGGTATAAGTTTTGAACCTCAGACTTCACGTGTTCTCATTTCCTTCCTTTCTCTCTGCATACTCGTGACCGACCAACATCGACCGAACCAAAACACAAAAGCTTCAATTTGGACTTTCAATTCAAGGAGACTTTGGCCTAATTGGTTAAACCCATCAATCTCTACTCTTTTCCACGAGCACAGCCGTACCCACCACCGAAGGAGGCAGCATAGAGAGACACCGATCGGAGGAAAGGAAAACTGAAACCTTCCGATCATTTTTTCGGCCAACACAGGTATGGGTTTCGTGTTTAGAGTTCAATTTTGAATTCATGGGTTCGAGTCGATAGATTTAGACATAAAATTCGTGAAAAACGGTTGAGTTTTGAGAAAGTTAGGAAAAACTTGAAGCTCGGCCGACAATGGAGTTTTTCGGTGACGCCGACGGCAGCGCGGTTGTCTTCTCCAGTGACTGAGTCGGTCAGCGCTGCTGACGTGGCATGCCACCTAGCAGCCACGGGGAGGCCACCTGGACGCTACCTGGTGGTTGAGTCAGCAAGCGCGTGTGGCACTGTATGGGCGTGTGAGGCTGTGTAGCCGGCGCGTGGCTAAATCACCAGTCTACTATCCGCGCGTGGGACCAGTTCTGGGGTCACGGTGACGCTTGTCGACAAGGTCTCGACGTTTCGAACCTATTGGCATAGGTTTCGGGTTAATCAGACGTCGTTTAGGGGTAGTTTTGGGCGTCCGAAGTGGCTGCGTTTATAGTGTAACGCGAACGGACTTCCCGGGGTTTAGGGAGTTTAAATGTAAGGTTTTTAATGATCGTTAGTAATCCCAATTGTTACTTTTGACAGGCGATACTCTTCCGGGAACTTCAAAGGAGCGTACGACTCGGGATTGAGCTATCGGTGAGTGGACTTTGGTTTAGAAATTATGATGCATGTATAAAGGGATATTTGAATTAAATATGGTTATACATTGTTTTTGGTACATTTATGGAATTTAGAAATTGTGCTATTAAATGATTAGTGGACACGGGTTTTCCATATTATTGATAAAACAATGTTTTGGGCTATAGCATGGTTTTATGGACTCTGTTATTACTGATTTTGACTTGGTAGATTTTGAGTCCATGGTTTTCGGTATAGACCCGGATGTGTGATTTCCTTGGATTTGGTCAGAGACCCGATTTTTCAATGAATTTGGCTTAGGCCAGGAAACAAGGATTTCAAAACATAGATTTTGGTTTTCATTGATTTACTGTCCCCGATCACAGTTTTCTCTGACTAGCTTCGAGGAGTTTTTCTCCGTCAGATCGTTGAGGGTTCTCCGATGCTGGTGTCGAGGAGTATTTTCTCTACCGGGTCGTTGAGGCTGTCTATGCATAGTACATGGTTCTGCATAGCTCGAGATATATCGGGTGTGTGGAGGGTATTGAGCTACGGCTCGGAATTTGTATTCGGGAGCAGTGGAAAATGTTTTGATACACATTTGTGTCCAGGTTGGTTTCATATGATTTGTAAACTCCTTTTAGGAGGGTTTTCAAAATAGGGTTGTGGATCACGGGATGTTTTCATTATACGATTTTTCGTGGGTCCCACGGGTGTGTTACCAAAATAGTGGATTTTCCGGTATGTTTTCGGGTTATCCTTATGGATTTGTTGAAAAGGAATTTTATGTTATGCATGCATGGTTTTACTCATGGAGGGGAAAATGTATGTTTTCCTCGGAAATAGTTTTAAATGATTTTTTTTGTCCACTCAGACTTTTGGTGTTTTAAATCCCCTCTAGGCTGTTGAATTGACGTGGACATATCTAGAGGCGAAGGCATTACATTTCAACTGCGCGTTTACCTAGAGTATGATATTTATTTGTTGTGTATTTACTTATCATATCTAGATGCTCTGATAAATATGTTGGATTGATTGTCAATTTGGTAATTACTTTGTTGGATGGTTGAGTTGTTGGAATTTGGAGTGTTATATGATCCCTTGTATGACAGGTGGAAGACGGTTAAACAAGTCGTTAAGGGGAGATTCTGCCGAATTTTTGGCAGAATTCTCATAACTTTTGCAAGGGCTTAAGGGTATTTTGGAAATTTTATTAGGATGTCAGATGAGAATAGAGTTTTTCCCCTGTTTCAAGGAGAAATTCAGGAATGGTCATGTCAGAAGCTCTCAGTGGTGAGCCTCAGAGGGATTAGCTCTTGATCTGGTTTCGGGTTGTGGGAGAGAATCAGAGAGATGGGATCGAGGGCTTGGAAGAGAGATTGAAAAGCAGGGTTTCTTTGTTGCAGATACCCGTTGGTCTCTACCATTGTTGTTGATGAAATTGAGGTCTTCTTCTGTCTTTAATAACTGGATGGTATTATCAATTTCTGAATGAATCAACAATTCCCAAACCCACTCAAATTCAAAGATAATTGGCCTCTATTTATCTTAATTATATGCCTTTAACAAATTGGAATTTATATAATTTGGAATTAATTAATTAGGAAGGATGAACTTTGTTGGTGGAAATACCCTTCCAAGCTGATTTCATTGAAGCCGTATCGGAGCTGAGCGCAGCCTCAATATACCTCTTGGAAGCAGCCGCCGCCGCATTCTCCATCAACTTCCTCATCTTCCTCGCACTCTCCGGCCCCATTGGCAATCAAACTTTCCATCTCCGATTTCGCCTCGCCTTCCATCTCCTCCTCCTTGGTTGATTGAATGATTTTGGTTGACTTTGCAGAGGTTAGTGGGTGATTGGGGTGGGTTGGGGTAGGCTTGGAAGGTTTGGATTTGGAGGTTTGGGAATGGGTTGAGAAACTCAGATAGTTCATCATCATCTTCTTCATTTTTTTTTAATATTTAGTTTTAATATTTTTCTACAAAATGATTAAAACACCCAATTCCTTGCTGCCACGTAAGCCTCATAAATGAAGTGTGTAACACTGTGAATTATTTGGTGCAACGTTGCTGACGGAACACCAGTTCTGGGTGATACAAATTGACACTATTTCTTATCCTGTGTGCAAATTGAGACTTCATGTTTTGGGTGCATTTCGAGTAATAAGCCTTCAAATAATCTGTTGTTATTTCATAGTTTGGTTCGCTTGCTACTGGTAGGGTGGCAGAAAACATTATATACCTAATTCTTTTTTTTTTTGTTAGAAGAAATATTTTATTCAAAAGACCCTAAGATAGTACAATGGATAACTGTTGATGCATAAATCATCCGGACTTGTAGAATTCCTTCTCGATCCCTACACACAGTAAAAAGAGGCAAACGGAGTTAGGGTTGAACCCCATAGGGGGTTGGTTCAACCAAGAACGCTATGATGCCTAAGTTAGTTTAATTGAAAGAATAATCTGATAAAGTTTTTGTATGAGTTGGGAATTACCTTTAGAAGTGAGGTGAGACCCTCTATTTATAATAAAGCCTTGAGAGTTGCCGGAGCGTCCGATTGGTTGAAGGAGATAGTGTTTAATAAGCGATTCTACTGGGAGAAATAACTTATTATTAACTATATAAATAATAATAAATAACTCACTGAGAGATTATTTATTATTGGCATTGATTTGATTAATTAACATATTCAGCTGGTAAATATATTAAATTAATGCAAAGACCGTGATATGGCGTCGTCGTCTATACTAGGGGTAATATCGACATTAAGAGAATTATGGGCCACATGGCAGCTCCATAAATTTCAGATATTTATGATTCCACAATAATCCAAACGTGAACATTATGAACAATAGTATAATCGTAAGAAGATTCGTGGTATGAATAAAAGTCCACGGAGAGAAAACAAAACAATACAATAAATGACAACTATTAACCATAGAGCATTATATAACACATATCAACCAAAATATGAAATAAAGCATAGATGATAGATTCAAGGAATCCTCACTAACAAAAGGGACTCATTATTTTCGACCATCAGTATTATGTTGTTTCCTAGTGACATAAATTTTAAATTTATCAAAAGGGGAAGGAGTTTCGGAATTTAAAAATGTGGGTTATATATGTTAGAGTGAAAGATGAGTTGTCATCCATCTAAGCATTGTGAGTTGTCATTCATCTAACCATTGTGTAATTAAGGTATAAATACCCGTATGTAGTATAATGTATCAAAGAATAAAAATTTAGAAAAGAAAGTAAGAGAGAAAACCATAAAGGAACAAAGAGAGCTTTAACATTTATTTTCTGGATTTTTATTCTTTGTTACATTGATCATACTACATAGAAGTATTTATACCTTAATTACACAATGGTTAGATGAATGGCAACTCACAATGCTTAGATGGATGAAAACTCATCTTTCACTTTGACGCATGGTATCAAAGCGGGTTATCCCACGTGTAAGGCTTAACCGTCATACGTGCTCCACGTCACCCAATATGAGTTGTCCACGTGTTAGGTTTGAAAATTCGCCACAAATGAGGGAGCGTGTGAGAATGTGAAGATACAAAAGGGCTTGGTTCAGGATTCGAATCCTCAAAGATACTGCCGTTAGGGGATTTTCAAACGGGGACAAGCTAACAATACCTTTGTGCCGGTGTTGGACGGGTGGTTGGGAGGATACTACTAATGATGTCCATCCATCGGCTTGGAGGGTCGGAGTGGGTCGTTACATAGAGCCTCAACTTCCTTCAATATATATGTCTTTTGAAATCAAGGATAATAATATTAGTGAAAGCTGATCGATCGATCCAATTATATTAAAATCAAAACCATCATCAATAAAAGAAGAAAAACAAAATTGAAACGATAATATATTTCATAAAATTTGACCCTACCTACCATGTGGCGCAGTTCATAGATGAGACTTCAGATCAGAGAGGTCAATGATATGATCGACTAGCTAGAGACATTCTATGGGACCGTGGGAGGGCTATATCATTTGATATATCCGAATAAGTCCATGGCTTCACCATGACTTTGAAGAACAAATTAAACACAGAGATCGAGCTCTCTAGGTAGAGCTGGGTTTCACTCTTCATGGGGTGGCCGCTTATGAAAATGGCAAGCCACTTTGGATATATTTTGTAAATTCTACTTAAAATTAATTGACAATTAGAAGAATAATTTACATCCTGATAAACTTCTTGTAAAATTGATGAACTTTTTAACATAAAACTTTCTATTTTTTCACATTCTCACATATACGAAACATTAAGATTTGAATTGAATAACATGTGATTATATAAATATATATATATATATATATATATATATATATATATATTGCTCTGCACTGCACGCATGCATGTGATGAGTTCCATTCCATGTGTTTTTGATCTACCTATAAATTTGTTGAAAGAAATACACATTTGTGGAAGATTCTACACAAATTAAGAAAGGACAAGAATATAGAAGATGATACAGGAGAGATTGCAAAGATATTTGCTAGAAAATTGTAGTTACTTCTAGAATCCACTAAGTCGGTTACTAGTGTGGTCCTAAGGAATTATTAGCAAGTGATAAACTCTGTGCAAATGAAATGTTTAGCTACTTCTAGAATGATCTAGAACAAACCACAAATGTGTGGTTTTAATTAAGCCCACCGACTTACCCAAGTCGGTTAGCATATTGTGGTAATTGTCCATGTAATCAAATAATGTAAGAGTGTGAAGAAGAATCACGCGAGATTGAAGTCAGCTCCATAAAGAGAGCTTTGAGTGATATTAATTGGAAGTAGCTAGGTTTTAGGTGAGAAGTTAAACACTAATCCGCCTAAGTAATGTCTTGTACTCCTCTATTTAATTAATAAAATTGTGTTTATGTTATATAATTTCCTTAACTCTCATTCACTCATAAATCCAACATAAACACTCTCAAAACATCAACAGTGATATCAAAGCATCTAAAACTCATCAGTCGTATCAAAGCGTTCCATAAATCAACAAAACTAAACAATTAAGATTAGGGATTAATATTGCATTGCATCGATCACAAAGGAAGAACTGCTGGAATTTTGAGATGATAAAAGAAAGGATTCGAGATGAAGAAATAGAAGATTAAGGAGAGTAGGGTATAGGAAAGGAAGAGATGAAGTATAATTTCTGCTTCTCATATATTTTCACACACGTTCATACATACAATACTTCAACACTTATATAATGATCACTTACAGCCAGTAACAAACTCTTGCAGTTCATGACAACTAGGGATAGCTAACTAATCAGGACAGCTGTAGAAACTAACCTACAGCTAAGGGAGGAGCAGTCTAACAACCTAACTGAATCTGTTGGATACTAACAAGATAGCTAACCAACTAACAATATAGCTAGCTAATCAAGACAGCTAACCATATCATTCCATATTATTCAACAGCCTCCCTCAATCTGATGATGGAGTCCCGAAGCATGAGATTGTCCCGATAAAACTCAAACCGAGGCGTGTGCAACCCATGAGTCATAACATCAGCTAGCTGGTCCCGAGAGGAAACATGCGCCAAGTAAAGATCCTTACGTTGAACCCGCTCACAAACAAAATGCATGTCGATCTCAACGTGTTTAGTACGGCCATGAAAGACCGGATTGTGGGCCATCTGAATAGCCGAGACACTATTGCACCAGATCAGGGGCGGACGAGAAAGAGGAAGATGAAGCTCAGCCAACAGGTGTGTGAGCCACTGTAGTTCACAAGCAGTGCTGGCAAGAGCCCGATACTCCGCCTCCGTAGAAGAGCGAGACACAGGGGTCTGCTTTTTGGCACCCCACGAAATGGGATTGCGACCAAGTAAGACAATGTGACTAGAAGTCGAACGGAGGGTATTGGGATCACCACCCCAATCGGCATCAGAGAATGCATGAAGACGAGGCGGGCCAGAGAAATAACGGAGACCAAAGGCCATAGTACCCTTTAGATAGCGAAGAATACGCTTGACAGCCATCATGTGAACGTCCGTGGGAGCATGCATGAATTGACACACAATATTAACAGCAAAAACAATATCCGGGCGGCTGAACGTCAAGTACTGCAGAGCACTAACCATGCTCCGATAAATAGTGGGATCGGGAAGCAAGAGGACATCAGTAAGCATTAACTTAGTGTCAGGAACCAAAGGAGTGGAAACAGGACTACAATTAGACATCCCAACCTTACTCAGAAGCTCCCGGGTATACTTACGTTAATTAATAAACAAACCGTCGGTGTGAGAACTCACATGGAGACCAAGGAAATAGGACAGAGCCCGAGATCTTTCATGTCAAACTCAGTGCCCAAGGCACGAATCAGACGGGTCATTGCAGCAGGATCATTCCCAGTCACGATGATGTCATCGACATATAGCAAAACAATAAGAAGAACTGGCCCCTGATGAAGAACAAACAAGGCAGAATAAGAAAGGGATTGAACAACCCCCAAAGTAAGCATATGACCAGTAAACCGAGCATTCCAAGCGGAAGGAGTCTGCTTCAGGCCATAAAGAGACTTTTCCAACTTGCACACATGAGAAGGGGAGTGAGAATCAACAAAACCGGGAGGTTGATCCATGTAAACCTCTTCATGAAGAACACCATGAAGAAAAGCTTTTTTGACATCAAGCTGTCGTAATTGCCAATTGAACTGAGCGGCTAAAGCAAGAATGAGCCGCACTGTGGTATGCTTGACAACCTGATTGAAAGTTTCATCATAATCAATCCCAGCCTCTTGAAGATAACCCTTAGCAACCAGGCGAGTCTTGTGTCTTACTACCGAGCCATCTGCATGGTGCTTCAACTTGAATACCCACTTACACCCAATAACACTCCGATGAGCGGGTAATGGAACCAATCGCCAAGTATGTTGTTGATGGAGAGCAGAAAATTCCTCGTGCATGGCGTGACACCACTCAGGAACCTGGGAAGCCTGTGTATAGGTCACTGGCTCAAGAAAAGGACCAACCGAGGAGGTGGCGTGCAAAGCAAGAAAGCCACGACGCCTAGGTCTGGAGATGCCATTTTTAGACCGAGTGACCATAGGATGGGAAGAAGGCACGGCAGAGAAACCAGGAGATGAAATGGGAACAGTCATGTCAACCACCAAGTCAATAGAGGGCGTGGAGCCAGAAGAGGCATGAGCAGTAGGGGATGGAGAGCCTGAAGTCGTAGAGACTGGTGATAAGACAGGAGCATGAGGAGATGACGATGGTGAATGAACCACAGGATGCGCAGAAGTAGACCCCGATGTGGCAGGAGAGGGAACCCTGCCAAGTGGAGAACAAATAGTATACAATGGAGTACAACTAGGATGGTTCATCAAGCCACGATCATGTGCGAAGGTGTGTTCATAGACGCATGAGATGAATGGAAAAGGAACTGACTCTCATTAAATACAACATGGCGAGACACAAAGGTTTTCTTGGAGGGAATATGATAACACAGATATCCTTTATAATCAAGAGTATAACCTGCAAAGACACATCGGGCAATCCGGGGTTCAAGTTTGTGACTAGTATAGGGCCGGAGAAAAGGATAACATGCACACCCGAAAGGTTTTAAAAACTGTAAAGAAGGATAATAACCAAAAAGCAGAAAATAGGGAGAGCGCATATGAAGAACAGCAGTTGGCATACGATTGATCAGAAAATTGCCAGTGGAACAAGCATGAAACCAAAAAGAAGGGGGCATAAAAGCTGTTTGTAGCAAGGTAATGGTAGTTTCAATGAGATGCCGATGTTTTCTCTCAGCAAGCCCGTTTTGTTGTGGTGTATAAGGACAAGACTTGAAATGAAGAATGCCTTTAGACGTAAAGAACTCAGTCATGGCGTTGTTGACAAACTCACCTCCGCCATCACTTTGGAACACTTTGATAGATTTTTCAAAGAAATTAAGAACATAAGAGTAGAATTTCACAAAAGTAGAGTAAACATCTTATTTATTCATTAAAGGATAAATCGAAGTGTAGCGAGTACAGTCATCAATGAAGAGAACATAGTATTTATGACCAAGAAGGACAGGGACTAGGACCCCAAACATCCGAATGAACTTTAGCGGGTGAGAAGTCCTATTGACAAAAGAAGAAAAGGGCAATCTAGATACTTTGCCTTGAAGACAAGGTTGACACACATGGGATGGTAACTCAGGAGAGCAAGTAATTTGAGCTTGGGCAAGCATAGTAGAAAGAACAGCATGGCCAGGATGACCAAGCCTCCGGTGCCATAATGAAGAGGGTATTGTCTTGCCTACACAAGCAATAGAAGACAAGTGAGGAGATCAAGAAGATGAAGACAAAGACTTAGGAAGGGGATATAAACCACTAACACTAGGAAGTTTGTACAGAGTCTTCCCCGAGTGATCCTGAATACGAAGAAAGTGCGCATCAAAAAGCATTTGACAGCCATTATGCAAACAGAATTTTTGCACAGAAAGCAGATTATGAACAAGACGAGGTACATGATACACATCCTTCAATTGAAAAGCATGATCGATAATAGGCAAGGTAAGAGAACCAACACTAGTTATAGGAAGAACAGCTCCATTACCAACTGAAATACCTTATTTAGAGGGACAAGCGTGAGCTTGTTGTAAGTGAGAACCATCAGAGATCATGTGATTATTGGCACCAGTATCAGCAAGCCAAAAGTTAGGGTCATTGAACTCAAAAATAGGAGTAGCTGAATAGGCTTGTAGCTGAATAGGCCTGAGGCTGAGTACCAGGTGGAGTAGACACTTCAAAATGGCCCCGTTGTGAGCACTCCAGGGCCTCATGGCCAGGAAGCTTACATAGTTGACACAAAGGAGATGGGAGAGCTTGCATGTACTGAGGGGAAACCCCTAAAACTCCAGGATTTGTGTGACTAGCTGACTGTTGAGGTTGTTGTTGTGGCTGTGAGAAGTAAGGATTGAAGCCATAGGACTGATTACCACCGTTAGGATAGCTATAGTTTTGTTGAGAACCTTGATTATAACCAGAGAACTGAGGATAGCCATGGTTAAACCCACGATTATAACCTCCACGGTTACCCCTATTGTTGTTGTTCCAGTTGTTATTCCATCGTCCTCGACCATTATTCCACCGACCTCGACCTCTATTGTTGTTCCAATTATTAGAACCTCTCCCTTGCCAATTAGAGTTATTCCAACCTGTACCTCCTGATTGAGGTGTGGTAGCCACATTCAAGGATTCACTCTGAGAACCTTGACCTTCTTTAGTAGCCACCATTGCGGTAAGCAAGGATTGGTGTGAAGCAAGTTGTGTTGCAACTTTGGTAGGGTCTGCTTCTTCAGCTAGGAAAAGAGTCCAAAGCTCAGTAAGGGTAACAGGAATAGTATGTGAGACTTAAAGGGATGATAATCAGATGGCAGGCCATTAAGTGTGATCAAGATTACATCTTTGTCAGACACAGGCATACCTGCACTAGCCAACCGTTGCCGAGCAGATCGAATCTTACTCATGAATGTCTCAACAGAATCAGAACCTTTTTGGATGGTCTGAAGATTGGTCTTTAGCTGCATGAGGTTAGCTTCTGACAAAGAAGAGAAACGTTCTTGTAGTGTAAGCTAAGCCTCACGTGAGGATTCACAGTTCATTATTTCAATGAAAGCATCTTCAGATATTGTTGCAATAAGAACATTAAGCAAAGCAGCATCCATATCAACCCAATTTTGAAACGATGCATCAGTAGACAAAGGACACATACTAGAACCATCAAGATGACCAAACAGATGGAAACCTTTCAGCAAACGCTGAATCTTGATACTCCAAGACACATAATTGGTATCATCTAGCTTCATAGACATGAAGTCCGTGACATGTTTAAGAAGATCCATACCAACAGTCATGACGAAAAAGGCACAAAAAAGTATAAAACAAACTCAATATTACGTACTCGACTAGCAAGAGATGCAAGAAAGACTTATCTTGCAGAAGATCTCAACGTGAGAGATCCAAACAGTGAGCAGAAGAGGAGAAGAGAAAACACGCCCAAAGAGAACGAAGAACCGGATTCACAGGGAGAGAAAGAACACTATAGGCTATTCACAATCTCGATTACACTTGCACGTTGTTAACAGGAAGCACCAGAATCAACAGCTGCGAGCATTCATAGCTCTGATACCATGTTGGAATTTTGAGATGAGGAAAGAAAGGATTCGAGATGAAGAAATAGAGGATTAAGGAGAGTAGGGTATAGGAAAGGAAGAGATGAAGTATAATTTATGCTTCTCATATATTTTCACACACGTTCATACATACAATACTTCAACACTTATATAATGATCACTTACAGTAAGTAACAAACTCTTGCAGCTCATGACAGCTAGGGATAGCTAACTAATCAGGACAACTGTAGAAACTAACCTACAGCTAAGGGAGGAGCAGTCTAACAACCTAATTGAATTTGTTGGATACTAACAAGATAGCTAACCAACTAACAATACAGCTAGCTAATCAAGACAGCTAACCATATCATTCCATATTATTCAACAAGAACTACTCCACAAAAAAACAGTTAAAAACTATTATTGTAATTAGCTAACGATCAGTTTTGGCTCATCTTTTACGCAGAACAAAAAAAAATCAACTAAATAATTTCGTAACGAAAAATAAAGGAACTAAGTTTATTAATCTCTCCCTCAAAAAGAATATGCCCTAGGATATTATGTACATACAAAAAAATATACACAATATACAGGTACGTTGTGTACGTGCAGGAGGCCGGGGGTACGTACGCGGATGGAGAAGGCCGGCCGGCTGGCGACAGATATGGCGTGGAAGTAGCATTAATTGAGATGAAGCAGAAGGAGAAGGGCGGTGATTGTTAATTAAGTATTTCTAGACAAACTGGTTTTGGAGACGGACTTGAGGAAGGAAGAACTCTTGGTTATCTCCCGGAGCGGTTTGTCGGTAAATCGTATCAAATTGTAAGCAAATCCGCCGAGGATGGTGCCTACGAAGGGTCCTACGATATAAATCCACAGTCCTTTGTATGTTTTCATCACCACTGCTGGCCCTAGGCTCCTCGCTGGGTTCATAGATGCCCCAGATACTGGCCTGCGTCCATCCATATATATATATGCATGCATGCAAAAATATTAATTTATATATCTATACGTACAATATGTGTATATATACGTAGATTCGTATGTGTAACGTGTACGTACCCGGCAACGAAGACATCGATTACTATCGTCATTCCAACTGCAATTCCTGCCAATTCACCAACCTGCATGCATGCATGCAAGCATTTTGTAATGTTTATTACGTACGTACAATAAACTATAATTAAATTGGAATTAATATTGATGTAGTTAACAATATTTTTGTTTAATATACGCACAGCTCTGTTATCAGTGGCAACGCCTGAAATAACGAACATCAAGAGGAAAGATGCAATAATCTCAATCACTAAAGATCGGATGGCTGGTCCGACGGGTATAGTACCAAAATAGGCCTCTTGAGGGACGTCCAAAAGAAGGCATAATGTCCCACTTGCAAGGATCGACCCCAACACATGTGCCAAAATGTATAGAGGCACCTGTAGATCAACAATTTTATTAGGACATATTATTTGTCACCCAATTATATACATATATATTATATAAGAAAGTTTATGCATGTATATATATATGGGATTCCATGTATATGCCTGTTTCACTGGAAAATGACGAAAGATGGCAAACGTGACGGTGACGGCGGGGTTAAAGTGAGCGCCGGAGATGTGACCAACGGAATAGACCATGACCATAACAATTAATCCCCATGTTATTGCGATTCCTGGAAATGTTACCGAACCGTAAATCTTATTGACTGCTACCGAACCACATCCCACAAATATCACGAAATATGTCCCAATCACCTCTGCAATTACCTATCACGTACGGTAAGTAGCTGTTTATTATCATGATTTAATCTTACTAATTAATTATATACGAAAGTATATAATATATATGAATGTGATGATGATATGTTACCTTTTGCAGAAGTTGAACAACCTCAGAAGAAGAGCAAATCCCAGTATTTTTGCTGCTAAGGCCAGCTTCGTCACTACTTTCCCCTTCTTCCATTCTTTTCACATCGTGTTCGGTCATTTTGTTACTTGTTAATTATATATATATAATAACTATTCATAAGCAGTCTCAGAATTCGATCTGCTGTGATATTGTACCTCTCTACACACAAATTTTTTAGAAATAACAATGTTTGCTGGGTTTAGATAAACTGAATAATAATGTATGGTTTAGCTGTTTTGGTGACTACTCAATGGCTGTAAGTTTCTGCATATTTCATCAAATCTAAGCACATTTAATTGCATCTTTATAGGCCAAACTTGTGGTTCATCCGTACTACATTTTTTGGTCAATATATAAGTCGCGACTTTTTTATCTCAACTGTTTTTTTCTTACTACAAGTGCACATCGGCGGACAAGATTTTAACCCCCCGCTACTTCAAGAGATAAATATTTTTAATCGTTCGTTTATGGGCTGGCTCAGTTCAACAGAAGACCAAAACGGCCCATGTACAGCCAGCCCATCAGAAGGCCCAAACCAGCCCATGTAATCCTAAGCCCAGTATGTTACAACCCGAAGTACGCTACCCATTCATTAAGGTTTATATTGACTCATATGGGCCTAAGGGCCTAAGCAATCAATCAGTACCAACATTTCTTTCTTTTGGAAATAAAAATAAATCAATTAATTAATTTAGGTATAATTACATTTGAAATTGTAAACAAGATAATATTAAGGAGACCAAATGTTTTGTATGGCTTTTTAAACCGTCATTTTTTTGTGACATAAATTCATACGACCAATATAGAATGAAATAAATTCATTAATTGACATAACATGTATACATAAATTGATAAATAAAATCGACAATTGTGATTAGACTCCATTCATCCACGACCTCTCTACTTTCCATTTTTTATCCACGTTGAAATAAAATCGAAAGGCTTATAATTAAGGATATACGAATCGAAATAAAGGAGCATAGAACTAGAGAGGAATATGTACATATAAAATCGAAGCAGGGGACAACGGACATTCACATGATGCAAAGTTGCAAACCGCAGTTGAATATATTGAAGGTGGACACTTACCTGTACGTTGTCTTCGTGTTTTTTTTTTCGTATAAATAATGAAATAAATTATTTATTCAATTAACTTTAATTTTCATGCAATGCATGTCTCTCTCCAATGGTGGATAGTTGTCAACTACAGCTAATGGTCCCAACGCCGTAGCAGCTAGCTGGTCCATCTCTCTGCCTCTGGTGTCCGTTGTTCACCCTGCACTGACCACGACGGCCCGACCACCACCACCGGTCCACCACCTCTCTTGCTCTCTTGCTATCTCATCTCCTATCTCATTGTTTCCATTATTCATTTTTGTTTGCATGTATTTATTCTCATATGCACCACGGCTTGAATGTTTTGGTCCAAATCCAACTTAAACACTTAATAACCCAATTGCTTGCTACCAACCTATCCTCCAACTTGCACAAAAATTTAATATATCTCTTAACTATCCCATCATATATCATCATGAGTTGGCTCGCGTTGGGTACGTTTGGTATATATCTATGACCATCCATGATCCATCCATTGTGTTACTGAAAAGTTTCCACCTGAATAAATTTGGTTTGGTTATGATGAAATTGGGACGACGGGGTCTTGGAAATCATTTAGTCACTCATGAATGCATAGTATCTATGCCAAAATATATATATACAATTATAGTTATATAATTGGTAAGATCGTTTGATGATATATGTGTGTGCGTATACGATTGGGTAAGGTGGTGTATGCATGCATGGCCCCCCATGTATGGAGGAGATAGAGAATGAAGCCACGCGCACGAGGACACTATGAGAATGTGAAGGTACAAAAATCCCACATTAGAAAGTTGCACAACTTTGCAAGGGCTTATAAGGACTTTGACCTCTACCTTTATAGCCAATTGGTTTTGGGGTGGAATCTCAACTCCCTTCATGGTATCAGAGCTGGTTATCTCACAAGGTTTAACCGTCACACGTGCTCCACGTCACCCAATATGAGTTGTTCACGTGTTAGACTTGAAAATCCCTCACACGTGAGGGGGCGTGTGGGAATGTGAAGGTACAAAAATTCCACATTAGAAAGTTGCACAACCTTGCAATTCCTTATAAGGACTTGGACCTCTCACTCCATAGCCAATTAATTTTGAGGTGGAACCTCAACTTCCTTCATACACCACCATATGTATGTTCTTTATATTTATACGGTGTGCACTACTTTCTACTACTCATCATCCGTCTTCAACCCCGCCAACCTAATCTTCCATTAATTATACTAATTAATTAATAATCAGGATATATCTTTACAGGTAATTAACTAATTAATAATTCATTAATGAAGCTCATGCATATATATATATATATAATTAACTAGGGCTTATGTGGATGAAGATGATATATATATATATATGGTACAAATGGACGGCTATATATGTACGACGAAAGCACCGAATAATTAGGAGCGAACGATGATCAATCATGCAGAGAAACGTGAGCATATATGCTGCAAAGATGCATGAATGATGAGATGAAGATAAGTTCAAAACATGAAAAGGCTTGGACTTCTATTAAGAGGACATGATTCATCAAGCAGTCCTGCTGCAGTTGTGGGCCGGGACTCTTATCTTCGGCCTTAATGTTCCAGACACATACATTTTTTATCTCATCCGCACAAAAGTTACATTGGAACAGTGACGTAGTTAGAATTTCAATTCAGACAGAATTTTTCACAAAATACGTTTAAAAATACTATTAAATTTTTGATGTAATTTAACTCATAAACTAATTCAAATGATTTAAATCAATATAATATTATATATATATATATATATAATAAGTTGCACAATATAAGTGAGAGGGACACCCCCTCCCTCCGCCATTGCCTTGCAAGGTAATTAAATAAAGAGCCGTCTTAAAATGGTCCAACCTAATAACGTGAATTTAAAAAAATACATTTTACCTATTATAAATAAGTAAAAACAATAAATGAAATTGATAAATAAAAAAATCTTAAAATGAAGGGTAGGAGGCTTAAAACTAACGCTAGCTAGCTCCAATTATTTAAGTGTGCTTGGTGTCACATTTGGGGTCCATTCCCTTAATTTGAATCCAAAGTCCAAAGAAAAGTGTCCAAAGCCTCTGTGCGTCGCTTTGTTCCTTCCTCTAAATAAATAGTCCCCACCAGAGTTGGCCGGATTGTACAAATTTATGTGTCCACACCGGCATCAATAATATGGAGGATACATACCGGCCACGTATACAGTGGGAATTGGCATGGCATGTTTGGTTGCAATCGTTGTTTGAAACTCTAGCTCCACATGGTCAAAGTATGGGCGTCCACATGAGCGTGGACCCCACCCTTTAATGCTTTTGTTTTTTGGATAATTAAAATAAAAACAAATAATTCACCCTTTAATGCTTTGCCACGTGGTACGATGATCTCTTTTATCGTATATGCATCCATGCATGCCCACAAGTTTGTCGACCTAGCTACCTAGTGCGTAATTGGTGTTGCTAATCAGTTATCAGTCTTAATTAATTAAGACTTTTTCTCTGCTTGGAATGAATGCTGTTTACCGCATGTCCACTTTTCCCCCAACATAATCAAAACCCTAGCTAGCCAATATTTCCAACTCCAACATGCAAGTTAGAATTTAAGATGGAGTAGGATTTAAGGCCAATCTCCAACTATTTCTTATAATTTGAGTGTTATAATAAAATTTAATTTTAAAAAATAATATTTTTTTAATAAATAATACATGATTATATTTTATTATTTTTAATTATTTTAGGATTATGTTATTATTATTTCAATATCTTATTATTATTTTTTATGTTTTAAATTTAATTAAACTAATATAACATTTTTGAACAAAATATATTATTACGAGAAAATAATTGTGTGATAAGATTTGAAGTAGGTAAAATAATCTTGTGATTAGATTTTTAGATGTCACGTGAGTAAATCTCTAGAGTTTCGATTATATAGTGGCTATGTGGCACATGAATAATTTTGTGAGAAGATATTCAAGTGCCACATGTCATTGTACGATTAAATGTCTATATATTCGATAATAATTAAAATATTGAGTGCAAGTGATAGGCAACCAATTATTAAATAAGGATTGAACCCCACTATATATTTAAGAAACAAGAAATTTCTTAAATTTTTGAACAAATTAAAAAAAAAAAATTGACCTTTGGCATTTGATCAAAATGCATCTATGACCTTTGGCCTTGTGGTTAAAGACCATGTTTTTACCAAATTTTTCTACAATTTTGGTCCATAGTTGGTGATGGTCTAAGACTCTAGTTTTATATCATAAGGCGCGTAAATATAAACGTGAAGATGGAATGGGAGGGATGAGAAATGAAGTGAGGTTGATGGCACAGTGCACACGTGGGGGTGGATGGAGAGGTTGATTTTGTTGGATTGTGGCTACAATTGCATGTGAATCCGTAGCCATCGTCTACCTAGCTACATGTACTTAATTCATATATGGAGATATATATATATATATATATATATATATATATATCTCCATATATTCGCCGATTATTAAACTTGCAGGCTCCAGTTCCCGAGATTATGCAGGCTATCGATCGCTTTCGCTTGAAGGTGGATTAAAGATTATGAATGGAATTGGAAGGAGGAGGAGCATGTTGGTCATTCTTGCTTCCATATTAATTAAAATATATTCCATCTTTTCCGATTTACTGCCTGCTCACTTCTTTATTTATCTCCTCATCCTTTCACGGTTTTTGGGCTCAACACCTAGAACTCTGTGGTGCTGCTTCTATATGTTCCCTCCCAAAACTACACCCACCTTTCCTACCTGATTTCAAATCTTTGGAATACGGGCTCTGCACGTTGCCGAATCCCAGAACATGCACATCCGTCAAATCCTAACTTGATTAGTAGGAACCCAAATCTCCACACAAAAAAAAAACAAAAATGTTCATGACTGCTCATCGTGTTCCATAAACAAACATGTACTATCAAGATTTTCAGAACACTTTCCCCATTCTCATGAATTATTATGATCACATACATATATTGGAGCCGCAATCGGGTGTGTATGATGTATCCAATCATCGTGTTTAGATATTGAATTGACATGATGATGAATCTGATGAAGCGATGATGAATCTGATGAAGCGATGATGAATCTGATGAAGTGATGATGATCAGCACCAGCACCGACTTGTTGGAGGTGTGATCGATGATGTCTTGTGATCATTATGAATCAATGACTGAGAGTGATATCTTACAAAACTTGATTGGTACCTATCACGTGCTCTATCATCTCCCCTTGTACAACTTAAAAAGTTGAATTGCTGACCGGCCCACCACTGCGCTAGTGGGCCTACGGCAGGCCCTAATTAAAAGCTCAAAAAGTAGGGTAGGGTTGTGGGCTTGGTGTTCAAAAAGCCGAAAGCTAAAAAGTAAGCTAACTCTCAAACCTGCTTTTGACTTCCAGCTTATCCACCTTTCTGCTTTTCTTCTCTCACTTTTTCAATTTCTTTTTCTTTATAAAAGAGGCAGGTGCATCCCCACCGCCTCTTCCATGCATAAACCTGTACCAGATTCCTCCCCCATTCTTTTAACTTGGTAGAAATTAGAAAGACAATTTGCTTTCTTTCAGAAAACATGCCTTGCTCTAAGCTTCTCTAACCCACAAGTTGCTGTCATCAAGTCTCCTGAATTGCTTTCATCAAGTCTCCTGAATTGCTCTTTATATTAAATTTTTTCTTATTTAATTTCCTAAATATAACTTATGTAAATTACGTTATCTCATTTCTGTTAAATCATTTTAACTTCTATTACATTCAGTTAACTTTGATGTAACACAATTATCTTTTAAAATATAAGCAATACGTCAATAGATTTAAATATAATAAATTTTTATATTCAATATATATTTTCTGATTTTGAGAAAAAAAAGATAAGGGAAGTTAAATCTTTCCAAAACTCATTTCTTCCTTTAGACTTTCGCGTTCATCTCCAGTTCTCCACCCTTCAACTTCACTTCCCCACTGTCAGAGTCTCAGCCTCATCACCTCCACCGTCCTCCGCCGATATACTTCACTTTCTTCAAGACCACCTGCGCCGCCATAGCCATAGCCGCATTCTTCTTCAAGCGCCATACCACAGTCCCAAACCAACAATTGCAACCCCAATTGCATCTTCAGTGGTTGAATCCAAAGGACAAGAGTCAACCACTGACAGCATTCCACACGAAGAGAATGAGAGGCTGATTGAAGAGCAATTGGGCAAAGACCGAGATGATGTCGAAGCGCTTAGGTCTTTAATGGAGGTGAAGATCAAAGCCAACAAGCTGAATGAAGCAATTCGGATGTTGGACCGCTTGATCGACCTCGAACCTCAAGAGTAAGAGAGGCAATTGCTGAACACCAATGTTCATAGTAAATGGTCGAGTCCGAATTTGTCTATTTTTTTTTTGGAATCCAAATATATCAAATGAGAAACAAAAATTAAAAAGGAATGAAAAAAATTGAGAAGAAATAAGGATGTGGCAGGGTGTTATTCACTGAAACATTCCTGCAAGAAATTTTCCTCCAATTCTTGATAAGAATATAAAACACTACACCCAAAGGAATCGGATCCAAGGTTTCATCAAGAGGCACTTTTTTGAATCACCGCAATATTTCTTCTTCATTTTTTAAAAAACCAGATTTTGGAAAACCAAATGGAGATGGAGGGGAGAATGAGATAGAGATCTTGTCAATTTTTTTTTTCTCACAATTAAAAAAAATATATTTAATACAAATATATATCATAATGGAGAAGGAGGGGAGAATCAGATAGAGATCTTGTCAATTTTCTTTTTCTCACAATTAAAAAATATATATTTAATACAAATATATATCATATTAAATGTATGGACACATTGTATATATCTTAATAGATAATTACGACACATCAATAAAGTTAACGGAATGTAACAGAAGTTAAAGTCATTTAGCGAAAATGGGGTAACGTGATTGACATAAATTACGTTCAGGGGTTAAGCGAGACAAAATTTGATTTAAAGGCGAAATTGAAATTGAATGACGAGTTTAAGGGGTATTTGAAGTAAAAAGCCCTGGCTCAAAAATACATTCTGGTCATTGACTATTCTTTTCTATTTTAATCACTAAATATCATTAAGCTGTTTAATATTCACTTAATATTATATCAGACCAAACTGTATTTCAATTTTACACAATAACTAAGAAAATGACAAATGAAAATAATTATTACCAGATATTCCAAATTCACATCTTCTACGAACATTCCCACAAAAAGGATCATGAATTATAAATTACAGTAAAAAAATTAATAAATAATATGAAATGAAATGCAATCTTCAATATATTTGTTGTCCCCTAAGCCTTTTGTCTTCCATATATTCATGCAGCAATGGATCAGAAAATGATATGTGAATATGATTAATTAATTCATTTGATCATCATGAGCTGTTTCCTTCTTTTCCTCTCAAAGCTACACGGGCTTGCGTTGCTCCCTCCCCTTCCAACAATCGTTCAAAAATTTAGACAACTTTTGGCGTTTAATGGAGCATCATCCTTATAACAGGCCTTTTCATTTACAAAAACAGTCAGAATATTTATATATATCTACGAATTTGCTCCCAAAATTTTGGAATAATTTAAAACCTTCAAACATTGGCGAATTCCTCCACCCTTTCTGCTGCTACTTAATAACTCTGGTTTATCTGCTGGAAAATCCTCATCATCTATCGACGTATGCGTTCTAAATTCTCATAGCCAGATTGTTGAATCTCATTTTTCCACTATATATTTTTAATCCATCTGTACTTCTAGCTATGACTCCAACGTTTACAATCCGAGAACAATATAGTAGACTAGAGTAATTGGTAATGCTATCAACATTCCAAATATAACCCTGCATTTGAAACAAATCAATCAATCAATAACCGTAGTAAATATACAGAAGCTCGAAATTCATATTTTTACCAACTCATGAGTTAATTAAATGCAATTTTTTACTTACCCAGTGCTAAGAATGGCTGGGTGAACATTGTACTCCTTGGCAAACACAAAGGGAACAATCCCTTGAGGAAGAGCAGCCTACAGTCATTAAAAGTAATGTATATAATTAACAATAGTATCTGATTTATAATTAGAAGGGCATAATGAGTAATTAAGTACCTGGACAATGGCCAAGTGGAGGAGGGTGCCACGGAGGCCAACAGCAACGGAGGCAGCCGCCATGACGGCTGGGCCAGTGAGGAACCTTACGGCCATTGCAAATCCGGCGACTGAGTTCCCACAAGCAATTATCTTGGGTTGAAGTGCCATAAAAAGACCTTCAATTTTATCATCACAAATTCACAAGAAGAACAAAATCATCAGTGATTCAGCATTTGACACCAGTACAGAATAAATCATGCAATACAAAATTCGAATAATTAATTAATTTTACATGCAAGTAGAAATTAATGAGTAATCCGAATATGCAGCCAGCAGGTGTTTTTCCCCATTTTTGTTTGGTTTCAACTACCTTCACTGATTAAGAGACCGGATTGGCATCTGTCATAACAATGCCCACCGACCCTGGACCGCAAGGTCCTGACCCACATGTCGGGTGCTCAATCTATGTATATATATACTCATCCCTCAAAAGTCCAAGTTTACAACTACAGACACAAACTCCAGTTTCAAATTCAATTTCTTACGACCTGTAACCAGTGGATGCCTCTGATTGCATATCCACACACCACCCATGCTGCCAACCGCTCAAATTTTGCCACGCCTACTGCTTAAATATATGTTCTATACCCTCTAGGCGCCGCAACTAAATTCACAAATTTATATATTTTCTTCTGGAAGGAGTAAATAATTATGGGAGGGGAGAGCCTAATTGAGAATTAAATTAAAATAATTTTGACATTATGCTAATTAGTTAGAAGCAACTCACCTAAGCTGAACATAGCCATTCCGAGCCCAGCATCAGACAGTATGGAGATTGAATTGGCTATTATTTGTGGCATCCCCACATGCCACCTACAAGTACGTACAGTCAAATAATTTATCAGTTTATTAATTAATTGATAATCTAAATTACGAGGATAATGTACATTGTAATCATGATTATAAAATTTAATGTAACAAACAAATCAAATAGAAAATAAATTAAGTTGTCTCACCGGAAAGCGATGAGAGACCAGATGAGACCAATGAGACTCGAGTACGTGTTGGGATTACGGATAAGCTTGCGCCACACCATGATGAGGATCAGACGGGTCATAACGCTCGCAGGAGGCATTTGTTTCCCCACACCGGACTCATGATCAGGAACTCCAGCACCGCCTTTTGGGTGTAGCTCAGCTGTCGAGCTGGACCCCAGCTTATTCAGCCCAATGGGTCCCTCTTTTTCCCTCTCCTCCTCTCCCTCACCACCACCCCCCCTTCCGCCAAAGCTAAACGCTTCCCCACCGTAGCCCTCCGCCGCCACCACACTCTCCGGAACAGCCACTACACAATAAGTATGGATAAAATAATAATTAGTTAGAGTAAAAATTAAAGAAAGATCGTATTATTCAAAGTTTAATTAATACAAAAAATGTGTCAAAAATAAAATAACTACCCCGAAGAAAGAGAGTTAGTTAGTTACCTTTGTTTTCTCCATTTTGGGGATGATCAGCAACCAACATCCTGATTTCCTTAGCGCCTTGATCGGACCGTCCTGATTGCTCGGACGCACCGAAATCAGTTCCACCAAATACATGGAGGCCGCCGCCGTCTGAAACCGGGGACGCACTGGAGCTCCAAACAAACATATGGAGCTCTTTAGCGTCATGATTACTATTCGTCTTAGTAGTATCATTATTTGAAACCTGCTGCGCCGCCACCTGCGGTTGCTGCTGTTGGTTTTTTATACCACTTTTAGCGACGGGGGCTGAGAATTCGGGATTCGGAGCCGGGTACGAAGCGGGTACCGTCTGCGCTGGATAAAATCCGAACCGCGGAGAAGTAACTGCTTGTGACTGTGGCTGTGGCATGGAAGGCTCTTCAAAATTAGAAGGTCTCGGGGTCGGGCCCCTGGAAGATTGAACCGAATACAAGTCCGCTGGTCCGAAATTGGAGTGCCTAGTATTGAAGGCTTGGACTCCCATCATGGAGTAAAAATCGGAAGGGTTGAAATTCGAGCCTCTCGGCGTCGGGTTCCGGGACGAGCTCAAGCTATAAATCTCGGCTCCAGTGAGGTTCGACGGTCGAGGAGTCATTGCTGAGAGCGAGCGTCTGGAGGCGTTGGACTTGCGGACCTTCACATGGAGTTTCCCATCGTCGCCAATTTCAGCGTCTGTCTCCAAAAAATCTCGGCCATCGAGGGAAACGACGTCGGAATCGACTTTGAATGAG
Source organism: Oemleria cerasiformis (assembly GCA_037349345.1). Classification (NCBI taxonomy): domain Eukaryota; kingdom Viridiplantae; phylum Streptophyta; class Magnoliopsida; order Rosales; family Rosaceae; genus Oemleria; species Oemleria cerasiformis. Next base: position 10,861,779 of record JAZGTL010000031.1, read on the forward strand.
ACGATGGAGGCGGCGGTCTCGGGGAACTGCTCCATGATGAGGAGTTTGGCGCCGCGATACTCGAAGAGGAAGAGGAGGAGAGTGTACCATATGATGCACTGGAGGACCACCACCTGGACCATGAGGCTGCCGGAGTCGGGAATTTTGTGTCCGTACATGGCAATTAAGAGGGGGATTCCCATCACCAGAGTGTTTGGCAGGGTGGAGAGAGAAAAAATTGTGATCATCCACTCCAGGCTGCCATTTCGGGTGAAGTTTGTCCAGAGGGCTAAAGCGAAGAGCATGATGATTTTTTGAAGGGTGTCGGCGGCGATGAAGCGGAAGTTCATGGTGTATGGATTGTTGGTGGAAATGAAGTGGAAAGAGAGCAGAGGGACGGCGAAAATTGCAACGAAGCGGTTGATGCCAGAGCACTGGTCCGGGGAAAAGATCTTCCACCACCGGACGGAGCCGTAGGCTAAGATCATGGCCACGTAGAGCGGTATGACCGCCGTCAAGACGTTGTAAAGGTCGTGCCACGATATCATTTTGAAATCCTTAAGTTATGCGTGGGTGGGCGGGAGAGAAAAGAGGAGAATGGTGAAAGGAGGCGTGCTGAATTATGTAAAGTTTGGGGTGAGTTCAGAACTTCAGATCTGGTGGTGGAGGCGGTTGGATGGCATTTGGATATGAAATGGATGAGAAGGGGAGGGCAAAATGGGAAGAAGCGGAAAAACCGTTAGGTAAACAAGTGTGCGTGGGGAGCGATATGGGGGAATATGTATGTGCGCGCCTCAGTCTGTTATCTCAGTCTGATATGGCTGATGAGGCTAGAGAGAGAGAGAGAGAGAGAGAGAGCAGATAGAGAGACAGTCACTGAGAGTGTCATGTGTGTGGAGAAGAGAGAGAGAGAGCGAGAGAGTGAGTGATTTTATAAGAGGTGTAAGTAACTTTGGAGGGAATATATATATATATATAGGGACGACAGAGAGAACAGAGTCGTTAGATACACACAGGCGCGTAATACATCCGCCAGGTGATTATTTTTGTTGAGGGAAATTTCTGCTTCTCAATTCTTGGCACAGACATCGCTGTGCATAATGTACTCTTCTTTCTGGATAAGTAAATTTAAAATTACTAATTAATAGAAATTAAGTTGAGGGAAATTAATCTTTTTAGAAGTTCAAAACAGTTATTCTCAGGAATTTTTTCTCCCAAAACACTTCTTCTTTGATGATATATCCTCTAAAAGACTTTCCGGCACATTTAGGAATGTAATGAATAAACTATATAATCCAATTGATTTTTATGTCGATTTCTTTGAAGTTCGTATATTTTCAAGTTTTATTTTCTTGTTCTACCATTATATTGTAGGCTATGGACTTATGGTCATGGGTTTTGGCATTTCGCCGAATCAGGTTGTCAGTAAAACTCTTTTTTTTTGGGGCATGATCTGTCTTCAAGGGGAATTTTGCTCGTGATGCGGCCTGGAGGGTTTTGATCGAGTGGTCGCAATTTTCCCTTAGTGATCGAGGTGTCGATCGTGGTGTATCGAAGCATATGTAATATGGTGATGGATGATATTCCTCGTCGTCTTTCTGTATTCCGCGTAGGTGGCCATGACATTGGTGGTATCAGTAATAATAGTGGAAGTGCTCCATTCGTGCCTTTTGTTGTGTTTTTTTTTTTATTAGTTTGTTTTGTGCAAATAATTGTACCGACTCTTATGTGTTCGTTTTGCCCTTTTGTAGAATTGTAAAGATTAGTTGTTTGGGCAATTACGACTTTGAAATGCTTAGGGATTCACTAGTTATATTGTTTGTGCATGATTGTTTCTATATCATTCCAACATATGCCGAAGTTGGGCACTAGAGGTTTCTACTTATGTTCATTATCAAGTTATTGTAACCTAATTTATTTTTATTTAAAATCTTTATTCAATCAATGAAACTTTATTTAATTATGTCATTAAACCTTTCTCTTTCTTTAAAAAACTATGATTATATTTATTTAATTATGGTGATTAAATTAGGAGTTTAATTTGGTCGACCATCTCCGCAAATTTTGTGTACTTTTCCTCAGCCCAAATGTTAGTTTATATTGTGTGGATAATATTGTATTGCGGTTTATTTTGGCAATTGATACCGATTTCATTTTCAACAGGAGCATTTATTTTCCCACATGTGAATCCAAAGCTTTCGATATCGTAAGTTCTTAACATATTGTATGCGAGTTATTTTTTAATTAGTGTCTACGCCTTCAATGGTAATTAAATTTTTTTTTTTTTTAGTATTCTATATTCCAAACCATAAGTACGGTCAAAGTACGTACGTGCGTATGTGTATCACGTATTCAAGTGAAGGAGACTGGAGAAAGGTGAGTGAAGTCAAAATTGATTTAGTATACTCGTGTATCAAGTATAGGCGGTTAATACTGAATATTTAGTGGTAGATAATTCAAATTTAACCGTTCACAGATGAATATATGTACGTGCATGTACTGAATCATGTTTAGATTGACGTATTGCAACCGGTTCCTCTCACATTAAACTCTTCAAATATAGATTTTAGATAAATTTGACCTAAAATTTATCCAAAATATTAAAATAGTCATGCAGCAGACTTTCTACATTTAACTTCAAATTTGTCCAAATGAACAGTAGCTGACTATTTACAACTAGCACGGTTCATTATGTTAAATTTAACATTGAAAGTAAATAGTCTGTTGCAGGGCTGTTTGGACAAGTTTTGAGTCAAATTTGTTCAAAATCAAACTTGAAGAGCCAGCTGGAGATGCTTTGAGAGCTTTCAGACAAATTTTAACTTATCTTTTTGAGATATACAGAGCATTAAAAATTGACTAATTATTAATAACTTTTGAGTCATTTTAAATTAAATTTGACAAAAAATTTAGAGAGTCTGATGTGGATGCTCTTAGCCACTAGAAGTTTAGAACTACTAGTCTGGTATATTCCTATTCATAAATTGTGCAGTTATAGGTCTCGAATTTGAGTCTTACAAAGATCGATGAGATCGATTCAATGATCAAAGAAACATATAAGCTTGTTCTACAAAGAATAACAGCATATGATCCATCATCACTAGTATATGATAGGTTATTTGGATTTTCATGAATCATCTTTCATGCTTTAAATATTGGGCAATATTGAAAATCCAAGCTACTTTTGGAATAAGTAAAATTATTCCGAGTTTTATGACTTTAAATAAATAATAAAATCCTGAAATTATTTTTTGGATCGAAATTGGAATCTTTTGATTCCTAACAAATTCATTTGAATAACATACCCAGAGTGCAGGGACAAGCGAGTGTGAAGGAGGGTGGGTTAGGAATTGACCGCCCAATATGTTTAGCTTAACCCAAAATAGGTTCGTACACGTGGCACTATACGTGTGGTGTAGGTTATTCGATGACGTGGACAGTCTTGTTTCTTTTTTCTAATTTTCTTCTTCTTTCTGGTTCTTTGTTGCTAATTTCGGTTCTCTTCGGTGTCACAGTAGAAAGCCCATGTAAAAATTGAAAGGTTCATCCAATTTCAGGTCCCCCATTGCTCAATTTGGGGGATGTAGCTATCAACTTTTCTGGAAAATGCTAATTTCTTATTTTTTATTTGATGTGGGCTTCACCTTCACTACCTTTACTCTATGTATATATCCGGGTACAGAAATTCCTCGATTCAACTTGAAATTGACCCTTAGTGAATTGAAGTTAACCTAGAGCATTATTAGAGTATTAAATTAGCATCTTCTTGAAAAAAAAATCTAACCAAAAGACTATTATGTTGTCGTGACTAGAAACTAATTAGATTCAATACGACAAAAAGTCAAAATTTGGTATGTTCAATAGAACAAAAGTCAAAGAATCAATCAGTTAACCATAATCGATTGTGTAGTGGAGGACGACCGGTCTTGGTGGGTACGCTTTAGCCAAGGTTCGATTCTCGTATCTGCATTTGTTGCCATATACTTTATAGATTTTGAATTGATTATCATCCGTGAAATTGGTTCGCCATCTTATATATTCAGAATAAAAGATTAGTCTGACACCAATATATATCGGAAAATTTCCGGCTTAAAAAATACAAAAAAATCAGTCAAGTGGGATTCTACAATATATTCATCAATCAAACTTGTTGATCATTTGATTTTGGAGATCTTGACCATCACATCCTCTATATGTATATATGCACGTTCATCCTCAAAATCATTTTGTCTATATATATATATATCCACTCCTACTCTTCCACTTAACAAATAATAGGGTACCTAGCTTCTCAATTTTCCTCATCTATGTTTGTTTTTCTTGTGGACAAATTTGGTCGGTTTGATCAAATTTTAGGTCATGGTCCAACCCATTCAAAATTATGAAGTTGATGGTGGTGGCTGGTGGGTAAATTAATCGGAGCCGAAAGGTGGCTACTTTTTTGCATGGCATGATAATGTGTTTGGCGGTGTGTTGCAGAGGCCTAAGAGGCTCGTATGCATATTTTAGGTATGTGAATGAGATTGATGTTCATCACTCATGAAATTCCACCTTCTATTATTCCCTTTGATATGATATATGGATCATCCAAATCATTATACCTCAACCCCGATCGCCTAGCTCCTTTCCTTTTGCCCTTTTCAATCACCTCTAATTTATAAATTAATTATTATTTTTTATATATTTTTATTGAACATTAATATGTATCTAGCTTGAACTTATTAAATTAATTATTATGCACAAGTCTATGTGCGAATAAGACTTAAGACTAACCAATATTAAGTTGGATATATAATACTTGCATATATCGATCTCACCTTGGCGGTACTTCCTCGTACCACCATTTTGATTTATCTAATTGTGGTTATATACATGTACCACAATCGAAACCGTTTTGAATCTTAAATCATCGTTTCAAGATCATTCACATAAAAAAACAACGAAATTGAAGATCATTTAGCTATTCATATGTATAAACTAAATGGAAGGTTCGCCATGACGACCTTAATTGTTACAAAAACCGTTCAATTATTTCATAAACATGAAGGACCAAATGAGATTCAATTTTATTGATTTTTTTTACAGATATATGAGCTTAAAATAATGATTTAGAGAATGAACGGTTCCGATTATGATATACGTACAAAAATAATTCGATAAATCGAAAGGATGGTACCAAAACCGTTCGTTTATTTCATAAATATGAAGGACCAAATTGAAAGAAATCATAAAACCTTATTCAATTGAGGTTAGATTAGTGTATCAATGGAGTTTAGATGGGAATGTTAGTGATGAGGGAATAAGGTTCACGGGTTAAACAAGAGAATGAACAGAGGGAAAGTTGTGAGAGTAAGTTTGGTAATTTTCATTATGTAAAATATCTCAATTCCTTAAGTGACTCTCACACTCACTTTATATACTACACACTAATACAATGACTTAACCACAATGACTTAACAACAATACAATGACTTAATATTGCTAACACAAATGAGCTTCAATTTTATTGATTTTTTACAGATTGATGATCTTGAAGTGATGATTTTGATTTTCTACAGATCGATGATCTTGAAATGATGATTTAGAGAATGAACGGTTCCGATTATGATATACGTACAAAACTAATTCGATAAATCGAAAGGATGGTACTAAAACCGTTCGTTTATTTCATAAACATGAAGGACCAAATGAGCTTCAATTTTAATGATTTTGTACAAATCGATTATCTTGAAATGATGATTTAGATAATGAACGGTTCCGATTATGATATACGTACAAAACTAATTCGATAAATCGAAATTAAAAAGACGGTATGAGGAGGTGCCACCAAGGTGGGATGGAAGTATTATCCTATTAAGTTTTATATCAGTTAATTTGCTGCCATTCAAGGATTGTTTAGTGGTAAAAGAGATGCATGCATGCATGCATGGAAAATATTTGGGATGACAAGATTGTATTCCCTTGGCATATTAATTTTTTTTTTCGTAATCATTTCTTCCCTCACGCAGCTTCCTTAATTTGGTGACATATATTCTTCTTTTTAATTATTTAATTAATAACTAATTGGTTCACTATATAACATATATGGGAAGAACGCTAAATATCTAAAGGACCTACGACTACGTGATCATGTATGTATATTTAAGTAGAAGAGGAATCAAAGGCCCATGTTTTGATTATCAGAACTGCAGAGGAGAAAGCCTTGGTGTTTGGGGTTGAAATAATATGATATATTAAAAAATGAGTACGAGTTGGTTTAAGAAAATATGATGAATCTAATTCATTTTTATTACCTAATAAGTTAATGAACCGTAGGTTATGTCTTCATCCTAACTTAATTATTAGCTAATAAGAAACGTACGTTATGATTAATAGAAAGGACAATACTTACATCACATCCTGGTGGGATGCCTTCATATCACCCATTTGATATGAACCAATTACATGTTGACATGTATCATAATCAGAACCGTTCATTCTCTAAATCATTATGTCAATATCATTTCCGTAAAAAATCAACAAGATTGGAGGTCGTTTAGTCATTCACATGTATCAAATAAATCAACAGTTTTTGTAAGAATTATGATCCTTATGGAGAATCGTTCATTTAGTTGATAAATATGAATGACTAAACGACCTCCAATCTTACTGATTTTTTACGGAGATGATATTGACATGATGATTTAGAGAATGAACGGTTCCGCTTATGATATATGTAGAAAGACAATTTGATGAATCGAAAAGGTGGTACGAGGGCATCCCACCAAGATGGGATGCAAGTATTGTCCTAATAGAAATTACATAAAAGTAGTTCTATTTAATAGATAAGTGAATCAACTTGGTATTTCCATATTTATATATATAATGAAAAGGCGCTTGGGTTGGCTTGCATTCTTGAGTATGATCCTCTTTCAAAAAAATATAATGAAAAGTCATAAAGCTAGCCCTATATAATTGATAACTCAAGAGATAGTAGTATTATTAGAGTTAAAGAGAAGAGATGATTGAGATGTGGAGGGGCCAAAGGCCCACGCCCAAAGAGAGATAAAAAGGTAGCGAAAGTCTTATAAAAGGATCCATATATGTCTCACCACGTGAATGGTAAGGCAACACTTAACACTAAACAGGCTCTTGTGTATATTCTAACTACAAGTCCAAATCCAAGTCCAAGTGGCACTCCTTTTGTGCAGGCATAGCTTTGCTTTAGGTTGAGAGGCGTTAGGGCAACGTGGGGAGTCAGAAGAGGCGAGCCTGTCGGCCGTTTGGACCTACCCCACAACCCATGCGATCTTCAGTCATGGCCATGCTGCTGGAGCCCCCCATCCTCCCTTTCCCGATGCCAACATGCTTGCCACCAAATATTATTAATTAATATGCAATATTGCATATACATATATATGCTCCATCTTCTAATAATCGTTATCAATAACAGATAATTGGGTTATATATATATATATGGCAAATAAACTCACATCTTATTTATTTTAGAGATGATCATTTGACCACTTAATCGGTATTATGGAAAGAGTACAACTTCACTTAATACTTAAAAAAAGGAGTTTGCAACCACTTAATCAAGAATCTAGGACCATGGCTTTAATTGTCTTTGCGACGCCGAGGCCCTCAAGGGTCCTTGTTTTAGGTTCACCAAACAATGTGCGTGGTAGGGTACGTAGGGTAGCTAGGGTTTGAGAATTGAGACACCAAATTTGCACTATTATTGACTTAATTAACATCTTCCCCAAAAGTATACTAGCTATACCTTAACCATGAACATCTACTTCTGGGTTTCTTAGCATCGTTTGACCTTCTGCAAAGTGATCAGTTTTGTGTTTTGGGAACCCTAGCTAGGGTTAATTTCCATCTAGAAATTAAAGCACTTTCTAAGGAATTCTTCTTCTTCTTCTTCTTCTTCTTCTTCTTCTCATCGGGCCTGTGTCTTTCATTCTTGTTCTTCTCTGTATCGAAGGTGATCAACATATAGATTGACCCAATGTTCAGGGTTTCCAGGAAATTGCTTGCATTATTGAGAGCTCATGCCTCTTTTCCCAACCAATAACTACAAGACTGACCAAAAAATAAAGATACAAAACGGAAGTGGGATCGCAAAACCAACTTACGGTTCGATTTTCACAACTAATAAGCCTATCTTTAATTGTATGATCGATCATAATTTGATGAATTACTTTATCCAAGTTACCTACAAATCTAAAATGCATAAAAAATTATTTATATTTAACTTATGATGATCGAGTTTAATTTACTCTTCATAATAAAATAATCTATATTGAAATATAAAATATTGGGACTGTCCCCATTCACATGCGCGCATCGATCGTAATGTGGACTCTTAAACCACAATTATCCGCTCCACACGTGACTACAAGGTTGACTCAATCCTGGGCTTTGATCATGGAAAATATAGGATTACCAGATACAAGAACTCGTAATTATTAATTAATTAGGATTCATTTTGTTTATAATAATAAAGCAATAAAAACTGTGCGTACCAACTAGATTTCGTGCTTGTAGGGTCGTTTCCTTAGGTTGATTAATTAGTTTATTGAATCCAAATTAGGCACCCGGCCATGTGAAAGAACATTCTTTCATTCCTCTGCCATTTCCATCCTCATCAGATGGCCTTTCACAAATATTTATCTTCCATTGTCCACCCTTCTCTTCCTTATTCCTCTAATTCAGATTTCAAATTTCTGCAAAATTAAGAAGCTTAGATTTCCAAAATACAGCTAAGAAACAAACTCATCTCTGTGGAATTTTTTTCTACTTTGATTAATATAAACAAGTATAAATTTGGGGGAACATATTCAATTGGGGTTTAGGGACATGTTGAGTTTGTGTTTCGACACATTAATTCATTATTTGTAAGTTGGAAATGAATTACATATACTGGATTTCGATCGATCTCTGTTTACAAAAGTTAAATTTAAAACCTTCAGCACTATATTAGATCGTGTATAGGAGTATTCTAATAACGTAGTGTGATGATAGATGTTGGATCCATGGCCGTCCATCTGGAATGAGGATCATCTACCGTTCAAAAATTGTGTGGCCCATCATAGTTTGGCATCCATAGGTGAATTTATTCTAAATGTTCGGTTGGGAGGGAAATTATATTAAGTGGCCTTGTAGGGTGATGATCGATTTGTATTATAAGACAATCAAATGCTTTAAGGACATTAAACTTTGCCCTACCGAAACCCTATTTAAAGGACCAGATGCTACTCTTCAACCCCCATATTGCCTTCCTAGCTTCTCTTAATTACATCATTATTACATGCACATTATTGATTAATTTAGATCCCCTTTGATAATACATACTAAGCCAAAAATATATATATATATGTATGCTTACATGTGCATGAAAAATACATAAAATTAACGAAACAACTTATTATGAAAAAGGAAAAATGTTTTATTATCATAAAATGTTAGATTCAAGAGACACAAGATTTTACACTTACTTTTACCCTACCTGACCCTGTATATATATATAAAAAAATATATATATATATATGTATGTTTACACGTGCATGAAAAATACATAAAATTAACGAAACAACTTATTATGAAAAAGGAAAAATGTTTTATTATCATAAAATGTTAGATTCAAGAGACACAAGATTTTACACTTACTTTTACCCTACCTGACCCTGTATATATATATAACCTATATGTATCATTAACTACCAAAGAACCTGAAACTTTCTAATTGGTCTTAAAAAGGAAGAAATATGTTTGAAAGAAAGAACAGTGCCTTAACAATATAAGATTGGGACTTTGAAGTTCAAACTTATTCCTTTGAATTTCGAGTTTGAATGTTTGAATTTTAAGGTTTATATGAACTTTATGGTTTGATACTGTAGATTGGAGAAGTTTTTTGGCCTTTTTCCGTTCAGAGTTTGGTTTTTCTATAGCAAGAGGTCGTTGTCAACTCTAACAATATGAGATTGGGGCTTTGAAATTAAATTGTTTTTCTTTCAAAAATTATAGTTTGGATTTTGGAATTATAATGTTTATATGAACTCTAGTGTTTGACATTGTAGATTGAAATTTTTTTTTTGACATTTTTCCATCTTGAGTTTGGCCTGTTAATAGAAAGATATATGCCAACTCTAACAATATACGTATGAGGTTTCGAAGTTAAATTTTTTTGTTTTAAAATTTTCGAATTTGGAATTATAAAGTTTATATTCATTATAGTGTTTAATATTGCAGATTAGAAAAATAATTTTGTCATTTTGACATTTTTTCATTTTGAGTTTGGTTTTTTCAATATAAAAGTTTATGTCAACTCTAACAATACACGATATGTGTTTCAAATTTATTATTATTATTTTTTTAAATTTCGAGTTTGGATTTTGATATTATAAAGTTTATATGAACTCTAATGTTTGATATTGTGATCGGAGACATAATTTTACTTTTTTCCTTTTTGAGTTTGGTTTTTCCTTAGCTAGGTTGTTGTGAACTCTTAACAATTACGATTCGGTTTCGACGTTCAAATTATGTTTTTTCAAAATTCGAGTTTGGATTTTGGAATTATATAATGTTGATATGAACTCTAGCGTTGAATATTGCAGATTGAAAAAAAATTAATATTTTGAATTTCATCCATTTTGAGTTTAATTTTTTCAATATGAGATTGAAGTTTCGAAGTTCAAATTTGTTTTCTTTCAAAATTTCGAATTTGGATATTGGAATTATAAAGTTTATATGAACTCTAGTGTTCTATATATATTAAGAACTTAAAAAAGAATTGAAATTTTTTCATTTTTCATTTTACTTTTTCAATAAAAAAATGTAAGTGAATTATAAAACTTACAGATACAAGCTCATCTTAGGTGATGCAGTTGCATAAAGCTTCGGCTCATACTTACACAGTTACACTCCATTGTACATTATGTACATCTTCTTGCTTGTCTCTGTGTTTTGATATCCTGCAGGCATTGCACGTCATGATTTCACTAAAAAGTTTCATTTAATTTGTCTCCTGTTAGAATTTAGTTATCGGCCCATTGAGTCCAAAGAGCCCAAATGTATGGGCCCTGCTTCAAGAACTAACTAATCATTGTGTGTTACGGCCCAGATTCGACAAGACTAGGGCTCTGCTTTGTCTTTCACTTATATCCCTCTCATTCTCACATGTTATGGACTTCTAATTTGTCTTAGTTTGAATCATAGCTGCCAACACAATTCACAACAAACCATGGGTTGTGACACTTGCCACGATGAAGTTTTTGGAATGTCATCAACAATTTTTTTTTCTTATAAGAGATTTTTAATTTTATTATTAGGATTCACCGATTTTTAAGATATGACGTCACATTAATCGTATACGTTTTTCATATCGTGAAAATAGTAAAGTTGATTTTCCAAATAGGAAAATTGATTGTGAGCATCCTTGAATTTTACACTAATTTTAGTTATCGTTCACGAACTTTATTATTAGCAGCAGACGTTCGCGAATTGTCTTCATGTATTGGACAACTTTATCCTTATTCCTAATAGAAATCGTTGAGAAATTTAACCGAATAATTGTCCTTGCACGTTTAGACAGAATTCAGGGACGTCTACGACTAATAATAAAATTCAAAAACAATAGTTAAAATTAATGTTAAATTCAGAGACGGTGACAACAATTTTTCTTTTGAAATAATGCTGTAGCATTTAAAGCACGGCACTTGTTTCGGAAATCTAATGTACCGCTTTGAAATGTGGTCGATGCCACCCACACCTTAGTTAAACCGAATAAGAACCCATGCGTATTGATGTTTCATTGGGAATATTGTCATAATATAAAGAAGAGAAATAAAATCAAGGGGACACAGCCATAAAGGGGAAAGAAAAAGAGAAAAATGATTGTCTTTGTCTATATATATATATATATATATATATATATATATATATAGCTAGGGTTCTTTTCCATGGTTTAAAATCATTGCAAGGGAAATTAGTGGCAAACATTAATTGGAATATAAACTAACGTTCATGAAATATTCATCTAGATTTCGAAACACGACACTTTTGATCTGTGTCCCAACCCAACACCTTCTATAAACAATTAATTATATGAACAAACATTAATCCCTAATTAATCTTTCTTCTGACTACAATTCCTCCAATATTTCCAATCATCAAGTGGGTCAAATTACAAACTAATTAATCAAGCCGGGATTAGAGGGCGGGCGTGGGCACTTTAGGTGACAATAAGGCGGTGGCGGCGGCAGCTGCAGCGGCAGCGGCAGAGATATTAGTCTTGGTGGCGCCGCTGCCTCTGTCCCTGCCGTCGGGAGTGGTGGTGGTGACTCGCTCACAACGAGGGCACATAGTGAGCGTCGATGCCGGAAGAGGCTCGCAGCTGTGGGGAGAAAGCACAGTGGGTGGGCCCACTTTCATGGCCCTAAGCTCCTCAACCTCCCTTTGCAGCCGCCTGTTCTGCTCCGTCAGTGATCCGAACCATCTCTTCAGATACTCACATTCCATCTCTGTCTGCTTCAGTTTGCTCCTGCACCCAACGTACGTATACTCTAAATGAGTCTCACGTTAATTAGTCAATTAATTAATTAATTACGTACTAACTTAATTAATAATGAAACGTACACTCACACCTCAGCAAAAACAACACGAAGAAAACGGAAAAAGTTATAAGGACTTTCAATTGTTTGACCAAATCAAATTGACCACATACAAACTCACAAAGAATTTTCTATGATGCTCTTGCATCGAAATGAACTGTCGTACGTCTTCAACAACTTCATTTAAATTTGCATTTATTCTTTAAATGAACATCATTCAATTATGTAATAATTGTACATACGTACGTACGTTTTTCAGGAAACATAAATGCATGGCACCGCAAGTCCAAAGAGTAAAGCCTAACACTTACTATTAAAGAAGATGAAACTGACGAGAGAGCGTGCACACGAGGTTAAAACATTACGCCCATTTATGTATGTAATCAATGCACTACTATCATTATGTTCATTCTTTCCTCGACCATCATCATCTTCCTTCATCAAAGCATCATAAATTCTTCCTAATTTTTCTGTCTACTTAACATGTAACTGGCATTCATTTTTTTTTTTTTATCGGTCATACTGAGAAGATAAACACATAATAATATGTACACAACTAATTCTATTATATGTTACAAGTTGGGGAAAAAATAGCTCCATCGTTTAATTTCAAGGAATGAAATAATAAAGAATAAAAAATATCCTGAATTTCTTCAGCTTTAAGAGGAAAATTACACACAAAAAAATACTCAAATGTTTCAATGAAATTACCAAAGATTCTTTACGTGGGTGCATAAAGCGCAACAAATGACTAAGCAAAAACCTATATTAACATTAGCACTTCGATCCACTTATAATTTACATTCATACCGAGATGCTAGTAAAAATTGGAAGTGAAGAAAAACTTCGTTAACCTTTCTTTTTTCCCGTGAAAATAAAATTCTGAGAGATTTATATACAGTACAAAAGAGGATAGTTAATTCCCAACCACCAACAAAATAATTAATGAATAAGGAGGGAATAAAGAAAAGGCTAATTAAGCACAAAATACATATATGTATATATATATAGACATGCATAGGGTACGTTACCTGGCCCTACGATTTTGAAACCACACCTCAACTTGGCGTGGCCTCAGCTTCAACTGCATCGCCAACGCCTCTTTTTGTTTCTGCAAACAAATTAAACGTACGTACATGCACCAAATTATTTGTATTAATATTTATCTATTTAATTACTTAATTTGTTCTTATTATTACATAATTAAACACAGCCTAACTAGCTATTATCTAATAATTAAGTTACCGGGTTTAGAGTGTGATGTTGTCTGAAACTCTCTTCTAGAAGACGAGACTGTTCCTTTGTGAGACGAAGCTTCTTGCGAGGTGGGCCCGATCCATTGCTGCTTTCTTCTTCGTCTTCCATGCCGACTGTCATCCATTCTTCTTGATCTCCTTGTACGGATGATGGTACTTGGTTTATGTCCAAGTCTCTCACTGCCCAAATTAACAAACAAATTTCAGCCACCCAAAATCGTCTTTTTGCTTATTAGGGTTTATGAGATTCGTTGTCAGAAATTGAAAAATATTGGGAAACAAGAAAAAACACGTCCAAGATATATATCCTGGTAAAGATCATATCACATATAAACATATATATATATGTATGTATGTTAGATTCTTGTATCGGATTCACCGAATAATTTATCTTGATCAGATCGCGCGATGAGATCCAAAGATAAAAGAAAATATCTTATGTTTGATAAGTTATATAAACAACTCATATTACAGCCATCAATTTAAGTTTAAGAAACTCTAGCTAGCAAGAAAAGAAGAAGCCTGGTAGCTAGGTCAGGGATTACCAGATGATGAATTGGGAAGAGAGGGGTATGAAGAGAAGCCAGGTATAGATATAGACAAGTCCAAGCTCGAAGCGCCTCGGGGTAAAACCGCCATGGAAATGAATTCACCTGATTATTTGCAGGACGAGTGCGAAGAAGAGAAGACGAAGAAGAAGAATAAGGGAGAAATGAGGAAAAGGTAAAGTAAAAACAGAAAGAGACAGAGATGAAAACCACAAGAACTAAGTGATGAAATAGAGAGAAAAAGTTAAAAGATATAAAGGTCAAATAAATAGTGGGAAGAATTGACAAATGAAACGGAAGGGTAAAGAGGTAAACAACAATATAAAAAAACAAATAGATAAAAGATTATATAAATATGAACACGACGAGGATGGTGTGGGTTTTGGATTTGGAGTTGGGCTAGGGTTTTCTTGACTGTTGTCGTCAAGTCAAAGGGTCTGACCCCTCCGATGCCAGACACGTGTCAAACTTGAGAAAAACCAATGTAGGAGAATAACCGGCAAGGAGAAAGAGGGTATGAGTGTGGTTGTCGGTTGAAAGGTCAGCCGATGAAATGATTGGGAACCATGAGCTTGGGCTTCGAGCCTCCTTCTCCCCCGCCCTGTTTCTGCTTTTCACCTCCTTCACACTCACATTAGATAATCTTTTTAAATCATATTGGACCGACCGATGTAACAATTATCTATCGATCAACTTTCATTACAATTAATTGAATGGCGGATCCACCGTTATTTTTCGTAACAATTTATACAGGTATAGATGCATATGAATTATATAAATATTATTAAAAAAATTTAAATTTATTCTTCATTTTTTATTTTTTATGGGTATTCAAAATAGAAAATACCATAATTTATTATTCGCTCATAAATAATATATAGTGTTATTATTAATTTTTTTTCAAAAAATATGATTTTCTAAATAAAGTGTTCATTTTAAAAGGGAATCAAAACATTTGTTTCCGAAGTGTTTCAGCTAAAAATACACTTAACATTATTTATATAAAGGCCCCTCAATAACTAATTTTTTGATTATGCCATTGATCAAGATCATTAAATAAAAAACAAGTTTCGATAAAATTTTAATAACGCTAAACATGTGGACTTTAATGAATGCTAACGGGGATAAAAAGAGTTGTAACGCTTTACTAAAATAAGAAAGAAAATTAGATAATTGTGGTAATTTTCTGCAACCTTGTTATTAATGAATCACGTGTCCGGCATTGGCGTACCAAAAGAATGAAAGTGCTCTACTTGGACCTGGACCATTGGGTATGAACCTACAAGAAAGTGAGATGTTGTATAAGTTCATCGTCTTCATCTACGTACTAATTGGATGTTGACCAAACACAAACCCACTAATTTGATGGTCCAACTCCAACTTGGAATTGGGAAAAAAAAGGGAATATTTTCTGATTCTAAGTTCTATACCAAAATAAATAAACTTGGGAATTAGGAAATGCTGTTCTCATTTTTTCAGCTCCATCAAATGCATCAAATACTTGTTACTTTCAGATGATGAATTTTCTAGTATCTTACTAGCAAGAGTTCGGAATTCATTTGGAGCACTTTGTGGGCAATGACAAATTGCACCCTAAGCGTAGATTAGTTCCATCATTCAAGTATAGAGACCTCTCGTAGCATTTACTAAAACAAATATTAAATGCTTTTTCTAGTGTTTAGTTATTTAGAATGTAAAAAACGAAAAAATTATAAGAGGAAAGTAAATAAACATAAAATTTAACAGTTTTACAAGAAATTGGTAATGGAAATTGGCGAGAAATATGGCATTCGGTAGTCGGCAATACTAAAATCAAGACCCTAATTATTAAGGAACAATTACTGGCAAGTTGAGTAGTAAGTTTTGACCATGGAAATCAAAAGGGTAATTATGAATGACCAATGTCCCCAAAAATCATCTCCCAACGACACTACCCCAAAAAGTGAAGAATTATAACCCATTTCTGTGTCCTTTTATTTTCTGTTTGTTACGTACTAGACAAACAACTTGTGAGACACACCGACATTTGTGTAAATTAAGATCACACCACTGGTCCAATAATCATATTGTTTTAAGTATTCACACCATTTCTTTTTGTATACAATGATGTTATATCATAAAAATCATCAATTAATTGTCGTTTTTAGGCGATGATACGGGAAATGTTGATTCCATTATATATATTGAATATGAATATTACGTTTTATAAGAATCGAATATGAGATTTCTACATAATGCGTGTGTTCGTACTTAATCTGACCCAGTAACGGACCTAACAGAAATACCTGAAAGATCACTTGGGTCAAGACCAAACCCGTCATCAAGACTCATCCTTAAAGTACACCATTGTGACCCATGACCTAAACCTAGACATTGTCTATAAATAGGCAACCCTCTCCTTCATTCAAGACAATCCTCTCTCTCTAAAGAATCCCCTCTCTCTAGATATAACTTTCTCCCTTCTCTCTACATACATTACTATCTTTAAGGTTTATAGTCTAATGCATTATGTACAAAACACATATATTATTAATGAAAATAGAGCAACACCGCGGACGTAGCCCGATTTGGGTGAACCACGTGCATCGTTGTGCCTTGGTGTGAGTGTGTGTCTTCACAGTTCTATTGATTCATTTTATGCATCAACAACGTGTATAAAAAAATACAACTAAATTGTAATACTAATTGACAATTATTATTAAATATAAATACAAAATAACATCATTATTTATACAAGTCGAATTCAACAAAGAACGGATTGTTGATTGTTACCTGGAATGAAAAGTTTGAAGCCAATTTGAGGATTTTAGGTAGTTTTGCATTAGTCGTGGGCCTCGTGGCGTGACAACGCCGTCAAGTCAGGTAGGTTTTCATGTGTACTCATTCGTGCACACAACACGGCCTTCCTTTCCCAGTTTCCACGTCCTCTCCCAATTCTCCCAACTCCCAACTTTCTTAGCTATTTTTTCTTCTTTTCAAAATACAAATGTTATGGACGTTATCATTTTTAGATAAATCTACCAAAAGATATATAAGATAGTTGATACAGTTAACGAAATAAGTTGTGAGGCATCAGACACATTATGCTCTAAATAGCGCTGGACATCAAGCTTAGCCTCACCACCTCGCGGCCACCATCCTCCGACGCCACCACAAAAACACGGCGCAAAGAAAAAGGCAGACTAACCACACCGGAGAAATTATCATTTCGAAAGAGAAAAGGGGATTGTTATTGTATTAGTATAGCATACATGGAATGGCAAAAGCGTGGGGAGGTGGGTGCATGGGATCCACTTTTGATCATTGCCTGCAAGACAAGTCGTGGAACCTGGTGGCGGTGGACCGCCACCCGTTGAATGATTGGCAGGGAACACAATGGGACCCAGTTGTCTGCTTGTCTCCACTCGTGAATTGCTGATTGGGCCATTCCGTCCAACTTTACCGAGTCCTGTAATTCCAGTGGATGACAGCTGGGGCCCCATCAACCCTTCTGTTGCTTGCACACTCACTCGTGCGTGGAACTAGTCTCCCACAAATAAAATTTTGAAAAAATTAGCACAATATTTTATAATCACGACTTTTTATTCTGATTTTAATTAGAAGAAATTGAATACACGTACACCAATGGGGGTTGAAGAACTGATCTTTTATGCTTGCATGCTAGTTTTATTGGCAACGTTGATTTGGAACCGTTGATTAATTAGAAAGTGATTTATTGTGCAAATATCCTTTGATTTATTTACTTCGTCCTTTGCATTATCAAAAGCCAATGATTTTGTAACATTAATTCCTAGTCCACCATTTGGGATCTCATATGGCTTCATGTTTGCAAGACGTGAAGACGAGGCTTCCTTCGCTCCACAAGTTGAGACTTCCGCAATCTCAAACTCCCGATCGACAATTACAAAGTTCTTTTTGATAATAATTCTCTTCAGATCGTTTCAACTCTTCAAAACAATGTTGTCAGATCATTAAGGTTAATGTTCTTGGTTCAATGAATATCTAGGAATATTTTGACGTCAATTTTTGATGTTTATGTTTTAGAGAAGGAAAACTTTACAGGAATAAGAAATATTTCCTGAAAACAATTTCAATTTTGTCCAAATGTTTTTACTACTTTTAGGGAAGGAAAATCTGATTAGGTATTTGTTAGTAAAAGAATATATTAAACATGTCAATGACTAACATTTTGTTTAAAAAAGAAAAGAAAAAAGAGTAACTAAATTTACAGTGTCAATGGTAGAAAGTGAAAAATGAAAATATTTCCCATCAGTGAATCAATGCAGGAATTTTTACCTAGAGAAGCGAAAGTAACACATACGAGATTGAACCAAAAAGAGAGTAACTTCGGTACTTGCTCCCCGAACTTGGTCAGGCCAACGATATTCACAACTAGCGAAAGACATTCGGTGCCTGCTCTCTGAACCAAAAATATAACAACTTTTCTTGGTTCTTTGGTATGTAATGTAAGACATGGTTCCTGAAAGCAGTTATACTATTACAAAAGGGAAAATGAAACAGAAGGTCAAGATGATGGGTAAGCCTTCGGAATTTACCAGGACAAGAATCAGTCACCCAGAATAGAAAGCGGCTGTCTCATGCTAAGTTCTGCCTTAAGCAGCGGGAATTGCTCCAAATCTTGAGAGTCACCTAAAACTTTCTGTGAAAAAGACCCGCTGCTTGTGTTAAACAAATATGATTCATTGCAGACTCAAAACAAATGCAGAAACGATTTTCATGTGAGCTGATTGCAGAAATCTACTTGTCACAAAAATTACACGATTAAAAAAAGGGTGTATACTTTACTACTTACCAGAGCAGCAAGGTGTGCTTCTTGTAAGATATTGCCATCAACTTCCAATCTTGCAATAGGAAACTCTGGAAGATGTCCGGACTGTTTCTTACCAAGCAAGTTACCAGGTCCACGTAATAGAAGGTCCATATTTGCCAAATAAAAACCATCTGATGATTTCCCGAGCACCTTCAGCCGAGTTAGGCTACTGGCAGAAGATGCTAATAGTATACATTTAGACTTTCTCACTCCTCGTCCAACTCTTCCTCTAAGTTGGTGTAACTGAGCTATCCCAAATCTCTCAGCATTCATAACAACCATCATAGATGCATCTGGAACATCAACCCCAATCTCAATTACTTGGGTGGAAAGCAGTATATCTGTTTGTCCCGATCTGAACTTTCTTAATGCTTCATCTTTCTCATCACTCTTCATTCGTCCATGCAACAATCCACATGAGTAGCCTGGAAATCTATTGGATATAGCTTCGAAATCTGATGAAGCTGCACGAAGTTGTGGCAGCTGTTCAGATTGTTCAATCACTGGATACACAAGATACACTTTCCCCCCTGCTTTTAACTCATCCAGTACCATCTGTCACACGGTATATTACTTGCATCAGATACTAATAAAAGAAAAATTAGAAATGTTTTGATAGAATAATCCAACAAGAAAATAAAAAATCCATAAGGATCATCTTGAAAAGAATATAGTGATCTCTCAACAGAATGATGAGCTCAGGTAAGGGGGGTTCTTTCCCTTTGTTTAATGTTCAAATAATCAATAATTTTTTGCATCAATAGCTTTATTACGTTTAAACTAAATATTCATCGCTTTATTTTTTTGGTTGAAAAATAGACCTATATTACCAAGGAAAAAAATATATATTAAAGAGAGCTATAACAAAGTTAAGACAAGACCGGTCACCTCATAGACATCCTCAAATCCAGTGTCATTTCCTTCAATGATAAATGTCTCAACTGGTAATCTTCCTGGAGGAAAGTCGGTTATCTGTCATTAAAGAAAATACAAATGAAGACTAATTGAATACTCAATACAGGATATCAACTTATAAAATAACACAGAATTAACTATTTTTACTCTCTTCTTTTTATTTTTTTATTTCTTAGATCTAAAAATCTTTTAATATGTGGGTAACTAAGATATGAACAACTTGATGGAAATAAGAAATAACCTTATGGTTGCCTATTTCTTAAGAAAGTTCAAATATTTCTTAACATTAGGAATCACATTGAACGTTTTAAAAGTCAAAGCATTGAAACGAAAACAAAAATTCAAATGAGGGGAAGAAAAGCAGAGAACTTCGTTCCAGCAAAAGCATGAAAGAACAGGAAGAAAATACATACTTGTGTTAATGACATATCCCCATATAATGCCAGAGCAAGTGTCCTTGGGATAGGAGTAGCTGACATGGCAAGAACATGAGGAGCCATATGCTTGTCACCTTTGGAGGTCACATCTGAATTGGCAGCTTCCATTTTAGAACTTATGGAGGTATAGTATAGCTGCAGGGTTAATGCCTCAGTCAGCTCATCGTACAGAATGAATTGCAGTATATAAAGGGTTTATCAACGCCCATTAATGGTACCCTGTCTCTATCCCATAGAAGCTCCAAATTTCCTCCTCAAACTAACATTAATGATGATCATAACACCACCAATTAACTCATGGAAACATCGAGGACTAATAAAACAGCGTCCAAAAAGTTAAAGACATCATGAATTTCAGCAACAATATCATGAAAGCCTAGATCATATTCCAAAGGGCTCATTTGGTGAGTGGAATTGGACTAGATTGGATAACTCATTGATGTAGGACAGAACCACGTAATAGAAAACAGTAACTTAGCGGAAGCAAAATATAGAAAACACAAGCATAAAACTGAGAAGATAAGGTCTGGAACCACTCCAGGGGTTTCACACCCGAAATTGGATAGGTTCTATTGATATCACACCAATAGACTTCTAGGAATCACTCCTAGTTCTAGGCATCGCACCTAGAGATCCTTAGGCATCGCACCTAGAGATCCTTAGGCATCGCACCTAGAGATCCTTAGGCATCGCACCTAGGGATCCTTAGGCATCGCACCTAGGTTTAGGTTGCATCGCACCTAGGGTTAGGTTGCATCACACAAACCTGAAGAGAAGCAAAGCTCCACACTTTTTATTCAATATCAAACTCCCCCTTGTAGGGTTTACAATGTTAGTTTATATAAAGATCTAGACCTAATAAAATAGAAAAGAATCTTACTAGAGATAAAACAGGAAAATAAATCTAATACTTAAAAAACAGGAAAACTAATCCTAGTCCCTTTAGAATTAGGCTAACTAAGCTTTAGGCCTCTGCCTTTAATAAAAACGTTTAAATTTTAAAATACCAAAACCCTAAAAGCCTAAAGACTAAAAGGCCCTTGACGATTCTGCATTACTTATATATCAATGCATTTTGAATGTAAAAATGCATGTGTTTTCATGGTAATGGAATTAAAGGGTGTAGACATAGAAGAAAACTTATCCAATCCAATCCACTTAAAATAGTAGGAGTAGAAAAGGTAAGTTTCTTTCTATGTCTAATCCTATCTAATTCTCCTACACTGAAACCACATCCATTTTGACATTCTAAATACATTGAATTTGAAGAGTTATCCAATCCAATCCTACTCACTAAACGTGGCCAAAGGGTATAAAGGTTTGCAGACAGATGACTAAAATATGACTAGAATATTTAGTTATTAAATGCAAACAACCTTACTGTTAAACCGTCCTCTCTGGATCACACCAAAACGATGTTGTTCATCCACCACTGCAATGCGTAATGCAGAGAACTCTACTTTGTCAGCAATTAAACTGGTGGTTCCAATGACCATTGATATATCTCCAGTTTGGAGACCCTGATATACGTAATACCAATGATTAATGTCTACCAATAATTATGATCCCTGAAACATCATCTTAAACAAAACAAAATAACTGAACATTAATCCATGCCTTCTGAATTATCCGTGATTGCTTTGTTGGGGTTGAGCCTGTTAGTAAAGCAATAGAAGGTTTGCACTCGACATCCTCCATACTTTCAAGCAAGCTATTTAAGTGCTCGTAATGTTGGATAGCCACCAATTCAGTTGGAACCATGAAAGCTGCCTTTACATGAAACAAACAAACCAATCATAGTTAGCTACTGCTAGGAACAAAGATCATAACTCATAATACAATTTGAAAACACAAATGGAAAAGGTTGAAATTAATCAAAGAAACAATACCTTTTTAGGCTATAGAACTGTAAAACAAAGGGAATGCCATATATGGTAAAGTCATATATGCCATACCTGAATTAATAATGAAAAACTTTCAAATGACAGACCTGATATCCTGAGCCAATAACCTCCATGCATGCCAAAAAAGCTACCACGGTTTTCCCACAACCAACATCTCCCTGAAAATAAGTGTAACAACATATTTTTCAATGAAGAATCCTTTTCAGTTTTCAAGTATACCTACTGTGCATGCCATCGAAATTAGGAGAGAACAAGGGCATGCCAATTAGAAAAGGGAGAGGTAATAAACTAGGGCAAAAGTTTAGGCTTAAATTTGTATTCAACCAGAAGCCAACCAAAAATCATCATATTCAAGCTGAATTAGTACGTACCGTAGGGTGCTCTAATTACATGATCCGTTAATTCAGATCAAGATGTAGAGTTACCAGATCAAAACCAGAATTACATATGTATAAAAGCTGTAATAAATCTGAAAGCAATTGGACAAATCTTGTATTCAAAGATTAAAACCTGCAAAAGCCGAATCATAGGAACTGGTTGCCTAAGATCCCAGATAACTTCTGAAACAGCTGTGAGCTGACTAGCAGTAAGGGTATATGGAAGAGTTTTTGAAAACTTCTTGGTAAGACTGGACCATTCCTCCATATAAGCAGCACTTGATTCAGGGTTCCTGTACTTGTCCAGCAATCCATCTTTCTCAATTCGTGTACCAAGACCTTCAAGCATTTGGTATAAGCGCCCTAGCTGAAAGGCAAAGGAAATGACAATTAGGTCGGTTTGCATGCAAACTATGGTTATCATTAAGTTACTAAGTTAACAATATAGTGGATGGCCAATTTGAGCATTTAGATTTATATTTATTTCATTTTTAACAAAAAGGCATTAAGGTATAAAAAAATAAATCACAATGAACCAACTGTTTCCAGTAAGCAATAGAGAGAAGAGCATTAACCTCAGAGACTCAGATCTAAAATCATATGGCAGAGTTAAAGTTCTGATATTAAAACATAGGATGACAAGTGCAAAATACACTTCAGAATGGCAAAAATGACCCCTAAACATAGGATTATAACCTTCATATCATGAGGAATGGAAAGAGAACTAATGAAGAGTTTTGGATTAACATCACCTGCAGGTAAAAGAACTCATCGAATATAAGCCTTTTCCGAGCCAAATCAGCTTCCTCTATACTCTTTGGTTGGTGAATCCCAGCATATGCCTATGTTATTAGAAACAAAATCATATAGCGCAAACAAAGAGGAATTTATGCCAAATAAATTTATTAAAAGAACCAGCAAGGAGCACATATAGCTCTTAAGTAAACGTATGTAGACACAGAGAAAAATGACGTCAATGGAGAAGCTGCTATGCCCACAGTGGGATAACATGGTTGCATGGGCTGGTATCATGACAATGCAAGCATTAAGGCCGTAACAACCTGCTATTTAAACCCATTGTAGCATGAATGTTTTGAAACACGGTTTTGAAAAATAAATGCTCGTGGACAAAAATATGCATAAAACTACTTTCTTTTCATTTCAGGCAATAAGGTAATAAGTGACCATAATTAAAGGTACGAATTACATAATAATGACAAAAGTGAAGGTTCTTACATCATGAAGACTTAACAGCCCAAAGTCCAGAATGATATTTTTAGGAATAGGATCAACAATGACAGGCAAAACTCGTACGACTCTGGAACAAGTAAAGTAATAAACATTTAGTTTACTGGTATTCGAGCAAGCTACAAAGAAATAACCCAATTAATCCAATACTTCAAATAATTCAAAACAAATGAAAAGAACCAAGAAGCAACTCCCATAGAATAAGCAAGGAAATGTTACTGGAGAAATAATGAGAACACAATTAGATATCTAACATTGAGCAAAAAATCTAGAAAGTGGAAAAATAAATTAGAATTAGCAAAATACATCCCTTGCTTAAAAGAGTAGTTGTGTAACTTGTATTATGATGTTACAAATGAAGGTACCTAAAAAGTTCGAGCACAAACCTTTCAATGATTTCTCTCAAAATATTTGGAGTTAAGCCTCCTTTTGAAGCGTATATAGGATATGGCCTCTCTTTTGCTTGAAGAGATTCTTCAATGTCATCTTTAAGCACATCAATATTATATTCTCTCATTTCATAATGATCTTTGGTAGGCATTGTCCTCACCTATGTTAAAAGGTAACATCTTAAAAACAAGTCTCCAAATCAAGATAAAAGACTAAAAACAAATGATAACATCTAAAGATAGCACTTGTACTGCATTTCCTAAAGAAAGTCTCACGGTGTGACTCCTTAATAGTTTTCAGTACATGAAGGTGAGCCAATTTATGCAATTGCTCACCCATTATAATAAAAGTTCTGTAAAAGCACACTAACCAACAAGTGACCATTAACTAGTCAAAAGGTGTTTATGGAAATTCACATGCAGGACTACCTAATTTCTGATGGCATATTACAAGAATCCAAAAAGCAATCAGCAAATGCAGCAGTGTGAAGGTTAATGACTCCCTTAACTTTCCTATGATAATAATAAGGAGCAACATCAAAAAACGAAGTCTGAATATAGATCCTATCATCTTAAATCCGGTAGGAACCGGCTCTAAGTTCGGTTCTAGGTGAACTATATTATTCTGGTATTCACTACATATTTGAGTACCACGAAACAATCTAAGTAATAGTAATAATAAAAATACCAACAATAAAACCACAAACAATATTGAATTCAATAGTATAAGAACACCATGTAGAATAAGTAATCGAACACGAGAGAAACTAACAAATTTACCTTACCGCTAACACATACAAAGTCCCCCTCTTTATGTTTAGCCTCAATAATTCTAAGAAAAGGTAGAGAAGTAAAACGAGCACCACGAAAAAATTTCTTCAGATGCAAATAAATTGTCTTCTTTCTTCCACTATCAGTAGAATCATTCGTATGTTCAGTTGTTTCGTTGACAGTAATTTCACAACCCACAACTACCTCAATAAATGAGAAGGAACTACTAGCTTTGATTCCCCTGTAACATAAGACGAAACGTATAGATATTAAAACAAAATTCTAAATCCCTAAGTATTTGAACAGGTTCATATTAGCAACATAAATTGAACGAATAAGTGAATACATAAGAATTTAATGCAAGATCTCTGCAGATTCATTACTTGATATGAGTTACAAAGGCACAACAATAGCAAATACTATTCCATGAAATGTTCTTCACCATTGAACTAGATATCCATTAACCTCAAAAAGACACAAATTCGTATTCAATACAGTCTACAGTCTCATGGTGTCTGTCAGCAAGAAATTACATTCTCTACAATTGCGCTCTCATTGCTTACCAAAACATATTTACTTCACATGATTTCATATCTAGGAAACAAAGCAAGAGCCTATATAATTCAGTTAACTTGGAAGCTATCAGACTAAATAATCAATGTCTTGCCTCAACCAATTGCTAAGGTGAGCACCGTGCGTGTCAATGAGGACACTAACATCACTAATCATATTCTTTCAAGACCAAGCAAGAAACTTCTCACCACCTGTCTATCTTAGCAAGAAAATAACTATATATTTGGGCAAAAATTTAATACCTTGACTTTAATACCTTCCCAATGAAAATCAAGTACTGTGCATCATCAATTTGAATCTGAGCGTTCTGTAAATCAGCATAGGTTCGCGGAAAGTGGTTAAGCAATTTCCGCAACTGTATGGAAACAAAAGAAAAGCAATTAGAACCCGAGGATTCTTCAAAGTCATGATAAGAAGGGCAATATTGCCTTTAACATAAATTCAGAAATCCCACCGTATGAAAGCCACAGCTTTCTAGCTGATGGCAACGCTTCTTACTTATTCCAGGCATGCAACTGATAGAACTGTCTAGGGACAACTGTACTGACACAGCTTCCTTTTGCGATCCAAGTGAAACTTTGTAAGAAGATTCATTCACGGGAGCTGGTTCGTATAGTTTTTTCTCAGTAACCACAGTCGTGGACTGCAGAGACAAGGGCAACGTTTAAGAATCTTCTCTTAATAAGGAATTTTTTACAATTGTACAAGAAGGATAAAGAGATTGACATGTTCCATAGTGATAATCTTCACACCTGCTCTTCACCCATAGTAACAGACTGAAATCCTTCACAACTTTGATTCTCTAAACGCATCCTTTCATAGATACTTGAGGTTCCATTATACAATTCCACCCGAGGGGAGCCACTCACAACGATCGATGGAAATCTTTGGCAAACCGAAGAGAGATCAAAATCATCCATTGCATCTTTAACATAGATACCACACTGCTTTTCAGCTCTTTCATTCTCAATCAAATCATGAAGACCATCATAACCCATCAAAACAGATACCTAAAGAAAAAGAAACAGAAAAAGATGAAGAGTAAACTTTAGAAAAACAACAATGTATTCCCTTTGTCAGATTACATGCACATTAGATAAATTTACAGCAATCAAATAGCAGACAGTACCACAGACTTTTCCTGATTCAAACAATATTGAACTTTTATAGACAAAACCCTACCTTATTGAGCAACTTTGACCGATCTGAGATGCTTGCTATGCCATAACTATCTACCTCCTCCACAACATTTTTAACAAAACTATGCTTTGATTGAGAAAATAATTTTGATATTTTGGAAAAGAGAAAATTACTGAACCTGCAATTCGAAACAGCCATACCACATTATAACTTTTCATACTTTCATAAGCAAAAAATTGAAAAATCTACCCACCTCATTTTGCTACCCAAAGCATTCCGATATCCCTTATCAGCTTCAAAAGCTATTGCGCTTCTCAATTTATTTCCGCTTAGGCACTGAAACGGAAACTTGATCATTTGGTGTGAAACGGAAACTTCATCATTTTGGTTTATTACCAAGCTCATATGAAAGGGTTATACTATTAACGTCTTATATGTCTATATTATAAAAAGAATTCTATTTGTCAATCATCATATCAATTTTTTCTGACTAAATCCCTATATTTCAAATAGTTTTAATAGTATATTAAGAAATTAACAATAATTAGTAATTACATCTCAGCCATTTCCAATCATTCTATCACATTGCACATGGATACTACTAGCATGCTATCTCATTCCTCTATATGCTCGAAACTGCAGGCATTTTGTTTGTCTCAGTCATTTTCCTGACTTTATGCATCATTATCCTACAACTCTCTCTCAAATCTCCCTTATTACTGAAAATTCTGATCATTGAATATTAAAAAAAGTAGATTGTAGTTATTCCCTTTTCATAATACTAATTCAATCAACTCAGTCCCCTAGCTCCTAGAAATTTTACATGAATTCTCAACTCTGATTTTGCATGATACAGAAAAACACTTTTGGAATTCCAAAGAGTAAAGATCAAAAATTTCAAACCATGAACCACCCAAAAACCTCTAATTATATGTCTATATAATATATTGTATGGGAAACTTGGAACCACCCAAAAACTTCAAAAACAATCCAATAAGGAAAGGTGCACTTTCTGTTGGGTATAAGTTGCAACTATAACATATGTTATCCCTTCCACATTAAATTTTTTGCAGAAACTTAAGGCTTCTTCGGCTGATAAGATAAGCAAATGTGGGAGATAGAAAAAAAAAATGATAAATACGTACTGATTGTACAACTGAGACCGTCAGTGCCATGTGCAACAAACTCACTGTATGAACTGGACATGCCTAAACAACAAACACATCAAACCTGCAAAAGGTTGCGAAAACTTAAACAGAAAAAGATACAAAGTATCAGAATTTCGAAAAATTATTCTTGCTTCTGAGAAAATGAAATGGCGAAGATTAACAACACAGCTAAAAGTGATTGGTCTAGCTCATTTGAACCACCACTTGTTTGCAAATCAAAGCTCAGAATATAAGCTTGGAACTGTGAGTGGTGAATTGAAGCAATTTTGTTATATGATACAGAAAAGGGAAGTTCGCGACGTACCTACTGATCAATACTTCAAACAAGATCCCTGAAAATCAACAGCCCAGAAACATTCGATTCTGCGGAGAAGAAGCTACAGGGACGAAAGTCTACTTCTTTTTGTTTTCCATTTTCCCTCTTTATCGTGTAAAACTGTAAATATCTCGTTCCCATGTCCGAGGATGTTCTTTATTTTTCCTTTGTATTGCTGCAAACCATCCTAATTCCTAAGAGGCCCAAATTGTGCTTTTTTGGCCCAGACCCAACTGGTTGAACCCACACTTCAGGATCCATCCTGCCCGACCCGACACAAAACAAATGAACATCCTTGGCCGTGAGATTATAAATAGACTGACCTAGGGTTTGGACAGAAAGGTCGCAGCGACATGGAAGCTCTTTTGAAATGAAAGGGGCTGTTCTGGAAGGTAAAGTTCATGTATTTCTTCTCGCAATGTTTTAGTTTCCACATTTTCAGATCGGAAACTTTGAATAGAGCAAGGGCTGAGGCAAAGGGCAGAGCAATATCAGTGGCTCTGAATTTTCTTGTAGGTTTTCTACAGGCCCCCCTGCCATTGAAGCCCTAAAGATCAAGTCTTTCACAGATTATGCTGTGGAAGACGATGGCATCATAGTACGGGTTTTGTGCTTGATGGGTCGTTGATTTGGAAATTTAGGTTTATGAGGATCTTCACCCAAATAAGCCCAAAAGTTCCTTTCTCCTTCCCATTTTCTCTTCTCACAAACCCGCCTCCAATGGCCATCACATTTCTCCCAATCATGTCAACAGTTGATTTTTTTTCATATAAAATTAGTCATTTTAAGGGTCATGTAAAATCCCCAATTTGTCTGCTTTTTACCGAAAGCAAATGGTTTAGGAGGACGGCAGCTTTAAGGTACAAAGTCCCACGTTAAAAAATTGAACCTTTGACACATATTCGACACATATTCAAATGAGCATGACAAATAGGGGAATCGAAGCACTTTTATTCAGTACCATTTAATGACTCAAATGGATAGATTAGTAGGATCATAAACTGAGACATTCTACTATAATCATCAATTTGTTGAATCTTTGAAATTTGATGACAAATTGTCCTCCCCAGCATTGGCAAACAACCCTTTGTTCAAAACCCAGTCCTCAATCATTGCTTGAGCTCTCAACGGCTGATCCGCCGGCAAGAAATGACCAGCCCCTAAAACCAGAACCTGGCTCAAGCTCCCCCATTTCTGAACATACCCAGCCAACTCTCCACCCAGCTTCCAAACTTTCCGGTCTGCCGACAAAAACCCCTCAATCCCCTCCCACTTCATCGTCTTCACCCAAGCCTCCGTCGTAACCACGCCGTCTCTCAAATCAAACTGCCCCTGGTACAGCAAAACCTTGGTCTTCTTCACCAAAAATTCCACCATGAATTTCACACTTTTCATCACATCTTGGTGCAAAATCTCCTGCACCAAGTCACTGCACACCTCGAAAACTACCGATCCTTTTACCCCCAGAGCCTTCTTCACCTCCTCATGCCTCAGAAATTCCTCAGTCAATTGGATTTTGTAAGGACGGCTCTTTGTGTAATCATACAGAGTGGCCAAACCAGTCATCTTTTGGAGCGAATGGAAAACTCTGTTTCTTGCATCTGTGGCCTCACTCCAATTTCCTGCTTTGACAAACCCAATTGCTTCCAATTGAAGCTTCTCCAGCTCACCCTTCTGCCTCTCATTGATCAAACCAGAGAAATAAGCAGTCTCTGCATGCGTCCCCACCTGAATCACTGGGTCTGTGAGCCCATCTCCAATGGCAACACCAGCTAAATTCAACTTCAGGCCTTGTTGAGACCCAACCCCGTCTGCCAGCTCAGCATTCTTCTTCAAAATGTAGTACCCAATTGAAGGAACATACTTTCCTGCGTAGCTCTCACCAGTGATGTAAATAGGCCTGGATTTAAACGCAGGGTTAAGCTCAATAAACTTGGTGATTGCGACAAAGAGGTCTCTGCCAACTGAAAGCTGGTCTCTTGGGATCTCTTCGGGTTTCGAAGCGATGCTGAACCCGGTCCCGATTGGATTGTCAAGAAAAATTAGACCAAATATTCGGTTCCATGAACCGGAATTGGGTTCCAAAGCAAGGGGCTGTGAGGGGAGTTTGTTAGCATTGATGCGCCACGGGCCGAGCTCAAAGAAGTTTCCGTTCATGGAGGAGCAGCCAGGGCCACCCTGTAGCCAGATGAGGAGTGGGATTTTTGAGAGATCAGGTGAGAGTGTGAGGTTCTGAGCTTCATAGAAAGTGTAGAAAATTGCAGAGCCGGTGGTGGGATTGACTGTGAGATAGCCTGATTTGGTGGGCAGGGCTTCTTTGGGGAATAGAGGCTGTGCGATGCAGGGGACGAAGCAGAAGCAGAAGCAGAGGCAGAGGAGCTTGAGAGGGTTTGGGGATGATGACTCCATTGATGATTGAAGAGAAGTGAGTCCAACACACTGTCGGGTATCTTCGTTGACGCGACATATTAAGGGTGAGAAAGATGGTTGAATGACACGTGGCGATTGGTGGGAGTTTAATCCGAATCTCGAGATTGATGTAATATTGGGTATCTTCAATATACATGACGCCAAAATGCAGCATTGTTGGTCAGGCGTGCTCAAGTGACAGCTTTTTTTTATTTTTCAAAAGTTAGAAAAACTGATTCATTTCGAAAGCAAGTTAATACAGAAATTAATACAGAATATTAAAAGTACAAAATTAAAAAAATAGTATAAAAAAATAAATAAAATGCAGATGATTAAAACAAAACGGGACAAGGAAATCAATTTTGTAGTTGATGCCATGCCAACCTTGGACACTCAATTGGCATTGCCAATTTTTGGAGTGGTTCAATCCCTCTTGGAAGCGATTTCGGTCATGCGTTTCGACCTCCTCTGTGGGACTTGCATAATTCAAGTGTTTCGACCTCTTCTGTGGGATTTGCATAATTCATTCAAGTAGTGCAACATAATTTTTAATTGCCACCTAAATAGTGCAATCTGTTCAAGTGACAACTTTTTCTCAAGTTGTGTGACACTATTGAGTCATGTTCAATTTCAACTTTCAACTAATTACAATTTGATAAAAAAACATTGACTTTTCCTCTTAATTTATCTTAACATTGCTAAACAACCCTGTTTCTAAAATCCAGGCTTCTATCATTGCCTGAGAATTCAAAGGTTGGTCAGCAGGCACAAGATGCCCTGCCCTTGACACCACAACATGGCTCAAACTCCTCCACTTCTGCACATACCCAGAAAGCTCATCGCCGTTCACTTTCCAAACCTTCCGCTCCGCCGACAAAAACTCCTCAATCTCCTCCCATTGCAGCGTCTTCACCCAAGCCTCCGTCGAGTAGACGCCGTCCCACAAGTCGAACTGCCCTTGGTACAACAACACCTTGCTCCTCTTCACCAGAAACTCCACCATGTGTTTCACACTCTTCATGTTGTCTTCGTACAATGCCACCTTCACCAAAGGGCTACAACTCCTAAAGACCATCGACTCTTTTACCCCCAAGATTTTCTTGACTTCTTGATTATGCAAAAAGTCAGTGACCCATTGGATTTTGTGGTAGGGAGCTTTTTTTGAATAGTCATACAAAGTGGGCATGCCTGTCATGTAATGCAACATATCCACCACTTGATATCTTGCATTTGTTGCTTCACTCCAATGCCTTAATTTGGCCAGCCTTATTGCCTCTTTTTGAGCCCTCTCCAACTCAATCCTCTGCTTCTCATTGATCAACCCTGAAAAGTAAGCATTGTCAGCATGTGTTGCTACCTGTGTCACAGAGTCTATCAGCCCATTTCCTACAGCAATCCCCCCTAAATTGATCACAATCTGATTACGATCATGATCAGACATACCTAAATCGTCATTCTTTTTTAATATGTAGTACGCAATTGCTGGCACGAACTTCCCAGCATAGCTCTCGCCCGCGATATAAATCGGGCGAGACTTGAACAACGTTGGATCAAGTTGAATGAACTTGGTGATTGCAATGTAGAGGTGTTTCGCAACTGAAAGCTCATCTCTTGGGATTTCTTCTTTTTTCTCGGCGACGCTAAACCCGGATCCTATGGGATTGTCAAGAAAAAGAAGGCCAAAAACTCTGTTCCAAGCACCGGGGTTGGGTTCAAGCACAAAGGGAAGGTCTTGGTTATGGAGGTGGTTGACATGCCAAGGACCGATCTCCATGAAGTTTCCAAACAAGGAGGAGCAGCCGGGTCCACCTTGGAGCCAAATGAGGAGAGGGGTTTGTGAGAGATGGGGGAAGATTCGGGTTTGAGCTTCATAGAAGGTGTAGAAAATGGAAGATGATGAGGTGGAGTTGACTCTCAGGTAGCCTGAGCTGGTGGGATAAGCTTGTTTAGGAAACAGAGAGGTTGGATTGGGTGGTGATATTAAAGATGGGATCATATGAATATGATTCATATGAACAAGGAAGGAAAGAGGGTAGAGTTGAAGCAATAAGAAGGAAGAAATGGCGACCAGGAGAACAAGCTTGAAGATGATTTTGGGGATCGTTGACTCCATTATAGCCAGTTTATGAGATTTGTGTTATTTATTATTAGCATCGTTCATATTCATATAGTAAGCGCTACGACTAAAGCTTCATCGTGCGTAACGAGTTGCAGGATACTCATAATATTTAAATATGTTTTCTTCGTAATAAACAATTACTTTATATTTACGGAACAAATGTATGGGCCACATCCAAGTGTGTTTCAAACCATGGCAACAATAAATGTGGTCCAGGCCCAAGTTGATTAATGTTTTGCCAACGCCGGCTAAACCACCTGTTTGATCAACTGCGTAGCTGAAATTCCCGGAATAGTTTGGCTTTCAGGTACTCAATTCATAGTCGGAAATCATGATGAGGCTGTACAATGGCGTGAAAGAAATCCTAAAGATTCAGAAGATCCGGAGAATTGTTTCATACGGTGGGTTCTACTGCTTCACAGCAGTCTTGAGCTACGCGTACACAAGCAATACGTGAGTCCCTCATAATCTTAATCCCATATGAAATAGAAACACATATCTGGGTTTGATTTTGATAGCAAAAGTTTTGATTTCATTGTTGTACTTGGTGTTGCAGAACCAGAGCTGGGTTTTCCAGAGGCGACCAATTCTATGCGTCCTACCCAGCAGGAACCGAGCTCCTCACGGACACAGCAAAGGTTGGTAAAAACTCTGAATTGAAACGCTCACACTTTTGTAATTTCGAATATGTTTGTTTGATTGGCATTGATATTGCTATATTGATAGTTGTATAAAGCTGCGCTTGGTAATTGTTTTGAGACCGAAGAGTGGGGTCCGATTGAGTATAGTATCATGGCCAAACACTATGAGCGTCAAGGGAAAGGCCCGTATGCCTACCACGCCGTAAGTCGAACGAATTTGTGCAGTTTTTTTCTTTTTCTCGGCGATCTCCTGCTGAATGTTGTTGAGAAATTCGGCGAGGGGGCACGGAATTAAAGAAGCTCATTCGTACTGCTATTTAACTTATGCAGTATTATTTGCATGTTTGCAGCAATACATGGCACACCTTGTTTCTCTTGGACAGCTTGATGGAAGTGGATAGAAGGCCAATATCACTCTTTGGAAAGTACTGTTCGACTCCTTGCGAGGGAGTCTCACTAACATTATGCGGTTATTCATGGGGTATCTCATTATCATAAGTGACCAGTGAACCTCCAAGTGACTAATCCGTACTAGAGTACACATCGAAACCATGCGATCAACTCATGCAACAAGTTATATTCAAAACCGTTCTTAGTTCATAATTGCAAATTGTGAGAATTGTGTAATTGTTGCCTACTTTTTGTGATAAATTTCAGCTTATTAATGAAAACTTCAAAAGCACATACCTCTATCAAATTAAGAATTTGCATTTCCATCCGAGGACGAAAGGGAAAAGGTAGACAAAAGAATTACAAGGTATAGTAATAGTATAGGATAAACTATGAAGCAAAGTCAAGGTAACAGCTCTCGGATTGCTTCAATGGTGAACTTTCCCACATAAAACAATTCCCCTCAATAATATAGGCTTAAGAACAAATGAGAACGGATGTTTACAAAGCGCAGAAACAACAAACTAAAAATCGGGGGCCAAAAGCGAGAACCATGAACCATCCACTACGAAATGAAGCCTTGTGCCCACTGGTATGGTGGTGCAGCTGCAATCCTCTATGAAACCACATTGACCATCTCATCATTTATCCCCGCCATTCTATCTTCCTGCCAGGGTATACATGCAGAGATTACATAGGAGGAAATCAACGCTTATCATGACGATAAAATAGATTTCAAACAAATAGAAAATGTTGGGACTAGAAATTTGATTCGGTGAACTTACCTCACGGTGTACTACAGCCACACACTTAGAAGCACTAATGCTAGCACTCTTCAACAGGCTATTGGGACTATAATTTGAGTTATTATCGCTGTCCGGTATGGTTGATCCATTTTCACATACAGATTCGGGTACTTCAAACCTCTGGGACCTTGGAGGGCTCTGAATCGCTGCACGACCCACTGAAGCCGCACTGCTCTTCTTAACATTACCATTTTGCTCCGCAGCCTCATCCTGGGACACACACACTCGTTCCCTATGGGAAACAAATGGAAAGGCATCACTATTGTGGACAAGATAAACTAAAATAAGAGTCATTTGAGTAAAAGTTTACCTAGGTAATGAGGCATGCTTCCGTTGAAGTGCCGTGCTTCTTTCCCCTTTAGCGTGGTGTCCCTCAAGATGGGCAAATTGTCGCCTAAATCGATCAACTCCACTGGTGGACATAAAAGCAAATTTCAATCATACATTTTCTCATGGATACTTTACCATCAACACAGGTAGTTATAGCCTATAGGAACAAATGCTGACCTTGGATACATGAAGCCAATATTATCTGAACCCTGAAGGTAATCCTGCAGCATCTTCGGATGATACTCTAAAATCTGAATGCTTTGCAATTTTCACCATGAGTAGATGGTAAGGAAAGAAAATTACTGAAAACAAGTAGTGAAGAATAAACACCAGCGAAGCAAAAAGCATCACTAACTGTAGCCATACCTCTCTATAAATCAGCTCTCTCACGCTATCTTTTGTCAATTTACTCCTTTCAAACTCAAACTCGAGCTTTGAAATGGGTTGTTTGGATGGTTCTTGGTCCAAATTTGCCAATCCATAAAAATATGGGTCCGCTAATGCCTGTGAAGACAGCAATGATCTTTATCAGGAAACGGAAACACAAATATAAGATCATTCTAAAGGTAAAACATATGCAATAAGGAATGAAAATCTTACCTCTTCTGCTGAATAACGATTTCTAGGATCAAATGCAAGCAACCGCTCAAGTAAACGAAGAGCCAATGGATCTGCATTGGGGATTTTTTGCGAGAGAGGAACTGGTTTCTTTTTCCTCATGCTACTTAAGTATCTTCTGGCCTTCTCATTCCGAATCTGCAGTCATGAAGATGATCCCACATGATGGACACAACCACTGAACTTAAATGAACAATTTTTTCTAACAGCGTCCTAACAACAAATGAAATTGACAGAAAGAGGCAACAAACCCTTGCAATAGACTCGGCAGGAGGAGTTCCAAGTAAATCGGTAATGAGATCCAATTGATGGACAACATTTTTCCCAGGAAACAACGGTTTTCCTGTCAGCATTTCCGCAAATATGCACCCTATGCTCCAGATATCAATAGCTGGGGTGTACTGAAAAATACAGTTCAGAAAATACTTAGCCACAATCTCAAAAGTTTTAGTTCTATAGTAAATTTTACACAAATGATATATCACTGTCAGCAAATTATCAATAGATTCAACTGTAAACTAAAAATCTCAAGATATAATCTTTACCCCCAACTCACCTTGGAGAAAAAGGAACCACAGAGCTCAGGAGCACGGTACCATCGAGTTGCCACATAATCCTTGAAAAAGAGAAATAAAAATTTCAGCATTAACATTAAAAAGAGCCTAAAAACTACTAGAATGGCAATCCACCACTTATTTTTACATAAAATTTACACATACAGTCCAAAAAATAGTAGATGGAGCGTCACTTAACGCTGCACGAGCAAGTCCAAAGTCACAGATTTTAAGTTTGCAGTCTGCATTAGCAAGTATATTTTTCGGCTTCAAATCGCGATGGAAAACATTTCCTGCAAAAATGAAAAAAAGAACAAACAGAATCATCAGAGCCATAGAATATGCAAAAATGAAGTTATAAGCTCTATGGTGGTGCAATAAAATGAATGTCAAACCTGTATGGATATATTTCAGAGCTCGAAGAAGCTGGTACAAGAAAAATTGATAATGCTCGGGAGTGAGATCATCATTTGCCTTGATAACTTGGTGAAGGTCAGATTCCATCAACTCAAACACAACATATATATCTTTAAATTCACGTCTGCAAGGTGGCAGCATTATATGCTTTATTTCTACAATATCAGGGTGACGTAGTAGCCGTAGGAGCTTAATCTCTCTCAAAATTCTTGTGGCATCGGAGACATGCTCAAAGACATCATTGATCTTCTTAATAGCTACTTTCTCACCGGTGTGAGTGTCAACTGCAGATGCAACAACACCATAGCTACCTTTCCCAATCACTTCTTGAATCTCATATTGACTTGCCTCGCCATATTCGGTGAAAAATTCTTTATCAAGCATGTTCTGAACCAAAATTAATACAATTAGGCAAAAGAGTATATTTGAACCCAAATAATTCAAATAATTAATTTATTTACCACATTGGGATACTAAAGTTTGGAACTTTAGATCACCAACATCATGGTAACAAAATCCAACAGCAAAGTTATAATCTTTGAGATATTCGTAAGTCTCAAGCTACGAATGGCAGAATGAGATGAAATATTTAAGCAGCTAAGTTAGAAAATGAGCAGAAAATTAGAAGGTACATACAAATCTCTTTGAACAAAATAAAAATATTAAAAAAAGTGCCCTTTGAAGAACCTGATGCCAATTAGAACCCCTACTCAGAATAGGAGATTGCCGGACTCTCTCAGGGAACACCAAAATTTCCACAATATGATTTGATCAAGGATATGAATAAACCGATCTATATGTATATATGTATATGTTACAGCAGGGCAGAATTGAACAATTCAACCAAATTGTTCGCATATGAAGATCGCCAGCAACATGTAATTAATAAAAGAAAGGAAAAAGTCAAAAATCGAAAAAGTGTCACGAATAAAAGCATGGACTTAGAAAAGCAAAGACTGAATGAATTCAAGAGAAGATTAAAATGGAGTTGAGAAAAAGACAATTTATGGCAACCGACGCAGCTTTTTGAATCCTCAGAATGCGGGCCTTATCTTATCATCAAACACGCAAACGCAGAGAATATAGAGAAAGAAGAATTTTATTATTTAGGCGACAACTGGATTACGGTTACAGTCTGTGGCTGACCTTATGATGGCCCATAGAGGTCACTCTGTGATTGGTCCTTTCAGGCACCTTGATGGGCTTCAGCCCACTCATATCCAGGTCCACCGTGATCGTCAGCTCCTCCGACGGCTCATCCTCTGCTTCATCAGCAACTGGAAATGATGATGGTGGTGGTCGTTGCACGACGTCGTTTTGTGAATTAGCGTCGTGATCAGCGGCAGAAGAGAGACGTTGAAACCAGCGAATAAAGCCATCCATCAGTGATGCGATGAGTGAATCTACTGCCCGCTTTTAGCAGAGTAGCGGGATTCGTCTTTATGCGTACTCTGTCTTTTTGGCTGGGAAATGTCCGAGATTTCAAGGTTCTGTCTTTACTCTTTAGCAGGTGTTGTTTGGTTTTTGGGTTTCCGCTGTATCAATCCGCCCCCTTTGTAATGACAGGTAATCAATTAGTGAGTATAGTTATCTCTTAGGAGTTACTAATTAATAATTGTTTTTGCTTGATACGATTTTTTGTTTTTCAATTGTATTAGAGTTTTTTTAATGATCCAAGTGGTCGAATTGTGAGATAACGGTGATTTTTTGGATTAAAAAAATTGACAAGCATGTCTGATATGGTTGTTTTTTATTTATTTTGAATAAAAATATATTCAAATTGATAATAAATAAATATTGTATCGCTAATCTTTATCATTTTCAGACCTAGTTTTTTTAATGCGCCGTAATTCTTCAATCAAAAACCAACGCATAACATAATTTTGTCGAATAGGAAAAATAAAACTGAAATTCCAAAAACTAATCCGGTTTGAACTTTGAAGTAACAAAATTTGAACATATGGTTTTGGTCTCAAACCGACTTAATTTTAATGTATTTTCAATTGAAAATTTATAACTGATAGGATGTTAATCCAAACTGACATTATAAAACTATTATGTTTTGTGTTATTGTGAGTAGAACCCTCTTAAGGAGTGTCACTGGTAATATTGATCTAATAATATTTATATCTATTTTGTAATGGGAGGTCTCGTCTCTCAAATTCAACAATCCTAAAAAGTCAGATCGATACCCAATTACATATCTCTACCCTCAACCGTACACGCTCCTCCTTTCTCACACTTCCTCCCCAGACGTTTTCCAGCGCCTACCACATTCGGCAGAAGGTCGCCGAATCTGCGAATAGCTCTATGCAGTTTTGTTTGCATGGGCTTCGGCCTGCTTCAACATCAAAAACGAGTTCTCAAAGGTTGGATTGGATTTCTTTGGATGTACCTAAACACGCCCACTATGCAAAAAGAAGTTGAAGTCCTTAACCCTTTTCGGCTTTTGGCCCATTTGTTTTGATACACTTTGCTATGGACATTCTAGGCAAATCCATTTGAAGCAACTAAAAGCAATTCCCCATAGATGATATCTTATTGTAACAAGGCAAAGATCTAACTTGAAGTTCTCATTTTCATTTACACAAAGCAAAGCTCCTACTTGATCCAAATTCAATGGGTAAAATGATTTAAGAAGAAGATGAACATAACTACACAAGCACACCTGCCACAGCATTCACCACTTCGTCGATTTACATTTTGCAGACAAAGCAC
Source organism: Oemleria cerasiformis (assembly GCA_037349345.1). Lineage (NCBI taxonomy): Eukaryota > Viridiplantae > Streptophyta > Magnoliopsida > Rosales > Rosaceae > Oemleria > Oemleria cerasiformis. Next base: position 10,901,230 of record JAZGTL010000031.1, read on the forward strand.
TTCCATCAAAGTAGGACTGGAATGTCTTCATAACTTCCTCATATGTTGGCCTCTTGTAGTCCACTGCCTGTAATTGCTACGTTTGATTATGTCTATAAAACAAAGTTATGGAATTAAATTAAGTGGGATGGTCGTTTTTCGACACACCTGCTCCATAACATCTTCGGGGCTAGCCCATTTCCACTCTGCAAATTCTTGATCAGCTTCCCCATTGGATAAGTTGATCTCACTCTCATCTTTTGTGAATCTCATAAGAAACCTGTCAATTCCCCAAATTCAATGTTAGGCAGCACAAACTTATGCATCCCTCATTTCCATTCATTCTGATAACTGAAGGATTACATCAACCAATTTTATTCCATATTTTCGCCGAGAGAATACGGTTAGCAAGTTCAATATCAATTCTACGGTTCACTTGAACCATACAAAAGGCATTTCATGTACTATAAATAAATCCCCAGAATTTGAATGAGATAGATAAAGGCATTTCATGTACTACAAAAGGCATTTGATGTACGGTTCACTAAACATGTCGGGAATTCATTGAAAAACACAGAATGTACTATATATATATCCTTAAATTATGATCTATTTATGAACATAAATGTCTCTTAACATGCTGATAATGCAACTTTACATATCTGGTGGCCAAAGAGAAATAGTCCTAGTAGACCACAAACAACTTGCAAGCTTAAGAAAGCAGGTCTTAAAATTCAGTTTGTTTTTAATTCATGAAGCATGTGCAAGTGAAGGAAGAAGGACGTGCCATTTTTGTGCTTGCCCGTGCCATTCACCTCCCCAGAGACGATTCACTTTGGTCTTCACGGCAGGTGGAAAGTCATAAGTTAACCAATTCGGAACCTGTCAATACACAACCTCAGTATAGTGTTACAAAACTCAGAATGAACCACATTTTCTTCATCTGTTTCCCCTCATTCTTAATATTCTTTCGACATTATCCAGAGTAGCCGAAAAAATGGGATTCATGACATTGCTAGTTTTGTATACAAACCTCGTCAATAATTTGAGCAGACTCAATCCCAGTCTCTTCTCGTAGTTCCCTAATAGCTGCATTTTTGGGTTCTTCACCCTCTTCAATACCCCCCTGAGATTAAGGATCCAACTGGCTCAATACAAAAGTGATACAACTAAGTTTAACCAAAAAATTCGACAAAAGAGCATAAGTCAATAGAATGACAACGAAAGTTCAATCTCTACACAGGTTGACGTAAGATTTAGACTTTGGAAGAGGCTAGATTACATCCAAAAATCCCTAATTTCCTCAAAACACAACATAATCTGATTCACTCTGCGCTTAGCTATAAGGAAATTAAGTTTGTGCAGATATTGGGCAAAACACTTAACCATTTGTGCATCAAAACACTAAGGGCTCGTTGTTGAGTTTCCTTGAATGTCTAATCCCCTCTAATCTTCTTAGAATTAAGACGAGTTATACAATCCAATCTCATCCAATACAACTCACTAAACGAGCCCTAAACTCTCACATCAGTAACTATTTAAACAGAAATCAGTTAACAAATAATGGTTTAAATTAAACAGACCATTTATCTTCACATATAATTATACAATCTACAACATTGGTTACCATTGTGCTTTTGCAATTAGTAACAGCTTTTTAAAAGTGCTCTTAAGAAAAAGCAGTTGGTGTGGTACTACTACTACCTGAGGCATCTGCCATGCTCCCGGAACATTCAATCTTGATCCAACGAAAACCTGCAATAAAATCCCACACTGTTACAATTTCTTGTTTACTTCAAACATATAGTGACAAAACAATATTTTAATTTCCTGGGTTTTCTTTCTCCCAGAGTAATCATAATAGTAGTAATTAGTGACAACAACAAAATTTTAGATCAGAATCTAATTCTAACCCATTAAACAGGAATTAAAACTAGTAAGTGCGTATTCGAAAAAAGTAAATTCAGAGGAGATTTGGGTACCAGATTATCGGAGTTAATGAGGCAAACGCCGACGTTAGGACGGTAACCAGGGGGCAGATCCTCCATTGCTCTACTTTCTCAGAAGCTCTCTCCCTCTCTCTTTCAAGAGTAAATGGGACGATGACTCTCAGAAAATCAGAACCCAAGAAATAATAAAAGCTAGGCTTTGTGGGAATTGGTGACGCTGACCATGACAAAATGGTGACTCAGAGCATTGAGTTTCACATTCTTATCCTGCGCACTCCTCCACCCAGGTTTCGTCCCAATCAAGTTCACTTTTTCGGTGGGCTGCGATGCGATGCAGCTGTCCTCATTTTCTTCTCGTGAGCGCTCTACTTGGATGCGCCATTTGGAGACACGTGTCTCTGTCGTAGGCTATGTATGAGTATTTAAATTAAACTTTAACCATCATTATAAAAAATTCACCAAATTACATATATTTTGTTGTTTACATTCAAATCATCCTATAACGAATAATTTAATGTAATTTATTTTTTGCATATATATTTTTCAAAAGCAAAAAAATATATATATACAAAATTGATATATTTTAATTTTTGTAATTATAATTAGGTGATTATCATTACTATATTTACAATATATTTTTCATTAAGAAAGAGTGTAGAATGACAGCCAATACAACTTTTCAATTGAAATATGAAGAATATATTTTATTTCGCATTAGTCGATGAGGAACTCATGGTCCTTTTGTTTAACATATATTCTATATCATAAAGTTATATGTTTGAAATTAAAGGTAGGTCAATTATAATTTTAAATTTTGAAACTTTTATGATATAGGTCAATGGGCGAAATTTTAAAAAGGGCAGACAAAACCCGAAGGCTGATATCTCAATAGGCCAGCAGACGGAACTTTAAAAAGGGCAAGCAAAGCCTAAAGGCTACTATCCCAATAGGCCAGCGGGTGGAACTTCAAAATTTGTTGCTTGAACCCGCATGTAAAATCAAAGTATTCTTATTACTTTTTTTAAGCCATTGAATATTAGTCCTGGACACGATTCGATATAGTTCGGTATCTGGTCAATACTAAAACCATATAGAAAATTTTAACATGTTCGCTATGATTCGATATTCCGCATTTGAAAATTAAAACCGGATCATACCATATCGATTGTGTTCGGTATGGTTTCGATTTGGTTTGATTTTGGACCAACATTTTAAAATTTTCTTTTTGCGCCAATGAATTGTATGGATTGCTTTGCTCAATGAATGAATTGTATGGACTTCATATTTAGATGATAATTAAAGGGGTGTATCTAATCACAATTTTGAAGAATTATGAAAGATATGCATGAAAGACTTTCCATCGCTATTGTCATTGTTTCTAATCTTGAATATCAATCGCAACCATCATTTTAATATAGTTAGTTATCCATCTATGGACCAGCTTTCATTCTTTCTCCATAAATTGATGTGTATCTATGGATTGAATATTATATAACAATGATTGAGTATTATACAATTCATTTTCTGTGTGTATATCATCAATAGGTAATGTGTTATTAATTTAAAATTATATATTAAAAAAAAATCTAATTCGGTACGGTATTTCAAAACTCATAACCGAAATCATACCGAACCAATTTTTAATTTTGTTTCACTATTCGATATTTTTTCGATTTAGTTTGATTCGAAACGGGATGGTTTTGATATTTCAAAACTCATAACCGAAACTCTACCGAACCAATTTTTAATTCTGTTTCACTATTCAGTATTTTTTCGATTTAGTTTGATTCGGAACGGGATGATTTCAATATTTCAATTATGTATGCTCAGGTCTATTGAATACCGGGTTTTCCTTAAATTTTGGACATATTGACATTAACTTCATATTAAACGTATTGAAAAAAATAGAAATTTGGGGCAAACAAAAAAAAAAACATAGTTAATCAATTGTTTCTATCAAATGGGAATTGGAAATCCTATATATTTGTTTGTGTACATACCATTTGGCATCAATTTTAATTTTAGTCATTATGAATATCATCTCACGGGTGTGACTTGGAGCTAAAACTAAAAAAAAAATCGAGACTTAAAACACATTGATAAAATAAAAAGAAAGAAGGAGCTTATGGTAAGCATATGAGGGCAGGTACAGAGGAGCAAAAGTTTGGAGGGAGAAAGTGGCGCGTGTTAGGAAGGTGATGGTGACGTGGACATTAAGTCAATGAGCCAACATGCGGATAGAAAATTTAGCGGAGCGCTAAAAGACAAATCCAACATAAAGTAGTGGGCGAGGAGGGGCGTTGACTTTCAGTCGCGGACAGTCAGGAATGCATCGACCTTTATATATTCATCATCATTACGCTTCAATTATTACTTTATTAACGAAGAAACTACAGTGTCGCAAGAGAAATGCGAACGAAAATTCTTAAATCAAATGCTCCCATGTGTCACACTTATCGTTATTTTTAAAGTAGTGTAATGATGAAATAACAAATTTATGTAGTGGCACCTTTTTAAAAAGTCAATCACAAATGTAATGAATGTGAGTGGAATTTTATCAAAAAAAGTTATTATAAAAATGCGGTCGTATATTATTTGAAGCAAAATTCCGATTTAAGTCAAATACTAATATCAATGTATGTGTACGTGTTTACGCCGTTAAAAAAAGTAAGTTGTCGTAATTTTCTATTAATTGGTCTTTTTTTTTTTAAATTTAAATTTGAATTTCCCTAAAAAACAACAAATTCAAATTCAAATATGAATTTTCGAGATACTTTCGTAAGTATTTCTTCGTACCCCCCACCCCCATTGGATTTTCATCTCAATTCAAAATAATTAAAGTAATAGAAAATGTAAGTATAATCCTAATTATTTATTTACATGAAAAAGAAAAAAGGGAGTTATTAGTGTGTAGCCCATTTATATCCACTTTTGGGTTTTTCCAAATCTTCAAATTGAGTGACAAGTTGGGCTTTTGTGGGCTCGGTGTCCAATAAATTTGTTGTTTCGGACTGGACTTTCATCATGTGGTTTTGGGTTCTCATTGGCTTTCGGCCGTTGGATGATCATTTTCAAACAAAGAAACTCTACATGCTAATTTCCATTGAGACAACTATATGAATCTCTCTGAGAATTTGGATTAAGGACTATAATAATCAAGATCGCGTCATATTTCTTTAAAGCATGCTTTTCGTGAAGCTGATTTTGTAGATGACTCTTTTGCCAAGCTAGGACACTCTTAACCAACATCAAGACAGTGGGTCATAACTCTCCCTGATTCGTCGAAACAAGCGTGACGTTTTGACTTTCTTAATAATAGTTGTCTAAGAAGCTTTTTCTAAATTTTACCATAATTTTAGAAATCGTCTATATACTTCATTATTAGTTGTCCCCTTCCTTGAACTTTACCATAATAGTTAATTTAGTCTATTCGTCAAAAATTTGAATTGAATACATGAGAAAAATCTCATTTGAAATTACGGTTTTGCCCTTAATTTTAACGGATTTCGTTCGAATTTTTGACGGATGGACTAAATCAACTATTATGGTAAAGTACAGGGACGGAGAAAACTAATATTGAAATTTATGGGCAATTTTTAAAATTATAATAAAATTAAGAGACTATTGCTCTAATTTTCCAAAATACTATAATAATTAGCCATTAAATATCCACATTAAGTTATAATACACACAAAAAAAAGGAAATTTGAGACTATTGGCAATAAATTGATACAATACCTAATTTGTCCAACATTTTTCAGCATCATTAGTCATATAAATCAATGGCGATTTTGTACTTTCAATATATTTATTAAGTGCATTTTTATAAGGAAAAATGCGCATCAAATAAATATATGCAATGCTAAAGAGCTTGTTGCGAAAATAACTCTGCCCCTCTTTTATTTTAATTTTTTTTTTTCTGTTGTGGAATTATATCAGGTCAATTTTTTTTTATCGAGATTTAAATTAAAGAATCAAAGTAATTAAAACAAAACTCAATAAAATATGATAAAATTTTTGATTTTTTTTTAAAATTATGTTCAACATATTTAATTATATTTTTAAAAGAAGATAATTTTATTTTCCTACTGAAAAAAAAAACATTAAGGTTACGTTTGGTACGCCGTATAAGGAATCATATAAGATAATATAGTACGAAACCGATGTTTGGTACTACTCGTATTAATTAGCCATCAGATAAGTTAATACAGTTGAGTACCTTTATACGGTCTATACCCGCTAAAATAATACCCTCGAAATTGATCGTATTAAATAGTCGGATGATTAGCAATCTTAAAAAGTAATAATAATAATAATAATAATAATAATAATAATAAAAGATAGTGATAATAAAATAATAATTAATAATAAATAAATAATAATAATATCAATAATTAATTAAAATAAATAATAATACAAAATTAATATTTATGATATATATATTTCTTATCAATTAGCTAGTATATAATATAATCCGATCAATATATTATAGTCGACATTTTGATATGTTAGAGCACCAAACGTTCGACTAAATAGTCAATTTATCCGGTGAACAAATTAGTCTATCCGACTGAAATAATTAGTATAATATGACGTATTAAACGAGACATAAGAAAAATAAAAAAAAAACAAGCGGGACGGGGAAAATTGTAAACAAAAAGGTAGGCAGTCAGAGGAAGCAAAGCAACTAAAATCACTTGCAAAATCGAAACTTAACAGTTGGTGCTGTATATATATATATATATATATATATATATATATATATATCTATAAAGAAAGAAATAGAGATTCTCTCTTCTTTAATTAATTGGAGCAAAGATTCCTCTCTCAAGCAAACAATCCAAAGAAGGGATTAGGTGCAGAAGAGCTGGTATTGGAATTTGGGGATTGAGATTTCTACACCAACCCTCTCCTTCTTCTTCGCCGAGGCTGGAGAGGACTCTGTGTCCCCCAAAATGGACGATGATGTCGTTCAGCGAGTCTTCCAAGAAGGAGGCCGAGATTATTTCCAACAGCAGCCCTCCACTTCCTCTTCCTCTTCATCAATTCTCCAATCGCTTCCTCTCCACGTGGTATGAACAGTCCACTCCCTGGGTTTTCTTAGTTTTTCTTTGTTGAATATTGGGTTTTCTTGGAATTGGGATTTTTGTGTGTACCGGAGCTGTAATTTGTTTGTTTACTTATACTGGTCAAGTGGAATTGTCTGCATGTTAATGTTAAGGTTCTCATTTGCTGCTTGTGGTTTCAATCATGAGAAAAGGCTGATGGCATTACTTGAACCGTTGAACCTCTTCATTGACTAGCAATTGTAAATTCAATTGTTTAGTTTTCTTTCATCTGTATTGTTCCAAGTATGACTATAACATTGCTTTGTGAAATTATATGGGATCCCTAATTACTGCTGGTGTTGACATGGCGCAGTCTTTTGATCACGGGTATTATTTACTTGTGAAATCAATCCAAGAACTTAGAGAGAAGAAAGAGGGCCTTGTAACAGTTGGCATTGGTGGTCCAAGTGGTTCTGGTAAATCCAGGTATATATAGTGTTCTGTAGGCAAAACCAGTTCTGCTTGTGTTTGTTGCGTTGTTGATTTTTATTGCAATTCAATGTTTCCTGAAGCTTAGCAGAGAAGGTGGCATCTGTTATTGGTTGTACTGTTGTCTCAATGGAGAACTATCGCGATGGATTTGATGAAGGGAATGATCTGGGTTCTATAGATTTTGATATGCTGGTCAGAAATCTTGAGGTTTGCATCCACTTATTTCTTTTCATGTTTCACGTAATCATGTTGCTTGATTAGTTGATTGTATAGGTTCATTATTTCTGCTTGAATACTTGGGCTAGCCTTATAAACCTTCTAACATTTAATCATAATTGATAGAACGGAGAAGAGTTTCCTATGATTTTCCCAAGTGAAATCCTGTTGCTTTGTTATGTGTAAATCCGCTTCTCTTCTGAGTGATTATGTGTCAATAAATTTGTACTTCGTAAATTTAACCGTGACTATTACATTAAAATTTGCAATGTTTGTTTTTATTATGTCTATGAAATCAGTAACAGAATTTTATGGTGCAAATAGGATTTGACAAAGGGTGAAGATACATTGATTCCAGTATTTGACTATCAACAAAAGAAACGTGTCGGTTCAAAAAAAATAAAGAGTGCCTCATCTGGGGTGGTAAGTTTGTTTAGCACTCAATTTGTACGAGTTACCTTGATGGCTAGGTTCTTATCCTCATCTTGCTTGTAGGTAATAGTTGATGGCACATATGCTTTGCATGCAAAACTGCGTTCTTTGCTAGATATTCGAGTTGCAGTGGTAATCTTGTTAATCCTATTTGGTTTGTCAAGACTTTGTAGAATTATCTGTTAACAGAAAATTGACATGACATTTGATGTGTAATTTTGGTAAACCAGGTTGGTGGTGTTCATTTTAGCCTTCTTTCGAAAGTTCGATATGATATTGGAGATTCTTGTTCACTGGATTACCTTATTGATAGCATTTTCCCACTGTTTAGGAAGCACATTGAACCAGACCTTCATCATGCACAGGTTGGTCTTTAACTGCTCTTAACTTTGAAATTTTACTGTTAAGTCTCAATATATAGCATTTATCTTGCAGATTAGGATTAACAACAGCTTTGTCTCATCATTTAGGGAGGCAATCTACAAGCTGAAATGCCGAAGTGAGGTCTGTATGCCTTCCATTATTTATTTGCAATGGCTAATGAGCTTTCCTCACTTATGTTGCTCTTGTAGCTATATAATTCGGTGGTCTGATTAAATCCTGAGTATAACTGCATTCCGTGTTTAAGATTCTAGAAAACAATGAGTTTAGTACTGGCCCAAGCTTTTTAAAATAAAGGTCTAGTTCAGTTGAGTGAGCTTTCATGATGATACAGCCTATCAAGACTTATGTACTTTGTGATGTTTATGTGTGGACTTTAGTTTCCTAATGGGCAACAGTAAGGTGTACCTTTTAATTCAAGTGCTAAGCACGATAGTTGTCAATTGCAATGCTGTTTTTTTTTTTCTGTAGCTCGTGGCTTGTACTGGTGTTCCATCTTATTATTTACATTTTCAGTTTGAGATGGGGTATCATTCATCCCCTTCAAGTTCAATTAATTTGACTAAAATTTCACATTATTGTTACAGGCAGCAGAGGGACATTTTTCTGATGCCTTTCAAGGAAGTGAAGCACAAATAGATAAGTGAGTCTGGTGGATGATTGTCATATCTACATCTTGGTTAATTTTTTATTGTTATCTTTTTATATCATAGTATTACAGAAAATTAGTTTATTTTCTTCCTAATTTTTAGTTCTACATGATTTCTTTTGTTTTAGTTTTATTGAGATGTATCTTAGGCCTCCTTCGGCAAGTGAAGAAGCCCGAATAAATGATTGGATCAAGGTGCGTCAGTCAGGTATAAGATACTATCTGTCACTTGGGGACCAGAGGATTGTCGACAAAAATTTCATTATCAGGCCAAAAGCTGAGTTTGAGGTGAGAATTATTTTCGTAGGTTTTGACTATATTGTAAACATTATAATAAACAAATTATCCATTAGGGTGGATCCTCATCTATCTACATTCTGTTTACGTGTATTCTACATGATTACAAATGGATCTTATGCAAGCCTTGCGGTCAGTGATGAGCAAGTAGCAGGGTCATTGTTTAAGGATTCTACAGGAGTTGACTATTTATATGTGTAATTTTGTTAAGAGGGCTACTTTATGTATGCTATTGGAGTTTTAGGTGTTTAATGACTTATCTATTTGCACCTATTTAACATTGAAAGCAGGTTGGAAGGATGACTTTGGGCTGTTTATTGGCTTTGGGATATGGTGTTGTTGTGAGTTACAAACGAGCATCTAAATCAGTCAATTATGGCAATGTTTCCTTGTCGTCTATCTACATTCTGTTTACGTGTATTCTACATGATTACAAATGGTTCTTATGCAAGCCTTGTGGTCAGTGATGAGCAAGTAGCAGGGTCATTGTTTAAGGATTCTACAGGAGTTGACTATTTATATGTGAAATTTTGTTAGAGGGCTACTTTATGTATACTATTGTAGTTTTAGGTGTTTAATGACTTATCTATTTGCACCTATTTAACATTGAAAGCAGGTTGGAAGGATGACTTTGGGCGGGTTATTGGCTTTGGGATATGGTGTTGTTGTGAGTTACAAACGAGCATCTAAATCAGTCAATTATGGCAATGTTTCCTTGTCGCTTGAAACCATTGATACCCTTGGTGAGACATTCATGGTGCTGAGGGGTACAAATAGAAAAGTACGTACTTTGCTTTAACTTGAGTTTGATATTGTATATCCAAGTTAATAGGATCATGTTTTTAACTTATTTTCTTCAAATCTGAATGGACTAGTCTAAATGAGAGATATGGTCAGTGGCTTGTATTGGCAGATTAATTTAAAATTAACTTACGGAAATGATTCTGTCTCATGAAAATATTGGGTCATAAATTTGATAATTTAGGATTATCTATGATAACAGATTCCATGCTGATGTGTAAAAAAACAAAAGTTATCTTTGTAAATACAAGATCATAAGTCTTGGGATGCTTTGCATGCTTTCATCTTTTTACTTGGAGTTCTAAAATCTTGGAACTTATAAAGTGTTTGCTGTCAATTACATTTATAGAAACCTATCCTTGGAGACTAAGATCTTTTTGGCTGGTTGGTTCTAAAATGTAGGAAATATAGTTCAGGAATCTGAGATATTAGCTTGTCATTTGTTAACTACTAAACCTTCATGCTGTATTTTGACTACTCTTGTGCAGACAGTTGGGACTGAAGCATTGAAGATGGAAATCACTGAGCCTTGGATCACCAAATCATATCTGGAAATGATTCTTGAGAGCAAAGGTTGGAAGTTAGAATATTTTTCGTTTTAGCCATCTTCATGCATTTATTAAAATCTCAAGCTCTTTCCTTAGGCTTTGAACCATTAGGCCACCTTTGGGTTTTTCAACTAATTTTCTCATGAAAAAAGAGAAGGCATGTCATGTGTATAATGTAGAACATGGTTGTTCATGATGCAGGCGTACCTCGCCTTAATTCACCACCCCTTTTGCCAAATACTACATCTCCAACCAGTAATCTGGATAGAATGATTGCTGCACCAACACCAATTCGCGTTCCTCCAAACCTTATTACTCCGCTTGAGGATCTATCTCAGCCATGGACTAGATCTCCAACAAAATCGAAGATGGAACCTATATTAGCAACTTGGCATTTCATCTCATCAGATCCTGCCCAAGCTGAGAGCTCAACCATAGGTAAGTTACCTTGACTTAGAGATATATCTTTGCTTGACAGTCAATTTTGTAAGTACCTATTTCTTGGATGTGTTGTCACATCTCTCTGTGTTTCGACTTCTCTCATGAAGCAACCACAGATCCTTCCTCTTTCAGGGATACCATGAAACTTGCTCCAATGCCTGATTCGTTTGACTTGGATAGAGGATTGCTTCTTGCTGTACAAGCAATACAGGTAAGGAATGAAGTTAATGAGGAATTGTCTGAGACACTTACATAATGAAAACTTAGAGTGTAGAAATTCATTAAAACAATATATTTACGAAGTTGATATAAATAGAAATATTTTAAGAAAAAACTTATTATTGTGTTTCAGTTGGCTTGTAACTTCATGCATTGTCCATTGTTTCAGGCATTGTTGGAGAATAAAGGTTTTCCAGTTATAGTTGGAATTGGTAATTTAGGCTTTAGGCAACTCTCACCCTCTCTCATGGTTTGCTTTTTTGCTTGTCGCTGATGGCCTGTTGTTTTTGTTGTGTTATTTAAGTCTTAAACAGAAGAATTGTTTTCAAAAATTGTTATTTCTCAGTGCTTTTTAATTAATTGAGCTTGAGGTATGTTCTTACATTGTTGCTGGTATTGTTCTTATAGGAGGTCCAAGTGGTTCTGGTAAAACTAGTTTGGCTCATAAAATGGCAAACATAGTTGGTTGTGAAGTTGTTTCCCTTGAAAGCTATTATAAATCTGAACAAGTAAAGGATTTCAAGTACGATGACTTCAGCTCGATAGATCTATCTTTGCTTTCAAAAGTAAGTTTTGATGGTTGCCTTTTTTTTTTTAACTTGTTTGCTAGTTTTGAGTAGTAAATAAGGGTCATTTGGGATGGCCAGTCAGATGATTGTTATTGTTATGCTAGACAATAATATGTAACCCACAAGAAAAGCAGAAAAGATGCCGTGTTCCATATTTCTCCCATATGCCCAGTATACTTATATTTTCTGAGTTACTATGTAAAAGCTATCCCTTTATAAGCCCTTCAGGTAGTTAAGAAGACCTATTTAAAATGTTATTATTCTAATTTGTTATACCAGGAGCCAAACAACTGGGCCAATTTGATGGCTTGATATTGTAAAATATCCTTTTCACCTTTGCTGAATCACATCTTAACTTTCAACTTATGATGGCAATTATGAAGATATAATTTCCGCAATTTCAGAATTCACACAGCACCAATATAGTTAATAATATATGCTTAGTGTTTGCCTTTGTTGTTGTAGTACTCACTAGTCTTATGTTGCCTTCTGCAGAACATTGATGACATAAGGAATGGTCAAAGGACAAAAGTACCCATATTTGATCTGGAAACTGGTGGTCGGAGTGGCTTTAAGGAACTTGAAGTTTCTGAAGACTGTGGAGTGGTCAGTTATCAGACGTACCTGACAATACTCCCAGAATTTGGCTTGCTCCTTTAGATAATATTTATTTCTTCCTTGTTATCTATAAAAAACCATCAATTAGTTTATACTTGTATTCTTTTTTAACAGATTATTTTTGAAGGAGTTTATGCTTTGCATCCAGATATCAGGAAATCACTTGACTTGTGGATTGCTGTTGTAAGTATAATCCTACTGCACCTTCAAAGCTTTAATATCCATTTATTCTCTGTATTTCTAAGTCAGATTCAGGTGTTTATGAGAAGATTGGTCATGAAGTATCCATTTTTTTTTCTTGGCTATCAGGTTGGAGGTGTTCATTCACACCTCATTTCTAGAGTTCAAAGGGATAAAAGTAGAGGGGGATGTTTTATGTCCCAGAATGAGATCATGATGACAGTGTTTCCAATGTTCCAGCAGTTTATTGAACCCCATCTCGTTCATGCACATGTTAGTGGACTTTTAACCTTCTTAGTCAAGTAGTGGATTTTATTTAGGCCTTTTCTAAGTTTCGAAAATTCTTTGTGTTTGAGAAAGTTTGTAATTTATCTTTCCTCATAGAGCTAGTATTTGTAAAGAAAACTGAGAAAGGGTTTTGTTGAGATATAAATAACTGCTTGAGTTTGGGCAATTTTGTGGTTCACCCCTTGCTGATAGAGCTTATACGTTTTACGATGTGAAATAACTGATTTAGTTTATATTTGAAGAAGAAAAAACATATAATTTGTCAAGGATTTTCCAGGACAATGTCAATTGTTAGGCCATTTTCGCACAATGGATTGTCCTCGATCTTTGCATGTGTGCTTATGGAAATCAACATTCCATTTGGATTTCGGAACCAATCAATGGCACCTCCATTATGAAACATATTCTACCGCTGAAATTTCTTCCAACTTTCAAGGGCTAAATTTGGTACTTCAATTTCTTCTTATCTCATTGCAGCTCAAAATTCGAAATGACTTTGATCCTGTGCTTTCCCCTGAGAGCTCATTGTTTGTGTTGAAGAGTAACAAGCAAGTAAGGCCATCATCTGGCTTCTGTCTTGAACTCGATTTAATTTGCACCTAACATAATTACCCTATTATTTGCATTTGGTCACAGGTGGCTTATCAAGATATTTTGAAAATACTGGATCCTGCAAAGTTCTGCAGCTCTGTGCAGAATTTCATTGATATATACCTGAAACTTCCTGGACTTCCTACTAATGGGCAGTTAACAGAGGGTGACTGCATTCGGGTTAGAATATGTGAGGGCAGATTTGCGCTGCTGATACGGGAGGTTTGTAATGTAGCCTTTTTTTTTCTATTCGCTTTTTTTATCAGTAAATTCAGTGCTCTTTTTTTCTAAACACGGTGTACACTTCATTTTATTTGTCAATTTTATTTGCTTAGCCAATAAGGGAAGGAAACTTCATCATCCAACCTAAAGTGGATTTTGATATTAGCATTAGTACAGTTGCTGGGCTTCTTAACCTTGGGTAAGTTACATGTTTGAAGTATAAAATCTATTCTTTAGCAGTATTATTGTCTATTAACCTTGGTGGACTCTTTTTCTTCATGGGATGGATGTTGTTGCTATTATTATTCGAATTAGTACTTTACTTTCATATCTTTTTCTGATGTAATCATGTCAGGTATCAAGCTGTAGCTTATATTGAAGCATCTGCATTTATCTACCAAGATGGAAAGGTCAGAACAAATTCTATAAAATTTATTTGGTTTTCTGGGAACATTTATACTTCTTGTTAGTTAAAACCAGCTACTAATATTAATCTCTGTGTAAGATCACATATAATACTGTGGATTTGTTTGAGAAAAAGTGCTAAGTAGATATGTAATGAAGTTATATTTTGATTTTCTCAATCATTTGGCTTGACATGATTCTTCTTGGTTTCCTTTTGATTTCCAATATTATGTGTAATGAAGTTATATTTTAACGCACTTATTTTCCATGTGTACATATGTAATTGGGGTTTATTTTAAAACTTTTGATTGCATCTTTAGATTTTAGTTGAGGTTGATCATCTACAAGATGCCCCAAAACCTTACTTGCAAATCAAGGGGGTTGATAAAGATGCTGTAGCAGCTGCAGGATCAATGCTGAAACTGGATGGTTCATATACGACAAAGGTTTTGACTTTACTTATACTACAATGTCTCTGTCTTGGCATCATTCCCAATTTATATTCCCATGCCAAAATCCCGTTTATTCCTTTTGGTTTTTATTTTTCAATTTCGTTTGGGTTGATAGTTGATTTGTCTTTTGTAGAGCTATCTCCAAATAGTTCTGGAAAGATTGCCAGCATTAGGAAGAGGCTCCGGTGGAATTCACACTCAGCAAGCTGCAAGGTTGCAGGAACTTGTGGAATTTATTCAATCGCAGGTATTTTTATACATCTCTCGTTATTTGGGATGGCACCAATCTCCGTACTGCTTTTGAATCCAAACCAGCATCTCTTCCGAGATGCAGAGGACTCAAAGTTGTCCAATTTTGCATCCAAAACTAAAAGGAGTTTTTCGTGGATGGTGCATTTCTAATGTTGGATGGAAATTTTATGGTGTAACAAACAGGGAAGCAGTTCAACTTCTGAATCCTCACCAATTAGGGAAGTTTCTCCGGTTGAAGGGATACTCGAAGACATGCAGTCAAGGATTCGAAGGCTAGAGCGGTGGCATACAATCAATACGGTGCTTCCATTACCCTTTTCCTCACAAACTTGTATTGGATTTGGACCTGATGTCAGTTTTGCTCATCCATTTGTGTGTGTTCTTGTGTGGCAGGTACTGTGGACATTTTTAATGTCTGCGCTTGTTGGTTATTCTCTCTACCAAAGGAAGCGTCAGTGATGCAGTTTGTTTTGTGTTTACATTGATCTTGTTATTTTTACTGCGGCGGTCTCTGAGAGCTCCGATCATCTCCTTCCGCAGGTTCAAGTCAATTGATGAATATACACGACGGGTCTGAACAGTAACCTCCTAACTACACTCTAAACAATGATACACAGTTGAGAGCCAATTGTATTAAGTGATCCTTCTCTGAGAATATTCTCTGGTCAAAATGAAAATTACCTTACTGGTTGAAAATACACATCCATATTTTTTTGGGTTATTTAGTTACAACATTTATTTTATTGAAAGTTATGATTTTCAAGCTCTTATTTACAAATTTCCAAAACATATATTAATATAGTAAAACTGTACTTATATTGGTGATATAAGTATGTAATTTACATATGTATTCTATATATGTGATATATCTAACATTGTCTTTAGATAATAATATGATAATCAGGTATTAAATTCATAATAAATCACCTATTTCTTTTCGGGTTCAAATCTTCGCCTGATGAACTAGGCTCCTTTCAAGGGTAGTAATATTTACATGTTTTTTTTCTTGTTCTTGTTTATTTTTGTCAATTTATTTATTTTATTTCGATTTACTCGGATTCGATAATTATATAGAGAGAAAATAAAAGTGAAAAAGTAGATGAGAACGAAAAAAATGAAAATCACTTCCTATTTTTGTATTATTATTAGACTTACCCGTTAAAAAATGAAAAAACAAAGACCAAAGGCAAAGACCTGTTGCAAGTTGCAGCTCAAATAAAACTATATATAGTGCAGAAATGCGTGCGATATAAACTCCCCCGACTGCCCTCTACGCTATCACCCGATTCTTCCCCACCGGCATCTACACAGAAGAGAAGAGAGATCTGAAATCTGAAATCCCAAAATGGACCCTCCCAACTACCAGAAGTACGGCGTCCCTTTGTATTCTGTCGCTTGGGTTCCCGACCTCCGCAAACCCAAACAAGACGACCACGACGATGACGACGACGACCAAAAGAAAACTCACTCTGACACCCAGACTGAGACCGAGACCGAGACCGAGACCGATACCGAGACTGAGACCGAGACCGAGACTAAAGCTCAGACTGAATTCGCCCAATTCGATCCCAACCAAAAACACGTTGTTTTGGCAGGCGGTGGTGGCGAGGGCCACAGTGGCGTCCCAAACGCCATTCTTGTCGCCCAATTCGATCCCGTCTCCGTTGCTCTCTCTCATCAGCTGGTGATACTCTAATTCCCAATACCCTCCCTATGTATACATGGTTACATGACTTGCTGCCTTCCCGGTGATTGTAGTTAGAGTGCGATACTTACAATTCAATGTTTGGAATTTGGTGTTTAAATTTCAGGTGGCTAAGCTGAACACTGGCTCTGATTTGCCTTACAGAATGGCGCTTCACCCCGGTGGTGACGGCCTCATTTGCTCTTTTCCTAATAGTTGCAGGTCTTTTCTTTCAACTATTAATAAAAACGAATCATAGGCTGAACATTTTAATTTTAAATTCATGAACACCAGCATGTTCTTATATTTGATAGCTTTTCCTGTGCAGATGGTTTGAATTGGACGTAGAAAGAAACAGTGAAGATCCTAAACTGGGTGTAAGGAAATCTGAGAAAGTGCTCGACCAATTGGAAGATGTTGGGCAACAGTTAGCCTTGACTTTTAATCAAGACGGTACCTTGCTTGCTACCGGAGGCGAGGTGCGGAACCCTTCACCTTTTACTTTTGCTTTCTAATACATTTGTCACATATGTATCAGTATAAGCAACAGTTTTATGTTCTAGATTGTTGTAGACATGATTCGAAAAATGATGAAGAATTTCTTTTCTACTGAAATGATAGCAGACCTTATAATAATTCTCTCGTTTGGTGCAGTACAGGATGGAAAGTTAAGGATTTTCGAGTGGCCTAGCATGAAAATTATTCTGAATGAAGCTAAGGCTCATACTACAGTAAAGCAATTAGATTTCAGGTTTGTATAGTAGTGGCATTAAACAAAATACTGTGGACGTATTTTATTTGTATTGTTGTTGCTGATGGTCTGGCTCGGTAATCTTGCAGTCCTGATGGGAAATTTCTTGTCTCCTTGGGAAGTGGTGGCCCTGGTAGGGTGTGGGATTTAACTTCGTCTAGTGTTTTAGCTTCTCTACCAGCAGAAAAGGTGAGCAATTACTGATTGATTCCCATATTAAACTGTTGGGTTTTCTAGTTTTTTAGATTCAAATGATCCTTGACTACGGATATTAACATAACTGCTTCCTTTGAAGGAGATTTTGTTCTTTTTAATGCTATACACAGTGATATCTTTACTGATTTGTATGCTTAATGGACGCATTAACAAAAAGAAAGTAGATCAAAATATTGACACCTATATCCCTATACTGTTGCAAGTTTCTTAACCTAGATTTCTGGTGTGATCAACTGGTCATAACATATGAATTAGAGAATGTTCATACTTTTTTAATATTTTAAGTCAGTACACCTCTACATGTGGGTTTCTAACTAATGAAATTAGTATTAATACATGCAGAGCGAGGTTTTTTGTGCATGCAGATTTTCTCTAAGTAGCGATGGGAGTCACATTCTATTTATTGCAGGTAAATCTTCAATGCGGCAAAAGCCATTCATCTGTTTTCTAGAGAACTGCTCTTGTTCTACTTACTTTCCTAGAAATAACTTTTACTAGAGTTAACCGTTTCAACCTCTATTATACAATACAGATAAATCTGGAAGCATTGTGAAATGGAACACGACCACTTGGAAGAGATTTGGATCAAAGAAGATTGGTTCTGACATTATTGCTTTCGATGTTTCAGCTGATGGAAAGCTCCTTGCTTGGTAAAATTATCTTGGATGCTTACTGTTAACTGTTTTTTAAAGCTGTTCATACAGCAAAATGTGTAAAATGGCTCCATTGAGATTACTGTTTTTACCATGAATTACATACATCACAATGTGTGAAATGACTGCATATGGTGTCATTTGAGATCATCAGTTATAACATTAATCACATCTAATTGCTTTCACTGCTTTCCATCCTTTGGTAAAAATATTTCCCCTTTTTTTACAAAAGGAGAAAACTAACACTTCTTGTGAATGGAAATGCAGTGGGACTGCTGAAGGAGATGTTGTGATAGTAAATTCAACCAGAATGAGGATTCAAAAAGTGGTTAAGAAGGCACACCTTGGCTTTGTAACTGCATTGAGTTTCGCTCATGACTCGAGGTAAACCAACATATCAAAATTATGTTTCTTCTGTGGTTATGGTTATCAGGAATCTATTTTCCCCTTGTATGAACTGTTAATGAAGCATTTCATTTCAAAATACAGGACTTTGGCTTCCGCATCCATGGACTCAAGTGCAAGGGTGTCCATACATGAAGATGAGAACAAAAATGGTAAGTGCCTGCTATAATATTTGGTTGGATAAGTCAATTGTATTCCTCCACACTTTTCATGGCAATTCTTATATTTCCCTACGGGCCTTTTTAAATCATATGCTAGAAAACCTCATCTGTAAATGGAGGCTGATCTGATTGTTCAGGGCTCAAGTAAAATCAACAACCAAAATCCAACTGAGGTTGTCCTTAGGTATCATAGAACTTAGAAAGTAAAACACCATCACTGTTTAGAGGACCTTGAGATTTCATAGTTGACCTATTGTAGGCACCCATTCGTCCATTTCCTGGTAATAGGATGATTAGTATTAATGTATAAATTTTTCTTTAAATTTGAAATTTAGTCAGTGGACCTCGTCGATGAATCTATTCTATGTACGAGTATACCACCTAATTCTCTTAATGTTGCCTTAAGCTGTTGCGAGTGTAGTTCAGTTGGAATGATATGCGCTCTTTTTGGTTTGGTTTGCAGGAGGAGTGAGTTTGTGGATTATTATACTCATAATTCTAGTGGCCATTGCTGCATATTTCCTGAATGATCCTGAGAAGTTGCCTTCTTTTAATGTTTAATTTTGTAAAAAAATTTACCGCTCGTGCCATTGAAAGGATTTTGTAAGTTTTGCCATGAACAGCTTGGTGCTTGTGAATTGTGATATTATATGTTGATAGAATTGCTGCTTTCACAGCCTGTTATAGGGATAGTAGCACACTGACCAAACCCAATTGTATGCCTATTAACGTGAAGTTACCCTTTTGCTAGTTTCGTTGTCTTGTTTAGTTATAAATTCACGCCAACACATTTTTATTTATTTTTATTGATTTTCGAGAACGCATAATGGATTATTTGTTTCCAAGTCGGTGAAAGAAAAAGGGAAAAGGAACAAAATGTGTAATTACACAAAAGGGTAAAAGTACAGGCTAACTAGGAATATTATTGGACAGGGACGTGTTTACCAAAGATGTGAGCTTCTTTATTTGATTATGGATTGGTGAGGACAAAGTTGTAATTAGGTTTGAGGGGAAGGGGAACCATTAGGCTGCACCCCCTCATTGTTGTACAAGTTTGATGCTTGATTTTTCTTGATGCCCATTGACAGAGAAGCCACAGCCTCCCCAGTTGACAAGTACAGATGGTCTGCTCTCATCAGCTCATTGTCTTCATCCACCTTGTGCAGTTTCTCCATAACCTCAGCCAATGGATTCACCATCACCAGCTGTAAAAGTAATGCCAGTTATAACCTACTCGATAAAACGACCATATATATCAAGACGTGTTGTTCAGACAAGAACTTACCTCGACTCCTCGTTTTCGGATTGCTTTCCTTAAATCTGCGAAGAGTGTGATCCCAGTTGTGTCTATGGTGCTCACGGCTGACATATCTATGATAACAAATCGAATGCTTGAATGTTTGTTCCCATCATCTGTTTCTCCTATCCATCTCAAAATCCTTCACAAAAACAAACATAAAGGAAATGAAAATTGAAATTTTTTTTAATTTTAATCAAATTAAATAATTAACTAACCTTTCATTGAGATAAGTGGTGTTGGCAAAGTTGATTGCAGCTTCTATACTTATAATGAGGAAGCCAGGGACGCTCACTGCAGAGTCCTTGTACTGGTGCAGGTCTCTGAATGTGTCCGTCCCCGGAATATTCCCTAACACCACCGTCCTCGGCCGAGTAACTTGCAGAAGAATCTTGAAAACTGATATCGCAACCTGTTTATACCAAATATTAGTCGTATGACATACCAACGCTGTCTGGACCGTCTAATTTCTGGTTAATTACTTACTGCAATGGCGAGGCCATGTTGGACAGAGATGAAAATGACACCCAAAAATGCACATAACAAGACGAGGAAGTCATATTTGTCAATCTTCCAAATGTGATAGGCAGCTGGGATGTCAATGAGGCCAATCACAGCAGTCACTATAATCGCACCCAAAATCACATTGGGTGTGTATTTGAACAGAGGCATCAGGAACAAGAGCGTAATCATAACCGTCACCGACATTACGATGTTCGACAACGCCGTTTTTGCACCGGCGTTGTGATTCACGGCTGATCTCGAGAACGAACCTGTTATAACAAAATGTACCTATTCAATAATAAATCCCACTTCGAAAACTTAATATAAATAGTTCCATTAATACCACTGAGACATTTTGAGATAAAAACTCACACCTACTTAGGTGGTAAGTGGGGACATACCCTGCATCTTTAGGGCAATTACATTTGTGGATCACTTTTTTCTTGGTGTTAGTGGTGAACCATTTGACCGACTCTGAAATCTTAACATAATATCAAAGCAGGTCGAGGTATCAAAGCATGCCGATTTGTTGGGCTCAATTGACGGAGCCCGAATTTGAAATTCCCGAAATCCCAAAGAAGAAAAAGAATAAGTAACCGATTTGGAATTGGATGCACGTGTGGCTAACTATGTGATGGTCCCATGTGAAATGGAGCGTTGAATAATCGAATCCTACCTCAGAAACATACATAAAAAAAAAAAGAATATAAAATAAATAGTTTCACTCATAATATCACCGGAACCCTTGATTATTAATTTAAAAGACGGACGTCCCGCAGTGAGAAAGAAGGAATGGATGTGAACCTGTTGTGATATAACATGAAGTGGTGGAGCCAACAATGTTCATGAGCCCAATGGCTATCATCTCTTTGTTTCCATCCACTCTGTATTCTCTTATGGCAGCAAAAGTTCTTCCAACTGCAATTCCTTCCTATTTCATCATTTTATGCAAAGTTAAATCAGTGAAAAATTCAAAACTAAGTATCAATTAATTAAAATTATGAACTTACAGTGAGAGCAATAATGCCAGTGATAATCCCAGTCTTAATTATAAGTCCCAGGTGGGATCCATGAAATATCAACAAGTTCCATGAGGGTGGGTTCAGTCCTTTTTGTAAATCTCCAATCTGCCATACACATACGTACAAAGACCGGAAAACTATTTGGCTGAGAAAATCCGATCACATTCAAAAGCGATCAGATGTGTCGGATCGCCAGGCAGAATATTAAGTAAGATGGATTGGCGGAGGGTGTGGAGCCCAGAAACTTACAACACTGATGCCATGGCGATTGGCTTTGACTGCAAATACAATTATAGTGGAGAGGATGACAGACACGAGAGGGGCTCCAGCTGAGACCCAGAAAAGCTTTGGTTTTTTCATGCTCTGCAACATATACATGCATATATAGTTATACATGGCACACACCCCAACCTCCATTACACAAAATTGTCAGTAATTCTTCTTCCTCAAAAGCTCACGCATATACTTTTTCTAAACAGCATCTCCGATACAAGATATAAATTCGCTCGAATGAAAATTTTACAATTTCAAATTTAATTTTAGGGTCCAAAGAGTCGAAAAAGCGAGAAGTAAATTTTACATCTCGTCACAATTGTAAAATCAATTATACATTTACAGCTTTTTTACTTCTATATTGTGGGCCTCGGTGCACTCAATTTGGATGTTATTTAATGATAAATATTGAAATATTTAATAAAAATGTATGTATTTAATGGATCGTCTATATATATAACGGTTCAAATTTAAATTCATTTAGAATAAAAAGTTAAGATCAAACTTCATGATAAAAATGTGAATTTTCATCTCAATATTTTATTATTTCTTACTATATCAAAATAATTTTATATTTTAAAATATTTTAATAAAATATTACTAAAGTTGTAAAAAATACATTTACATATTTAAATTTATAACCTTTCATTGGAGATGCTTTAAAGAAATGTAATCAATTATGGTGTATCATTAATTTATTTTACGCATATGAAATACTAACTCATCGTAGGATGTATAAAAAAATGTAATCATAGCGGTGGACTCTCCTAATAAAATAAACTTCTATGAACAATAAACACTGGCTTGAGTAACTGAAATTATAGTTTTTTTTAAGGAACTGAAATTATAGTTGAATGCATGAAAAAGGGGGACCAATATGATCATCATAAAAGACATTTGAAAATTACATCGTTGACTTAGTTTATTAATTAGTCAAATGGAGACAAAATTAGAAATTGACGCAAGTGAGTTAATTAATAGAGTAATTTTCATCGAATTATTAAAAAAAACAATATTTATATCTCACTTCGGAATCTTCTTATCACTCTTTCGGAGTTATAAAATAATCTGTATACATATATAATACTTTGAACCGTTCAATTCATGAATTATCATTTCAAGATCAATTATGCAAAAAATCAACTAAATTGGAGATAATTTAGTATTTCATATGCGTAAAATAAATTAACGGTTCATCATAATGATCTTTCTTGTTACCAATACTGTTGAATTGTTTAGTATATATGAATGATTAAACGACCTCCAAAGTTGTTGATTTTTTGCGGAGATATTCTTAAAATGATTATTTAGGAGATTAACGGTTCTGATTATAATATATATGTACGGATGAATGCATATATCGAAAGGATGGTACGAAGAGATACCACCGAAGTGAAATGAAAATCTTATCTTTTAAAAAAAAAAAAAGTTTTATTTGCAAGCCTTATCCTTAAAAAAAATATTAGTAAAATTTTCTCAAAACAGGATTTGCAAGTAAACAAAAGTGAGAGAGAAAAGGAACATACCACATGTCTTGCAATTAGGAGCAACACAAGGAAGCAAACTCCCAATAAAATGGTTTGCCAAGACCACTGGAAAAACAAAAAAAAAATTTACTCTTCATGAACAGAGGAAATCAAATAGGAACACAAATATTTATGAAAAGTTAATCATGCAATTGGAATATAATTTTTAAATTACTTAAATAATTTACAAAATTTGAAATTCAACGGTTTAAAAATCACCTCTTTTCGTTCAGTAAAAACAGAGCTCAAAACAGGGACGATGGCCATCTTTTTTGTAAAATGGGTGATTCCAAGAAGGCTTTTAAGCTGTTGCAGAGAAACTATTACAGCAGCACCCGCCATGAAACCAAGAAGAGTTGCCTTGGAAAGGAAATCAATGATAAATCCAAGCCTGCAGGCATCACCAATTTTCATCATTTTTCAAAAATCGAAAACTAAAACGAAAATGAAAAACCAAAATTAATTAATTACCTTAACAATCCTAGAGAAGCTTGGAAAATGCCACTAAAGAGAGTTGAAGTGAAGGCAAGTTGAAGGAACAAGTTTGGGTCTTTTGTGGGAGACACTTCTTGCATAAGCATTGACCCCATTATCAGAGAAGCTATGGACACAGGCCCAACTGCCAGGTCCCTTGAGCTCCCAAGAACAGCATACAACAATGGAGGGACAAAGCTCGAATCTTTACCAGAAAAAACATTAACCCGCAATTAAACAAATGGAAAAAAATCTAAACTTGAAGACGGTGAAAGAAATTTCAATCAGTATACCAGAAACAAATTACTCACAGAGACCCACAATGGGAGGCAGATTCGCAAGCTTCGC
Source organism: Oemleria cerasiformis (assembly GCA_037349345.1). Classification (NCBI taxonomy): domain Eukaryota; kingdom Viridiplantae; phylum Streptophyta; class Magnoliopsida; order Rosales; family Rosaceae; genus Oemleria; species Oemleria cerasiformis. Next base: position 10,925,573 of record JAZGTL010000031.1, read on the forward strand.
GTAACTGATTCCCTGAGGAAAAAAAGAGAGAGCAAAAAGGTAAATGTTTTGACAGGCGAGGCGAGATAGATTAGCTGATCAGTAAAATTAGTTGAGCATACCTGAGGGATGGCTAAACTGGCAATGGTGACACCAGCAATGATGTCAGACTTGAGGAGCTTGAAGCTGTAGTTAGGTCCCCAGTCAAGGATGGGGAAGACATATTGAGCTCCAAGAATCCATTTTTTCTTGGGGGGTTGGCCTTTGAATTGGTACAAAGGGTCATCTGGGAAGAAGGTTTCTTTGAGCCTGGCCATGAACTTCTTGAAGGTGCTCCTGTGAGGTGGGGGCACCACCTTGTGAACCTCCATGCCCATCATCCCCATCCCCATCGGAATGTCCATGCAGTGGTGGTTGTTGCTGGTTGTGGTGGTGTCCATGGGAGAGGAGAAGGAGGAGGAGGAGGAAGGTGGTGGTGATAATTTGGGTGAGGAGCTACCCTCAGTTTTATCATGTGAGACTTCTGCACCCATCAATCAATTTCTAAAAGGGACCGCTATCAAACAAATAAGTACTACTGCTACTACTATTACTACTAGGTCCCACAGCTTTTCTTAATTTGTAATTACTCACGATTTATAGTCCTAGAAATATGTACACTTAGCTAACTAGATGGGACACTAATATTGGTCCCCAAAGAATAATATTTGAAATCTACAGGGTGGAATCTGCAAAAATATTGAATTTGGAGGGAGATGATAAATGGAAAGCTTACAAGGAAAAAATATTTCTAAAAAGTACTGGACCTGGAGATTGCTGGACATATAGCTCTCTCTACCCATGACCCCATTTATACACATATATACATATACATATATACACATATATATATATATATATTTAATTTGAAGTTTTAATGGTGATAATTAATAAAGGGGAAAAAGATTGATGGGCATTGAAGAAGGAGGAGGAGATGTATGCATAAAGGAGTGTGCCATGCAAAAATGGGGTTTAGCTTTTGCAATTGGGTGAGGAAGATGACGATGAGCATGGAATATTCCGAGCGATATTCTCTTTCTCTCTTTCTGTGTGTTGCTGAGGTGATGAATCAATGGTGAAGATTGAAGACCAAGTGTGATTGATGTAATGATAAAAATGTTGGAGAATTTTAAGTGGACGTACGGTTGCTGGTAATATTAAATACAAGAACACACGTTACAACTCACAACTCTCAAAACTGACACGATGAACAAGAGGAGAGGAAGAAGAGAGTCGGTGGTGATGGTGGTGTGTGTATATCTTCTTAATTTATTCGATGACAGTCGGTATCCGATGATTATGTAAATATTGAAAAATTATTCTACTTTAATCTAATTCAATGAGAAATTCAATTTCTATGAGTATTATACATATCAGTGCGACGTGCCACAATATGATCCGAGAAACTCCATATTCGTGTCTTTCTGCGATCAAAAGCATTTGTAAACTTTTGTCAGATTTGATCCATTTTGTTGTACCCAAAAGTAGCCTATCTTTTTAGCAAAAATAAAGCGATTTGATCTTTACTTGAAGACAGAAAATTACAATATTTTAGTGAACAATTTAACTGTAGCTGTGATATTTTTCCTAAAAACATAAGGCCTGAGAAATATATGCATAAAGTTGCTTTTCAATATTATATATCTTGGTTGCCAGCCATATCAGATGGTTATGGTGTGGGTGTCTAGATACTAAAAGAGGTCAGTGTTTCCTTTGTCGTTTTATAAAATGTGCATGGTTTCGTCATCACGGATAATATATGACTGGTTATTCTCTACATTTTTTTAGGAAAATTATTATTGTTTGTGTCATGAGTAATACTATCATTTAAGGACAATACTTGCATCTCATTTCCTTTGTCGTTTCATAAAATATGCACGGTTTTGTCGCCACGAATAATAGATGGCTGGTTCTCGATCTACATCTTTTTAGAAAAATTATTATTGTTTGTGTCATGAGTAATACTATCGTTTAAGGACAATACTTGCATCTCATTTCCTTTATCGTTTCATAAAATATGCATGGTTTTGTCGCCACGAATAATAGATGGTTGTTTCTCTACATCTCTTTAGGAAAATTATTATTGTTTGTGACATGAGCAATACTATCTTTTAAGGACAATACTTGCATCTCATTTTTTTTGTCGTTTCATAAAATGTGCATGGTTTTGTCGCCACGAATAATATATGGCTGGTTCTCTACATCTCTTTAGGAAAATTATTATTGTTTGTGACATGAGCAATACTATCTTTTAAGGACAATACTTACATCTCATTTCCGTTGTCGTTTCATAAAATGTGCATGGTTTTGTCGCCACGAATAATATATGGCTGGTTCTCTACATCTCTTTAGACAAATTATTATTGTTTGTGACATGAGCAATACTATCTTTTAAGGACAATAATTGCATCTTATTTCCTTTGTCGTTTCATAAAATGTGCATGGTTTTGTCGCCACGAATAATATACGGTTGGTTCTCTACATCTCTTTAGGAAAATTATTATTGTTTGTGACATGAGCAATACTATCTTTTAAGGACAATAATTGCATCTTATTTCCTAATGTGCATGGTTTTGTCGCCATGAAAACTATATGGTTGGTTCTCTACATCTCTTTAGGAAAATTATTATTGTTTGTAACATAAGCAATACTATCTTTTAAGGACAATATTTGCATCTCATCCTAGTGGTACCTTTTCGTACCACCCTTTCGATTTATCGAGTTATCTTTGTACATATATCATAATAGGAATCATTCATTCTCTAAACCATCATGTCAAGATCATCTCCGTAAAAAATCAACAAGATTGGAGGTCGTTTAGTAATTCATATACATCAACTAAATAGACGGTTCATCATGAAGATTTTAATTATTACAAAAACCGTTGCTTTATTTTGATATATATGAATAACTAAACGACCTCAAATCTTATTGATTTTTTACGAAAATGATATTGACATAATAATTTAGAGAATGAACGGTGTACAAAGATAACTCGATAAATCGAAAGAGTGGTACGAGGAGGTACCATCAGGGTGTGATGCAAGGATTGTCCATTTTTTTTTATTAGGGTTTAGGGATTCCGAATTTTTAATGATTACTGATACGGGAATACTTGCCTAATCAGATAATGTATTAGATTTATAATATGATATTTTTGATTTTAATAGGATAGATGTATGATATCCGGACGTCCTTTTTGAAAGTGTATATATTCCTCATATGGAACTCATATGATATAACGAACCCCAAAAATTTAAGTTGAATCACAAGGTGTGAAACTTGCACAATTTTAGGCAGTCTTATGCAGTATTTTTCTTCCCAACACGGCTTCTATTTTTATGTTAAATGAAATTTGAGTTAAATCGCATAATGAGATATTATGAATAAGTATCGAATTTAATAAAAATTATACTTCTCATTAAGTGGTATGAGTTAAAGAACATTTCCCAGAATCATAACAAAGAACAGTTTCTTTCAACATTTTTAATCTGAACAAAAACTCTCCATGAACTTAATAAAACAATACCCAACAACAATCAAAAACCCAAAACAAAAATCAACAATGAAAATATGAGACAATTAACCTTAAAAGAAGTGTAAGACTGTAGAAAAACAGACCAATTAAACATCATATATCCTCTCCTTTTAGGTTGGATCATGCGACTCCTCGTCCAATTCAAATAATCTACAGCCTCCTTTAGAAGTTGTCGAGTTTTCGACGAAAATACGAGGAACCAATTCCAGTTCCGATTCAAGAATCATCACCATCATCCTCCTCGATCTATATCTCGCTGATATACAGGCAGCGGGTATTTGTATGCCAAAAGCAAGAATTTATAAATTAAAGGATCAAATTAAAAAGTTTCTCCAAAGAGAATGGTGAATGAATTCGAAATCTAACAAGAGGATTAAAACATTCGAAATTAAATACTTATACTGATCTCAAAACAAGGGTTCTTAATTTTTAAAGAATATTACATAAAGAGTTTATACGAGGAATAAACCACAACATTACCCCGTAACCCTAAAATATTTAGAGAAAAATAAATAAAAATGTGGGAATATGTGATAAAGGGTAAAATCACCCTACCCTTTAGAAAAATAGTAAAATCCAAATTTCACCCCACCAATCATTATACTCTCTGCAGCCCTACGTTTCGCTCTCAACCTTTATTTCCTTTATTTCTCTAGAAATTATACGTGTGGCCTGAAAAATAAGCTTCCCTAAAAACAGAGAGGAAAATTTTTGGAATAAGTTTACCAACATCACGTATTTATTTATAATTGTATTTCTTTTTACTTTTTAGTTTGAATTTTTTTTATATTCGACTTGCGTAAATGAGATAGATGATCTATATTTATGTTGGATTCGATACTATATTATATTTAACACATCAAAACGACACCTAAATTTACTCTTCATCTAAGTAGAATGTATATCAAAATGTACATATTATATAAAGTTCGGAATATATAAGCTTTAGTCATCCATGAATTCCGTAGCGAATAGCAATGCCGATGGATGGTTGAAAGAGATAAGTGGGTCCTTTGGAATAAGTGTTTTAGGAGATTCAAGAGGCACTAACTCATAGATCGAAGGAGAATCTTGGAGTTTTGCTCCGACATGGAGGAAAAGGAGGAGGACTTGGAATGGAAAAGAAAAAGGAAATAAAAAGGTAGTCAATGTAAGACATAAAGTGAAAATGAATTATGAGGATGGAAGTGGTGCATATCATCACAATGTGCCATCTTTAATTATGATTGAACAGAAGAAGGGAATGGCAAAAAACGTGGTCGGCAGGATTCGAACCTGCGCGGGCGAAGCCCACATGATTTCTAGTCATGCCCGATAACCACTCCGGCACGACCACTTGATGTTCAGATCATCTGATTTTCTTAGACTTTAACAATTGGTTTCTCAAACAAAGTGACGATAGTTAAAGTCTGTTTTTTTCTTTTTTAAATATGAAAAGAGTGATATCTAGACTTACAAATGTAAAGGATATTCCGTTACGTGAAGAAGGGGCCACATATATCTCAAAAGAAAGTGCAGGATCAGAAGGAGGGATGCACAATGGTGACATCCCATTAGGCATATTGTCATGATCACAAGTCTACACATGAGGTCTCGTTTTTATTCAATAATATTTTATTCTAATAATAAATTAGATAAATTAAAATTATAACTGATTATTAAACTCAATAGAAAATATTATCTTCGTTATTTTCCTTCTAAACTGAAAACTTTTCTTGAAAATATCATTTACTATTGTGCTATAGGTAAGAAGGACAATGAACTCCACTCAACCCACAATTTGTTTTTCGATCATGAAATAATTATTTGCATGCTTTCAATTCATGGAACACACCATATGGTTGTCGCAATGCCTAGTTGCCTAAACCCCCCACCATTGATAGGGTAGTCATGGATGAGATCGATTATACGTACGAGTGAATCATGAGATACGATTGTACTCAAATATAAAAATTCATCTTTCGTAAGAAATTTCGAATTGGATCCATGGTTCGACTGCCCTATATAAAACTTTTCTCCTGCCGCATGTACGTGTATAGGCAAGTAGGCATATAGGAACGTGATTCTCAGCCAACCCGTGCAATATTAGCCATTAGAAGTAGCATCACCATTCATTCTCCAGAGGCTTGAGGCTCTGAGACTGAGAGAGACAGGTAATTACAGATTGGATTATGTTGTATCAATTTAGTAGTTGGATCATTGAAGCCTACTCGTATTGAATTGATTACGAATTCGTCAGATATACACAATTTCTTGAGATACATGTATAATATATGTCACGTCCGATAACTCTCTGGCAATGATGGGTTTGGGTTTCCATTTTTGATAAAGCAGAAGATTCATTGGTTCATCCATGTCTCCATGAAAAATATGGACAAACGTTGCACGCAACTTATCCCAAAAGATTCCTGAGAGAATAGCTTTTGTAAAGCTAAGAATCTGGATGAAATCCTGAGCACCACAGTCCACATTTCTGCCAAAAAAAAAGGTCTTCAAATTTGCGCATGTCTTTAAAAGATAACAAGCATCAAATTTTTCTGGAAAAATGAGATGGTCCCATAAAGGCTAAAGCAATATATGTGATCCTTCTGATCCTAGCGCTTTCTAAACCTAACATGCCATTGGGATCGCAAAGTTATGGCCAATTCCCAATTGGATTGCTTTTTGGTCCTAAGTGTGTCAACCATATATTTATTTCAGAAACTTTAGGGTGTGTTCGGATGAGGAAAAAAAATATGGGATTTATAAAAAAATTAGAATTTCAAATTTCCTATACACAAATTCTTTTGTTTGGATGCATAGATATAGGAATTTAAAATTCTAAGAAAATAAAAAACTTGGAATTTGGATGCCACAAATCCCAAGTTCTAAGAAAATGTGTCATTTTTAAAATTCCATCTTTATAACTGCAATTTATATATGAACATTAAATTACATGTTTAAATTTCTGTTTTTTTTTTATATGTTGCCCAAACATCAAACTTCACAAATTCTGCAAAATTAATCGTAATTTAAATTCCATCATTTGATATTTACTAATCTTAAAATTCTACATCCAAACACAATCTTATCATCCTTTGTTTTTGGCAAGAATTATACAAATATACTGGTGGAAGACATGGATGATTTTATGCCTCTCCTAGTTAGGGCTTAACTTTAGCTGCTTGTTGAGCCTCAAAAAGGCACTCTCATCCCCACTTGCAGTCTTGCACTTACTATTCCTTCTGTATGCAATATGTAATAACCAAAAATGTTCGATCATCTTATAGACCATCTTTGTAATAAGATAATTAAATTAGAGATAATTTGATCAACTATAATCGTCAAATCACTGTAAAAGTAATTGTTTGAATCACAAACAAAAAAAAAACGATCCCTAGAGACCAATGTCGGATATGACCATAATTTCAAGAGACACTAGAGTAATTGTGTGTCCATTTATAAAAATCCATATTCTAACAACATGCACAAGAACTTGACGACCCAATATGTATAGTTTCCGTGAAGATCTATAATGAGGATTTAAGTTGAAGAATTCATTTAATAGCTCTCAAATCCATCCAACATCTTAAACTAAATATTGAATTTATTGCGAAATCGGGAGAAAATCACACCAGTCAAACCTCACTCTTTGATCATACATTCATCGTATCTCCTCATTAACACTATCCACTCTAAACTCTGACGACAATTGTAGGTTCATTTCTCTTCTTATCTTTCACTTTGCGAGTTGCTATAAAAAATAGGAGTTGGTTGAGAGTAATTTTAATCCAATCTTCCCATAAATTCAATATTCAATTAAGCACTTGGATACATTTGAGGTCTATTAAGTAAATTTCTCAACTTAAATTCTATTTACAAAAAAAAAAAACACCCTATTTCTTCCCACTATCTTTATGTAAAAATAAAAAATTAAAAAAACACTCCACAACCAAATATGAAAGGCAATCAATGCCCATGCACAACATCGACCAACCACAACATCTTCATCCTTCATCTTCAACATCATCCTCAGCATCTTCATCTTCATCAACAAACAGTACCAAAAAAACTCTCGTAATTCCAATCTAATTTTTCAACTTGGTATCATAGCTGGGTTTGGAATTAGAATACCACATCCACGCCATCACACTAGAACCGCATCACCACATGAGAGCCAAGAAGGCTCATGTATTTTGAAACCTTAGATCCAAATACAAAACCCAGAAATTCAAAACTCCGTAAAACCCAGAAATCCAAAAAAACATTTGAACAAATAAAGATGAAGATTGGAACATTCGAACAAATCCAAACACAAAACCTAGAAATTCAAAACCCAGTAAAACCCAAAAATCCAAAAAACTCATAAACCCAGAAATCCAAAAACACAAAATCCAGAAATTTAAACCCCGTAATACCACATCCATGCCACCGCACCATCGATTTCCACCACAATCATCATCATCTTGCGGTTGCAGATTGGAATTCCTCTTCCAATTATCATCTTAAAATAATTATAAAACAAATAAAATAAAATAAAGAGAAACCCCCAATTCCCAATTTACCATGATATCGTGGTGTAGATGATCGAGGAGTCGTCCGTCTGCTTTGTGAAACTTCACACATACCTATTGAAAAGGATATGGCAGGGGAAGGTAATAATCATGAGTGCCAAATTCTTGACAGCAAAGAACCAATCTAATATGGCCTACCAATTTTAAGCCCCAACCTGCATTCCCATGCTAGACAGCTTCACATATGCTGTAGACGGTAGTCAGGACTGGACTAGGTAGGCTGATATCACTACTGTAACAAGGAAATACCCTTGTTTTTCCCTAAATCCAGCAACAAAATATGAGTCCTGGTTGAGAAGCAGCAAAATGGGTGCCAGAAAGAATATTGCACGATTTGAGCCGCCTGTGAGGTTGACATTCAAGGTGAGGGTCGAATCCAGGGTGATGAGGGAAGTGGATGGGATGGGAGGGGAGGGTCGAATTCGTCGCCATCGATGGACACCGTTACCGTCACCATCGCCATCAATGGACACCGTCACCTTCGCCATCACCATCGATGGGCACCGTTGTCGTCGTCGCCAGCCTCGTCATCGTTGCCCATCGAACTCATATGTCGTTCAACCTCTTCTTCCCTGTAGGCTCGAGGTCACGGTAGAGAGGGTTTCTGGTAAGATGCAGACGACGAATAGAGGGGGAATAATGGTGGGGTTGGGTGGGATATATTTTTACTATTTTTGAATTATTTTACTTTTTTTTTTATATTTCCATTTATTTTAAAGATTATAATTGTTTAATTGAAAATTTGTATATTAGGAGTCCAAGTCAGCAAACAAATTTTAAAAAAAATGCCACCTCAGACTTTAAATGATTAACTAACGGATTAGTTAACGAAATGTACTTAAATGATGTGTTTTGATAATTTTGATACCTAGATGAAAATTTTCATAGTTGGGGTATGAACCTAAAATGACACATATAGTTTGGCTACTTTTATAAATTTGGAATCCGATAAGTGTTGGGTTGAACTAAAGGAATTCTGGACCGTCCGTGAAGGCCAATGTGTTGTGGTTCGTAATTGAAAACTTGGGTCGCAAAATGACCATTCTACCCCTGTTTTATCGATGGGCCCGTCAGTCACTTTTCGATCGAAAATAATTTTGGCTACTTTTCTAGTACCATCACATACGTCTCGAACTCCTGAGTGCGTGGACAAGCGTTACTCGAGGATCAGAGTCCATACGAGGAAGTTATGGGTCTGAAACAATGAGGACATAACAGTAATTTTTGAAAAGTCCAAAAGTATAAATAGATCGTTTCTCTCTCCTCACGTCATTGGTCCACCTGCTCTCTATCTCCTTTCTACGATCTTTCTCTCTCCCTCGTACGATCACTACACCCCACCACCATCATCAACCCATTCCTAGGTCGTTTCGAGTCAAAACGAGGCTAGGGATAGAATCCCCTCGACCTCACGAGCCGTATGGTGCCAGTTTCGAGGCACTAACACCACCAGAGACGGCGGATCGAAGGACAGAAATGGGCCGAACTTTCTCCGGGGGATTTCAGCCAAACGAGGTACGTTTTTTCATTTTTGAGCTCGAATTTGGAATCCTGGGAGTGAATAGATGAATTTAGGTGTGTAGATCTCGAAAAAATGGCTGAGAAATGGAGGAGTTAGGAGCTCGTCGGAGAGGTGGATTTCAATCATCTTCTCCGGCGAGCTGGTTCGACTGGGACATGCTGACGTGGCATGCCACCTAACAACCACGTGGAGCCACGTGGAGCTGCGTGGTGCCACCCGGCAACCACGTGGCAGTATAGTCAGTAGTCCAGTCAACATTTAGTAAACTATTAAGTCAACTGACGTCGTCAACAATTGACGAAATATGCTAATGGCGTTAGCATATTTCGTTACAGGCTAACGCCGTCATAACGGAGGCTTGATGCTGTTAACTGGAAAAATACTCCAATTTTGTTAGAATATTATGTCAGAGTTGATGAAATATTCTGTTAGAGCGACGAAATATTATGCCGTTACTATGTAGGCGCGTGAGACGCGCGTGGTAGCGCGTGACCGCGTGTTGCCGGCGCTTGGGTGGATGCCGACCTTCCACCGGCCCATGAGGGCAATCCCCGATCAACGACGACTAGTGTCCAGGGTTTTGAGGCGTCCCGTATCTGTTTTTGGCTGTTTCGAAGCTATTTGGATTCGTTTAAAGCCCCGTTTGAATATTTTAAATATGAATTTAAGTTATTAAGGGGGCGTGGCTAAACTCAAGGGCTAGGGGCCCCGTTTAATGATTTAATTAAGGGTTTATGGATACTAATGCTCATTTTTTGATTGGTATTGTGGACGAGGAGACGTTGGTGGGTTACATCATGTTAGACGAAAATCGAGGGAGTGTTCGAGAACAAACAGATTGATAAGGAGAGTAGCAAGGGATCTTGCCAGATGATCTCTCCGTGACTTACTATGAGTGAACTCCTTTCCCTGAACTTATAATCATGCATTAATTTTATAATTGAACGTTTGATGAATGTGATGCTTAGGGAAGTATAGTAGGATTATGTATAAAATAGTACATATAAGACTATGCGATGGGTTACCTTTAGGGCCCGGCATTGTAGAATACAAACTTAGGGTTGGAAACCCTAAGAATAGTAAATTACTCCGGAACGAGTATAAACTACCACAATAGAATATCTTGAGGGTCGATTCCAAGATACTGGTTATGATATCACACCATGGCTTAATGGTGGATATCACTGCAAATGAAGAATACGACGATTAAGATAATCGCAACAGAGTGAAATGTAACCGAGGTGCTACAGCCGAAGAGCCATATCGGCTTAGCACGGGAGTCAGTATGGGTATGCTAACGTTGAGGAGTCATGCCGGTGTAGTATACGAGTCAGTATGATGGTACAATGGTCGAGGCTTACCGGCGTAATACATGTGTTATGAGTCATATGGAGTTTTGTCGAGTCCTGTTGAGTCGTATGTCAGTGTCGAGTCATGGTATGCCATGATGGTGGTCACTGGTTTCGTACCTCTTTGTAGGCCACAGACCAGTCCTCCACGTGATTGTTCACCTGCGCTTACTCTATACTAGTTAAAGATCGCCAATCTTGTCCCCGAGCTCTTATGAGTCTATATGGTCCCAGAGCTCCTAGGGGGACTCGTGGTGATGGTGCTTGCATGTAACGACCTGAAAATTTAATTGTTGAATTTTCGTAAATTATTTTGTAAAAAGATGATTTTACCCTTGGTTATTTAAGGGGCGTGAAAGTTAAGTTTTGTTTCGAGACACTTTATGTTGTGTTTTGAGTACCGTTGCGTAGGTCTTGAACTCACGAGTTCGTAGACAGGCGGCACGCGGGAAACAGAGACTCGGTGAGAGCGTTACAGGTCTAGAAGTTTCAGGGGCAGTTTGGTCATTTTGGAAAAGTCCAAATTTTGGGAGATATTTCTTCTCTCTTTTCGAACTCTACCCGGACCAGCCCAAAACCCCCCTTCCCTGTGCGAACATCGAAATCCCCCCTCCCTTCATCGGCCTATTCCCGGACCGACTCGACCAAAACCAAGGTCGTGGACGTCTTCCCCTCGATTCCACGAGTGGTTTGATGTCACTATCGAGGGGGGAGCATCGTCGTAGACGACGGACGAAAAAGGGAGGTGGACTGAAACTTCTCGGTCGTTTTTTGGCCAAACCAGGTACGATATGGAAACTTCGACCTCATTTTCGAATTCCTGGTGAAAAGTAGATGAATTTACATGTGTAGATTATGAAAATCGGTCAAGGAATGAAGGAGTTGAAAGCTCGCTAGAAATGGCGATTTCCAGCTAGAATTTTCAGATTTCGACGACGCCGGACGGTGTTGCAGCCGTCTTCTCTGACGAGGCTCCGATGACTGAGTCGGTCAGAGGGGGGCTGACGTTAGCACGTCAGTTGACTAACGGTCAGCTGACGACGTCAAGGGTTGATGGAATCTACTAACGGCGTTAACATATTCCGTCAAACGTTAACGGGGTTATGACGGACCTCAGCATGCTAGTCATTGATGTTTGGGCATGATTGCCATCCCTGGAAGGGATTCCATGACATCAGCGTGCTAGTCACTGATATTTTACTTACCGAGATAGAAAGGTCGAAAGTGACCTAAGTGTATAGGGCTTCATTTATGATCATCACAAGAACTTGACGACCCAATGTGTATAGTTTCCGTGAAGATCTATAATGAGGATTTAAGTTGAGGGATTCACTTAATAGCTCTCAAATCCATCCAACATCTTAAACTGAATGTTGAATTTACTGCGAAATTGGGTGAAAATCACACCTAGTCAAACCTTACTCTCTGATCATACCTTCATCATATCTCCTCATTAACACTATCCACTCTAAACTCTGACGATAATCACAAGTTCCTTTATCTTTTTATCTTTCACTTTGCGAGTTGCTGCCAAAAATAGGAGTTGGTTGAGAGTAATTTTAATTCAATCTTCCCATAAATTAAATATTCAATTACACAATTGGATAAATTTGAGGTCTATTAAGTGAATTTCACAACTTCAATTCTATTTACCAAAAAAAAAACACCCTATTTCTTCTCGCTATCTTTAATGTAAAAATAAAAAATTCAAAAAACATTCTGCGACCAAATATGAAAGGCAATCCAGGCCCATGCATTATGAAATTCCCCACCCAAGCCTATGCATTGGGCGATATTATAATATAACCAAACAAGTCATATGCTCCACCATGAGACCCATGCCCACAGCCCATCCAACAACAACGCAATTTACAGATATGCCCTAAAACCCCCAAAACCCTAAGTTCTAGAACCTTCCACCGTCTCCTAGAACTTGATCACCAAGTAGAGTCCCTCTCCCAAACCCAAATGTTTTAAGAGAAACATCAGCATCGCCTTCTTCACCGTATCGAATCTTATCCAACCCCAGTGGTAATCTCAGAAACAGAGCCACAAAATGGCAAAGCGTCTGATTCCAACCCTCAACCGCGTTCTCATCGAGAAAATCGTCCCGCCCTCCAAGACCACCGCTGGCATTCTCCTCCCCGAGACATCCACCAAGGTAAAGTGACTACGACTTCATTTTCTTCTTCGTAGATGTAATTATATACCTCTCTGTGTGTGGGCTTGTGTGAATTTGGATTTTAACAAGTGTGATTGGTCCGTTTGGTGCAGCTGAATTCAGGGAAGGTGGTGGCTGTGGGGCCAGGCTCCACGGATAAGTCTGGGCATCTGATTCCAGTGGCTGTGAAGGAAGGTGACACAGTTCTTTTGCCTGAGTATGGAGGCACCCAAGTCAAGCTTGGTGAAAAAGAGTATGTCTTTTTGTGATATAGTTGCTCTGTGTTTTAGGGTTTCTTCATTTTATAATTGATGATGTTGATTGGGTATTTGGTGGGTGGTTTTTTGCAGGTTCCATCTTTACAGGGATGAGGACATCTTGGGCACTCTCCATGATTGAGTCAATGAATAGTATGTTTTAGAGGATGTTGCCATTGAATCTGAGGCTTAGATGTAACTGGATTAATTATCGTTTTAGAATTTCTCATGGATGTTAGTTTTCTTTTGAATGAACTAATGGGGTCACCATTATCTATTTATTTCAATCTGTTGGTAACTTGGAATTGGGTTTTTGCACTAGAAATTATGTGCGAAATTTCGTTCTAAAATGGTAGAGACAATTTGTATCATTTTTGTTGGATATTACTGAACTGCCATTGCTTGCTTCTAAGCATGAACTAATGATAGGCATATTAGGATGCATCACCCAATTTTTACCCCTAGCCAGAGCCGGCCTTGATTATAACCCAAAGTAATTTACATAGTCCTGATTATATCTGTATGTGGTTCCAATGTGTTATGTTTCTTAGTCAAATGTGTCATTATTTTGCACCTTTACTCATACTGTAATTAAGGAAACATTTCCAGTTTATGATGCATTTCATATGTCATAGATTATATGTTATACCTGCATCGAGAGTCTTTTATTCTACTAGGAAAAAGTAGCAACCTGACCATCAATGTATATTTGTTCGGACATTGATTTTCGATTTCCTCAAAGAAAACTAGAATTCAGAAAGAAAACTAGGGGCTAAGCCTTAATTCTCTCCTCAAACAATGTCATGGTCGTTTGACAAGTGCTAAGTGCAATCTATGGTTGATCTTACTTGTTGATATGATTAGGCTTGAATCGTAATTTGCCTTAGCATGTGTCCAAATCTCATGTCACAGTCGCATGTGTCCAAATCTCATGTCACAGTCGCATGTGTCCAAATCTCATGTCACAGTCCAACCCCACCTTAGACATTCTCTGTGCTAATGTGGATCCAAATCCCCGGTGTCTGGTGTCTGGTGCCTTTTTCCATGAGAGCAGTAGCTTTCAATATCATCAGGCTTGCTGATTTTAGGTGACTTTTTGTCTTGTGGAATTTCTGATTTAGCATTTTCTCCTTGAGTTCTTGATTAGATCGTTGAAGCACTTTCTTTGTGGATGTGGGAAATGCATTCTTTCTTTGTGGATGTGGGAAATGCATTCTTTCTTTGTGGATGTGGGAAATGCATTCTTTATGGACGCATGTTATCATTTCGAAGCTGAATTAAATCTAGTTTTATTAAGTCATATAATAATGTTCACATCTTTCTCTCCTCATAATTCCCTTACCTCTATTTCATTCTTTTTAATTCGAAACATGAACCGAAAAGCTTTTGAATGGCTGTTATTAAATCTCCCAAGTCCTTCTCTAGTGGTCAGTATCTAGTTTCCAATTTCCATCCGTGAATATTATACACCGTACATTTCGACAGAAGGTTCAGTGTTAGGGAAATTGAGAGCTGGCGATGCAAGGGTGATTTTGATTTTGGGGGGTCCATTTTGATTATGTTTTTTCTCTACTTTGTGAGTTGGATCCTAGTGTCCTACATTAGGACGAGGCCAATAGTTAACCTCCGTCTATCCATAGATCTTGCTTCACTTGACAAGATCCCATAGAATTTGCCTATGACATTAGATCCAAGCGGGGTTCCAAAATTCCTTAGGCTATGTTTGATATGTTTGGATGAGGAACTTCAAAATATTAAGGATTTAGGTTAAATTAGTTAAAAATGAGGAACTTCAAAATTTCAAGGGATTTCAATGATTAGATGCATGGAATTTGTAACACGTTAAGTTGGAGATTCCTTATTTAGTAGTTTTGCTATAGTCAATGTGTTGCTCTTTGAATTTTATACTAATTTTAGCTATCGTTTATAAATTTTATTATTAATAGCAATCTAGACGTTTTTTAATTATGCCTAAATGTGTAAGGATAGTCATTCTGTTAAATTTCTCAACGATTTTTATTAATAATAAGGGTAGATGGATATGTCCTCTCATGTGTGTTTTATTAACAGAAAATCGTTGAGAAATTTATTATAAGGACTATCCTTGCACGTTTAGATATAATTCAGGGACGTTAGCAATTAATAATAAAATTTATAGACGATAATTAAAAAATTCAAGGATTTCAAGGATAATGAAATCGTTATAGAATAAATTCTTTGAAATTTTGAAATTTCTCATTCAAACATACCCTAAAATGTCATGCACATTTTGGCCTGTTGGGGATTTATTTTTTTCTCTTATACATGTAAAGTCTCAAGTTCAATTTACGATGTCATCTCTTAGAAAAAAGTTTTTTCATTAAAATTTGATGCCTCGGATTAAAAAAATCAGGACATCACACCACCAAACATAAAACAGTTTTAAATTTCATTGTTCACATGGTTGCCGTACACGAATGACGAAGGATACAAATACAGCCAATTAGCTTAAAAACAAAAGAAAAGCATGGCCTTTGTTGGCACTTGGCAACCTATCAAAATGCTCACTGTGAAATGTGAATGCTAATCACCAAATAAAAGTATAATTCGAAACTTCAAGGCTTTCTTGTGCTCTCAAATTAGTATGTCAAAACCTAATCCCCCAATAATTATGAAATGTCTCATTATTAAAATAAGAAAAAAAAAGTTTGATGGAGAGCAGCACACATTACTTGTATTGGGTGGCACGATCACTGTTTTTATGCTGCGTTCAACTATTACTATTTTTGCACTCTCCCACCTACAAAGGGTGGAATCATCTTTTCTTATAAAAAGAAAAAAAAAATTAAATTCATCTTTATCGAGTTATCCATTCCAATGTAAGAAAAGGAAGTTTGTGAATAAATTTTATATTCCCTAATGATTTTTCTTGAGATTAGAAGAAGTTCCCTTATTTTTTGGTGTTGCTTTTCAAATCTAATCGATAATTGTTGAAAGTTGAAGTCCCGAGAGGGTTGTTCAACCAATAACTCTCTTATGCTTAAGCTAGTTTTAAGAGGGAAATTTGACAGCTTTAGCACAAGAGAATGAGTTACCTCTAGAAGTGAGGTGTGGCCTTTCTATTTATAGTGAAAGCTTAGATGTTATTGAGTGTTCTGATTGGTTGATAGATTTTTGTATTTAATAAATAATTTTTTTATTATGAATTAATAATAAATAACTCTCAAGGAGAATCTCTATTATTATAAAGCCAAGAGGGGTCAAAAGCTTCACCAAAAAGTTCCGATGAAAATACCTTTTAAATTATTTAATGGTTAAAAATCTAGTAAAATTAAATATTAAATTTATAAAAAAATAAAAAAAAATAATAGTTAATGGTAGGAGTGGGTGGTAAAAAAAAAAGGATAGTGAGCTCAGGTAATTACTTCTCTTATTTTTGTTTTAAAAAAATTAAAATTTTATTTTAATTTTTTCTAGCAAAAATAAAAAAATAAATTAACACACGTGCTAGCGGGTGCCAAGAATCTAGTATTATTTATTATTAGGCGTTGGTCCGATTAAATAACATATTTAGCGTGTAAATATATTAATTAATGTATGGACGTTTGTACGCCGTTAATGTCATTATCATGAGTAATTTGAATTCAGTCAATGTCGTTAGCAGGGGTAATTTGAACATTGCAGAAATTATGGGTCACGTGTCAACTTCACTATTTTCGGGTGATTTATGGTTCCACAATAATTATTTCGTTTTTTATTTAGGTTAAATTTAAGATTTCTAATATTTCTATTTTTTTCTTGAATTTTTGCGTTGGCGATAGATTTTCATTTAATTAGAATACATTTATACAGTTCTAAATCAAAATCTGCAGATATTTTTTTGATATTTGGTTTTCTACTCATGAATGGATATTCGTTTACATGTTTAATATTCCGAGCTCATTTCCTTTTATTAAGAATGGAATTGACGATATTAATCCTTTTATTAAGAATGGATCTGAAGATATTCATTTCTTGTTTAAAATTACTAATATCCATTCAACTGCAGATATTAAGATTCCGCCAGGGATTCTTCCATATTTCCATAAATAGAAGTAATTTGTGGTGCAGTCAACAATTGCCAATTTCCTGAAAAATCATCACCAGAGTTTCCCCTTTGGGATTTGGGTTTCCTTAAATCTTAATTAACATTATTTTTTAGCATTAAAAAAATACTAATTTCAAAATATTTGAAATAATTTTGAATTTATTTTTTGAACAAATAATTAGTTTTGAAATTGAATAAAAGAAACCATTGTCATCCCTGAGAGCTGAGAGGAGAAAGCGCGTGCATGCCCAACTCATTGCTGTTCGAATCAATAGAATTACGAACACGTCCCGTTTCTTTTTCTTTTCTGCGACCAACTTCTCTCCTCGACATTTTCTCAGAAACCCAATTCACAAGAAACACACAGAAAAGAAAGGAAAAGAAAAAGAAAAGAGAGAGAGAGAGAGAAAGAGAGAAGGCCACATGACGTAGCAAATAGAGAGAGAGAGAGAAACAGCGCAGCACAGAAATCCCAATGCACCCATACAACCGGCTACCGAGTAGCGGACACAACAGCCCATCGCCGCCGCCTTCGCCGCTCCGTTCGCCCCGGTTGAGACACGGCCGCTCCAAACCAGGCGGCCGGTTCAACCAGCCGGGTCGGACCCTAATCCAGCGCATCGTCTGGCACCTTCTCTCCGTCCTCATCCGCCGCCAGGGATTCTTCCTATTCGCCCCTCTCCTCTACATCTCCGGCATGCTTCTCTACATGGGCTCCGTGTCCTTCGAGGTCGTTCCCGTCATTTCACATCGCCTCGCTCCTGGCTCCGTTTACCGCAGTCCCCAACTCTATTCCAAGCTGCGACCCGAAATGGATGCCGATAACTCCTCCGCCGATGCGGTGCGTTTCTTCTCTTCAGCACTTCCTTTGTTTTTCAACCCTGATTTAGTGTTTGAGATCTTATTCAAATTTGTTAGCCACGATTATATGATTTCGAATTCCAATCAATCCATCAATCTGTATTTGTTTAGTTTTTTCAAACTTTACATAATTTAGGAGGCAAATCTATCATGGGCGCAAATGCAGAAATTATTCTGGTTTTTTTGGAATAGGTTCCAACTTCGTTTAGTAATTTCCTGCTTTTTCTTTAACCTGGAGATTGAACAATCAATCTCCTGAGTTGCAGATACTCTAGTTAATCCTCTGGTGAAGTATTTGGACATACTCATTCTCTTTCTTTAAGCAGAAATCTGACTTATTGCTGTGGCACTTGCTGCTATTTAGTCATCTTATGCTTGGGTTATTCAACAAATAAGTAAATCATCTTTGGGAGAAAATGGAAGGAAAAATGTGGGATACTGTCCTATCAGATGGGAAGCAAAAATGGGATTTGAAGAAGTATTGATATATCTTAGAGATCTCGAAATCTGTTGTGATGTACTTATGATGTAGAATTATATGTTCTTCACATATGCTATGCTACTTACTGACTCAACCTATCAAATTCTATGTAGATCTCAACTGTATGGAAACATTCCTATAAAGGTGCCGAGTGGAAACCATGTGTAAACAAGTCCTCTGGAGGTACGAGTTACCTGGGACTCTTGCAGTTTTATACATTCTATGTAACAGTTGCTTCTAGTGTGTGTGCATATTAGCTGAAAACCGCCTGCTTATTCCATAAGTCCTCCTTTCTGTAACTTATTGATATTTTCCTTTCTGTAAGGTTATATATTTACTTGTGGATTTGCACATTTATTTGTTGGTTTCCTTCTTCATACAAGTTTCAAACTTGATGCGTGGTTTCTGTGTTTATTCTCATAGGTTTATCCGAGTCAAATGGTTATATATACGTTGAGGCAAATGGTGGTCTAAATCAGCAGAGGACTTCAGTAAGTTTGAATCCTTGTTTTGTTCTGCATTTTTTCTTGTTTATGTTTGGGTTTGGCCTATTCTGCTCTGAATATCATTCTTGTAACAATTTTCTTGACTCCTTGCTACATGGTTGTTGTTGATGCTTTCTAGATATGCAATGCAGTTGCTGTTGCAGGATATCTTAACGCAACGCTTGTGATCCCCAATTTTCATTTTCATAGCATCTGGAGAGATCCAAGGTTTGTGAGCACTTTATTCGTTCATTGTTGTGTTTGTAGGATTGGGGTGCCTAACAATGAAATACCTTATTTAGGAACTCTCCCTGTATAATCTGCAATCACAGTATGAGGTATATAATCCTATATAAAAATATGAAAGAAAATTTTGAGGTACAAAAGATACAATATGTGAATTTTGTATTACAACTCGACTTGTGTAAAAATCTTAACTCGGCTCTGTGAACCATTCACGTATATACATTATAAGATTGAAGGAATAAAATGGCATGAGTTGCAGATGCTGCCTACTGCGTTTGTGTGGTTGGCATGAATGCTGCCTACTCTGTTTGTTTGGTTGTTCCTTGCTTATAATCTCATAATTTTATCAGGAGTTTTCTGTTGAATTGATACGAATATTCTATTAGTGTTTCATTTCTCATATAAATCGGACTCTGATATTCTTTTTTGTTTGTTTAATTACTACTATCCAGTAAATTCAGGGAAATTTACGATGAAGATTATTTCATCAGCATGTTGGAAAATGATGTACTCGTGGTTAACCAGATTCCTGAATATTTAATGGAACGATTTGACCACAATATGAGCAATGTTTACAACTTCAGAATAAAAGCATGGTCTCCCATTCTGTATTATAAGGACGTGGTTCTCCCAAGGCTACTTGAAGAAAAGTGAGTTAGAAATCTTTAATCTCAGTTGTTCCTATTTCAATATTTAGATTTAGGTTTAATTTCTCGTGTCATTGTGGTAAATCCGTAAATGTTGTGCTAAACAGTGAAACTTTGCTTCTAAATGAGCTATGGTTAATAATTTCTATTGTAGACTCTGTATAGTCAAAAAACGGGGAATGGCATAAAATGGAGAAGAAAATATGGTCTGTAAAAAATGTTGTGTTGTTGCTTTCCCTAGTCAGTTATTTCTTGGGAATCAACACTGTATTTTTGTGCTGGTAGAGGTTGTAAATTTAGACCTCGACTTACTCCTCTGATGATAGTGGAATGAGTATTTCTTGGGAACTGTGTCTTCTATCCAATCCAAATCCTTCTTGGTAGATGAGTTTTGTTGGGCTGGGACACAGAAAACTTGTCTATGTGGCCGCAGCCTGATTACTAATTATTGTTGAATTCTTTACAGAATGAGATAAAGTAACTATATTTTCTGTGCTGTTCTGTAATAAAATTTGAATAAGCATTGTAAACCTAGTGTTAAATTCTTAAAAGTTTCCAATAGAGGGCATTGAACTATTATTGACTGTTATGCTTATTTAGAATGATGCTTAATGTTGGTTATATTTGTCGAAAAAACAGGGTTATACGGATTTCTCCTTTTGCAAATAGATTGTCATTTGATTCTCCTCCTGCTGTCCAACGGCTAAGATGCTTGGCAAATTATGAAGCTTTAAGGTTTTCAAGTCCTATATTAGCTTTGGGAGAAACTTTGGTTGCAAGAATGAAAGAACGCAGTACAAATTATGGTGGCAAATATATTTCTGTTCATCTTCGCTTTGAGGAGGTTAGTCTTGATCAAGTAGAAGTGTGTGGTTGTGATTGTCTCTCTTTATTTAAATTTTTTTTTTCGAAATAACCTCCCTGAAGAAGGTATGATCTTTCTCTCACAATTAGAAATACTGATGTCCCATGTTCAGGACATGGTTGCTTTCTCTTGTTGTGTTTTTGACGGTGGTGAGCAAGAAAATGAGGACATGATTGCAGCAAGGGAAAGAGGTTGGAGAGGGAAATTTAGCAAACCTGGTCGGATTATACGTCCTGGAGCAATCAGGATAAATGGAAAATGCCCCCTCACTCCTTTAGAGGTATATGTTTTGCTTTTATCTTGTTCTTTCTGGACTGTTTAATTAGATAGTGAACTATTTATTCACAGACTGGAAGTGCAGTAAGTTTTGCATGATTTCCATTTTAGCAGTATAAGTTTGATATTCCAGTTCAACAACATAGCAGAGGGTTAGCGCTCCCCTCCCCTATTCTTTAACCCATTGTGCTTTTCCTGTATTGAAAGTCAGACTATGAGGCACTTGCATTGCAAGCAGCCTATGTCACGGTGCCATGATTTGATCTGCCAGCTGAGGGTCCCCTAAATTGATGTTTTGCTACATAATTGCACTCATGACCATTGTTATTATCTTTTCTTGAATTTTTTATTTACTTAAAGAAAGATTTTATTAGTTTTTAAGTTTTTCTAGTATTTCCAGAAATGTACACTCAATGATTTCTTTTTCTCTGTCATCTAATCAGGTTGGCTTGATGCTTAGGGGAATGGGGTTTGATAAGAACACATTTATCTATTTGGCATCTGGAAAGATATATGATGGTGAGAGGACAATGGCCCCCTTACTGGAAATGTTTCCAAATTTGCAGACGAAAGAGATGCTAGCATCAGATGAGGAGCTTTCTCCATTCAAGGTTCAGATAATTTATATTCAGTTTCTTTTCTTCCATCTTTGAGGTGTGTTATAATATCATTGTTCTAACTATGTGTTACTGCTACTAGAATTTTTCTTCCAGGATGGCTGCAATAGATTACACTGTTTGTCTTCATAGTGAGGTATTTGTGACAACTCAAGGGGGAAACTTTCCCCATTTTCTGATGGGACACAGAAGATACTTGTATGGTGGACACTCGAAGACCATCAGGCCTGATAAGCGGAAGTTAGCTTTACTCTTTGATAATCCAAAAATTGGGTATGTATACTTGATCTTTGCTTCTAGTTTTTTTTCTTTGAAAAATGCATTTTCATATGCATCGAAATGGCTGGAAGGAGGCTACGTTTCCTGATATTGTGTCAGAATAAAAATCATAGTCCTTTGATGTGTGTTGCTGGAATAGGCCGGAAATGAGCAAATGCTTTTATGGTTCTGTCTGAAGCAGTGTGTTAAGAATAGATGGAAAGATTATTACGGGACACATAAATTAATATTCTGATGACAACTTCATCTCTTTCTTCATTTCCATGATGTTGTACTTAATAAGTTGGAGACTTATCAAATTGTTCGTAGGTATTGAATAGAATGAAATGGATGGTCATCTGGCTTTAAACATTCTTCACCGTACATTTATAAGTAACATCTCTTGTTCTTGTTGTTTATTCCCAGATGGAAGACTTTCAAGCGTCAACTGCTAGGTATGAGGTCCCATAGTGACTCAAAGGGATTTGAGCTCAAGAGGCCAAATGACTCGATATACACCTTTCCCTGCCCAGATTGTATGTGCCGTGGAAACAAGACAGAAGATTCAAAAGCATCATCGGCTACGTGATTTTGCATGAAGATGTTATGATAGGTGTTCCCTATACCTGTGATTTTTGAGCACATCTTACTGCTGACCCCCCTTTTGTGTTGCAATTCTTTCATTTTTTCCCCCTGTCCGGCGGATGCGGAGAGGGCATACACCAATTTTGGGAGCTACAAGGAATTTGTTGGAGGTCACAATCACCAAATTATTTTCCCGGTGATCGGTTTGTCAGGAAGTCTCATACTTTGTATATGATGCCGGAAGAGAAGACAGCCAGAGACCAAAATCCTTCGGCCACCGGAGTCCCCAGGACACTGACTGGCATTGTTTCATATCTGCAGCTGCTGTATTTAACAAGCTGTGTGTGCTCTACTGACAAATCACATTCCTTGACATCACCCTGGTTTCGCCATGTTTGTAGATTAGTTAGAGTTTGATCTGCAAATGCAAGTAGGATCAGGTTGAATTTTTTTTATTTTATTAATTTTTTGTACATTTATCCAAGATCTTGGTTCTTTCGGGGTTTCACTTGTGTATCTTTTCCTGCTCTCTATCCCCTTCCATTGTGGTTACCCTTTGTTACTGAATCTCACAGTATATACATTCATTTTTGTGATATATAGGCTCCAAACGTCTTTCAAAATTGTGCACTTTGTTTCCATTTCGTGTCTTTTGCTTCTGTTTTAGCATATAGGTCATTAAATAAGACACTATTACTACTCTCTCAACAAAATTCATCCATGTATATTTATTGGTATTGTAAAATTTTTACCTTTCTCTTAAAGAAAAAAGAAGTAAAAATTTAATAGACCCAAACTTGGCAATATTGAATCCACCGGGCTGTCAATGGGTCAGGTCGTGTTGAGTTTATGTCGTGTTATGAACTCTGGTTTACCTCAATATGCCTAACTCGAATTCTATCCGTTCAATAATCGTGTCAAGGATGACCAACCTAAACCCGTCCTATTAATGAACCAGATAACCCGTCTAACCTATTTAATAAACAGGTCGTAGTCGAAACTCGATTAACTTATGACTTGTTTAACCTATTTAAACTATTTGACTTTCTAAATTTATGAATTTATGTTATACACCCTAAAATTCAATATGTACTACAATACCCCCAATATATTATGAATTCATCTTCAAATAATCTTTAAATTATAATTATTAATAGGTATATAAGTAGATAAATTGATAGATTTATGGATTAGTAACTGACACGTTTATTAAATCGGTTAATAGTTCATTACACGGATTAACGAATTGATTCGAAATCCACCTATTTATTAAACGTATCATGACTCCAAATTTTAATCGTGCATGTTGGCCAGACAAATTTTATCGAATTTTGAATTGTTTATTAAATCGTGTTGAAAATTGCCGGCCAAATTATCAGAAATGGGAGTAATTGTGACAACTCCGCGAGAATTTTATATGGATTCCCGATCGTTTTATGAATCCAAGTTTCCAAGTTTATATATAGAAATATAGAACAGCGTTTGCCCCGGAAAGCTTCCAACGTTTGACCTGTTTGTGTCTCAGACGACATCACCATGGGCATCATTGGCAATCTCAGTTCGGACCAGCTCCAGTCCTTCAACTCGCAAGGTAACCAACCTTCCCCAGAGTTCTGGTACTTATGTTTTGGACATGGAAACATTAAAATTTGTCTGTTGGTAAAGTGTCGATTTTATGGTTTCACAGGTTATTTAGTAATGGAATCGTTTGCGAGCTCGGAGGAAATCGAGGCCATGAGGAAGAGGATGGACCAATTGCTCCAGGACTTTGACTGCACCGCCACCTCCTCTATTTTCTCTACCAAGAACCAGGTTTCTCAATTTTCTTTTTATCATGTTTGATTTTATGTTTATTTAGTTTTATCTGTAATTAAAGATTGTATTTTTCAGCAAAAGTTGACCGACGATTACTTCTACGATAGCGTCGAGAAGATTTCGTTTTTCTTCGAAGGTATATGATTAAAGTTTCAATTTTTGAAACTGTGAAGCATTTACTTCTTCGGTCCCTGTTTTTACCCAACAAAATCAAACTTCATAGTTTTAAAGTAACTGGAATTTTGTTCCAAATAGTAACTGGAATTCTTCTCTTCAAAGTGAAAATTGACCATCCATTTCTTTGATTGTTATCTATACATTCAAATATCTATGGTCTTTTTTGAATTAAGTTGTGCCATTTGAAGATTATGCTTAAATTGAAAAGTGGGAAGATAGAAAGTTATCAACTTCCCATGATATGTAGCAGGGTTGAACTTCTACCCCTTTTCGGTGCTAAATGAGATCAACAGTATGGGATTTTACTATAGATTGAACTAACAGTTGACGATTGTTAATTTTTGCAGAGAAAGCTTTTGGAAATGATGGAAAACTACAACAGCCAAAGGAACTTTCTATTAATAAAGTTGGCCATGGTTAGCTCTGAAGGCATTTACTTCAATATTATTCCCAAATCTTCTTATTAATTTAGATTTTATTGTAATAGTTTTAGAATCGGATTTTAATGTTTTTACCTATGCTTTTTTCTTGTAACGCACGTGGTCTGTTGGTGCAGCATTACACGAGCTTGATCCAATATTCAAAGGGTTCTCCCATTCTGAGAAAGTTTCAAGTTTGTTGGCCTCCTTTGGTTACAAAAGGCCTATAATCATTCAGTCTATGTACATATTTAAGGTATTACATCTTCTTGTGTTTAAGGCCTAGTGGTGTGGCATAACATCGTTGTGGGGCTCTTTTTTAGATTTTGAGACGGGATTTGAAGGAGACTTATTATGGTCCATTTGGATGGAAGACTTAAAGAGAAAGTATTGTTATTTGACAACAAGGCTGATGGTCTGAAAGAGCCACAACATGTTAGATACAATGCGTTTGAATAGATGCAACCCACCATTGGAATGTAGACTTGTACATAAATACTGGCAGATGTGGTTGCAGATATGTATTTACATATAAGAGAGCTAAGGCTTATATCTCTATATTTGTACATGCATACATGTCAACATACCTGCCCCGATCCTGTTAGAACAAGTTTTGTGTTCTTTTGTTGGTATTGCATCTAGATTGGCATCGCTCATGCCTAAATGCCAACATACCTGCCCTGATCCTGTTAGAACAAGTTTTGTGTTCTTTTGTTGGTATTGCATCTAGATTGGCATCGCTCATGCCTATAAAACCGGCGATGCAAATACCCCTTGTTTGTATAATTTCATTGATTGGCTATGATAGTATATTAAAACTGGTTGTCTTTTTTCCAATATTCAATCCTGATTTGATTTGCATAAACTGATCTGCTAGAATATTATTGCAGCAACCAGGAATTGGAGGTGAGGTAGTGCCACATCAGGATAATTCATTTCTGTATACCGATCCACCAACTTGCACGGGGCTGTGGCTGGCTTTAGAAGATGCAACATTAGTGAATGGCTGCCTATGGGCTATCCCTGGATCTCAAAAGAGTAGCATTCTTGTCTCCCCTCTTCTTTTTTATCTTTCTTCCATGAGGTCATCTTTACCTATTTTGAATACTCGACTTGTGAGCAAGAAAGGCTTTGAACACGTTTGGTGCATGTAAAACTTTTTCTGTAATTTGTCTTTGTATGGTTTGACAGATGGCCTTGTCAGACGGTTCATTAGGGATGAAGAGGGTGTAACCTTTGATCGGCCTTCCCCAGTGTATGATAAAAAAGATTTTGTACCTATTGAAGCGAAAGCTGGGTCTTTAGTTGTTCTTCATGGTGATATTATTCATCAAAGGTCAGTTCAAATAAATTCTTTCCATTGTTGTTTTTTAATATTTACCCCGAGGTGGATGGTCTGAACTCTGAAGAGCCTTATTTCCCCCCTTTTCCTGTCAAATGCTTGGACTGCAGTTTTGAGAATCAGTCCTCAAAATCTAGGCATGCGTACAGCTTGCACGTGGTGGATACTGATGGCTGCAAATGGGCTCAAGATAATTGGTAATTACATCTTACATTTGAGGATTACTAAGCTTTAAGACTTGTTGTAGGAGTGACTTGTAGTGTCTACGTATTTTTACTTCTTGTTAGAGCCTAAGTCTGAAGCCAATCTAAGAAGTTTCTGGCGATCTTTAATTTGTTTGTCAATCGGAGAAAGTACTGAATGTGATATCCTTGCTAGGTGTTAAAGAATGAGTGGGAATAGTTAGAGAAGCAATCAATAAGTAATTTTTCTTCTTGGATGTTTGAAGGCAGTAACTTTTCTCTTCATCTTTCCTGGCTGTGCTCGTTTCAATGTAGTGATATATATGATAATAATCTTGATTATGTCTAAATCATTCAACCAAAGATACTCGTACTAGTAACTTATTACAAGGAATAATAGTTTAATACTTCAAATTTGTAGCATATCTTTTGGATATTGAATAATTTGTACTGCTCTTCAGCATCTCCTACTTCTCAATCGAAATATTCTAAAGAATGTATTTTTCTCTTGAACCAGGATCAGGCGAAAAGTGGAGCCAGAGCCGGTCTATTTATCTTCCGACCTGACCTGAAAGTTGATCCGTCGGTCTGTGATAATGCCGCCACAATGTGCATCTCAGTTATCAAGCGGAGCCATCTACTTTGGGAAACTCCTGTATCCATGTTGTGTATTTCATCTTCAAGGAGTCGTGAAGAAAAAAAGTTGATAAAGGCTGAGCCTTTTGTTCGTTTGGATGAATAAAGCTGAGCCATATATCATTGTAATTTATGCCCCTCTTTAGACATGTTATTATAGGCATCGACTGCGTTTTAGTTTTAGTTTTCTTTCGAATCTTGCACAATATTTTGTACGGAAACTTACTATGAAAAAGCAAGAAGCTTTTACCTCTCAAAATGAACAAGAAATTTACTACATGCAGGTTCTTATTTTTGAACCCTGCCTAATTTGCTTGTATCAATAAATAAATAATTAATTATATTTTTGCTTTCGGAAGAAATGAAATATAACATGAGTGCAAAATAAATACATAGAGCTACTCAACTTGACAAGTGGGATATTTACATGGCAGCTATAGTGAAATCTCTCACACTTGGTTAAGTCATTCATTACATCTTTAAGACGTTATGAATTTGACCCAATATGGGTTCAACTTGCTAACCTAACAGCTGAGGAGGCAAAAGAATCAAGGGTTGGTTGCATCCATAGCCATAGCCATAGCTTTGTGGCTCTCTCTTTCTCTCTCTGACTACTACTCCAGAAGCTTATTGCAGGTGCCAACCCCAACAGCAGCGGCAAGATGCCATGCAGCATGAAGGAATTGAGTCCTCGGAAAAACGTCATCGGCAATAAAAAGCACACCTCCCAATATAGACGACATCTTATGCACAGTGTGCGCCGTCCTTAGCTCTGGATCTTTTAATGCTCTTTTAGCAAATGCTACCTGGAAAACCAAAACATAAAATGATGAGATAACTAGGAAACAGTTTTACCATAAAGATGAGTTAATCTAACTTTGTGTAGTTCAATCTATTAACTCAAAACCATATGGCCTCGTTGGTGAGCGGGATTGGATTGAATAACTCTTCAAATTCAATGTATTTTGAATCTAAAAATAGATGTGGTTTTATTGTAGGAGGATTAGATAGGATTAGACATAAAATGAAACTTACCTTCTCTAATCCTAATATGTTAAGGTGATTGGATTAGATAAGTTTTCTTCTATCTCTACTCCTTCCAATTTCCTTACATGAAAAGAAATCCATTTTTACATGCAAAATACAATGAATTTGATGAGTTATCCAATCCAATCCAAGCAAGCCCTAAAGATACAATATTGTGCTGTATTGTCTAAGAGAGATACTGGATTGAATTAGTTACAATCACTATGTAAAACAGCA
This sequence comes from Oemleria cerasiformis, assembly GCA_037349345.1. Classification (NCBI taxonomy): domain Eukaryota; kingdom Viridiplantae; phylum Streptophyta; class Magnoliopsida; order Rosales; family Rosaceae; genus Oemleria; species Oemleria cerasiformis. The sequence goes on from JAZGTL010000031.1 coordinate 10,954,192, forward strand.
AAAGGATAAAAGGTAGAAATCATAAAACCTAGCAAAGTTACCTCCATTATTCCGGTGTGAACGGCTGAAACCACCAGAGGCTGGATCGGTAGAAATAATGCAGAAGCTGCCATCAACAATTTTGGGTTTTCATTGCTGAGGGCTCTTGAGAGACACTGCAAAAATATGAGCTGATCCCATTTATTGATACACAGATAGAATCATAGAACTAATAACCAGTATAGGAAGATATGACATGAATTAATCAGTATTAGAATCATTCTATAACTTTCAATATTGACCAAAACAATTTTCCATCGTCCAGAAAAGTTCAGGGATGTTGATAATAAAGAGTGTGTGACGAACTAGACTTACTACTGTAGTTGTGGCTATCATTGTATAGTCGGCCCATCTTAAATATTTCCTTAGTTTTCCTCTTGAAGAATGATATAAACTTGAGGCGACTCCAACTCCAATTAATGAATTAGCATATAGCTTGGTATTTAGATTCTTCCTGTTTCGAAAAAAGTTAATTAGGCCTGATTTACAATAAGATGATTCATACCTATCAACTGGTTTACAAAGTATTACCTAGGGGCATGGATTCCAAGAACTATAAAAGGAAGTGAAGTGAGAACATTTGCAACTGTTTCTGCAACACTCTGATCACCTAACCAAATGGGAAGAAAATAAAGAAGATAAAGAGATTGAATTGCGAAGCAGATAAAGATGAACATACGCATTTATATCTAAAATTTACCTTCAATGCAGCAACCCTGGATGGGCCTCAAGCACGGTGGTCTTTGCTGCCATACTCTCCTGGAGAAAATGCAGACAATGTTAATTGAATGATTGACTTTATAAACTTTGGAAATGGAAATGCATCACAAAATTCTGACTCACTGCATAAATAGCTGCTCATTTTCTCTGATTGATGAACTTCCACAAGTTGATTGAGGAAGGTGCACATCTTGAGTAGTCTCCTTTGATTCAAACCGTGAAGATGGCACCACATGGACCCCATGGATGCCCTCTAGGGATCTACTAGGGTTCAATGTACTCTGGGGACTCATAGATTTTCAGCTGTAACAAGCCAAGCAATCTTTTGCCAGCAAATACTTGCTGGCAATTGGTGGAAGAAGCGAGCTGTCACCGTGCCAATATATTACCACTACAAAACAACATCAATGGTTCTACAAATTAAGAGCAGAACAAATATGTCGATGACCAATAATTGAACCTTCAAATTAAACATGCATTCAAAGAAAATCAAGAAAACAAGAACCATATAAGCCTAATACAATCTGAAACCTAAACCCAAGCCCACTCCAGCCACAAGGAATTAAAAAAACCCAATTCAACCACAAGACATGAAATCAACAATGGAGTGCACTATTGGCCCGAAAGTTTATGTCTTTCAGTGGTATATACAAGAAAAATCGTTCCTTTTTCAATTAAACAACGGGAAATCAGACATTGGGGATAAAAAGGAGCAGCTGAATACGAGGTATTTAATTAGTTTGATCAAATGCGCGGTTACATGGTACAATTCAAAACAAAAGCTCATTAAAATAATGCAGATATTCAGAGAAAGACTGAAATTCACAAATAGAAAACCCAGGTGCATAATAAACCCAGAATCAGGACCATTAATTTAGACAACCCCATTATCTGATTTGCTTCAGAAATTTAACTATTGATTAACTATCACGCAGAAAAACAAGACGTTCATAGTTGGTCGTCACTAATTACGAGGCATGCCACACTAAAAAAATATTGCATTTGTATCCAAATCCGACCCAATAGAGAGAGAGAGAGAGAGAGAGAGAGAGAGGAACCTGGGAAGATGTGGGAAATTGGCGGAGCGGAGGGAAGAAGAAGACGGAGGGGTTCACTGGTTGAGGTTGGTTTGGGTGTAAATTCTAAATAGAACCCCAAGGAAATATAAATAAAGAAAAAACGGAAAAAGGGAAACGGCGGTTTATTTCGGTTGAGTTGGGGGAAGAGAGATGCGCATGATTGACGAATCTTCCTTCTCAAAACTCCATCTCCCTCCGCATATTCCCAAAATCGCATCAAAATGTGCCTTCCGTCCCAAATTCTTTGGGAAAAGTCCTTGCAACAGTCCACGCAGTCACTCTTGACACTTGAGCTGGCTCATTCATATATGACTTAATGCACAAAGAATAAGTCAACGAGTCTTAAAATACACACAAAATTGAAATTATTTTAGTTTGCACCAAGAACATGCATTCCATTACCTCCGTTGCATCATCCGTCAGTCTCCATTACTAACGCGTTAAAAGTGATGATGTAACAGTAATATTACAAAATTTATAGGGGCAATTAAGACATTTGTTATATTTTATTAAATTATATATTAAAATTATTTTTAAAAAATTAAAACAAATCTCAAAATACCCAACACATCCCCTTACTCTTTCTCCCTTCTTTGCGATCAGCGTCCCCTTCCGCCACCTCCCTCCATCTCCAATCCCTCAAACTCCCGACTAGCCCAACCCACCTGATCCTCGTCTCCCTCTAATGGACCTCCCCCACTGCGCACCCACTCACCATTTTCCGACGAGGCTCTTCTGCCCCCGAGTTGACGAGTCTGTATGGTGGTCCGGAGAGATGGAACTCGGTCACGTTCTATTTTTTCGACTTCGGATCTTCTTTGTTGTTGTTGTGCTGGTCCTTTAGAGATGATAACCTCCTCACGAACGCCACCGAGAAATTGCTGCTTCTCTCCCGGATGAGCTTCCCAATTGCCGACATGTCAACGGTGAATTTCTGGTTATTGGCAGCTTCGTCGATTGGAGAAAGCAGAGGTGAGGTGTAAAGGCTAGGTGGTGCCTCTGCCTTCGGGAGTTGTGCGTGAGGTTGGAGGATCCCTGCCCCTGCTTCGTCTTTGTTTTCTGTATCGGGCGTAGCATCGGCTAATTTCACGTGCTCGGGCTTTTCGGGCGAAACCGTTTGAAATTCGTCTAACTTTTCGGTCATTGAGGAGGGCAAGACAGCGTCGGAGAGGGAGGGAGGTGGCGGAAGGGGACGTTGATCGCAGAGAAGGGAGGAAGGGGAAGGGGACGTGTTGGGTATTTTGAGATTTTTTTTAATTTAAAAAAAATAATTTTAATATATAATTTAATAAAATATAAAAAATTTCTTAATTGCTCCTATAAATTTTGTAATATTACTGTCACATTAGCACTTTTAACGGCATTAGTAATGGAGACTGACGGATGATGCAACGGAGGTAACGAAATGCCTGTTCTTGGTGCAAACTGAGTCAAATTTCAATTTTGGGTGCATTTTAAGACTCGCTGACTTGTTCTTGGTGCATATCAAGTAATAAACCTTCATTTATTCATGTGTTATAACATAAATAATTAACATACTTAATATAATTGAGATAAATTAATAACATTATAATATCAATAATTAAGATGATTAGGATAAAATAATAAAATTAATAACAACACGTAATATGTTAAATTTTCTCATAGCTTAGACACCGTTTTGATAGGACGTTTGGTAGCATGTCTCATCCATAGGCTTCGCTCTCCACTCTCCGTTATTGCCCTGTGGTTGGAGATTTCAAGTTTAGAGTTCGACATTAATAAAAAAACAAGGTTCATAATCAATGTTCTATATTTTTATTTTTCGGCCTTCCTAATAAAGTTGTATCATAAGCTCATGCGCTGCAATTCGATCTGAAATTAGGCTGGCTCACACAAGCCCATTATTGTTGGTCTTGTTTCATAAATTCATGGGCCACAATTCTATCTGAAATTGGGCTGGCTCAGCCGCATGCAGCCCACAGTTGGAATGATTCGTGCTCCCTTCCCTTGCCCCCTCTAATTGATTGTGTATTATATATGCATAACTGAGATCTCTAAGCATCTGTTTAGTATGAAAGATTGAAAGGTGTGGTTAATTAAAGGAATAATTAAGAGTGAAGGACTTCGGTTTAATTATTTGTGTTGACAAAAATGGATTGAAGTAGGTGGTAGTGTTGCTTTGACTATCCATTAATTAATTAGATGATGAAGAAGCTAGATAGATCTGTCGATGGTGATGATGATGATGATGATGATGATGGTGATGATGATGATGATGGTGATGATGATGGTGGAGCCTTCTTCCCTATCCCTAGCCGGCTAGCCAGCTAAGCTTAGAGCTGTCATTCCCAATTGGTCATGGACTCATGGGGTTGGTCAACATTTGGCTGCTGCATCCAAGCTGCAACTCATTGTAGTAAAACTACATCACACGCTTTGAATCACGATCTCTGATAATAAAAACATACCTAGCTACACCTAATACTAATAACTTGATTAACTACTATACTACTCCATAATTAAACACTTCAATTACATCATCACTTAATCTATTCTTAAAAACTAACAAGAATCTTTTTGTTTTTTTAACGACAAAAATAAAGCGGTTAAGGACTAGAGGAGCAGAACTACACACTAGGGTTCAATTATCGGACTGCTACAATAACATGCTCTTCTAATACGTTCATAAAGCAATTGAGAGGGAACTGAACCGTTGATAAAACTCCCCCCATCCCTCTAACAACAAACAAGAATCTATAATTTTGCCATCTTTTACAGGATTTGTCATGCTACTGAACATAGTCAAATGACAAATTGTGTTTATTAAATATTTCTCCATTTGTAGCTTGAACGAACTTTTACAAACAAACCAAATTCTCGATTGGAAGATTTTCAGAAATTCACATGTATAATAATAAATAATCCCTAAATAAATAAAAATTGCTTTGTAGAACAGCTGATCTTACAAAAACAAACGAGACTCCTAAAAGTTTTCTTTCGAAATTTTGCATAATAGTAATTAATAAATAATTTATATATATATATATATATATAACGGATCCGTGACACCACATTTTAGACACAATTTTGACTAAATTTTGACTCAATTTATGGACCATTAGATTTAAAGACTCTCAACTACTAAGATTAACGATGACATGAAACTGAAATAATACTTTTTAATTGAATTTTTTTAATCTCTTATATTCCTAAAATAAGATTTAAAAAAATAATAATTTGAGAAACCCAATTTCTGAGAAACCCTTTCAGACCGCCTGTCCTCTTCCCCCGACTATCTCCTTGTGCCTCATGGTGTTGGTTTCCAAGAGTTGAAACGATTCACGGCAATTGAGGGTTTTGCTCCCGTTCTACCCACGACAAAATCCTTGATGCAAAACCACGAAAATGTCGTCGTCGTGCGGTATTGGTTTCCAACAATTGAAGCATTTCACGGCGAAGCCAGGGTTTCTCGTTCTCCTGACGGTGAAATCTTCGGTGCAAAACCACCAAAACGTCATTGACGTGCACCACGAGGACTCCATTAACAACTTCGATCACCGCCGGGCATCGTGTTGGGCTGCAGTCTACGGTCTACGGTTGTTGAGCTGGGGATTTATGGATGAAGGGTAAGCATCCCTCCAAACAATTACTTTCTAGCTTTTTTTAGGGCTAAATACTGATTAATACGCTCAAAATGATAATGTTCATTGTTGATACCATATTTGCCCAGACTCACTGGACCACATACCTCAAACTCAAAACCCAACAAATAAAGCCCAAAACCTACTCTACAAGCTCAAATATCACATGGGCCCAAGCCTACACAACCAATCAACCATAATAAGGGCGAACCACTCACTGACACGTGGATACATCTCCACCATCCATCCAGATGCCACATATCGGCACCATAGAAGAAGTGCATTTATCTCACATCGAAACTATTCATCAAGTCTCCCTCAACCATCGATACAAAAGAGAGTCACATTTCCCAAAAAAGATAACTAAGATTCACAATTTACTGTTACTCTATCATAACCACTATTTACTACATACCTCTTACATACACAGACCTACATAGACTTGGACGTCGGAGACCCTTTAGGCTGGTACCCTACCGGTGCCTATCCCCTAACCGATGACCAATCTCTCCCAATTTTCACAGGTCTCCCGAAGAGCACGTGGAATGCAAAGAGTGGATAGAACATCAACTCTAAGTTGATACATTTTGTGCATCAACATTCATAAAGAATATGGCATTCTTCACTTGCTTCTCTGCCCAGAACCAACTTATACACAGCCTCAGATGAAGAAAAAGGATAATGCACACTTTGTAGTTCAGCATGCTTAGACAACTATCTCAATCAGATCTACGTGATTATTTTGATAAGATTAGTGCAAAAGAAATGAGTACGTATGTAGATCTAAGGGAAATAATTACTCAAGTAGGCTGGAGATTTCATGATTTTCTACCCATAACTGGAATATCAGTTTGTATGTGGTTTTATATTGTGGTTGTGTTGGGCCAATTTTTCCTTCAGCCAATTTAATGTGGAAATCAATAAAAAGTAGTTGTTTACGAGTTCTGATTTCATGAAGAGCTTCCTACGTACTTTCTTTCAATTGAAAAACTAACAGTAACCAGAAGTTCTAAACATTTTCTAAATCACTATGCTTCCATTCCTTATTAACTGTCCACTTGAGCACTGAAAATGGTGTTTGTCTGTTAATGTAGATATCCACTGAAAACGAAATTTCTAGCATCCAACAGGAATTTTTTTGACAATCAACTTTGAATGGCCCTACTTGAAAATCTAACAACCAAATCAAAACTCGTGTTTATTTTTTTGGCCATATCATCATCACCCAAATCTAACAACCAAATTCAAGCCATATCATCATCACCCAAATCTAACAACCTGAAGTATTTCCAAAGAATGGATTTGCAGATACACCGTTAGAGAGAAATGAAGAACAAAATTGAACAAAGGAAACGGTAGTATGGTTGGAAAAAACCTTCCGGCCAGTTCAATCACAGCAGCCCAACACGATGCCCATCTGTGATTGAAGTTGTCGATGCAGTCCTCGTGGTGCACGACGACGACGTTGTGGTGCTTTTGCAAAACCCCGGCTTCGCTGTGAGTAGAACGAGAGCAAAACTTCGCCGTGAATCACTTCGACTCTTGGAAATCAACACACCACGAGGCACAAGTAGATAGTCGGGGAAGAGGAGAGACGATCTCAAAGGGTTTCTCAGAAATTGGGTTTCTCAGAAATATTATTTTTGTTAATCTTATTTTAAGCATATAATAGATTAAAAACAATTCAATTATAAAGTATTATTTCAGTTTTAATTAAATTTAGTTTTTTTAGTTAAAAGTCATGTCATCTTTAATCATAACTGTTGAGAGTCTTTAAATCTAATGGTCTATAAACTGTGTTAAAATTTATGTCTAAAATGTGGTGTCACGGATCCCTATATCTATATATAGGGGGAACTGTTGCCAACATTCTTGAATTTTACACTAATTTTATCAATCGTCCTTGAACCTTATTATTAGTAGTAAACGTCTCTGGACTATGTCTAAACATGCAATAGGATCGTCCTTCTGGTTAAATTTCTCAACTATTTCTGTTAAGAATAAGGGTAAAGTTATCCTACTATGTGTATTTTTTAAACCGACATCGTTAAGAAATTTAACGTAAGGACTATCTTTAATTACACATTTAGACATAGTTTAAGGACGTCGCTACTAATAATAAAATTTAAAGATGATAGTTAGAATTAATAAAAAATTCAAGGATGCTGACAACAATTTTCCATATATATATATATGAATTGTTCAGTAGAGCAGCTCTTATTTCCAAAATTTACATTAAATAAGTAAATAATCGATCCATAGATATACATGAAGAATTGAAAAGAGGTGTCACAATAAGCAATTAAATTGAAGAAAGAGATGGTACACGACCATCGAGCTGGTTTATCAATGGTCGTATCGCGCGCGTATATATATAATTTGCACATAGATTTAGATTTGAAAATGCTCCGGGGACAACGGCTATTAATACTGGACAGTCCCACACCCTCTCCCCTCCCCAAACCCCAGTGCCTCATATGAAAAACATTATAAATTTATTATATTAAAAAACATCATCAAAACACACAAAAAACCAGACACATACCCAAAACCCAAACCAAAAAAAAAAATACCAGTAGTGAGTGGAGTTGAGAAAAAAGGTGCAAACTCCCAAGCAGTTTCAGAATTCATATGAAATTATAAGAAGGTTCCAGGAATCAAGGGTCAAGCTCAGATCGATCTTCAATTCTTCTTCTTCATTCTCATGTGCCTCCACTAAACCCTTCTACTTAGTTTTCAATATTAGCCCTTCTCTTTTTTTTTTTTTTTTTTTCTCTCTTTCACCTTCACTCAATTAGAGCTCGATCACTAGGTTTTTATGACTCTTTTGCCCTCACAACACCATTCATTTCTAGTTGGTGCAATGAGAGGTGGTGGTGGTGGAGCTAGGAGCAATGTTGTGGTTGTTTTCTTCTTCTGGGTGGTTTTAATTTTGGTGGTTTTCTGCCATGAGGCATTGGCCGGTCGGGAAATGAGGTCACCGCTTACGAAAGCTAGGTTTTATGCACCTTCAAGTAGTCCATCTCATCATGTTCATCATCATATCACCGGGACATTTAACGGTGATCCCGGGAAGCTGTACGGAGTAGACAAGAGAATAGTTCACACCGGTCCAAATCCCCTCCACAACTAATGATGACCACCGGTTAGGGCTGCAATCTGCTACTCCTGCCGCTTCTCTGCTGTTTCTCCTGTGTATTATTCTAGCTAGATCATGAGAGTTGTCATCTTTTTTCTTTTCTTTTCTTTTTTATCTGAATTAATATTATTAGGTATAATTATTACTATTATTAGCTAGAGAAAGAATGAGAGCATGGCTTTAGCCTTTGTCAGAAGCGATTGATGAGGGACATGGGGCGGTGTCGAGGATTTAAGCTGAGAATGGCAAGAGGAAGAAATTGAGAGAGAGGCTAAGTTTTAATGCTCTTGTTTCTTTTTTTTGCAGTCATCATCATCATCATCTTCTTCTTCTTACTTTTATTTTCTGTACCTTCTGATTATTATTAGAATTCATTTATTAATTTGTGCTTCAATTCTTTAATATTGCACAACTTATTATTATGTATTAATTAATTCTAGCTTCTTCATCAGCTACGTACTCTCCTCCTTTAATTTGTTCATCACATGGTTCAGACTCTCTGAACACCATCCCGTAACCCTAGCTATACAATCTTCTGGGATTAGGGTTTCAGGTTTCCATTTTTCTTCATCTTAATTATTAGGGTTTAATTCCGAGAAATTATTGTGTGTATCCCATACTGATTGACTCATCGTGTTATCAATGCTCCTTGTCCATATATATGATTGTGCATTATTATTACATAAAATTGAAATATTATTAGACCTAATTAATTCACCCAGCTGGCTCTGATTCAAAGGCAAATGATGGATCGATCCTGACCATTGGTGTAGAGTGCTAACTAACCCACTGGGTGCAAGACATCGACGCCTAATAATGAGCCACGTGGGAAAGTGAGGTAGAGGTAGCTAGCTAGCTAGGGTTTGCTGGGTGTGGGACTATTTTGATTGACTGTTCCTAGAAGTCCCCATCTTTATTCAGACTTAAATGTAACCATTTTTTCTCTCAAAGAGGATGCCTGTCTCCACGGTCCAACATACGCTTCCTCAGGATTTAGGGTTCTTTTCCCCCAACATGTGTTAATTATGGCCCTCAATTAAGTTTATGCATATATATATATATATGATATATGAAGAACAATCATCAGTCCGGACACTCCCGTATTTTCATATTTACGTACATGTTATAATACAAACGGACGATAAATCACATATATGCGTAGTTTAAATGAATTTAAAATTTACTCAATTTATCGGGTTGACAGTGTTAGTTTTTCTCTTTCGTGAGAGTGCAACGATTAGCTCCATTTTTGTGGAAGTGCAAAGACTAGATGATGCTTAGGGGATTCAAGTTATATTGTTTTGTGTATGATTCCTTTCATATCGTTTCGAAAAATGTCAAATCTAGTCATTGGAGGTATTTATCCATATACGTCATCTAGTAATTATATATAATCTAATTTATCTTTATTTTATATAGTCTAATATTAATTAACTTAATGAAGCTAGCTAGCTCACATATAATATAGTATTATTAGTTGTTTGTTTCCTCAATGTTTTCAATGTCACCTGCGGACAAAACAAAGTTCAAGCTCTCAAGGTTGGATCAAATTAAACTTTTAAAAAAAGAAGAAGCAATATTATGGAAACTTCCTTGGAATGAATGAGTTGTGTGCTGAATCCTCTTCTTCTTATAATTATCTAATAATAACAATCTAATTAAAGTAGCTTTCGATTGATTAGTTCAAAAATCAAAAGATTCTAATCACCTAATAAAGATGATAATAATTATTAATTAGTGTGTGTTTAGATTAATCAAGTGGTATTTCCCCATGAAATTGAAATGAATGTTTGCTTGGAATCATTCATAAATGTGTGTGCGAGAGAGTTAAAGAGGGTCTGATGGAAATGCAACTACCTCTATCTCTCTCTTTGTCAACTCCCATAAAACCCGTTTATTGCTTCCACCCACCCCAAGGTTTTGCATTTCATTGCTCCCTACCTATTTTCAACATCTTCATTCAATAATTATTTATCTTGTCTTTACCCGAATTTAATTACTCGAAAGAAGATACAAAATTTTATTCATAGAACAAAAATAAGTTACCATTTTGAATTATACGTCAAATTTCTACTATTTTGAATTTTACAGGTGATTATAAAGTGATAGTAAATCCGATTATATAGTGTAATTGTCTAGCTTTCTAATAAAAGGTTCCCATCATATATATGTTATCAATGTAGGGGCCACCTTCATCATGATCATTGTCATCATCACTTACAACTTGGTGATGGTGGATTTAATTTTGAATAGTTTCATTAGTGATGGTTGTTTTCAAGGATTGAAATCCTACAAATTGGATCTTCCTTCAATAATGCTCAGTTAATTGATCTTATAGATACTAGGAATTTTTGTTTTGTGTTAAGGATGAGTCTTAAATGAAGTTTCGTGAGAAGGGAGATTTTATTAGCACGGGAGGAGATTTGAACTTAAAACTTCTTCGAATATTAAAAAGAGAAATATTACTAAACGAAGAGCTGAATGATTTAACATACATTTAAATTAAGTAACATCAATTTCAACAAAATTAATAAGAGGAAAAAGAGAAATCAAGTAGCACCCTTTGGGGTCGGAGCTAAAGTAGAAACATAATAATATAAGATGATGGACTAGCAAACAAGTGGATTAAATATAGAAGGAAGAAAAGGGTTGAAGACATTGGGAGTCAAAAAATGGAGAAAAAATTGCTTCCAGTACCGATTGACCAAAACAGTGCAGGGTCTTTGTTTAAAGACAAAGACATGTTTCTTGAAATTGAAGAATGATATTATCAGGGCATTTGGTCCCTTTGGTTTTACACATAATTACATGTAAGGAACTTCCTATTCCAGGCTAGAAACTTGGCATTGTGTTTTAAAATGACAAGGATTTGACAGAGAATCCTACAATACCAGAAAGATATAAACTTTTCATTCAATCAGTTTTGTTAAAGAGAGATCTTACACAAACCAAGTCACCATATCAGAGAGACGCCTGGCCCGTAAGCCGGCCCTAAGTATCAAATAGAGCTTTAGAATATATAAAGTGGAGTTGAACAAATTTGGTGAGTGTGTAACATTATTGGAAACTGTATGGTGGAAATGGGAATGGGTTTGTTTTTATGCCTATAATAGCACCAGTTACTCAAAAGGGTTCTTTGTTTTTGCAGAACCAAAGCTATTTCTTAAAAGGCTTTTAAGGGTAGAGATGGGGGTTTTAATGCCCTGGTGCATTTGAAAACTCTTGACTCTGATTTTGAATGGTTGAAAGACTTTGTGGGACCTGTGGGGTATAAATTATAATGATAACCAAAATAAAATCTTAGTTGAAAATGGAAGGGGTTCCTATAGCAGATGAGAGGAAACAGATTACAATGCAGGCAATGAAAGACCACCAAAGCTAACATTGTAAAAGTCAAAACACAACAGATAATGACAAAACCTGTACAGTGGAATAAATTGGTAGCTTGCAACAATGTGCGTGTAATCCAATCAGTATATCAATTTTTGATTTCTGGCATGTGTAATCATTTTGTCAATATTTTGGAATATTGAAAGTGCTCAGCTACAATTGCAGATGGGATTTATATTTCACATAAATAAGGTTCTCCTATATAGAGGAAACAAACAAGAAAATACCAAAAAGAATGTCTGCTCTTTACCTCAAGGCTTTGCAATGTTTGCTAGAACGGTAGAACCTTTCTCTGATTTTCTCATTCACAAAAGAAAATGATCATCTTCCACTGCCTAGCAAATTTGTGTGGATAGCTTAACCGCTGAACAATGTAACGAGTCATTAACGTGTGGCATACCAGAACTCTAGACGTTGCTTCTTGTAGATGCTGGATACTAGCCCCTTCTGTAACAAACTCTGAAAAGAAAGAACAAGAGTCAATGTTTGATCAATCAAAATTGATTTTCCTTCACAGTAGAATGATGAACAAAAATTTATATGAAGGAAAGTAATTACCATACTAGATTAGAAATGTCACATGGTGCTGTATTTCCAATCCTACCGGTGTTATTGGTTAGTATTGTAGATGCTCCATTTCTCTAGAGTTTAGAATTGCCAAAGTCAGATACATGTCATCTGTTAAACAATATCTTCCTCAAGAAGGACAATGCTTTGGCCTTTGGCTTTACACCGGAGTGAACCATGATGGAGGAGATATGCAAAAGCCGAGGCAACATTCACCACTATGTTTAGTCTCTGCAATCTATCTTGAAAACAGTTGCGAGAGTACAGCCATTTCTCAAGGCTCCCATTAGGTGTGTATTCAAGCACCAACGAATTCAAAACAAAACTAAAACTAGTAATGGTTTTGAACTTTTGATGAGATTTTGGTTGCAACCATTGCACTGTTTCACATTCAGGTCATCATTGTATACGAACTTAAACAATCTCTACCAAGAAAATTGCTTCCATCAAACCTATTAGTTCCTTGTAGAAGTTCATGTAGGAAACCCACTTTCTTGGCATTGCCAAAGACGAGATCTGTTGGTGTTAATACCTTGTCCTTCTTCCTTTGGTACTAAGTCATTTCAAGTGCACAAGCTAGTATTGTTACCCTTGAGCAATAGTTAGCATCCACTATGAGCTCTTTCAGCGGCTCTCCAGTCAAACCTCAAACATGAGAGGAATGGAACAACCCGAATTAATATCTCACTCTGAACCATTTCCAAGTCATCGCCACTTCTTGAGATCACCAAAAGTTGTTGCATGAACAATCACCATTTCTAAAATGATGAAAACGAATTTTATCTCTCATGACAATCTCCCTTTTGGTAGTTTTAGAGACAAATTTACAGAAATTATGGCAGTCATCACAAATCCTCAAATTCTTCATCACCCTAATGGGGGATTCGGGACTTAAATTTATAAGACAAAATGCAACCGCAAGCTTTTCACTGTGACTGCTCAGTGTAGCTTCCTTTTCCTCCATGTCCACATCATGAAACACAGAGCTGGTATTTGGAATGTAACCAATACTCTTCACTCGTCTCAATAAGTCCTCCAACTTGTCATATATCTCTGATGATTCTAGGTGCAATCTGTCTCCACCATAGAAAATATGGAGTTTTCCATCGGATTCAACTGAGCTGTAGGCAGCTATTTTCTTGACACCTCTTTTTCTCATTCTGAGCCTTAACTTATCAACAAAATCCCACCTTCCAGCAGCTGCATACATGTTCGACATTAAGACATGATATGAACCAATATCGGGAGCTAATTCAAAAAGTGAATCAGCTGCATGCTGACCCAATTCTACATTTTGGCGGATTGCACAAGCACCCAATAAAGCTCCCCACACCCCGGAATCCGGTTCAATTGGCATACATCTAATAAAATTATAAGCCTCCTCAAGATGTCCTGACCGGCCAAGAAGGTCAACCATACAAGCATAGTGCTCTATTCTAGGTCGAATATTCTTGTCACCAGATTGGACCATTATACTAAAATAAGCCTTGCCTTCGTTTACTAGCCCCGCATGGCTGCATGCAGATAAAACTCCCAGATAGGTGACATGGTTTGGTTGCACTCCTCCTCTCTGCATCCTCGAAAACATATCCAATGCTTTTCTGCTCTCCCCATTGATGGCGTACCCTAATATCATAGTGCTCCAGGAAATAACATTTCTCTGAGGCATATCCTGAAACAAAGTTTCAGCCATGTCTACGTTACCACATTTCACATACATATCAAGCCGTGCATTGGCAACAATTACATTGCATACAATCCCATATTTTCTCATGACCTCATAAATCTCTTCCCCAGTGTCCAAGCACCCTACTTTACCACAAGCTGAAAAGGCACTCACAATAGTGAAAGCATCAGGCTTAGCTCCAGCGACATTCATTTGGCGAAACAATTCAAGTGCCTTGGCAGCATGGCCATTTTGCACACAAGCCGCAATGAAAGCATTCCAAGCAATCAAATCTCTCTCAACCATAGTTTCAAATAAAAATTCCGCCAAACCCAATTCCCCAAATTTTACATACATTGCCGCCAACTCAGTCCTCACCATAGCAACAAAATCCAACCCGTATTTCACCACATGGGCAAGAACAGCTGATCCAGCCCATAATTCGGGCAATTCAGCACATGCCTTGACCACAAATGGGTAAGTAAACTGGTCAGGACGAACACCCAGAAGCTGCATTTGTCTATAAACAGAGGCAGCCTCCATAAAAATACGATTTTTAACATACCCTTTGATAAGGGTGTTCCAGAGAAAAATACGTGGTTTGTGCATTTGGTCGAATAGTTGGCGGGCATAGCACATGTCCCCTAAGAGTGTGAGATTGGTGAGAAGCTGGGTGAGGAGGCTGTTCTTGACTGAGAGGCCTGTGGTGAGGATGAGGGCATGAATTTGTTTGAGATGGTTTGGGTATGAAGAGCATGATTGCAAGAGGGTGGCAATGGCTTGCTTGTTCAGAGCAACAGGCGGGTCGGGCGGGTTTCGGGTTTGAATGAGAGAGGAGAATCGGAGAGTTGAAGCAAGTGGTTTAGGCGGGAGAGTGAAGCAAAGCTTGGTCATGCCCGTGATGGAACGGCTTCTGGAGACCATGGTGTCTGCATCTGCCTTCTCAACTGCTTGTAATTAAGACGATGACTCACATCTCGTCGTTTGCCTAATATTTTTGCTAAATTTCCCTTTGAAAGCCGAGACCTTGGAGATTTTTGAACGGACACTTGTTCGACGAGGGCGTTTCAGTAATTTCAAGTGTAACTGGTAAATCGATCTCAGCTACAGCGAGCAGTTCCTCTCGGCCACTCTGCTCATTGGGCTCAGCAATGGCTGCTCAATCGCCATTTCGATGGTCGTGGAATTCATCAATCCACCCTACCACCGCAATTAAGTCCTCTTCTAACTTCTCTATTTTCTCCTCCTTCCACACCTCTCCCAGAAAACGACCTCGTTTCACAGCTTCTTCTTCTAGCGCTAATTCTAAACCTGTTGCGAAGCAGGGACTTCGAAAGCCGGTGAAATTGGATAGAACGGATACGGATCCAAACGCAATAGCTAAAATTTCAAATGGGAATCCATCTCAAGAGGAAAGGAGAGTAACAACCCTAAGCTTCAAGTCCTTGTTTGGGAGACGATCTCTGTGGCGCAGGATATTTTTCGCCTCCAAGAAATTAAGGAGCATCATTTTGCTCAATGTTATCACCGTCGTTTATGGTAAAACTTCTCCCTTTTCTTCTGTTCTTCCTCCTAATTGTTGAAATGTGTTAAAATTATCGTACTTTCATATATTATTCTCTACCTTCTGTTTGGAAGCTCATGAAATTAAAGAAAAGGACAAAATATTTCATTTTTTCACAATATTTGCAGTGGTAGGCTTGTAGCTCAAGTTAAGTTCAATACAAGATTACAAGAAGGAGATATATAAAGAAAAATGTAGGGAAAAGGGCAAATGAAAGTTATTGAATTGAGAGATGATGTAGAGTTTTCGCTGCCGAAATGAATTGATAGAGAAAGCATGAATATAAGTCAGTGTCGAAGGAACTAGTTTCTTTAATCAGAATAGAAAATGAGAGACCTTCCTGCTGGTTGATGATCGAAGTAAATACATACTTCAGGACATGTTCAATTACTAATCTATAATGAAAATGCAAACCAAATGCAGCCTTTTAAAGCTCGTATAAATCACAATTATAAATTAGTTCCACTCATCCTGTTCATTTGTTGTAGCCAGTAACTTCACGGTTGTGAAAGAGGTGGAAGCCGTGACGGACCCGGCAGCCTTCACTGTTGTGCGGTTTGCTGTGTCAGCCATTCCATTCATCCCATTTGTTTTTCGAGCACGAGATGATGTTCCTACCCGTAATGCAGGGATTGAGTTGGGTTTCTGGGTCAGTCTAGGGTATCTCATGCAGGCACTGGGATTGCTAACATCAGATGCTGGTCGTGCATCATTTTTATCCATGTTCACTGTGAGTCTCTTAATTAAACTTGTATTCAAATATAGGAAGGCAAAATTCTTGCTTTCTGGGATTACCTGAAGGTACAATGGTGGTGGTTTCTGAATTTAACAGGTAGTTATAGTTCCCTTGCTTGATGGTATGTTAGGAGCAATAATCCCCACTCGAACCTGGTTTGGAGCTTTTATGTCTATTGTAGGAGTTGCATTGCTTGAATCCAGTGGTTCTCCCCCTAGTGTAAGTTGTTTTACCCTATATAACATGTTCATAGAGTCACTTGTCATTTATTCTTAATTAAACTTTATCAAACAAAACCTTCTCAGGTTGGAGATTTGCTGAACTTCCTAAGTGCCGTGTTTTTTGGTGTCCATATGCTAAGAACTGAACACATTTCGAGAAACACGAAAAGGGAAAATTTCTTAGCTCTGCTCGGGTATGAGGTTAGTAATTGTGTTTATGTCAATGTTTGCTAGATATGGAATTAATGCTACTTGTTAATCCAAATCAATTGGTGGTCTGGACTTCTAAGGTTTTAAGAGCCCTTCAGGTATGCGTTGTTGCTATCATGTCAACAGTATGGTACTGTTTTGGAGCATGGTCCGGGGGCCTCCAAGATTTCAACCCATCATTGTGGACATGGAAGATGTTTTGGGAGTGGATGGTTGTGTTTCCATGGATACCTGCACTATACTCTGGCATATTCTCGACCGGTCTATGCTTATGGGTTGAGGTATGAGCATAACTGCAAATGCTCATCCGAGAGTGTGAATCATTTGGTCTTGCATTTCCCATGTTGCCAGGGATTCATTAGATTCTCCTTATGTTCCCTGAACAAATAAATTCTAAAGCTTAATTTTATTTGAAACCAACCTTTTTGGCTTAAACTTTTCAATTGACAATTACTTTTACAGATGGCTGCAATGCGTGATGTATCAGCCACCGAAACAGCAATAATCTATGGCTTGGAGCCGGTGTGGGGTGCTTGTTTTGCATGGGTTCTCCTTGGGGAAAGGTGGGGTGCTACTGGCTGGATTGGGGCTGCTCTGGTGCTAGGTAAACTACTCTTTGTTCTCATCAACTAAAGAAGAGAAAAACCTATATCTTAAAGTTTTGGATTTTGGTTCTTCATCAGCTATAATTATCGAACTACCAAATAGGATTTCAGTACCAAAGAGAAAAATTGAGTATTTACTATTTATCATATAGGATTTCAGTACCAATCTGTAACTGTTTGAATTCAAAGGTGGATTTGAACTTGAGGAGAATAAGAACTTCACGAATTAAGTTATATATGGTATTTAAAATTCATGTTTTAAATAATAAACGATTGTATAAACCCATTGAGTATTCCCTTTCCATTATGGTTTTGATTTTTCCCTGCATTTTCACTGTACTTGAGAATATGCCCAACATTGTTGTATTTTGATGCTTGGTCTTATTATGGATTGCTCTCAATATGCATTCTTCATGTTTGCTTCTTGTTTCTCTGCAGGTGGAAGCTTAACGGTGCAGATCTTCGGATCAACATCTCCTGCAAAGTCATACAAATCTGAAAACGATAGTAAGAAACTCAATTACCCCGAGGTTTCAGATAAACATAATCGCTTTTCTGCATCCCCAGTTACCGTTAAGTCCCAAAAGGATATTCCTGATGTGCTAAATAAGTAGGCAATGACTCATGTTTCCAGTGTTGCTTCTCTACTATGTAAGTTCTTGTAATATGTAAATCTTACCTGGTTCCCAATTTTGGATGGCTGATAGATTGGTTGGGGGCTCTCAGCCTTATATGTATATAGATGCTTACATACACAATTACTGATTACTTATACAATTGGGGATTCCAAATGAAATAAAATCAGGTGCCTCTACATTGCCTAGCTAGGATTCTGTTTATGCTTCATTTCATTTCAATTCACTTCATTTTTTTTCTTCTGTATTCATTTTTCATTATGTTTCTGTGAAAAATACCAGCAAATTGTACAAGACTACAAGCCTCTTCTTATCTGAAAAGATTCTTGAGATGAGGGTTTGGGCGGGGTTCATGGAAGTAATGGTCCTTTCTCTTTCGGTGTGCGCTTGCTTTTTGTGACCTTCACTAAAGAAGCTAATCTCGCATAATTTTTTGTCATATAAATTATTATAAAGTCAAGAGGATGAGTAGGCTTCACTAAATTTGTAAATGTCTAAATTTAAAAGATAAGAAGGCATATATCCATTTTCTTTTTCTGGAAAAAGTGCCATGGTCCTATGGAGGCTTCAGGCAAATATCATTTTGTTGGGAACCATCTGGAAAAAGTGCCATGTCTAGTTTTCTGCTTCCTCATCGTTGATATACAATAGTTTCTTCGAGTTGCATCCACCAATTACAGATTACTTATGAACATAAATGCTAATAATAATTTTCATAATAACAGGTTACTTATAAAATTGGAATTGAAAATGAAAAGAACTTGATCATGTATGTGCCTCTACAATAGCTACTTAGCTAGGATTGTGTTTCTGCTTCATTTCATGTCAATGCAATTTTTTGTCTTCTGAATTCATTTTCATGATCAAGAATGAAATTTTACTGAAAATTTTTGGTTAGTTCATTGTAACGAAAAGAGTCTGGCTTTAACATTTGAAAATTTATTAAAAAAATTAACTCACATTTCCAATATTATTCTTTTGTTTGAGAAATTAAAGCTTTCATTTCATGTCCCCATTTGAAAGTTGAGTCAGTACTAGGGTGACTAATGAATTTTAAATTTGGAAACGGAAGCTTTCTCAACCACAAAAAAAAAATTGGAGAGGCGTATGAACAATAATGCTACGGGTACCACCTAAAATTTTACTTTTTGTATCTCACCACATGTGACGTGTGACGTGTCATTCTACGTTATTATCTTCAATTACCTATGTCATCATCTTCAATTACTTATCTTAAAATAAAAATTAAAATAAAAACAAAATCAAACATTAAAAAAATTTAAATTAAAATACAAAATAAATAAAATTTCAATGAGATCAATCGTCTCTTTCCCAAAAATCCTAAGAATTTCATAACATCAAATTGTCTCATTTCCAGAAAATCATAAACCCTAAAAATTGAACTATTATCTCCTACCTCTATCTGTCTCTGCAACTCGATTTCACCTTCAACTTCTTGCTCAAGGTATATGCTTTGATTTCTCAACCAAAAAATGATTATATAAGTACATGGTCTTGTGATGATTTGTGAGAAACAAAGTGCTTAATCTTCTGCAATTTATTTACAGCAATGTCGATCATTGGGCGCAGAGGCATTCATTTCTTGCATAAACTCAATGCGGAGAATTGCTTTGATAAAGAATGGTCAAGTCGAGTCATAGATGCTAAATTTTTTAGGGTTTATAATTTTCTAAAAAGGAGACGATTTTATGCTTAAAATTCTCAGGGTTTTAGTTTTTTGGGAATG
Organism: Oemleria cerasiformis; assembly: GCA_037349345.1. Classification (NCBI taxonomy): domain Eukaryota; kingdom Viridiplantae; phylum Streptophyta; class Magnoliopsida; order Rosales; family Rosaceae; genus Oemleria; species Oemleria cerasiformis. The sequence goes on from JAZGTL010000031.1 coordinate 10,974,133, forward strand.
AGACGATTACTCTCGTTGATATTTTATTTTAATTTAAAAAATTTTAATATTTGATTTTATTTTTATTTTTATTTTGAGATAGGTAATTGAAGATGATGATATGAAACGCCACTTCAGACGCCACATGTGATAAAATGTAAAAAATAAAATTTTTAATGGTACCCGTAACATTTTCTGCGCATGAATTGGGGCAGTTGGTTGATGGGAAAGAAACCAAGGAATTTTTAACTGTTACTATTATAAATAGTTATAGTTGCTTTTGTGGTGATCCTGAATAAAGTATGTTACAGTCGTTAGATTTTAGATTGTGATGGATCTTCCCATATGTTAATGTTTATGTTAATGATAACATCTGTCAAGTCACTTTTGGAGGGTCCATAAGGATGAGGAATTGAAGGAGACATGCTGAAAGCTAGGAGGTCTCACCTACATAAAATCTACGCAATAATATATTGAACTCGAAATCTACTCACATGTATATAAGGACAAGCTCAAACGCTGTTATTTACCATTCATTTAAATTTCTGAGCTCATCAATATATATCACAAGCAAGCAGCTCATCATAATCCATAAGCATGGCCCTGCCCGGTTTTATTGGGACTGAAATTGAACTGATGTACAACAGCTTCAAGAGCGAAGCCCACCGGCTCCCCGAGATCAACACTTCCGGCCATATCCAATCAATTCACGTCCATGAAGGAGACTGGGAAACACATAGCTCCATTAGGATTTGGAACTACACAATAGGTAAGCTCATCTTATCATATATAATATACCTGATACACTCCGGTCTAGATAGTCCATGTGGACACAGAAAATAGAGGCATAATGACCGATACTCGAACGCAATATTCAAATTTTGACCAACATGTCTCGATTTTAGCGTCCACGTGAACTATCCGGATCGAGATGTGTCAATACTTTTAACTTTAATTTTCCGTTAATTAATAATTCATTGGCTTGAAATATATTGTTAACACAGTCGTTTAGGAATTAAGACAGTTAGATTTTTTCTGTGTAACGTGAGTATAATGATGATATAGAGGTTTATTAATTATGCGTCGGGAACGAAGTCGGGGTATTCAAGGAGAAGGTGGAGTGGGACGATGAGAAGAAGGCCGTGACTCTTGTTGGATTGGAGGGAGTAATGTTCAAGGAGTATAAGGCGATAAAGGGACCTATAAATTCGTTCCAAAGGAGAAGGGTGAATTAGGTTGCATTGCCAACTTGACCCTGTATTATGAGAAGCTGAGTGAGGAATTCGCACCCCCAGAAAGATACATTAATTCCTTTGATGGTGAACCTGGATGCTCACTTTCTCAAGGCATAAACAAAAGAGAAGCATGCATATATGGAGCCCGCCACGTGGATAATATCAATATATACATAAATAATATATATTATATGATGATTATATACAATCATATTTAATAATGCGTGCTTTATTAGCTTGGTTACATAAGTATTTGTTTCTTGTAACAAATTGTGATGTATTAAGTATTAACCATGGTCACCACATATTAATTATATGAAATAAAAGGCGGTGGGGTGTATATATATCTCTACTTTTCTCCTCATCATTCATTTATCTCTTGATTCTCTTCTATATATATATGGAGTGAGAGAGCTTACTTGAAAGACGTTTTATATAAGGCCCACGCACTATTTATTGAATTTTAATGATTCCACTATCTAATTTTCAAATATAAATTATTATAGATATTTTTTCTTCAGGATAATACTTACATCTTACTCCCGAGTATATCTTCGTACTATGATTTAGGTTTATTATTTATATAATAGTCCTTATACTTCACTACAAGAAATATGCTAATTGGAAACTCTAAAAAAATGTTGCAAATTACCTTATGCAGCATTTCTTCAAATGTTGTATATTGAGATCGATGTTGTAAAAAGTTAGTCTCTTTTTATAACATTTTTCTATTGTTATAAACGACCTTTTTTGCAACTAGTGTAAGATGTTATAAATTTATGGTTACAAGAGCTATAAAATGTTGTTTTCTTTTACTAGTAACAATTTGAAAACGTTATTTTTGTTCCACTAGCTACAATTTAAAACGTTTTTGTTTCGCCAACTACACTTTAAAAATGTAGGTTTTGTTCCATTAGTAAGATTCTGAAAATGCTGCAAAAGATTTTGTATAGCTCTTTTGCAGCATTTCTCAATTCTTTTCAATGGTCATTGCAACATATACTCAATATTGCTATGAGGCTCTTAGTTACAACATGCATATAAGCTCCTAATGATCCCTTTTCAACATTTTTCAGTTCTGGAAATCTTTTGTTTAGATTTGGTACTTTTGTCTTCCGTAGCCCAAGCTTTACTCAATGTGTTCTTCCAAACTCACAATTCCATTCAACATGCTGTTATTGTGGTCATTCATATGAATGCAAAGTGTATTGGAAACTTCACTGCCTACAAGTAAAAACTTAAGAAGGTTACAAAGTATCAATTAGCAATATCAATAACAAGACACATGCCATTATTGATATTGACACCACCTACATTTCCTTGGCATCCATAACGTACAACGATGATTAGAAAGTATTACACCCGCATGTGCCACAAAATCCATTTAACACCTAACAAAAGTAAATCAACTTCCAAATCTATCAAGTTAAACAAAGCTATAAACCCTAACCAGATCAAATGGAGGTTGTGGTTTGCCCCTGCAAACGTTTGAAAGTATCCATGTACCATTTCTCAGCATAGAGAGCTTTGCATGCTCATTCAGCTGTGAAAGCAGTGGAACCAAAGTCCCATTACCAAGTACAAGATCACGGCATCTAGGGGAATCACCAGCAACATTTCCCAGTGCCCAAACGGCCTGCAAGTTCAAGAGAAAAAGGAACGGAGTAAATGAAAACATCCAGAGTACATATATAATAAGCTAGACCGAAAGAAAACCTAACAACTCAGAGCAAAACCTTAGCCTATCTTCCTATTGTTTACCTGCTCACGAACATCATCACTTGGAGAATTAAGCAGTTTCACAAATATTGGATTAGCTCCGTGATCAATCACCACCTTTGTATTCTCAGATGTCCCAGATGCAATGTTTGTAAGAGCTCAAGCAGCTTCAAGCTGCAGAAAATTGCAATCAAAGAATGTTCAAAAATTAAAATTCATATATAAGAAGGTGTCTATATTTAAGGGAAGGCATCAGACCTGAAGTTGTGGAAAATCCTCCCTCATTAGAAATTCAACAAAGCGAGGAACAGCACCTGATTGTATGACTTCCTCAATAGGAGGGCTTCGTTCTAGTACATGGAAGAAACTATGAATAAGTAAATAGATAGCAAAGTATGAAAAACAAATGTACAACCACAACCTTCTACGATCACCAATTGAAAGCAACTTCCTAAATTGAGTAGTTGACTCAAGCAGCAGATTGCTCTCATCACTCCAAACACCAGCAACCATGGCCGGCAAATGCTCTAGCTGTATTAAAAAAATGTATAACCATAATGAGTATCATCCACAACAAGACATCAGCATCGATCACCAGAAGTTAAAGCATATCATTAATGTACCTTACAAGTAACAATTACGAACATAAGAAAACCTTAAATTGGTGACAGAGCTGTTTGGTTTGCTCCACCACACAGCCTTCCAACTCCATGCACTCCTCGTCTTCCTTGATACACGCTATCGCCCTCAGTGCATCCAACTCCAAAACAACCCGCTGGCCCACGCCGCCATCAGCTCCATGTTATGCTGCTGAAAAGAGCCCCGTGAGCTGCCTGGTGCAAGCAGCGACGAATTCTCCCAACTCATTCCGAATAATAACCCCAGGTCATCATGTGATTCTGTGGTTCTTGTGGCCCGCACCATCTATATACATTGATCTTGAAAAAGCCACCTGGGGGAGCCTCCCAACGAGAACTCTTGGAATTGATGGTGCCATTGAAAAGGAGTTTAAGAAATAAAGAGAGGTTGAGAAACACAAAGAAGAAGATGAGAGAAAGTAAAACTGTGGAGTGTGCAAGCCATGGGTCATGACATTGGCAAGTTGATTACGAGAGGACACATGCGCCAAACAAAGGGCCTTGCTTTGAATCCGTTCACGAAGGAAATGCTCGTCAATTTCAATGTGCTTAGTACGTCCGTGGGATACCGGATTATGAGCCATTTGAATGGCGGAAATACTATCACACCAGAGCAGTGGTGGACGAGGAAGAGTAATATGAAGATCTGTCAGCAAGTAGGTGATCCACTGCAATTCGCATGCTGTGTTGGCAAGGGCGCGGTATTCTGCTTCAGCGGAGGAGCGAGAGACAGTGGTCTGCTTCTTGGCACCCCAAGAAATGGGATTTCGATCAAGGAACACAACGTGACCGGAAGTAGAGTGACGAGTGTTGGGATCACCACCCCAATCAGCATACGAGAAAGCTTGAAGGCGAAGAGGACCAGAGACATAACTAGGACCAAAATCGATAGTGCCTTGGACATAACGAAGGATACGTTTAACAACGACCATGTGTGCATCGGTAGGAACATGCATGAATTGACACACCATATTCACATCAAACACAATATCAGGACGACTGAATGTCAAATATTGAAGAGCACCAACCATGCTCCGATAGAGAGAAGGATTAGAAAGTAAGGTGCCATTTGTAAGCAATAGTTTGGAATCAGGGACCAGCGGGGTTGACACAGGACTGCAATTGGACATGCCAACTTTGGCTAAAAGGTCACGGGCATATTTACTCTGATTAATAAACAAACCATCAAGCTGATAGCACACCTGGAGACCAAGGAAATAAGAAAGAGCGCCAAGATCCTTCATGTCAAACTCAGTGCTCAAAGCTTGTACCAAACGAGTCATAACTGTAGTGTCATTGCCAGTCAAAATGATGTCGTTAACATACAACAGAACAATAAGAAGAACATACTCGCCATGAAGAACAAATAAGGCAGAATCAGAGAGGAATTGAACAAACCCTAACTTGAGCATGTGACTAGTGAAATGAGCATTCCAAGCTCGAGGGGCCTGCTTTAGGCCATAGAGAGATTTCTGCAACTTACACACACATGAGGGAGCTTGAGAATCAACAAACCCTGGTGGTTGAGCCATGTACACTTCTTCATCAAGATATCCATGAAGAAAGGCGTTTTTTACATCAAGCTGTCTCAAGGACCAGTTGAACTGAGCTGCTAAAGCAAGAACAAGGCGCATTGTGGTATGCTTGACAACTGGACTGAATGTTTCGTCATAATCAATTCTAACCTTCTAAAGATAACCCTTGGCAACAAGACGAGCCATGTTCCGGGCCACCGAACCATCGGCATTACGTTTTAACTTGAAAACCTACTTGCATCCAATCACACCCCTTTGAGTTGGTAAGGGAACCAAGGTCAAGTGTTTTATTGCTTGAGAGCTATGATTTCCTCATTCATGGCTTGATTCCACGCAGGGACTAGAGAAGCCTGCTTGTAGGACACTGGTTTGAGGATAGAGCTGTCAGATGGAGAGGTGGCGTGCAACGCAAGGAATCCGTGGCGCTTAGGTTTGGAGATGCCAGTTTTGGATTGGGTCACCATAAGATGTTGAGAAGGAGCTAAGGAAGAACCAGAGGACGAAATAGGATTGGCAAGGTCAACCACTAAGTCAATTGAAGATGTTGCAAATGTGTATGCAGTTGGACAAGTCGACGAGGAAGGTGGAGCGGGAAGAACCACACGAACTACAAGAGGAACAACTAGAGCAGGACTTGAGCTTGGAGAATCTGCTGGAGAAACATGAGTTGTGGCAATGTCGACCACTAAGTCAATTGAAGATGTGTCTGACGTGTCTGACCTTGGAGAGCCCGTTGGAGGGACATGAGAGAATGATGCAGATGGGCTGTCCGAAGCTGAAGGAAGATCTCTCATGCCAAGAGTAGAACAAGGACTCGACAATGGAGTACAACTAGGTTGGTTCAAAGTGCCATGATCATGTGTGAAGGATGTGTGCAAAGAAGGAGAAACAAAACCAAAAGGGAAAAGACTCTCGTCAAACACCACATGCCGAGACACATACGTTTTCTGAGTGGGGATATGGTAACACAAATACCCTTTGTAGTCAAGAGTATAACCAGCAAATACACGTTGCACAGTCCTAGGCTCAAGTTTATGACTAGTATAGGGTCGAAGGAAAGGGTGGCATGCACAACCAAAGGTTTTAAAAGACATAAGGGAAGGATAATGATCAAATAACAGAAATTATGGTGATTGCATATGAAGTACAGATGTTGGCATACGATTGATAAGATAGTTTGCAGTAGAACATGCATGAAACCAAAAAGAAGAAGGCATGGAAGTAGTTTGAAGCAAAGTGATGGTGGTCTCAATGAGGTGTCGATGTTTACGTTCAACAAGCCCGTTTTGTTGTGGTGTATAAGGGCATGATTTGTAATGCAGAATGCCTTTGGATGTAAGGAACTCAGTCATGGCTTTGTTTACAAACTCACAATCTCCATCACTTTGGAAAATTTTAATAGATTTGTCAAAGAAGTTAAGAACATAGGAATGGAATGTAACAACCCGGAATTTCAATTATTGGATTTACGTAAATTATTTATGTAAAATAACGATTTTACCCTTGTTGGTTAAGGAGCGTGAAAGTCAAATTTTGTTTCGAGACATTTTTGGTGGTGTTTTGGATACCGTTGCATAGGTCTCGAACTCACGAGTTCGTAGACAGGCGGCACACGAGAAATGGAGTTCGTGTACGAAAGTTATGGGTCTAGACATGTAAGGGTAGTTTGGTAATTTGCCATAGTGGGGAGATATTTTTAACCCCCCAAATCAGATTAATCTGATCCACATCATTTCATCTTCATCTCATTATCATCGCCCTTTCTCTCTGTGAAACATCCACACCGAACCTGTGCGAAAAAACACCCAAAAACCTACAAAGTCAACTTTTGATTCAAGGCTCTAACTTCCATTTTTGATCAACTAATCGTATTCTACTCCTTCCCACGATCACAACCGTACCAACCATCGAATGAGAGGACCACGGGGGAAGCCGAACCGAGTGTAGGAAGTTTCGGATATTCCGATCAATTTTTCGGCTTACACCGGTACGTGTTTGATGTTTTAAGGTCATATTTGGATTCCTGGGTTTGAGTAGATAGATTTAGACGTAAAATTTGTGAAAAATGGTTGAGTTTTGAGGAAGTTATAAAAGCTTGAACTTTCGGCCGGAAATGGAGGATTCCGGCGGAAACCAGACGGCGGCGCCGGCAGCCGGTCGTCTTCTCCGGCGAGTCACCGGTGACCGGTCGGGTCGAGTGAACCGGTCGGGCTGGTCGAGTCGAGTGAACCAATCGGACCGGTCGGGTCGAGTGAATCGATCGAGTTGAGTGAACCGGTCGGGTCGAGTTGGATCGGGTCAGGCTGAGTTGGGCCGATCCAGGCACGTGGGTACTGTAGCAGGCGTGTGAGGGCGCGTGGCGGCGCGTGGCGGCGCGTGGGCCCGTGTTCCGACCTTCCGTCGGAGCATGGGGCGCGTGGGGCCGAGTCTGAGGTCACGGTGGCGCGTGACAGCTAGTTTTTGACATTTCGGACCTGTTGGCGCAGGTTTTGGGTCGATCGGACATCATTTAGTGGTTGTTTTGGGCATTTGAAGTTGCTGCGTTTTCTAGACCAGCATAGGTAGACCTCACGGGGTTTAGGGGGTTTATATTTAAGGTTCTTATTATTAGCTGGTAATCCCGATTATTAATTTGGACAGGCGACCCTGCTCCAGGAACTTCAGGGGAGCGTACAATTCGGGATTGAGCTTGCTTCGACAGGTTTGTGAGTGGACTTTTGGTTTATAAACTATAATGCATCCATAAATGTATCTTTGATTTAAATACTGTTATGTATGGGTGCAATGATTTCCTGGAATTTATAAGTGATTGTTGGACAATTGTTTTTCTAATATTTCAGTGAAAGTGTGTTGTGAGAAATGGCATAGTTATTGGATTCGATTTTGATATTGTTTTGACGTGGTAATTATTTGAGTCCATGATTTTGAGTTGAAACAGTATTTGTGATAAAAAAAAAAAAACTTGATTTTGGATACAATACCGTTTTGAGGGGGCCCAGGAGCCGGGGTTAGGATCCGCTGAGACGGAGAACCTGGTGAACCTCCAATATAAACAATACCGATTTGAGGGGGCCCAGGAGCCGGGGCTAGGATCCGCTGTTGGCGGTGAACCCGGTGAACCTCCAATATAAAAGGTGTTTTTGCAGAGATTGTGGTCGAGGTCAAGTAACACATATTTTTACACATCTCAAGGGATACCCTGGTGTGTAGTGGATTTGTCAACAATGAATTTGAGATATTATGTGTTCATGTCGAATTAAATGATGTTTACTATCACAAACTGTTTTATATGATGCATTGCATGATTTTATTCGTGGAGGGGGAAAAATGTAATATTTCTTTGGAAAACGATTTATAAATGATTATTTTTGGTCCACTCACAACTTTGTGTTTTAAATCCCCTCCAGGCTGTTAAGTTGAGTTGAGTTGACGCGTGCACTTCTTACGAGGCGGAGGCATTAGGACTTTACAACTGCGCTTTGTACCTAAATTTGAGTAGGATATCTAATTTTTTATTATTTATCCTACCTAGACGCTCTGATATGATATATTTTGGGATGGTTATTGTCTATTGGAATCTGGAGTGCTTTTAATCCCTTGTTTGACAGGTGGAAATCAGTTATTTAAGTCCCTAAGAGGAGATTCTGCCGAAGTTTTAGGCAGAAATCTCATATTATATTCGTAAGGATTGAAGGGTATTTTGGGAACTTTTCCTTAGGTTGTCAGACGGGATCAGGGTCCTTCTCGAATTTCGAGGGGAAATCTGGGACGGGTCCTGACATGGAATTTCACAAATGTAGAGTAAACATTAGATTTATTGACTAAGGGATAGATCCAGGTAAACCTGGTACAATCATCAACAAAGAGAACATAGTACTTGTAACCAAGAAGAGAAAGGCAAGGGCTAGGACCCCATACATCAGAATGAACTTTATCAAAAGGGTGAGAAGCTGTATGATCAGAAGTTGGAAAAGACAGATGAGACACTTTGCCCTTAAGACAAGGTTGACAGACATGAGATGGCAGGTCATGTGAGCAAAGAATTTGAGCTTGGGCTAACAAGGTGGAGAGAACTGCATTGGCAGGATGGCCAAGCCGCTGATGCCACATGGAATAATGCACTTTCTTTCCCACACAAGCTGTGAGGAAGGAAGGAGTATGTGGAGTAGAAGAGGAGAAAGACTTAGGAAATGGGTACACACCATCCACACTTGGGATTTTGTACAGAATCCTCCCCAAGGGATCCTGAATCCGAAGAGAATAGGCATCAAAGAGCATATGACAGTCATTATGCAAGCAGAATTTATGCACATACAAAAAATTATGAGCAAGTTGAGGAACATGATACACATCATTCAGTTTAAAAACATGATCATTACTAGGCAAAGTAAGGCAACCAACACCAGAGATAGAAAGAGTAGCTCCATTGCCTACTGAGATACCTGAGTTAGAGGGACATGGTTGAGTGTGTTGTAGGTAGGTAGCATCGGAGACCATGTGATTGGTGGTGCCAGAGTCAGCTAGCCAGAAATTAGGGTCACTGAACTCATAAGCCGTGGTGGCTGAATAAGCCTGTGGTGGAGCGATAGCTGTGTAGGCTTGAGGATGGGAACCAGGTAGAGCAGACGTACCAGAATTACTCCGTTGTGAACACTCAAGAGCTTCTATGACCTGGAAGCTTACACAACTGACAAATGGAGGGTGATGGAGTGTGCATGTACGAAGGAGAAGACCCTAGAACACCAGGACTTGAAGGAGGCATGGACACTTGACCGGTGGAACCTTGTGGCGTAGAGTAGTTGAAGTAGCCTTGTGGCTATTGAAAATAGGAATTGCCATACCCATGATTCTGATGAAAACCCTGATTATAACCATAAGGCTGGTGATAGCCTTGATAGTATCCTCGATTGTAGTCTCCACGATGCCCCCTATTGTTATTCCAATTACCATTCCAATTGTTATTACAATGACCTCGACCATTATTTCGGCCTCGACCACGATTATTGTTCCCTTTATGATTGCCTCGGCCTTGCCAATTAGCATCATGCCAGCCTGACTGAGGTGTATCAGCAACACCTGATGATGCACCTTGAGAACTGTGATCCTTTTTAGGAGCCACCATTGCTGTAAGCAAGGATGTATGTGAGGCAAGTTAAGTTGCAACCTTGGTTAGGTCAGCTTCTTCAACCAACAAGAGAGTCCTGAGTTCATTAAGGGTAACATGGATAGGCCTTGCTCGGATGTGGGACTTAAATGGATGATAATCTGAAGGCAAGCCATTAAGAGTGATCAAGATCACATCTTGTCAGTCACAATCACACCCGCACTAGCTAACCTTTGTCTAGCAGATATGATTTTGCTCATGAACATCTCGATTGAGTCAGAACCTTTCTGGAGGGTTTGAAGATTAGTCTTCAGCTGCATGAGGTTAGCTTCTGACAGTGAAGAGATTCTCTCTTGCAATGTAAGCCAAGCCTCATGTGAAAACTCACAATTCATGATTTCAGTGAAAGCATCTTCCGAGATAGTCGCAATAAGCATGTTAAGCAAAGCAGCATCTTGATCTAACCACCTTGGATACGATTCATCTGTAGACAAAGGACATGGACTGGAACCATCAAGATGACCAAGCAGATGAAAACCTTTCAGCAAGCGCTGAATTTTGACACTCCAAGACACGTAATTGGTGTCATCTAACTTCATTGACATGTAATTCGTAACATGTTTGAGGAGATCCATACAAGTAGCCATGAAGTAAATCTCAAGAAATGCAGAAAAACTAAATTTGATTCTACGTACTCGACTTAGCAAGAGATACAAGAAACACTTATCTCGTAGAATGATCAAGAATTCCGAGAATGAATCAGAACCAGAGGGAAGAGTTTGAAGAGGCGCGTTGGAGTTTGAAGAGGCACGCTCAAAGTGATCTGTAGCCGGCGAAGAACTTGAAGAAATGGAAGGATCGAAGAACTTAGAACACAAGGAGAGGCTTAAGAGAAGAAACGATGTATGCTCGGCACAATCACAATTATCAACACTATGTAGAAAATGCGCAGACGGCCAGAATCAATAGCAGCGAGCTTCACAGCTCTGATACTATCTTGGAATTGATGGTGCCATTGAAAAGGAGTTTAAGAAATAAAGAGAGGTTGAGAAACACAGAGAAGAAGATGAGAGAAAGCATATGATTCTAATCCAATTCAACTTAATTAACCTTACCTTTGCACTCTTTACAATATATACATTACACAAGCCCTAAGCCTCTAACAGCTTTACCAACAACTAACAACCCTAACTATATTGACAGTTTATGACAGCTGGGATAACAAACCTACAGCTGGGATCCTTACTAACAAAACCGTTGTAACCAACTAACCATATCATCATATCGTCTAACAAGAACCAGTAGCAGTTCCAGTCAGTGTCACCGCTGGACCAGTCTCGACATGACCTGCTGTGAATTCAGCTTGTAGGGCTCGTGCTCATGTTGTACACTTCTGCAGCACATGTCACCCTTTTTCTCCGGCCATCACAAAATCATTTCGCGCATTCCATATATACACTCCAGCACCTTTAAGTATTTAAAATATGGAAATAAGAGCTTTCATTCTCAACAGAAAATAAATAAGAAAGTAAATTGGAACGGAGAGCTGGGATAGTATTACGTACGTTGGAGAGAAAAAAAGGTTACAAATATATAGATTTTGCACAATTATTCCTTTTACTATTTAGGCTTTAATGGTTGTTTCGGAAAATTCTATCATTTACGGTTTATGATAACTTTTTTGTGAACATACAAGGACATATAATTAAATTCTGAATAAATAGGCTCCAATGAGAAAATCGACAACTCGTGACAAAAGTTCCAACACACAACAAAAAATATTCATATATATATATATATATTCACTAAATTTAAAATCCCAAAAATGTTTAAACCAAAAAATATATCGGGTGAATTGCTTATGGCTTACGATTTAGTCTCAAGTTTTGACTCCGTCCAAAACTCGAGGACTAAATCATGAGTCATACGCTCTCCCACTACCACCCCTCACTCCTCCAAAAACTTTCTTAAAATCCTAAATATTAAACGGTTAAAATCCTAGAAAACACCCATGATTACTTTAAGCACAAATAAGTAAAATTAAAATTCTAAAATATTAAGTTTACACTTCGCAATTAACAGCCTCAGCTCGTTTAGGAGAAAACAAATAAAATTCTTAAAATTAGATTTGTCCTCTATTATAATTAAGAAGAAAAAAATTAATTATTTTTCTGTGTAAATTTGCTGATGCCCACTATTATACCTTACTTTGATGCTTAACCTTGTCAAGGCATGCATACACAAATTAAACCCTAACTATATATATATGCTGGCCACTATATATAATATATATATATATATATATCTATAATAAAATAAACACATATATATATAATTATACTATACATAAAATAATGTGTGATCCATATGCTTGCTGCTATGTGAATATATATGTATAATTTTCTATTTCATCATCATTCATATACGATAGTTTCTTCGAGTTGCATCTACTAATTACAGATTATTTATGTCTAATAACTTACATGATAACATATTACTTATACAATTAGAATTGAAAATCAAAAGAACTCGATCATGTGCCTCTACAATATATAGCTACTTATTAGCTAGGATTGTGTTTCTGCTTCATTTCATGTCAATGCAATTTTTGTCTTCTGAATTCATTTTCATGATCCAAAAATGAAATTTTACTGAAATTTTTTGCTTAGATCATTGCAACGAAAAGAGCCTCGCATTAATAGGGCAGTTGGTGGTTGGGAAAGAAATTAATGAATTTTTAACTGTTACTACTATAATTAAATATATAGGTATGGTTGCTTTTGTCGTGATCCTGAATAAATGTATGTATAGTCGTTCGTTAGATTTTAGACTGTGATGGATCTTCCTTTATAATAATTAGCTCTATTTTTTATAACCCATATATCTGTCAACTCAATTTTGGAGGGGCCGTATGGATGAGGAATTGAAGGAGACATGCAGAGGCTTAAGCTAGTAGGTCTCACCTCCAAAAAATCTACCCAATAATTGAACTCGAGATCTATTCACTTATATATAAGGGCAAGCGCAAATGATGTTGTATGCCATTCATTTTAATTTCTGAGTTCATCCATTTATCTCATCATAAGCAAGCAACTCGTCATAATCCATAAGCATGGCCCTGCATGGTTTTATTGGGACTGAAATTGAAAGGATAATACTTACATCTCACTTTGGTAGGTCGGATATTCTCAAAATACGATGGCCTATTTATATAAAAAATCAGAAAGATAATACTTACATCTCACTTTGGTAGGTGGTATCTTCTCGTATCACCCTTTTAATTTATCTAATTAATTTTGTATATATATCGTAATTTGAACCGTTCATGTTCTAAATCATCATTTTAAGATCATCTCCGTAAAAATAAACAAGATTTAGTTAAGGTCGTTTAATTAGTCATTTATATATATCAAATAAATAAACACTTTTAGTAACAATTAAAATCCTCATGGCGAACCATACGTTCATTTAGTAAATACAAATGAATGGCTAAATGATCTCCAATTTGGTTAATTTTTTTGAGTAAATAATCTTGAAATAATTATTTAGGGGTTGAACGGTTTTGGTTATAATATATATATATATATATATATATATATATAATAAAAATTAGATAAATCGAAAAGGTAGTACAAGAAGGTACCACTGGGAGGGATGCAAGTATTATCCAATAAAAAATGTGAAAGTATTACAAAATATCTAAACGTGAACAATATTACAAAATTGACGATTCATTATAAAAATATTAAATAATATAAACAATAATTCATCCATTAATATTGATAATAATATAATGTAGACCTACTTTTGTCATTTTTAAAATCATCATTTCAAGATCATCTTCATAAAAAATTAACAAAATTTGAGGTCTTTTAGCCATTTATCATTATGTACAAATTAAGTAAATCAACGGTTTTGATAATAATTAAGATTTTCATGGCGAACTGTCCATTTCGTTGATACATATAAATGAGTAAATGATTTTCAATTTCATTGGTTTTTTACCTAAAGGATTTTGAAATGATTATTTATGAGTTGAATAATTTCGATTATGATATATGCATAACAACAATTAGATTAATCAAAATGGTTGTACGAAAAAATAGTCAAAATTTAGCTTTTAAATTCAAAAATGTCATTTTTTTAATAAAAAACTTTCAAATATAACAAAAAACCTACTTAGACTTTTAAATAACCTTAAAACTAAAAAAACAATATAAATCTAAATGTCTTGCATTAGCAGACTGATCACATTCCCTTCCGCTAGCTGCTCCTCCTCCCTCCCTCAACCAACATCCTTTCACATCCCTACCCATCTCCCAACATGCCATTCCTAATTAGCAATTTATGCAGAAAGATATAATGAAATATTACAGAATAATTAATCATCCAATTTATGCAGTAGGATATCATTAAATATTACCACATTAAATATTACACAACAGTTTGTAGCCCGACGGCGGTGTCCCGACGAACGTTGCCTGACGAAGGTTTGTCGGGTTTAATGTTGCCCGACGAATTTTGAACTTTGCTCGACGAATCTGTTTCGGCTTGCAAGCCTGCTTTTCCTGTAGTGATTGAAGGTCGTTTAAATATAATTAATATGTATCAAACAAATCAACAATATTATTGGTAATAATCAAAATCTTCACCCTATATATTTTTTGGTTTTAAACATTATTAATCATGGGGTTTTTTTTATACATATTCTTGAGATTTTAAATTTGCAATTGTCTTTTAGTTTTATAATTAGGCAGTGTAAGGGCAGAGTTGTCATTACCTTTTTAAGGGGAGGTGCCCTTGTATTTATAGTGGCATTGAATGTTGTAGGTGAAGCTTTTCGATGTGGGATAAATGTCCTTGATCTTAGAGCTAACACATGTCCTGGTGGTCCTGAATCCCGTGGTTGTGTTAATATGGTCGGCTAATGGACGGGTAAGGCGACCAGATCTGGTCGGCCTAGTGGCTTTTGGTGTATTTTGTCTAAGGTTGTGTTGGCTTTTGGTGTCTTTTGGTTAATTTTTTTGAGTAAATAATCTTGAAATAATTATTTAGGGGTTGAACGGTTTTGATTATAATATATATATATATATATATATATATATATATATATATAATAAAAATTAAATAAATCGAAAAGGTAGTACAAGAAGGTATCACTGGGAGGGATGCAAGTATTATCCGATAAAAAATGTGAAAGTATTACAAAATATCTAAACGTGAACAATATTACAAAATTGACGATTCATTATAAAATATTAAATAATATAAACAATAATCCATCCATTAATATTGATAATAATATAATGTAGACCTACTTTTGTCATGTTAATTAAACTTTATATGTATCCAATAATTCATCCAAGGGAATAAGGGATGTCATATATATAGTATTTTGAATTGTTCTCTGTACCATACAAAACCCTAATGGAGTCGCCTGATTAACAAAACTTACACTAATTAAGTTGATCAACACATTACACATGTGAAGCATGTAAAGCATGCCAAGATTAGAAGAGCAACAATTCAATGTAATAATATCTTGTGTCGGTCGGTCATATAGCATTATACAACTTCACCTTTCAAAATGCTGTAAAGTCTATATATTTAATCCACCATATTATATGGGGTCCAATAATAATTCTTTGCCAAATTCAAGCTAAATTCTAGCTAGTTAAGTTGTTGGAAAGTTATTTTAGCAAATTGCTTTAGAAAAATTTACTCTGTGTTATCTATTTTGATAAATCTCAAATATTTTATTATTTGTTCCAAATTAAATATTTGAATATCCTCAATTTACAACAGCATTGTACATAATATAACGTTAATATCCCTAGAAAAAGCAATGAATATATTCAATTTTCCAAAACAATTTGAAATTTCAAATCAAATGACAAAAAACAATGAAGAAGAATAGAAAATAGAGACATTTATGTTGATAAATGGCAATTGGGAAAAGAAAACCACAATCTCAAATCTCATATCGCAATTAATGAACCCAACACAGACTTAGGGAGATAGCAATTCCTATTCTATCACCTCTTTGATAAATCTCAAATTTTAATCAATGAACCCAACGTAAATTTGGGGAGATAGCAATTCCTACTTTCTCTCTCTCCTTTGATAAATGTAGGAATTGAGAATTCCAAAATATCAAAATTTTAAAATGAAGAATGGAATAAGGACTCTGTTGGAGCCCTATTTTATTTAAAAATCCCCAAATTGAGTAAAAAATATGTTTTGACTCTTTTGGAGATGCTCTTATATATCTAATAAAACTAGCTTGATTTAGGAAGATTTGATGAAATTGAGTACAGTCATGCAAGTGTTCATATGTTTCCATAATTAATAATTGCCAATGATCAATATATATATATAATTGAAGGCTTAAATGTCTCACCTGCTTCTTCAACAATTAACTGAATATCACCCACTTCAACAGTACTAGTAACACTTGTATTTAAGGGCATCCCCAAACCCACAACTCCACAAGTTATTGCTTACCATTCTGTCTCATAATTAGCCTCATATAGCAGCCTGCAGCTTCATTTCTGAGTTTGCTGTTTCCACTTTCCACCACAAACATGGCCTTGCACGGTTTTATAGGGACTGAAATTGAACTGAAGACACCTGCTGATAAGTTGTACAACATCTTCAAGAGCGAGGCACACCACCTCCCCAAGATCAACACTTCTGGTCATATCCAAGGAGTTGATGTCCATGAAGGAGACTGGGAAACTCACGGCTCCATTAAGATATGGCAATATACAATAGGTAACTCCATCTCATTATATATCTATGTTAATTAGCTCGATTATATCGCCTGAAAATTAAGATAGTTAATTAAGTTTCACCTATAATATGAATTTAATGATGATATATAGAGAGGTTTATTAATTATGTGTAGGGGATGAAGTCGGGGTATTCAAGGAGAAGGTGGAGTTGGACGATGAGAATAAGGCCGTGACTCTTGTTGGATTGGAGGGAGTAATGTTCAAGGAGTATAAGGTGTTCAAGGGGACCTATAAATTCATTCCAAAGGGTGAAGGCTCCATTGCCAACTTGACCCTCCATTATGAGAAGCTGAGTGAGGATGTTGCACCCCCAGAAAGATACATTCCTTTGATGGTTAACCTGGTCAAGGATCTTGATGCTCACTTTGTCAACAAGGCATAAACAAAACAAAACAAAAGCATGCATGCAGTGCGTGGAATTATAATATATTAATTCATAAAACTATATTTGGACCGATATGATATATAATCATGTTAAAGTCGATCAATACTTATATGTATTTTATTGCGTGTTTAATTAATTTGTTAATTTGGTTACACAAGTAGTAAAAATGCATGCTTTGTTGTGTAAGTTTGTAACAAATGTCAAGGGATCTGTCCTAAATATATGTGATATATTGTGATCGATGTATTTATTATATATGGTTATCACATATATAAAATAAAGACTCTGGTGTGCTTCTTTCCTAAATCATTCATGCATCTCTTCTATGGAGATCTTCGTAAAAAATCACTAAAAACGAAATATATCAATTAGTCACCAATTAAATTAATTAGCTAGAAGGTAATTTTATTTTGTTAGAAAGAAGGTAGTTATTATTCTAGTTTCTATTATTCTAGTTTCTTGAAACAACTATGTTTATTAATTAATTTATTATTTCATTACAAAAGATGGTAAGAGATATTATCCAAATACATTGCGTAATAGGGATTCATATATTTTTTTTGGCAACAAGAATACTTCAATTATAAACGAATCAAAATGTTTACATCTAACGCCAGAGTATCAAATAACGAGTCGGCTCTAAGCCTTCCCATTTGTGGACACCGCCCATACGTCTAGCAAATGAAGCAATCAGATGTGCCACTCCATTACACACGCGAGGACAAAAATGAAAACTAACTGACTCAAACCGAGTCCTAAGAGCTAGAATATAAAAAACAATACTAGCAATACTCACCTTCACGGCAGACCGACGAAGCAGTGCGTCCACCAAAACTTTGGAGTCAGTTTCGATCTCCAATTTCCCGGCTCGAACTGCCAAAGCCTCTGCTTGGAGGCTTGAAGCACATAGAAGATCGCCTTCTGCTCCACCCAGCTCGAAGCAGCCCAGATAAGAACGCACCCACACTTCCCCGTCGAGTTGCGGCCACCCACGCCCCGTCACAGTTCAACTTGAACTGTCCAAACGGTGGACGCTGTTGGTTTCTGGAGCTCAGGCCAATCGGAGACGAAATTGCAAGCTTCATGTATGCTCTCAACACAGAACTTTGATGAAATCGATTTGGATTAGGCTAGAATTGAATTAGTTGTGTTTAGTTTTAGGATTGAATCCTTCGGGTGATGAACTTTGTTAAATTTCTGCAACAATACTATGATATCGTTTTGCACACCAAGTGTTTGATAATTTGCTTATTTGAATTTCTGAATTGGAATCTCTCAGCTGTGACTGAGATTGATTGCTTCAATTAGTTCTTAGAGATTACAGATTGCACACACATATATCTCACTCATTCTACAATCTGTTAGTGTAATGACACTATGATGTCATCCACACACTCTCACGGTTACACAGCCACCTTGCTCTACAAGCAAGACTCACACACATCTCATTTTCTGTTACACCGTTTTACACATCACACAAACACACACTCAGCTGACATGTAGTCCAGCTCAGCTGCTGCCTTACCAGCTAGCAGTGAACCATTGGACAGCTTAAAGTCCAACAGTCCCTCCTAAGCTGTTCACTAGTTTCACTCCTAGTAAACTTCTTAGATAATTAAACCTATCCTTAGGTAGTGCCTTAGTAAATACATCATCTATTTGTTCCTCTGACTTACAGTAGAACATATCCACCTCACCTGATTGAATTGCTTATCTGATGAAGTGAAAACGTCTGTGAATGTGCTTTATTTTCTGGTGGAAAGCAGGGTTCTTTGACATGGCTATAGCAGACGTATTGTCACACATAATAGGAGTAGGTTCAATTTGCTCTTCTTCAAAATCTTCTAGTACAAACCTCAGCCATCTTGCTTGTGTTGTTGCTTCTGAAGCACTCACATATTCTGCTTTTGTAGTAGATAGTGCTACATTGTGCTGCTTTACTGATGCCCACGAAAACACTCCACTCCTTAGAGAAAATGCATACCCAGATGTACTCCTCATATCATCCAAGCTTCCACTCCAGTCACTGTCACAGTACCCAATTAGAGTAGCTTGCATTCCCTTCTCATACTCAATATCATAGTTAACAGTACCCTGAATGTACCTCAACACTTTTTTGGCTGTGCCAAAATGCTTCTTAGTAGGATTGTGCATAAACATAGCAAGTAGACTAGCATCAAACATTATATCAAGTATGGTAGCAGTGAAATAGAGAGTAAGCTACCTACCATTTGTCTGTAGATCATCTCATATGCAGCTTCTGAACCATCCTCCTTGCTTAGTCTGTCATTGGTTGCCAATGGGGTGCTAACTGGCTTACAATCTTTTTGACCAAACTTCTCAATTAGAGTCAGTGCATATTTCTTCTGTTGAATGAAGATATATTTACTGGTTTGAATCACTCCCATGCCTAGGAAATGGTGTAGGAGACCCAAGTTTGTCATCTCATACTTTCCCATCATGTCCTGCTTGAAACTTGCAATCATTTCTTCACTATTTCCAGTGTAGATGATGTCATCTATATAGATATATACTATGAGTACTTCATTGTCATGATTTAACTTCATGTACAATGTAGCCTCACTAGGATTTCTCTGGAATCCACAGAACAGTAGATAGGAGTCTATTTTTCCATACCATGCTCTAGAAGCTTGTTTCAAACCATAGAGGGCCTTTCTAAGTTTGTACACCTTCCCTTCTTCACTTTTCACTTCAAAACCATCTGGCTGATCCACATAAACTTCTTCTTCTAATACACCATTTAGGAAGGCTGATTTAACATCAAGCTGATATAAGCACCATTTCTTCTGTGTAGCTACTGCAATCAAGGTTCTTATTGTATCTAACCTTGCAACAGGTGCAAATGTTTCATTATAATCAATCCTATGCTTCTGTGCATACCCTTTACCTACAAGTCTTGCCTTGTGTTTCAGAATCGATCCATCTAAGTTCAGCTTGGTTTTGTACACCCATTTAACTCCAATCACTGGTTTATCAGATGGCATGTTAACCAACTCCCAGGTTGAGTTCTTCTCAGTCATTTCAATCTCATTCTCCATTGCTCTCTTCCATGCATTGTCTTTAACTGCTTCTTCAAAGCTTTCAGGCTCAACAATAGTTAGGTTACATCTAGCATATATGTCCCCTATATTTCTCATTTTCACTGGAGTATTCCCAGATTCAAATGATGGTCCTGAGGATGAGATACTGCTAGGACTTGATTGTGAGTCCTGTGCTTGTAGATATGGTTCTTGAACCATAGGAATTTAAGCTTCAATCTTAGTGTCAATTCCACTTGGAATATGAACTCTGACTTCTACATTCGCTTCCCAACTCCACATTGTCTTCTCATTGAAAGTCACAGTCCTAGAAATCACAATCTTCTTGGTTTCCAGGTTGTAGACTCGATATCCTTTCTCACAACTCCTATAGCCTACAAATACACCTTTTTGTAGCTGTTTCATCCAGCTTCTGTCTTAGTTGGGTTGGCACATGAGTATAACACATAGAACCAAACACTCTCAAGTGTTTCACACTT
This sequence comes from Oemleria cerasiformis, assembly GCA_037349345.1. Lineage (NCBI taxonomy): Eukaryota > Viridiplantae > Streptophyta > Magnoliopsida > Rosales > Rosaceae > Oemleria > Oemleria cerasiformis. The sequence continues at coordinate 10,995,060 of JAZGTL010000031.1, forward strand.
GGTTTCCTCCCACTGTACACCTCAAATGGTGTCTTCTTTAGAACAGCCTTTGTAGGACATCTGTTAAGAAGATAGACTGCTGTATTAACAGCTTCAGCCCAAAAATGATATGGCATTTTCTTGTCATGTAGCATTGACTTTGCCATTTCAACAATTATTCTATTCTTCCTTTCTGCAACTCCATTATGTTGTGGTGAGTATGCCACAATAAGCTGCCTTTCTATTCCCATTTCTTCATAGAAATTGAGAAACTCTTGTGATGTGAACTCACCTTCTCTGTCACTTCTTAACATCTTGATCTTGTTCTCAGTTTCTAATTCAATCATTGCCTTGAACTTCTTGAATGCATTGAACACACCAGACTTGTGTTTTAGAAAGTAAACCCAACACATCCTAGAATGATCATCAATAAATATTAGGAAATACTTGTTCCCCCCCTGTCAGGACCCGTCCCGAATTTCCCCTCGAAATCCGAGAAGGACCCTGATCCCATTTGACAACCTAAGGAAAGGTTCCAAAAATACCCTTCAATCCTTACAAATATAATATGACCAACTTCACCTGTCAGACAAAGGATTCAAAACACTCAACATTTCCAACAAATAATGACCATCCAATTAAAATATAATATCAGAGTGTCTAGGTAGGATATATAGTACAATTTAGATATCCTACTCGAAGTTTAAATACACTGTGCAGCTGAAATACTAATGCCTCCGCCTCATAAGAAGTGCCCGCGTCAACTCAACTGTCTGTAGGGGATTTAAACACAAAAGTTGTGAGTGAACAAAAATAAATGTTTAAAAATCGTTTTCCGAGGAAATCTTACATTTTTCCCCCTCCACTTATAAAACCATGCATGCATCACATAAAACAGTTTATGATAATAAAACATCAGCAAATCACTGGAATTCCATTTCTCTTTAAAACCACTTAGTTGGACCCACGCAAAATCGGTATAATGAAAACACATCGTGGTCCACCGTTTGGTTTGAAAATCATCCTCAAAAGAGTTTAAAATCATTTATTTCGACATGGACACATAAAATATCAAATCCACTATTCCCGGCATATCCACTAGCCACTAGGGTATCCCTTGGGGTGTGCTAGCCCTGTACTACAACTCTGTACTATGCATAGACAGCCTCGCAACCGGCGGATCAAAACTCCTCGATGCTAGAGTTGGAGCCCTCAACGAACCAGCAGAGCAAAACCCTCGACGCTAGTCGGAGAAACAGTAACCATCGGGATAGAAAACTAGTGAAAACCAATTCTTTGAAAAATCACCAATTATATTGGAGGTTCATCGGGTTCACCGCTGACAGCGGATCATGGCCTTGGATCCTGTCCCCCCTCAAATTGGTATTGTTTATATTGGAGGTTCACCGGGTTCACTGCCAACAGTGGATCCTGACCTCGGATCCTGGCCCCCCTCAAATAGTTCAACCCAAAATCATGGACTTAATAATTACCACGTCAAAATGATATCAAAACCGAGTCCAAAAACCATGTCATTTCTCAAAACACACTTTCACTGAAATATTAGAAAATATGTGTCCAACAATCATTTCTCAATTATGAAAATTCAATGCAACAATACATAACAATATTTAAACAAAGATACATTGATGCATGCATTACAGTTTATAAACCAAAAGTCCACTCACCACCTGTCCAAGCAAGCTCAATCCCGACTTGTTTGTCCCTCCGAGGTTCCTAGAGCAGTATTGCCAATCAATAACAACAATTGGGATTATCGGCTAGTAATAAGACTCTTATATAACAACTCCCTAAGCCCCAGGATACCCACCTACGCTGCCCTAGAAAACGCAGCCACTTCGGACGCCCAAAACTACCTCTAAACGATGTCCGATCAACCTGAAACCTGCTCCAACAGATCCGGAACATCAAAAACTAGTTGCCTCGCATCACCGTGAACTCAGAATCGACCCTACGCGCCACCACGCGCCGGTGGAAGGCTGGACCAGGCGCCCACGCACCGCCACGCCGGTCACGCGTCTGCTACAGTACCTACGTGCCTGGACCGGTCCAACCCGCCCTAACTCAGACTAACCCGGTCCAACTCAACCCGATCGGTTCACTCAACCGGACCGATTTAACTCGACCTAACCGGGTCTGACTCGACCCGACTGATCACCGGTGACTCGTCAGAGAAGACGACCGGACCACCGTTGTCGTCACCGGAGTCTGGCCGGAGAAGATGACCGGACCACCGCCTCCGTCGCCGTCTGGGTCGCCGAAATTCTCCTTTTCCGGCCGATCCAAGCTTTTTCCTAACTTCTTCAAAACTCAACCATTTTTCAGAAAATTTAAGTCTAAATCTATCTACTCGAACTCAAGAATCCAAATATGACCTCAAAACATCAAACCCGTACCTGTACTAGCCAAAAAAATCGATCGGAATGTCCGATTCTTCCTATACTCGGCCTGACGCCTCCCGTAGTCCTCTCCTTCGATGATTTGTACGGTTGTGATCGTGGGAAGGAGTAGAATCCGATTAGTGGAATAGAAATGGAAGTTTATGCCTTGAATCAAACTTGGAATTTGTGAGTTTTGGGTGTAAAAGTCGCACACGGGTTCGGGGTGGTCTGTGTGATTCAGAGAGAAAGATGAGAATGAGAATGAGATTTGTAGCTGCATGCAGGGCAATATCACCGGTCAGGTGACCATGTTTTTCTCGGTCAACTATCTTCATCTCTATGATTTGATGCCACAGAGAATAATTATTCTCATCCAGTTTGATACCGGTAGAGAAATTGGAGGTGTCACTCTGCAACGTGACAATCTGTGTTATGGATACCAAGGATTGATCATTGGTTACCGATCCAACAACGTTAGCCATGATTTTTGTTGCGGCAGTGTTTTTACCGCTGGAGGGATTTTGCCACGGAATGGGTGGTTTCTGTGGAAGAGTTTAGTTGCGGGAGGGTGTTGTCGCGAAAGGTTTTGGCTGCAGAAAGGGTTTGGCTGCGGAAAGTTTTGGTTGCGGAAGGTTTTGGCTGCAGAAGGTTTATTTTATTTTTTGTCTTTTCTCTCTCTGCGGAAGGTTTCACGAAGTCGCAGTGGATGATGCACCCGAATGCGAACCTCGAAGGTGGCGATCAGTGAGGCTGAGTATGGTGGCGACCGGTGAGGCTGAGTTTGGGACGGAACGGTAGGGGTCGGTGAGTGTGTGATCTCAGTCCGGTCGGTGATGGTGAGGTTGTGCTGAGGTGGTGCTGTTCAGTCCAGTCGGGCGCAGTCGTTATGTGGTGTTTCGCGGAGGCTGCAATCAAGGCTTCCGTGGTGGTCGCACTGGTGCTTACCGGCTGTGGTTATGGCTCCTGTTATGTTGTGTTTGCGTCAGGCTAAAGTGGGGGTGCAGAGGTAGTGGGGCAGCGTGGTGCCGTCTGTGGGAAGGTAGTGGTGCGGCGGAAGTCTTCGGTTTCTAGGGTTTATGCGGGAATGTTTATGCGCCTGAAAGTAGTGGTGCGGCTAGAGCACAATAATGATTTCTAGGGTTAGTGCAAGAGACAGCCATGATCGACTGCTCTGATACCATATCAGATTGGGTGAGAATTCTCTTATAGTTATTTATTTCAATAGGAAAGTTACATATATATATATATATATATATACAGAGTCTAGGAATGTTACTATGGACCTAATTAGTGGACTGAGTTTAATTATGAATATACAGCTCATTGACATTAACAAGCCTTAGCTCCTTTAGGGGAAAATAGATCAAATTAGCATTCTTAAAAACTAGGTTTGTCTTCTATTATAAGAAGAAGAAAAATTAATTATTTTTCTATGTAAATTTGGTTATAATTGTGTCTTTAAAATATAATTTTCGATCTAAGACTGTGATGGATGATAAACTAAATTATCTAAAAATGCTAGCTTGATTTAAGAAGATTTGATGAAATTGACAGCCATGCAAGTGGTCATATCTCTCCATTTAAATATCACCAATGATCAATATATAACTGAAGGCTTAAATATGTCTCACCTGCATTTTAAACAATTAACTTCCCCAATTCAATATCACCCACTTGATCAAGTCTTCAACAGTACTAGTAACACTTGTATTTAAGGGCAACCCCAAACCCACAGCTCGACCCACAAGTTATTGCTTACAATATATTGTGTCTCATAATTATTAGCCTCATATAGCAGCCTGCAGCTTCATTTCTGAGTTTGCTGTTTCCACTTTCCACCACAAACATGGCCTTGCACGGTTTTATAGGGACTGAAATTGAACTGAAGACACCTGCTGATAAGTTGTACAACATCTTCAAGAGCGAGGCACACCACCTCCCCAAGATCAACACTTCTGGTCATATCCAAGGGGTTGATGTCCATGAAGGAGACTGGGAAACTCACGGCTCCATTAAGATATGGCAATATACAATAGGTAACTCCATCTCATTATATATCTATGTTAATTAGCTCGATTATATCGCCTGAAAATTAAGATAGTTAATTAAGTTTCACCTATAATATGAATTTAATGATGATATATAGAGAGGTTTATTAATTATGTGTAGGGGATGAAGTCGGGGTATTCAAGGAGAAGGTGGAGTTGGACGATGAGAATAAGGCCGTGACTCTTGTTGGATTGGAGGGAGTAATGTTCAAGGAGTATAAGGTGTTCAAGGGGACCTATAAATTCATTCCAAAGGGTGAAGGCTCCATTGCCAACTTGACCCTCCATTATGAGAAGCTGAGTGAGGATGTTGCACCCCCAGAAAGATACATTCCTTTGATGGTTAACCTGGTCAAGGATCTTGATGCTCACTTTGTCAACAAGGCATAAACAAAACAAAACAAAAGCATGCATGCAGTGCGTGGAATTATAATATATTAATTCATAAAACTATATTTGGACCGATATGATATATAATCATGTTAAAGTCGATCAATACTTATATGTATTTTATTGCGTGTTTAATTAATTTGTTAATTTGGTTACACAAGTAGTAAAAATGCATGCTTTGTTGTGTAAGTTTGTAACAAATGTCAAGGGATCTGTCCTAAATATATGTGATATATTGTGATCGATGTATTTACTATATATGGTTATCACATTATAAAATAAAGACTCTGGTGTGCTTCTTTCCTAAATCATTCATGCATCTCTTCTATGGAGATCTTCGTAAAAAATCACTAAAAACGAAATATATCAATTAGTCACCAATTAAATTAATTAGCTAGAAGGTAATTTTATTTTGTTAGAAAGAAGGTAGTTATTATTCTAGTTTCTATTATTCTAGTTTCTTGAAACAACTATGTTTATTAATTAATTTATTATTTCATTACAAAAGATGGTAAGAGATATTATCCAAATACATTGCGTAATAGGGATTCATATATTTTTTTTGGCAACAAGAATACTTCAATTATAAACGAATCGAAATGTTTACATCTAAAGCCAGCTGGGCACTACCGGTTTAACATTTAGGAAGATGATAGGAATCCTTCAATGATCTCTCCTCTAATTTCATATCAAGTATGAATCTTGGTTGCTACCAGGTTACTGTCATTTTTATATAGTTTGAACTGCGAGTCTCTATATTAACCTTCTGCATTTACTCGCATTTATTAGAATGATGGCCATTAGATTAATCTAGTGAATATATTTAATGTAAGCTATAACAATTACATTAAACTAAAATTTTAAGATTGCACCATATCACTTCCATTTTTTTTAACTCTAAGATTGCACCATATCCCTTCGAATTAATAAAAATAAAATTTTGCAACAGCCATGACGGACTCAACACTTCCAGCCACCCATACATTCTCTTCCCTAAACCCTAAACCCTAAAGTATCAGGTTATTAACCATCAAAAAGAAATTAGCCATAAGAAAGAAACAAAACTAGGTAAGGATTTGAATCCAAAACATCATAAGTTACCCAATAATCATAATTGGAGGAATTTTTTTGATTTTGAGTTATCGACTAAACATCATAGAAGATCATCTTAGTCGGAATTTTTTCAGGGTAATCCAAAACATCATAGTCGGAGGAATTTTTTTGATTTTCATCCGTGCTTGCAAGAGGCATTTCGGCCCTCCACAAGTGGTTTATTTTTTATATTAATCCTTTACCAATATGAATTACCTCAATAATAAAATGTGCCAACATATATCTTTTATAACTAGCACGGGATGATAATTGTCTTTTTGTTTATATTTTAAATTTTAAATTTGACAATTTGTTTGATTGGGAGTTGTGGGAGGTAGTTTTTTTTTATTTTTTTTTTAAATGTGTAGGGTAAGAGAGTTTTCTCCTCTTTTTAAAAAATTTATTTTCTAAAATTTAATAATGTAGAGTTTGTGTTTTACAATTATACCCTTAATTCATATGTTTTTTGTGTTTCACCTTTTATATTAGCAAAGGGTGTTTTTGGAAAGCAAAATGTATCACCAAATTAACCACCATCTTGGCTTTATATTAATAGAGATACTAGACTCATGCATCTGCGTACGCGTGTATACATTAATTATTTTTATTTTGAATTTATTTTTTGTAATTTTTAGAACTAAGAAGAAATGAAAAGAAAAATTCAAAAAAAAAAAAAGAGTGTTGGAGTAACTACCCACCCATCCACTAAAATGTTTATTTTTTAATTTTTAAAAATTTAAATATTGCTTTGGGATAGTCGTGGTGCTTGTTGCTCAGGTGCTCGAACTGTTGGAATTTTGCTGTTAACAAAGAAAGGATTCAAGATGAAGAAAGAGATGATTGAGGAGAGTATAGTATAGGAAGAAAGAGATGAAGTATAATTCCTGCTTCTTTTATATTTTCACACTTACACATACATACAATTCTTCAATACTTATATAGGGATTATTTACAGCAAGTAACAAGTTCTTGCAGTGCATGACAGCTAGGGATAGTTAACTGATTAAGATAACTGTAGAAACTAACCTTCAGCTAAGGGAGGAGAGACCTAACAACCTAACTGAATCTGTTGAATACTAACAATCAAGCTATCTAACTAACTATCAATACAGCTAGCTAATCAGGACAACTAACAGCTAACCATATCATTCTATATCATTCAACAGCCTCCCTCAATCTGATGCTGGAGTCCCGAAGCATGAGATTGTCCCGATAAAACTCAAACCGAGGCGTGTGCAGCCCATGAGTCATAACATCAGCTAGCTGGTCCTGAGAGGAGACATGCGCCAAGTGAAGATCTTTACGTTGAATCCGCTCACGAACGAAATGCACGTCGATCTCAACGTGTTTAGTACGGCCATGAAAGACTGGATTATGGGCCATCTGAATAGCCGAGACACTATCGCACCAGATCAGAGGCGAACAAGCAAGAGGAAGATGAAGCTCAGCCAACAGGCGAGTTAGCCACTGTAGTTCACAAGCAGTGTTGGCAAGAGCCCGATACTCCGCCTCGGCAGAAGAGCGAGATACGGTGGTCTGCTTGTTGGCACCCCACGAAATGGGATTGCGACCAAGAAAGACAATATGACCAGAAGTCGAACGGCGAGTATTGGGATCACCACCCCAATCAGCATCGGAGAAGGCGCGAAGACGAAGCGTGCCAGAGACATAACGGAGACCAAAGGCCATAGTACCCTTTAGATAGCGAAGGATACGCTTGACAACCATCATGTGAACGTCCGTGGGAGCATGCATGAATTGACACACAGTATTAACAGCAAAAAAAATATCCGGGAGGCTAAACGTCAAGTATTGTAGAGCACTAACCATGCTCCGATAAAGAGTGGGATCGGAAAGCAAGAGGCCATCAGTAAGCAGTAACTTAGTGTTAGGAACCAAAGGAGTAGAAACAGGACTGCAATTAGACATCCCAACCTTACTCAGAAGCTACCGGGTATACTTGCTTTGATTAATAAACAAACCATTGGTGTGAGAACGCACATGGAGACTAAGGAAATAGGACATAGCCCCGAGATCCTTCATGTCAAACTCAGTGCCCAAGGCACGAATCAAACGGGTCATCGCAGCAGGATCATTCCCAGTTACGATGATGTCATCGACATATAGCAAAACAATAAGAAGAACCGATCCCTGATGAAGAACAAATAAGGCATAATCAGAAAGAGATTGAACAAACCCCAAAGTAAGCATATGACCAGTAAACCGAGCGTTCCAAGCGCGATGTGCCTGCTTCAGGCCATAAAGAGACTTTTCCAACTTGCACACATTAGAAGGAGAGTGAGAATCAACAAAACCCGGAGGTTGGTCCATGTAAACCTCTTCATGAAGAACACCATGTAGAAAAGCATTTTTGACATCAAGCTTCCGTAAAGGCCAATTGAAGTGAACGGCTAAAGCAAGAATGAGCCGCACTGTGGTATGCTTGACAACCAGACTGAAAGTTTCATCATAATCAATCCCAGCCTCTTGGAGATAACCCTTAGCAACCAGGCGTGCCTTGTGAGCCATCTTCTTGGCGCTTTAACTTGAATACCCACTTACACCCAATAACACTACGATGAGCGGGTAATGGAACCAATCGCCAAGTGTGTTGTTGCTGGAGAGCAGAAAATTCCTCGTGCATGGCGTGACACCACTCAGGAACTTGGGAAGCTTGTGTATAGGTCACTGGCTCAAGAAGAGGACCAACCGAGGAGGTGACGTGCAAAGCAAGAAAGCCACGACGCCTAGGTCTGGAGATTCCATTTTTAGACCGAGTGACCATAGGATGGGAAGAAGGCACGTCAGAGAGAGCAGGAGATGAAACATGAACAATCATGTCAACCACCAAGTCAATAGAGGGCGTGGAGCCAGTAGAGGCATGAGCAAGAGCGGATGGAGAGCCTGAAGCCATAGAGACTGGAGATGACGATGGGGAATGATCCACAGGATGCACAGAAGTAGACCCCGATCCAGCAGGAGAGGGAACCCTGCCAAGTGGAGAACAAGCAGTATACAATGGAGTACAACTAGGATGGTTCACCAAGCCATGATCATGTGCGAAGGATGTGTTCATGGATGCATGAGAGGAATCAAAAGGGAACTGACTCTCATCAAATACAACATGGCGAGACACAAAGGTTTTCTTGGAGGGAATATGATAACACATATATCCTTTATAATCAAGAGTGTAACCTGCAAAGACACATTGGGCAGTCCGGGGTTCAAGTTTGTGACTAGTATAGGGTCGGAGAAAAGGGTAACATGCACACCCAAAAGGTTTTAAAAACCGTAAAGAAGGATAAGAACCAAAAAGCAGAAAATAGGGAGAGCTCATATGAAGAACATCAGTTGGCATACGATTGATAAGAAAATTGGCAGTGGAACAAGCATGAAACCAAAAAGAAGGGGGCATATAAGCTGTTTGTAGCAAGGTAATGGTAGTTTCAATGAGATGTCGATGTTTTCTCTCATCAAGCCCGTTTTACTGTGGTGTATAAGGACAAGACTTGAAATGAAGAATGCCTTTAGACATAAAGAACTCAGTCATAGCTTTGTTAACAAACTCACCTCCGCCATCACTTTGGAATACGTTTATAGATTTTTCAAAGAAATTAAGAACATATGAGTAGAATTTCACAAAAGTAGAGTAAACATCTGATTTATGCATTAAAGGATAAATCCAAGTGTAGCGAGTACAATCATCAATGAAGAGAACATAGTATTTATGACAAAGAAGAGAAGGACAGGGACTAGAACCCCAAACATCCGAATGAACTTTAGCAAAAGGGTGAGAAGTCCTATTGACAGAAGCAGAAGATGGCAATCGAGATACTTTGCCTTGAAGACAAGGTTGACACACATGGGAAGTTAACTCATGAGTGCAAGTGATTTGAGCTTGGGCAAGCATAGTAGAAAGAACAGCATGGGCAGGATGACCAAGTCGCCGGTGCCATAGTGAAGAGGGTACTGTCTTGCCTACACAAGCAATAGATGATAAGTGAGGAGACGAAGAAGATGAAGATAAAGACTTAGGAAGGGGATATAAACCACTAACACTAGGAAGTGTGTACAGAGTCCTCCCCGAGTGATCCTGAATACGAAGAGAGTGAGCATCAAAAAGCATTTGACAACCATTATGCAAACAAAATTTTTGCACAGAAAGCAGATTATGAACAAGACGAGGTACATGATACACATCCTTCAATTGAAAAGCATGATCGATAATAGGCAAGGTAAGAGAACCAACACTAGCTATAGGAAGAACATCTCCATTACCAACTGAAATACCTGATTTAGAGGGACAAGCGTGAGCTTGTTGTAAGTGAGAATCATCAGAGATCATGTGATTCTTGGCACCAGTATCAGCGAGCCAGAAGTTAGGATCATTGAACTCAAAAACAGGAGTAGCTGAATAGGCATGAGATTGAGTACCAGGTGGAGTAGACACTTCAAAATGGCCCCGTTGTGAGCACTCCAAGGCCTCATGGCCAGGAATCTTACATAGTTGACACACAGGAGATGGGAGAGCTTGCATGTACTGAGGGGAAGCCCCTAAAACACCAGGATTTGTGTGACCAGGCGACTGTTGAGGTTGCTGTAGTGGCTGTGAAAAGTAAGGATTGAGGCCATAGGATTGATTACCACCGTTAGAATAGCCATAGTTTTGTTGAGAACCTTGATTATAACCAGAAAATTGAGGATAGCCATGATTAAACCCACGATTATAACCTCCACGATTACCCCTGTTGTTGTTGTTCCAATTGTTGTTCCAGTTGTTATTCCATAGTCCTCGACCATTATTCCACCGACCTCGACCTCTATTGTTGTTCCAATTATTAGAACCTCTCCCTTGCCAATTCGAGTTATTCCAACCCGTACCTCCCGATTGAGGTGTGGTAGTTACATTCAAGGATTCACTTTGAGAACCTTGACCTTCTTTAGTAGCCACCATTGCGGTAAGCAAGGATTGGTGTGAAGCAAGTTGTGTTGCAACTTTGGTAAGGTCTGCTTCTTCAACTAGAAAAAGAGTCCGAAGCTCAGTAAGAGTAACAGGAATTGGCCGCGCCCGAATGTGAGACTTAAAGGGATGATAATCAGATGGCAAGCCATTAAGTGTGATCAAGATTACATCTTTGTCAGACACAGGCACACTTGCACTAGCCAATCGTTGTCGAGCAGACCGAATCTTACTCATGAATGTCTCAACAGAATCAGAACCTTTTTGGATGGTCTGAAGATTGGTCTTCAGCTGCATGAGGTTAGCTTCTGACAAAGAAGAGAAACATTCTTGTAGTGTAAGCCAAGCCTCACGTGAGGATTCACAGTTCATTATTTCAGTGAAAGCATCTTCAGATATTGTTGCAATCAGAACATTAAGTAAAGCAACATCAATATCAACCCAATTTTGAAACGATGCATCAGTAGACAAAGGACACAGACTAGAACCATCAAGATGACCAAACAGATGGAAACCTTTCAGCAAACGCTGAATCTTAATACTCCAAGACACATAATTGGTATCATCTAGCTTCATAGACATGAAGTCCGTGACATGTTTAAGAAGATCCATACCAATAGTCATGACGAAACAAAAGGCACAAAAACATATAAACTCAGTATTGCGTACTCGACTAGCAAGAGATGCAAGAAACACTTATCTTGCAGAAGATCTCAACGTGAGAGATCCAGACAGTGAGAAGAAAGAACGCCCGAAGAATCGGATTTCAAAGGAAGAAAGAACACCATAGGCTAATCACGATCTCAAATATATTTGCACAGGAAGCACCAGATTCAATTAGCTGCGAGCATTCATAGCTCTGATATCATGTTGAAATTTTGCTGTTAACTAAGAAAGGATTCAAGATGAAGAAAGAGATGATTGAGGAGAGTAGAGTATAGGAAGAAAGAGATGAAGTATAATTCCTGCTTCTTATATATTTTCACACTTACACATACATACAATTCTTCAATACTTATATAGGGATTATTTACAGCAAGTAACAAGTTCTTGCAGTGCATGACAGCTAGGGATAGTTAACTGATTAGGATAACTGTAGAAACTAACCTTCAGTTAAGGGAGGAGAGACCTAACAACCCAACTGAATCTGTTGAATACTAACAATCAAGCTATCTAACTAACTATCAATACAGCTAGCTAATCAGGACAACTCACAGCTAACCATATCATTCTATATCATTCAACACGAACAAGCTCTCAACGTTGGATTTAATCTCAACCTCGGCCTCCAATCTCTCTAAACGATCAAAGCCATTTTCTTAAACACAATATTATTGAATTAATTATATATGCTATATATATGCTCTCCTTCTTATATATAGAGCATACAGCGGGTGAGGGAAAAATGTGTGAAAATGTGAAAGAAACCAAAGTCTATATTTTAAAGTTGCACAACCTTATAAGGACTTACAAGAAGTTGGGCCTCTCCCCTATTGTCAATTGGTTTTGGGGCAAAATCTCAAATTCTTTCATGGTATCAGAGCATTTTATCTCACGTATAAAACTTAACAGTCACACGTGCTCCATATTACCTAATATGAGCTATCCACGTACCCCTTCCAGAATATCTTTTCATTATGAGTTAGATGGATTGAATTAATTTCTCACCACAACTTGTTTTTTGGATACAATTTCTCACCACTACTTTAAATTCACACTGTTTATTATGGCTATCTTTAATAACTGCCAGCACCATGGAGCAAATTAATAATTGTAGATATATGGACAAAGAAAGAATTATTGAGTTATCTTTTTTCATATAGAAAGAGATTTGAAGTGTTGTTGTGTCGGGTGTACGAGGATTTGTGTTGATATGGTTGTCGCAAATCTAGTATGTATGATATGGATTTCTGTGATGTGGCGCTGTGCGGCCTGAGTCACTGCCCATCTCAACGGCATTATTCACCGCTGCCAAGTGCCAAGTACTGGAGCACGTAAATGCAGCATGAAACCTACGATTAGAACGTTAAGTGTGGGCTCAAAATATTAAATGGACGCAAAATTATAGTCTAAAGAAAACTCTCCTTAACATAAAATAGTTGTAAAGAGAATAGAATATCCATTAAAAATGATATCTAGAAAGAAATAAGAAATTTTTAGGGTCGTTTGATAATGATTTTGTTCGTATTTTTAGTTTTTACTTTTTACGCATGAAACATATAGATTGAAAGTATAAGAGAATTAAGTAGAAGGAACGATGAGGAGTTGTGCCATGGAAAGGAATAAGAATGAAAAATAAAACTAAAAAGTGACGAAAATCACAAAAAATAGGCCGGTTTTGGTTTTTGGTTTTTAATTTTCATTTTGTTAAATATTTTTTCTCTATCTCTTCCACCATATCTTTGTCCATCAATTTTCATCCCTAATTTTCTCATATCTCAAGCATAAAAAGTGTTAAAAACAAAAAACTGAAGATGCTAATTCTATAATTAAGTACAAAATAGAATTGCAAACCTATATAATTAAGTACAAGATCAATCATGATCGATGATCAACAGTATAAAGATAATTGAAACATTCATCACACTGATCAATTCATTCTTAATTTCCCATGAAATTCAAAATACAAATTAATTAAGTCCCAAACAAAATGATACGTACTAACCAACAAGCAGGATAGTTTATTTTATACATATATAATATATTCAAATATTCTTTAGATCAATTTAGCTAGGCTCAATATATCTGAAGCCTTTATTCTGCATGCAGTGCTTGGTGCTCTCGGAATCGATCTCACTTATTCCTCCTTAAGAAGATGGGCATCAATATATATCCTGAATGACATGAACCAGAAAATAATAAAGGTAGTGCTTTTGTGGAGGCAGATTATCGTTCTCATTAAAATTTTCATATTCTAATTTAATTTGTAGATATATTCATGTATATATATATATATATATATATATATATATATATATATATATAGTCCTTAATATATAGTAATATATATTAGCCATCAGATTTTAAGAAGGAAAGAAGGAGAAGTCTTAGTTATTCTGTAAAAGAATGGAGGAGATGAACAAGACAATCTTTATTGCATATTAACCTTCACATATTACAGCATTTAGCTATTTATAGCTTTGTAGTTGATTACTTAGAGATCAAGTAAGTCTCTTAACTAATATAACAATTTCCTAACTGTTCTAACACACTTAACAGCATTTCATAGCTGTCCTAACTACCCTAACAAACTTAACAGAACTCATAGCTGTCCAGCACCTATAATACAGCTAAGACATAGTTGTTTTATGGACAGCAGGGAGGCATACCAGCTAGGCGCAGCACACCAGCATGGACAGCAGCTAGGCGCAGTATATCAGCATGAACAGCAGGAGGTGAGGCGCTTCTCAGGCGTAGTGAGGCGCACATAGGCGCAGTCATTTAACATGCAGGCGTAGTGGCGCAACATAGGCGCAGTGCAGGCGCAGTGGCGCAACATAGGCGCAGTGCAGGCGCAGTCATCTAACATCCCCTCTCAAGCTGATGATGGAGAGGCCCCGAGCATCAGATTGGAAGAATGTAAATAGAAAAGATCATCTGCTAAAGCTTTAGTGAAGATGTCGGCCACCTGATCACCTGAAGACACATGTTGAACATCCAAGTCACCACGAACCACACGCTCACGAACAAAGTGGTAATCAATCTCAATATGCTTAGCACGAGAATGAAAGATGGGATTGGCACAGAGACTTGTGGCTGAAGTACTATCACAGTAAATCAAAGGAGGTTTTAACAAAGGGATGTGAAGAGCACATAATAACTGACGAATCCAGGCAACTTCAGCAGCGGTAATAGCAAGGGCTCGATATTCAGACTCAGTACTAGATCGGGAAACCGTGGTTTGCTTCTTGGACATCCAAGAGATAGGATTATTACCAAGATAGACAACGACACCAGTAGTAGAACGACGATCAGTCGGATCTCCAGCCCAGTCTGCATCAGTATAGGCAATGAGGTCTAAAGAGCCAGCAGATAAGGAGATGCCCTGATGCTGAGTACGTTTAAGATATCGAAGGATGCGTTTGACAGCCATAAAATGAGACTCAGATGGTGAGTGCATGTACTGACAAACCTGATTAACAGAGAAAACAATATCGGGTCTGGTGAAGGTCAAGTACTGTAATGCACCAACAATGCTCCGATAGTTGGAAGGATTACCATACAAAGAGCCATCATTTTTCTTAAGTCGGGATCCAGGTACACTAGGAGTATCAATAGGCTTGCAGTCCAGCATTGAAGTTTTAGTGAGTAAGTCATGAATGTACTTGGATTGAGAAACAAACAAACCATGGGAAGTATATTGGATCTGTAACCCCAAGAAGAAGTGAAGATCTCCAAGGTTTTTGATGTCGAATTCTGCAGTGAGAGAAGCCGTGACCTCTGATATTGCAACAATATTACTACCAGTGAGGATGATATCATCCACATATAACAGAAGAATAACAACTGCAGAAGATGTTTGCTTGACAAAAAGAGAGGCATCAACCCAAGTAGTTTGAAAGCCTAGCTCAGAAAGAAAGCTAGTAAACTTATCATTCCAGGCTCGAGGAGCTTGCTTGAGGCCATAGAGAGATTTTTGCAGTTTGCACACATGATCAGGATGGCATGAATCTTCAAAACCAGGAGGTTGTGTCATATATACTTCGTTCCCCATGCAAGAATGCATTTTTAACATCAAGCTGTTTAAGAGGCCATTGAAAATGAGCTGCTAATGCTAAAACTAATATGACAGTAGTAGTTTTAACCACTGGACTGAATGTCTCACCATAATCAAGACCTTCTTCCTGACTGAAACCTTTTGCTACAAGCCGAGCCTTATGTCTAGCAATAGTGCCATCTGAATTTTTCTTGATTCTGTAAACCCATTTGCAACCGACCAAGTTTTTGGAAGCAGGAAGAGGAACTAAACACCAAGTGTCTTGTCCATACAAGGCATTCATTTCATCCTCCATTGCTTGCTGCCACACAGGAGAGGAAGAAGCTGATTTGAAGGATACTGGTTCAACTTGAGCAAGATCAACCTCAGATGATAGAACATGAGTGGAGTGAAGAGCCTTTTGCTTGAAAATACCACTCTTGGACCTAGTTTGCATAGGATGCATATTTACCCCAGAGATAGGTAACACCACTTCCAAGCATTGAGGATGAAAGTCATCATCAGTGGTGCTACTAGGATGAGCAAGTGAAGGGTCAGGGGGAGAAGAGGCTTCCAAGAAGTCAGGCGCAGTATCAGTCGACGTTTGATCAGAAGGTAATCCATTTGTGACATCATTTTGAGCAGGTTCAGGTGAATGCTGATCAATGTCAAGCTCAGAACTAGAACATTCAGGGAAAAAAGAGGACTGAGTAACAGGAGACTGTGTAAATGTTGAAGGTATGGAGGAAGGAGGAGACATGTTATCTGAGACGTCTAAGACAGAAGAAGCAGATGAAGGACACTGAGATTTAAGGAGCAAAGAAGAAAAAGGAAACTGAAGCTCATCAAACAACACATGTCTAGACACAAAGGTTTTTTTAAACACTAGATCATGACAGATGAAACCTTTGTATTTTTCTGCATACCCTAAGAAAACACACTTTTTTGTTTTAGGTTGAAGTTTAGTAGAGTTATAAGGTTTTAATAGTGGAAAGCAAGCACATCCAAAAACTTTTAAATGAGTAAGAACTGGAAGTTTGGAAAATAAGGATTCAAAAGGAGATTTCATTTTCAACAGAACACATGGCATTCTATTTATAAGGTAGGTTGAAGTAGCACAAGCATAGAACCAAAAATGAGCTGGTAAGGAGGCTGTTTGAAGAATGGTGATTGTTGTCTCAATGATGTGTCTGTGCTTTCTTTCTGCTAGACCATTTTGTTCAGGTGTATAGGGGCAAGACCTGTGATGAGCAATTCCTTTGAGAGCCAAAAAGGTCTGAATTTTTTGACTAATGTACTCACCACCTCCATCACTTTGAAGAACTTTGATTGAAACAGAAAATTGGTTTAGAATGTAAGTATGAAAAAGAACAAAGATGGAAAGAACCTCAGATTTATTTTTCATTGGAAAAATCCAAGTATATCGTGTACACTCATCTACAAAATTGACATAGTATCTAAACCCTTCACCAGAGATAATAGGTGAAGGACCCCATACATCAGAATGAAGTACTGCAAAAGGAATAAGAGATTTGGAACTAGAGACAGGAAAAGACTGTTTTGACAATTTTCCTTCTAGACAAGATTCACAAATATCAGGAGTTGAATCTTTAGAAACAGAAATGCTAGCCTTGTGTAATGCAGCAGACACAATCTGGTTTGAAGGATGTCCTAATCTTCTGTGCCACAGTTGAGTATGAGTAAGTTTTCCAAGAAGAGCAAGAGGGGATGAATTCTGAGGAACATTAAAAGCTTTATTTGAAGAACAACTGAAAGGAAGAGGATACAAGCCATTCTTACTCAGTCCTTGGAAGAGTGTGACACCTGTGGTTCTATCCTGAATTAGAAAAGAAGACTCAGTACAAGAGAAGGAACAATGGTTATCTCTGCACAACTTATTGACAGATAACAAGTGTGTTGAGATATGAGGAACATGAAGAACTTCATTTAAAAGAAAACAGTGAGGTGTGGGATTAGTAGTCTCAAGAAAAGAGTGACCAGCATGAGCTATTTTCAAACCTGAACCACCTGCTGTAGTAATGATGTCTTCAGAGGAGGAAGGATTTGGCCTTTGAACTTGAGATAACTCAGAAGTCATATGAGCTGTGGCTCCAGTGTCTGCAATCCAGTATTCTTGCTGCTGAGCAGGATGTGTTATCTGTATATTCATAGCAGTTAGATTGGCTGGAGGAGAGGATCCTTGATAAGAATAGTTCTCCCTGTGATAACAGTTCATGGCTGAGTGACCAGGTTTCCACCATATCTGGCAAGGCTCACTGATTGGTGATGGTTGATTCAGATGTCGATGATAACAATCTGCAGCTATATGTCCCTTCTTCTCACAAATTTGACATATTGGTGGTGGCTGATAATAGTTCTGAGTTGATGCACTAGGAACACCAGGTGCTGAGGAGTAACTAGAACCTCCCTTATTTCCATTATTCCAAAATTTTGAATTATTGTTCCCACCATTGCCACTATTTCCATAGTTGGGATACCACTTACCTTTGTTCTTGCCTTTGCTGACATTGCCTCTGTACCCATTATTGAAGTTGTTGGTGGAACATCCACTGTTTTGGCCATAACCTCCAATGTAACCAAACTGCTGAAAATTATCAGACAGCTGCTGAACATTTTGAGAGGTATTACTGGGTTTCACAATGTTAGACATGTTATTGAAAGTAGGTGCACCAGATGAGTTTGTGACTTCATGATCAGACCTTGACTGAGTACCATCATTAGTAGCTGAAAAAGCAGAAAGGAAAGATGGATGCTCAGAGGATTGATCGATGATTGTTTCTTCAGCCAAAAGTTGAGACCTGAAATCCTTGAGACTGATAGAATTCTCTCTTCCACGAATGACACATCGAAAGGTATTATATTCAGTAGGCAGACCTCTTAATGCAAGAATAACAACATCCTCATCTTCAAAACGGACATTACATGATTCCAAGAGATCTCTAGCAACCTTAAATCTTTGCAAGTATTGAGTCATATTTTCTGAGCCTTTCTTAACATTTTGAAGATCAATTTTCATCTGAAAGATAGAGGCTTTAGTAGAAGAGGCAAACCTGTCTCTCAGGTTGGTCCACATTTCTTGAGCACTTTTGCAACCAATAACACAGGAAATGGCAGATGTGGAGAGAGTTGAAGTAATGAGTTGCATCAGTGCTTGATCGTGCATCCTCCATATGAGGTAAGCATCAGAGGGTGGATCCTCAGGACCCAATTCAGAGATAGAGCGAGGAGGACATTTCTTTGTGCCATTGACAAACTCAAAAATGCCATTTGCATTGAGAAGAAGTTCCATCTGGAAGTTCCAGGTGATGAAGTTGTGATCATCAAGTTTGACAGTGACTGCATTTCCGATTGTTGGAATAAGAGAAGCAATCGGTGATTGCAAGATTTGAAGTTGAGCAGCTGTAACCATGGTGAGTAATCTATTAAGGAATGTAATACGGCAGGAACCACTTTCTTTTGAGAGGTTCTGAGAAGGAATTATGAAGAAGGAGCAGAAACAACTTTCTTTTGAGAAGTTCTGAGAAGGAATTGTGAAGAAGAAGCAGAAACAACTTTCTTTTGAGTGGTTCTGTGGAGATTTGCAGCGGAAGCAAAGGTAGAAGATCGATCACTCATAAATGGGGTTAACCATATATCATGAGGCAAGCTCTGATACCATATTAGCCATCAGATTTTAAGAAGGAAAGAAGGAGAAGTCTTAGTTATTCTGTAAAAGAATGGAGGAGATGAACAAGACAATCTTTATTGCATATTAACCTTCACATATTACAGCATTTAGCTATTTATAGCTTTGTAGTTGATTACTTAGAGATCAAGTAAGTCTCTTAACTAATATAACAATTTCCTAACTGTTCTAACACACTTAACAGCATTTCATAGCTGTCCTAACTACCCTAACAAACTTAACAGAACTCATAGCTGTCCAGCACCTATAATACAGCTAAGACATAGCTGTTTTATGGACAGCAGGGAGGCATACCAGCTAGGCGCAGCACACCAGCATGGACAGCAGCTAGGCGCAGTATATCAGCATGAACAGCAGGAGGTGAGGCGCTTCTCAGGCGTAGTGAGGCGCACATAGGCGCAGTCATTTAACATGCAGGCGTAGTGGTGCAACATAGGCGCAACATAGGCGCAGTGGCGCAACATAGGCGCAGTGGCGCAACATAGGCGCAGTGCAAGCGCATTGGCGCAACATAGGCGCAGTGCAGGCGCAGTCATCTAACAATATATACTTGCATCCCAACTTTCAAAAAAAATAAAAAATAATACTTGCATTCCACCTTGTATATTAATTAATTAGTACTTCTTCTTACCACCTTTTTAATTTATCGAATTGTTTTCGTATATGTATCATAATCGAAACCGATCATTTTCTAAATCATCATTTCAAGATCATCTTCATAAAAAATTAACAAAATTTGAGGTATTTTAGCCATTTATCATTATGTACAAATTAAGTAAATCAACGGTTTTGATAATAATTAAGATTTTCATGGCAAACTGCCCATTTCGTTGATACATATAAATGAGTAAATGATTTTCAATTTCATTGATTTTTTACGTAAAGGATCTTGAAATGATTATTTATGAGTTGAATGATTTCGATTATGATATATGCATAACAACAATTAGATTAATCAAAATGATTGTACGAAAAATTACTACAAAAGTAGGATGCAAATATTATCCGTCATAATTTAATATTTTGTCAGTTGGGAGATGATGACATGTAGTTGGAGTTATTAATTATTTTTATTCTAACAACTTTAATTTATTTCTTATCTATACCAACATCCAGCCCCAGCTTCGAAAATTTATCAAAAATAATCAAAATTTAGCTTTTAAATTCAAAAATGTCATTTTTTTAATAAAAACTTTCAAATATAACAAAAAACCTACTTAAATAGAATTTTAAATAACCTTAAAACTAAAAAAAAAACAATATAAATCTAAATGTCTTGCATTAGCAGACTCATCACATTCCCTTCCGCTAGCTGCTCCTCCTCCCTCCCTCAACCAACATCCCTTCACATCCCTACCCATCATCCCAACATGCCATTCCTAATTAGCAATTTATGCAGAAAGATATAATGAAATATTACAGAATAATTAATCATCCAATTTATGCAGTATGATATCATTAAATATTACCACATTAAATATTACACAACAGTTTGTAGCCCGACGGCGGTGTCCCGACGAACGTTGCCTGACGAAGGTTTGTCGGGTTTAATGTTGTCCGACGAATTTTGAACTTTGCTCGACGAATCTGTTTCGGCTTGCAAGCCTGCTTTTCCTGTAGTGATTGAAGGTCGTTTAAATATCATTCATATGTATCAAACAAATCAACAATATTATTGGTAATAATCAAGATCTTCACCCTATATATTTTTTGGTTTTAAACATCATTCATGGGGTTTTTTTTTATACATATTCTTGGGATTTTAAATTTGCAATTGTCTTTTAGTTTTATAATTAGGCAGCGTAAGGGCAGGGTTGTCATTACCTTTTTGAGGGGAGGTGCCCTTGTATTTATAGTGGCATTGAATGTTGTAGGTGAAACTTTTCGATGTGGGATAAATGTCCTTGATCTTAGAGCTAACACGTGTCCTGGTGGTCCCGAATCCTGTGGTTGTATTAATATGATCGGCTAATGGACGGGTAGGCCGACCAGATCTGGTCGGTCTAGTGGCTTTTGGTGTCTTTTGTCTAAGGCTGTGTTGGTGCGATGCACCTGATGTTGTAGATTTATATCGTTGTTTTCATGTTGAGCCGAGAACCAAGTATGATTTTAGCGGGACTGATCAGTCTTGATCAGGTTGATTAAATTAGATACGAACACTAATTATGCAGTAAAGACACGGTTGCTTCACAATCACTTTCAAGCATGATTTTATGAGAGCCAAAATCCCAAGCCAGCACCAACCAACCAATTAAATCTTTACAGCTACGTATATATGGCTAATTGTGTGGCATACCAACAACTGCAGACGAATTGAAATTAACTTAAAATTATTAAATGGGCCATACATTGAAAGAGATATCGAGAATTTAGATTTTGTTTTGTTAATGATCGGGAAGGAAGTCTGGTGTGAATTCATATTAATTCACAGTGCATTGAATTTCTTAATAAACAAATTTTTATGTCTTAGTTTAAAATTCACCGGTTAAAAAATTGATGCACCATCGATAATGATCTCTTACATTTTCAAGTACCATATGGACGCTGTTTATATATGTTTGTGTACGTAGGTTCTATAGAAAAAATGTTTGTGTAGCTATTAATTAAGGCTAATTCAGTTTTGTTTTCTTAAACAAGATTTTGTTTTTGTCATTAAACAAGATTATTTAATTTGCAGTTGATATTTTAAATGATAAGCAAAATTGGACACATATATGCATGTACAGCACACTGCACACCACACATTTTATTTCACATAATGTAATAACCATAATTGATAATACAGCACACATATGACGTACGTACATCGTCCCAGCTTCATAAATTATTTGTTTCATGACATGAAACTTAATTAATTACTGCATAATGGTACGCATTAGTTAATTAACACGCATAAGCACATACTTAAGCCTGCAGTAATTAACATGGTGGAAGCTAGGTTAATTTATTTCCTTAATAATAATTATTATATTATGCCTTGGTAAAGTGAGCATCAAGATCCTTGACGATGTTGACCATCAGTCCAACGTACTTGTCTGGAGCTGCAACATCCTCCTTCAGTTTCTCGTATTCGATCGATAATTTTGCGACGCTGCCCTTGTCCTTTTGAGTGAATTGATACACAGGCTTAAACCTCTTGTAATACTGGAACACATCTCCTTCCACTCCATTCAGAGTTATCGAATTGTTCTCATCGTTTAACTCCACTTTTTCCTTGAATACCTCCACTTTGTCTCCTACATACTCATCATATTATAAAGAAAGAATTGAAGACGAAAAAGTGAGGACAATTTGTTTTTACATACAAGGTCAAAATCTTAAGAAATGAGGATAATATTATCCAAAAATTTTTATAAACAATAAAAAATTCGGGTTAAAGACTTGTGATATAGGTTTCTATATATATAGCTCAGTCCAAAAATAAAGAGAATTAAACTCAAAGCCATAAACTCTGATCCTACCACTCCCCCTTCACTAAAACTTTCTAAAATGCTAATCCAAAACCATTAGAACCCAGAAAACATCATTATTAATTTCGTCAAAGGCAAACAAGTAAGATTACAATTATGAAAAATTAGGTTTTTGCACATAGCAATTAACACCCTTGATTCCCTTGGGAGCAAACAAGTAAAATCTTTAAAAACGAGTTTGTCCGTAATTATAAGAAAAAAGCTTAAATCATCCTTGTACGTAAATTTGATTGTAATTGTTTCAATGTAGTTTTCTGTTATAAAGAATGCAAACAAAAATTAATGATCAACCGGGATTCATTTGAGTAGGAACGATATACATGCACCATGTGACATGTAAATTTGTTTGTAGAATATGTAGATGGCCGAGATTTTACGTACGTACCTATGGTGTAATTCCAACTCTTAATAGAACCATGTGTTTCCCAGTCTCCTTCATGCACCTGAACTCCCTGGATATGGCCAGAAGAAGTGTTTGGGACGTGGTGTGCTTGGCTCTTGAAGATGTTATAGAACTTCTCAGCAGGTGCTTTGATTTCTATTTCAGTCTCAACCTTTCCTTGAAGAGGAGCTGCCATGTTTAATTATAATTATAAGAGTTGAAAACTCAGAAATTAATAAGTGTTTAAGGCAGGTTGATCGAATATGTTAAACAACGCAATTTCCCCCCCTTAAATAGAAGGGCTAGGGCTAATAAGTTGTACAATATTTTGTTGGATGACTTTAGGAAGTAGCAGGTTCACTCATACAAACATGAACACGTGGTTCATTACTTTTTTTTATAAGCAATAATGCTATTTGTAACATTTATTGGCATAATTTTCTTCAAAAGTGAGAATCCATGCTTTTTATTGAGAATTCATCACCAACTACCATTTCTTTTTTTTCTTTTTCTTTGTTCTAGAGAATCTTCCACTATTTAATATGGTAATATTTAATTTTCTAAAACGTTTTAAGCCTGGGTTGGGTCGGCAAATCTGCTAAATCTTGCTAAATGAAGTTTGCAGATCTTGATTGATCATCCATTATATAACACTATTTATGGATAATGTACCATACTAATAATAAAAGAAATTATTATCATAATTAGGTCAACAGTTAGAATTTGTAAGTTGGTCTCCCTTTTGGATCAAAAATGCATTTTATATTTTCTTTCTTCGTCGCCAACGTACATTTTTTCCAAATTTAAAATTACACCACCATCACGATATGCAAAGGGCACAACATGAAAGACTTCGAGAAATATGGCCTACGTAGCAATATTTATCGATCAATATACTAATATATCATGATTCACGAGTTCATAATTATTGCAATTATTTTTATATATAAAGTCTATCTCCATAAGCTGTGGACAAGTTACATTATTCAACATAATTTACATTTGATATATCTATTTTTTGTGTTTTTTTTACAAGGTATTATTTGTCCAGTAGTAATTATTTTGAGAGTACTCACGTTCAAGCTAGGGTTGTCGATTGACGATTGTTATGAAAATATCCTCTTCCATTGATGGACTAATCAAATATATTAACCTATTAATTTGCAAGATCATTTATATATGGATCCCAAGCATTATATTTTCGAGCTAGATACTTTATAGATCCCACGTAAGTTAGATTGCGACAATATCCGATCATTCAATTTTCAACTCTTCCATATAATATTGTTCTTGAAAATAATTAGACAAATTTTAAGCCATCTTTCTGTAATGACGAAAGAAATAGAGAACATAGTTTGGTGAAGAAATACTAGTATGTTAGAATGTTTATCTTAATGTTTCCAATTTCAGTGATTTTTTATGAAGATATATGGGAAATAAAATTTCGAAATTTTAACCGAGAGATAATTGAAATCAATTCATAAAGTGCCTCATAAGGGAGGAGTACGTCTTTCAAATAATTATTAAGTTCATGATATCATGAGGAAAAACTAGAGATATATAACACACCATGTATGGCCTTTATTTCATATATGTGACAACCATACATTAATACATCGGATCCGTCATAATTAATATATCACACATATATAAATATATATAAGACGTACATCCCATTTCATGATACATATATCATTTGTTACAAGATACAAACTCGATCATTACATACTTAAGTAGCTTAATATTTGATTATATATACTATTCCAGTGCATGCATGCTTTTGTTTTGTTAATTTATGCCTTGAGAAAATGAGCATCAAGATCCCTCACCAAATTCACCATCAAAGTAACGTATCTTTCTGGTGGTGCAACTACCTCACTCAACTTCTCATAATAGATGATCAAGTTGGCAATGCTACCTTCACCCTTTGGAATGAATTTGTAGGTCCCCTTAAAGGTCTTGTAATACTTGAACATTTCACCTTCCAATCCGTTAAGAGTCACGGCATTGTTCTCATCGTCCAACCCCACCTTCTCTTTAAAAATTCCAACTTCATTCCCTACCGTACACAGATATAATATTAAGCTCATATTAATTATAGTTAAGTAAAATTTAACTATCTTAATTCCCAAGTGATCGCGCTAATTACTGCATATATATATATGATCAGATGAGCTTACGTACCTATTGTATAGTTCCATATCTTAACGGAGCCGTGAGTTTTCCAGTCTCCTTCATGGACTTTAACTGCTTGGATATGGCCGGATGTGTTGATGTTGGGGAGGTGGTGCGACTGGCACTTGAAGATATTGTACAACTTATCAGCAGGTGTCTTTAGTTCAATTTCAGTCCCCATAAAACCGTGAAGGGCCATGTTTATCAATTGAGATCGATGGAATTAACTGAGAAATTGAGAAGGCAGGCTAATTAAGCTGGCTATGAAGTCTAATTATATGTTGTGAGTTGTTCAAGGGTTATCGATTATTAATTAAGTACCAGTCTCCTTATAACAATAGATTCTTTTAAGCTCTGTTTATTTTAAGAGGTATTTGGATTTAATAGCAAGGTTTCATTTTTAAGATTACACTAGATTGAATGAATTTAAAATAATTAGATATCTCTTTTATTTTTATTATTATAAAGTTAGGAAGGTCAAAAGGTCACCAAAATTTTCTGATAAAATTACCTTATAATTCTAGATTAGACAAATATAATTGAAGGTCAAAAAGGTAATATATCGATCAGAAGAGATAATTAAGAAATCAAAGTTAAATAAAAAAAAAAAAAGATAAAAGTTAAATAAAAAATAAACGTGGAGGTATATGCATGGGAAGAGGGGTACTGGAGATAAATGTGGAGGGAAAATAGGAGCTAAAAATTAGAAAAAATAAAATTCATACTAGGTTTGGCACTTGCTCACCGTTATGGGGATGAAACGGGTGCGCGAGACTAGTATATTATTATAAAGCCAAGAGAGTGGTTTGGTGATACATTTTTGTTTCCAAAAACACTTTTTCCTAATATAAAAGGTGAAACACAAAAAACATATGAATTAAGGGTATAATTATAAAACACAAACTCTACATTATTAAATTTTAGAAAAGAAATTTAAAAAAAAAAAAAAAGAGAAAACTATCTTATCTTGCACATTTAAAAAAAAAAAAAAACCTACGTCCAACAACTCCCACTCAAACAGCAAATTGTCAAAATTTAAATTTAAAAGAAAAAGAAAAAGACAATTATCATCCCGTGTTAGTTATTAAGGATATATATTGACACATTTTATTATTGAGGTAATTGTAATTAATGGTCTTAAAGGATTGATATAAAAAATAAACTGCTTGTAGAGGACCGAAATGCCTCTCGCAAGCACGGATACACATGCGGTGAGACTAGTATTGTAACGACCCGGACCAGAAATTAAATTCTTTTGAGAATTAGACAATTTTACCCTCAGTTTTGGACGGGTTCGGGAGTCACTTTTTGACTGGCAGTACTTTTGGGAATTTTTCTTGGGTTGTTGCGTAGGTCTCGAACTCACGAGTTCGTAGACAGGCGGCACGCGGAAAACGGAGACCCGATGAGTTCGTTACGGGTCTAGAAGCTTCAGGGGCAGTTTGGTAATTTTAGAAAAGTTGGAATTATATAGAAGATATTTTTCTCTCTCCTCGAGAGATTGGCCCGTTCAATCTCGCTCCACCCGAAGACCTCCCCGTGTGAACACCGAAGACCCATTTTCATCGGATGAGTTTCGATCCGATTCGAACAAAACCAAGGTCGGGAGGATCTTCCCCGCGACCCCACGAGTCTTTTGGTGTAATCATCGGAGTGGGAGCACTGCCGTGGGCGACGGACGGAGGAGGGAGGTGAACCGAACCTTCTCGGCCGTTTTCCGGCCAAACCAGGTACGATCTCGGAACTTTGACCTCATATTTGGATTCCTGGTGAAAAGTAGATGAATTTCCATGTGTAGATCGTGAAAAACGGTTAAGAAATGAAGAAATTAGAAAACCTTGAAGTTCGGCCGGGAATGGGGGATTCCGGCAAACCAGACGGCGGCGGAGGTGGCGGTCTGATCATCTTCTCCGGCCAGCCTCCGGCGACGGTGAGGGCCGTCCGGTCGTCTTCTCCGGCGAGTCATCGGTAACCGGTCGAGTCGAGTGAACCGGTCGAGTTGAGTGAACTGGTCGGGTTAAGTCGAGTTGGACCGGGTCAGGTCGAGCCGGGCCGGGTTGGACCGGTCCAGGCGCGTGAACACTGTAGCAGGCGCGTGACTGGCGCGTGGTGGCGCGTGAGAGCGTGTTCTGGCCTTCCGGTGGCGCGTGGCCAGATTTTGTTGGTTTCGAGGCCATAGGAGTTCATTTAGAGCCCGGTTGGGCAATCCCAGCGGTAAGGCTTGACCGTGGAGAGGGTTTTGAGCTCGGAAAGTCAAGGTAGTTGGGTGATTATTGTGTAGGTGTTTCTTAGGCTAGAGCATCCATGAATTTTGGGTTGGATGATGTTGGTAAGCGGACTTATGATTTATAAATTGTAATGCAGGTATGAATATCTTTGATTTAAATACTGTTGCGTATGGTTGTATTTATAAATTGTAATGCATGTATAATATCCTCGATTTAAATACTGTTGTATATGGTTGTAATGATTACCTAGAATTTATAAATGATTGCTGGATATTTGTTTTTCCAATATTTCAGTGGAAGAGTGTTGTGAGAAATGATATGGTTGTTGGATTCGGTTTTGATATTATTTTGACGTGATAATTATTTGGGTCCGTGATTTGGAGTTGAAACCGTATTTGTGATAAATGATAAACAAAATATATACTTGATTTTGGATACAATACCGATTTGAGGGGGCCAGGATCCGGGCTAGGATCCGTTGAGACGGTGAACCCGGTGAACCTCCGAGATGAACATTGATTGAGGGAGGCTAGGATCTGGGCCAGGATCCTCTATTTGCGGTGAACCCGGTGAACCTCCAAAAATAAACAATACTGATTTGAGGGGGCCAGGATCTGGGCTAGGATCTGTTGAGACGGTGAACCCGGTGAACCTCCAAAAATAACCAATACCGATTTGAGGGGGCCAGGATCCGGGCTAGGATCCGTTGAGACGGTGAACCCGGTGAACCTCCGAGATGAACATTGATTGAGGGAGGCTAATATCTGGGCCAGGATCCGATATTTGCGGTGAACCCGGTGAACCTCCAAAAATAAACAATACCGATTTGAGGGGGCCTAGGATCCGAACCTTGGTTCCGTGTTGGCGGACTCCCGGTGAACCTCCAATATAAAAGGTGATTTTGCAGAGATTGTGGTCGAGTCCAAGTAGTACATATTCTAGCACACCCCAAGGGATACCCTGGTGGCTAGGGATATGATATGATATTCGAGAGATATGCCGACTGATATGATATGATAGTCGAGAGATATGCCGGCTGATGAGATATTATAGTATAGAGAGTTGTGATACTGGACTAGCACACCCCAAGGGATACCCTGGTGGCTAGGGATATGATAATCGAGAGATATGCCGACTGATGTGATATGATAGTCGAATGTTATACCGGCTGATGATACGATATGATAGCCGATGATATTTCCGGCTCTAATATGAACCAGACGGCAACTGTCATGGGCTTAATCAACCTATGGAAATACTTCGTTATCCGGGTCAGTGGGTTGGTGTGGGGCCGAGACTGAGGTCACGGCGACGCGTGGTAAGTAGTTTTCGACGTTCTGAGTCTGTTGGTACAGGTTTGAGGTTGATCAGACGTCGTTTAGAGGTTGTTTTGGGCAATCCCAGCGGTAATAGTTGACCGTATTAGCGGGTTTTGAGCTCGGGAAGTCCAGGTAGTTGGGACATTATTGTGCATGTGTTGCTTGGGCTAGAGCGTCCTTGAATTAAGGGTCGGTTGATGTTGTGAGTGGACTTTGTTTTATAAACTGAAATACATGCATCCAAATATCCTTGTTTAAATACTGTTATGTATTGTGGCATTGAATTTCTGTATTGTGAGAAATGATTATTGTATACATGTTTTCCACTATTACTGTGAAAGTGTGATTTGAGAAACATCATGGTTTTAGACTCGATTTTGATATCGTTTTGACGAGGGAATTATAAAGTCAATGATTTTGGTTTTGACCAGTATACTATCCTGCGTCTGACAGGTATGAGTGGTCAGTAAGTACAGAGGTTCTGTCGGGAACCCTGTAAGGTTTAAAAAAAAAAAAAAAAATTATTCCAGAACAAAGGGTATTTCTGGTGTTTAAATTTTGAAGTAAAGAGCTGTCAGACGGGATAAGGGTTCTTTCCGGGTTTCGAGGGAAAATTCGGGAAGGGTCCTTACATGATATGATAGCCGAATGTTATACCGGCTGATGATACGATATGATAGCCGAGGATATTTCCGGCTCTAATATGAACCAGACGGCAACTGTCATGGGCTTAATCAACCTATGGAAATACTTCGTTATCCGGGTCAGTGGGTTGGTGTGGGCGGTGACCTAGAGGGACGAATTATTGTTGATTCACCAGTATCTGACTAGTCTGTTGTCTTGTGGTTTTCCAGTAGAGATGTCAGCAATATCTGACCTACTGACATTTGGTGTCAGAGAGTATTTCTATTTGAATCACCACTATTCCGAGGTCTTGGCTTTGACCTGTATATTATTCTGCGTCTGATAGTAGGAGTGGGTAGTAAGTACAGAGGTTCTGTTGGGAACCCTGTAAGGTTTAATAAAAATTATTTAAGAACAAAGGGTATTTCTGGTATTTAAATTTTGAGGTAAAAGAGCTGTCAGACGGGATAAGGGTTCTTTCCGGGTTTCGAGGGAAAATTCGGGAAGGGTCCTTACAAGTATATAGTACTATCGGAATGAAAAAAATTATATTCACAAAGTCATTTGAAATCTATTTGCTTTCTTCACTTTTTTTCTTATTCAAATTTTAGGACAATCATCTAATTAACCAACAAATTTAACATGGTCATGAAATTCAAATTCAAAATATTCCTCCTAAAACAAACGGAGCTTAAACCAAATATGAATCCCTATTGCGCATTGTATTTGGATAATATCTCTAACCATCTTAATTTTGTAATGAAATAAATAAATAGAGATAGTTTGTTTCAAGTAACTAGAATAATAATAACTACCTTCTTTCTAACCAAAAACACCTACCTTCTAGCTAATTTAATTGGTGGCTAGTTGATATATTTCAATTTTAGTGATTTTGTACGAAGATCTCCATAGAAGAGATGCATGAATGATATATTGAGCGAAGAAGCACACCAGGGCCTTTATTTTTTAGATGTGATAATCATAGTAAATACATCGATCACATATATATGGGTCCCTTGATACATTTGTTACAAACTTACACAACAAAGCATGCATTTTTACTACTTGTGTAACCAAATTAACAAATTAATCACACAATAAAATACATATAAATATTGATCGATCTTAACATGACTATATATCAAGAAATGAAGCTGCAGGCTATGAGGCAAATTAATCATGAGACAGAATGGTAAGCAATAACTTGTGGAGTTGTGGGTTTGGGGTTGCCCTTAAATACAAGTGTTACTAGTACTGTTGAAGTGGGTGATATTAAATTGGGGAAGTTAATTGTTTAAGATGCAGGTGAGACATTTAAGCCTTGAGTTATATATATTGATCATTGACAATTATTAATGGAAAGATATGAACATGCACTTGCATGGCTATCAATTTCATCAAATCTTCCCAAATCAATCCATCTTTATTATATAAGAGCATTTCCGAGAATGTCCCTAAAATACATTTTATTTTATTGAATTTGGGAATTTTTAGAAAGAAAAAAAAAAGATTCTAGCAGAGTCCTTATGTAACTCTCTATTTTAAAATTTTAATATTTTGGGAGTTTATAGAACATCTTCAGCAGAGTCCCTAAATTTAAGCTAAATTTTAGTTAAAATAGTTGGAAAGTTATTTTAGCACTACTTTAAAAAAAATTTACTCCAATATTGTTCTCTACCTGGCAAATCTCAAATATTTTATTATTTGTTTCAAGTGAAACATTTAAATATCCTCAATTTATTATTTTATTATTTATGAAATTCATCCAATTATGAAAAGATATAAGTGGGATAGGGACTCTGTTGGAATTTTTTTTTTCTTTGAAAATTCCTAAATTAGCTAAAAAAAATGTGTTTTAGAGAATATGATGGAGATGCTCTTAATCCCTAATTTATCAAAGAGGAGAGAGAAAATAGGAATATCTATATATCTCCCCAAATTTATGTTGGGTTCATCGATTGATATTTGAGATTTATCAAAGAGGAGATAGAAAGTAAGAATTACTATCTGCCTAAATTTGTGTTGGGTACATTAATTGAGATTTGAGGTTGTGATTTCTTTTCCCAATTGTCATTATCAACACAAACGTCTCTACTTTCTATTCTTCTTCATTGTTTCTTGCTATTTGATTTGAAACTTCAAATTGATTTGAAAAATTGCATTCATTGTTTCTTCCAGGGATATTAAAGTTATATTATGAACATTGCTATTGTAAATTGAGGATATTCAAATATTTAACTTGGAACAAATAATAAATTATTTGAGATATGCCAAAATAAATAACATTGCTAGCTGGAGTACATAAATTTTTTTAAAGTAATTTTCTAAAATAATTTTCCAACTACGTACTTTAGCTAGAATTTGGCAAAGCTGCTGGAGATGCTCATCATCCATCAGAGTCTTATATACATACGGGACCAGACCCGTATAATTTTCGAACCATGAATATAGAAGACACAATTATAATAAAAACGTTTTAAGCCTGGCTTGGGTCATCAAATCCGCTAAATCTTGCTAAATGAAGTTTGCAGATCTTAATTGATCATCCATTACACAACACTATTTATGGATAATGTACAATACTAATAATAAAAGAAATTTTAATTAATTAATTAGGTCAACAGTTAGAATTTGTAAGTTTGGTTTCCCTTTTGGGTTAAAAATGGATATTTTATATTTTCTTTCTTCGTCGCCAACGTACATTATTATTTCCAAATTTAAAATTCCACTACCATCACGATATGCAAAGGGCACAGCATGAAATTAGACTTCGAGAAATATGGCCTACGCAGCAATATTTATCGATCAATACTAATATATCATGATTCACGAGATCATAATTATTGCAATTATTTTTTTATATGCAGATGGTGACAACAATCTGTAATGCACTTGGATTTAGATTTTGTTAAATTATCCGAAAACAAACAATATATTAATTATACCAAGAGGACAATCTCACTTTATTTGGTTCGAAACAAAACAAGATTACCAAAAGGACAATCTCACTTTTGAAGAAGATTCTCAGCTTTAATATATAATGAGGAAAAAAAAAACATATATTTTGGAAAATGTACCGAAGTAATCAATACATTTTTGACACATAAACTCATTATAGGTAAGATCATACACTGTTACTTCACATTTGTTTATTATAATCAATCAAAGCTGAATTATTGATGATGTACTCTTTACAAAAGTTACATTAAAAAAATGAGATTTGCTATTAATTATTATATATATATATAATATATTATATATAAAGGATCTATCTCTATAAGCTGTGGACAACTTACGTTATTCAACATAATATACATTTGATATATCTATTTTTTGTGTTTTTTTACAAGGTATTATTTGTCCGGTGATTATTTTGAGAGTACTCACGTTCAAGCTAGGGTTGTCGATTGACGATTGTTATGTAAAAATCCTCTTCCATTGATGGACTATTCAAATATATTAACCTATTAATTTGCAAGATCATTTATATATGGATCCCAAGCATTATATTTTGGAGCTAGATACTTTATAGATCCCACGTCCGTTAGATTGCGACACTATCCGATCATTCATTTTTCAACTCTTCCATATAATATCCGATCACATTTGTTTATAATCAATCAAAGCTGAATTATTGATGATGTACTCTTTACAAAAGTTACATTAAAAAAAAAATGAGAGTTGTTATTAATTATAATATATATATAATATATTATATATAAAGTCTATCTCTATACACTACAAGAAGATCGAAGTTGTCCGACAAGATTTTGCCCGACGAAGTAATATTTGCCGAGTAAATGGGTTTGCCCAACGAATACGAAGGCTCGCCGGGTAAACTGTTGGCGGGAAGAGCAAGATGTTGCCGCGCAAAAAAGGAAAGGTGACCAGACGATGTGGACGATTCGTCGGGCAAGAGTATTTATAACGACAATTATTCGTCGTCGGGTAACACTCGGTGTTGACTATATGTTGCCCGACGAATCATTAAACTTTGTCCTGCGAATGTTATTCGTCGGGCAACATATACCAGATTCAATATACATTTATTTATTAAACAACTTTTTAAAATTAATTACGAGATGAAATAGACCGATCTAACCGTCAACTTTTATGGTAGATACTCATAGATCGCATATGCGAAAAATGAACCAATTTGGAAATCCCGGGATTAGGTAACGGTGTGTGACGATTCAACGGTTACACAACATTTCTTCACGATCGGATGGCTTGAAATCCTCAAAACATCAAGCTTTTCAATGGGCTAGATCTAGGTAACGTACGTTAGATTGCGACAATATCCGATCATTCATTTTTCAACTCTTCCATATAATATTATTGTTCTTGAAAATAATTAGACAATTTATATACCATTAAGCCATCTTTATGTAATGAAAGAAATAGAGAACATAGTTTGGTGAAGAAATACTAGTTATGAATGTTTACCTTAAGGTTTCCAATTTCAGTGATATTTTATGAAGATATATGGGAAATAAAATGCCTCATAAGGGAGAAGTATGTCTTTCAAATAATTATTAAGTTTATGAAATCATGAGGAAAAACTAGAGATATATAACACACCATGCATGGCCTTTATTTCATATATGGAACAACAATACATTATTACATCGGATCCATCATATTATATCACACACACACACACAGTATTTGGAGTTGACTTTTATTTAGAATTTCATCTGGAAATTTATCAGCGAATTCAATGACACGGTTATTTGGTTTGACTGTGGATTGAAATATATCAAAACCAAGGAATCTAATTTTGGTTTGGAATATCTTGACTTTTGATTGTGAAACAACTAAACCATTCTTCTGGACAATTTCTAAGAATTTACTAAGATGTTTCCAATGCTGTTCGATGGACTGGGAGAAGATAAGAACATCATCAATGTAGACTATGGAAAATTCACTGTATGGATTGAATATTTCATTCATTATGTTCTGGAATTCACTAGGTGCATTCTTAAGACCGAATGGCATTACATTCCATTCGTAATGGCCAAAAGGGGTGACAAAGGCAGTTTTGTACCTATCATTCTCATGAATCTGGATTTCATATCGAATTTTGAAAAGACTACAACATGTCCTAGACGGTTGACTAGATCTCTTTTATTAGGAATTGAGTATCTAATCCATTCAAGAACTGAGTTAAGAGGTTTATAATTAATGACTAACCTGGGGACTCCTCGTTCTAATTCGGCTTGCTTTTGGACATAAAATGCAGCGCATGACCATGGGGATTTACTTTTCCGAATTATTCCTTTACTGAGTAATTCATTTATTTCGGTCTTGCAGAACTCCATTATTTCTTGACTCATTTGGATTGGTCTTGCTTTTGTAGGTATTTTACTTTCACTGAAGTCTTTAACATAGGGAAGACGCACTAAATGTTTCTTCCTATGCCAGAAAGCATTGGGAAGGTCAGTACAGATTTTACTTTTGATACTTGCTTCAAACGATTGTATTTTAGATTGAAGTGTGTCTTGTTTTAACTGTTCTTCAATTCTTTTAAATTTGATTTCTTCCTTAACATAAGATAACTGTTGGGTTTTACAATTAATTAGATTAATGGTTTGTGATATGAAATCTTTTTGAAAGGCTTTGATTGTTTGAAGTGTAGGATTGACTAGAAATTTGAATGTG
Organism: Oemleria cerasiformis; assembly: GCA_037349345.1. Lineage (NCBI taxonomy): Eukaryota > Viridiplantae > Streptophyta > Magnoliopsida > Rosales > Rosaceae > Oemleria > Oemleria cerasiformis. The sequence goes on from JAZGTL010000031.1 coordinate 11,030,192, forward strand.
ACTTTTTGATTCATTGGGTAAGTGGTTAGTGACTCATAATCTGTTGTGAAAGGATATAATAACGTGATGAATGGGAGACCGAGAATCATTTGATCACTTATATTTTTTATTAAAACAAAGGGTGTTTTAAAACAGACATTATCTTGACAAATATGGGCTTTTGGGATTTCATATTTTAACTCCATTTTACTACCATTTGCAGACTTCAAAGATTGGGTTGATTTAATATAATACTTTGTTGGAACTAACCCTTCTTGAAGGCAGTTCAGATCTACACCGGAATCAACTAGGGCAATAGTTGTTAATTCAAAATCTTGAATTACCAATCGGACCGTGATATACCATTTTTTAATATGAATTTGTTGTATAAGATTTAGAATATTATCATGACTTTGGTCTCTTTCGTCTTCATGGTAGGATTGTTCTGCCTCTAAATTATTGGTATTGATTAACTGAGTTTTGATTTCTTGATTTTCAATTCGTAATTCTTGACTTGTAAGTTTTAACTGTTTGATATCTTCTTTAATCTTGTTGATTTCAGAATGTAAATCTTGGATGGTTACTTCCCAAAAGGGGACGGAAGCAGAAACTGATGTGAACTAGTGTGATTGATTCCATAAGTCAAGCAAGTCCAGAGCATAGATACGAGTTATCTCAAGAAAGTGAGGAATAAGGTAATAATTTAAATAGCATGAGAGAATGTAAATGATATGAAAAATAATTACAAATATGAATAAGAAAATGATATGTAAATTGATTATGCTTAAAATCATGAATGACTGAAATAAGTTTGTTTTACTGATTTGAAACTTTGAAATCTTACATATGGAATAACTAAGAAGAGCTTTACTGGAGGTCTTCTGAAAACTTAGAAATCTCAAAACAGATATGAAAACTAAGAAGTGAAAAGAGAATGAAGTTCGAGTCCTTTGTAACTGAGAATGAGCTCTCTTTATATAGGCAGAGGCATCATGACATGAATTATTATAAAATACTGTAACCGAAAGTAACTTTGGCGTTTACTGTGGCAAGTTATCAGAAAGGTGATGCAGCAGCACGCGGTGATACTGTTCATGAATAGTGTGTTGTCGGAATACTGTAACATCACGAGACTGGTACTGTTGGTGAATAGTGACTTTGTTGACTGTAGTTTCACGAGATTGGGACAATGGCCTCAGAACTCATTGAGGTCATAAGGTTCGTAAGGATCTTGACTATCTTGAAAGTCGGACCAAAGAATTTTCTTCTTATCTTTTGACTGTTTACTGGATGATGGGTGATCAGTAGTAGCTTGATTTCCCAGGGCGGAGGAATAGGTTGACTTGTGACTGCTTGGAGAGGATGACTGTGAAGGGCATTTATCATCTTCAGAATCATCACCTTCAATGCCTAACTGCGAAGCTCGAATCATGAGCATTTGGGCCAATTCTTTTAACTCGGCATGGGACTTGTCATCCAGAGATAGAGTGGAGGAAGAAGAGGTAATGGGCTTGGAAGGGTTGACTGTAAGTTCCTTCTTGACTGGTGACTTTATGACTGAAAACTCTTTATGCACCTGAGAAATCATGCGATCATGGTTGAACTTATCCCACCATTTGACTGAGAAGTGACGAACCAGAATATCATTGTAAATCTCATAACGCCACTTAAGTATCCATGGCACCTTGTATTTGGCCATGAAGTGTAAAAGTAGCGGGAACTCTCAATCTGTTTCACTGAATGAATGTCGCTCAGTGAAGAATTTGACTGCGTCTTGGAGGGGCGGCGGCAGGAGCCGGAACATTGGTCCAAAGTCGGACCACCATTTTATAAACCATTTAGGAAATGTAACGACCCGGATCAGAAATTTAATTATTTTGAGAATTTGACAATTTTACCCTCAATTTTGGACGGGTTCGGGAGTCACTTTTTGAGTGGCAGTACTTTTGAGAATTTTTCTTGGGTCGTTGCGTAGGTTTTGAACTCACGAGTTCGTAGATAGGCGGCACGCGGAAAACGGAGACCAGGTGAGTTCGTTACAGGTCTAGAAGCTTCAGGGGCAGTTTGGTAATTTTGGAAAAGTTGGAACTATATAGGAGATATTTTTCTCTCTCCTCGGTAGATTGGTCCGTCTCTCTCCTACCCGAATCCTCCTCGTGCGAACACCGAAGACCCATTTTCATCGGAGGGATTTCGATCTGATTCGACCGAAACCAAGGTCGGGAGAATCTTCCCCGGGACCCCACGAGCATTTTGGGGTAGTTATTGGAGCGGGAGCACCGCCGTAGGCGACGGACGGAGGAGGGAAGGAACCGAATCTTCTCGGCCATTTTTCCGGCCAAACCAGGTACGATCTCTGAACTTTGACCCCATATTTGGATTCCTGGTGAAAAGTAGATGAATTTACATGTGTGGATCGTGAAAAACGGTCAAGAAATGAAGAAGTTAGAAAACCTTGAAAATCGACCAGAAATGGCGATTTTCGGCGAACCAGACGGCGGCGGAGGTGGCGGTCCGGTCATCTTCTCCAGCCAGCCTCCGACGACGGCGACGCCCGTTCGGTCGTCTTCTCCGGCGAGTCACCGGAGACCAGTCGGGTTGAGTGAACCAGTCGGGTCGAGTGAACCGGTCGGGTAGAGTTGGACCGGTCCAGGCGCGTGAACACTGTAGCAAGCGCGTGACCGGCGCGTGAGGGTGCGTGGGACCGTGTGCCAAACTTCCAGCGGCGCGTGGCGGCGCGTAGGGCCGAGTCAGAGGTCACGGCGACGCGTGTTAACTAGTTTTCGACGTTTTGAATCTGTTGGTACAAGTTTCAGGTTGATCGGACGTCATTTAGAGGTCATTTTGGGCAATCCCAGCGGTAATAGTTGACCGTCTTAGCGGATTTTGAGCTCAGAAAGTCAAGGTAGTTGGGTTATTATTGTGTTAGTAGTATTTGATGTAATTATGTGTGTGGTGATGAATGCTCGGTTGACTAATAATATATTTATGGAATGAGAATGATGCAAGATGACGATAGGAAATCTAGATTATGTCAGGGTTAGCTTTAGGACCCAGCATTGTTAATTATGAGATGTGAGTATAAACTACCACTAGATTAGGGTATCTCGAGGGTCAATTCCGGGATACGTATCACGAAATCAAGTCGTGAGGTATGATACATTCGGTGAAATACATGAGTCACAGCGAGATATCATGTTGACGTGGTAATTATTTGATTCCATGATTTTGAGTTGAAACCGTAATTGTGATTATTAAATATCTTTTATTTAATACTATTGTGTATGGTTGTAATGATTTCCTGGAATTTATAAATGACTGGTGGACATTTGTTTTTCCAATATTTCAGTGAAAGTGTGTTGTGAGAAATGGCATGGTTGTTGGATTCGGTTTTGATATTGTTTTGGCATGGAAATTATTAGAATCCATGACTTTGAGCTGAAATCGTATTTGTGATTATAAAATACTTGATTCTTGGATACAACGGTTTTGAGGGGGCCCAGGAGCCGGGGTAAGGATCCGCTGAGATGGAGAACCCGGTGAACCTCCAATATAAACAATACTATTTTGAAGGGGCCCAGGTGCCAGGGTAAGGATCCGCTGAGATAGAGAACCCGATGAACTTCCAATATAAACAATACGGTTTTGAGGGGGCCCAGGAGCCGGGGTAAGGATCCGCTGAGACGGAGAACCCGGTGAACCTCCAATATAAACAATACGGTTTTGAGGGGGCCCAGGAGCCGAGGCTAGGATCCGCTGTTGGCGGTGAACTCGGTGAACCTCCAAGATAAACATATTTGAGGTAGACTAGAATATGGGACTAGGATCCGCTGTTGCCGGTGAACCCAGTGAACCTTCAATATAATTGGTTCGTTAAGTGCTCCGACTCTGGCATCGAGGAGTTTTAGCTCCGCCAGGTCGCGAGGCTATTTATGCATAGTACAGAGAGTTGTGATACAGGACTAGCACACCCCAAGGGATACCCTTGTAGCTAGGGATATGCCGACTGATGTGATATGATAGCTGAGGATATTTCCAGCTCTAATATGGTTTGACGACGATTGTCATGTGATAAATCAGCCTATGGAAATACTTCGTCATCCGGGTTAGTGGGTTGGTGTGGGCGGTGACCCAGAGTGACGATTTATTGTTGGTTCACAAGTGGCTGACTAGTCAGTTGTCTTGTGATTTTCTAGTAGAGGTGTCAGCAGTGTCTGACCTACTGACATTTGGTGTCAGAGGGTATTCCTATTTGGACCACCACTATTCCGAGGTCTTGACTTTGACCTGTATGCTATCCTGCGTTTGACAGGTAGGAGTGGTCAGTAAGTATAGAGGTTCTGTTGGGAACCCTGTAAGGTTTACTAAATATTGTTTTTGTGTAAAAGAGCTGTCAGACGGGATAAGGGTTCTTCCCGGGTTTCGAGGGGAAATTCAGGAAGGGTCCTTTCAATTGGTATCAGAGCTCTAGGTTAACTTCCTGCAGACCGCACACTTGTGTGGGTTAATTATTTAAAGATCTCTATTAACAAGATGCCTCTGAGGTGTTTACCTCTTTAGCAACCTTGAACTGAATAGGCGGTTGGTTTTTTAACCTGAGTTATTGAAATTTCGGGGACGAAATTTCTGTAACGGGGGAAATTTGTAACGACCCGGACCAAAAATTTAATTATTTTGAGAATTTGACAATTTTACCCTCAATTTTGGACGAGTTCGGAAGTCACTTTTTGACTGGCAGTACTTTTGGGAATTTTTCTTGGGTCGTTGCGTAGGTCTCGAACTCACGAGTTCGTAGACAGGCGGCACGCGGAAAACGGAAACCCGGTGAGTTCGTTACGGGTCTAGAAGCTTCAGGGGCAGTTTGGTAATTTTGGAAAAGTTGGAACTATATAGGAGATATTTTTCTCTCTCCTCGGTAGATTGGTCCGTCTCTCTCCTACCCGAATCCTCCCCGTGCGAACACCGAAGACCCATTTTCATCGGAGGGATTTCGATCTGATTCGACCGAAACCAAGGTCGGGAGAATCTTCCCCGGGACCCCACGAGCATTTTGGGGTAGTTATTGGAGCGGGAGCACCGCCGTAGGCGACGGACGGAGGAGGGAGGGAACCGAATCTTCTCGTCCATTTTTCTGGCCAAACCAGGTACGATCTCTGAACTTTGACCCCATATTTGGATTCCTGGTGAAAAGTAGATGAATTTACATGTGTGGATCGTGAAAAACGGTCAAGAAATGAAGAAGTTAGAAAACCTTGAAAATCGACCGGAAATGGCGATTTCCGGCGAACCAAACGGCGGCGGAGGTGGCAGTCCGGTCATCTTCTCCGGCCAGCCTCCGACGACGGCGACGACCGTTCGGTCGTCTTCTCCGGCGAGTCACCGGAGACCGATCGGGTTGAGTGAACCGGTCGGGTCGAGTTGGACCGGGTCAGGTTGAGCTGGACTGGGTTAGACCGGTCCAGGCGCGTGAACACTGTAGCAGGCGCGTGACCGACGCGTGAGGGCGCGTGGGACCGTGTGCCGAACTTCCGGTGGCGCGTGGCGGTGCGTGGGGCCGAGTCTGAGGTCACGACGACGCGTGGTAACTAGTTTTCGACGTTTCGAATCTGTTGGTACAGGTTTCAGGTTGATTGGACGTCGTTTAGAGCTCATTTTGGGCAATCCCAGTGGGAACAATTGACCGTATTAGCGGATTTTGAGCTTAGAAAGTCAAGGTAGTTGGGTTATTATTGTGTTAGTAGTATTTGATGTAATTATGTGTGTTGTGATGAATGTTCGGTTGACTAATAATATATTTATGGAATGAGAATGATGCAAGATGATGATTGGAAATCTAGATTATGCCAGGGTTAGCTTTAGGACCCAGCATTGTTAATTATGAGATGTGAGTATAAACTACCACTAGATTAGGGTATCTCGAGGGTCAATTCCGAGATACGTATCACGATATCAAGCCGTGAGGTATGATACATTCGGTGAAATACATGAGTCACAGCGAGATATCATGTGGACGTGGTAATTATTTGATCCCATGATTTTGAGTTGAAACCGTAATTGTGATTATTAAATATCTTTTATTTAAATACTATTGTGTATGGTTGTAATGATTTCCTGGAATTTATAAATGACTGGTGGACATTTGTTTTTCCAATATTTCAGTGAAAGTGTGTTGTGAGAAATGGCATGGTTGTTGGATTCGGTTTTTATATTGTTTTGGCATGGAAATTATTAGAATCCATGAGTTTGAGCTGAAATCGTATTTGTGATTATAAAATACTTGATTCTTGGATACACTGGTTTTGAGGGGGCCCAGGAGCCGGGGTAAGGATCCGCTGAGACGGAGAACTCGGTGAACCTCCAATATAAACAATACGGTTTTGAAGGGGCCCAGGAGCCGGGGTAAGGATCCGCTGAGACGGAGAACCCGGTGAACCTCCAATATAAACAATACGGTTTTGAGGGGGCCCAGGAGCCGGGGTAAGGATCCGCTGAGACGGAGAACCCGGTGAACCTCCAATATAAACAATAAGGTTTTGAGGGGGCCTAGGAGCCGAGGCTAGGATCCGCTGTTGGCGGTGAACTCGGTGAACCTCCAAGATTAACATATTTGAGGTAGACTAGAATATGGGACTAGGATCCGCTGTTGGCGGTGAACCCAGTGAACCTTCAATATAATTGGTTTGTTAAGTGCTCCGACTCTGGCATCGAGGTGTTTTGGCTCCACCAGGTCGCGAGGCTATCTATGCATAGTACAGAGAGTTGTGATACAGGACTAGCACACCCCAAGGGATACCCTGGTGGCTAGGGATATGCCGACTGATGTGATATGATAGCTGAGGATATTTCTAGCTCTAATATGGTTTGACGACGATTGTCATGTGATAAATCAACCTATGGAAATACTTCGTCATCCGGGTCCGTGGGTTAGTGTGGGCGGTGACCCAGAGTGACGATTTATTGTTGGTTCACAAGTGGCTGACTAGTCAGTTGTCTTGTGATTTTCCAGTAGAGGTGTCAGCAGTGTCTGACCTACTGACATTTGGTGTCAGAGGGTATTCCTATTTGGACCACCACTATTCCGAGGTCTTTACTTTGACTTGTATGCTATCCTGCGTCTGACAGGTAGGAATGGTCAGTAAGTATATAGGTTTTGTCGGGAACCCTGTAAGGTTTACTAAATATTGTTTTTGTGTAAAAGAGCTGTCAGACGGGATAAGGGTTCTTCCCGGGTTTCGAGGGGAAATTTGGGAAGGGTCCTTACAGGAAAGGATCCTTTGAATTTACTGTCGAAATTGATAAACCAGGAGTGACTGAAAGTCTCCATTTGGTGGAGAAATACCTTACTCCAAGCATCAATGTAATCAAAGTATGTGAAAGGGGTATTAGAATTGGGGAGATCCTGTCTGTCATATGGAGGACGTTTCCATGAGAAAGGCTGACTACTTTCATAATGTAAATGGAATGATAAAGGATGTTACCGGGATTGCTTTTGTCATGAATTGGCTTGAGGTGAATAGATGCAGTATGGAGGAGGATCTCCATGTAAAACTTGATGGACTTTTTGGGGTGAACTGGGGCAAAGTGCCAATTTGGGGGGAAAATGCTTTTAGCAATGTCTTCAGGGGATTTGAGCTGACTAAGGGATGATTCAATGAAGAAAAGATTGTGACTAGGGTCTTTAGGAACATAAGGGGAGGAAGGAGGATAAGTGACTGGGCTTGACTGGGGTTTTACTAGAGATTGAAAAGGATCATAACTGGAAACCAGGGCTGACTGATAATTAGGGCAATGTATTGGTTTCTGATGGGAATTGGTGAATGACCAGGGTAAGGGACTAGGGATGAAGGAGTGAATGACTCCTGTTTGACTGGTGCTAAGGAGGTAGGGAGCCTCCGGGTTGACTGCTTGTCTGGAGCCTTGTCAGACATGTTTACTCTGCAAGAATTCTCTAGTTAAGAAATCTGGAATACAATTGTCACTCCCTCTCAAATATTCTATTTCAAAATAAAAAATACTTAAAATGGCTTGCCATCGTGCAAAAATTTGTTTAGATGTAACATTTTTAACATCTTTTTCAAGAACATGCTTGGCGCTTTTGCAATCGACACGAACTAAAAAGTTTTGGTTTAACAAATCATCTTGAAATTTTGAGATGCATAAGACTACAGATAAAATTTCTTTTTTTATAGTACTATAATTTTTTTGGGATTGGTTCCAAGTACCGGAATGGAAGCAGAAGATAGTAATGTGAACTAGTGTGAAACTGATGTGAACTAGTGTGATTGATTCCATGAGTTTAAGATATATATATATATATATATATATATATATATATATATATATATATATATATATATATATATATATATAAGATGTACATCAATTTCATGATACAAGTATTTTCTACAGCCGTCGGGCTTAATGTTAGTTGACGAAAACAGTGATTCGTCGAGCAAATAATACAAGTTTTAGGGCAACATTAACCTCGGCGATTCCTCGTCGGGCAAATTGCGCTGGGCTACAGCCGTCAGACTTAATGTTAGTTGACGGAACAGTGATTCGTCGAGCAAATTTAAGGTTGTCTGGCGGATCCATTCGTCGCATATGACTTGTCGAGCAATCCAAAAGTCAACGATTTTGCCCGACGAATAACATTCACCGGGTCAAGTTATTAATTTTCTAATTTCCTAACTTCCTAACATATTTTATCTATTTCCCTAATTTCATAACATATTTTATGTTTTCATATTTTCGTATCCAATTTTATAATTTCCTAAACATTCTAAATTTCCGTACATATTTTCTATTTTCCTATCGTAACATATTTTCTAATTTCCTAACATATTTTCTAATTTCAATAATTTCATTACATATTTTTTATTTTCCTATTTTCCTAAAATATTTTCTAATTTCCTAATTTCCTAACATATTTTCAATTTCCATATTTTCCAAACAAATTTTATAATTTCCTAAACATTCTAAACAATTTATAATTTCCATACATATTTTCTATTTTCCTATCCTAACATATTTTCTAATTTCCTAACATATTTTCTAATTTCAAAAATTTCATTACATATTTTTTATTTTCCTATTTTCCTAAAATATTTTCTAATTTCCTAACATATTTTCCTAACAAATTTTATAATTTCCTAAACATTCTAAACAATTTATAATTTCCGTACATATTTTCTATTTTCCTATCCAAACATATTTTCTAATTTCCTAACATATTTTCTAATTTCAATAATTTCATTACATATTTTTTATTTTCCTAAAATATTTTCTAATTTCCTAATTTCCTAACATATTTTCTATTTCCATATTTTCCTAACATATTTTCTAATTTCCAAACATATTTTCTAATTTCAATAATTTCATTACATATTTTTAATTTTCCTATTTTCCTACAAAATTTTCTAATTTCCTAACATATTTTCCTAACAAATTTTCAAATTTCTAATTTCTACAAATTCTAAACAATTTACACAATAAATACACAATTGCCTAACATAATTATATACAAATTTCTTAACAAAATTAAATTGATAGGCAAACACACATCCCTTTTTAAAAGTGTAACGACCCGGATCAGAAATTAAATTATTTTGAGAATTGGACGATTTTACCTTCGATTGTGGACGGGTTCGAGAGTTCCTTTTTGACTGGCAGTACTTTTGGGAATTTTTCTTAGGTCATTGCGTAGGTCTCGAACTCACGAGTTCGTAGACAGGCGGCACGCAGAAAACGAAGTTCGTGTACGAAAGTTATGGATCTAAATGTGCAAGGGAATTTTGGTAATTTTGGTTTGGGAGAAGATATTTTAACCCCAATTATTTTACATCTTCATTTACATCTTCACTTCAATACATCTTCATCTCATTATCACTCATCTCTCTCTAAAACACAAACACATCGAACCAGTGAGAAAACACCCAAAACCCACAAAGTCAACTTTTGATTCAAGGCTTTAACTTCCATTGTTGATCCACTAATCGTATTCTACTCCTTCCCATGATCACAACCGTACCAACCATCGAAGGAGAGGACCACGGGGGAAGCCAAACCGAGTATAGGAAGTTTCGGATCTTCCGATCGATTTTTCGGCTTACACATGTACGTGTTTGTGGTTTTGAGGTCATATTTGGATTCTTGGGTTTGAGTAGATAGATTTAGACTTAAAATTTGGGGAAAATGGTTGAGTTTTGAGGAAGTTATAAAAGCTTGAAGTTTCGGCTGGAAATGGGGGATTCCGGCGAAACCAGACGGCGGCGACGGCGGCTGCCGGTCATCTTCTCAGGCCAGACTTCGACGATGGCGCCGGCAGCCGATCGTCTTCTCCTGCGATCGGTCGAGTCGGTTCAGACCGGTCAGGTCGAGTGAACCAATCGGGGTTGACTAAACTGGTCGGGTCGAGTTGAACCGACCGGGTTGAGTGAACCGGTCGGGTTGAGTCGAGTTAGACCGGGTCAGGTCGAACTGGGCTGGGTTTGACCGGTCCAGCCACTTGAACACTGTAGCAGGCGCGTGACCGGTGCGTGAGGGTGCGTGGCGGCGCGCGAGCGCGTGTTCTAACCCTTCGGTGGCGCGTGGCGGCGCGTGGGACTGTTCCCGAAGTCACGGCGACGCGTGACTAGGGTTTGGGGACGTTCCGGATCAGATTTTGTTGGTTTCGAGGCTATATGAGTTCGTTTAGGGCCCGATTGGGCAATCCCAGCCATAATGGTTGACCGTGAAGCGGGTTTTGAGCTCGGAAAGTCAAGGTAGTTGGGTCATTATTGTGCATGTGTTCCTTGGGGCGAGAGTGTCCATGAATTTTGAGTTGGATGATGTTTGTGAGTGGACTTTTGTTTTATAAACTGAAATGCATGCATCAAAGTATCTTTGTTTAAATACGGTTATGTCTTGTGGCATTGAATATCCGGATTTTAGAAATGATTACTAGACACATATTTTCCACTATTTCAGTTAGATTGTGATTTGAGAAATATCATGGGTTTTTTACTCGGTTTGATATCGATTTGACATGGAAATTATTGAGTCCATGATTTGGGTTTTGACCCGGTTGTATGAGTTTATCGGATTTTGACATATTTGAGGGAGGCCAGGAACTAGGACTAGGATCCGTTATTAGCGGTGAAGCCGGTGAACCTCCAAGATAAACATATTTGAGGGAGGCCAGGAACTGGGACTAGGATCCGTTATTAGCGGTGAACCCAGTGAACGTCCAAGATAAACATATTTGAGGGAGGCCAAGAACTAGGACTAGGATCCGTTATTAGCGGTTAACCTGGTGAATCTCCAAGATAAACATTGATTTGAGGGAGGCTAGGAATCGGTACTAGGATCCGTTATTAGCGATGAACCCGGTGAACCTCCAAGATAAACATATTTGAGGAGGACCAGGATATGGGACTAGGATCCGCTGTTGGCGGTGAACCCGGTGAACCTCCAATATAATTGATTACTGTTTCTCCGACTATCGTGGAGAGTTTTGCTCCGCTGGTTTGTTGAGTGCTCCGACTCTAGCATCGAGGAGTTTTGGCTCCGCCGGGTCGCGAGGCTGTCTATGCATAGTACAGACAATTGTGATACAGGACTAGCACACCCCAAGGGATACCTGGTGGCTAGGGATATGCCGACTGATGTGCTATGATAGCCGAAGGTTATACCGGCTAATGATATGATATGATAGTCGAGGATACTTGCCGACTAATGTGATATCATAGTACAGAGAGTTGTGATATAGGACTAGCACACCCCAAGGGATACCCTGGTGGCTAGGGATATGCCAGTCGAGGGATATGCCGACTGATGTGATATGATAACCGAAGGTTATACCGGCTGATGATATGATATGATAGTCGAGGATACTTGCCGACTGATGTGTTATAATAGTACAAAGAGTTGTGATATAGGACTAGCACACCCCCAAGGGATACCCTGGTGGCTAGGGATATGCCAGTCGAGGGATATGACGACTGATGTGACATGATAGGCGAAGGTTATACCGGCTGATGATATGATATGATAGTCAAAGATACTTACCGACTGATGTGATATCATAGTACAGAGAGTTGTGATACAGGACTAGCACACCCCAAGGGATACCCTGGTGGCTAGGGATATGCCAATCGAGATATATGCCGACTGATGTGATATGATAGCCGAAGGTTATACCGGATGATGATATGATATGATAGTCGAGGATACTTGCCGACTGATGTGATATTATAGTACAGAGAGTTGTGATACAGGACTAGCACACCCCAAGGGATACATAGTGACTAGGGAAATCCCAGTCGATGGATATGCCGACTGATGTGATATGATAGCTGAAGGTTATACCGGCTGATGATATGATATGATAGTCGAGGATACTTGCCGACTAATGTGATATCATAATACAGAGAGTTGTGATACAGGACTAGCACACCCCAAGGGATACTTGGTGGCTAGGAAAATGCCAGTCGATGGATATGCCGACTGATGTGATATGATAGCCGAATGTTATACCGGCTGATGATACGATATGATAGTCGAGGGATATGCCGAATGATGTGATTTGGTAGTCGTGTATTATGCCGGCTTATATGTATTGCCAGCCGAGGGTTATTCCGGCTGAGGATACGATATGATAGTCGAAGATACTTGCTGACTTATATGATTTGATAGCCGAGGATATTTCTGGCTCTAATATGATTTGACCGCGATTGTCATGTGCTTAATCAGCCTATGAAAATACTGCGTCATCCGGGTCTGTGGGTTGGTGTGGGCGGTGACCTAGAGTGACGAATTATTGATGGTTCACAAGTATCTAACTAGTCTGTTGTCCTGTGGTATTCCAGTAGAGGTGTTAGCAGTGTCTGACCTACTGACTTTTGGTGTCAGAGGGTATTCCTTTTTGGACCACCATTATTCCGAGGTCTTGGTTTTTGACCTGTATGCTATCCTATGTCTGACAAGTAGGAGTGGTCAGTAAGTACAGAGGTTCTGTCGAGAACTCTGTAAGGTTTACAAAAAAATTATTTAAGGATAAAGGGTATTCCTGGTATTAAACTTTTGAGGTAAAAGAGCTGTCACACGGGATAAGGGTTCTTTCCGGGTTTCGAGTGGAAATTTGGGAAGGGTCCTTACAAGTGGTATCAGAGCTCTAGGTTAACTTCCTGTAGACCGCACACTTGTGTGCAAATTATTTAAGGATTTCTGTTAACAAGATGCCTCCGAGGCGTTTACCTCTTTAGCGACCTTGAACTGAATAGGAGGTTGGTTCTTTAACATGAGTTAGTGAAATTTCGGGGACGAAATTTCTGTACGGGGGGAAATTTGTAACGACCCGGATAATAAATTTAATTATTTTGAGAATTGGACGATTTTACCCTCGATTGTGGACAGGTTCGAGAGTTCCTTTTTGATGGGCAGTACTTTTGGGAATTTTTCTTAGGTCATTGTGTAGGTCTCGAACTCACGAGTTTGTAGACAGGCGGCACGTAGAAAACGGAGTTCGTGTACGAAAGTTATGGGTCTAGATATGCAAGGGCATTTTGGTAATTTTGGTTTGGGAGAAAATATTTTAACCCCAATTATTTTACATCTTCATTTACATCTTCACTTCAATTCATCTTTATCTCATTATCACTCATCTCTCTCTAAAACACAAACACATCGAACCCGTGAGAAAACACCCAAAACCCACAAAGTCAACTTTTGATTCAATGCTTTAACTTCCATTGTTGATCCACTAATCGTATTCTACTCCTTCCCACGATCACAATCGTACCAACCATCGAAGGAGAGGACCACGGGTGAAGCCGAACCGAGTATAGGAAGTTTCGGATCTTCCGATCGATTTTTCGGCTTACACAGGTACGTGTTTGTGGTTTTGAGGTCATATTTGGATTCTTGGGTTTGAGTAGATAGATTCAAACTTAACATTTGTGGAAAATGGTTGAGTTTTGAGGAAGTTATAAAAGCTTGAAGTTTCGGCCGGAAATGGGGGATTCCGGCGAACACAGACGGCGTCGACGGCGACGGCTGCCGGTCATATTCTCAGGCCAGAATTCGACAACGGCGTCGGTAGCCGATTGTCTTCTCCAGCGACCGGTTGAATCATGTCAGACAAGGTCGGGTCGAGTAAACCGGTCAGGATTGAGTGAACCGATCTGGTCAAGTTGAACCGACCGAGTTGAGTGAATCGGTCGGGTTGAGTCGAGTTGGACCGAGTCAGGTCGAGTCGGGCCGGGTTGGACCGGTCCAGGCGCGTGAACACTGTAGAAGGCGCGTGACCGGCGCGTGAGGGCGCGTGGCGGTGCGCGAGCGCATGTTCTGACCCTCCGGTGGCGCGTGGCGGCGCGTGGGACTGTTCCTGTAGTCACATCGGCACGTGACAAGGGTTTTGGGACTTTCCGGATCAGATTTTGTTGGTTTCGAGGCTATAGGAGTTCGTTTAGGGCCCGATTGGGCAATCCCAGCAGTAATGCTTGACCGTTGGGTCATTATTGTGCATGTGTTCCTTGGGGTTAGAGTGTCCATGAATTTTGAGTTGGATGATGTTTGTGAGTGGATTTTTGTTTTGTAAACTGAAATGCATGCATCAAAGTATCTTTGTTTAAATACTGTTATGTATTGTGGCATTGAATTTCCAGATTTTAGAAATAATTACTGGACACATATTTTCCACTATTTCAGTTAAATTGTGATTTGAGAAATATCATGGTTTTTGGACTCGTTTTGATATCGATTTGACATAGAAATTATTGAGTCCATGATTTGGGTTTTGACCCGGTTGTATGAGTTTATCGGATTTGGACATATTTGAGGGAGGCCAGGAACTGGGACTAGGATCTGTTTTTAGCGGTGAACCCGGTGAACCTCCAAGATAAACATATTTGAGGGAGGCCAGGAACTGGGACTAGGATCCGTTCTTAGCGATTAACCCGGTGAACCTCCAAGATAAACATATTTGAGGGAGGCCAGGAACTGGGACTAGGATCCATTATTAGCGGTGAACCCGGTGAATCTCCAAGATAAACATTGATTTGAGGGAGGCTAGAAACCGGTACTAGGATAAGTTATTAGCGGTGAACCCGGTGAACCTCGAAGATAAACATATTTAAGGAGGACCAGGATATTGGACTAGGATCCGCTGTTGGAGGTGAACCTCCAATATAATTTATTACTGTTTCTCCGACTAACGTGGAGAGTTTTGCTCCGCTGGTTTGTTGACTGCTCTAACTCTGGCATCTAGGAGTTTTGGCTCTGCCGGGTTGCGAGGCTGTATATGCATAGTACAGAGAGTTGTGATACAAGACTAGCACACCCCAAGGGATACATGGTGGCTAGGGATATGCCAGTCGAGGGATATGCCAACTGATGTGATATGATAGCCAAAGGTTATACCGGCTGATGATATGATACGATAGTCGAGGATACTTGCCGACTAATGTGATATCATAGTACAGAGAGTTGTGATACAGGACTAGCACACCCCAAAGGATACCCTAGTGGCTAGGGATATGCCAGTCGAGGGATATGCCGACTGATCTGATATGATAGCGGAAGGTTATACCGGCTGATGATATGATATGATAGTCGAGGATACTTGCCGACTGATGTGATATCATAGTACAGAGAGTTGTGATACAGGACTAGCACACCCCAAGGGATACCCTGGTGGCTAGGGATATGCCAGTCGAGGGATATGCCGACTGATGTGATATGATAGCCGAAGGTTATACTGGCTGATGATATGATATGATAGTCGAGGATACTTGCCGACTGATGTGATATCATAGTACAGAGAGTTGTGGTACAGGACTAGCACACCCCAAGGGATACCCTGGTGGCTAGGGATATGCCAGTCGAGGGATATGCCGACTGATGTGATATGATAGCCGAAGGTTATACCGGCTGATGATATGATATGATATTCGAGGATACTTGCCGACTGATGTGATATCATAGTACATAGAGTTGTGATACAGGACTAGCACACCCCAAGGGATACCCTAGTGGCTAGGGATATGCCAGTCGAGGGATATGCCGACTGATGTGATATGATAGCCGAAGGTTATACCGGCTGATGATATGATATGATAATCGAGGATACTTCCCGACTGATGTGATATCATAGTACAGAGAGTTGTGATACAGGACTAGCACACCCCAAGGGATACCTGGTGGCTAGGGAAATGCCAGTCGATGGATATGCCGACTGATGTGATATGATTGCTGAATGTTATACCGGCTGATGATACGATATGATAGTCGAGGGATATGCTGAATGATGTGATTTGGTAGCCGAGTATTATGCCGGCTTATATGTATTGCCAGCCGAGGGTTATTTCGGCTAAGGAAACGATATGATAGGCGAGGATACTTGCCGACTTATATGATATGATAACCGAGGATATTTCTGGCTCTAATATGATTTGAGGACGATTGTCATGTGCTTAATCAGCCTATGAAAATACTGCGTCATTCGGGTCTGTGGGTTGGTGTAGGCGGTGACCCAGAGTGACGAATTATTGTTGGTTCACAAGTATCTGACTAGTCGGTTGTCTTATGGTATTCCAGTAGAGGTGTTAGCAGTGTCTGACCTACTGACTTTTGGTGTAAGAGGGTATTCCTTTTTGGACCACCATTATTCCGAGGTCTTGGTTTTGACCTGTATGCTATCCTACGTCTGACAGGTAGGAGTGGTCAGTAAGTACAGAGGTTCTGTCGAGAACCCTGTAAGGTTTACAAAAAAATTATTTAAGGATAAAGGGTATTCCTGGTATTAAAATTTTGAGGTATGAGAGCTGTCAGACGGGATAAGGGTTCTTTCTGGGTTTCGAGGGGAAATTCGGGAAAGGTCCTTACAATAAGTATTCCTTCAAATCAACCACAAAATTCCTAAAATACAAAACATAATTAATTTCCAATCAAAAATCAAAATTTCAAACTAAAAAAATTAAATTTCTCAAATCTTCAAAACTGATATTGTTGATTGAGAGAGAAAGAGATTTGATTGATAATGAAACTGATGATGAGATGATGAAGCTAGAGAGAGAGAGAGAGAGAGAGAGAGAGGAGCAGGGACGTCTGAGAGATTGTGAAGCAGAGAGGAAGAAAAAGAAAGGAGCGGCTGGGTTATTTAGTGTGTTTAGAATTTTGCCCGACGAAGTATATTCGCAGGGCAAAGTTTAATGATTCATCTGGAAAGATTCAGTCAACGCCACTGTTACCCGACGACTAATATTCGTCGTCATATCTTATCTTACCCGAAGGGCAAAACTTCCCGTCAGGCAACCCTTTCCTATTTTACGCGCCAACAACTTGTTCTTCCCGCCACTATCTTATCCGGCGACGCTCCTGGTTCGTTGGGCAAACCCTATTTACGCGGCGAAAAACATTTCGTCGGGCAAATTTTTGTCAGCAATCTCAAATTTCTTGTAGTGTTATTTCATATATGTGACAACCATACATTAATACATCGGAGACGTCATAATATATCACACACACACGGACATATATATATATATATGTATCTAAGACGTACATCCCATTTCATGATACATATACCATTTGTTACAAGATACAAACTCGATCATTACATACTTAAGTAGATTAATATTTGATTATATTATTCCAGTGCATGAATGCTTTTGATTTGTTTATACCTTGAGAAAGTGAGCATCAAGATCCCTCACCAAATTAACCATCAAAGTAACGTATCTTTCTGTTGGTGCAACATTTTCACTCAACTTCTCATAATAGATGATCAAGTTGGCAATGCTACCTTCACCCTTCGGAATGAATTTATAGGTCCCGTAAAGGTCTTGTAATACTTGAACACTTCCCCTTCCAATCCGTTAAGAGTCACGGCCTTGTTCTCATCGTTTAACTCCACCTTCTCTTTAAAAATTCCAACTTCATTCCCTACGTACACAGATAAAATTAAGCTAATATATGTTAGGCATCAGGAGCTTGCTTGAGGCCATAAAGAGATTTTTTGTAAGGACCCTTCCCGAATTTTCCCTCGAAATTCGGAAAGAACCCTTATCCCGTCTGACAACTTTTTTACCTCAAAATTTAAATACCAGAAATACCCCTTGTTCTTAATAATTTTTATTAAACCTTACAGTCCCGACAGAACCTCTGTACTTACTGACCACTCCTACCTGTCAGACGCAGGATAGTATACAGGTCAAAGCCAAGACCTCGGAATAGTGGTGGTCCAAATAGGAATACCCTTTGACACCAAATGTCAGTAGGTCAGACACCGCTGACATCTCTACTGGAATACCACAAGACAATTGACTAGTCAGATATTTGTGAACCAACAATAATTCGTCACTCTGGGTCACCGCCCACACCAACCCACACCAACCCACAGACCCGGATGACGAAGTATTTCCATAGGCTGATTTATCACATGACAATCGTCGTCAAACCATATTAGAGCTGGAAATATCCTCAGCTATCATATCACATCAGTCGGCATATCCCTAGCCACCAGGGTATCCCTTGGGGTGTGCTAGTCTTGTATCACAACTCTCTGTACTATGCATAAATAGCCTCGCGACCTGGCGGAGCCAAAACTCCTCGATGCCAGAGTCGGAGCACTTAACGAATCAATTATATTGAAGGTTCACCGGGTTCACCGCCAACAGCGGATCCTAGTCCCATATTCTAGTCCACCTCAAATATGTTTTTCTTGGAGGTTCACCGAGTTCACCGCCAACAGCGGATCCTAGCCTCGGCTCCTGGGCCCCCTCAAAACCGTATTGTTTATATTGGAGGTTCACCGGGTTCTCCGTCTCAGCGGATCCTTACCTCGGCTCCTGGGCCCCCTCAAAATCGTATTGTTTATATTGGAGGTTCACCGGGTTCTCCGTCTCAGCGGATCCTTACCCCGGCTCCTGGGCCCCCTCAAAACCGTTGTATCCAAGAATCAAGTATTTTACAATCACAAATACGATTTCAGCTCAAACTCATGGATTCTAATAATTTCCATGTCAAAACAATATCAAAACCGAATCCAACAACCATGCCATTTCTCACAACACACTTTCAATGAAATATTGGAAAAACAAATGTCCACTAGTCATTTATAAATTCCAGGAAATCATTACAACCATACACAACAGTATTTAAATCAAAGATATTTATAATCACAATTACGGTTTCAACTCAAAATCATGGAATCAAATAATTACCACGTCAACATGATATCTCGATGTGACTCATGTATTTCACCGAATGTATCATACCTCACGACTTGATATCGTGATACGTATCTCGGAATTGACCCTCGAGATACCCTAATCTAGTGGTAGTTTATACCCGTTTCAAAGTACCTACATCTCATAATTAACAATGCTGGGTCCTAAAGCTAACCCTGGCATAATCTAGATTTCCTATCAGCATCTTGTATCATTCTAATTCCATAAATATATTATTAGTCAACCAAACATTCACCACCACACACATAATTACATCAAATACTACTAACACGATAATAACCCAACTACCTTGGCTTTTCGAGCTCAAAATCCGTTTCAAGGTCAAACATTACGACTGGAATTGCCCAAATCGGGTCTTAAACGAACTCCTATGGCCTCGAAACCAATAAAATCTAATCCAAAACGTCCCAAAACCATAGTCACGCGCCGCCGTGACATCGGGAACAGTCAAACTCGCCGCCACGCGCCACCGGAAGGTCAGAACACGCGCTCACGCGCCGCCACGCACCCTCACGCGCCGGTCACGCGCCTGCTACAGTGTTCACGCGCCTAGACCGGTCCAATCCGGCTCGGCTCGACCTGACCCGATCCAACTCGACTCAACCCGATCGGTTCACTCAACCCGACCGGTTCCACTCGACCTGACTGGTTCACTCAACCCGACCCGGTCTGACCCAACTCAACCGGTCGCCGGAGAAGACGATCGGCTGTCGGTGCCGTCGCTGAGGTCTGGCCTGAGAAGATGACCGACAGCCGCCGTCTGGTTTCGCCGGAATCCCCCATTTCCAGCCGAAACTTCAAGCTTTTATAACTTCTTCATTTCTTAACCGTTTTCACGATCCACACATGTAAATTCATCTACTTTTCACCAGGAATCCAAATATGGGCTCAAAGTTCCGAGATCGTACCTAGTTTGGCCGGAAAATGATCGAGAAGATTCGGTCCACCTCCCTCCTCCGTCCGTCGCCTACGGCGGTGCTCCCGCTCCGATGATTACACCAAAAGACTCGTAGGGTCGTGGGGAAGATCCTTCCGGCCTTAGTTTTGATCGAATCGGATCGAAATCCATCTGATGATAGGGGGTGTTCGGTGTTCGCACGGGGTGGATTTTGGGAGAGAGAGAGAGAGAGATTGCATCGACCCATCTCCCGAGGAGAGAGAAAAATATCTACTATATAGTTCTAACTTTTCCAAAATTACCAAACTGCCCCTGAAGCTTCTAGACCCGTAACGAACTCACCGGGTCTCCGTTTTCCGCGTGCCGCCTGTCTACGAACTCGTGAGTTCGAGTTCTCAAAATAATTTAATTCCTGGTCCGGGTCGTTACATTTTTGCAGTTTACACACGCTAGAAAGCATTTTTAACATCAAGCTGTTTAAGAGGCCATTGAAAATGAGCTGCTAATGCTAAGACCAATCTGACAGTAGTAGTTTTGACCACTGGACTGAATGTCTCACCATAATCAAGACCTTCTTCCTGACTAAAACCTTTTGCTACAAGTCGAGCCTTATGCCTAGCAATAGTGCCATCTGAATTTTTCTTGATTATGTAAACCCATTTGCAACCTACCAAGTTTTTGGAAGCAGAAAGAGCAACTAAACACCAAGTCCCTTGTCCATACAAAGCATTCATTTCATCCTCCATTGCTTGCTGCCACACATGAGAGGAAGAAGCTAATTTGAGGATACTAGTTCAACTTGAGCAAGATCAACCTCAGATGATAGAACATGAGTGGAATGAAGAGCCTTTTGCTTGAAAATACCACTCTTGGACCTAGTCTGCATAGGATGCATATTTACCCCAGAGATGGGCAACACCACTTCCAAACATTGAGGATGAAAGTCATCATCAGTGGTGCTACTAGGATGAGCAAGTGAAGGATCAGGAGGAGGAGAAGAGGCTTCCAAGAAGTCAGTGGAAGTACCAGTCGACGTTTGATAAGAAGGTGATCCATTTGTGGCATCATTTTGAGCAGGTTCAGGTGAGTTCTGATCAATGTCAAGCTCGGGGTTAGAACACTCAGGGAAAAAGGAAGACTGAGTAACAGGAGACTGTGTGAATGTTGAAGGTATGGAGGAAGGAGGGGACATGTTATCTGAGATGTCTAAGACAGAAGGAGCAGATGAAAGACACTGAGATTTAAGGAGCAAAGAAGAATAAGGAAACTGAAGCTCATCAAACAACACATGTCTAGACACGAAGGTCTTTTTAAACACCAAATCATGACAGATGAAACCTTTATTCTTTTCTGCATACCCTAAGAAAACACACTTTTTGGTTTTAGGTTGAAGTTTAGTAGAGTTATAAGGCTTTAATAGTGGAAAGCAAGCACATCCAAAATTTTTTAGATGAGCAAGAACTGGAAGTTTGGAAAATAAGGATTCAAAAGGAGATTTCATTTTCAACAGAACACAAGGCATTCTATTTATAAGGTAGGTTGAAGTAGCACAGGCATAGAACCAAAACTGAGCTGGTAAGAAAGCTGTTTGAAGAATGGTGATTGCTGTCTCAAGGGTGTGTCTGTGCTTTCTCTCTGCTAGACCATTTTGTTCAGGTGTATAGGGGCAAGACCTGTGATGACCAATTCCTTTGAGAGCCAAAAAGGTCTAAAATTTTTGACTAATATACTCACCACCTCCATCACTTTGAAGAATTTTGATTGAAACATAAAACTGGTTTAGAATGTAAGTATAAAAAAGAACAAAGATGGAATGAACCTTAGATTTATTTTTCATTGGAAAGATCCAAGTATATCGTGTACACTCATCTAAAAAATTGACATAGTATCTAAAACCTTCACCAGAGACAGTAGGTGAAGGACCCCATACATTAGAATGAAGCACTGTAAAACGAATAAGAGACTTGGAACTAGAAACATGAAAAGACTGTTTGGACAATTTCCCTTCTAGACAAGACTCACAAATAACAGGAGTTGAATCTTTAGAAACAGAAATGCTAGCCTTGTGTAATGCAGCAGACACAATCTGG
This sequence comes from Oemleria cerasiformis, assembly GCA_037349345.1. Lineage (NCBI taxonomy): Eukaryota > Viridiplantae > Streptophyta > Magnoliopsida > Rosales > Rosaceae > Oemleria > Oemleria cerasiformis. The sequence continues at coordinate 11,052,388 of JAZGTL010000031.1, forward strand.
TTTGAAGGGTGTCCTAATCTTCTGTGCCAAAGTTGAGTATGAGTAAGTTTTCCAAGAAGAGCAAAAGGAGATGGATTCTGAGGAACATCAAAAGCTTTATTTGAGGAACAACTGAAAGGAAGAGGGTACAAGCCATCCTTACTCAATCCTTGGAAGAGTGTGACACTTGTGGTTCTATCCTGTATTAGAAAAGAAGACTCAGTACAAGAGAAGGAACAATGGTTATCTCTGCACAACTTACAGACAGACAACAACTGTGCTTAGATATGAGGAACATGAAGAACATGAAGAACTTCATTTAAAAGAAAACAGTGAGGTGTAGGATTAGTAGTCTTAAGAAAAGAGTGACCAACATTAGCTATTTTCAAACCTGAACCACCCGCTGTAGTAATGATGTCTTCAGAGGAAGAAGGATTTGGCCTTTGTACTTGAGATAACTCAGAAGTCATATGGGATGTGGCTCCAGTGTCTGCAATCCAGTACTCTTGCTGCTGAGCAAGATGTGTTATCTGTGTATTCATAGCAGTCAGATTGGCTGGAGGAGAGGATCCTTGATAAGAGTAGTTCTCCCTGTGATAACAGTTCATGGCTGAGTGACCAGATTTCCAGCATATCTGGCAAGGCTCACTAATTGGTGATGGTTGATTCAGATGTTGATGATAACAATCTGCAGCTGTATGTCCCTTCTTTCCACAAATTTGACAGATTGGTGGTGGCTGATAATAGTTCTGAGTTGATGCACTAGGAACACCAGGTGCTGAGGAGTAGCTAGAACCTCCCTTATTTCCATTATTCCAAGATTTTGAATTATTGTTCCCACCATTACCACTATTTCCATAGTTGGGATACCACTTACCTTTGTTCTTGCCTTTGTTGACATTGCCTTTGTACCAATTATTGAAGTTGTTAGTCGAACATCCACTGTTTTGGCCATAACCTCAAGTGTAACCAAACTGCTGAAAGTTATCAGATAGCTTCTGAACATTTTGAGAAGTATTACTAGGAGTCACACTGTTAGACATGTTATTGAAAGTAGGTGTACCAGATGAATTTGTGACTTCAAGATCAAACCTTGACTGAGTACTATTATTAGTAGCTGAGAAGGCAGAAAGAAAAGATGGATGCTCAGAGGATTGATCGATGATAGTTTCTTCAGCCAAAAGTTGAGACCTAAAATCATTGAGACTTATAGAATTCTCTCTACCACGGATGACACATCGAAAGGTGTTAAATTCAGTAGGCAGACCTCTTAATGCAAGAATAACAACATCCTCATCTTCAAAACGGACATTACATGATTCTAAGAGATCTCTAGCAACCTTAATTCTTTGCAAATATTGAGTCATATTTTCTGAGCCTTTCTTAACATTTTGAAGATCAGTTTTCATTTGAAAGATAAAGGCTTTAGTAGAAGAGGCAAACCTGTCTCTTAGGTTAGTCCACATTTCTTGAGCACTTTTGCATCCAATAACACAGGAAATAGCATATGTGGAGAGAGTTGAAGTAATGAGTTGCATCAGTGCTTGATCGTGCATCCTCCATATCAGGTAAGCATCAGAGGGTGGATCCTCAGGACCCAATTAAGAGATAGAGCAAGGAGGACACATCTTTGTGCCATTGACGAATTCAAAAGTTCCATCTGGAAGTTCCAGGTGATGAAATTATGATCATCAAGTTTGACAGTGATTGCATTTCTGATTGTTGGAATAAGAGAAGCAATCGGTGATTGCAAGATTTGAAGTTGAGTAGTTGTAACCATGGTGAGTAATCTTTTAAGGAATTTAATACAACATAAACAACTTTCTTTTGAGAAGTTCTGAGAAGGGATTGTGAAGAAAGAGCAGAAACAACTTTCTTTTGAGAAGTTCTGAGAAGGGATTGTGAAGAAAGAGCAGAAACAACTTTCTTTTGAGAAGTTCTGAGAAGGGATTATGAAGAAAGAGCAGAAACAACTTTCTTTTGAGAATTTCTGAGAAGGGATTGTGAAGAAAGAGCAGAAACAACTTTCTTTTGAGAAGTTCTGAGAAGGGATTATGAAGAAAGAACATAAACAACTTTCTTTTGAGAAGTTATGTGGAGATTTGCAGCGGAAGCAAAGGTAGAAGATCGATCACTCATAAATGGGGTCAACCATATATCATGAGTTAAGCTCTGATACCATGTTAAGCATCAGACTTTTACAAAAGATAAGAAGGAGGAATCTTAGTTTTAAAAAGGATGGAGGAGATATGAACAAGAAAATCTTTATTGCTTACAATCACACTTACACATTACAACATTTTGTTAGCTATTTATAGCTTGTAGTTGATTACTTAGAGATCAAGCAAGTCTCTCAACTAATGTAACAGTTTCCTAACTGCTCTAACAAACTTAACAGCATACCATAGCTGTCCTAACTGCCCTAACAACCTAACAGCACACATAGCTGTCTAGCACCTATAATGCAGCTAAGGCATAGTTGTCATGGACAGTAGTGAAGCCGCAGGTGGGCAGAAGTTAGGCGCATTATAGGCGCATCATAGGCGCAGTACAATCATGGCACAGGCGCGGCATACCAGCTAGGCGCGGCACATCAAGAGCATATCAGAAGGCGCATTGAGCATATCAGAAGGCGCATTATAGTCATCTAACAATATATATATATATATATATATAATCCAAGTGACTAGAGTTAAATTGCATAATATTTTACATTTGATTAGATTTTTCTGCGTTTTTTTACAAAGTAGTTTTTGTCAGGAGATTATTAATTATGTTGTGAGTTGTTCAAGGGTTATCGATTATTATGTAAATATAGATTCTTTTACGCTTTGTTTGTTTTAGGAGGCATTTGGATTTGGATTTAATAGCAAGGTTGAACTTTTAAGATTATACTAAATTGAATGAATTTAAAACAACTAGATATCTATATTATTTTTGTTATTATATATAAAGGCAGGAGGGTCAAAATGCTTCACCAAATTTTTCTAACAAAAAGATCCCTTAATTAATAACCTTTACATTTAATACATAAATGTATAATAGTGAAATAAAATATTTAAATTTTAAAAAATTAAAAAATAAACATTTTAGTGGATGGGTGGGTAGTTACTCCAACACTCTTTATTTTTTGAATTATTCTTTTCATTTCTTCTTATTTCTAAAAATTACAAAAAATAAATTCAAAATAAAAATAATTAATGTATACACGCGTACGCGGGTGCATGACTCTAGTATCTCTATTATTATAAAGCCAAGATGGTGGTTAATTTGGTGATACATTTTTCTTTCCAAAAACACCCTTTGCTAATATAAAAGGTGAAACACAAAAAACATATGAATTAAGGGTATAATTGTAAAACACAAACTCTACATTATTAAATTTTAGAAAAGAAATTTTAAAAAAAAAAAGCAGAAAACTCTCTTACCCTACACATTTAAAAAAAAATTAAAAAAAACTACCTCCCACAACTCCCACTCAAACAAATTGTCAAATTTAAAATTTAAAATATAAACAAAAAGACAATTATCATCCCGTGCTAGTTATAAAAGATATATGTTGGCACATTTTATTATTGAGGTAATTCATATCGGTAAAGGATTAATATAAAAAATAAACCACTTGTGGAGGGCCGAAATGCCTCTTGCAAGCACGGATGTGCATGCGGTGTGACTAGATCTGCACTTGCAATCAGACTAGTAGTACTATTGAAATAAAAATGATTACATTCACAAAGTTATTTGAAATCTATTTGCTTTCTTCACTTTTTTTCTTATTCAAATTTCAGGACAATCATCTAATAATTAACCAACAAATTTAACATGGTCATGAAATTCAAATTCAAAATATTCCTCCTAAAACAAACGGAGCTTAAACCAATTATGAATCCCTATTACGCATTGTATTTGGATAATATCTTTTACCATCTTTTGTAATGAAATAAATACCAAATATGAATCCCTATTACCCATTGTATTTGGATAATATCTCTGACCATCTTTTGTAATGAAATAAATTAATTAATTAATAGACATAGTTTGTTTCAAGAAACTAGAATAATAACTACCTTCTTTAATTTCTAACAAAAAAAAATTACCTTCTAGCTAATTAATTTAATTGGTGACTAATTCATATATTTCGATTTTAGTGATTTTTTATGAAGATCTCCATAGAAGAGATGCATGAATGATTCAGGAAAGAAGCACACCGAGTCTTTATTTTATATATGTGATAACCATATATAGTAAATACATCGATCACAATATATATCACATATATATATAGGACAGATCCCTTGACATTTGTTACAAACTTACACAACAAAGCATGCATTTTTACTACTTGTGTAACCAAATTAACAAATTAATTAAGCAGGCAATAAAATACATATAAGTATTTATCGACTTTAACATACGGTAAGCAATAACTTGTGGGTCGAGCTGTGGGTTTGGGGTTGCCCTTAAATACAAGTGTTACTAGTACTGTTGAAGTGGGTGATATTTAGTTAATTGTTTAAGAAGCAGGTGAGACATTTAAGCCTTCAATTATATATATATATATATTGATCATTGGCAATTATTAATTTTGGAAAGATATGAACACTTGCATGACTGTACTCAATTTCATGAAATCATCCTAAATCAAGCTATAGTTTTATTAGATATATAAGAACATCTCCAAAATGCAGGTGAGACATATTTAAGCCTTCAGTTATATATTGATCATTGGTGATATTTAAATGGAGAGATATGACCACTTGCATGGCTGTCAATTTCATCAAATCTTCTTAAATCAAGCTAGCATTTTTAGATAATTTAGTTTATCATCCATCACAGTCTTACATACGAACGGGACCCGTATATATATTTGTAGGTACACGAATATAAAGAGATCGAAAATTATATTTTAAACACACAATTATAACCAAATTTACATAGAAAAATAATTAATTTTTCTTCTTCTTATAATAGAAGACGAACCTAATTTTTAAGAATGCTAATTTTATCTGTTTTCCCCTAAAGGAGCTAAGGCTGTTAATGTAAATGAGCTGTATATTCATAATTAAACTCAATCCACTAATTAGGCCCATAGTAACATTCCTAGTCTCTGTATATATATATATAACTTTCGTATTGAAATAAATAACTATAAGAGAATTCTCACCTAATCTGATATGGTATCAGAGCAGTCGATCATGACTGTCTCTTGCACTAACCCTAGAAATCATTACTGTGCTCTAGCCGCACCACTACTTTCAGGCGCATAAACATTCCCGCATAAACCCTAGAAACCGAAGACTTCCGTTGCACCACTACCTTCCCACAGACGGCACCACGCCGCCCCACTACCTCCGCACCCCCACTTTAGCCTGACCCAAACACCACATAACAGGAGCCATAACCACAGCCGGTAAGCACCAGTGCGACCACCACGGAAGCCTTGATTGCAACCTCCGCGAAACACCACATAACGACTGCGCCCGACCGGACTGAACAGCACCACCTCAGCACAACCTCACCATCACTGACCGGACTGAGATCACACACTCACCGACCCCTACCGTTCCATCCCAAACTCAACTTTACCAGTCGCCACCAGACTCAACCTGTCGGCACCTTCGAGGTTCGCATTCGGGTGCATCATCCACTGCGACTTCGTGAAACCTTCCGCAAAGAGAGAAAAGACAAAAAATAAAATAAACCTTATGCAGCCAAAACCTTCCGCAGCCAAAACCTTCTGCAACCAAAACTTTCCGCAGCCAAACCCTTCCGCAGCCAAAACCTTTCGCGACAACACCCTCCCGCAACTAAACTCTTCAGTAGAAACCACCCCTTCCGTGGAAAAATCCCTCCCGCGGTAAAAACACTGCCGCAACAAAAATCATGGCTAACGTTGTCGGACCGGTAACCAACGATCAAACCTTGGTATCCAGAACACAGATTGTCACGTTGCAGAGTGACACCTCCAACTTCTCTGCCGGTATCAAACTGGATGAGAATAATTATTCTTTGTGGCATCAAATCATAGAGATGAAGATAGTTGGCCGAGAAAAACATGGTCACCTGACCGGTGATATTGCCCTGCATACAGCTACAGATCCCATATTCAATAAATGGCGTGCATTGGATTGCCAGGTCAAGAGCTGGTTATTCGACGCCATGCAACCTAATCAGATTAAACGGTTTATCCGTTATAACATAGCAAAACAAGTCCGGGATGCAATCAAGCATTCCTATTCAGACAGTGCGGATAAGGCCGAGATTTATGACCTTCACCAAAGGTCCTTCACAATGAAGCAGATTGGGGCATCAGTTGTCAAATATTATAGTGAGCTCACTGAGAATTTTCAGGAGCTTGATCAATTAAGTCCCAGCACCATGGAGCATCTAACAGATATTGAAACTCGGCGCAGAGAGATTGATCGTCTCTGAGTGTATATATTTCTTGCCGGTTTGGACAATAATTTTGATCAAATCCGAGGAGAGATTTTGAGGATGGAGCCCAAGCCAGAACTTGAGTCAGCATATTCACATATCAAACAAGAGAGTAACCGACATGGAACCATGTCTGCCGCTGGTGTACCCTCCGACGCCACGGCCTTGGCTGCTGCCAGGTCCAAACACTCTCGACCGACCACTTACAATGTCGACCCTACTCGTACCAGGGCTCCAATGAAGTGTACCAAATGTGGTTTAGATAACCACACAATTAAGGGCTGTTATGAGATCATTGGTTATCCGGAATGATGGGTCCATAAAAGGCACAAGACGGATTCGTACAGAGCCTCGTTTGCATCCGCTCAGTCATCCCCAAGGACCGCATCCGAACCTCCATCAGGTACATCTGGCTCCACGGCCTTGGCCACCTCAGTTACCTCTTGCACATCTTCCCTTACTTGTAATAGATCATGGATTATTGATACTGGCACTACTGATCACATGACAACTAGTTTCACTGGTTTGCACTCTACCAAACCCTCAAGCCAAACACATATTACCAGTGCCAACGGAACCACCTCCCAAGTCATGGGGGAGGGATCCTTATCTCTTACACCCTCATTAAGTCTCACTCATGTCTTAGTTGTCCCGTCTCTCGACTATGACTTGTTATCTGTTCCTCAGATTATTGATTCCCTTAATTGTACCATGTGTTTTTTGCCATTGTATTGTCTATTTCAGGATCTTCTCACCAAGGCCGTGATTGGATGTGGTACTAGGAGGGGAAAGTTGTATTATCGGACTTGACGGCCGACAACAGTACGAGATTGAGTCACACACATCATGTGAGCGGCGATGAGTCCATCAGGATGAAGAAAATTTGGCTTTGGCATCGACGTTTAGGGCATGCTTATTTTGGTTATCTGAAACTTCTTTTTCCAGATTTGTTTTCCCAGTTTCATGAATCAGACTTTCATTGTGAAACTTGCATTTTGGCAAAAAGCCATCGTATTTCTTACCCATTAAGATTGAATAAAAGCTCTATGCCCTTCATGATTGTCCATTCTAATATTTGGGGACCATCACGAGTTCTCACTGTTAGTGGTTTTAAGTGGTTTGTGATATTTATTGATGATTGCACCCGGATGACCTGGGTCTTTCCTCTACACCAAAAAAGTGACATCACCGCCAAATTCAAGCTCTTTTATCAATACGTTGCTACTGAGTTTGACAAGAAAATCATGACCCTTCGGTTTGATAATGGAGGGGAATACATCAACCATGATCTACATCAGTTTTTCAGCCACCATGGTATTGTTCATCAAACCACATGCGCCTATACACCACAACAGAATGGTGTCGCAGAGCGCAAGAATCGGCATCTCTTGAAGGTTGTTTGTGCCTCTTTATTTGAGGCCCACATGCCGCATCATTTTTGGGGGGAGGCTCCTTGTTCTGCGGCTTACCTCATCAATCGAACACCTTCCAGCACTCTTCAGTATCAAACCCCATTTCAGACATTGACTACTCTTCTCAACATGCCATCTGCACCAAATCTCGAACCCTATCTCTTTGGTTGTGTTGCGTATGTTTAGGTGTATCGACATCCGTGTGGCAAGCTTGATCCATGTGCACGGCGTTGTGTCTTATTGGGTTATTCTGTCACTCAGAAGGGCTATAAGTGTTTCCATCCTCCCACTCAAACCATGCACGTTACCGCCGATGTGACCTTCAACGAGAGTGAGTTCTTTTACTCAGGGGGAGTCACTGAGCATCCTCTGCAGGGGGAGAGCTCTATCTTTGCTAAAGATACTCATATAGTTCAAATTCAACACCATTCATTCGAGCAGTCAGTGTCTGAGGTGCAACAAGCTCAAGAGTCCCTCGATACTCCTGATACTGGTTCAGATAATTCCCCCTCTACAACTCCTACTACAATACCATCACCACTCATCCAATCAGGTCCTGAAGATTCCCCACAGGTTACTAAACATTCAAACTCTATCTCAAGCACCTTACATGCGTCAAGTTATACAGTTATCAGTTACCCCCACACACGACTAGAGGGATTCCTAGACAACAGTATGACCCTGACCCTAAAGCAAAAGTTAAATACCCTATTGCTAATCATGTGTCCCTACATAGGCTGTCTCCGTCATGTGCATCATTTGTGTATCAATTATCTACTGTATCTATTCCAAGTAATGTGCAGGAAGCTCCGAAAGATCCCAAGTGGACACAAGTGATGAATGATGAAATGGGGGCTCTCCAGAAGAATTCCACTTGGGAGATGATTACCCTTCCGCCAGGGAAGAGAACAGTGGGTTGTAGATGGATATATACAGTAAAGTTCAAGGAAGATGGCACCATTGAACGGTACAAAGCAAGACTGGTGGTGAAAGGTTACACTCAGACTTATGAGATTGACTATGGGGAGACCTTTGGCCCTGTAGCCAAGATCAACACAATTCGGGTACTTATTTATGTGGCAGCCAACCTAGACTGGTCATTACACCAATTTGATGTCAAAAATACCTTCCTACATGGCGACTTAGAAGAATAAGTCTATATGGATTCTCCTCTAGGATGCAAGATGGGGCCCAATACGGGCAACATGGTTTGTAAACTAAGGAAGTCCCTTTATGGATTGAAGCAATCACCCAGAGCATGGTTTGGAAAGTTCAGCCAATTAATGAAGGATTTTGGATACAAACAAAGTAACTCAGATCACACTCTGTTCTTGAAACATAAGAAAGGTAACGTCACTGCCCTTATTGTATATGTTGATGACATGGTAGTTACCGGGAATGACCTAAAAGAAAAGGCAGCGTTGCAGCACTACTTGGCAAGTGATTTTGAAATGAAAGATCTTGGTGCTCTGAAATATTTCTTAGGGATCAAAGTGGCGTGTTCAGACCAAGGAATATTTCTATCACAACGGAAATATATTCTTGACATTTTATGTCAAGACTCATCCCGAATTTTCCCTCGAAACCCGAGAAGGACCCTGATCCCGTCTGACAACTTAAGGAAAGGTTCCCAAAATACCCTTCAGTCCTTACAATTATAATATGACCAACTTTACCTGTCAGACAAGGGATTCAAAGCACTCAACAATTCCAACAAATAACGACCATCCAATTTAAATATAATATCAGAGCGTCTAAGTAGGATAAATAGTACAATTTAGATATCCTACTCGAAGTTTAAATACATTGTGCAACTGAAATACTAATGCCTCCGCCTCGTAAGAAGTGTCCGCGTCAACTCAACAGCCTGGAGGGGTTTTAAACACAAAAGTTGTGAGTGGACAAAAATAATCATTTAGAATTCGTTTTCCGAGGAAATCTTACCTTTTCCCCCTCCACTTTATAAAACCATGCATGCATCAAATAAAACAGTTCATTATATAAAACTTCATCTGAAAATCACCGGAATTCCATTTCTCTTTAAAACCACTTAATTGGACCCACACAAAATCCGTGTCATGAAAACATATTGTGGTCCACAGTTTGGTTTGAAAATCATCCTCAAAAGAGTTTAACATTATTTATTTCGACATGGACACATAAAATATCAAATCCACTATTCCCGACATATCCACTAGCCACTAGGGTATCCATTGGGGTGTGCTAGCCATGTACTACGCGTAGACATCCTCGCGACCAGGCGGAGCAAAACTCTCGACGCCAGAGTCTGAGCACTCAACGAACTAGCGGAGCAAAACTCTCGACGCTAGTCAGAGAAATAGTAACCATCGGGGATAGAAAACCAGTGAAAACCAATGAAAACCAAATCCGTGTTTTGAAATCTTAGTTTTTTGGCCTAAGCCAAATTCATTGAAAAATCATTTATGGCCAAATCCGATAAAATCATTCATACGGGTTGAAACCCAAATCACGGACTCACATAATTACCACGTCAAAACGATATCAAAATCGAGTCCCACAACAAGGCCATTTCTCAAAACACACTTTCACTAAAATATTGGAAAACATGTGTCCAGCAATCATTTCTCAATTCCGGAAATTCAATGCAACAATACGTAACAGTATTTAAACAAAGATACATTGATGCATGCATTATAGTTTATAAACCAAAAGTCCACTCACCACTTGTCCAAGGAAGCTCAATCCCGACTTGTTTGTCCCTCTGAGGTTCCCGGAGCAGTATCACCTGTCAAAAATAATAATCGGGATTACCGGCTAGTAATAAGACTCTTATATAACAAGTCCCTAAACCCCAGGATATCCACCTACGCTGCCCTAGAAAATGCAGCAACTTCGGACACCAAAACGACCTCTAAACATCGTCCGATCAACCCGAAACCTGCACCAACATATCCGAAACATCAAAAACTAGTCAACACGCGTCGCTGTGACCTCAGACTCGGCCCCACGTGCTGCCACGCGTCGGCGGAAGGCCTGAACAGGCGCCCACGCGCCGCCACGCGCCGGTCACGCGTCTGCTACAGTACCCACGTGCCTGGACCGATCCAACTCGGCCTAACTCGGCTTGACCCAGTCCAACTCAACCCAATCGGTTCACTCAACCTGATCGGTTCACTCAACTCGATCGGTTCACTCAATCCGACCGGTTCAACTCGACCCGACCAATTCAACTCGACCCGACCGATTCAATTCGACCCGATCGATTCACTCGGTCCGACCCGATCGATCTAACTCAACCCGACCCAGTCACCGACGACTCGCCGGAGAAGACGACCGGACCACCGTGGCCGCCGCCGTCTGGTTCGCCGGAATCCCCCATTTCCGGACAACTTCCAAGCTTTACTAACTTCTTCAAAAATCAACCATTTTTCACAAATTTTATGTCTAAATCTATCTACTCAAACCCAGGAATCCAAATATGACCTTAAAACATCAAACTCGTACATGTGCTAGCCGAAAAATCGATCGGAAGGTTCGGTTCTTCCTATACTCGGCCCGACGCCTCCCGTAGTCCTCTCCTTCTTGGTCCAGGGTTCGAATCCTGAAAGATGCTGCAGCTCAGTTGGTGAAAGGTGTCCACCTTGAGTGGAATAAAAAGGCTTGGCCTGGGTTCGATCCTCAAAGGCTGCAGCTAGAGGATTTGGACAGGGGCCTCGCTAACAATACCTTTGGGCTGGTGTGTGTGCTTAAGGCTGCCACCAGGGGCTTCGCTTTGGGAGGATTCCCGGCGGCCCTAACGACGTCGTCAAGGCCGGGGTTGTCGTGCGGGGCGGGTCGTTACATTTTAACTGACACTGGAATGCTAGCCAGCAAACCAGCAGATACGCCAATGGTGTTGAATCATCATCTTGGTGAATATCCGGATCAGGTACCCTCAAACAAAGAAAGATATCAACGCCTGGTGGGTAAGTTAATCTACCTAGGACACACTAGACCTGCTATCGCATATGTCGTAAGTGTGGTGAGTCAGTTCATGCATGCACCAAGTGAAGCCCACATGGATGCGGTAAACCGAATCCTGAGATACTTAAAGTCAGCTCCTGGAAGAGGATTGATGTTCTCACGACATGGTCATCTAGATGTTGAGGGTCACACTGATGCAGACTAGGCGGGTTCTGTTACTGACAGAAGATCAACATCTGGATACTTTACCTTTGTGGGAGGCAATCTAGTCACTTGGCGAAGTAAAAAACAAAAAGTAGTGTCAAGATCAAGTGCTGAAGCAGAATATCGAGTATGTGAACTACTCTGGATAAGGAATTTGTTGGGGGAATTAGGGTTAAAACTCAATCATGCCATGAAATTGAATTGTGACAACAAAACAGCAATAGACATCGCACATAATCCAATGCAACATGATAGAACCAAGCATGTTGAAGTTGACAGACATTTCTTCAAGGAGAAACTCGAGGCAAAGATCATTGAGGCATCATTTGTTAAATATGAAGATCAACTTACAGATTTCCTCACTAAAGCAATCACCAGTAGAGTATTCCACAACTCACTTAGCAAGTTGGGCATTGACGACATACATGCTCCAACTTGAGAGGGAGGGTCAATGAGCTGTATATTCCTAATTAAACTCAGTCCACTAATTAGGCCCATAGTAACATTCCTAGTCTCTGTATATATATATATATATATATATATATATATAACTTTCCTATTGAAATAAATAACTATAAGAGAATTATCACCCAATCTGATAGTTAATTGCTAAGTGCAAACTTAATTTTTTAGAATTTTGATTTTACTTATTTGCGCTTAAAGTAATCATAGGTGTTTTTTAGGGTTTAACTGTTTAGGATTTTGGATTTTAAGAAAATTTTGGGGGGAGGGAGGGGTGGTAGCGTGGGAGAGCGTATGGCTCAGGGTTTCACATTTGATTGGATTTTTCTGTAGTTTTTTACAAGGTAGTTTTTACCTACAGATTATTATGTTGCGAATTGTTCGAGGGTTGTCTATTATTATGTAATAGTCTCATTATATACCCAAGAGATCGATTCTTTTATGCTCTGTTTACTTTAAGAAGTATTTGGATTTGGATTTGGATTTGGATTTAATAACGAGGCTTAACTGAATGAATTTAAAACAACTAGATATATTATTAATTAATGAAAGGAATTTGAAATTACTATGTTCACAAAATCCTTTGAAATTCATTTGGTTTCTTCATTTGTCTTCTTATTCAAAATTTAGGGCAATATATACTCTAACCAATAAATTTAGCATGGTTATAAAATTCAAATTCAAAATATTCATCCTAAAACAAACGGAGGTTAAACCAAATATGAATCCTATTACGCATTGTATTTGGATAATATCTCTGACAATCTTTTGTAATGAAATAAGTAAATAAAGAGACATAGTTTGTTTCAAGAAACTAGAATAACTACGTACCTTCTTTCTAACCAAAAACAAATTACCTTCTGGCAAATTTAATTGGTGACTAGTTAATATATTTTGATTTTAGTGATTTTTTACAAAAATCTCGATAGAAGAGATACATGAATGATTGAGGAAAGAAGCACACCAGGGCCTTTATTTTATGTAGTAAAAACATCGATCACAACAAAGCATGCATTTTTACTACTTGTATCACCAAATTAACAAATGAAGCACGCATTAAAATATAAATATTGATCGACTTTAACATGACTATATATCGATCCAAATAGTTATTATAATTCCACGTTAACCATGTTGAGAAAGTGAGCATCAAGATCCCTCACCAAGTTAACCATCAAAGTAACGAATCTCTCTGGAGGTGCAACGTCCTCACTCAGTTTCTCATAATGGATTATCAAGCTCGCAATGCTACCTTCACCCTTTGGGATGAATTTATAGATGCCACTGAAAGCCTTGTAATACTTGAACATTTCTCCGTCAATTCCGAAATGGGTGAGGAATAATTAAATAAATGGATTCCAATTCCAAATGAGAATTAATTGGTCATTGGAATTAAATTAATTGGAATAAAATGGGTAGTGGACTAGTGGAATAAATTAATTAAATTAATTGGAATAATAGATGATCAAGTTGGCAATGCTACCTTCACCCTTCGGAATGAATTTATAGGTCCCCGGCCTTAAAGGTCTTGTAATACTTTGAACACTTCCCCTTCCAATCCGTTAAGAGTCACGGTCTTGTTCTCATCGTCTAACTCCACCTTCTCTTTAAAAATTCCAACTTCATTCCCTACGTACACAGATATAATTAAGCTCATATTAATTATAGTTAAGTAAAATTTAACTATGTTAACTCCCAAGCGATCGCGCTAATTACTGCATATATATATATATATATATATATATAATCAGATGAGCTTACGTACCTACTGTATAGTTCCATACCTTAACGGAGCCGTGAGTTTCCCAGTCTCCTTCATGGACTTTAACTGCTTGGATATATAGCCGGATGTGTTGATGTTGGGGAGGTGGTGCGACTGGCACTTGAAGATAATATTGTACAACTTCTCAATAGGTGTCTTTAGTTCAATTTCAGTTCCCATACAACCGTGAAGGGTCATGTTTATCAATTGAGATCGATGGAATTAACTGAGAAATTGAGAAGGCAGGCTAATTAAGCTAGCTATGAAGTCTAATTATATATATATGAGGCAGAAGGGTAAACAAAATGTAGGTTTAGGGTTGCCCTTAAATACAAGTATTGTCTACTGTTCAATTGGGTAATATTTTATTGGTCAAGTTAATTATTTAATTAAGAAGCGGGTGTTATTTTCTCAAGAAAAAAAAGGGAAGCACGTGATACAATAATGGATGGTAGAATTTTCCCTTTCAGAAACTACATATAATACAAGTGACTAGAGTTAAATTGCATAATATTTTACATTTGATTGGATTTTTCTGCCTTTTTTCACAAAGTAGTCTTTGCCTGGAGATTATTATGTTGAGAGTTGTTCAAGGGTTATCGATTATTAATTATGTAGATTCTTTTAAGCTTTGTTTGTTTTAGCTAGGAGGCGTTTGGATTTGGATTTAATAGCAAGGTTGAATTTTTAAGATTACACTAAATTGAATGAATTTAAAACAACTAGATATCTCTATTATCTTTATTATTATAAAAACAGGAGGATCAGAAGGCTTCATCAAATTTTTCTGACAAAAATACCCATTGATTATTAACCTTTACAATACATAAGGGTATAATAGTGAAATAAAATATTTAAATTTTAAAAAAATAAAAAATAAAAATTTTTGTGGAGGGGTGGGTATGTTACTCCAACACATTTTTTTTTTTGAATTTTCTTTTCATTTCTTCTTATTTCTAAAAATTACAAAAAATAAATTCAAAATAAAAATAATTAATGTACACACGCGTATGCGGGTGCATGAGTCTAATATCTCTATTATTATAAAGTCAAGAGGGTGGTTTGGTGATACATTTTTCTTTCCAAACACACCCTTTGCTAATATAAAAGGTGAAACACAAAAAACATATATATGAATTAACGGTATAATTGTAAAACACAAACTCTACATTATTAAATTTTAGAAAGAAATAAAAAAAGGAGAAAACTCTCTTACCCTACACATTTATAAAAATAAATAAAATAAAAAAACTACCTCCGACAACTCCCACTCAAACAAATTGTTTCATCGCGTGTTAGTTAAAAGATATATTATGGCACATTTTATTATTGAGGTAATTCGTATTGGTAAATGATTAATTAATATAAAAAATAAACCACTTGTGGAGGGCCAAAATACCTCTCACAAGCGCGGATGTGCATGCGATGTGACTAGATCTGCACTTGCAATCATACTAGTAGTACTAATTAATGAAATGAAAATGATTATATTCACAAAATCATTTGAAATCTATTTGCTTTCTTCACCTTTTTTCTTATTCAAAATTTAGGACAATCATCTAACCAACAAATTTAACATGGTCATGAAATTCAAATTCAAAATATTCCTCCTAAAAAAACGGAGCTTAAACCAAATATGAATTATCTTCGGGCTCTGGAGGATTTGGAACAGCAGAAACTCTTGCTGCTTTAATGAAGAGGTGGGTGATCCAGGGGAGGAAGTGAAGAAGACCCAAGCCCAAGTGAATTAGTTCCTTGAAGATAAGGTGAAGCTCCCGCTACCGGTGCAAGCAATGACGATTGGCCAGTACGGCAGAGCCCGTTCAGCAGATATGGTAGCATCTGTTGGACTATAAGTTGTCCAATGGTTCATTGCTAGCTAGTAAGGCAGCAATTGAGCTAGTCTACATGTCAGCTAAGTGTGTGTGTGTGTGTGTGTGTGTGTGTGTGAGGTGTAAAACGGTGTAACAGAAAATGAGATGTGTGTGAGTCTTGCTTATAGAGCAAGGATGCTGTGTAACCGTGAGAGTGTGTGGATGACATCATAGTGTCATCACATTAATAGATTGTAGAATGAGAGAGATATGTGTGTGTGCAATCTGTAATCTCTAACAACTAATTGAAGCAATCAATCTCAGTCACAGTTGAGAGATTCCAATTCATAAATTCAAAGAAGCAAATTATCAAACACTTGGTGTGCAAAACGATATCATAGTATTGTTGCAGAAATTTAACAAAGTTCATCACCCGAAGGATTCAATCCTAAAACTAAACACAACCAATTCAATTCTAGCCTAATCCAAATCGATTTCATCAAAGTTTTGTGTTGAGAGCATACATGAAGCTTGCAATTTCGTCTCCCATTGTCCTGAGCTCCAGAAACCAACATGGTATCAGAGCTGATCTGATCCGTGAGCATTGGCTTGGGGCCGTCAAACTGTGAAGAAGTGGCTATGTCTAACATGGCAGGAGCTGGTGGAGCTGATCTGAGAGCTCCGAGCTTCGATGAAACTAATTACGAGTTCTTGAGCATCAAGATGCGGACCATACTCAGAGCGCATGATCTCTGGGAGTACGTAGACGTTGGTCTGCATGAAGAAGCAAGGAATGCTGTTGGTGAAGTGGTTAATCATCCAACACGAGCATACTACATCAAGGATGCACAAGCCTTGGGATTGATTCAAACTTCTGTAGCTGATACAACCTTCTCTAAGATCTCAAACGAGGAGAGTGCCAAAGCAACTTGGGATCTGTTAAAAAGAAAGTATATAGGAGATCATAAGGTATGACTAAAAAAGAAACTGAATCACTGTCTAACTATCTGTCTAGACTATATGAAATTGTGAATCAAATGAGAACTTACGGTGAATATGTCACTAAAAAAGGTTAGCACATAAGATATTGATCAGTTTAACTAAATCGTATGATTCTATAGTGTCTATTATAGAAGAGACCAGAGATATGGATATTGTAAATGTTGAAAATGTGGTAGCATCCATTAGAGCTTTTGATCAAAGACTAGAAATGCATGATAGTAATGTAGATAAGGAATTTTCTAGTTTATCTATGCATGCTAAGGGACAACAGGGCAATGTACAAGGCAAATTCAAGAAGCAATTCAAAGGCAACAAGAACTGGAATCAGAAGTACAATTCTGGAAAGCCTAATTACAATCATAATGTAAGTACTGGTAAAGCTGAAAGCAGTGGTGCTAAATGCAAGATCTGTGACAAGTTACATTATGGAGAATGCTGGTTCAAGGGAAAAACTAAGTGCTATCAGTGCAATAAATTTGGTCACATGGCCAAGGATTGTAATGGGAAGCAAAGTGAAAATGTAGCAAAGCAAGCAGATGAAGAAGGTACAATGTTTTATGCATGTCACTCTGCTACAACCAAATCAGATACTGATATTTGGTACTTAGACAGTGGATGCAGTAATCATATGACCTCAAACGAGACTTCATTGTTTGATCTGGATAAAACACTAAAGTCCATGGTGAAAATGGGGACTGGTGAACTTGTGGAAGCTAGTGGTAAATGCACTTTGGTGATCAACACACAGAATGGTGACCGATTGATAAAAGAAGTTAAGCTTGTGCCAGGATTGGATGATAATCTACTCAGTGTAGGTCAAATGGTTGAGCATGGAGACAATCTAGTTTTTCAAGACATAATTGATAAGTACTATGATTAGGGGTATGAAGTTGCAT
This sequence comes from Oemleria cerasiformis, assembly GCA_037349345.1. Taxonomy (NCBI): domain Eukaryota; kingdom Viridiplantae; phylum Streptophyta; class Magnoliopsida; order Rosales; family Rosaceae; genus Oemleria; species Oemleria cerasiformis. The sequence continues at coordinate 11,070,299 of JAZGTL010000031.1, forward strand.
ATGTTCCAATGACTAGGAATAGATGGTTCCCACTCTCATTCAATCAAGTTATTCCAGTAGCAAGAATTGCCACTGAGGAGGAATGTTCCTGGTTATGGCATAGAAGGTTTGGTCACTTGAATCATTCTAGCCTAGCTACTCTATACACAGAGGACATGGTTGTAAGGATACCAAAGCTATCTAAGAAAAGTGGAGTGTGGGAAGGCTGCATTGTTGGAAAACAGTATATGGAGAGCTTTGACAAGGACAAAGCCTAGAGAGCATCAAAATTACTTGAATTGATTCGCTCAGTTTTCTGTGGTCCTATGTAATTATTTTTGTAATTATTGGATTTACGTAATTATTTTTGTAAAAAGACGATTTTACCCTTGGTGGTTAAGGCTGTGGAAATTAAGTTTTATTTTGGAACTTTTTAGGCTGTGTTTTGGATACCGTTGCATGGGTCTCGAACCCCCGAGTTCGTAGACAAGCGGCACGCAGAAAACGGAGTTCGTGTATGAAAGTTACCGGTCTATATTATTCAAGGGCATTTTGGTAATTATTGACTTCGGGTAGATATTTTAACCCCAAATCATTATTACAACTTCATTTCATCATCTCATTCTCATTCTCATCTTTCTCTCTGAATCACACAGACCACCCCGAACCCGTGTGCGACTTTTACACCCAAAACTCACAAATTCCAAGTTTGATTCAAGGCATAAACTTCCATTTCTATTCCACTAATCGGATTCTACTCCTTCCCACGATCACAACCATACAAATCATCGAAGGAGAGGACTACGGGAGGCGTCAGGCCGAGTATAGGAACAATCGGACCTTCCGATCGATTTTTCAGCTAGCACAGGTACGGGTTTGATGTTTTGAGGTCATATTTGGATTCCTGAGTTCGAGTAGATAGATTTAGACTTAAAATTTCTGAAAAATGGTTGAGTTTTGAAGAAGTTAGGAAAAAGCTTGGATCGGCCGGAAATGGAGAATTTCGGCAACCCAGACGGCGGCGGAGGCGGTGGTCCGGTCATCTTCTCCGGCCAGACTCCGGGGACGACAACGGTGGTCCGGTCATCTTCTCTGACGAGCCACCGGTGATCGGTCGGGTCGAGTTAGACCGGGTTAGGTCGAGTTAAATCGGTCCGATTGAGTGAACCGGTCAGGTTGAGTTGGACCGGGTTAGTCTGAGTTGGGGCGGGTTGGACCGGTCCAGGCGCGTGGGTACTGTAGCAGACACGTGACCGGCGTGGCGGTGCGTGCGCGCCTGGTCCAGCCTTCCACCGGCGCGTGGTGGCGCGTGGGGTCGATTCTGAGTTCACGGTGACGCGAGGCAGCTAGTTTTTTATGTTCCGGATATGTTGGAGCAGGTTTCAGGTTGATCGGACGTCGTTTAGAGGGAGTTTTGGGCGTCCGAAGTGGCTGCGTTTTCTAGGGCAGCGTAGGTGGATATCCTGGGGTTTAGGGAGTTGTTATATAAGAGTCTTATTACTAGCCGATAATCCCGATTGTTGTTATTGATTGGCAATACTGCTCCGGGAACCTCGGAGGGACAAACAAGTCGGGATTGAGCTTGCTTGGACAGGTGGTGAGTGGACTTTTGGTTTATAAACTGTAATGCATGCATCAATGTATCTTTGTTTAAATACTGTTATGTATTGTTGCATTGAATTTTCAAAATTGAGAAATGATTGCTGGACACATGTTTTCTAATATTTCAGTGAAAGTGTGTTTTGAGAAATGACATGGTTTTTGGACTCAGTTTTGATATCATTTTGACGTGGTAATTATTAAGTCCATGATTTTGGGTTGAACTATTTGAGGGGGGCCAGGATCCGGGGCCAGGATCCACTGTTGGCGGTGAACCCGGTGAACCTCCAATATAAACAATACCAATTTGAGGGGGGACAGGATCCAAGGCCAGGATCCGCTGTCAGCGGTGAACCCGATGAACCTCCAATATAATTGGTGATTTTTCAAAGAATTGGTTTTCATTGGTTTTCTATCCCGATGGTTACTGTTTCTCCGACTAGCGTCGAGGGTTTTGCTCTGCTGGTTCGTTGAGGGCTCCGACTCTGGCATCGAGGAGTTTTTCTCCGCCGGTTGCGAGGCTGTCTATGCATAGTACAGAGTTGTAGTACAGGGCTAGCACACCCCAAGGGATACCCTGGTGGCTAGTGGATATGTCGGGAATAGTGGATTTGATATTTTATGTGTCCATGTCGAAATAAATGATTTTAAACTCTTTTGAGGATGATTTTCAAACCAAACGGTGGACCACGATGTGTTTTCATTATACCGATTTTGCGTGGGTCCAACTAAGTGGTTTTAAAGAGAAATGGAATTCCAGTGATTTGCTGATGTTTTATTATCATAAACTGTTTTATGTGATGCATGCATGGTTTTATAAGTGGAGGGGGAAAATGTAAGATTTCATCGGAAAACGATTTTTAAACGTTTATTTTTGTTCATTCATAACTTTTGTGTTTAAATCCCCTACAGACTGTTGAGTTGATGCGGGCACTTCTTATGAGGCGGAGGCATTAGTATTTCAGCTGCACTGTGTATTTAAACTTCGAGTAGGATATCTAAATTGTACTATATAACCTACCTAGACGTTCTGATATTATATTTTAATTGGATGGTCATTATTTGTTGAAAATGTTGAGTGTTTTGAATCCTTTGTCTGACAAGTGAAGTTGGTCATATTATATTTGTAAGGATTGAAGGGTATTTTAGGAACCTTTCCTTAGGTTGTCAAATGGGATCAGGGTCCTTCTCGAGTTTCGAGGGGAAATTCGGGACGGGTCCTGACAGGGGGGGAACAAGTATTTCCTAATATCTATTGATGACCATTCTAGGATGTGTTGGGTTTACTTTCTAAAACACAAGTCTGGTTTGTTCAATGCATTCAAGAAGTTCAAGGCAATGATTGAATTAGAAACTGAGAACAAGATCAAGATGTTAAGAAGTGACAGAGAAGGTGAGTTCACATCACAAGAGTTTCTCAATTTCTATGAAGAAATGGGAATAGAAAGGCAGCTTACTGTGGCATACTCACCACAACATAATGGAGTTGCAGAAAGGAAGAATAGAACAATTGTTGAAATGGCAAAGTCAATGCTACATGACAAGAAAATGCCATATCATTTTTGGGCTGAAGCTGTTAATACAGCAGTCTATCTTCTTAACATATGTCCTACAAAGACTGTTCTAAAGAAGACACCATTTGAGGTGTACAGTGGGAGGAAACCAAGTGTGAAACACTTGAGAGTGTTTAGTTCTATGTGTTATACTCAAGTGCCCACCCAACTAAGACAGAAGCTGGATGAAACAGCTACAAAAAGGTGTATTTGTAGGCTATGGGAGTTGTGAGAAAGGATATCGAGTCTACAAACTGGAAACCAAGAAGATTGTGATTTCTAGGACTGTGACTTTCAATGAGAAGACAATGTGGAGTTGGGAAGCGAATGTAGAAGTCAGAGTTCATATTCCAAGTGGAATTGACACTAAGATTGAAGCTTAAATTCCTATGGTTCAAGAACCAGATCTACAAGCACAGGACTCCCAATCAAGTCCTAGCAGTATCTCATCCTCAGGACCATCATCTGAATCTGGGAATACTCCAGTGAAAATGAGAAATATAGGGGACATATATGCTAGATGTATCCTAACTATTGTTGAGCCTGAAAGCTTTGAAGAAGCAGTTAAAAACAATGCATGGAAGAGAGCAATGGAGAATGAGATTGAAATGACTGAGAAGAACTCAACCTGGGAGTTGGTTAACAGGCCATCTGATAAACCAGTGATTGGAGTTAAATGGGTGTACAAAACCAAGCTGAACTTAGATGGATCTATTCTGAAACACAAGGCAAGACTTGTAGGTAAAGGGTATGCACAGAAGCATAGGATTGATTATAATGAAACATTTGCACCTGTTGCAAGGTTAGATACAATAAGAACCTTGATTGCAGTAGTTGCACAGAAGAAATGGTGCTTATATCATCTTGATGTTAAATCAGCCTTCCTAAATGGTGTATTAGAAGAAGAAGTTTATGTGGATCAGCCAGATGGTTTTGAAGTGCAAAGTGAAGAAGGGAAGGTGTACAAACTTAGAAAGGCCCTCTATGGTTTGAAACAAGCTTCTAGAGCATGGTATGGAAAAATAGACTCCTATCTACTGTTCTGTGGATTCCAGAAAAGTCCTAGTGAGGCTACATTGTACATGAAGTTAAATCATGACAATGAAGTACTCATAGTATATATCTATGTAGATGACATCATCTACACTGGAAATAGTGAAGAAATGATTGCAAGTTTCAAGAAGGACATGATGGGAAAGTATGAGATGACAAACTTGGGTCTCCTACACCATTTCCTAGGCATGGGAGTGATTCAAACCAGTAAATATATCTTCATTCACCAGAAGAAATATGCACTTACTCTAATTGAGAAGTTTGGTCAAAAAGATTGTAAGCCAGTTAGCACCCCATTGGCAACCAATGACAGACTAAGCAAGGAGGATGGTTCAGAAGCTGCATATGAGATGATCTACAGACAAATGGTAGGTAGCTTACTCTCTATTTCACTGCTACCATACTTGATATAATGTTTGATGCTAGTCTACTTGCTATGTTTATGCACAATCCTACTTAGAAGCATTTTGGCACAGCCAAAAAAGTGTTGAGGTACATTCAGGGTACTGTTAACTATGATATTGAGTATGAGAAGGGAATGCAAGCTACTCTAATTGGGTACTGTGACAGTGACTGGAGTGGAAGCTTGGATGATATGAGGAGTACATCTGGGTATGCATTTTCTCTAGGGAGTGGAGTGTTTTCGTGGGCTTCAGTAAAGCAGCACAATGTAGCACTATCTACTACAGAAGCAGAATATGTGAGTGCTTCAGAAGCAACAAAACAAGCAAGATGGCTGACGTTTGTACTAGAAGATTTTGAAGAAGAGCAAATTGAACCTACTCCTATTATGTGTGACAACACGTCTGCTATAGCCATGTCAAAGAACCCTGCTTTCCACAAGAAAATAAAGCACATTCACATACGTTTTCACTTCATCAGATAAGCAATTCAATCAGGTGAGGTGGATATGTTCTACTGTAAGTCAGAGGAACAAATGGATGATGTATTTACTAAGGCTCTACCTAAGGATAGGTTTAATTATCTAAGAAGTTTACTAGGAGTGAAACTAGTGAACAGCTTAGGAGGGACTGTTGGACTATAAGCTGTCCAATGATTCACTGCTAGCTGGTAAGGCAGCAGCTGAGCTGGACTACATGTCAGCTGAGTGTGTGTGTGTGTGTGAGCTATAAAACGGTGTAACAGAAAATGAGATGTGTGTGAGTCTTGCTTGTAGAGTAAGGAGGCTGTGTAACCGTGAGAGTGTGTGGATGACATCATAGTGTCATTACACTAACAGATTGTAGAATGAGTGAGATATGTGTGTGTGCAATCTGTAATCTCTAACAACTAATTGAAGCAATCAATCTCAGTCACAGCTGAGAGATTCCAATTCAGAAATTCAAAGAAGCAAATTATCAAACACTTGGTGTGCAAAACGATATCATAGTATTGTTGCAGAAATTTAACAAAGTTCATCACCCAAAGGATTCAATCCTAAAACTAAACACAACCAATTCAATTCTAGCCTAATCCAAATCGATTTCATCAAAGTTCTGTGTTGAGAGCATACATGAAGCTTGCAATTTCGTCTCCGATTGGCCTGAGCTCCAGAAACCAACAGCGTCCACCGTTTGGACAGTTCAAGTTGAACTGTGACGGGGCGTGGGTGGCTGCAACTCGACGGGGAAGTGTGGGTGCGTTCTTATCTGGGCTGCTTCGAGCTGGGTGGAGCAGAAGGCGATCTTCTATGTGCTTCAAGCCTCCAAGCAGAGGCTTTGGCAGTTCGAGCCGGGAAATTGGAGATCGAAACTGACTCCAAAGTTTTGGTGGACGCACTGCTTCGTCGGTCTGCCGTGAAGGTGAGTATTGCTAGTATTGTTTTTTATATTCTAGCTTTTAGGACTCGGTTTGAGTCAGTTAGTTTTCATTTTTGTCCTCGCGTGTGTAATGGAGTGGCACATCTGATTGCTTCATTTGCTAGACGTATGGGCGGTGTCCACAAATGGGAAGGCTTAGAGCCGACTCGTTATTTGATACTCTGGCGTTAGATGTAAACATTTTGATTCGTTTATAATTGAAGTATTCTTGTTGCCAAAAAAAAAATATGAATCCCTATTACGCAATGTATTTGGATAATATCTCTGACCATCTTTTGTAATGAAATAATAAATTAATTAATAAACATAGTTTGTTTCAAGAAACTAGAATAATAGAAACTAGAATAATAACTACCTTCTTTCTAACAAAATAAAATTACTTCTAGCTAATTAATTTAATTGATGACTAATTGATATATTTCGATTTTAGTGATTTTTTACGAAGATCTCCATAGAAGATATGCATGAATGATTTAGGAAAGAAGCACACCAGAGTCTTTATTTTATATATGTGATAACTATATATAGTGAATACATCGATCACAATATATATCACATATATATAGGACAGATCCCTTGACATTTGTTACAAACTTACACAACAAAGCATGCATTTTTACTACTTGTGTAACCAAATTAACAAATTAATTAAGCACGCAATAAAATACATATAAGTATTGATCGACTTGAACATGACTATATATCATATCCATCCAAATATAGTTTTATGAATTAATATATTATAATTCCACGCACTGCATGCATGCTTTTGTTTTGTTTTGTTTATGCCTTGTTGACAAAGTGAGCATCAAGATCCTTGACCAGGTTAACCATCAAAGGAATGTATCTTTCTGGGGGTGCAACATCCTCACTCAGCTTCTCATAATGGAGGGTCAAGTTGGCAATGGAGCCTTCACCCTTTGGAATGAATTTATAGGTCCCCTTGAACACCTTATACTCCTTGAACATTACTCCCTCCAATCCAACAAGAGTCACGGCCTTATTCTCATCGTCCAACTCCACCTTCTCCTTGAATACCCCGACTTCATCCCCTACACATAATTAATAAACCTCTCTATATATCATCATTAAATTCATATTATAGGTGAAACTTAATTAACTATCTTAATTTTCAGGCGATATAATCGAGCTAATTAACATAGATATATAATGAGATGGAGTTACCTATTGTATATTGCCATATCTTAATGGAGCCGTGAGTTTCCCAGTCTCCTTCATGGACATCAACTCCTTGGATATGACCAGAAGTGTTGATCTTGGGGAGGTGGTGTGCCTCGCTCTTGAAGATGTTGTACAACTTATCAGCAGGTGTCTTCAGTTCAATTTCAGTCCCTATAAAACCGTGCAAGGCCATGTTTGTGGTGGAAAGTGGAAACAGCAAACTCAGAAATGAAGCTGCAGGCCGCTATGAGGCTAATTATGAGATAGAATGGTAAGCAATAACTTGTGCAGTTGTGGGTTTGGGGATGCCCTTAAATACAAGTGTTACTAGTACTGTTGAAGTGGGTGATATTTAGTTAATTGTTTAAGAAGCAGGTGAGACATTTAAGCCTTCAATTATATATATATTGATCATTGGCAATTATTAATTATGGAAAGATATGAACACTTGCATGACTGTACTCAATTTCATCAAATCATCCTAAATCAAGCTATAGTTTTATTAGATATATAAGAACATCTCCAAAAGAGTCAAAACACATTTTTTACTCAATTTGGCGATTTTTAAATAAAATAGGGCTCCAACAGAGTCTTTATTCCATTCTTCATTTTAAAATTTTGATATTTTGGGGTTCTCAATTCCTAAATTTATCAAAGGAGAGAGAAAGTAAGAATTGCTATCTCCCCAAATTTACGTTGGGTTCATTGATTAAAATTTGAGATTTATCAAAGAAGTGATAGAATAGGAATTGCTATCTCCCTAAGTCTGTATTGGGTTCATTAATTGCGATATGAGATTTGAGATTGTGGTTTTCTTTTCCCAATTGCCATTTATCAACATAAATGTCTCTATTTTCTATTCTTCTTCATTGTTTTTTGTCATTTGATTTGAAATTTAAAATTGTTTTGGCAAATTGAATATATTCATTGCTTTTTCTAGGGATATTAAAGTTATATTATGTACACTGTTGTTGTAAATTGAGGATATTCAAATATTTAATTTGGAACAAATAATAAAATATTTGAGATTTGTCAAAATAGATAACACTATTAGAGTAAATTTTTCTAAAGCAATTTGCTAAAATAACTTTCCAACTACTTTAACTAGCTAGAATTTAGCTTGAATTTGGCAAAGAATTATTATTGGACCCCAATATATGTAGACTTTACAGCAATTAAAATAGACTTATCCTTGAATTATTATTAGACTTTTATATATTCATACTAAATAAAAAATAAAGAATTATTATTGGACCCCATATATGTCAACGTGGAAATTATATATTTAGAGAATAATGGCATATGCAGCAATTAAAAATACTTGTCCTTGAATTATTATTAGATTTTTATTCATACTAATTAAAGAATAAAGAATTATTATTGGACCCCATATAATATGGTGGATTAAATATATAGACTTTACAGCATTTTGAAAGGTGAAGTTGTATAATGCTATATGACCGACCGACACAAGATATTATTACATTGAATTGTTGCTCTTCTAATCTTGGCATGCTTTACATGCTTCACATGTGTAATGTGTTGATCAACTTAATTAGTGTAAGTTTTGTTAATCAGGCGACTCCATTAGGGTTTTGTATGGTACAGAGAACAATTCAAAATACTATATATATGACATCCCTTATTCCCTTGGATGAATTATTGGTTACATATAAAGTTTAATTAACATGACAAAAGTAGGTCTACATTATATTATTATCAATATTAATGGATGAATTATTGTTTATATTATTTAATATTTTTATAATAAATCGTCAATTTTGTAATATTGTTCACGTTTAGATATTTTGTAATACTTTCACATTTTTTATTGGATAATACTTGCATCCCTCCCCGTGGTACCTTCTTGTACTACCTTTTCGATTTATCTAATTTTTATTATATATATATTATAACCAAAACCGTTCAACCCCTAAATAATTATTTCAAGATTATTTACTCAAAAAAATTAACCAAAAGACACCAAAAGCCAACACAACCTTAGACAAAAGACACCAAAAGCCACTAGGCCGACCAGATCTGGTCGGCCTACCCGTCCATTAGCCGACCATATTAGCACAACCACGGGATTCAGGACCACCAGGACACGTGTTAGCTCTAAGATCAAGGACATTTATCCCACATCGAAAACTTCAACTACAACATTCAATGTCACTATAAATACAAGGGCACCTCCCTTCAAAAAGGTAATGACAACTCTACCCTTACACTGCCTAATTATAAAACTAAAAGACAATTGCAAATTTAAAATCCCAAGAATATGTATAAAAAAAAAACCCCATGATTAATAATGTTTAAAACCAAAAAATATATAGGGTGAAGATTTTGATTATTACCAATATTATTGATTTGTTTGATACATATGAATGATATTTAAACGACCTTCAATCACTACAGGAAAAGCAGGCTTGCTAGCCGAAACAGATTCGTTGAGTAAAGTTCAAAATTCGTCGGGCAACATTAAACCCGGCGAACCTTGGTCGAGCAACGTTCGTCGGGCCACCGTCGTCGGGCTACAATCACTGTTGTGTAATATTTAATGTGGTAATATTTAATGATATCATACTGCATAAATTGGATGATTAATTATTCTGTAATATTTCATTATATCTTTCTGCATAAATTGCTAATTAGGAATGGCATGTTGGGAGATGGGTAGGGATGTGAAAGTATGTTGGTTGAGGGAGGGAGGAGGAGCAGCGGAAGGGAATGTGATCAGTCTGCTAATGCAAGACATTTAGATTTATATTGTTTTTTTAGTTTTAAGGTTATTTAAAAGTCTAAGTAGGTTTTTTGTTATATTTGAAAGTTTTTATTAAAAAAATGACATTTTTGAATTTAAAAATTAAATTTTGACTATTTTTGATAAATTTTGGAAGCTGGGGCTGGATGTTGGTATAGATAAGAAATAAATTAAAGTTGTTATAATATAAATAATTAATAACTCCAACTACATGTCATCATCTCCCAACTGACAACATATTAAATTATGGCGGATAATATTTGCAACTACTTTTGTAGTACTTTTTCGTACGATCATTTTGATTAATCTAATTGTTGTTATGCACATATCATAATCGAAATCATTCAATTCATAAATAATCATTTCAAGATCCTTTACGTAAAAAACCAATGAAAATGAAAATCATTTACTCATTTATATGTATCAACGAAATGGACAGTTCGCCATGAAAATCTTAATTATTATCAAAACCGTTGATTTACTTAATTTGTACATAATGATAAATGGCTAAAAGACCTCAAATTTTGTTAATTTTTTATGAAGATGATCTTGAAATGATGATTTAGAAAATGATCGGTTTCGATTATGATACATGTACGAAAACAATTCGATAAATTAAAAGGGTGGTAAGAAGAAGTACTAATTAATATATAAGGTGGAATGCAAGTATTATTATTTTTTTTTTTTGGAAAGTTGGGATGCAAGTATATATTACTATATATTAAGGACTATATATATACATGAATACATGAATATATCTACAAATTAAATTAGAATATGAAAATTTTAATGAGAACGATAATCTGCCTCCACAAAAGCACTACCTTTATTATTTTCTGGTTCATGTCATTCAGGATATTGATGCCCATCTTCTTAAGGAGGAATAAGTGAGATCGATTCCGAGAGCACCAAGCACTGCATGCAGAATAAAGGCTTCAGATATATTGAGCCTAGCTAGCTTGATCTAAAGAATATTTGAATATATTATATATGTATAAAATAAACTATCCTTTCCTTTTGGTTAGTACGTATCATTTTGTTTGGGACTTAATTAATTTGTATTTTGAATTTCATGGGAAATTAAGAATGAATTGATCAGTGTGATGAATATGTTTCAATTATCTTTATACTGTTGATCATCGATCAGAATCGATCTTGTACTTAATTATATAGGTTTGCAATTCTATTTTGTACGTGGACACTTTTTCTAAGAATTAGCATCTTCATTTTTTGTTTTTAATTTTCCCTTTTTATGTTTGAGATAAAAGAAAATTAGGGATGAAAATTAATAGACAGAAATATATATGGTGGAAGAGATAGAGAACAAATATTTAACAAAATGAAAACTAAAAACCAAAAACCAAAGCCGGCCTACTTTTTGTGGTTTTCGTCACTTTTTAGTTTTATTTTTCATTCTTGTTCCTTTCCATGGCACAACTCTTCATCGTTACTTCTACTTAATTCTCTTATACTTTCAATCTCTTACACTTTAACGTTCTAATCGTAGGTTTCATGCTGCATTTACGTGCTCCAGTACTTGGCACTTTGGCAGTGGTGAATAATGCCGTTGAGATGGGCAGTGGTGTTACATGTCGTCTCACACAGTCCGTGATATGAGGTGACACAAAGATGAACACATTGATAATGTTGTACGGAGACATCCAGCTGATAGAGAGATTTGAAATCTTCAAAACATCACGATAACTCAATAATTATATCTTTGTCCATATATCTACAATTATTAATTTGCTCCATGGTGCTGGCAGTTAAATTGGCCACATAAGTCTTTGACATATGGATAGAGAGGTCATCTCGGATATCTTATTTATATATCATAACAAATCGATAATGAATTAAAGGTCCAAAGTTTTTAAAGGTCGTCGATCATATTATGGAGGGACATTTTCAATAGATTGATCAATGGCGGCCACGTAATAGCTAGTTGGTATATGTACTGGATCCCATATTGAAGATCCATACAAATGTGTTTCTCATGGCGCACATGATCATCATTCCAAACTTGTTGCTTTAATTATTAAAGATAGCCATAATAAACAGTGTGAATTTAAAGTAGTGGTGAGAAATTGTATCCAAAAAAAAAGTTGTGGTGAGAAATTAATTCAATCCATCTAACTCATAATGAAAAGATATTATGGAAGGGGTATGTGGATAGCTCATATTAGGTAATATGGAGAACGTGTGACTGTTAAGTCTTATACATGAGATAAGATGCTCTGATACCATGAAGGAAGTTGAAGTTTTACCCCAAAACCAATTGACAATAGGAGAGAGGTTCAACTCCTTATAAGTCCTTATAAGGTTGTGCAACTTTACAATGTAGACTTTGGTTCCTTACACATTTTCACACATTTTTCCCTCACCCGCTGTATGCTCTATATATACGAAGGAGAGCAAATATATAGCATATATAATTAATTCAATAATATTGTGTTTAAGAAAATGGCTTTGAGTTTAGAGAGACTGGAGGCCGAGGTTGAGATTAAATCCAACGCTGAGAGCTTGTTCGAGCACCTGAGCAACAAGCACCACGACTATCCCAAAGCCTCTGATCACATTCACGAGGTTGCCGTCCATGAAGGTGACTGGCAAACTTCTGGTTCTGTCAAGCTTTGGAAATTCGCCGTAGGTACGTAAGCCCTACCTAACCCTAGCTACCACCCATATATAAATCTAATTAATTAAATGTCCCCCAATAAAACTAACTATAATTATATATGCAGGTGGAAATGTTGAGGTCATGAAAGATAAGGTGGAGATAGATGAAGCAAACAAGGTGGTAAGTCATACAGCTTTGGAGGGGCATGTGCTAGAGCAATACAAAAGCTATAAGCTGAGTTTACAGGTGATTCCAAAGAGTGAAGGAGGAGGCGTGGTGAAAATTAGTATTCAATATGAAAAACTTAATGAGAATGATGAGCCTCCACATAAGTACCTCCGATTCGCCATTAATGTCATTAAGGATGTTGATGTCCATCTTCTTAAGGAATAATTCAACTACAAAAATATTAGCATATCTATATATGCATGGAAGTTGGAATAAGGGTTCGATCGGTATGACCTTGTTTACCGTTTGTGATCGACCTAATTTGTATCTTAGTTAAATGCATGTGCAAGAATGTATTGGATGTGTATTATGTTGCTTTGAGTGTGAACAAGTTTTGTATATATATGGATAATATATAGTGTATCAATATTGTGGTTGTAGAATTGTGGCCCTCTTAAGTGCCAAGTGATTTATTTTAGGAGAATACTTATAACATCAACTCTAATTTGGATGTAAGTGTTCCTTCCCTTGCGATCAATTGCCATAATTTGTTAATATAATTGTGATAATTGTAACCGTATGTTTATTAAAATATCTTGTCAATATTATAGGCAATTAGATATTGGTCAAAAAGTTTAAGTTATCATTTAATTTAGTCCACTAATTAATTTTAGTTCATTTTATTTATTTTTATATCCATTTTATCCTTTAAATAGGTAGCATATATAGAAACAAATTAAAATATATATATTTATAAAATAAATTTGAATTTTAAATTTTGAATACTTTTGTTTTTATTAAGAATTATTATACGACAAGTACCAGCCGTCAACAAAAAAAATTGTCAATTTAAAAAAATAAATACATTAACATGAAAAATAATCCTATTAATCGTATTGGAGAGTTTATGCCAGAGGTACGTCGGTTTGGTGTGCCAAGATTGAGAATGATGATGACAAGGAGGTGTTGTTGCCGCTAAGTCTATGTTATTGATGTGAGTTTTGTATGATCAGATGAGGCGTCCTAAAACTTATAGGTACATACTTATTTTTATGTGCTTACAATATAGAAAGACAAATACTATCTACCTATAAAATCATTTTTTTCACTACCTTCAATGTTTTACCAAAATCATAGCCCACAAGTATAAAAACATATATATTTTAACTTATCTGCTATATAACCAATTTTTTACCATAATCATAGGTAAAAACATATATACTTTAATTTACCTGCGATATAAATAAATAAGCGCATATGTACTTATTAGAAGATAGAAATTGTTGTAGTCTAACCTGAAGAGAAAACCTATATATCTATGAAACATAAATATTTTATTCTACTATGTGCTTTGTAAGAAATAAATTGAAAAAATGGTAAGATTTTTTACTCAAAATAGCAAATAAATGATCAAAAACGGCAACATATAATTTCATCTACCTGAACAAATTAAATCTTGAGCTTCTTATATCATGATCAGCCATGCTTGAAACCTTTTTCCAAAGCTTAAATTAATTATATCCCTCATTTTTGTAGGTGCCACATACTAGTAGGATCACAGTCCTCAATGTAGAAATTTTACTAATGAACATATGATAGAAATTTATTTAATATATAAGGTTGATAATTTAATACGATAATATGTCTTTTATTTGCTGCTAAAAAATAGATGGAGACCTTATCCTATTGGAATTAAAATACCTCAAAATAAATTCTTTTTAAAATGTAATAGTTGAGAAAATATATATGAATTTTTTTTGGAAGGAACAAGAAGATAATATATATGACCTTAATTAAATTATTGAGGTAATATAAGAAAATAAAGTTAATATTTTCTTACAAAAATAGATAAAATGATGACTAGAAATCTAAGTGGACTAATTTCAATGTTAACTATTAAAAATTGGACTAATATATAATTATAACCAAAATCAGCCACTTTGGAGCGTTTGATCATCCATATCTATCAAAACAATTGATGGTTTTGATAACATATATACGTACAGTTAAGATCCTTACAGCTCTGAATCGTTAATTTAATTGATACATATATACAATCTCAAATATATTTGATTAATTATTTACGTAGAAATGGTCTTCAAGTAATCAACAGTTACGATTACCATAATTACATATAAAAAAATTCAGTAATGTACAATGGGACCAAAGAGCATATCTGTCCTAAAGTGAATACATCTATATTTTATGTGCATCATGTTAACAAAAGAAAAAACCTATTTCGAGTTTTTATATTTGATTTCCACTTCCTAGTATCGTTTGTATTAAACAATTAATTAAGGGATTGAATTTGAACTAGCATGTAAATAAATGTTACAAGGGTTTATCATTAGGCTAGCTCGTCATCTTCTACGTACAACAAACGCCTCTTTTTGGAAGCATAAGCTTGTGACAACATTGAGGCATTGCCTTAAGGAAAGCATGTCAAACTTCTCGATAAATCTCAAATCGGTCGTCCTAGATTTGACGCAGGCGAATCTCTGGTACTCCTCAAACACAGAAGACAAGCACCAAACCTGAAATTTCCTCAAGCATCCCACAAGGCAACCCGGTCCGATGCTTGCCACTTTTGCAGTGGATCAACACCGGGTGGCTCCTCACGTCAATCAACATTTTCAAAGCCTCAAAGATTGTCTCATTTGGAATGGGTTCATATACACAACCCTCTTCCCCTGGATTCCAAATTGTAAGAGTTGAATATTTCGAGACCGTAGAAACTCCAAATTCTCCTTCTGGTAGGGCTCCGGGCACATGTATATGATGGCCCGGAGGTGGAGGGTTTGGAGGAACGGGTAGTTCGCTGGCCAAGGGAAGGCTGACCGAAATATACCCTCGTGGATCATTGAGAAGTTGATCGGCGGCTCCAAAAAGCTGTGAGAATGTGAAGTTACAAAAGTCCCACATTGGAAAGTTGTACAACTTTGCAAAAGCTTATTATAAAGACTTGAGCCTCTCCCCCCATTGCCAATTGGTTTTGGGATGGAACCTCAACTTCCTTCATGCTATCAAAGCATCTTATCTCATGTGCAAGACTTAACCGCCACACGTGCTCCACGTCACTTAATATGAGTTATCCACGTGTTAGGCTTGAAAATTTGTCACACGTGAGGGGGCGTGCTAGGCTTGAAAATTCGCCACACGTGAGAGGACGTGTTAGGCTTGAAAAATCGTCACATGTGAGGGGGCGTGTGAGAATGTGAAGTTACAAAAGTACCGCATTGGAAAGTTGCACAACCTTACAAGTCCTTATAAGGACTTGGGCCTCTCCCCCCATTGCTAATTAATTTTGGGGTGGAACCTCAACTTCCTTCAAAGGTCGTCGTTATTGGTCATGATTTTTTGAATAATTATTAGGTTAAACTTACGTTACAATAAATGATTGTTGTTCGTTTTGTTAAGTGACGATTGTAAAATTCTTAATCCATTTATATATGAAGTATGAAGCCTTTAACTTGATTAACAAAGAACCAACTTTTAGTTTCGAAACAAATTAACTAACCAAATCCCTATATAATAAGTAACCGATTTGTACTAGAACGTTGTTGCATGTGTTGTTTTAGTATTTGCTTCTAGGTGGTCAAGTTTTGGCAGAATCGCCAAACTGTTGGTTTCCGTTTCTTATTACGAAAAGGCGATCGCCAAAAAAAGTACTATAGGAGTTGGATTTGGGTTAGACTATTGTTTTTAAAAATGAAGACAATATTCATTTTATTAATTAAAAAAAATTTCGAGTCTCATTTTATGGCTGTCAAGCGCATCCTTCGATATCTTAAATGTACTCAGCATCAGGGCATCTCCTTATCTGCTGGATCTTTAGACCTCATTGCCTATACTGATGCAGATTGGGCTGGAGATCCGACTGATCGTCGTTCTACTACTGGTGTCGTTGTCTATCTTGGTAATAATCTTATCTCTTGGATGTCCAAGAAGCAAACCACGGTTTCCCGATCTAGTACTGAGTCTGAATATCGAGCCCTTGCTATTACCGCTGCTGAAGTTGCCTGGATTCGTCAGTTATTATGTGCTCTTCACATCCCTTTGTTAAAACCTCCTTTGATTTACTGTGATAGTACTTCAGCCACAAGTCTCTGTGCCAATCCCATCTTTCATTCTCGTGCTAAGCATATTGAGATTGATTACCACTTTGTTCGAGAGCGTGTGGTTCGTGGTGACTTGGATGTTCAACATGTGTCTTCAGGTGATCAGGTGGCCGACATCTTCACTAAAGCTTTAGCAGATGATCTTTTCTATTTACATTCTTCCAATTTGATGCTCGGGGCCTCTCCATCATCAGCTTGAGAGGGGATGTTAGATGACTGCGCCTGCACTGCGCCTATGTTGCGCCACTGCGCCTTCACTGCGCCTATGTTGCGCCACTACGTCTGCATGTGCGCCTATGTTGCGCCACTACGCCTGCATGTTAGATGACTGCGCCTATGTGCGCCTCACTACGCCTAAGAAGCGCCTCACCTCCTGCTGTCCATGCTGATATACTGCGCCTAGCTGCTGTCCATGCTGGTGTGCTGCGCCTAGCTGGTATGCCTCCCTGCTGTCCATAAACAGCTATGTCTTAGCTGTATTATAGGTGCTGGACAGCTATGAGTTCTGTTAAGTTTGTTAGGGTAGTTAGGACAGCTATGAAATGCTGTTAAGTGTGTTAGAACAGTTAGGAAATTGTTATATTAGTTAAGAGACTTACTTGATCTCTAAGTAATCAACTACAAAGCTATAAATAGCTAAATGCTGTAATATGTGAATGTTAATAAGCAATAAAGATTGTCTTGTTCATCTCCTCCATTCTTTTACAGAATAACTAAGACTTCTCCTTCTTTCCTTCTTAAAATCTGATGTCTAACATATATAACATAGTACGTTGACATATGTATATTAATTCTATTTGATTCAATGGGCAAGGGAGGCGTGGCCGGCTAATTCTTTAATTAATTTCCTTTTTTAAGAAAAAAAGATATCGTCTTTTGATAAAACAAAATTGTAAATTATTTGGAAAGCATCATATATAAGCAATAAAATTTAAAGATGAACGTCACCAAGATTTGGTAAATCAATCTGAGACTATTGACATCTTGTCATATGTACAACTCGAATGAAAGCGTCTGCCCATTATTTTCAAATTTATTTTATTACCACTACTCCAAAGTACTAGCTATAGCTTCCAACAAACGAAAAAAAGTAGCTTTTATAAGATTATTTTGTTAATAATTTCTCCTATTTAAGTTCTTCACAAGATCGGGTGTTTTCTACCAATTCCATCTTTAGATTATCTTGTTAATCGATCTTGTAGTAATAATTAAGCTATGGCATTAGTTGGTAAGCTTGAGGCAGAAGTAGAGATAAACACAGCCGCTGATAAGTTTTTCAAAATTTTTGCGAGCCAAATGCACTTGCTTCCCAACGTTTGCTCTGACAAAATACAAGGCGTTGAGCTACATGAAGGTGATTGGGAGACTACTGGTTCGGTCAAACATTGGGATTATACCTTAGGTAAGTAATAACTATTGATCGAAAACAAAATATTGTCAGGAACGTGTATTTCATCAATCAATAAAAACGTATCCTTAATTTTATATCAAATGCATTCTTGATTGAATTTAATATGAAACTAACGAAATATTGTGTGTAGATGGGAGCTCATTGAGTTTGAAGGAGACAGTTGAAGCATTGGATGAGGAAAACAAGACGGTGATATTCAACGTTGTGGATGGAGAAGTATTGAAGCATTACAAGAGCTTTAAGGTGACACTTAAGGTGACAGAAAATAATATTAATGGAGGTAGTTTGGTGAAATGGGTTATTGACTATGAGAAGGTGAAGGAGGAAATCCCAGCTCCAGAATCTTATCAGGAATTTGCGTTGAAGATCACCAAAGATCTTGAAGCTCATCTTCTCACTGCATGATCTTGAAGCTCATATATATATATATATATATATATATTGCATGTGTTGATCCAATATGAGTTTGGGATTTGAGTGACCATACGTTTTCGTATCCAATATTATATATAATTTGTAATAATAGAAAACAAGAAAAGAAAAGAAAAAAAGATTTGGGTATGTATTTGTTTAAGGGGTTGTTGATTTCTTCTTTTCTTGTATCTAATAGAAGAAATTAAGAAACTCGAAATGTACGTGTGGAAATGCGTATTTGGTAATTAGTCATGTTTGACATATTTGTATTTGTATTTGCGGATATATAATTTTACTTGATGTTGTTAGCTAGTCCGTTGTCATGAATATTGTGTCAATGAGCTTTATATTCCTAATTAAACTCAGTTCACTAATTAGGCCCATAGTAACATTCCTAGTTTCTGTATATATATATATATATCTTTCCTATTGAATAAAATATAGAATACAAGAGAATTCTCACCCATTCTGATATGGTATCAGAGCAGTCGATCGTGACTGTCTTTTATCCTAACCCTCAAAATCAATACGGTGCCACAACCGTCATAAAACCCTAGAAACAGCACCATCACATTCCGCCGCATAAACCCTCCCGCAACACCACCACTTCCGCAACCCAATCCCTCCCGCAGCAACATCCACCGACCAGCCCTCCGCAACAACCTCACTGTCTCCCACAATCTGACCCAGACCACGAAACACTCATCGTCGAGTTCGTTCGCTTTCGTCATCATCATCGCGTTCGGGTTCGTCGCGTTCGGGTTCGGGTTCTCATTCGGGTTCCTCGCACTTTGACCATCATTCGGCCAGTCGTTCTTAGCAGCCTTGTACAACCCCACAAAGTCACTAGGTCCCGTGTTCGACTGGCTTGGGTTTTGGGCGGAGAAGGAATTGGAGTCGTCGGATTCTGCCTCGGTGGCCTGAGGCTGAGGTTGTGGGTGTGCCATTGTGGGTGCGGTGAGTAAAGAACAGGTGGGTCTCAAAGTCGACTGGCTTGGACGCAGTAGCAAAGAACACCGGTCGGGTTTCGGCCATTGAGGACCATTATTTCCTCACCCACACCGATCCATCCCAGCCCACATTTTATGGCCCATTTGAAGTTTTAGGCAAAAAAAAAAAAAAAAAAAAAAAAAGGAACAAAAAGTGAGCAATGGTTGCTGCCAGGTCCAAACACTCTCAGCCAAACACCTATCGTGTCATCCCTACTCATCACCGACCTCCTATGCAGTGTACCAACTGTGGTTTAGATAACCACACAATTAAGGGATGTTATGAAATCATTGGTTATCCGGACGGATGGGTACACCAAGGGCGCAAGAAGGATTCGAACAGAGCCTCATTTGCATCCGCTCAGTCATCCCAGGGGACCGCATCCGAACCTCCATCTGGTACATCTGGCTCCACGACCTTGGCCAACTCAGGTACCTCTTGCACATCTTCACTTACTTATAATAGATCATGGATTATTGATATTGGCGCTACTGATCACATGACATCTAGTTTCACTGGGTTGCACTCTACCAAACCCTCCAGCCAAACACAGATTACCAGTGCCAACGGAACCACCTCCCAAGTCATGGGCGAGGGATCCTTATCTCTTAGACCCTCATTCAGTCTTGATCATGTCTTAGTTGTTCCTTCTCTCGACTATGAATATTGTACAAAAGATAAGTGTTTTTTTATGATTTTGCTAAAATCTTATCAACAATGTCAATAATATCATTAAAAACAATTATGACGCACTAAAATTATAAAGTATTGATAAAAAAATATGAAATTATGTCAGGAGTTTCTTCATACTACGAGAAATAAGCTTGGTAATTAATTTGATATTATATATATATATATATATTACAAAAAAGAAAGAACCACATTTTCTTCTTCCGACAATTAGAAAAAAAGAAACAAATATCAGTCATGAATATGAGGATAGAAGCTCGGAATCTACAGAAAATGGAATTGCTTTCTAGGAATCAATGTCAAATTGTTTGGAATCCTTATTTACCAAAAAAAATAATAATTGGAGAATAAAAATTGGTTGGTTTCAGCATATAGATATTTTCCTTTTTTAGTAATGAACAAATTAACAAAAGCTGGAGAAAAAGTAAGGTTCCTATCGAAAAGAAAGGATATTATCTTTAAGAAAAAAGCTGCAAAAGAATCCACTGATCGATCCACCAGAAAATGATAGTGGACCAGAGCATCAAATTAGCAAGAAATTAAATATTATTAATAATAATAATAAGTTGTAGCTTGCTCGCTGGAGGGAGCAGAAATTAAACTGCATATATAGTTAAATAATTAATTAGATAAAGCCACTCCCAATTGCCGAAGTCTGATCCACAAGCAATTGGCTCGAAAATGAAACTAGACCTGCTGGAATATTGTGTCGTTAACACAACCAACTTTTGGAATTAATATATAAACACGAAAGGGCGAGCTATGTTTTTCATCCCAAGACTCTCTAACTAGCTAAAAATTATTAGAAATTAAGGTTATTTTTTGAAGTTGATATCAAAGGCTATATATATATATGGCTCAAATTGGAAAGATGGAAGTCGAAACTGAGATCAAAGCCAGCGGTGACAAGTTCTTTGAAATCTTTGGGAGCAAAGGGTATATGTTGCCCAAGATTTGCCCTAATATCATAAAGGACGCTCAAGTTCTTAAAGGTGACTGGGGGTCTGCTGGCTCAGTCAAGCAATGGACTTATTTTGCTGCAGGTAACAAATTAATGATTAAAATTTGTATATACTTACGACGTATACTCTTCTTCTTTTGATCGGATTTGATTTACATAATCAGTATAACGTACATATATAGACATATGTATGTATATATACAGGCAATGTTTGTGAGGTTTCAAAAGAGAGAGTTGAAGCCATAGATGAGAAGAAGAAATCAATGACTTTCGAAACAGTGGGAGGAGAGGTGATCAAATACTACAAGAGTTTCAAGGCCACAGTTGAAGTTACACCAAACACAAAGGGATCATCGTCATCAGTGAAGTGGAATATAGAATATGAGAAACAGAACCCAGATGCTCCACCCCCTAATAAGTACCTGGACTTTCTGCTCTTTCTCACTAACAATATTGACGCCTATCTCCTCAAAAATATTGCATAGGTGATAGGCCACATGCATGCATTCGCACAGGATCACACCCCTTTCTGTGTGTATATATATATATGCGTGGAACTAATGAATCCTAACTACTACAATAAAAGCTAGTCATGGGAGAGGCCGGCTTCTTCTTCTCCTTGTATAAAAAAAACTACTATTATATGAAATTAGAGAATTAAATATGTTTTACAAGTTCAGCTAAATAATTGTGTAAAACATAAATGATCTCTTATTAATTATATCTATGTACAATTTTTTTTTCAGTCTCTAAAATATAAAAATGCTGAGAATTTAAACCCCGTGGACCAAACAAAATAATGCTCTTAAGATTGCATGTGATATATATTTGTGGCTTTACAATATTTACAAGAGGCATTTCGGCGAGCTACGCACATCTTCATTCATGACTTTACAATATTTACAAACGTCTATTTTCACGTTATTTTTTGCATAATATGTATCCTTAATACTTCTCATCCCTGTAAATTAATGCGTCTGCGATGTATTTCGACGCTACGTGCGCCTTCACGCGTGACTTCACAATATTTACAAACGTCTTTTTTCACGTTATTTTTTGCATAATATGTATTCTTAATACTTCTCATCCCTGCAAATTAACAATATGTACATGTATAACTTGAGTTTACTGTATGACGTCTCATTACGAAAAAATTACTTTATTAGGTCCTTTACACCAACCTTCATCATGGCATGTAGTATCGAGTATCGCCCACCTGCCATCTACAAAAAAAATAATTTGTGGGAAAAATTAAAATATGACAAATAAATAGATGTTGTAAATTACACTACAAGAAGATCGGGGTTGTCCGACAAGATTTTGCCCGACGAACTCATTTTCGCCGATTAAAGGTAGTTTGCCCGACGAACATGAAGACTCGCAGGTAAACGGTTGGCGGGAAGAGCAAGATATTGGCGCGCAAAAAAGGAAAGGTTTGCCCGAAGATTCGTGCCATCCGTCGGGCAAGATTATATTTAACGACGATTATTCGGCAACGGCTCGCCGGGTAAACTGTTGGCGGGAAGAGAAATAGGAATTGTTGCCCGACGAAGTGGACTATCCGTCGGGCAAGATTATATATAACGACGATTATACGTCGTCGGGTAACACTTGGCATTGACTATATGTTGCCCGACGAATCATTAAACTTTGCCCTGCAAATGGTATTCGTCGGGCAAAAGTCTAAACACACTAAATACCCGAGACGCTATCTTTTCTTCTTCTTCTTCGTCCTCTTTGGTTCATCCCTCAGTATGTGCTCTCTCTCTCTCTCTCTCACTCACTCACTCTCTTTCTCTAGCTACAATCATCATCTCATCACCATTTTCACTACCAATCAAATCATTTTTCTCTATCAATCACCAAATATCAAATTTTAAGGTTTGATAAATTTAATTTTTTTAATTTTGAAATTTTGATTTTTGATTCGAAACTAATTTTTTTTTTGTAGGAATTTTGTGGTTGATTTGAAGGAATACCTATAAAAAAGTATGTGTGTTTACCTCTCAATTTAATTTTGTTAAGAATTTTGGATATAATTATGTTAGGAAATTTTGTATTTATTGTGGAAAATGTGTAGAAATTGTTTAGAATTTATGGAAATTAGAAATTAGAAAATTTGTTAGGAAAATATGAAAATAGAAAATATGTTATGAAATTGGGAAATTAGAAAATTTTGTTGGAAAATAGGAAAATTAAAAATATGTAATGAAATTATTGAAATTAGAAAATATGTTAGGAAAATAGGGAAATAGAAAATATGTTAGGAAATTAGGAAATTAGAAAATATTTTAGGAAAATAATAAATATGTAATGAAATTATTGAAATTAAATATTATGTTAGGAAATTAGAAAATATGTTAGGAAAATAGGGAAATAGAAAATATGTTAGGAAATTAGAAAATATTTTAGGAAAATAAAAAATATGTAATGAAATTATTGAAATTAGAAAATATGTTAGGAAATTAGAAAATATGTTAGGAAAATAGGGAAATAGAAAATATGTACGGAAATTATAAAATTGTAAACTCTGTTTTATGCATAATTAATATATGTTTATATTTGTGAATTTGTTGTGATATTTTTTGTAAAACGCTTTATTTAGTTCCGACGGAGTGAAATACGTTCATATTTCATAACCTTTAATGCGAAGTTAATCGAGTTGATTAACTTCGTATAATGAAATTCAATGAAAAACCTTAGATCCGTTTGAGAGTCAGTGAATCGGGTTGATTGACTGACTCTTGAATTGTCCATTTATTCGGACAGTTTGGGGGTGCGGAACTATGTGTTGTGTAGTTGGCGGTCTACAAGGTTAGGTTTCGATTGTGGAAAATTTGGTTTGTATCCTCTCAATGTTGTCCGAATGCATACTAGATATTTGTTTATAATATCTACGTCGTGCATTTGGGGAACTGTAGGGAGATGCTGCCGAAATTTCCCTCGATCAAAACTTAGCATTGTAGGTCGCAAACTACACAGCACAGAACGTGCACTCTCGAATGGGATAGGACCAAATCACCGGAGGCATAAGGAGACAAGCTGCTTTTGATTTTAACTTGTTCTAATTACGGGACAATGTTAACTCAATTACTTACGTTGACTCTATGTTTTGAAAGCAGACATAATGGACAGAGGCTGGATGCAAATGTTTGATAGATCTTCTTATCAGTATTTGGATGGGATCGACATCTTCATTGCCTTTGCACGTAGTCATTGTAGTGATGACAGACGTATCAGGTGTCTGTGCCGTAAATGTAACAATTGCAGTTGGATGTCGTTGAATGAGGTCCAAACTCATCTCGAATGGAATGAGATCGTGCACAACTACACGAATTGGATCTATCACGGTAAAGAAATATTTTCCGCATCGACATCTTCGGTTCCCGGGACCCGTCGGGACAAAAGTGGTTTGGATCGGCGATGTGATAATGATCAAGTCGTTGAGTTATTAACCGATGTTTTTCCTCCCGCATCAGATGATATGGAAGATGATGCGCCCAGGTTGCAACCCGAAAACTCTGAGCTTTATTACGAGAGATTGTTGAAAGAAGCTCAGCGCGAATTGTACCCCGGTTGTAAATCATTTTCGGCTCTAGGGGCAGTTGTGGAGTTGATGTATATGAAAGTTGAGTATAATCAAACGAACAAGCATTTTGATCACATGATGGACATCATCATCCGAATGCTCCCTGAAGACAACTATCTGCCTAAAGATCATTATAGCTCGAAAAAGTGGTTGAAGGGCCTTGGTTTAGGGTATATCAAGATCCATGCATGCAAGAACAACTGTGCATTATTTTACGATGAATTCGACCAGCTTGACAAATGTCCCGTGTGCAATGAGCCTAGGTTTCAAAAGAACAAGATTCCTAACAAGTTGTTGCGTTATTTTCCACTGAAGTCAAGGTTACAAAGATTCTACATGTCGTCCCACACAGCCCGTGATATGAGGTGGCACAAGGGTGAACGCATTGATAATGATGATGTACTGAGGCATCCGGCCGATGGAGAGGCTTGGAAGGAATTTGATAAATGTATCCCGAGTTTGCTGTGGAGCCAAGAAATGTCAGATTAGGGCTCGCTACTGATGTGTTTAATCCGTTTTGGAGTTTTTCAAAGCCCTATAGCACTTGGCCGGTGGTTATGGTTCCGTATAACTTGCCTCCTTAGAGATGCATGAAGAAAGAATTCATAATCCTTAGTACTTTGATACTGGGGCCCAAATCGCCGAGTAATTCCATCGATGTGTATTTGCGGCCGTTGATTGACGAGCTCGTGGATCTGTGGGAAAATGATGTCCGAACATACGACAAGTGCAATGGAGAAATGTTCACTCTATGAGCGGCCGTAATGTGGATAATTAATGATTTTCATGCTTATGGTATGTTGTCGGGATGGAGCACCAAGGGCTATCTT
The DNA here is from genome assembly GCA_037349345.1 of Oemleria cerasiformis. Classification (NCBI taxonomy): domain Eukaryota; kingdom Viridiplantae; phylum Streptophyta; class Magnoliopsida; order Rosales; family Rosaceae; genus Oemleria; species Oemleria cerasiformis. Next base: position 11,096,037 of record JAZGTL010000031.1, read on the forward strand.
GCTTGCCCGACATGTGGACCAGACACAACGTCCTTTTGGCACGCATCTAAGGTGTGCTACTTGTGTGCGAGAAGGTTTCTGCCCTGGGATCACCGATGGCGAATGCAATCTGACTCATTTGATGGTAAATCAGAGTTACGAGGTCGACGAAGAGAGAGGTGTGGTGATGAGATATTATCCAAACTGAACAGTATACATGACTTCATCACACAAGGATCGAAACTAGCTGAACAGGAAAATTGGACGAAAAAAAGCATATTCTTCCAGTTGCCATATTGGTCGAAATTGAAAATCAGACACATCGCCGATCCTATGCACATCAAGAAGAATGTTGCTGAGAGTGTTCTAGGAACGACTTTACCCATTGAAGGCAAGTCAAAGGACACAAAAAAGACTCGTCTGGGCATGAAAGAAATGGTTATTCGGCCTAATTTGTGGCCAAAAGTCGTCAATGGCAAATACATCATGGCTCATCCAAGTTATACATTTATACCGGAGAATAAGAAAAAATTCCTGAAGTGGTTGCATGGTGTGAAATTTCCTGACGGGTACGCCAGCAACATATCCCGAAGTGTTAGCACGAACGGCGAGACCATTTCTGGTATGAAGAGTCATGACTATCATGTTTTGCTACAACGACTCATTCCGATTGGTATTCGACCCTTCTTGGAGGCTGGTGTTGTTGAGACGATAGTTTATTTGTCTCAATTCTTCCAGATACTATGTGCTAGATCGTTGGTTAAGGTGGACCTTCAAGCAATTAACGAGGATATTATCTACATCATGTGCTGGATAGAGTAAATATATCCACCTGCATTCTTTGATGTAATGGTGCACCTACTAATACATCTGCCGGATGAGGCAAAACTAGCTGGCCCGATGCATTATCATTTTATGTACCCAATCGAGAGGTATAACTTATCCCTGCTATTTGATAATATTTCCTTACTATGATGTATATATGTGAATCATAATGTAAATTTCCTTGCAGAATGTTATGTTCGGAATAAGACACGTCTCGAAGGCTCTATAGCCGAGGCGTACATTGCAAAGGAGGAACTGATATTTTGTGTAATGTACCTTCGAAATGTTGAAACTTCCTTCAATAGGGGATCGCCCAACGACGATGGTGGTCAACGTTCAGAGACCCTATTTGTAATTGCCCAACTCGCACGACCATTCGACACTGGTCCAATCTCAGAGCCGTTCATCAATAGTGACATGGAGGTGGCTCATTGGTTCATACTAAACAACTGTGACGAAGTCTGGCCCTTCCACCAGCAGCACGAGGCGTTGATGAAGGCCCAATTTCCTTCTAATTTGGAAGAAATTGACAAACAACTGTTTTCACGTTGGTTTTCCGAGCATGTAAGTCAAATATTTTATTTGAAAATTCTTAAATTGGTTTTAAGCTTATCAATTTCGTTTCTTGTGTGTATCTTACCAGGTGGCACAGCTGAAAGATGTCAATTCGCCAAATTTCAATAAAGAATTAATGCAGCTGGCCATTGGACCATTCTGAGGAGAAACGTACGCTGGTTGTCACGTTAACGGAGTTAAGTTCGTGTGCACAGAACGAGACGATAAGTTGTCTACGCAAAACAATGGGGTCTTCGTGCCGGGGGATGGGGAAAATGCTGGTACAGGGTTCTACGGCAAATTGTTAAGTGTGGTTAAGGTGTTATACGCAGACCGCAAGGAAGTCGTTTTATTCAAGTGTCATTGGTTTGATACGAACCCAAGTATCCTTGGCAGTGTCATTAAAGATCATTTATGTACCTCTGTAAACACAAACACCCGGTGGTTTGAGAGTGATCCCTACATCCTCACTAGTACGGCGAAACAAGTATTCTATGTGGATGATTCAAAAACTGGTGGTGGTTGGAGAGTAGCTGAGATGGTGTATCATAGAAACATTTGGGACTTGGATGACCGATACCATGAAGAAGATGGGGAAACAGACGATGGCCAAATAGTTTACCAGGTGGATTCCTCGGCATCCACCCAAAACGTGGATGGAGTACGGACCAATGGCATCATCCCACCAATTGCGATTGATGACATCTTTATTAATCTCGGGGAATTAGAACAAATTGATAGTGATTCGGAGGCATCAAGTACTGTACACATCTCGGATGACGAGCGTGAATGGGCGGGGGAAATCGAATCCGACACCGAATGAAAGTTGTAAATTAGAAATTTCATTTATATATGTAATATCCATCTTCAAATCAATAAATGTGATTTATATGTATGTTGTATGATTTCATTCACAAAAGTTTCAATTAATCTTTTATATATGTACTAAAGCCACAAACTTTTGATGTCCCCATCCTTGAATCGGCTTCCCATATTCCAAGACACTAAATAAATAATTAAATATTATTGGAAAAAAGAATACACTAAACAGTAGGGTTTCTCATTTCGTACACATATTCCAAGACACTACTCGGTAGCTTTTCATACAGGAAGCAAGCTCTTTTTCAAAAAAGGTAAAACTGACAAGCCTGCTTTCGAGTGTACTAAAAAAACTTAGAATTTGATTACAGGTGGTTAAGAAGAAAAAAATAGTTTTTTACCGAGAAAAGTGAGGAGACCATACACGCACTGCACAAATTACAGAACTTCGAAATAAATGAAGGTCAAAGATTTTGATGATAAGTCATGAAGGTCAATTTGATAAGTCATGAGGGCCAATTTTTACTCACTAATGCAATGTGAAAAAGAGATAACCCAACATTAATATCGATCGAATAAGGGACAACAATGTATTGAAGTTTCCATCAAGTGTTTAAACTCCTTGGTCAATACGCTTGTTTTCCGATTTTCAATAATTTACAAATTGAAATGGACCAATCTAACCATCAACATTTATGGTAGGTACTCATAGATCGTCTACACGAAAAATTAGCCAATTTGGAAATCCCGGGATTTGGTAACGGTGGGCGACGATTCAACGGTCACACAACGTTTCTTCACGATCGGACAGCTTGAAATCCTCAAAACATGATGATAACGATTTATGGGGCTTTAGGCATGTAAAACCAAAAATTGAACGGCCCCGATGTTGATTATTCTTTCGTTGGACCTGGTTTTCAGATCAATCATAAACACGACATTATAAAACTCAAGCCCGGCGAAAAAAGCCAATCGCCGGACAAAATGTACAATGTGTGTCGGGCAACATTAGAATCGTCGTCGGGCAACGTAAATAAAAAGCACAATTTTTTTTCCCAAAAAATTTCAAAAACTCCCGCCTGAATTTTCTCGAAATCTCAAAAATACCGCGTACTTATGCCTGACGAATATTTAAAATGTTACACGACGGAAAGTCAACCCTTGCTGTTACCCGACTAAGTGTTTAAACGGTTGCCCGACGAACATTCCGCCAAAAATTTCGCGAAATATCAAACTTACCGCCAAATTTTGCCGACGAATAGGTAAATAGTAACCCGACGAATATCCACAGCTTGTTATTACCCGACGAACCATTTAACGGATTGCCCGACGAAGGGTTCGTCGAGCAAGGTGAATCAGACTAATAAATCCCTTCGTCGGGCAAGGTGAATCAGACTAATAAATCAGACCGACTCTTCTTCTTCCTCCTCATTTTCCTTATTTTCTCCGGAACCCAATCCACTCCCCCTCCCTGCAACTCAGTCGACTCACCCCCTCACTGCAACCGTCCGGTCACCGCAACTCCAACCGTTTCTCACTCTCTCTCAGTCAGACTCGAGCCGGATGTTTCTCACTGCAAATTGCCGGTCGTTTCTCACCGAGGTTAATCGTCGCTGCCGCTGCCGCATCGTGCCTCGCCGACAGTTTCTTCAAGGTCGAACTCATTGTCCATCTCGCTCCATTGTTAATGTAGATTGGTTATTGTTAATTTTGATTGGTTAAATTTTAATTTTAGTTTGGATTGAAATTTTAATTTAAATTTGGTTTGGATATTATGAAATTGTATTGAAAATGGAATTTAAATTTGGATTTCATTATTGCAGATTGTGCTTTATTGTTATATTTGCAGATTGAGTATTTAGGTGATTAGTTGAATATTGTGATTTTGGATTGGATTGGAATATAAATATTTGTTTGGTATAATGTTGAAAATGTGAAGATTTGTTTGGATTGGAATATAATAGTTGCAGATTTGTTGAAATTTTGATGTTTGGTATAATGTTATGATTTTTGTTATGATTTTGGATATGAAATTTATGTGAATTATGGATATGGGAATTTTATGAATTTTGGATATTTGAATTTAAAAAAAAAATTTGTGAAAATTTGATATGGTGTAGTATATGTGATTTTTGGATTTGTGAGTTTTATAAATTTTTAATATGCATGTGAATTTTATGATTTGGATATTATTATTGTATGTTTGGATTAATTTGTAAGTTTGATTTTATTCCCAAAATTTGGATTTAGAAATTTAGGTATAATGTTCTGAATTTTTAGTTTAGTACTTTTGGATTAATTAGTATTTTAGGTTTAATTTTCGTTTGTGTTGGTTTTATTTAAAAAAATTAGAATTCGGTGGTTTATGATTGAGAGCTGAAAATTAAATACAAGTAAATCAAAGTGCAGAAAATAACAATGCAAGAATGAAAGGTTGTTAACTAAGGCGAATTAAGGCTTACTATCCACTTAACCAATTATAGTTACTATTCAGATTTCTTTGACCTAATTACTATGCATTTTCTGAATTAGGTGCCCGTGCCTAGAACCTGGCGTTGGTTCACTAGACACATCTTATTCCCTCTTACTTAGCATGTTCTAAACAGGGCATATGCCTAGAACGTCTATCACCTACCTTTTAAGATGATGCATGAAGTTTAAAGAGAATTTAATGACACCACATTAGCCTAGCAAAGTGGCATGCAATCCTAGGTCGTTATGAGTTAAGATTACAAGTAAGAATACTTTCGATGCTCCAAATCACAAGATGATATGACGGTCACTCAAGCAATTACATCTATAATTATATGCAAACAAGGTAGCTAATCTTATAGGCATAAATTAAGGTCATTAAGCATAGTAATCCAACAGCATGCATAGCAATCATAATCAAGAGCCAGAAATCCAATCAACAAGCTAACATGGCTAGGGCTTCAAGCAGCCCTAATCCTAATGACTACTCACACATAACTGAAATTGAAATAAATATAATTGAATTCATAAGTAAATTGCAATAATGAAAATAAGGGTACAGAAGAGATTGTTAAGAACAGGTGCAGCAGAAGACACGGCAGAGCCTTCTTCTCCAAGCTCCACGTCCAATAATCTATGTGTAAAATATTTTCTCTCAAAATATCGTCCCTAATTCTCCCCCTAATTCTCTAGAAAACCAAAACGGAACTCTCTCACTCTCTGCCTCCTTCTAATCCTCCTCATTCTTTCCAAACACTGAACAAATGCTCCCTTTTATAGACAAAGGGAAAACCTTGTCCTATAAGGATTGGTAAAACCATATTCTATAAGGATTGGTAAAACCATGTCCTATAAGGATAGGGAAAGTTATTGTACTTTTTATTCATTACAAAGTCCTTAAATCTATTAGAATCAATCAGAGCACGGCTGGGAGTGTGAATGCAAGCTGGCAAGTGGGAACGCAAGCTGGCCAAACTTTGATTTTGGACTGTCTTCGTAATCAGGATCTGGGACTGCGCTTTTGAATCACATCATGAGTATAGTAGAAGCGCATCTTCGTTCAGGCTTGGCGCAAATGTTGTCAGGCTTAGCGCAGACGGAGAACCTCTGATCCACCGCTGGCGGAACAGGGACCCCGGGCTTAGGCGCACATCTGGGCTCGGATGGGAATTCTTGGGACATGTCCTCGACTTGCCTTGGCGCGACCTTGGCACTTCTAGGACCTGACCTTGATGTCATGAAACACAGGTTTGAGACCCGGAGGGCCTGATATGAGGTACTTGACTAGTGGCCCAAAATAGGCGCACTGGTGCACTGGCATATTCAGGATCCCGTTCAGGACCTGATATTGAAATGAGGACATCTCCTTCATCTGGACTCCAATTTGAGTCATTCTTTTTGCGTTCTTTCCAGATTTTACCTATCTTTCTAACTCTGCACAAGTCTCACAAGATTGATCATTTTCTACTATTGATGGCACGAAATCATTCAAAATACATGTAAGAGAGGCATATAAAGACATCAAAATGATGCATAAATAACGACTGATCAATAACTATCAACTTACCTGTAAACCTTAATAACTACCTCCCACAACTCCCTCAAATTTCAAATGATAAGATAAAACAATATATCACTTCATCCTAAAGATAAATACAAAATAAAAATATCGAATAATCACTTGACACGAAAATAAAAACAAAAACAAAGACAAAATCCCACGTAAATAGCTAAGTGGATAGCGTGCGGTTTTCTTACTCATTTTCACACATCTTTTTTAATGACAAATAATCATTTTCAAAAAACGTCTCACGTAAACAAGGGCGCGGATAAATGTAAAATGGTAATCTATTAAATAAATAAAAAAGAAATTCAAAACCCTTCCTTATAAAAAGTTTAAATCAAAACAACTCATTGTTATTTTCCCCCACGCATAGAGAAAAACCGTCCCAATTATTTTGTTGCAACCTATATATATATATATATATATATATATATATATATATATATATATATATATCACAGTTGGTGTAAAACTGGATGAAAACCTTCATCCATTCTTCATTCTCCAATAATTTCTTTTGGTAAATTTTATTTTTTCTGTACAAGTTTGGTTTTAACTATCCTACATTAATTAATTTGTTCATCAGGATTTATTCTTCATTTTTCTCTATGCAGGCAATTAAGAATTTTATTTATTCACAAATGTGGTAGGGTTCTAAAAACAATATAGATTATACTTCAAGCATATGAACGTCAAATTATGTTTTATTCACAATAAATTGTCAGGTCATTGGCATGGATTTTGAGTTCTTGATGATGACATTTTTGGAGAAACAACATTCAGAAATTTTTGGAGGACGTACAAGCTCCATTAAATTATTTTAGCGTGAAATTATTGGCTATAGAGGAAGAATTTATTGTTCATAATTATTTGTGTTTGCTTTTGTATTTTGTTTCATTTAGTTTTTTTTTTTCCCTTTTCATTTAGTTGTTCTTTTTCCTTTTTACAAATAATACTGTAATTATTTTGTCCTCATGTAATTTATTTATACATCAAATATGTAAAAAGAAAAGAGCAAATTAGTACGCGCGTGCCGAAAGGCTATACCATACAAAAAGGCACGAAAATATTAGAAAATGTTTGGTAAGATTCTTTGTATTCAAATATGGAAATCTTGTTAATTTATTATTAAGATGTACATGAATAATAGAATTTTTATTGATATTTTGTGGTTACAATTTCAAGTTGGAGGTAATGCATTGCATGTGGAAACTCGATTACTATTAATTAACAATACTATTAATTTACAACATCTATTTAATTATTTGTCATATTTTAATTTTTCCCACAATTGTTTTTTGTTAAATGGCAGGAGGGCGATACTACATGCCATGATGAAGGTTGGTGTAAAGGAAAAAAAAACCTCACCTAATAATGTAATGTTTTGGTAATGAGATGTCATATAGTAAACTCAAGTTATACATAAATGTACATATTATTAATTTATAGGAATGAGAAGTATTAAGAATACATATTATACAAAAAATAAAATGAAAAAAGATGTTTGTAAATATTGTGAAGGCGCACGTAGCGCCGAAATACCTCTAGCAAACGCATTAATTTACATATTAGTAGTAGTTTTTTTTATACAAGGAGAAGAAGAAGCCGGCCTCTCCCATGACTAGCTTTTATTGTAGTAGTTAGGATTCATTAGTTCCACGCATATATATATATATACACACAGAAAGGGGTGTGATCCTGTGCGAGTGCATGCATGTGGCCTATCACCTATGCAATATTTTTGAGGAGATAGGCGTCAATATTGTTAGTGAGAAAGAGCAGAAAGTCCAGGTACTTATTAGGGGGTGGAGCATCTGGGTTCTGTTTCTCATATTCTATATTCCACTTCACTGATGACGATGATCCCTTTGTGTTTGGTGTAACTTCAACTGTGGCCTTGAAACTCTTGTAGTATTTGATCACCTCTCCTCCCACTGTTTCGAAAGTCATTGATTTCTTCTTCTCATCTATGGCTTCAACTCTCTCTTTTGAAACCTCACAAACATTGCCTAGATATATATATATATATATGTCTATATACGTTATACTGATTATGTAAATCAAATCCGATCAAAAGAAGAAGAGTATACGTCCTAAGTATATACAAATTTTAATCATTAATTTGTTACCTGCAGCAAAATAAGTCCATTGCTTGACTGAGCCAGCAGACCCCCAGTCACCTTTAAGAACTTGAGCGTCCTTTATGATATTAGGGCAAATCTTGGGCAACATATACCCTTTGCTCCCAAAGATTTCAAAGAACTTGTCACCGCTGGCTTTGATCTCAGTTTCGACTTCCATCTTTCCAATTTGAGCCATATATATATATAGCCTTTGATATCAACTTCAAAAAATAACCTTAATTTCTAATAATTTTTAGCTAGTTAGAGAGTCTTGGGATGAAAAACATAGCTCGCCCTTTCGTGTTTATATATTAATTCCAAAAGTTGGTTGTGTTAACGACACAATATTCCAGCAGGTCTAGTTTCATTTTCGAGCCAATTGCTTGTGGATCAGACTTCGGCAATTGGGAGTGGCTTTTGTAGGCCAATTTATCTAATTAATTATTTAACTATATATGCAATTTAATTTCTGCTCCCTCCAGCGAGCAAGCTACAACTTATTATTATTATTAATAATATTTATTTTCATGTTAATTTGATGCTCTTGCCCACTATCATTTTCTGGTGGATCGATCAGTGGATTCTTTTGCAGCTTTTTTCTTAAAGATAATATCCTTTCTTTTCGATAGGAACCTTACTTTTTCTATTGCTTTTGTTAATTTGTTCATTACTAAAAAAGGAAAATATCATTATGCTGAAACCAACCAATTTTTATTCTCCATTTTTTTTTTTGGTAAATAATGATTCCAAACAATTTGACATTGATTCCTAGAACGCAATTCCATTTTCTGTAGATTCCAAAGCTTCTATCCTCATATTCATGACTGATATTTGTTTCTTTTTTTCTAATTGTCGGAAGAAGAAAATGTGGTTCTTTCTTTTTTGCAATATATATATATATATAATATCAAATTAATTACCAAGCTTATTTCTCGTAGTATGAAGAAACTCCTGACATAATTTCATATTTTTTTATCAATACTTTATAATTTTAGTGCGTCATAATTGTTTTTAATGATATTATTGACATTGTTGATAAGATTTTAGCAAAATCATAAAAAAGCACTTATCTTTTGTACAATATTCATAGTCGAGAGAAGGAACAACTAAGACATGATCAAGACTGAATGAGGGTCTAAGAGATAAGGACCCCTCGCCCATGACTTGGGAGGTGGTTCCGTTGGCACTGGTAATCTGTGTTTGGCTGGAGGGTTTGGTAGAGTGCAACCCAGTGAAACTAGATGTCATGTGATCAGTAGCGCCAGTATCAATAATCCATGATCTATTATAAGTAAGTGAAGATGTGCAAGAGGTACCTGAGTTGCCCAAGGTCGTGGAGCCAGATGTACCTGATGGAGGTTCGGATGCGGTCCCCTGGGATGACTGAGCGGATGCAAATGAGGCTCTGTTCGAATCCTTCTTGCGCCCTTGGTGTACCCATCCGTCCGGATAACCAATGATTTCATAACATCCCTTAATTGTGTGGTTATCTAAACCACAGTTGGTACACTGCATAGGAGGTCGGTGATGAGTAGGGATGACACGATAGGTGTTTGGCCGAGAGTGTTTGGACCTGGCAGAAGCCATTGCTCACTTTTTGTTCCTTTTTTTTTCTTTTTTTTTTTTTGCCTAAAACTTCAAATGGGCCATAAAATGTGGGCTGGGACGGGTCGGTGTGGGTGAGGAAATAATGGTCCTCAATGGCCGAAACCCGACCGGTGTTCTTTGCTATTGCGTCCAAGCCAGTCGACTTTGAGACCCACTTGTTCTTTACTCACCGCACCCACAATGGCACACCCACAGCCTCAGCCTCAAGCCACCGAGGCAGAATCCGACGACTCCAATTCCTTCTCCGCCAAAAACCCAAGCCAGTCGAACACGGGACCTAGTGACTTTGTGGGGTTGTACTAGGCTGCTAAGAACGACCGGCCGAATGATGGTCAAAGTGCGAGGAACCCGAATGCGAACCCGAACGCGACGATGATGACGAAAGCGAACGAACTCGACGATGAGTGTTTCGTGGTCTGGGTCAGATTGTAGGAGACAGTGAGGTTGTTGCGGAGGGCTGGTCGGTGGATATTGCTGCGGGAGGGATTGGGTTGCGGAAGTGGTGGTGTTGCGGGAGGGTTTATGCGACGGAATGTGATGGTGCTGTTTCTAGGGTTTTATGACGGTTGGGGCACCGTATTGATTTTTAGGGTTAGGATAAAAGACAGTCACGATCGACTGCTCTGATACCATATCAGAATAGGTGAGAATTCTCTTATATTCTATATTTTATTCAATAGAAATTATATATATATATATATATATATATATATATATATAAACTAGGAATGTTACTATGGGCCTAATTAGTGAACTGAGTTTAATTAGGAATATAAAGCTCATTGACACAATATTCATGACAACGGACTAGCTAACAACATCAAGTAAAATTATATATCCGCAAATACAAATACAAATATGTCAAACATGACTAATTACCAAATACACATTTTCACACGTACATTTCGAGTTTCTTAATTTCTTCTATTAGATACAAGAAAAGAAGAAATCAACAACCCCCTTAAACAAATACATACCCAAATCTTTTTTTCTTTTCTTTTCTTGTTTTCTATTAGTACAAATTATATATAATATTGGATACGAAAACGTATGGTCACTCAAATCCCAAACTCATATTGGATCAACACATGCAATACATATATATATATATATATGAGCTTCAAGATCATGCAGTGAGAAGATGAGCTTCAAGATCTTTGGTGATCTTCAACGCAAATTCCTGATAAGATTCTGGAGCTGGGATTTCCTCCTTCACCTTCTCATAGTCAATAACCCATTTCACCAAACTACTTCCATTAATATTATTTTCTGTCACCTTAAGTGTCACCTTAAAGCTCTTGTAATGCTTCAATACTTCTCCATCCACAACGTTGAATATCACCGTCTTGTTTTCCTCATCCAATGCTTCAACTGTCTCCTTCAAACTCAATGAGCTCCCATCTACACACAATATTTCGTTAGTTTCATATTAAATTCAATCAAGAATGCATTTGATATAAAATTAAGGATACGTTTTTATTGATTGATGAAATACACGTTCCTGACAATATTTTTTTTCGATCAATAGTTATTACTTACCTAAGGTATAATCCCAATGTTTGACCGAACCAGTAGTCTCCCAATCACCTTCATGTAGCTCAACGCCTTGTATTTTGTCAGAGCAAACGTTGGGGAGCAAGTGCATTTGGCTCGCAAAAATTTTGAAAAACTTATTAGCGGCTGTGTTTATCTCTACTTCTGCCTCAAGCTTACCAACTAATGCCATAGCTTAATTATTACTACAAGATCGATTAACAAGATAATCTAAAGATGGAATTGGTAGAAAACACCCGATCTTGTGAAGAACTTAAATAGGAGAAATTATTAACAAAATAATCTTATAAAAGCTACTTTTTTTCGTTTGTTGGAAGCTATAGCTAGTACTTTGGAGTAGTGGTAATAAAATAAATTTGAAAATAATGGGCAGACGCTTTCATTCGAGTTGTGCATATGACAAGATGTCAATAGTCTCAGATTGATTTACCAAATCTTGGTGACGTTCACGTTTAAATTTTATTGCTTATATATGATGCTTTCCAAATAATTTACAATTTTGTTTTATCAAAAGACGATATCTTTTTTTCTTAAAAAAGGAAATTAATTAAAGAATTAGCCGGCCACGCCTCCCTTGCCCATTGAATCAAATAGAATTAATATACATATGTCAACGTACTATGTTATATATTGTGTGTAGCTATATGTTTTGAAATCTTATTAATAATTCCCAATATATGTTTTGAAATTTCATATCTATACATTGGCGGAGCCATAAATTTTTATTTATAGCAGTGGATTATAAATTTTTTGTTGAAGTCTATTATTATTTATGGGTAATTTAAAGTGAAGTTATTTTAGGCTTTATTAACTTGCACTAGACTAATTTTAATTGAGTGGGATATGCTACCTAGTTTCCAACAAATTAATAATTTTTCATTAAAATTAACACTAAAATATTTAATTTTTTGTAACTTACACAGGCTGGAGCACACCCCTATAGCCAAGGGTATATATATATATGTGTGTGGGATACAACCTAATATAGAATCTTATTAAGCTATTATCGTCTAGATTATTTTACATTGTACGAACTTTGTTTTTTAATTAATAAAATGAATATTGTCTACATTTAAAAAAAAATAGTCTAACCCAAATCCAACTCATCCTATAGTACTTTTTATGGCGATAGCCTTTTCGAAATAAGAAACGGAAACCAACAGTTTGGCGAATCTGCCAAAACTAGACCACCTAGAAGCAAATACTAAAACAACACATGCAACAACGTTCTAGTACAAATCGGTTAATTATATAGGGATTTGGTTAGTTAATTCGTTTCGAAACTAAAAGTTGGTTCTTTGTTAATCAAGTTAAAGGCTTCATACTTCATATATAAATGGATTAAGAATTTTACAATCGTCACTTAACAATACGAACAATAATCTTTTCTTGTAACGTACGTTTAACCTAATAATTATTCAAAAAACCATGACCAATAACGACGACTTTTGAAGGAAGTTGAGGTTCCACTCCAAAATAAATTAGCAATGGGGGGAGAGGCCCAAGTTCGTATGACGAATATTCAAGCTTAGCACGCCCCCTCACGTGTGACAAATTTTCAAGTCTAACACGTGGATAACTCATATTAAGTGACGTGGAGCACGTGTGGCGGTTAAGTCTTGCACGTGAGATAAGATGTTTTGATACCATGAAGGAAGTTGAGGTTCTATCCCAAAACCAATTGGCAATAGGGTGAGAGGCTCAAGTCTTTATAATAAGCTTTTGCAAGGTTGTGCAACTTTTCAATGTGGAACTTTTGTAACTTCACATTCTCACAGCCTTTTGGAGCCGCCGATCAACTTCTCAATCGTCGACGAGGGTATATTCCTGTCAGCCTTCCCTCGACCAGCGAACTTCCCGTTCCTCCAAACCCTCGACCTCTGGGCCATCATATACTTGTGCCCGGATCCTACCCGAACGAGAATTTGGAGTTTCTACGGTCTCGAAATATTCAACTCTTACAATTTGGAATCGAGGGGAAGAAGGAGCGTTGTATATATGAACCCATTCCCAATGAGACCATCTTTGAGGCTTTGAAAATGTTGATTGACGTGAGGAGCCACCCGGTGTTGATCCACTGCAAAAGTGGCAAGCATCGGACCGGTTGCCTTGTGGGATGCTTGAGGAAATTTCAGGTTTGGTGCGTGTCTTCTGTGTTTGAGGAGTACCAGAGATTCGCCGGCGTCAAATCTAGGACGACCGATTTGAGATTTATCGAGAAATTTGGCGTTTGTTGTACGTAGAAGATGACGAGCTAGCCTAACGACAAACCCTTGTAACATTTATTTACATGCTAGTTCAAATTCATTCCCTTAATTAATTGTTTAATACAAACGATACCAGGAAGTGGAAATCAAATATAAAAACTCGAAATAGGTTTTTTCTTTTGTTAACATGATGCACGTAAAATATAGCTGTATTCACTTTAGGACAGATATGCTCTTTGGTCCCATGGTAAATTACTGATTTTTTTATATGTAATTAAGATAATCGTAACTGTTGATTACTTGAAGACCATATCTACGTAAATAATTAATCAAATATATTTGAGATTGTATATATGTATCAATTAAATTAACGATTCAGAACGGTTAGGATCTTAACTGTACGTACGTTATCAAAACCATCGATTGTTTTGATAGATATGGGTGATCAAATGCTCCAAAGTGGCTGATTTTGGTTATAATTATATATTAGTCCAATTTTTAATAGTTAACATTGAAATTAGTCCACTTAGATTTCTAGTCATCATTTTATCTATTTTTGTAAAACAATATTAACTTTATTTTCCTATATTACCTCAATAATTTAATTAAGGTCATATTATCCTCTTGTTCCTTCCAAAGAAAATCCATATTATCTCAACTTACATTTTAAAAAGAATTTATTTTGAGGTATTTTAATTCCAATAGGATAAGGTCTCCATCCATTTTTTACCAACAAATAAAAGACATATTATCTTATTAAATTATCAACCTTATATATTAAATAAATTTCTATCATATGTTCAATAGTAAAATTTCTACATTGTGGACTGTGATCCTACTAGTATGTGGCACCTACAAAAATGAGGGATATAATTTAAGCTTGGGAAAAAGGTTTTAAGCATAGCTCATGAGATAAGAAGCTCAAGATTTTGTTGTTCAGGTAGATGAAATTATATGCTGCAGTTTTCGATCATTCGTTTGCGATTTTGAGTAAAAAATCTTATAATTTTTTTAATTTATTTCTTACAAAAGCACATGGTAGAATAAAATATTTCTGTTTCATAGATATATATGGTTTCTCTTCAGGTTAGACTACAACAATTTCTATTTTCTCAGTACATATGCGCTTATTTATTTATACAGTAGGTAAATTAAAGTATATATGTTTTTACCTATGATTATGGTAAAAAATTAGTTATATAGCAGATAAAGTAAAAAATATATATGTTTTTATACCTATGTGCTATGATTTTTGTAAAACATTGGAGGTAGTGAAAAAAAATGATTTTATAGGTACATAGTATTTGTCTTTCAGGTAAACCCAATAGTATTTCATTTTGAATCCTCGAAATCCATAACCCGGCCATTTTCTACAATCCCTTAGTTAAAACCCAAAATCATAAAATTTAAATCAAAATTAATAAAATATTCCACAAAAAGATGCTACTCTTCGTAAAATCAAACAATTCTACACTAATCTTTTTTTTTTTTACCAAAAGTAATGATCTTTTATTAATACCGAATAGACACCAGCATCAAAAAGCTAAAGTATTGAACAACCTCATTATGTTCCTAGTTTATCCCAAAAGTGAGAACCCCCTATTAACTTTTAGGGCGCCTCATCTGATCATACAAAACTCACATCAATAACATAGACTTAGCGGCAACAACACCTCCTTGTCATCATCATTCTCAATCTTGGCACACCAAACCGACCTTCTCGCATAAACTCTCCAATACGATTATTTTTCATATTAATATATTTATTTTTTCAAATTGATAAGTTTTTTTTGTTGACAATAGGTACTTTGGTTGTATAATAATTCTTAATAAAAATAAAAGTATTCAAAATTTAAAATTCAAATTTATTTTATAAATAATTTTTTTAAATTTGTTTCTATGCTACCAATTTAAAGGATAAAATTAATATAAAAATAAATAAAATGAACTAAAATTAATTAATGAATTAAATTAAATAATAACTTAAACAATCACACGTGTTTCATATTATAATAATATGAGATATCCATTTATTAAATTTGAAAATTTCTCCCCATCCATAATATCTTTTCATTATGAGTTAGATGGATTGAATTAATTTCTCACCGCTACTTTAAATTCACACTGTTTATGGCTATCTTTAATAATTAAAGCAACAAGTTTGGAATGATGATCATGCCATGAGAAACACATTTGTATGGGGTACATACCAACTAGCTATTACGTGGCCGCCATTGATCAATCTATTGAAAATGTCCCTCCATAATATGATCGACGACCTTTAAAAACTTTGGACCTTTAATTCATTATCGATTTATTATGATATATAAATAAGATATCAGAGACATGACCTCTCTCTATCCATATGTCTGAGACTTATGGCCAATTTAACTGCCAGCACCATGGAGCAAATTAATAATTGTAGATATATGGATAAAGATATAATTATTGAGTTATCGTCATGTTTTGAGGATAACAATTCTCTCCATCGATCGGATGCCTTCGTATATTATCATCAATGCGTTCATCCTTGTGCCACCTTATATCACGGATTATATGGGACGACATGTAGAATCTTTGTAACATTGGTTTCAGTGGAAAATAACGCAACATCTTGTTAGGAATCTTGTTCTTTTGAAACCTAGGCTCATTGCACACGGGACATTTGTCAAGCTGTTCGAATTCACCATAAAACAATGTACAGTTGTTCTTGCATGCATGGATCTTGATATACCTAAACCAAGGTCATTCAACAAATTTTTCGAGCTATAATAATCTTTAGACAGACAGTTGTCTTCAAGGAGCATTCGGATGATGATGTCCATCATGTGATCAAAATGCTCGTTCGTTTGTGCATCAACTCCACAACTGCCCCTAGAACCGAAAATGATTTACAACCGAAGTTCTCTCGTAATGGAGCTCAGAGTCTTCGGGTTGCAACTTGGGCGCATCATATTCCATATCATCTGATGCGGGAGGAAAATCATCGGTTAATAACTCAACGACTTGATCATTATCACATCGCCGATCCAAACCACTTTCGTCCCGACGGGTCCCGGGAACCGAAGATGTCGATGCGGAAAATATTTCTTCACCGTGATAGATCCAATTCGTGTAGTTGTGTACGATCTCATTCCATTCAAGATGAGTTTGGACATTATTCAACGGCATCCAACTGCAGTTGTTACATTTACGGCACGAACACCTGATACGTCTGTCATCACTGCAAAGACTAAGTCCAAAGGGAATGAAGTTGTCGATCCCATCCAAATACTGATAAGAAGATCTATCAAACATTTGCACCCAGCCTCTGTCCATTGTGTCTGCTTTCACAACATAGAGTTAACGTATGTAATTGAGTTAACATTGTTTCGTAATTAGAACAAGTTAAAATCAAAAGCAGCTCATCTCCTTATGCCTCCGGTGATTTGGCCCTATCTCATTCGAGATTGCACGTTTGTGCTGTGTAGTTTGCGACTTACGAGGCTAAGTTTCGATCGAAGGAAATTTCGGCAGCATCTCCCTACAGTTCCCCAAATGCACGACGTAGATATTATAAACAAATATCTAGTATGCATTCAGAGAACATTGAGGGGATACCAACCGAATTTCCCACAATCGAAACCTAACCTTGTAGACCGCTAACTACACAACATATAGTTGCACACCCTCAAACTATCCGAATAAATTGACAATTCAAGAGTCAATCAATCAACCCGATTCACTGACTCTCAAACGGGACTAAGGTTTTTCATTGAATTTCATTATACGAAATTAATCAACTCGATTAACTTTGCATAAACGGTTATGAAATATGAACGTATTTCACTCCGTCGAAACTAAATAAAGCGTTTTACAAAAAATATCATAAAAAATTCACAAATCCAAACATATATTAATTATGCATAAAACAGAGTCTACAATTTTATAATTTCCGTACATATTTTCTATTTCCCTATTTTCCTAACATATTTTCTAATTTCCTAACATAATTTCTAATTTCAATAATTTCATTACATATTTTTTATTTTCCTATTTTCCTAAAATATTTTCTAATTTCCTAACATATTTTCTATTCCCCTATTTTCCTAACATATTTTCTAATTTCCTAACATAATTTCTAATTTCAATAATTTTATTACATATTTTTTATTTTCCTATTTTCCTAAAATATTTCCTAATTTCCTAACATATTTTCTATTTCCCTATTTTCCTAGCATATTTTCTAATTTCCTAACATAATTTCTAATTTCAATAATTTCATTACATTTTTTTTATTTTCCTATTTTTCTAAAATATTTTCTAATTTCCTAATTTCCTAACATATTTTCTATTTCCCTATTTTCCTAACATATTTCCTAATTTCAATAATTTCATTACATATTTTTAATTTTCCTATTTTCCAACAAAATTTTCTAATTTCCAACAAAATTTTCGAATTTCTAATTTCCACAAATTCTAAAGAATTTCTACACTTTTTCCACAATAAATACAAAATTTCCAAACATAATTATATCCAAAATTCTTAACAAAATTAAATTGAGAGGTAAACACACATAGCTTTTATAAGTATTCCTTCAAATCAACCACAAAATTCCTACAAATCAACCACAAAATTCCTACAACAAAAAACATAATTAATTTCTAATCAAAAATCAAAATTAAAAAAATTAAATTTATCAAACCTTAAAATTTGATATTTAGTGATTGATAGAGAAAAATGATTTGATTGGTAATGAAAATGGTGATGTGATGATAATTGTAGCTAGAGAAAAGAGAGAGAGAGCATAGACTGATCAGGGATGAACTAGAGATGAGGAAGAAGAAGAATAAAGGAGAACGTCTTAGGTATTTAGTGTGTTTAGACTCTTGCCCGATGAATACCATTCGCAGGACAAAGTTTAATGATTCGTCGGGCAACATAGAGTCAACGCCAAGTGTTACCCGACAACGCATAATCGTCGTTATATATAATCATGCCCGACGGATAGTCCACTTCGTCAGGCAACAATTAATATTTTGCGCGCCACTATCTCGCTCTTCCCACCAACAGTTTACTCGGCGAGCCTTCGCCGAATAATCGTTGTTAAATATAATCTTGCCCGACGGATGGAACGAATCGTCGGGCAAACCTTTCCTTTTTTGCGTGTCAATATTTTGTTCTTCTCGCTATCAGTTTACCCGGCGAGTCCTCATGTTCGTCAGGCAAACTATCTTTACTCGACGAAAATGGATTCGTCAGACAAACTCTTATCGGGCAACCTTGATCTTCTTATAGTGTATATTTTTTTTATTATTTTATCCTCAATTATTAAATTTTATTTTTTTAATGAAATTCATTATGAAATGACATTTTAGGAATAAACAAAAAATTAACTAAATCTGACTTTTGTCTTTATATATATCTAGATAATATAAATTAAAGCGCATAAGTGCGAAACATAAAGCAAGATCGTGCTTTAAGATGAGTCTATATCGCATAATCCTTGAATTTAAAAATTCCTTCCTGTGTTGTCTCATCCAGAAAAAAATTTAGAGTTCATTAAAAACCCGAAAACTGCAGAAAGTTAGCTTTCACCCTCGATTCCCAAGTACAATTTCTTTGTCCATCTATGTATTTGTCATTCACAGGAACTAAAACATAGATCATTTCAGCATAAACGAAAAAATTAACAGAAAATTTAGTGGAAAACATTGATTAAAGGAAAATAGAAAATTTAAGAACGTAAATTGAAAGATTTGAAAGCATAATATAAATTATGTTATTTATAAATACACATGCATGAGCATATATGTACATACGTGAATATGCGTATCTTTATTATGCATACGTATAAATAAAAGATTTGGAGTCATATCATACTTATGGCTCGCAAATTCTGTGTTTTCAACGACATGCATATGTATGTATGTTTGTATTTGTAATAAAAATATGTTTTTGTTAATGCACTCTAAGGGTATGCTTGGATGAGGAACTTCAAAATTACAAGGAATTTAGGCAAAATTAGTTAAAAATGAGGAACTAAGGAATTTGCAAATAATTAGATACAAAATGTTTATATGAGATTTGTAAGTTACACCTATTATCAAGGTGTTATTTTGGAAATCCCTTGTTTAGTGGTTTTGCTATGCTCATGTGGTGCATATGCTCTCTTGTTAGTTACTTATAAGCACTCTATTCAATTGTTGATGGTCCATTTCTTAGTAATATAGCCCAAATTTCATAGAACTTTGAAGTTCTTCATCCAAACATACCCTAAAGTATTAAAATTGTTCTGCCTTAATGCACATATTTATACCTAGAGGTAAACTTGCAAGAAAATTAAATAAATGGCTAATTCTTCAAATTTTTGCATACAAATAAGGTGATACTACATATATGTACGTTTATAAATGGATATATAGAAAATATAAATGTATGTTTGGATGAGTAATTTTAACATTTCAAGAAATTCATGCTAAATTAATTAAAAATGAGGAACTTTAAAATACCAGGGATTTCAAATGTTTATAGTAAAACAAATAGACAATGGATTTCCAAAGTAACACATATCCCTTGTCTAGGTGTTACTTACAAATCTCGTCTTGATGCCATGTATTTAATCATTTGAAATCTCTTAATACTTTCAAATTCCTCTTTTTAAACTAATTTAGTCTAAATTTCTAATCCAAATATACCCTGAATGTCAATTTCTATCTCGAAATTTTGTAATTGATAATATATATATATATATATATATATATATATATATTTATTTATATATTTTTAAGTATT
Organism: Oemleria cerasiformis; assembly: GCA_037349345.1. Taxonomy (NCBI): domain Eukaryota; kingdom Viridiplantae; phylum Streptophyta; class Magnoliopsida; order Rosales; family Rosaceae; genus Oemleria; species Oemleria cerasiformis. The sequence continues at coordinate 11,116,518 of JAZGTL010000031.1, forward strand.
ATATAGTGAAAAAAAACAAAGTACCTTATTCACTTTAGGTTAGCTTAGTGTATCAATGGAGTTTAGGTATGAAAGTTAGTCATAAGGAATAAGATTCAAGATCAAATAAGAGAAGGAAAAGAGAGAAAGTTATGAGAGTAAGTTTGGTAATCTTCATTATGTAAAATATCTCAATTACATTGAATGACTCTCACATTCACTTTATATACTAACACTAATACAATGACTTAATATTGAGAAGTCCTGAAAAGTGCCATCCATAGACCCAAACATGCTTAGGATAAGCAGTTTAAGGTTCCAGACTGCAGAAGGAATTCCAGTAGACAGCATATCATAACAGACTGCAGAGGTGCCACCATAAGGCTCTCACGGTTCAATCAGTATACGCCAAGAGATGCAAGCCGTATCATTCAATCTGCTGAGACACAAACACAGCAGCCAACGATCCATTCCAGCATAATATGACAAACACTATCTCAGGCAGACCTACAACCACGACTGCCAGCCCAAAAACAAGCCAATGCAGGCCATACCACATAGCAAACACAAGCACAGCAGCACAACCCACACTTCACAACAGCAGCAAGATACAATCACCAGGAAACACCAGCCTCACAACAGAAGATCAGAGGCATATGGGGCCAAAACACAGCTGAAAGCTGAACAGATATCCTCCAGCAAACTCAGACATAAGCCATTCCAGCACAATTTGACACAACACGATATGGCAGTTCAGAATTCAACAACAATGACCAAAAATAGAACACACCTCAAACCAATTGCATCAGCATAATACAGACATCAGATCATCAGTAGAAACCAGAATGCAATTACTCAAAATAGGATAACTCAGCTCATTTCCACACTACCCAGCTAAGACCAATATTCACAGCAGATCATCCAGACATGAGAACTCAGCTCAAACAATACAATCAGCTCAACACCAGAATACACATCCCATACATGACAACTTAGCTCTTCCCAGAAGGCACCATCACAAACCAAAAATATAATCAATCAACACAACAGTATATCTCAGCACATGTACACACTACTCAGTGAAGACCAATATGCACATCAGGTCAACCAGACAGTAGAACTCAGTTCAAACATTACATCTTAGTGCAACAATTAACTCGGCCCAACAGGAAAACAGATGGATTGAAGGCAGAAAGAGAATCGAAAGAAAATGTGAGATAGAAGAACAATTCAATTGTGAGAGAGAATTGCAGCAAGAATCAAGAGGAAGATTGAAGAAGAATTTGAGACCGAAGAAGAAGAATCATAGATCGAAGATCAAATTCAATTGTGAGGACAAAGTGAGAAAGAATCAAGATTAAGATCGAAGAAGAAGAAGCTCACAATATTTTCTGTGTTTAATCAAGAAATTGATGAATTGGAAGAAGAAAGGAAGAAGATCGAATAGAAGATCAAAAAGAGGAAGCAAGGAGATCGAATAGAAAGAACAATATTGAGAAATAACCTGAGCAATCAGAAGAATTGAAATTGAAGAAGACATATGATTTTGAGCTGAGAACACTTAGCTGAGAGATTCGAGCTGAGAAACCAATGGAATGAAGATGTAGACCCGAAGCCGTCGTAGAAGTCCTGAGATTCAAGGCCGAAGTAGGAAGAGAAGTCGAAGTATCTGAGAAGGCGAAGCCATTGCAGTCGAAGAGCCGAACGAAGAGGAAGAACAGTTCTGAGGAAGAAATCGAAGCAGTCTCGAAGAAGAGGCAAGGCCGAAGAAGCTGAGAATCTGACCAAAATTTGAAGCCGTCAATCGCAGATGAGCAATTGCAATCGCACAAATTGATCAGTGCATAAGTGGAGAGGAAGCCGAGACTCGAAGCAGAAATTGAAGATTGCTGAGCAAACGCCAGGAAACTGGCGACGAGGTTTCTGAAATTCACACAAGAACGACGCCGTCACAGGCGGAGTAGACGAACGAAGAGGAAACGCATATCGAAGCAATCGCAATTTCCTCAGTGCAATCGAAGCCGTTGATTCGAAGCCGACAATGAAGAGCGCGAAGGATCGAAGCTGACGAAATCTTCAATTGCTGGAATCGAAGATCACAGAGGACACCATCTCCATGGAAGAGCTTCGAAAACCGAGAACACAGAGGACCATCGCCATGGAAGCACCTGAAATCTACGATCGAACAGAGGCAAAATCGAAGCAATCGCGATGGAAGCAGCAGAAATCATGGATCGAAGAACACGAAGCCGTCGCAAGAAAGCAAGAGCGAAGCAGAGGCAATCGCAGATGAGCAGGTTTGATGAAGATTCATGATCGATGTCAAGAACTAGAAAAACTAGGTCAAAACCCGTGAAGGCTGCACAGAAGAGTCACATCCATCGAAATGGAAACCAAGGCATAATTTTTTTGGAAACGGAAATTGAAAACAAAAACTAAAAATCTACCTAGCAACGGAAGCAAAAAAATAGCAGGACCACAAGCTATTAGCTTTGTAGCTTTGATACCATGAAAAAAAACAAAGTACCTTATTCACTTTAGGTTAGCTTAGTGTATCAATGGAGTTTAGGTATGAAAGTTAGTCATAAGGAATAAGATTCCAGATCAAATAAGAGAAGGAAAAGAGAGAAAGTTATGAGAGTAAGTTTGGTAATCTTCATTATGTAAAATATCTCAATTACATTGAATGACTCTCACATTCACTTTATATACTAACACTAATACAATGACTTAATATTGCTAACATATAGAAGAAAAAAAAAGCCGAACTCCATCTGAACAATCTTATTCTATTTCTTACCCAATTGATACATGTTTGGGTTCATTAAGCTGATTATGATATTGGTAATTATTAAAGGATATATAATATAATTATGTTGATCAAATGTATATATATATATATATATATATATATATATATATATATATATAATAGCTAGGCAAGATATGCATGCACGATATTTGGTAATTGAAATCATTAGATTTTGAAATGTATTAAAAAAAATTCAACAAACAATTATACAAAACTGAAAAACGATTGCGATGCTAGTTAGGTTATTATTTATGAACAATAGTTAAGCTAAAATCGAATAAGGATGAATACTATCAATTAATAATATTAATGACAAAAGTTAAGAATTTATTAATTGGATCTTCTTCACTCAATACGTAGCTTATAAAATACTATTAAATTAGAACACCAAAATAGAAATCCATTTAAATATTCGAGTTTTATTTTTCTTCAAGAAAAGAGCGATAGTTTGATACAATCGATGCATAAAAATAAAATGAACACGAACTATAGACAATTAACATATATGAAGGAAAGCTAATCCTTAATTTGTATCCAAAAAAATAGTGAAGGAAAGCTAATCCTTAATTTGTATCCAAAAAAATAGTGAAGGAAAGCTAATCAATGAAACATAGAGTACCATTCCATGTGATTACTTGCTGATTAAATATTATTAGAATATATCTCAAAAAAAACAATTATTATTAGAATATTATGTGCATTTGTGATCGAAAGTCTGAAGATTGTGTTGTTTTCAAAGGACAGTCTCTTAGAAAGTGATAGATAGGTTTTACAACATTTAAATTGCAGAAAGTGATAGATAGGTTTTACAATATTTATATTGCAAGTTGCAGGTGAGTTTCAATATTATATAGGATAAACTATATAAAATGATTCAAATTATAGGGGTCATTTCAAGTTTATATCTCAATTATGAAAATTTTTATCTAGGTACCCAAACTATATGATCATCAACAAATCACTACCTCCGTTAAGTTTTCCATCAAAATTGCCGTTAAAAGTATACGTGGCAATTCTTTGGTCCAGTCAGCCCTTAATTTGGCCAAGATTAGAAGGGTATTTTCGTCACAAAATTTCTCATCTTAATTTTCTTCATAATCATCATCAATCATCCTCATCATCTTCATCATTCTCATCCTCCCCAGATTGAAACCCTTCCCCAAATTGAAATCCCTCCCTAGATTGAAACCCCTCATCATCGACTCAGACATCAAAAGACCCAATCATAACCCAGCAAACTAAACTAACCCACGAACTCAAAATTCTGGTCCACCCATTTCTAAATCTGAAACCAAACTAACCCACGAACTCAAAATCGAAGAAAACCCATTAAAGGAAGCTGAAGAAGTAGCCAATGGCGGAAAGAGTTTGGAATCCAACCCGGAGAATCCCTAGCCTCAGTCGAATTCCTATTGACCCTAGCGATGAGGTATTTGGCCTCTTCCTTGCTCAAATGAGGGATGAGGGCGAGAAATCGTATTTCTTAGTCTTGGGTCCACGGGACGACTTCGAGGAAACGGAGGCAGGATCGGATGCAGTCCTCCAAGAGGAGCTCCGAGGCGATAGGGAGAAGATCGAGCCGTCGACACGGTGGTAATGGCAGAGTCGAGATCGGAGGGCAGCGAAATACTTGCAGTGGCAAAGGGTGTGGGCGTGGAGATGTAGAACGACGTGGATTTAGATGGTAGGGGAGGAAGGGTCTACGGGGGAGGGGTCAACGAAGAGGCCAAGGCGGACGTCGGCGGAGGAGGGGTCGTTGAAAGAGTTGGGAGTGGTCGGGTTGATTTTGGAAATAGGGTCTAGGTTAGAATACGGGTTCGGGTTGGAATGATTGGGTTTTGATGTCTGAGTCGATGATGATGGCCAATTCGAACCTCCACACCCTCTTCTCTCACTTCGGCAAGATTGCCAAGTCGAGTTCGAGAAGTATGCATGTTGTTGCTGGGTTTGTGTCATGTTTGTGTGGAGTGGTGTTTTTGAATCAGAGGTGTATGTTGCTAAAAAAATGTAAAAATAATGGATTGGATTGATGAGATGGGAAGATTGATTCCTATTGGGAATGTGCTTGTGAAATTTTCGGGCAAACCTTTCCTTTTTTGCTTGCCAATATCTTGCTTTTCCAGCCATCAGTTTATCCAGCGAGTCCTCATGTTCGTCGGACAAACGATCTTTAGTCGGCGAAAATGGATTCGTTGGACAAACTCTTGTCGGGCAACCTCGATCTTCTTATAATGTATATTTTTTTATTATTTTACCCTTAATTATTAAATTTTATTTTTTTAATAAAATTCATTATGAAATGACTTTTTAGGAATAAGCAAAAATTTAACCAAATCTGACTTTTTTCTTTATATATATCTAGATAATATAAATTAAAGCGCATAAGTGGGAAACATAAAGCAAGATCGTGCTTTAAGATGTATCTATATCGCATAATCCTTGAATTTAAAAATTCCTTCCTGTGTTGTCACATCTAGAAAAAAATTTAGAGTTCATTAAAAACCCGAAAACTGCAGAAAGCTAGCTTTCACCCTCGATTCCCAAGTACAATTTCTTTGTCCATCTATGTATTTGTCATTCACAGGAACTAAAACATAGATCATTTCAGCATAAACGAAAAAATTAACAGAAAATTTAGTGGAAAACATTGATTAAAGGAAAATAGAAAATTTAAGAACGTAAATTGAAAGATTTGAAAGCATAATATAAATTATGTTATTTATAAATACACATGCATGAGCATATATGTACATACGTGAATATGCGTATCTTTATTATGCATACGTATAAATAAAAGATTTGGAGTCATATCATACTTATGGCTCGCAAATTCTGTGTTTTCAACGACATGCATATGTATGTATGTTTGTATTTGTAATAAAAATATGTTTTTGTTAATGCACTCTAAGGGTATGCTTGGATGAGGAACTTCAAAATTACAAGGAATTTAGGCAAAATTAGTTAAAAATGAGGAACTAAGGAATTTGCAAATAATTAGATACAAAATATTTATATGAGATTTGTAAGTTACACCTATTATCAAGGTGTTATTTTGGAAATCCCTTGTTTAGTGGTTTTGCTATGCTCATGTGGTGCATATGCTCTCTTGTTAGTTACTTATAAGCACTCTATTCAATTGTTGATGGTCCATTTCTTAGTAATATAGCCCAAATTTCATAGAACTTTGAAGTTCTTCATCCAAACATACCCTAAAGTATTAAAATTGTTCTGCCTTAATGCACATATTTATACCTAGAGGTAAACTTGCAAGAAAATTAAATAAATGGCTAATTCTTCAAATTTTTGTAATTTTTGCATACAAATAAGGTGATACTACATATATGTACGTTTATAAATGGATATATAGAAAATATAAATGTATGTTTGGATGAGTAATTTTAACATTTCAAGAAATTCATGCTAAATTAATTAAAAATGAGGAACTTTAAAATACCAGGGATTTCAAATGTTTATAGTAAAACAAATAGACAATGGATTTCCAAAGTAACACATATCTCTTGTCTAGGTGTTACTTACAAATCTCGTCTTGATGTCATGTATTTAATCATTTGAAATCTCTTAATACTTTCAAATTCCTCTTTTTAAACTAATTTAGTCTAAATTTCTAATCCAAATATACCCTGAATGTCAATTTCTATCTCGAAATTTTGTAATTGATAATATATATATATATATATATATATTTATATATTTTTAAGTATTATATAGAAGAAAAAAAAAGCCGAACTCCATCTGAACAATCTTATTCTATTTCTTACCCAATTGATACATGTTTGGGTTCATTAAGCTGATTATGATATTGGTAATTATTAAAGGATATATAATATAATTATGTTGATCAAATGTATATATATATATATATATATATATATATATATATATATATAATAGCTAGGCAAGATATGCATGCACGATATTTGGTAATTGAAATCATTAGATTTTGAAATGTATTAAAAAAAATTCAACAAACAATTATACAAAACTGAAAAACGATTGCGATGCTAGTTAGGTTATTATTTATGAACAATAGTTAAGCTAAAATCGAATAAGGATGAATACTATCAATTAATAATATTAATGACAAACGTTAAGAATTTATTAATTGGATCTTCTTCACTCAATACGTAGCTTATAAAATACTATTAAATTAGAACACCAAAATAGAAATCCATTTAAATATTCGAGTTTTATTTTTCTTCAAGAAAAGAGCGATAGTTTGATACAATCGATGCATAAAAATAAAATGAACACGAACTATAGACAATTAACATATATGAAGGAAAGCTAATCCTTAATTTGTATCCAAAAAAATAGTGAAGGAAAGCTAATCCTTAATTTGTATCCAAAAAAATAGTGAAGGAAAGCTAATCAATGAAACATAGAGTACCATTCCATGTGATTACTTGCTGATTAAATATTATTAGAATATATCTCAAAAAAAACAATTATTATTAGAATATTATGTGCATTTGTGATCGAAAGTCTGAAGATTGTGTTGTTTTCAAAGGACAGTCTCTTAGAAAGTGATAGATAGGTTTTACAACATTTAAATTGCAGAAAGTGATAGATAGGTTTTACAATATTTATATTGCAAGTTGCAGGTGAGTTTCAATATTATATAGGATAAACTATATAAAATGATTCAAATTATAGGGGTCATTTCAAGTTTATATCTCAATTATGAAAATTTTTATCTAGGTACCCAAACTATATGATCATCAACAAATCACTACCTCCGTTAAGTTTTCCATCAAAATTGCCGTTAAAAGTATACGTGGCAATTCTTTGGTCCAGTCAGCCCTTAATTTGGCCAAGATTAGAAGGGTATTTTCGTCACAAAATTTCTCATCTTAATTTTCTTCATAATCATCATCAATCATCCTCATCATCTTCATCATTCTCATCCTCCCCAGATTGAAACCCTTCCCCAAATTGAAATCCCTCCCTAGATTGAAACCCCTCATCATCGACTCAGACATCAAAAGACCCAATCATAACCCAGCAAACTAAACTAACCCACGAACTCAAAATTCTGGTCCACCCATTTCTAAATCTGAAACCAAACTAACCCACGAACTCAAAATCGAAGAAAACCCATTAAAGGAAGCTGAAGAAGTAGCCAATGGCGGAAAGAGTTTGGAATCCAACCCAGAGAATCCCTAGCCTCAGTCGAATTCCTATTGACCCTAGCGATGAGGTATTTGGCCTCTTCCTTGCTCAAATGAGGGATGAGGGCGAGAACTCGTATTTCTTCGTCTTGGGTCCACGGGACGACTTCGAGGAAACGGAGGCAGGATCGGACGCAGTCCTCCAAGAGGAGCTCTGAGGCGATAGGGAGAAGATCGAGCCGTCGACACGGTGGTAATGGCAGAGTCGAGATCGGAGGGCAGCGAAATACTTGCAGTGGCAAAGGGTGTGGGCGTGGAGATGTAGAACGACCTGGATTTAGATGGTAGGGGAGGAAGGGTCTACGGGGGAGGGGTCAACGAAGAGGCCAAGGCGGACGTCGGCGGAGGAGGGGTCGTCGAATGAGTTGGGAGTGGTCGGGTTGATTTTGGAAATAGGGTCTAGGTTAGAATACGGGTTCGGGTTGGAATGATTGGGTTTTGATGTCTGAGTCGATGATGATGGCCAATTCGAACCTCCACACCCTCTTCTCTCACTTCGGCAAGATTGCCAAGTCGAGTTCGAGAAGTATGCATGTTGTTGCTGGGTTTGTGTCATGTTTGTGTGGAGTGGTGTTTTTGAATTAGAGGTGTATGTTGCTAAAAAAATGTAAAAATAATGGATTGGATTGATGAGATGGGAAGATTGATTCCTATTGGGAATGTGCTTGTGAAATGGATCGGATGTTATGATGATTATGGAGATGGAGATGTGGATTTGGGGAAAAGAGGAAGAAGGGAAGAAGAAGACGGAGAGAAAAAGGGAATTGGGGATAAAATAGTGACATGACGAAAATGCCCTTCTAATTTTGGCCAAATCATGAGTTGACTGGACCAAAGAGCTGTCACGTGTACTTTTAACTACAATTTGGATGGAAAACCTAATATAGGTAGTGATTTATTGATGGTTATATAGTTTGGGTATCAAGATGAAAATTTTCATAATTGGAATATGAACTTGAATTGACACCTATAATTTGGCTACTTTTAAGTAATTTATCCTATTATATATTGTCTTATATAAACCAAAAAATAAATAAATGTTTTTGATCACCCACCCCAACCACTCTTTCTTTACCAATGTGAGTATAACATGGACTATTTAATTCATGATAGGATACCACCTCCAGCTATTGTCAAAAATCATGAAGCAAATCACCATCAGCATGTGCTATTTAATTAAGGGCATGTACGAAGAAGGAAAGTATCCTCTAGCTACCCTTTTATTCTTTGAGATGTACTCTTACTTATTTGCTTTAGTACTCCATTAATTAATTAGTACATAATGGTTGCATCCATCCTACCCTTATTAATTATGTTAAACATATGGGTAATTTTTTAAGTATAATCCTATGTCATTGTATGAGATTTTCTTCTTCTACTCTTTTCATTTATTGAATTGTTATTATACATTTATTATAATATGAACCATTCAACTTTAAAATTATCGTTTTAAAATCAACCGTCCAAAAAGCCAACAAATTTGGAGATCTTCATTCATTTGTATCAATTAAATTGACGATTCACTATAATCGAGGATATTAATTGTTATTAATATTGTTGATTTTCTTATATAGATATGAACAATAACTAAACGAACCTAAAATCTATTTTTTTTTTAAATAATCTTAAAATGAAGATTTAGAAAATAAATATTCCGATTATAGTATATGAATTTGATAATTTGATAAATTAAAAAGCGTGTTACGATGTAGAAGGTTCTTCCTGAGTGGTTAGCAAATAATGTCCATTTTTTAAACTCTCACAAAAAAAAAAAAAATTCAATTATTAACTTTACTTTTTATAAAAATTAAATTCAAAATCATATTCTACATAATAATTAAAGGTCCGGAGCCATTTTTGTGCCACGAAACTGAATTCTGGTATGAGCTGAATTACTATTTGAGTTGTACTGCTTTATTGTTTGGTCTAAGTTGTGGTGATGAGCTACTGATTTTGTGTATCCAAAGCTAGATGATACCAATTACAGTCATGGTTATAGTGATTATAGTGAGCAAATTTTTCAGTCCAATGGAGGTTTAGTCCCTGCGGCTTCTCTTATGGCAGTGTCAATCTTCAAGACCTCCCTTTTTATCCTGATGAAGCTTTTTCTTCAGCTCCACCGTCCTGATTTTGAGCTACTGTATTTTTGGTGCATTAGTTTGAGGTTTTTGGTGTGGTGCTGAGCAGATTGTTCATGAAAGATTGTTCTGATTTGGTATTTGGATGCTTGACTGTTGTTCATGGTTGGAATGCAGGACTGTAGTTCATGCCGTTTGTTCATGCTGAGAGGTTGTGGCTTACTGCTGTTATTGCAAACCGTGTTGTTGATCATTGTATTGTATGTTGTGCAATGTTAGACAGTGAAGTTATGTTGTGCAATGTTAGACAGTGAAGTTGCATGTTGTGTCTCAATCTCATGGAGGAGCCTCTCCACATGAGATTGAGGGGGGGATGTTAGACATGTTGTTGATCATTGTATTGTATGTTGTGCAATGTTAGACAGTGAAATTGCATGTTGTGTCTCAATCTCATGGAGGAGCCTCTCCATATGAGATTGAGGGGGGATGTTAGACGGTGAAGTTGTATGTTGTGTTTAACTATGGTTATATTGTAACTAACTCAAAGGGGGATGTTAGACAGTGCAGTTGTATGTTGTGCACTCAAGGATAGTTAGCTGAATGTTAGTATATAAGGTTGATAATTGAGTTGTGTAAATCAATAATAGAAAAGTGTTATCTCTGAGTGATTTTATAGCTCATATTTCCTCTCTACAAAATCTTAACGGTTTTGGTTTATCTTAAGCTTCCATTGATACACTAGCACACTAACCCTAGATTAGCTACCCGCCGTGACGTGGAGTATGTGTGGCGGTTAAACCTTACAAGTGAGATAACCCGCTCTGATACCATGAAGGAAATTGAGGTTTCACCCCAAAACCAATTGGCAAAGGGGAGAGAGGCCTAACTCCTCATAAGTGAAGGAAGTTGAGGTTCCACCCCAAAACCAATTGGCAATGGGGGGGAGATACCCAACTTCTTATAAGTCCTTATAAGGTAGTGCAACTTTCCAATGTGAGACTTTTGTACTTTCACATTCTCACACGCCCCCTCACGTTTGGCGAATTTTCAAGTCTAACACGAGGACAACTCATATTAAGTGACATGGAGCACGTGTGGCGATTAAGCCTTACACGTGGGATAACCCGCTCTGATACCATGAAGGAAGTTGAGGTTCCACCCCAAAACCAATTAGCAATAGGGGGAGAGGCCCAACTCCTTATAAACCCTTACAAGGTTGTGCAACTTTCCAATATAAAATTTTTGTACTTTTACATTCTTACAATAAATTCTTACAATATTATGTAATTTTCTAACATAAAATTTGTGTACTTTAGTATTCTCACCCTTCACTGATGATTTTAAGTATTGTACAAGATCTCGAGGCTCTTCCCACATTGAATTGTCAACGTGATGTGCAATAATTAAACATTCGTACTGTATTTAATTTGTTTATAAAAATTTCATGGGGATTTGTTAATATATAGCTTTTTTCTTGGCACGATCGATAACGTCTACCCAGTCCTTGAATTATTTTTGCTAAATTATATTAACTTAGTTTTCAAATTTCTTTAGTATGGTGGACATAATCAATCTTCAATAAATAATTACCTGCTCTGATCAATTATTGAGAAGAGACTGAGAGTGGATGCAGGCTCACATTATTGAGAAAAGACTGAGAGTGAATGCAGGCTCACATTTTAACACTTTGGTCATATCAAATGGGACACTCGTACCGACACCAGTAAAGGAATTAATGGAAGCAAGAATTATTGAAAGAAAAAAAATACTAAAAATTAAAGGAAAATAATTATTTGATTATTTCTTCGTCCCCCGGCCCTCTTTCCTCTTCTATATAAATGGTAAGGCCCCTTAACAGTTTTCTTCATCAACCCTAGAAGCTCCCTAATTAAAACTCTTTGTGAAAATGTCTTCAAGCGATCGTGGTAAGTTGGAGACTGATGTGGAAATCAAGGCTTCAGCAGCCAAGTTCCATGAAGTCTTCACACACAGACCACACCACATCTCCAATGTCAGCTCAACCAACATTCAAGGTTGTGAATTGCACGAAGGTGAATGGGGCACCGTCGGCTCTGTCATCTACTGGAATTATTTCCACGGTAATTAATTATCAGGAACCTCTATATCATCTAACGTACCCTAATTATAACACGAGCTTATTCGGTTTAATATGTTAAGTTAATTTTGATGCATACATGCAGATGGGAAAGCGAAAGTTGCGAAGGAGGTGATTGAGGCCATAGACACTGAGAAGAATTCGATCACTTTCAAAGTGATTGAAGGAGATATTCTGGATCACTTCAAGAGCTTTGTGATCACCCTTCAAGTCACTCCAAAAAGTGATGGGAGTGAGGGCAGTATCGTCCATTGGACTATGGAATATGAGAAGCATCATAATGATATTGTCGACCCACATACACTCATCCAGTTCATAGCTGAAGTCTCCAAAGATCTTGATGCTCACCTGGTTACTACAACTGCCTAATCAAGCATATATAATGAAGTGTCACGACGACTCAAGCGCTATACAGTTAGCGCTTAAGCTCTACTCAGTGATCTCTCGCTCTATATATATTTTTGTGTGTGCTTCGAATAAGTACTTATGCTAGCTGTATTTTCATATCTGCATGTATGCTTAATAACAAGAATTGATATGACTGACAATTTCATATCAATCATCCATATGTATGTGTTTGTGTGTTGTATGAAATCTGTGTGGGCTATCCTGGTCTCATGAAACTTTCAATTAATATATGGTGTCTCCGTACATCTTTTGTGAGAATTCGAACTTAAAAAACATTTCCAATTTTCCCATCAAAATCAGACGGAACTGATTTTGACACTTTATAAATTATTTGTTACACTTTATTTTTGTATTTTAACGCTTTCTTATTTTTTTATGAATCAAATTTTCAAACTTACTCCATTTTTTTTAAATGTAATATATTTTATATTTATATTTTTTGTTTATATAAAATATTTGGATTTCTTTGTTTTTCTTCGAAAAATCCAACTCTTTTATTTTTAATTTTTATAATTATGTATATTATGTTTCTGTCATTTAAGTATAATGGTAATTCTAGACTGCTTGAATTTTTTTATTGTTAGAAGGCTGCTTGTATCATATATATATGGATATTTTACTGTATATGTACATATATGATCAAAAAAATTGTTGCAATGACAGAAAGACGCATAGATACTAGTAAATAGTAATATTTTGTGATAATGTATTGTTAGGTTATTAAATTATTATTAATTCTTAAAATTTTATAAAATAAAATAGATTAAAAAATAAAGAATAAATTTGGAAGTTTGATTCACACAAAAAAAATAAGATAAAAATAAGATAAATATGATTTGAGGGAAGGCCGATCATATAGAGCTTCCCGATCCCATATATTCCCATGTGAAACATGCGAGTGGCCCGGCCCACGTACATCAACAGAGATGATGGCTGGAGATATGACCCGCTTGGCCGCTAGCTTCTCAGACTCAAGGTCAAGGTGTAGTAGGAGTACGTGGTGCGACAAAGGTGATCAGTGGGCAGCTTTGGCTTTTCAATACCGTCAGAAGATTATATGCATTAAATATCGATTTTATTTTTTATGATAATCAAATTGAGACTTTACACTGCATATTTAAATGAGAAAATTATATGCATTAAATATCGATTTCATTTTTTATGATAATCAAATTGAGACTTTGCACTGCATATTGAAATAAGTAGCTAGGAATATCGACTATATATCAGTAAACTGCAATAATGCCAGCGTTCAAAACCTATATATCCAACAATTGAGTTTCATCTGGCGATGGAGATTAAATGGATTTAAATCCAACAGCTGATATTGAATACATGAAAATCAAAAATTACAGACACTAAGTATACTTACAACCCACCATTATTGAAGGAAAAAGAAGGTGTACCTGTATCATCGCCCAAAATAGTACAAGTTACATCAGCCCAAAATAATGAAACTCTTGGATCGATCTCTATATATAAGTACAAGGCATAAACAGGTTTCTTCAACCCTAGCTTGCAGTGAAAATGTCTTCTAGTGATTAGGTAAAGTTGGAGAGTGATGTTGAATTCAAGGCTTCTGCTGCCAAGTTCCATGAAATCTTCACACAGAGACCGCACCACCTATCCAATGTGAGCTCGATCAGATAAAGTTCAAGCTTGCGATCGATTTGCATGAAAGTGAATGGGGGGCACCGTCGGCGCCATAATCTCCGGGAATTATGTTGAAGGTAACCCTATGCCTTACTCATATATACCTAGCTATAGCTTCATCCGACACAATATCATGACAAACTAATATAAAGGGCAATCAACCTTTTTTTTTATTATAATTAAAAATAAATTCATATTTTTAAGAAGTGTGATTTTACTTGTTTTCGCTCAAGAGGGAACACTTAGAGGGTTGGTTGCCAAATAGAAACCCAATTTTTTAGAATTGTGATTTTACCTCTTTTCGTTAACGAAATGAAGGGTGTTGTCTAAGATTTAACGGTTTAGGATTGAGGGTTTTGAAACATTTGTCGTTAATTGTTACGATTCGTCATTAATCATTATTATTATTATATGTTTTCAGACTTCCCAGCCGACATATATATCATTATCATATATAATTTATAAGAACTCAAGAGATATTTTGATATAGAAGTATATATATAATACTTATTATATTGCTTAGCTAATTTTTTTTTTTCAATTCTCAAAAAATTTCTGCATGTTTATTTTTGTTTGAACACTTCATCATAGTCTATTTTGGGCATGCAGTGATTTCTAAAAGTGAGAATTCATCGAGGATAATTATGATTGTAATGAATTAGTAACATGATATATGTGAGATAGTTTTTATATTTTGATTAATTTGATATATATTATGATGAGTTGAATTACATTTAAAGTTTATTTTATTTTAAATTATTTTGTGAAATGCTCCCCATAAATGAATTTTTGACTACGTCACTAAAACTTGTTAATATATACTTGTTTTCGTGGCACAATCTATAACGTCTACCCAGTACGTACTTAAATTATTTTGCTAAATTATATTACGCCAGCTTTCAAATTTCCTTAAAGTATTGTATATAATCAATCATTGATAACTACCTGCTGCTCTGATCAATTATTGAGAAAACAGCATTTAAATTGGTAAGGGACACTACCACATGCACCAATAATTGAATGGAAGCAAGATGGGTGTGTTTTGAAATTATTGAATGCTAAAAAAGAAAAAGAAGTATTTGATTATTTATTCGTCCCCCCTCTTTCCTTTTCTATATATAAATGGTAAGGCGCACTAGTACAGTTTTCTTCATCAACCCTAGAAGCTCCCTAATTAAAACTCTTTGTGAAAATGTCTTCAAGCGATCGTGGTAAGTTGGAGACTGATGTGGAAATCAAGGCTTCAGCAGCCAAGTTCCTTGAAGTCTTCACACACAGACCACACCACATCTCCAATATCAGCTCAACCAACATTCAAGGTTGTGATTTGCACGAAGGCGAATGGGGCACCATAGGCTCTGTCCTTTACTGGAATTATTTCCACGGTACGTAATTAACTATCAGGAACCTTAATTTATATCATCAACGTACCTTAATTAATATAACACGAGCTTTAATATGTTAACTTAATTTTGATATATACATCCATGCAGATGGGCAAGCGAAAGTTGCAAAGGAGCGGATTGAGGCCATAGACACTGAGAAGAATTCGGCCACTTTCAAAGTGATTGAAGGAGATCTTCTGGATCACTACAAGAGCTTTGTGAGCACCCTTCAAGCCACTCCAAAAAGTGATGGGAGTGAGGGCAGTATCGTCCACTGGACCATGGAATATGAGAAGCATCATGGTGATATTGTCGACCCACATACACTCATCCAGTTCATGGTTGAAGTCTCCAAAGATATTGATGCTCACCTGGTTACTACAACTGCCTAATCAAGCATATATCAAATATATATAATGGATGCCTGCAGCTAAATAAAAAGATTGGATATGGCCACCTACCTATATATATGTGGCAAGAGTGTTTCATATCCAGCATACATATCTCTGTGTCGGCTTAGGGCATGATCCCGGCCAACTTTTTAATTAAAGAATATATTGTGTGTTTATTATGTACGTGCTTAATTCTATTGTTAATTTTCACATATAATATCTACATATATATTATATTATCAAATATTTAAATGTATGTTTACTAACACAATAGAAATAAAAGACAAAACGAGTGAGTTCTGCATTCAAATCTTGTATCAAATTTCTTCAAATCTTGATGAATTAAATATATAACGTATAATAAGGTAGATTATAATAACAATCGTTTGAGTTAAACACCTCTAGCTAGTAATTAATTAGGATCTATAAAATCAAAATAATACATGCAGCCTGACATGACACGCTCACATATACATCTTTTTTGAATCGTCCATTATGACCATCTTTTTTTAACTTAGCTGTTGTGAGTTTGTTGATAAAATTTAATTTAAAGGTTGCTGCTTGAGTGCCATGGAAACAGTTTTTATTGACAAAGTTTTATAAGATTGAAAAATGATGCATTCTTTAGATGGGATTCGTTTGGTTATTGGGCTAGATAAAAGAGGAATTTATCATAGGTTTAACCAGTAATCCCAATTACCAGTAATCTCCGAAATTCACTTGATTTTGTTTTCAACTGTTGTTCTAAACCCTAATATAATTGTTGCGTACAGTACTATCACACTATGAACCCAAAGAGATATCGATCGAACACAATCCCACAAGGGGGATATCATGCACATCCAGTTACTGGACATTAAACGCAACCAAGCAATGCCGGAATTATTTGAATAATCTAAATTGAATTAAAATACTAAAACAACAAAGTTACTAACTTTCCAAACAAACACCACCTCAACCTCACCGCTTCCATGTCCGATCACTTTGTCGTCACTACAACGAACCATGGAGCCACACGTACATAGATCAAGTCAATAGTCACGGTGGATCATCGATCAAACATGTGAGATCGGACATCAAAATCATGGATTTGTTAGGCATCAGACTTTTAAGAAGAGAAGAAGGAGAAGTCTTAGTTATTTTGTAAAAGAATGGAGGAGATGAACAAGACAATCTTTATTACTTTTCAACTTACACATATTACAGCATTTGTTAGCTATTTATAGCTTGTAGTTGATTACTTAGAGATCAAGTAAGTCTCTTAACTAATATAACAATTTCCTAACTGTTCTAACACACTTAACAGCATTTCATAGTTGTCCTAACTACCCTAACAAACTTAACATAACTCATAGCTGTCTAGCACCTATAATACAGCTAAGACATAGCTGTTTATGGACAGCAGGGAGGCATACCAGCTAGGCGCAGCACATCAGCATGGACAGCAGCTAGTCGCAGTATATCAGCATGGACAGCAGGAGGTGAGGCGCTTCTTAGGCGCAGTGAGGCACACATAGGCGCAGTCATCTAATATCCGACTTAGGCGCAGTGAGGCACACATAGGCGCAGTCATCTAATATCCGGCGCATCATAGGCGCAGTCATGCGCAGTCATCTAACATCCCCTCTCAAGCTGATGATGGAGAGGCCCCAAGCATCAGATTGGAAGAATGTAAATAGAAAAGATCATCTGCTAAAGATTTAGTGAAGATGTCAGCCACCTGATTACCTGAAGACACATGTTGAACATCCAAGTCACCACGAACCACACGCTCACGAACAAAGTGGTAATCAATCTCAATATGCTTAGCACGAGAATGAAAGATGGGATTGGCACAGAGACTTGTGGCTGAAGTACTATCACAGTAAATCAAAGGAGGTTTTAACAAAGGGATGTGAAGAGCGCATAATAACTGACGAATCCAGGCAACTTCAGCAGCGGTAATAGCAAGGGCTCGATATTCAGACTCAGTACTAGATCGGGAAACCGTGGTTTGCTTCTTGGACATCCAAGAGATAGGATTATTACCAAGATAGACAACGACACCAGTAGTAGAACGACGATCAGTCGGATCTCCAGCCCAATCTGCATCAGTATAGGCAATGAGGTCTAAAGAGCCAGCAGATAAGGAGATGCCCTGATGCTGAGTACGTTTAAGATATCGAAGGATGCGTTTGACAGCCATAAAATGAGACTCAGATGGTGAGTGCATGTACTGACAAACCTGATTAACAGAGAAAACAATATCAGGTATGGTGAAGGTCAAGTACTGTAATGCACCAACAATGCTCCGATTGTTGGAAGGATTACCATACAAAGAGCCATCATTTTTCTTAAGTCGGGATCCAGGTACACTAGGAGTATCAATAGGCTTGCAGTCCAGCATTGAAGTTTTAGTGAGTAAGTCATGAATGTACTTGGATTGAGAAACAAACAAACCACTGGAAGTATACTGGATCTGTAACCCAAGAAGAAGTGAAGATCTCCAAGGTTTTTCATGTCGAATTCTGCAGTGAGAGAAGCCGTGACCTTTGATATTGCAGCAATATTACTACCAGTGAGGATGATATCATCCACATATAACAGAAGAATAACAACTGCAGAAGATGTTTGCTTGACAAAAAGAGAGGCATCAGCCCAAGTTGTTTGAAAGCCTAGCTCAGAAAGAAAGCTAGTAAACTTATCATTCCAGGCTCGAAGAGCTTGCTTGAGGCCATAGAGAGATTTTTGCAGTTTGCACACATGATCAGGATGGCATGAATCTTCAAAACCAAGAGGTTGTGTCATATATACTTCTTCCTTAAGTTCCCCATGCAAGAAAGCATTTTTAACATCAAGCTGTTTAAGAGGCCATTGAAAATGAGCTGCTAATGCTAAAACTAATCTGACAGTAGTAGTTTTGACCACTGGACTGAATGTCTCACCATAATCAAGACCTTCTTCCTGACTAAAACCTTTTGCTACAAGCCGAGCCTTATGTCTAGCAATAGTGCCATCTGAATTTTTCTTGATTCTGTAAACCCATTTGCAGCCTACCAAGTTTTTGGAAGCAGGAAGAGGAACTAAACACCAAGTGTCTTGTCCATACAAAGCATTCATTTCATCCTCCATTGCTTGCTGCCACACAGGAGAGGAAGAAGCTGATTTGAAGGATACTGGTTCAACTTGAGCAAGATCAACCTCAGATGATAGAACATGAGTGGAGTGAAGAGCCTTTTGCTTGAAAATACCACTTTTGGACCTAGTCTGCATAGGATGCATATTTACCCCAGAGATGGGTAACACCACTTCCAAGCATTGAGGATGAAAGTCATCATCAGTGGTGCTACTAGGATGAGCAAGTGAAGGGTCAGGAGGAGGAGAAGAGGCTTCCAAGAAGTCAGGGGCAGTATCAGTCGACGTTTGATCAAAAGGTGATCCATTTGTGACATCATTTTGAGCAGGTTCAGGTGAATGCTGATCAATGTCAAGCTCAGGACTAGAACATTCAGGGAAAAATGAGGACTGAGTAACAGGAGACTGTGTAAATGTTGAAGGTATGGAGGAAGGAGGAGACATGTTATCTGAGACGTCTAAGACAGAAGAAGCAGATGAAAGACACTGAGATTTAAGGAGCAAAGAACAAAAAGGAAACTGAAGCTCATCAAACAACACATGTCTAGACACAAAGGTCTTTTTAAACACTAGATCATGACAGATGAAACCTTTGTATTTTTCTGCATACCCTGAGAAAACACACTTTTTTGTTTTAGGTTGAAGTTTAGTAGAGTTATAAGGTTTTAATAGTGGAAAGCAAGCACATCCAAAAACTTTTAGATGAGTAAGAACTGGAAGTTTGGAAAATAAGGATTCAAAAGGAGATTTCATTTTCAACAGAACACATGGCATTCTATTTATAAGGTAGGTTGAAGTAGCACATGCATAGAACCAAAACTGAGCTGGTAAGGAGGCTGTTTGAAGAATGGTGATTGTTGTCTCAAGGATGTGTCTGTGCTTTCTTTCTGCTAGACCATTTTGTTCAGGTGTATAGGGGCAAGACCTGTGATGAGCAATTCCTTTGAGAGCCAAAAAGGTCTGAAATTTTTTACTAATATACTCACCACCTCCATCACTTTGAAGAACTTTGATTGAAAAAGAAAATTGGTTTAGAATGTAAGTATGAAAAAGAACAAAGATTGAAAGAACCTCAGATTTATTTTTCATTGGAAAAATCCAAGTATATCGTGTACACTCATCTACAAAATTGACATAGTATCTAAACTCTTCACCAGAGATAGTAGGTGAAGGACCCCATACATCAGAATGAAGTACTGCAAAAGGAATAAGAGATTTGGAACTAGAGACAGGAAAAGACTGTTTTGACAATTTTCCTTCTAGACAAGATTCACAAATAGCAGGAGTTGAATCTTTAGAAACAGAAATGCTAGCCTTGTGTAATGCAGCAGACACAATCTGGTTTGAAGGATGTCCTAATCTTCTGTGCCACAGTTGAGTATGAGTAAGTTTTCCAAGAAGAGCAAAAGGAGATGAATTTTGAGGAACATCAAAAGCTTTATTTGAAGAACAACTGAAAGGAAGAGGATACAAGCCATCCTTACTCAGTCCTTGGAAGAGTGTGACACCTGTGGTTCTATCCTGAATTAGAAAAGAAGACTCAGTACAAGAGAAGGAACAATGGTTATCTCTGCACAACTTATGGACAGATAACAAGTGTGCTGAGATATGAGGAACATGAAGAACTTCACTTAAAAGAAAACAGTGAGGTGTGGGATTAGTAGTCTCAAGAAAAGAGTGACCAGCATGAGCTATTTTCAAACCTGAACCACCTGCTGTAGTAATGATGTCTTCAGAGGAGGAAGGATTTGGCCTTTGAACTTGAGATAACTCAGAAGTCATATGAGCTGTGGCTCCAGTGTCTGCAATCCAGTACTCTTGCTGCTGAGTAGGATGTGTTATCTGTGTATTCATAGCAGTCATATTGGCTGGAAGAGAGGATCCTTGATAAGAATAGTTCTCCCTGTGATAACAGTTCATGGCTGAGTGACCAGATTTCCAGCATATCTGGCAAGGCTCACTGATTGGTGATGGTTGATTCAGATGTCGATGATAACAATCTGCAGCTGTATGTCCCTTCTTCCCACAAATTTGACAGATTGGTGGTGGCTGATAATAGTTCTGATTTGATGCACTAGGAACACCAGGTGCTAAGGAGTAACTAGAACCTCCCTTATTTCCATTATTCCAAAATTTTGAATTATTGTTCCCACCATTGCCACTATTTCCATAGTTGGGATACCACTTACCTTTGTTCTTGCCTTTGTTGACATTGCCTCTGTACCCATTATTGAAGTTGTTGGCCATAACCTCCAATGTAACCAAACTGCTGAAAATTATCAGACAGCTGCTGAACATTTTGAGAGGTATTACTAGGTTTCACACTGTTAGACATGTTATTGAAAGTAGGTGCACCAGATGAGTTTGTGACTTCAAGATCAGACCTTGACTGAGTACCATTATTAGTAGCTAAGAAAGCAGAAAGGAAAAATGGATGCTCAGAGGATTGATCGATGATTGTTTCTTCAGCCAAAAGTTGAGACCTGAAATCCTTGAGACTGATAGAATTCTCTCTTCCACGAATGACACATCGAAAGGTATTATATTCAGTAGGTAGACCTCTTAATGCAAGAATAACAACATCCTCATCTTCAAAACGGACATTACATGATTCTAAGAGATCTCTAGCAACCTTAATTCTTTGCAAATATTGAGTCATATTTTCTGAGCCTTTCTTAACATTTTGAAGATCAGTTTTCATCTGAAAGATAGAGGCTTTAGTAGAAGAGGCAAACCTGTCTCTCAGGTTGATCCACATTTCTTGAGCACTTTTGCAACCAATAACACAGGAAATAGCAGATGTGGAGAGAGTTGAAGTAATGAGTTGCATCAGTGCTTGATCGTGCATCCTCCATATCAGGTAAGCATCAGAGGGTGGATCCTCAGGACCCAATTCAGAGATAGAGCGAGGAGGACATTTCTTTGTGCCATTGACGAACTCAAAAATGCCATTTTCATTGAGAAGAAGTTCCATCTGGAAGTTCCAGGTGATGAAGTTCTGATCATCAAGTTTGACAGTGACTGCATTTCCGATTGTTGGAATAAGAGAAGCAATCGGTGATTGCAAGATTTGAAGTTGAGCAGCTGTAACCATGGTGAGTAATCTTTTAAGGAATGTAATACGGCAGAAACCACTTTCTTTTGAGAGGTTCTGAGAAGGGATTATGAAGAAGGAGCAGAAACAACTTTCTTTTGAGAAGTTCTGAGAAGGGATTGTGAAGAAGAAGCAGAAACAACTTTCTTTTGAGAAGTTCTGTGGAGATTTGCAGCGGAAGCAAAGGTAGAAGATCGATCACTCATAAATGGGGTTAACATGGTATCAGAGCTCTGTGGAGATTTGCAGCGGAAGCAAAGGTAGAAGATCGATTACTCATAAATGGGGTTAACATGGTATCAGAGCTTTTAAGAAGAGAAAAAGGAGAAGTCTTAGTTATTTTGTAAAAGAATGGAGGAGATGAACAAGACAATCTTTATTGCTTTTCAACTTACACATATTAAAGCATTTGTTAGCTATTTATAGCTTGTAGTTGATTACTTAGAGATCAAGTAAGTCTCTTAACTATTATAACAATTTCCTAACTGTTCTAACACACTTAACAGTATTTCATAGTTGTCCTAACTACCCTAACAAACTTAACAGAACTCATAGCTGTCTAGCACCTATAGTACAGCTAAGACATAGCTGTTTATGGACAGCAGGGAGGCATACCAGCTAGGCGCAGCACATCAGCATGGACAGCAGCTAGGCGCAGTATATCAGCATGGACAACAGGAGGTGAGGCGCTTCTTAGGTGCAGTGAGGCGCAGTCATCTAATATCCGGCTTAGGCGTAGTGAGGCGCACATAGGCGCAGTCATCTAATATCCGGCGCATCATAGGCGCAGTCATGCGCAGTCATCTAACAGGATCTACACGCCCACTGAAAAAATGTGATTGAGGAATGAAACCAATAAAGAGGTAAAATTTGTAGAAGAAGGCTAGCTGTCTGATAGCAAATAATCGACTATAACCCGCCACTGATCAATTACTTTCTTCCTCTGGCTCTCTTTCTAAGTAGACATTACGATTTTGTGCTAGAATTAGGGTGGTTAATTTTGATCTGTTTTAGGCTTTTAGCTAGTAATAAAAATAGAAATACGTACCGGTGCTATGTGAAGGAAGTTGAGGTTTCACCCCAAAATCAATTGGTAATATGGAGAGAGGCCTAAGTCCTTATAAGGACTTGCAAGGTTATGCAATTTTTCAATGTGAGACTTTTGTAACTTCACATTCTCACACGCCCCTCATGTGTTGCAAATTTTCAAGCCTAACACGTAAACAGCTCATATTGGGTGAAGTGGAGCACGTGTGACGGTTAAGCCTTACATGTGGGATAACCCGCTCTGATACCATGAAGAAAGTTGAGGTTCCACCTCAAAACCAATTGGTAATGGGGAGAGAGACTCAAGTCCTTACAAACCCTTGCAAGATTGTGCAACTTTCCAATATGAGACTTTTATAACTTCACATTCTCATAGTATGGTTGTGTTAAGAAACCAACGTACGTAATTATATACACCAAAGGCAGGTGGCTACTGATGATGAAGGATGTGAGAGATCGAGCAGGTCGATATCACGTACCTTTCCTAGAGTTTTAATTTTGTGGGTCAATATGTCTTGTTAATTAATTACTTGATTAACAATCTCATTTGGATATATTCATAAATTTGAATGTCGGCAACTCAAAATTGAACCATCTAAATTAAAAAGACTTCTGAATTCAGGTTCTATAAAATGAAGACTTTTGATAAAAAAAAAATTAAATGAAGACTTTGAAAAGAACTTCCCGCTTTTGCTCCTGTGATATGTAGTCTAGTTTCTTTCAGCCTTGAAAGGCTTTGGCCCCAAGGGTTGGTTGTTGAATGTCACTCTGCAGGCAGCTGTACCCATACTCTTCCATTATTTCCTTATCTGGTACGTACGTCTTTAAATAATGGATAGGTCGATAAGGTTTTGATGAAAATGAATTCCAGCCCTTCATTTTTAAGTTCTCATTTAAATAAAATCATCCAAAAGGGTGACCTATTGTTTTCTATATAAATGGAAGGGCCAAAATAGATTTCTTCACTCATCAACACTAGCTCTCATCAATCAATCAGTGAATACATACATATATATATATATATATATAAATATCTTTAATTTGTGAAAATGTCTTCAGCAAACAGCGACATTGGTAAGTTGGAGGTTGATGTTGAAATCAAGGGTCCTGCTGCAGGGTTCTTTGATGTCTTAAAACACAGACCACACCACATAGCAAATCACAGCCCAACCAACATTCAGGGTTGTGAATTGCATGAAGGCGAATGGGGCGCCGTCGGCTCTATCATCTACTACAATTATTTCCATGGTAATTAATAAGCATGGCTTATATCTTATTATCACATCATCTGATTATGCATTATGATACAGTTGATTGGTAATTAATACGTGAAATTAATTAATTTTTTTACGTGCATGCATGCAAAATATGATGGATGATGATGATGATCAGAGGGGAAAGCTAAGATTGCAAAGGAGTTGGTGGAAGCCATAGATGCTGAGAAGCATGCGATCAGATTCAAAGTTATTGAAGGAGATGTTCTGGAGCACTACAAGAGTTTTGTTCTCGCATTTCATGCCACTCCAAAAGGGAATGGTGAAGGGGGCAGTATCGTCCATTGGGTTCTGGAGTATGAGAAGCATCATGACGATATTGTTGACCCACACACCATCATCGACTTCCTAGTTGACGTCACCAAAGATATTGATTCTCACATATCTACCACTGCGTAACCCTAATTATTATTAAGTATAAATAAAACACACACATATATATATATATATATATGCACTTTGACCTAGCTAGCTAGGTCATAATAAGGCATAAGCTCCATTAATACCTGCTTTGTGTGAATCGCCTTCACTCTTGGGGTTCTCTTGGTGTCCAATATATACCCAGTGAGATGGGAAGAATGGGAGACGAAGAGAAGATTGAGAAGATGATGGTTGATTAATAAAAAGATGGGTGATGAGTACGACTGTTTCATATCCATCATGCATGTTTGATTTCTGGCACTCTTTTTTCTTTAATCGGGTAGAACTCCCCGATAAGATTTTAACGGTGCCAATTTGTACACCCAAATACTATTTTGATTATCAATGAATAAAGTTTGTTTCCCTCTTCAAAAAAAATTGTTAAAAAATAAATTTTGCGACACATCACTACAAGAAAATCGTTGTTGTCCAACTAGATTTTGCCCGACGAAAACAATCTCGCGGGATAAGCACAGGTTGCCCGACAGATAAAAAGACTCGCCGGGTAACCTGTTGGCAGGAAGAGAAAGCCGTTGGCGCGCAAAATTGGAAGGTGTTGTCCGACGATATGTACCACCCGTCGGGTAACATTATATACAACGACGAATAATCGTCGTCGGGTAACATTTGGCGTTGACTCTTTGTTGCCTGACGGATCATTAAAAGTTGCTTTGCGAATGTAGTTCGTCGGGCAAAGGTCTAAATACATTAAATACCTTAGGCTCTCTCTTTTCTTCTTCTTCTTCTTCCTCCTCTCAACTTCAGTACTTCTCTTCTCTCTCTCTCAATCTCTCACTCACTCACTCTCTTTTCTCTACTTAACATTATCATCTCATCACCATTTTCACTACCAATCAAATTTTTTTTTCTCTATCAATCACCAAATATCAAATTTTAAGGTTTGAAATTTTTTTTTTTTTAGTTTTGAAATTTTGATTTTTGATTGGGAATTAATATGTTTTGTGTTGTAGGAATTTTGTGGTTGATTTGAAGGAATACTTATAAAAAGGTTTGAGTGTTTACCTCTCAATTTAATTTTGTTAAGAATAATGTTGGATATAATTATGTTAGGAAATTTTGTATTTATTGTGGAAAATGTGTAGAAATTGTGGAAATTAGAAAATTTGTTAGGAAAATATGAAAATAGAAAATATTATGAAATTAGGAAAATAGAAAATATGTTAGGAGATTAGGAAATCTTGTTGTAAAATAGGAAAATTAAAAATATGTAATGAAATGATTGAAATTAGAAAATATTTTAGGAGATTAGGAAATTTTGTTGTAAAATAGGAAAATTAAAAATATGTAATGAAATTATTGAAATTAGAAAATATGTTTGGAAATTAGGAAAAATGTTAGGAAATTAGGGAAATAGAAAATATGTTAGGAAATAAGAAATTTTTTTAGAAAATAGGAAAATATAAAAATATGTAATGAAATTATTGAAATTAGAAACTATGTTAGGAAAATAGGGAAATAGAAAATATGTTAGGAAATTATGAAATTAGAAAATATTTGAGGAAAATAAAAAATATGTAATGAAATTATTAAAATTCGAAATTATGTTTGGAAATTAGAAAATATGTTAGGAAAATAGGGGAATAGAAAATATGTTAGGAAATTAGGGAAATAGAAAATATGTTAAGAAATTAGGGAAATAGAAAATATGTTAGGAAATTATGAAGAAATGGACAAACAACTATTTCCACGTTGGTTTTCCGAGCATGAAAGTCAAATATTTTATTTGCAAATTTCTTAAATTGGTTTTAAGCTTACCTATTTCATTTCTTGTGTGTATCTTACCAGATGGCACAGCTGAAAGATGTCAACTAGCCAAATTTCAATAAAGAATTACTGCAGCTGGCCATTGGCCTATTCCGAGGATAAACGTATGCTGGTTGTCACGTTAATGAGTTAAGTTCGTGTGCACAGAACGAGACGACAAGTTGTCTACACAAAACAGCGGGGTCTTCGTGCCGGGGGATGGGGAAAATGCTGATACGGACTTCTACGGCAAATTGTTAACTGTGGTTAAGGTGTTATACGCAGAACGCAAGGAAGTCGTCTTGTTCAAGTGTCATTGGTTTGATACGAACCCAAGTATCCCAAGCAGTGTCATCAAAGATCAGTTATGTACCTCTATAAACACAAATACCCAGTGGTTTGTGAGTGATCCCTACATCCTCGCTAGTACGGCGAAACAAGTATTCTATGTGGATGATCCAAAAGCTGGTGGTGGTTGGAGAGTAGCTGAGATGGTGAATCATAGAAACATTTGGGACTTGGATGACCGATAGCTTGAAGAAGATGGGGAAACAGACGATGACCAAATTGTTTACCAGGTGGATTCCTCAGCATCGACCCAAAACGTGGATGGAGTACGGACCAATGACATCATCCCACCAATTGCGATTGATGACATTTTTATTGATCTCGGGGAATTAGAACAAATTGATAGTGATTCGAAGGAATCAAGTACTGTACACATATCAGATGACGAGTGTGCATGGGAGGGGGAAAGCGAATCTGACACCGAATGAAAGTTGTAAATTCGAAATTTCATTTATATATGTAATATCCATCTTCAAACCTATAAATTTGATTTATATGTATGTTGTATGATTTCATTCACAAAAGTTTCAATTAATTTTTTATATATGTACTACTCGGTAGCTTTTCATACAATTGAGGAGACCATACATGCACTCCACAAATTACCCAACTTTAAAATAAATGAAGGTCAAAGATTTAGTCAAATATTTTGATGATAAGTCATGAAGGCCAATTTGATAAATCATGAGGGTCAATTTTTACTCACTAGTGCAATGTGAAAAAAATAGAACCCAACATTAATATTGACCAAATAAGATACAACAATTTTTCATAAAAAATATTGTCCATAAAATGTGCTTTGATAATATATTTATTTATAAAAATTGTGAATAAAATTGTGCAAATATTGTCCATAAAATGTGCTTTGATAATATATCTAAGTCTTCAACCATGGCTTCTCTTCCCATTAAAAACAATTGTCAGAGATGAAAGATTAAAGGATTGATTGCATCAGAGTGTAGTCTAGTCAGTAGTCACCACAATACTGGTTCGTCCAAAATCTTTTCCCATCTTCTATTTATGGCCACACTCACCATTCTTCCATTTCATTAGTTCCATGACTCCATGCTCTTCTCTCACAGACCTAGCTAGCTACCTTCATTTCAAATACCTCTCAAAAATCAAGCATTTGAATCGCTTATTCTAAGTCTTCATCCATGGCTTCTCTTCATCACATTCCAGCATTTTCCTTTAATAAACCTTATTTTTTTCGAGCTCATTATAAATGATTTCTCAAGAGACAGCAAACTTGTAAGCTCCCCTCTCTCTCTAGCTCTAATCTCCTCTCTGTCTCTTTTTAATTATTTCTCGATTCAATGAATTAATTATTTATTATTTGCTGGAGATTCATAAAGGAGTCCAGAACCCTTTTTGAAGTGGAAGTGAAAACTCCATATGATACCAATTTACCCGACGAATGTACTTATAAATCCGTCGGGAATTATTTACCAGATTAAATTTACATTTATTTATTAAACAATTTTTGTAAAGTAATGTTGCCCGACGATTATTAAACATGTTACCCGATGGATCGCAACAATTGGTCTTACACGACGGATGCGTAACTATTACCCGACGACTATATGTAAAACGTTACCCGACGAATAGCTAATGGGTTACCCGACGACAGGCCTCCGCTTGTACGTACCCGACGAATATACATGATTAATCGTCAGATATTATTTAGCAGATTAAATTTACATTTATTTATCAAAAAAAATTTATAAATTAATGTTGCCCGACTTTTATTAAACATGTTACCCGACGATCGGCCTCCGCTTGTACTTACCCGACGAATATACATGAATATCCATCGGGTATTATTTAGCAGATTTAATTTACATTTATTTATTAAACAACTTTTTGGATATTACTTACAAATTGAAATTGACCGATCTAACCATCCACATTTATGGTGGGTACCCATAGATCGCCTACGTGAAAAATTACCTAATTTGGAAATCCTGGGATTAGGTAACGGTGCGCGACGATTCAACGGTTACACAACGTTTTTTCACGATCGGACGGCTTGAAATCCTAAAAACATCACGATAACGATTGATGGGGCTTTAGGCATGTAAAACCAAAATTTGAACGGTCCCGATGTTGATTATTCTTTCGTCGGACCTGGTTTTCAGATTAATGCTAAAAACGACATCAGAAAAGTCAAGCCCGACGTAGAAAGGCATTCGCCGGGCAAAACGCCGTCGGGTAAAGTAAATAAAACGCGCAATTTTTCCCCCAAAAAACATCCGAATTTCCACCTAAATTTTCGTGAAATCTCAAAATTCCCGCGTAGTGTAGCCCGACGAATATTGTAACTGCTACCCGACGGATAGCCGACCGGTGATCTGTCTCGACGAAGGTTTTGAAGTTATGCCCGACGACACCTGCGCCTAAATTTTCGCGGAATCTCACAAGTACTGCATTTTTGTTGCCCGACAGAGTTTGAAAATATTACCCGACGGATAACCGACCATTGTCCTTACCCGATGTAGTTTGAAAATTTTACCGACGGATACCGACATCTGCCCTTACCCGACGAATGTTTTAGAATGTTGCCCGACAGAGTTTCCGCCTAAATCTTCGCGGAATCTCAAAATTACCGCCGAATATTGCCCGACAGATATTTATAAATTAACCCGACGGAAATGGAACATGTTACCCGACGGATATGTAGCATGTTACCCGACGAAGATATGTGAAACGTTACCCGACAGACATGTAACGAGTTATCCGACGAATATCCACCGTTTGTTATTACCCGACAAATCATTAAAGTGTTGCCCGACGAGTCCATTCGTCGGGCAATGTCAATCAGACAGATAAATCAGATCGACTCTTCTTCTTCTTCCTTGTTCTTCATTTTCCTCATTTTCCTTCATAAATCAGAACGATTCCCCAGCTCTCTGCAATCACCTTCCCGCCTGCCTCGCGCCGTTCCGATCGCCGCAACTGCCACCGTTTCTCGCTCTTCCTCAATCCGCCGCCCCAGCAATCCATCGGGCCGCCTCTCTCTCAGCGAGGTTTGTTGTCGCCGCCGTTCGCCTCGCCGGACCGATCTCTCACCGAGTTCCTTGAAGGTTGAGTTCATTGTCCCTATCTCTCTCTCTATTGTTATTGTATATTGGTTTATTGTTAATTTTGATTGGTTAAATTTTAATTTTTGTTTGGATTGAAATTTAAATTTAAATTTGGTTTGGATATTATGAAATTGTATTGAAAAATGAATTTAAATTTGGATTTGATTATTGCAGATTGTGCGTTAATGTCAAATTTGCAGATTGAGAATTTAGGGGGATTAGTTGAATATTGTGATTTTGGATTGGATTGGAATATAAATATTTGTTTGGTATAATGTTGAAATTTTGAAGATTTGTTTGGATTGGAATATAATAGTTGAAGATTTGTTGAAATTTTGATGTTTGGTATAATGTTATGATTTTTGTTATGATTTTGGATATGAAATTTATGTGAATTTTGGATATGTGAATTTTATGAATTTTGGATATTTGAATTTTAAAAAACAAATTGTGAAATTTTGATATGGTGAAGTATAAGTGAATTTTGGAAATGTGACTTTTATAAATTTTTTATTTGTGAATTTTAGGATTTGGATATTATTATTATATGTTTGGATTAATTTGTAAGTTTGATTTTGGTCCCGAAATTTGGATTTACAAATTTAGGTCTAATGTTGTGAATTTTGAGTTTAGTACGTTTGGATTAATTAGTATTTTAAGTTTAATTTTCGTTTGTGTTGGATTTATTTTAAAAAATTAGAATTTGGTGGTTTTAGTTTTTAGATACCAATTTACTAATTATTACTAAAAAAAATTATTGCTTTATTTATTTACGTTTATTGGAATTAAAAAATGTTGATGAATTTTAAATGTGATTTTGTTTTTATTTTTTTATTTTAATATTTAATATTAAAAATGTTTGGTTTTTTTTATTTAATTAAAAATATGTTGGTTAATTTTATATTAATTAATTTATATTTGTTATTGTAGATGTCGCATCGCACCTTAATCACGTCTAGGACCCGCCCCTACCTTGATGTCGTTAATGATCATGTGCCGGAGGAGGCAGCCCCTGACTCGGTTGCCTCAACAGCGGCGTCGGTTCAGCCACCGATATCGGTTCATCAGCGACCCGGTGCCCGATCGGCTCGTCGACAACATAGCAAGAAATGGGGGGAACCTCGTACCGATCCCTAGCCCCCATAGGACGACGTCGGAGCAGATGAAACAGGGCTTAATGTCAGAGCACTTCCTAAGGGTAAGTTCATTATTTTGTTTATTTAACCAACCGTTTTTATTTGTTACTCATTTTATTTACTAATGTTCATCGATTTTGCAGGTAGGTCGGTGAACGTGCAGGAGATAAACCGGGGTTTGACATCCCAGCGGATTTGCAGGACAACAAATGCAAAGATATTGGTGATGTACGTGTCGCGCCTCCGGTTCGTGCCGGTCAAAATTCACAGCCTCCTAGTGCATGACATTGGTGCGATTCTTCGCACCAAGTCCCTGATGATGGGGGAGACTTTCAGAACCCAACCCCCGGAGGAGATCACACGTTGTTGGGGAGAGTTATCGATATGTGTTTTTCCCATTTTTAACATTAATGTCATATTTTTTAATTATTTTACTAACTTTAATAATTGATTGCAGATCAATTTTGAGTTCGACTTGGAGAACGTCGAGCTCAGTAGATACCTGAGTCACCACTGGCAGTTATGGTACGCCGACTGGAAGTACGAGCTCCACAAGTACTTCTTGACTTGGCCTTCCCCGGAGGAAGCTTGGGCAAATCCTCCAGAGGAGTTGGACATGCCGAAACTGCCAGGGTGGTTGTGGTTGTGCGACCATTTTGTGTCCCCGACCTATCTGGTGCGTATTATCTATCTAGTTAATTAAATTATTTAATTTTTATGTCATTTTTCATTTTAAAATATAATTTTTGGTTTTACGAATGAATAGCAGAAATCGATTGCCAACACATCGAACCAGGGAGCGAAGAAATTCAACCACCACGGGGGGTCGCGATCTTTATCGGCCTGGTAGGAGGATCGGCGCATCGCCGAGTCGATGTTCCCAAAAGTGGATGCCTGTGGGCAGGTGTACGCTGGACGGGGGGATCAAGAGGTTGACAAAATTCACGTAAGTTTATTTTTTTGGAAGATTAAACATTATTTTTTAATTTGATAATTATATTTCTAATTAATATTTATTTGAATTTTTAGGAGGCGATGGAGCAAGACGTTCAGCAGACACAAGCTGAGCTTACCCAACAGCATCCGGATGTGCCGTTGGAGTAGCAGCTCCCTAATCTCGAGATGTCGATTGCTATTCTGGAGCGACAACTTGGGAGACACCCAGGGAGGATCGTTCGGGGGGCGGGCGACGGGATTATGCGGGATGTCTCGAGTCAGTCGTCGAGTCTCAGATAGGCAATCCCCAGGAGATGTCGAACCATAGGAGAAACTTCGAGTTCCTCCAGGCCAAAAATGCTCAGATCAAAGCCCAATACGCGAAGATCCAAGCCCAAAACCACCAAATCAAGACCGCCCTTGCCAAGGTCCTTGATCGTTTGGGTGACCGTGGATTGGATGACATTTTCTCACCTCCTACCCAACAGCCCCCTCAAGATCCCAGCTACTTCGACCCGTCGACTACTAGTTAGAGTGTAATATATGTAAAATATTGTTTTAGTTTTAATGATGTAAAAACATAACATTAATTTTTATAAATATTAATTGTATTTTATTTTGATTCTTTTAATTGAATTTTTTAATTTTTTAATTAAATTATTTATTAAAAATATATTTTAAATATTCAGAGTTTGCCCGACGTACAGTCAAGGCGTCAGGCATAGGAATGGAATTTTTTAAAACTGTACCCGATGAAGATTAAGAAAGTTACCCGACGAATGGGGTACAAGTTACCCGACGAATACCAAAATGTTGCCCAACGGATAAGTAAAAATTTACCCGACGGATATGTAAACGGTTACCCGACGGATATGTAAAAAGTTACCCGACGGATATGTAAAACGTTACCCGACGGATATGTAAACACTTACTCGACATATATGTAAAAAGTTACCTGACAGATATGTAAAACATTACACGACAGATATGTAAAACGTTACCCGACGGATATGTAAATATTTACCCTGATATGTAAATAGATACCCGACAAATATGTATCGAGTTACCCGATGAAGATTTAAAACGTTACCCGACGAATATATGAAGGTTACCCAACGCACATTCTCCTTCGGTAATATCTTGTTGACTTTTAGGTTGCTCGACAAAGGTGTAAGCGACGAACTCCTCCGTCGGGCAAGTTTTAGTTGCTCGACGAATACATTGTTGTAACAACCCGGAATTTCAATTATTGGATTTACGTAAATTATTTATGTAAAATGACGATTTTACCCTTGCTTGTTAAGGGGCGTGAAAGTCAAATTTTGTTTCTGAACATTTTAGGTGGTGTTTTGGAGATCGTTGCCTAGGTCTCGAACTCACGAGTACGTAGACAGACGGCACGCGGGAAACGGAGTTCGTGTACGAAATTTATGGGTCTAGACGTGTAAGGGCAGTTTGGTAATTTGCTATAGAGGGGAGATATATTTTAACCACCCAAATCAGATTAATCTGATCCACATCATTTCTTCATCCTCATTTTCTCTCTGTGAAACACACTCCCAAAACCATCGAACTCGTGCGAAAAACACCCCAAAACCCACAAAGTCAACTTTTGATTCAAGGCTTTAACTTCCATTTTTGATCCACTAATCGTATTCTACTCCTTCCCACGATCACAACCGTACCAACCATCGAAGGAGAGGACCACGGGGGGAAGTCGAACCTAGTATAGGAAGTTTCGGATCTTTCAATTGATTTTCCGGTTTACACAGGTACGTGTTTGATGTTTTAAGGTCATATTTGGATTCCTGGGTTCGAGTAGATAGATTTAGACGTAAACTTTTTAAAAAATGGTTGACTTTTGAGGAAGTTATAAAAGCTTGAAGTTTCGGCCGGAAATGGGGGATTCCGGCGGAAACCAGACGGTGGCGCCGGCAGCCGGTCGTCTTCTCCGGCGAGTCATCGGTGACCAGTCGGGTCAAATGAACCGGTCGAGTTGATTAGATCGGGTCAGGCCGAGTTGGGCCGGGTTGGACCGGTCCAGGCCCGTGGGCACTGTAGCAGGCGGATGACCAACGCATGAGGGCGCGTGGCGGCGCGTGGGCGTGTTTTCCGACCTTCCGTCGACGCGTGGCGGCGCGTGGACGTGTGTTCCGACCTTCCGTCGGCGCGTGGCGGCGCGTGGGCGTGTGTTCCGACCTTCCGTCGGCGCGTGGCGGCGTGTGGGCGTGTGTTCCTACCTTCCGTCGGTGCGTGGCGGCGCGTGGGGCCGAGTCTGAGGTCACGATGGCGCGTGACAGCTAGTTTTTGACGTTCCGGATCTGTTGGCACAGGTTTTGGGTCAGACGTCGTTTAGGGGTTGTTTTGGGCGTTTGAAGTTGCTGCGTTTTCTAGGCCAGCATAGGTAGACCTCCCGGGGTTTAGGGGGTTTATATTTAAGGTTCTTATTATTAGCTGATAATCCCGATTATTAATTTACACATGCAACCCTGCTCCAGGAACTTCAGAGGAGCGTACAATTCGGGATTGAGCTTGCTTCGACAGGTTTGTGAGTGGAATTTTTGTTTATAAACTATAATGCATGCATAAATGTATCTTTGATTTAAATACTGTTATGTATGGGTGCAATGATTTCCTGGAATTTATAAATGATTGCTGGACATTTGTTTTTCCAATATTTCAGTGGAAGTGTTGTGAGAAATGGTATGGTTTTTGTACTCGATTTTGATATCGTTTTGACGTGGTAATTATTTGAGCCCATGATTTTGAGTTGAAACCGTATTTGTGATTATAAAATACTTGATTTTGGATCCAATACTGTTTGAGGGGGCCAAGATCCGGGCTAGGATCCGCTGAGACGATGAACCCGGTGAACCTCCAATATAAACAATACCAATTTGAGGGGGCCAAGATCCGAGCTAGGATCCGCTGAGACGGTGAACCCGGTGAACCTCCAATATAAACAATACCGATTTGAGGGGGCCAAGATCCGGGCTAGGATCCGCTGAGACGGTGAACCCGATGAACCTCCATTATAAACAATACCGATTTGAGGGGGCTAGGATCCGCTGAGACGGTGAACCTCCAATATAAAAGGTGATTTTGCAGAGATTGTGGTCGAGGCCAAGTAGTACAGATTTTAACACATCTCAAGGGATACCCTGGTGTGTTATTGAGATATTATGTGTCCAGGTAGAATTAAATGATTTTTAACTCCTTTGAAGAGTTTTCAAACCAAACTGTGGATCACGAGGTATTTTCATTTTACAGATTTTATGTGAGTCCAACTAAGTGGTTTTAAAGAGAAATGGAAATTTTGGTGATTTACATATAATATTTTTATATCATAAACTGTTTTATGTGATGCATGCATGGTTTTATAAATGGAGGGGGGGAAATGTAATATTTCCTTGGAAAACGATTTATAAATGATTATTTTTGTCCACTCACAACTTTTGTGTTTAAACCCCCTTCAGGCTGTTGAGTTGAGTTGACGCGGACACTTCTCTCGAGGCAGAGGCATTAGTACTTTCGGCTGCGCTGTGTATTTATACTTGAGTAGGATATCTAAATTGTACCCTTTATCCTACTTAGACGCTCTGATATTATATTGTATTTGGTTGGTCATTAATTACGGGAATTATTGAGTGTTTGAATCCCTTGTCTGACAAGTGAAAGTATTTATTATTATTATAACTTGTAAGGATTGAAGAGTATTTTGGGAACCTTTCCTTAGGTTGTCAGACGGGATCAGGTTTCTTCCCGGGTTTCGAGGGCAAATTCGGGACGGGTCCTGACAATTGTTGTCTTCGACTAACATCAAGCTCGACTGCACTAGCCCGACGCATGTTGCTCGACGGAGATTCGCCGTTTTCAGAGTTGCTCGACGAACACCTATGGTTGCTCGACGACGTTCTTTCGCCGGGAAAGATGGATTTTATTGTAGTGATGCTCACTGAACTCGATCTAGAATCTAGATAAATAGTCGAGCTAATATATATTGCATAATTATTGGTGGCTCGTGTTGGATAATGCATCAAATTCAATGAATTTTAAAGGTTAAAATAAATGTTTATTTTTCATTATAATGGATTAGCGGAGGATTAGACATGTAGAAAACTTATCTAAGCTAATTCTATTATTTTGAGCAAATTGAGTAAGTTTCCATACATCTCTGATCTCTTACAATAAAATAACATTCACTTCACCCTTCAAATAAGGTGGGTTAATACTAATCCCATACATTAATATAGTCTATAAATTAAAAACCCTAGCCTCCTCTCTAAAACGAATCTTCCTTCAAAAAACTTTTTCTTCGATTAATCTTCTTCGGGTCTAGAGGGGTTTTTCCCTGGTGTCTATAGGGATATAGTGAATAAACTGGATAATCCAACTAGTCTTGGTGTCAATTTTATCGAAGTTTGTTAGTCTTCATGCTTCCTTTTCTCGTCCATCGTCATGGTGTCGATCATGGTCACAGGTTTCGGCATCCCGACGGATCAGGTTGCCGGTGAAACTCTTGTCTTCAGGAACCTGATCTGCCTTCACAGGGTTTTGACTCGTGATGCGGCCTGGTGGGTTTTGATCGTGTTATCGCAGTCCTCCATTGGTGGTGTGGTGTCAATCACGATGGATTGAAACATCTGCGATATGGTGTTGGACGGTATTCTCATCGTCTTCGGAAGTGATAGGCAGCGATAACGGTAGAAGTGGCCCATTTGTACCTTTTGTTTGGTTATTTATTTTTTTTCTTTTTAGTCTGCTTTGTACAAATAAGTCCAGCGGCTCTTATTTTGGGTTGGCTGTGTTAGGTTTTCCCTTTTGTGGGATTGCAAAGATTAGTTGTTCGGGCAGTAACTTAGGGGATTTAAGTTATATTATTTTGTACGTTATTCCCTATAGATCGTTTCGATAGATATCGAACCTGATCAATGCAGGTATTTACCCATATTTGTCGTCAAGCTTTTGCAGTCCAGCTTGTCTTTGCTTGTTTAATCAATGAAATTTCGTATCTTCTAAAATATATATATATATAGTCTATAAAAAACCTACCAAACCTGGGGCCTAATATTTCATTTTTGGATAACTCCCATCACATCTAGTTTTTTTTTTTTTTGAGACAAGGATATTGAGAGAGGGGAATTACATTATATATACATTAAGTACCAATTTCATCCGATGAGAGTCGAATCCGAGACTTCCCACATAACATGTAAAGATGAATATCACTAAGTCATAATACTAATATTGAAGTGGCATCACATCTAATTTAATGTTTTCTTTTTTTCTCTTTTGTTTTATTATTCTCGAAATTTTCCGAACTCATTCCAATGATCTATCCAATCTAAACATTTCAAAAAAGATCTATCCAATCTAAACATTCCAAAAAAATTCGAACTCGTAATGATGTGAAAGTATTGAAATATTTCAAAAAATTTAGCATTATACTACTATTTATATATATATATATATATATATATATATATATATATATATATCTTAATTCTCAATTATTACGCTCCATTAATATACACAAATGCATACTTAAAACGAGCATATATGAAGCTATATCCATATCATATGAATGACGTGTACTATATATACAATTTGGGGATTAGCTAGCTTATATATATAAACAAATTAATAAAGGTGGACAAAGTTATTATATTAGCTAAATGAGATGTGCGCGCTATTTTGTGTTCCTCCAGTGAATTAACTTGATAGTAAAATACAGATATATTGTATGTTTTAAAGAACTTTTATAATGGTAGATTCCGTTTGGATCCCTTTTGGATTCTGTTGGAGTCTTTTTCTTTTGGCATTAGTATATAAGGAAAAATTAGCTTAATTTCATAGCAAAAATCAAAAAAAGAAAATTCAAGAGATCGAGAAGCCTAGGACCGAGACAAAGCACGCAGAAACTCCCAAGAGTGCCGGCCGCTTACAAGCAAGACAAGAAGACTAGAAGACTCGAGACATATATATATATATATATATATATATACATTACGGCCTACTTGTTTCTTCTCAGCTTAATTAATTTATCTCTTATTTTATAATATAATATTGTTGTTCATCAACCAATTAATCGACCTCAAGGTGTACGTGGCACATGAAGTTGATCTTCAATTGCGCGCAGACATACATAATTCCTTATGTATAGTCAGCTTCACACTAAATTAATTAGGAGCTTCTTTTTGCCTTGCTTTGGTGGGAATTAAACTGGCAATTAGGGTAGCTCTTTCAATCGAGCATTCATATATGTCATCGTTAGTGGCGAAGACACCGACGACAACACAAGATAGTAGCAGCAGCTATAGCTATGGCTAATACCATGCCATTTCCCTTGGCATCCATCGAAGAAGAATTAGTATCTGCCCTCTCTGATGATGAGGAAAGTCTTTTTTCCATTGATTTTGATTTTATTCATAACAATGAACCTAATACTACTTATAAGCGGGAGGCCGAGGAAGACGGTAGCAGCAGGGAAGTGTCTTGTTATCATGTAGCGGTGAGCCATAAGACCGACTCTAGCATGGATGCGTTTCTCTGGACCCTGAAACACGCCACGGTTGATCAATCATCCTCCGCCTCCATTAGAATAGTCCTAATTCATGTATATCCGCCGATGCGATTCATTCCTTCTCCATGTAAGTTGTTCAATTACATATAAAAATCATTCATTTTCATGCATATATATATTCTCTGTATCGGTGTTTGTGTCTGTGTTCTGTGTATCCGGCCGGTGAGAGTTTAAGTCCATATGAGGAAATTTCAAGGTACTTGAAAACGATATACCAGGGTTGACATTTGTTGTGTGGCTTAAATTACACGGTCGAGTTGAGTTGAGTTGAATCCATCAAAGTCACCTTACATTACCTCAATTTTATAATTGAAAACTCAAACTGAGGCTGAGCAAATGTTAACTAAGCTTAATTTGATGATTACTCAATTTATTCCATCAAAATATTATTAATTTCTTAGATGATGATTATTAATCCTATAACTTATCGATGATGATGATGATGATGTTAATTTGTGTCGTGTTATTTGTTTGCAGTAGGAATGCTTCCAAAGAGTAAAGTGAGTCCAAAGATGGTGGACAAGTACATGGCACTAGAAAGAGCGAGGAGGGCGAAGCTCCTTGACATCTACGTCCATGCAGCTTGCTCAACTGCCAAGGTACCAAATTAATTTCAAATTTCCAAATTCATCAAGCCCTCTACCTAAAGCTAAGCTAGTTATGAATTAGGATTGATAACATATAAGTTTCTAATAATTTTCTTTTTTTAACTCACGAGAATAATAATGCAATCCAAAATTTGATAGCTACAACAAAAAATTCAATTAATCAGCTAAAAATTACCCTTATCTACTAAATTTGAAATACCTACAATGCCTCCGACTTGATGTTTAATCCCTTATAACTTAGGTCAGCTATCATCAAGCTGTAGGCTTCGGAAGATTAAACCCTAAGCCTTAAGCTTCCCCGACGTCGCCACCCCTACCCAAACACCGGCCCCGGCCCTCCACTCCTCAGACTTTTTAAAAATTTAAATTGTAACCTGCACGTTAAACCTTAATACAATAGTATTAATTTCGTCAAAAACGAATAAGTAAAATCCTAATTTTAAAATTTTGAGTTTGGACTTGACAAGTTACTCGTGAACGAAACAGGTTAAGGTGGATGTTATGCTTGTTGAGAGTGATACAGTTGCCAAGGCCATCCAAGACCTAATTCTTACTCAAAACATCACAACACTAGTTGTTGGAACCACCAAGCCCACCATGAGGTATATACCAACACGTACAAGTACAACTCTGTTTCAAAAACTTTCAAATGTCGGAATTAAAACCACAACTAATTGGCCTTGGTTATTTCTTCTGAAATTAATGAAGGAAATTGATGTCTAAGAAAGGAAGTGGGATAGCTAGTCAGATTCTCCGAATTGAACCTGAAACCAGCTCCAAAATCAAGATCATATGCAAGGGAAAGGAAGTGATGAGAGATGAGTATCAGACGATGATTACATCCTCAACGTCCTCATCGCGTAGCAGCAATGCGAATTCGTTGTCTACGCAAGAGGACGATGATCATCAAGAACAAGCAATCTCACCAGATGCTAAAGACTGGCCGCAGCGTCCTGCAGTGAAATCAGTACTATCAGGGTTTCAAGACACGGCTTATGGAGGTCTGTCTTTGTACGGATACAAGATAATGTGGAGAGCAAAACTTAAACCCACATAACTAACCACTTCATTTTGTTGAGTAAAATGTCTCTGTATATTTCAAATTGATCGATACATAGCTTGTATAATCTGTTCTTAGGTAAAAAATATCAACATTTTTCTCCCTCTTAATTTTGGATACAATGTGACAGCAGCTCAGCCTACAATTCCACTTTTAGCGTACTTATCGATCTGACTAATGTCCAGGATTTTATCCATTCCACTTGTTATGAGAAATCTGCAACGAAAAAAAGGGTCAGATTTTCATCTTATGCACTCCTTCAGATGGTGCCTAGCGCAAATCAGAACATAATCTATAAACAGGAATGCACAAGATGAAAGGAAGAGCGAATATTATTTCTGTTTGCACAATGAGAATTGAGGCGTACTTATCGAGAAGAGCTCTTGTCATGGTTTGGCAAGAGCCAGGCACGGAAGATTGGATGTTGATCGCAATATTTGGGTTGTGAATGCTCTGCCTAATGTGCACCCAACCATGTTGTCCATGTTCCTCATCTGACACTTTTGCTCTGAAAAACATACAAGTGCTTTCAATTAAAACCCAAAAATTCAGTTAGTCCAATCTATCAACATTGCTTAATGTACCTGTACATGTGAGCATCAACAGCAGCTGAAGCATCATTTGAGTCTACCAAACACCCTTCGCTCACCCAACAATCTCCACACGAATCTAATTCCCACCCTTCAATTCGCCCCTCCTACAACTCATTGTGCGTCAATTTGATATAGTTAACCAACTAAATTTCAAATCTAAGCTTTGTTTAAAGAAAGTGGTTTGTACCTCAACATACTCTCGGAACACTTCAACGGCCTCAATTGCCTTTTCTTTCGCGTATCTGGGTTCAGAGACTACATTCATCCTAAGCTCAACTGACTCTGCTGGTTCCTCAAGATCCTTTATGATATTTCCAATCCCTTCGTCCGAACCCTCGAGCTTCATTCGTACCATCTCAATGATGATCTTTACCACCATGTAAGCTCCTACAAAAATCAATCATGCAAGTGTTGAATGATAAAATTCACCTCGAAAACTTAGAGAAAATATATACACTATATAATAAGTGGTTAAGTGGGGACAATATCGGTGTTATTAATGATGGATCATTAAATCGATTCTAAAATCTTAACAATAAACACATCAAAAAGCTATATTAATGGAATTGAAAATATTTGAAGTAAGCAAAGACACAATGCTTGCTAAGTGCTAAGTGCTAAGTGCTAACCATCATCAAGGAAATGGTTCTCTTTAAGAGCCCCATGACCAGAAGTTTCCATCATGAGATGAGTTTCAATGCCCTCCTTATTGAGCTGCACGCCCTTATCAATGACATTTCGATATCCCACTCGATACAAGCAATGGTGACCTCCTCTATTGGTGATGAACCTTGTAAGTGCCATGCTTGTTCGAGCATCGGTCACAATGGTGGTTCCAGGGTGCTCCTTCAACACAATAGCAGATATCAAAGCAATGAGCTTGTCACCATTGATGGGGTTGCCTCTCTTATCTACAACGCCGCTACGGTCCACATCAGTGTCAAACACAATCCCAAGATCAGCAGAGTTCTCTAGCACGGCCGCTCTGGTCACTGCCATGGCGGTTTTGTCCTCGGGGTTTGGGATGTGGTTAGGAAACATCCCATCTGGTTTCAGATGTAGAGACCCAAATGTGTCTGCCCCAAGCTTGTCTAACACATCCCATGTAAAAAACCC
This sequence comes from Oemleria cerasiformis, assembly GCA_037349345.1. Taxonomy (NCBI): domain Eukaryota; kingdom Viridiplantae; phylum Streptophyta; class Magnoliopsida; order Rosales; family Rosaceae; genus Oemleria; species Oemleria cerasiformis. The sequence goes on from JAZGTL010000031.1 coordinate 11,158,706, forward strand.
TCCCGATCCATTCCCTGCATTCACTATTATCTGCATTATAAAGAACATGAAATTATTACAAATTGGATTATTGTCGGGGACCTGTATGTTATCAACTGGTATTTATATTGAGAACCTGGAATCCTTGGAGCGGAGTTTCGTAATGCAATGGATGGTTCACTCTCTCCTTGATAGTGTCTCGGAGATGCTTGGCGTATGAGCTCATGAAATCAACTCTTGATGGAGGAACATTAAGCAATGTTGACACTTTGGTGCGCCTATTAGCAAACTTTCGTGCAGCTTTATCACATATCTCTTCCACCTCCGGCGATGTTAGGCCTCCTCTCTTGGTGAAAAATTTGAGACCATTTCGCGTGTATGGTAAGTGTGACGCGGTCATCTGTAACACAAAAATGGTCAATTCACATGTACTTTACAAATCTATAAATTTTAAGCAAACAACATAATTGCTCTGATACCATAATTGAAGCGTCATACGAAAATGGAGACAAAATTGTGCTCATGAAACAGGCAGGGGTAGTTGCAAGTCCCATATCGAACACCAGACAACCGGCACGGCCAAGCCCCGAAAATACAGCAACACTCAAAGATCCTCCTGAAATTCTTGGGTCTCTGCCAAGGGACACTTTGACATTGTCCACAGGATGTCCTTGCTCTGCCTCCAAGCCTTTAATGACCCAATCACCAAAGCTCTCGGCAATGGCCTCCACCGCGGGCGGGGTTAGGTCCACTGACCGTCCCTTTTCGCCTTCCACTGCCACCCCACGAACATCGGACCCGTTTTGGAGCCTCCGAATTTTGTCCATCTCTTCATCCACCACAACTTCATTGTAGTACTTGGCGGTGCTAGATGACTTGACACATGTAAATTTGATAGTGTGTGACAATGAATATGGAAAACTAAGGTTTGTTTGGGATGTTTTCGGGGTTGGATTTGTCGTAAGTCTTGGTTTTTGAGCATTGGTTCGCAGAGAGATTGAAGAAGTTGAACTAGAAGCCATTGATTGATTATAAAGAACTGTGATTCTTGTTCAATTTGGCGCCTTTGGTTGTTTTTGAAAAGCTTATTTTGAAGAGGGGATTTTGGACCAAACAAATTAGTTTAAAAGATAAGATACATATCTCTGTAAACTATAACCCTTCATTTCAATATCTATACAAACACTTGACACAAAAATATCTTCAAACAAAATTCCAAATGCCCAGATTTTTTTCTTGTTCTTATGTTATGATCAAGTCCATGAAGAGGAATGGCATATTCTTGCACGGTGCCATGGCATGCTTGCACGTTTAAAACACTCCCCAAAATTTCATTTTTTCTCTCCACTTAACCAAAAATGGTCATTTTAGTATTGTGAATTAGTAATATTCTTTTCACACGTTATTTGGGAGATCTCAAATTCGATTTTTACCAATATGTGTAATATTGTAATTAACATGTGGTAGAAACTCACTAAATAAATTACACATTGTCGGACTCACCGAATACCTTACTAAAGTTCGATCACCATATCAAGTACTTTTGGCATAAAATTAACCAACGAATCGGTCAGCATTTTTTGGTCGCCATCCAAGCAGTACTCTCGAATACTGGATTTAAAGCAATTGTTCGAATTCTTTATGATATGAAAATGCTTCATCATCAAGCATTGAATACTATAACATAAGATCTTATTTCATCATGTGGTAGCTACCCAACGAACACATTACACATTGTCAGTGATTGCTAACCCAAAAAATTAGAACTTTCGGTAGTTACACTCGTTGAATAAGTTTATTGATTGCGGCGTGTATCCACCAAACATATAAACGGTGTGTTTATCATGAAAGTTATCGAGAGTATTAAGAAATTTAAATTAAATTAGTTAGAAATGCATTAAAAAATGATCGCATATATAAAATTAGTAACGGGATAGATTCAAAAAACTTCACATGAAAGAAAATACATTAAAAGTAGTGATTCCAAGCACAAGACACGAATAACTATGCTCGATGGATGGCTTGAAACAGATATATATATATATACCTATTTTTCTGATACAAAAATATTCAGGAGGGGAATTGCATTAATTACGTTGTGCTCAGAGACCTTCTAAGCCTTTAGAGCCAGGAAGGTTGATCCACTCAATTTGAACGACGAGTTCACCACACTCGACATTGTTGAGTTTAAGAATCATATCCTGAATAATCTTTCCATTCTCCCAAACGCAGCAGCTCTCAGACGAAAGGCAGTTGGTCCTGTTGGGCTGAACCTTCTTCACCGCACACCCATTGGGTAGGGCATCCAACCCCATTTTCAGACACTCCCCGTAGGGTTTGAGGTCGATGTCTGCATCTCCCATCTTGTCGTCCACAGTCAACGTGTCTTTGTCGTAAACTTGTAGACGGATGGCGTCTTCCAAGTTTGTAACGGAAAGAGTCAGCTCCTCGTTCCACGTAGGATTGCAATTCTTCTTTACCACCTTCGTCTTCAATCTCTGCGTTCCCATGGTGACAATCACGTAAGGATCGCTGCTCTTGGTGTCGCGAATCGCGAGGTTAATGCCCCGCTTGATCCGGAGCCTCAGGAGTCCCAGGATGTTGTTCATGATGTTGAATTCAAACCCTAGCTAATCAAAACTAAAACGTATATAGTATATATAAATATTTTATTTCGATCGAGTTTGTTGCTTCAGGGGATTAATGATGTACGATATGTAAGTGATATATATGAAATGATCCTTAATTTGGGGTTTGAAAAAAATGTGTGCATATATCTCTATATACAATCTCAAATGCAGTCACCTTGAAGAGGCTCAAAGTGGTGCAAATGTCAATAGGGCAGCCTCACATAGTCAGGCCACGAAATTGGAAGTGGTCCACCGCACTTATCGCTTTTGCCATTCCGATTAGGAATACATTTGGGTTTTGTTATACATTTTGGTCTGGGTTGGCCCAATTCGTGTTTCCTAATTCAATTGGTGTACATTTTGGTTTGGATTGTCCTCAAAACATAAAACTTTGGGGGATGTATTTAATTAGGACATTTAAATATTTTTAAAGATTTTAAAAATACAGGTGTATTTAATTAAGATATTTAAATGTTTAAAAGATCCTGGTGTATTCAATTAAGATTTTTATTGTTATTAAAAATGTCAAAACAAATCTTGAAGTATTCAATTAGAACTTATTTTTTAAGGACTTGTTTAAGTTGTGGACTTGGTGAGATTGAGCGTTAAAAATATACATATCATAAGACAAAAAATGTCTAGCCTCAAGTGGAGGGATTTACTTGAGAACCTCACAAGACATTTTTCTCAAGAACGTCTCCTTCTTCAATTCCAAAAGAACGTCCCATGCTTCCAAGAACATTTTCTCCAAATAAACTCGTGATCCTCTATAAGAATGGTTCATCCCATAGTAAAAATTAATTTGAAGAAATATGCGTGAAGTTTGCCACTTTCTTCTGTGATGATGGACATCTTATAGTCACTCAACTTCGCAATCCGATGCTCATTAAGCAATATATTGTTTGTTTTCAATCGGTTGTTGAAACAATCCGCTATTCTCGACCACCTCCTACACATTGAGAAGGCAGGATGGCAATAAGGTTGCCCATATGCTAACTCATAATGGATTTCTCACCTTGGTTGAGGAGGAACCACCTTTGGCTCTCTCCCTTAGTGATACGATTTTATACTGCAAGATCTTGCTGAGGTCACACATTTCCTTTATTACTTTTGTAAGCTTTGTTTTTTTACCAATGATAATATGAAAATCTTCAAAAACTTGTTTAAGTTGTGACCTTGGTGAGATTGAGCGTTAAAAATATACAAACCATAAGACAAAAAATGTCTAGCCTCAAGTGGAGGGATTTACTTGAGAACCTCACAAGACATTTTTCTCAAGAACGTCTCCTTCTTCAATTCCAAAAGAACGTCCCATGCTTCCAAGAACATTTTCTCCAAATAAACTCGTGATCCTCTATAAGAATGGTTCATCCCATAGTAAAAATTAATTTGAAGAAATATGCGTGAAGTTTGCCACTTTCTTCTGTGATGATGGACATTTTATAGTCACTCAACTTCGCAATCCGATGCTCATCAAGCAATATATTGTTTGTTTTCAATCGGTTGTTGAAACAATCCGTTATTCTCGACCACCTCCTACACATGGAGAAGGCGGGATGACAATAAGGTTGCCTAAGTGCTAACTCATAATGGATTTCTCACCTTGGTTGAGGAGGAAGCACCTTTGGCTCTCTCCCTTATTGATACGATTTTATACTGCAAGATCTTGCTGAGGTCACACATTGCCTTAATTACTTTTGTAAGCTTTGTTTTTTTAACAATGATAATATGAAAATCTTCAAAGAAAAAAAAAATTAATCTCGCCATAATCCATAAAAGTCCATCAATATCTATTAATAGATGTCCATATATATATATATATATATATATATATATATATATTTATTTATGAAAGTTTTAAATGAGATTATATTTGTATACCCTGTTTGTCTATATATTCAGATCTGGGGTTTCCTTTAGTTTTTCTTTTTTGTATTTTATTTTAGGTTTTTATTTGCTTTTAGGCCTTGTTGATTTAGCCATTTGCACTTTGTTTGTTTTTATAGGCTAATTTAGTTCTTGGTTTTCAACACTTTGTATTAATTTGCTCATGAAATGAATCAACTTTTCCGACCCAAAAAAAAACCCTTCAGAGAGTCACATGCCGGTTCAGTTTTGCAGAGAGGGACCACGTACTATCCTGTACCTGTACACACACAATAGCTTTACCGTACATATACAGTTGTTCTGTCCTTGTCTATCCCTTGGTATGAATCATGAAATCTGTTCACATATTTTGCATGCATACCTATGGAGAATAATAATGGCAACTAAGCTCTGCTTTTCCTTAATTTATGCGTATATCCCAATTGTTTGCTTAATTTGTGTTCACTTAAAGAAGGGACCCACCCAAAATTCTGTTTCCTAATCTACCCTTTTCAGCTTTTTGTCCTTTCATCGACCACCCTGGCCTGCCCGGCCACATAATAAGCTCTCATTGCTGGAAAAGGACCAAACGGTCCTGGGGGACTTAATCCCACATGTGCACTGCCAGTGCGCACTCACTCGCCAACAGGCCACCACTTTAACATTTCACTGATGTTAAAAGTTTAAATTACTTTACCCAAAAAGAAAAAAAGTTTAAATTACTTCATAATAATATAATCTTTTAAGTTCCTACTTCTCGGTCGTTGATGCTCCCATGCCAACCAACAAAATGCCTTTGTTCTTTGTCATGGTCCATATATAACATCTAAGCCTCTACTTTTTGCCCATCATTAGTCATTAATTAGTCATTAGTCATTAATTACCCAGCTATTTCAAGTTTAGGCCAGGATAAAAAGTTAAATAATATAAACAATTTAGATTAGATTAATTAAAAAAAAATATGACAAAATATTAGATAAATAAACTACAAATAATTATATACAATGCATTTAGAGAAAATGAAAGGTATAGCAATTGATAGAAGTTACTTAGAAATTCTTGATTTAATAGATGTATTATGCTCGTGTACGTGGTACATTTTTAGTTCTTTTATTTAATTATTTATATTTCATTTTTAATATTTTATCTTGAATTATTTAATATTTTAGATATTTCTCGTCCATTTGAAAAAATTGCAGATCAAATTTATACCACTTTATCATCTTTATAATTAAAGTGTTGATTAAAATCTAAGCCTTTTTAGTCAGAGGTTCACAGCCGATGCCCCCTAATGACCCAAACTAATTAGTATTAAACTATTAATTATTCCCTCAGAAAAAAAAAAACTATTAATTTATTAAATCAGTCATCCTCTCTGGAGTCTTGCCCACCACGGCGGCACGGTTGGTGGCTTTGGGAGGTCAATTTGTGTCCGTACGTTGAATGACAGAAGATCCTTTTTCCATTAGGAAAAAACTAATTAATTGATTGAAAGCAACGTCGACCGTATTCTCTATTAATTTACGGCATCTCCATGTTTCTTTATGAATATTATAATGCTATTTTAAAAACTATTTGCATAAGAGTCTTTGCTTATACATTGTATGAGTAAATTGGTCTTTTTAAAAATTTAAAATTCAGGATCGGTAAGATTCTTTTAAACCCAACCGTACATGGGGTAGTATACATATTCAAGTTAAATGAATAAAAAATTGTGACGTTGGATCAAATTCATAAATTATTATTAGAAATTTTGAATTCTTAAATAAGCACGACTAATTTTTATTTTAAGGAAAGGAAAATGACAACGTTATCGTTAAATTAACAAAACTCATATAATTCCATTTGGTAAGTACTGATTTTTCGATAACCGTTTTTATAGGCTTTTAAATTATGCAGTCGGTAATGATGAGTAAAAAAGGATATTTAATTTTTTATTTTATTTTTAAATATAATATTAATGAGCTTTTATTCGTATTATAACTAACGTTACCTGTATAATTCCTACACATAAACTCACCTCTCCTGATAAGATGGGGGAGAGAAAAAGAAACTACTAGAGCAATTAGCAAATAGGTCACAGCTCATGAGTCATACCTCACACGTGTGGAAGAAATCATAAAATATATTTTAGAATAGTATTTGGTCAACATACGTGTGGAATAAAACAGAAATGAAAAAAATATTATAGGAAAGTATATAATTTTACTAATTAACAGCAGTAAAACGTAAAAACACGGTATGAGTACGCGCAAGCAAGAATAAGAAGCGGTAATTCTGGGAAGTCGGTGGAGGTGAAATTTAACCCCAACCGACCCAGTTATTCCCTACGAAATAAGGAAACACAGGGAATGAGATTATAAAAGCAAGCGAACCCCAAGGGCTCTTCTCGCACAGTTGTTACACAGAATTTGATTCTAGGAGAGAAGAAAGAGCCGCCTCCGCCCTTCCAAAAAACCCTAACCCTAATTCCCAAAATTCCCAAATTCGTGTTCCTATTTTCTTCGATTAGGAAGAAATAGATTTCTTGAAACGAAGCAAGCAAGTTGTGAATGGTGGAAATCCTAAGCCTCAGTAATTTCATGCGCTCCCTTGCACAACTAAGGGCGAGCGCTATTCTCCCTATCTCCGCCGCATCTGCTTTCGCTTTCGGCTCCTGCAAGGAAGGCTGGTACTACCGCTGCCTCGGCGTCGACCCGTGAACCCCCTCCTCCTCAGCCTCCATCTCACTGCATTCCTCTTTCTCATCATCGTTTTCATTGTCGCTACCAGATTTTCGTTAATCGCCGCCGTCCGTCGGTTTTTTTGATTACTTGATTGGATCAATTTCTTGTTGGGAAAGGGGGAATCTTGGAAAATTTTAGATTTTGGCTGCTGGTGATTGATTTGATTTCGGATTAAGAAATCGTTTGATTTGCTTTGATTGATTTCGGATTAAGAAACGGCGAAGATGTTGCTGTACAAGCCTAAGAAGAATCAGAACAACGCCGCCAAGGGCAACCGGCTCCTGATCAGCATCACTGTGCTCGGCAGTGCCGGCCCGATCCGATTCGTTGTCAACGAGCAAGAGCTCGTCGCCGCCGTGATCGACACCGCCTTGAAATCCTATGCGCGCGAGGGCCGCCTTCCGGTTCTAGGCTCCGATCTGAATGAGTTCCTGCTGTACTGCCCAAGCGCAGGGCACGACGATGCTCTGAGTCCATGGGACACCATCGGAGCACAAGGAGCTCGTAACTTCATGCTATGCAAGAAGCCTCAGCCGGTGAAGGCGGAGAACGATGATATACCAGCGGCTGCAATTTCTCGCAAGGGAAGTGGAAGCTGGAAGTCATGGATCAACAAGTCCCGCAATCTCAAGATCTCTTCTCATTAAATGAATGGGAAGTAGAGTTTTGGTTTTCATTTAATAGCTTTGTTTTGAGTGATTGGTTTCTTCTTCCTTAATTAGTTACAGAGTGAGCAACCATGGCCTTCTGGGCTGCACTCTTTTCAAGTTTTTGTTTTTGGAATAATTACAGATTGGTTGTAAGAGTTGCCTTCAATGGCATTTTGCTAACAGCTTTTGAAGGTCTAGCCTTTGATTCTGTTTAGTATCATCAGTATTTGAATTCTTATTTTCATCAATATTGGCAGTATCAGTTTTCTGACATTATGTGTTCAATATGGATTAAATAAAGCCCCACTAAATAAACAAATGAACTCATAGAAAATCTTGATAATCTAATTGCTGGCAGTATCAGTTTTCGTATTCATATTGATTAGATTTGATTCTTTGTAACTCAATTTCAATGTTATTTTTTTGTGTGGGGACCTAAATTACAGAATTGAAACAAGTTTGATGTATTTTTAAGTGTAAAAAGCCACCGTCCAGTTTTTTAATTGGTACTGGAGGCATTGCGTTTTGGCATATTCCCAAATGCCCATCGTTTTCTGAATAGGATGGAACGAGAATTGAGATGCAAGGAATATGCTTCTTACCAACAAAACGTTACGTGTGATCTTGAACTAGATTTCTCTCTCTCTTTTTCAAATTAAAAGTGAAGCTACCTTCACCTTTTTCAGATTAGTATAATTCCTAACTAACCCCCAAAACACATGGATTTTTTTTTTTGGTCCATCCAAAACACATGTATATGAATTTTGAACCCAACCGACTCGCCCAAATTTGTACCGCGCCACGCGTCTGCCGGTACCCCTTCTAATAATTATAACTCTACAAAGGGAAAACATTTGTCCTCACATTATTACATGGTAACGTATTCTTGTTTTTGATACATACATGGTAACATATTTAAATTAGGATAATATTTACATCACATCATTAGTATCTTCCCGGGATGCATTTTCGACTTATCGAAATATTTTTTTATACAAATATCATAATCGTAACCGTTTAATTATTAAATCATCATTTTAAGATCATTAATATAAAAAATAATCCAAATTGAAGATCATTTACCTATTCGTATGTACAAACTAAAGGGACGGTGCACCATGACAATCTTCATTGTTACCACTAATATTTGATTGTTTGTTACATATGAATAACTAAATGACATTCAATGTTGTCAATTTTTTTTTCCGGATATGATCTTGAAATGGGCATTTAGGAGTTGAACGTTTTCAATTATGATATATGGATAAAGGTGATTTGATAAATAATCGAAAAGGCGGTACAAGCAGTACCCCAAAGGTAAAATACATATATTATCCTTTAAATAATGTATTGCACTTGACTTTTTTTTTTATTTTTTATTAAAACAGCTCATACGTTATATAATGCGAGTAAATATTTGTAGATATTATGACTCCAAAAATTATATATTTAACATTATTATCTACATATATTATAATACGTGAGTTAAATAAATTATATAAGTGTTTTAAAGTAATATAGTGCTCTTTAATATTTCTCAACGTGGAAGTAAATTCTTAAAAATACCACATTTTTTGAGTCATCATAGTTCATTATTGACTGATGTTCTATCACTTTCAAATTGATCATTTGTAATTACTTGTACGCGCACAATTGAAAATCGTACTACTAAAAAAGTAAAAAGAGTTTCATGTTCACCTTCACCATAATCATAACCATATTTGTTGCTTGACAACTCACCGTCCGACGTGTAGGGCTTGTTTGGGACTGATATGGCAAAACATATTTCGTCGCACTAACCTTTATTACATCTAGCCTCATTGCCAGCGTTTGTTTTAATATTTTAATTAATAAATGTAAGTTGACCGTTTTATCGTTATGATATTAGAAGTCTAGCATTTAATATTTTCGGTTAAATATGGGTATTTTTGGAATTATCAGAAATTTAACCAAAAACAGTTTTTGGCTTCATATAACCAAAAACATATTTTAAACGTGAGAAAACAATGAGAGGCGCAAACGGCCGGCGACCAAAGGAGTCCTTCAACCCACGTCCACCGCTGGCAACGCCACTCGACCACTTCCGCCAGCGAGACTCCGATGCCAGCTTCGCAAGCAGCTACCCCTCGTCCGTGGGCATGGGTCCCACCACCACCACTCTCGACCTCGACAAAGACCGCTCCTTCCAGCAATCGATCCTCTCCGCCATCAACTCCTATTTGGCTTCTCACTCTATCCAAGTCTCCCTCAGATTTCCAATCCCCTCCGCCAAGGAAATCACAGAAAGCCTAAAATTCCTCGTCGAACGCATGGACTACCCTTCCTCCAAGCTCGAGGAGGACCTCCCGCCCCTCCTGAAATTCCTGAAATGCCCATTCAAGCCTAACAAGTCCATGCTCCGAAACCCTACCGTCAACTCCCACCAGTGGCCCACATTGCTTGCTGTCATACACTGGCTCTTCCAGCTTGTGCTCTACAATGATCATCTCGCTTTAAATTCGCGGGATTTCCTTGAGAACAATGGCATGTCTGAGTACGTGGTGAATTCTTATTTGCATTATTTACGCGGGGATGATGATTCCGTGGAGGCGTTGGATCAGGGTTTCTTGGAGAAGTTGGAGAGGGAGAGGGAGAATGGGATGGAGAATGTTAGGGTTTTGAAGGCGACTGCTGCGGAGCTGGAGGGGAAGTTGGAGCAGATGAGGTCGGAGCCGTCGAAGAGGGAGGCGCTGGAGAAAGATAGGAGTATGTTAGAGGAGGATGTGAACAAGTTCAATGAAATGATTGGAATTCTGATGAAGAAACTAGCGGAAAAGGAAGCGCATATGGAGGCGTTTATGGAGGGGAAAAAGAAAGAATTGGAGGCCAAACTGGTAGAAAATAAGCGTATTTGCGAGGAGAATGAGGAGTTGAAGAAGAGGGTGGAATTGCAGACCTTCAATGCCCGGGATGTAGATAGAATGAAGAGGGAATTGCAGGCCGTGGATAGGGATATTGGAGAAGCCGAGCTGTCCAGGAATGCATGGGAAGAGAAAGCTTGGGATCTAGATACCATACTGAGCCATAAGTTTAAGGAGATTGAGGCAATTGCGATGGATTGCAACCAGACTATGAGGAAGTTTGTCCCCTTCTCATGGAATGCAACTTGATTTTAAATTTTGTTGTGTGGCTGCTTGCATCACAATTGTTCATGGGGCCATTAACTCTTTATCTTGGTAGTGATATATTGAAGCTTAGTACCGTGTCTACCGATTTCACCATAGCGGCTTATTCGAAATAATAATAACCTATTTTTATTCAATCCTCGAGATTGAAGGAGTTAATTCAATGCAATTTTTTTTCCAGTCTAATGAAATCCTTAGGTCCTCCCGTAAGTATCTTACAAATATTCTTTAGGTTGTTTTCTTAACACAGAGTAAGATATCCAAGTCTTTTACGATCAATTCAGTTTGTTTAAATTCCCCATGTTTAGCTGGTATATTTTTAAGTGCTTTAAGTTGAGATAAGTAACTTCTTTTACTCTTTTTTGTCTATTTTATTTAAATTTTAACTCTATAAATAGTATTGCTGAATTAAAAGGACGTTGTCGAAGTTAGTTTGATTTTCTGTCCTACGTGGTTCATCTATGTTTTGTTTACTTGCTGGTTTGTGACAGTTGACTATTCCACCATTTAACGAATTCCTTAATCTTTCTGATGCAATTGCTCTCCTTTTGGTGGTAGCAGGTTGAAACTTGGCAATGGCTTTCAGTATGTATTGAATGCTAAGGGATCAACACCGGCTGAGGTTATGGGGATTGACTACAAATCATTAAAGCCTGCACTTGACTCCTACTTGAGCGATATAAAGAAAAACTCGGTGGAAAAACTGGAAGAGCTGATTTCTCTTCAGCAACAGTCAAGTGAACTTTCTGCTGAAATTGAGAGCAAAAGAAATTGTACAGCGACACTTCAATCTCATATTAACGAAGTAAGTGAATCAACTATAAGTCATAGACATAGTTTATTTTTCTGCATAGGGAGGGAATGAGTTCTTTTATCAGTGTGGGTATTACCCTATTCATATTAGTTATTTGAAAAAAAGGCTCTTTGATACAAAATTACCTAGTAATCATGGTATGTGGGTGCATAAAGTAACAAAAAAATATGTAGAGGTATCCTTTCCTTGCCTGGTTATTGTTGTCATAAGACCGCATAGACTCTGTTTGATGATGAACCTTTTCTATTATTTCCATGAAAATTTCCTTTTTACTGCTCAACAAAAATAATCCATAAATAATTTGCAGATGTCAGTTTCCATTTGTGTGTGTGGTTGTGCATCTGCATGTATGTTTTTATATGTAGGTAACACAAAAACACGCTCACACATATTGGCTAGATAGATTTCCAGGAATTTCGAATAAGTAACTAGACCTCCCAAATGTTTGCCCTGCTTTTGTTGCTATGGTTTTTTTTTTTTTTGGTTGAAAATAAGACCTTAGGTTAAGATAATGAAGCAAATAGTATGCATCATTCCAAAGGCTAAACCATGTTTGCATAACTCTTAATGAACTTTTCTTTTTGTTTACATGAAAATCTCAACTGGCAACATTATTCCTGAAAATAATTCTAGGATGTGAGTTTCACTGGATTTATATTAAGCATTTTATCTCCATGCTTATTTTGTGGGAAAAGAAATGAAAAGAGAGTAAAACCTTAGGACCATGTAATCAATAACAGGCATCCTTCAAATGCTAAATCCTGTTTGTATGATTATATATTATCCTAGGTTTAGATGATTTTAATTTTTTCAGAAAGTGAATCTTTGGGTTTTTATGAGTGACATCACATTTATCATGGGTAGGGTGTCATGGTGTATTGATCTTTTCCATGCATTTACATTTATTTTAGCTCATCTGTTAGAGTTTATGGTTTCAACAGTTATTTGAATGGCTAAAGGGCACTAGGTTATAAGGCATGTCAGAGTTTATGGTCTCAACTGTGCAAGCAAGTTTTATGGGTCTAAGGTCGAACAGTGCTAGTAGGGGCAAATATAGGATGTGAACAGTGTTATTAGGAGAACTATGAATGGTGTCAGGGACTGGATTTGGGAATTTAAGGTGGTACATTTGGTTTCCTAATGAGTGAAAGGATTGTCCTGTGAGTTATGTTTTTTTTTGTTTTTGTTTTTGTTTTTGTTTTGTTTGGGATCAGTGTATATCTGAGGTCTACTTGCCAGAGTGGTTGGGTTGCAAGCAATTTCTGAGAAGTTGATAAAGGTTCAGTTACGGCGTCACATCATGTGCTAAACTAGGAATCTTAACTGTAAATCCCAAATAGTCACCAATTCAATGTAAAGAGAGTTGCAAATTATGTATTCACTACCCGATACGTATTGGAAACTTGGAATTGCACAGTTAGGCCATGTTTGGTGGGTGAGATTCGTTTGGATTGGATAACTCATCAAATTCAATATATTTTGAACGTAAAAATGGATGTGTTGTCATTGTAGGAGACTTATATAGGATTAGACATAGAAGGAAACTCACATTTTCTAATCCTACTATTTTGAGGGAATTGGATTGGATAATTTTCTTCTACGTCTTGGTGGAATCAGTGCACTGAGTCCATGAGCGTTGTTTGACAATTTGAAGGGGCAAAAAAATGAAAGGGAAGGCTAAGAATTCATAAGTCAGAAGTTGTATGGCCAAAACTGAAAAATTACTTATAAAGAATGTGGCTATAGACAATGTAAAGGAAAGAATATACATGTAGCTAACCTTAAGGCGTTGTTGTCTGGAAAAAATAATTCATATGAAGTTTATATCCGCCTCCGCTTGCTTATACTTTGGGTTGCTAACAGAAACACTTTTCAATGATCGTCTTTGGCTAGAGAACTGTTCTTAACACGAACTATAGAAAGGGAGTTTATGGATGATGCAAACCTTTTTGCTTCATGTTAAGACAAGACCTGACAAACCTGACCTACCTTAAGAAACCGATCTGGTTTTAGAAATTCCAATAATGTGCTTAGTTTTAGTTCAGGTAACTGCAAAATGATGTAAATATGGCAGTGGCAGGCAAATCATTGTGGTCTGAGGAAGCATATTAGTTGTGGAGGAGGCGGAGCTAGTGCTGTAGTCAAGGCTTTAGTGTTGTATGGTCTTGATACTTGTTTCTGGTTTTATTTACTGGGCCTCTCCCTGAGTTTATATCCAGTAAAATCTTAGGTATGTTTTGATCAAAATGGCATGGGAGGGTAAGAAGGCCAAAGTTATTTGAAGGTTGTGGTATTGGTTGTGCTCTGGGTGGTTTGGATGGGAAATATGCTGGTGTAGGGGTTGAAGAGTTATGCGAAAAGTTTGGTTTTGTCCAGCACAGTTGAATTATGTATCCACAGAGTTTATCTTTCTCAAATATCTGGCTAGGTTGGCAAGCTGATAATTTGGTAGTCCTGCTTCGGGTAGTCCTTTGTTTCAGCTGATCCCATGTTTCCCTTTTCTTTTTGGCTATTCTGGAGTGCCTTCTTTACTACTTTTTGTGTTCTCTGTAGTTATAGTGTTTGGTTGCAATAAAGCGGTGTATTTTCCAAGAAATAAAAAAGATTAGCACAGTAGGCGGTGTTATGAAATGTAAAGCTGATCATAATTTTATACCATCCAAAATTCTGGGTATTGTAAGCTAGTCTTCAGTTGGTTTTTATTGCCCGGAAACCACCTTTGAAGTATTTTGTGGCTTTTTAGCGTTTTGAGTTTTGAACTTCTTGTGATCCATGACCTCAGTTTATCTAATTGGGTAGTGGAGGGACTGTAAAAGAATACTATTTTGCAAGGATTAATTTTGATTTCATCTTTTACTCATGGACTATTTACCTATCAGGTGGAAGCTCAAATTAATCTATTGAGGAAAGAGACACAAGACTACACTTACAGATGTGCAGCGGAAGCCAGAAAGATGATGGAGGAAGTTCAAATCGACGCTCATGACTTAGATATTGTGGAAAGAGAGGCAGAGGAGATTCTGAAAGTATGGCCTTTAGTTTACTCTTGAGTAAAAATGACCTTTAAGGTGGTTTCATTAAACTTAATGTACTTTGATTTTTGGTAGACTGCCAAATTGAAATTGCAGGATGCAATCAAAGAAACTGAAGAAGAAACTCAGAAATGTGCTTATGATCTCATGGCGGTTATTGACTTGGTCTCGAAGTACAAAGAACACGTGCAGTCGAAGATTTTAGAAATGGGGAGAGATGTCTCAGATACTGCTGCTGCTTTATCAGGAGCTCACAATGCTTCCTTGCAATCCCAATTTGGTTTTCTGTCTGATGCAACCAAACAATCAGAAACAACACTGCAGTAGGCGGTAGCTTTTCACACTCAACCCCACCATTTTCTGGCTGCTTACCGGTATGTTACGTTATATGCTCGGAAAAATTACCGGTTGTTTTTTTGTTGTATATGTTCATTCAAGTAGACTTACTGGTCCTCTCTGGGTGGGATCTTGTTTATTATACAATATTTATGTCGTAGAGAATTTTCAGTTTTAACAAACTCCTCAAAATTCATTCATAAATTTTTGCTAATTTCGATAAAAATTTACTTACAGTAAATACTGTACAAGAAAGAGAATGCAAGTTTGGTTACCATGCGATGTGAGGTGAAGTCAGAACTCCCCTACCCACAAACAAGGTAGCAATCCTGTGTAACAACACCACATGTGGAGTAGAGAATAGAGATTGTAGATTCAGCACTCAAAATCCAGGCGCTGTAAATCTTGTGCAAGCAGCCAACTTGTTCCGTGACGGTCTGATCTTCGGAGAAGCTGGCATCAGATCTGAAGAAAATAAACAGCGGTTGATGTGAAGCAGCACCGCTTGGCCTCCATCACATCCCCTGCTCCCCGAACAACTTTCGTGGAAGCCAACTTCTACTATGGCTTGAGGTGTACGTATATTGTATACTGATACGGTCGTCAACATGTAACGAGGGCAGTAACTAGCAAGATCAGTAACTATTATTACCTTATCAGAGCACTGAAGATTGAGCAAAGCTTTCACCAACGTAAACTGTTGCATGAGGAGAAGCAGGGACTGAACAAGTATGGAGTGGCCTTCTCACAAATGGATGGTTCAGTAGCTGAGCTGCAGTAGGTCTGGTCGATCATTAGGGTTTAACTTGTAAACATTTGAAAATGAAATCTCGTGACGACGTCTCTGGATAAAGAATCCGGAACCGAAGGAGATTCACCATTTTCAATCTGAAATAATGCTGGCATCTGCCAATCAACACACAAGAATATGATTTTATCAGATTCCTAAAATATCATTTGATCATCAGTATTCAATTAATATGATTTGGTTATCTAATTAGTGTATTTTAAAGGACATGTGAGGGTGATCATATTTATCAACATTCTATTAGCAGAGTGAGATTTTGATCCCAAAAAAAAAAAGGATTAGCAGAGTGAGAAAAGTATCTGTTTTGATAAAATTAAAATAAAAAAATATTCACACTTCAACACTTCCAAGTAAGTAAAGGTCAAGACTTCACGTCATTGAATTTGGTTGCCAAGAAAATCAGAAGGCCAATGTGGAATGAATGGTTCAGCATAAGAAATTCTATGAATTTCTATTGGTCTTTGAGAAATTTATGAAATAAATATTTGTCTTTGAGAAGAGGAAGGGTTGGAATTAGAAATTCTACCTTTCTTCATCTTCTTCGACTCATGGGAAGCGCCGCTGCTGAGAAGACACAGGACGAGCTCCGCAAGGAGATTGATGAACTCCAGCGCCAACAGCGCGAGGTCTGCTATATATATAATTCTTTCTACAAATATGGATATATGTATTCATGCTTCCAGTTGAATTTCATGTGCTCGTTTCGAAATATTCAGATTACGGAACGGCTTCGAGACCCTAGGGGACTCCGTAAAGGAGGAGGCTTGGCGGCTGGTCCTCGCAATTTGGCAGCCAATGGTGCTCGTCCTCGAGGCTTTACTCGACCGGTAATTTACTCCCTTGTTTATTTCCAATTTCAATTTTGTCTATTCTTACTGTGGAATCTTGTTGGGAAATTTGAATTTGTTTTGATAAAAGCTGGTATCTTTAAAGTTCTTAACTGTTAATTAAATGACTTTTCAGGCAGATAGGGCTGATGCAGAGGATCAACCTCCTGCAAAACGCCGGCTCTCGTCAGCTGTTGTCAAGGTAAGAGCGCTTGCATTTTGTTAGGATTTGATTCTGCTCTTCCTTTTCTCCTTTTTTTTCGAACTTGTAGTTTATGTTGACTTCAACTAATCTGTAGTTGGTCCTTATCTTATCCTCTGTTAGAACTTAGAAGTCTGAGAAATTAGAAGAGGAATAAAAAGCAATACTTGTATGTGATAAATGGTATTTTGCCTCAAGTAAGCAAAGAGGTATTTTTGTGATGTCTTGTTTCGTTCCTTTTCCTAACATAGTTTAAAAACAATAATTTCCTGATTTGGGAATAAGGTTGAGGATGGAGAAATCATTGAAAATGCTGAAGAGGCCAAGGATGTGAAGAAGGATTCAACTGAAGAAGCGACAGATAATCAGACTGATCGGAAGTTGTCCAATGCCCAACAAAGTGCCTGGTCAAGGAGGGGTGGAAATCAAGGAGCCGCAAAGAAGGTAATGTGAATCTCTCCACTTCGCAGGGAGTGTTGCTCTGGGACCATTAATCTTTGTTGACTTTAATTGTTGTTTTGTGTATAGGATTTTGAAATTCCAGCACCGGATCATGCTCCAAGAGTATTGCCAAAAGAACAGGATCCCAGCTTGGTTAATAGGAACAGAAGAATGCTAGGACAACTTTTAGGCACTCTAGAGGTATGTGTAGACTCGTTAGTCAAACTTTCATTGTTTTTCCTCGCTGTTCGAATTTGAGTGTGTACATATTCTCTTGTGAATCTTTCAGCTCGAGACATGAATATGATGAGTTAGAAAAAATAAAATAAAAAGAAAAACTAGAAAAGAATTAGCTGATAACCTTGTGAATTGCTTTCCAAGGACAATAATTGGAACCTCCTAAGCGCTATATTAGAATCAATACTCCTTTATCCCTTCACATGTTCCCACAAAAGTTCTCTCACTAGAATGTGTAATCTATTAGCTACTTTGCTTGGGATTCCAAAACGAAAGTAGTAGAATGCAAGAATACCTTAATGCCTTATACTTTCTTAATCAAATTATAGCCCCTCTTAAATAGAAATACTTTTTCAGTATCTAACCACAAGTAGAGCACCACCAGGATACCAAAATATTTCATAGGCTAGCTACCCAAACTACACAAATGGGCTGCTTACATTCTTGTGAGTTGATTCCCTCCCCCCTTCTCCTGTTCTCTATTTTCTAAATGGCTCTATGCATCTATGACCAATTTGAATAAGAAAGGTGAGAGTGGATTACCTTTTATCAATCCCCTTGATGTGCCAAACTTACACCTTGGCCTCCCTTTTAGTTTGGTCGAGAAGATTAGACTTATTTCAAACATCCACGAATCTACTTTCTCTAAATTCTTTTACTTATAGAATAAACTCCAAGAATTTCCACGAATTCACTTTAGTTATATTCTTTATATAACCATTTACATATTTAACATTATCCAATGAAATTTGGTTTTGATTTGTTCTCAATAAAAATTAAGTTACTAAAAAAAATATAAACCTTACCCAAACTCTAATCCTTTGAGTGTGCACCATTTTATGTTTTTGTGCAAATTGAAGCAACTTAACCTTCTAAGGCAGTGCTTCATAGTATCATATTAAATGAACAAGCACATCCTCTGATTTTTTTTGTTAGCCCATCATAAATTCATTTTTCCCTAGTAATACATGTAAATAACACCAAAATCTACGTTGTTTTACTCCTATACATGCACTTAAGTTTTAGAATGTGAAAAGATACTAATAATAAGAAATTTAAGGACAAAAAAGAAAGCAAAAACAGAGGGTGTAACAGCATCCTGCTTGTACTAATCTATTATTATATAGATGTAGGCTTTGATTTCAATGATGCGGATGTCCATTGAAATAAAGTACATCGTGCATGCATTTTAGACATTCCTTAAGACTTATTATGCATTAGGTATAGTCCTTAACACTTTACAAACTCCATATATAGAAGAGGAAGCTAACGATTGGTTTTCTTAGGGTTTAAACACATCAGCTTTCATAAGCTGAAATATTTTTGCCTTATCTACTTTAATATATTTATTACTATATAGACTTAGATGTACGCATCAATTGTAATGATCTGGGCATCCAATGAAATAATGTACAGAAGTTTTGCATTTTTACAGGTTCCTTGAGACTTAACAATATGCATTAAGCACCATATAGCCACCAATTTGTCTGCTGAAAGTATAAAAACAGTTATTTTTCAAATTGAAATTGTTTTCCATAACCAGTTCCGGAAATCTAATTTCGCTTTGTTTTTATTGTAATTCCATATGCTCATGTATTCTCCCTGGTTTTGAAACTGGTGCAGAAATTCAGGAAAGAGGACAAGCAACTTTCAGGAACAGAGGCATTCATGCGGAGATCAAGTTCTTTACAGAGAGTGAGTATATAAATTTAATAATCATGCTATTTTATTGTCTGTGTGTCCATGGTTTGTTATACTTTAAGTTATTTTAAATTGTGAGAATATAAATGGTTTCTAGAAAATTGTTCTATTTGAGTATATATATCCACAATATGTAAATAACTTTTCTATGTGAATGTTGGCATGCTGGACATCTTAGGATGACAATGTATCCATCTGCCAGTACCTGGCACTCACTTTAAACACTTCCAAACTATTCATCCTCCCTTTTTCTTTAGGAAATTTAGTTACGTGGTCAAGGTTATGGTGGGGATAGCCTTCTCCATTTTCATATTTATGAGCTCTTGTTTCTGTTGAATACAAGGCCTTGCTCTCGTTGAAGAGGAAGTTGCTCAAGTAAGGAAGCTAACAAGAAATATGAACTAAAAATAATTAATAAAGTGGTAGGCTCCATTTTGTTTCTAAATTTTTTGTTATAAATAAAAGAACTATAAGCTGTTGTCAAGTATTGTTATTCTGCATTGTTCTTGTCTTGACAACGCTTATGCTATATGAAAGTTTACTTGTGCATGGACTCCTGCACTTGTAAAACCGAATTCAATATGCATGTTCGTGAGCACCAATTTATGAAGACCATATCTTTCTTGATTCTTATCTCTTGGATTTTTTAGGAGTTACCAAGTAGATAAACTTGACTGAATATAGTTAAAGGGGCTTCTAGACTTGATTAATTCTATAAATATGAAATGGATAATGTGTACTGCTGAAACATTTTGTACTTTCTGACCCAGGAGGGATTGGGTTGAGTTGGAAGGTATTTAGGAATTGCTAGTCTGGGATTTCCTTCCTGTCCTTAGTTATGTGCCTTGTCTTTCCCTTAATGTTACTTTGTTTCTATGAAAAAAAAGAACAAGTTAAGTACTAACACACCTCATTCTTGTGGATCTCACTGGGATCATTTCTTTTATTCCTCTCTGGTGTTTGGGTACAGTAACTTTAATTGTTCAGTACCACTGAAGTTCTGATCTCTCGGGAACTTTAATCTCTAGGTTTGTTTTGCCTTTTGTTTATCTTGCCCTTTTGTTAATAAAACTCAGTTTAAAGGCAATTTGGTACTTTGTATTGTTTCATTGCATGTGGATTTGGAATATAGATGTTATTGATTTATGTAAAGTGCTTGCATCTCTAGACTCTGGTTAGTGCCTTCCATTAAGCATTGTTTTTCTTTAATTTCCTTTCTTATCTTTTTATTAGCAAGTATTTAGAATCTGATGATTATACTTGGAATACTTTTCGTGCTATATCTAGGCTGAGCAAAGAGCACGTGAAGAAAGTGAAAGACTTAGATTGCAAGAGCGTGAACAAATTGCGGAAAAGCGGAGGAGAGATCTGGTTTGTTGTTAACTTTCCTATACGAATACTTTGACATCTGGTATTGAAGCCTTAAATGAAATTTTGTTTGAAGAAATTCTTATTCATTGCCTGCACTTATTTTTTGCTAGACTCTGCGGGCACGTGTTAATGCCAAGACGGAAGAAAAGAAATTGGAACTGCTTTTTCTTCAATGGAGTGAGCATAATAAAAAACTTTCCAATTTTTTAAGGTACAAGATTTTCCAAACTATCAGTTTACTTTGCTGGTGTTTTCTTCTTGTCAAATTTCTTTGCTTACCATCTTTTTCAATTGAAAGTTCTCATGTTCTTATTTAAAATATAGAGTTCTGAAGTAATTCTCACTTCTTCTTCCTTTCTTTTGCAGGTTATTTTTAATTTTGGTCCAAAAAAAGTGTCCATATTCACAATTTTATTGGCACAAAGATAAGTTTCTAATCATGTGTATAGGAGTGTTGAAGCAACCTTATGGCTTGATGTTTCTTGCATTATTGTGGGCTTTTGATTAGAATTAATTATTACTTTCCTCTCTCTCACTTTTTATTGGTCGAACATTTGTTCTATTTCAGGACTAAGACAGAGCCTCCGATATATTATCTGCCTAAGAAACCATTAGAGGAGGATTCTGCATTGGCTGAGCAGCAAAAAGAAAAGGTGAGTTCCTTGTGGCATGTCAGGTCGTTTTGAAAATTTAAAGAAACTGGCTTATTGTTTCCTTAGAAGATAACTCCTTTTCTGATTTCTCACAAATGATGAAACTTCATGAAGCTGCTACTAAATAAAACCACAGATTTGATTACGCACTAAATTTTTGTAGTGGGAATATTTTTATTACAAATGAACTATGATAGAATGGTTCTCTATTTGTTTGTGTTTTGAATTGATCCTGTCTATATTTATGCATATACCTATATTTTTTTTTTTTTTGATGGAACATATACCTATACTTATACACAAGTAAATGTTCTCTTGCCAAACTATGTGGCATAATCCCTATCTGATTACCATAAATGGAGATATTTGGCCACTAGAAGAAATAATCTCTATTCCCATGTAATTTTTCGAACTATTTTTCCAGTTTATGAGTTATGATTGCTTGATTAGATAGAACTACGCCTGAAGGATCCTGATTTACACAGTCCAATAGTGTGCAATGTATCTATTTAGTTTGATTCTTCTCATTCAAAACTGTATTTCAGGAATTTCTTGCCTGGAAAGCTGCACGAAGGGAGGAACTGACTGAGTACCAGAAGCAGATTGGGGAGCAGTATATTGCCAATGTTGAAAAGGAGTTGGAGAGGTGGCAAAATGCAAGGAAACCAAGGAACACGAACAATGATGTGATGAATTTACAGGAAACAATGGACAAAGAATTGGACACACACAGACTTGAGCATGGTCCCAAGAAGAGAATGATCCCTGATGGAAGCAACAACGAAGATGAGGATGATGTAGAAGACATCAACGTGGCCGAGGATTACATGATTGATGATGTGCTGGATGTTGACGATGGCAATCGGAGGGGTGATGAAATAGCTAAACCGGATGCAAGTAATACCAGTCCAAATGCAGATACTGTGGAGTAGTCGTGAATAAAGCCACCAATCGCTCCTTTCCTTTAAGTCGAGTATCCTAGGAATATTTTGATTTCTGTAGTTGATATACTTCTGTCCGGCAGTTTTCTATTGGTGTGTCTTTATGGTGTTTGTTTATTTTTCCTTTTTCACTTTTGCGTTAAGGTTTAGTGTAGTTGCTAACAAATGGGCGGATGGATTATTTGTTATTTGTTAGCGTATATTTTGCATTGAAATGAAGCAGACGTGGCATTTTGGCCTTGTTTATATAGAAAGCTCAATTTGGATGATACCCTCGTTTGGCTCACTCAGAGGATCTAATTTTGACCGGTGTATTTTGCCTTATATGTGTCTTGGTGAAATATTTTTAACCTTCACCTTCCCCTTTCTTTTTCTAATCTTGCCAATGTTACTTGATAATCAAGAGTCAAGACTGCTATATTTTAGGACACCCAATTGAGTTATTAATTAGTGCAGATGAATTGCGAGTCTTCATCGTCTGACACAGAAATTGTAGGCTTGCAAAAAGGAAGAAACCCCATATAGTCAGTTGTTCAAATTTCAAAAATTGTAATGACCTTGATGCTGAAATAAACCAACATAACGTCAAATTTTCTCAAGCATACACAAATAAATAAACGAACCTTTTATAGGCTAAACTTCTTACCAAGTAATTCTGAGACGGCGGGCAAAATGAGTGAAAATTAATCGACAGATTCAGACATTTTACAGGGTACATTACATATATAGCACAACAACAAATCATTTTAAGTTTTGGGTAGCTAGCTATCCCCAGCCATCCATGAAACGGAAACGGGAACGGGGATGGACACTGCTCTTGCACCGGGCCAGCATATATTAATAGAATCAACGGAGTGGTTGTTCACAAAATTGATAACATTCTGTCTGCTGCTGTATTCCAATTGGGAACAGAATGCATGGAAAAATTCGGAAGGGAATACGCATCACTTCTTCAAAGGCAGAAACAAAAAAAGAATGAACCAACTTAATATTCCAAACTTCTGCCACACCCCATCCGTGAATCTACAGCTAACTTCGGCTCTCCGATGAATTCTCCATCTTTTGGACTTTGGATTTAGTAACTATGAGTACAAGCATCATCGACTCCTCGTGCTGTCATCACTCATGAAAACCAAGACGGCTTTCCTTTTGCAACCAATGGTACAGAAATATCAACAGATTCCTCATGCAAATATGATATCAAAAATGAATTGAACTGCCAACAAAAGTATACTTGTCAGAGCATGATTTAGCGTGATAAGTGTTAAATAAGATGACAACTACATGAGTTAAACAATTATAGAAATGATAACTGCAGAAATTAAACGATTATCGCACTATAAGTTGGCTTAACACAGTTTCTCACACTTTCAGGCTCGCCTAGATAAACCAGCACCAAAATACCAAACGAAAGAATAAGATGACGGTTTCAATTTTAATATTTGGTTATCTATTTTCAATTTTGATTGCACATCAATTAGCCCTTCCAAAACAGGTCGCAACACAAATTCTTTATACTAGAAAAAAGAATAAAAGGACTCAGTTTAGCATATAAAGCTGAAAAAAAATGGTCTAACCCTCGCGTATTATAAAAATTCATACCTTCCTCCTTTGGGATGTTAGGCTGATCAATCAAGAGCTGCTGGAGCGCACCCAAATCGCTTGAACTGGAAGTTGATAATCCAAGATAAGTATGCAATCTTTATGACAAAAGAAACATGAAGTATATAAACCACAGAATATTAAAAAGAGAGGGAGAGTCCATAATTTTATCCCTAAATAGCCTTGTACAAAAAAATCTTATCATGAATAGCCCTTAAAAGGGCAATACAATTTCCGAGCCAAGGCTAGAGCCACCAATCTCTCAGAAATGAAAACATTTCTAAATATAACCAGACTACAAGGAAATATCTACACATTACACCTAAGTTCCAAAATGTGAATAATTTATAGCCTTTTTATTCCAGTTTTAGAACTTATCGTTGATTGAAAGTGAAAATAAAATTCATGCTACTAGTACCCAAAAATAATGGAAGCACATGGGCGAAAGAGAAATTATAAAGAAAATCAAAGGTAGGGTGTGAGGGGAACCTCGACATAGATAACTGTTATTCAATGTTCATTTTCCTTCGGGGTATGTTAGGATGAGGAAATTCAAAGTACTATGAGATTTAGGCTTATTAGTAATAAATTCACCACAAGCAATTTATAGTGGGATTTGTAAGGAGCTACTTGAGCAACTAGCAAGGGGGTACATGCACCACATGAGCATAACAAAACCGCTAAACTAGGGATTTCCAAAGTAACACCTATCAACACTTACAAATCCCTCTAAATGCATTGCACCTTGTCATTTTAAATTCCTCCTTCTACTGTTAACTTCCTCATTTTTAACTAATTTAGCCTAAATTCCTCGGATTTGAAGTTCCTCATCCAAACATACCAAGGTGTTTGAAGACCATCTTCCAAATTAACACAAAATCCACTCAAAATGAAAGGATCAAGTTCCTAAACAAATTAGGAAAGTAAACATAGCAGTTCTGGTTACAAGATAAGAATGTCACACACCTGGGTTTCAAGGTAAGTTCTGAGAGTGCTGAAACCAATGATGATTTCAAAAGGTACCTGATAACAAAGGGAAGAAATAGAAATTATTGATGAACTAGCTAAAGATGACATTGGCTCGTATATAACCAGAAAACAAGGTCAAGTACATTAGTTTTTGTGTGTGTGTGGGAAGGAGAAAAACCAGAATGTCTGCAGCAATTGAAATTTAACTATATGATATTACCAATGCCATAAGTGACAAAAATCATAAGAACGAAATCTGGCAACACCTTATTTGGCATCTCGGAGCTAACACAGAACCATTAATCTTTTAAGTCATATAAAAGTTACATACTCAGAGCAATGCATGTCCTGAAGAAGCATAAGCCCATCTAAGCAATCTGAAAGACTGGGGTTTACACCAACACGTTGCTGCAGTTGTTTTACACTCAGCTGATTAGAACTGCCACCTTTCACCATCTGCCTACCATCACGATGAATCTTCCCAAGAGACAATACAATTCCATGAAACTCTTCCCTGAAATTAAGAACATAAATTTAACATTTCTTATCTAAATGAGAGGCTTTAACACAGTGAAGACGACAGTGAAAATCAAAATACAATGAATAAAAACGACAACTAACATTACTTAAATGAAAATAACTTCTATTCTATGCACTCAATTTGGAACTGGAGTGGATGCAATTTTCGCTGGCTCAGAATTAGTTACTATTAATAAATTCGAATTACAATAAACAAAGGAACCTTACATGGTTTTTTTCATGGAGAGCAAGATGTTTTGCAACGACTCCATCTGCTTCGCCAGTACTGCCTCTTCAATACCACCGACGTCATTCAAACGACCGTAATTCTTGGAATTTTGAAGCACCTAACACACACAAACAATCCCAAAGTTTAAATTAACAACGAAAGTTTATTTTTCTTCATAAAAAATTTCATTTTTCATTTTTGCTGCAGGAGTAAATGGAATTGGATTATAAGAAGGGGAGTGAAAGACCTGCAACCTCTGGATGATAGAAGAGGCGTTCCTAAACTGTGAAATCAAGCGAGATTGAAGCTCAGCCCAGCGGTCCATGTCGTCCCTCACCTTCCTGAACCTCTGCTGGTACTTCTTCACCATCGCCTCCATCGCAAGCCACACCACACAGGATCAAAGACAGACTCAAACAGTCGAATCCACACTAAGGCTAACAACCCAACACTAACACTGTGGCTGTGGCTGTAGCTGTATGAATAAGCAAGAACAAAGAAAAAAATTCAACAGCCCCTACAAATAAGTGTGGCAGTGCACCATCGCCCGGCGCCGTCAATTTCAAAAGATGAGCGTTTGACAGCAGAGCAATAGAAGGAACTCTTTTTAGAATGAAACCGACTTCTGTCGCATGAGGGTATTTGAGTAATTGCAATTTTACTAAAATTTCATATCTCACCAAGTCACCATATCGATATGGCTCTCAATTTTACTAAAATTTCATATCTCACCGAGTCACCATATCGATATGGCTATAGTTGGTCCATTCCATTACGACGCAAGGAAGGAAAAGGGTAGGGTTGGACGCAGATCGAGTTGAGTCGGATTTTATGTAAATTATAAATTAACTTAAGGTCTTTGGATTTCTATGAATCTAAAACTATACTAAACCACATCAAGGTGAAATTATTGGTTTTTTAAATCATTTGAATCGATTCGGATCGGTTCAATTTCGAGTTTTAACTTCTATATAAAGGTAGAAACAATTTTAATGATAACAAAAATAAAATATTGTTTTATTTCTCTGAATATAGATACGTAACTGAAATTAGTGTCAGGAATGGTATACAAGAACCTAGAGGGGGTGAATATGTTTCTTTGCTAAATTCAGATTAACCAAAAGAAATTTCCAACACAAATACCAAGAATCAAAACTCAAACTTCAAACAGTAACCAAAACTAATCAAGCAGGACAACACAGTTCAATTATAAATTTATCAACCAAGAATACTACTTCACACTCAATAATCAGCAAGACTACAATCCAATCAATCAAAACCAGAATCAGCAGACATTAAGCTAAGAGCATAATCAAGAATGTAACACAGAGATTTTAACGCGGTAAACCCACCATTGGGAAACCTCCACAGGCACTTTGCCTTGGGAAACCTCCACAGGCACTTTGCCAGTCAGAAAAACAATCCACTAAGAATAAGCATTACAATGTTTGATAGACACGGACTCAACTTACAGACCCAATTTGTGAAGGCAGTCGTTGTCTTCAACCCAGAGAAATCAACCCTCCTTAGTAGCAATGATTTTCCACGCTCAACACCTCCTGGCGGCACAGCTTTCCCGCATGCGTCAATCACCACAGACAGTGGCGGACCGAAGAAGGGGCAAGGAGGGTCACTTGACCCTTCGGTTGCCGGAAAATTGTTTATTGAACAAGTAGGTTGACCCTGCTCCTATCTAGTTTTCCCTTTTATTGCTTGATGTGCTCAAAGCTTAGATCACCTAAACTGAACGATCCTTAAGTCCTTTTCGTTATTTTTTTTTTAAATCGATAAAAAGAAGAGAAGATTAAGCATAAGCACCACCGTTGAGTTCGCTATGTTTGATATGAGCCATGAAATCGTAACAATGTGCTCCCAGAATCCCCGTTCTGTCAATTATGTTGCACAAAAAGTTAACAACGTTACTAACGACGATTAGAGTGCTTACGTGGCAGTAAGAGATTTGATGTTTTATTCATTTTGTAGCAAAATATTAAAAAAAAAACAACAACAAATGAAGAAGAAGATGATGATGAACAATCTGGGTTTCTCAACCCATTCCCAAACCTCCGAATCCTAACCCTCCAAGCCTACCCCCACCCACCCCAATCACCCACCAACCTCTTCAACTACCACCACCACCCATGCCAATCGCCCTCTCAATCACTCTTAAAGAATGGGGTGGAGGGGTTGGAAAGACAGAGTGGCGCGAGTAATGCTTTGGGTTTATTTTTTTTTTAATAAATAATTTTTATAAATTTAAATTAATTTTTTATTATTTAAATCAAGTGTCTCATTTTATCCACGTCAGTATTTAATAAAAATTTAACGGATTAGTTAACGGATGGACCATATTGTCACATTTTGAAGAGTTTATGGTGATAATTGCAACATTTGAAAGTTTATATATAAATATGTTATAAAGTGTAAACCATAAGATAATAAAGTGTAATTTACCTAATAAAATATATTAAATTCAAAAAGAATAAGGGTAAATTTGGAAGTTCGGTTCATAAAAAATAAGAAAATATTAAAATTAAAAAAATAGAGTACATCAAGTAATTTGTAGAGTGTGAAAATCAACTCTTTTTTGTTTCAATTTTTGTTTTCTCCCCCTGACTTTGCCGCCTCCCACACTTTAAGTTTCCTTAATTTTTTATCTCACACAACTTGGCTGCACCTTTTTTCCTCATGCTTGCCAAATGACATCACTTAACCTAAGACAAATGGGCTGGACTTCTCTTATTAATTAAAACTACAGCCCATCATCACTTAGGACTAATAAAAACCAAAAGGTCCATGTAAACTTTTCAAACTATTCTACTATAGGAAATGCCAATTACAAATATGCATTTAAAGTACCTGAAGATATTATGCAGCATATGCTAGAAGACTGAAGAACGAAAAAGAGGACAATTTGGGATTTGGAACTTAGGTTTTCAGAAATGAAGAAGATAGAGAGTTTATGAGAGGTTTGAGTTTGAGGATGATGGAGAAACCGAGAGCTCGAGACAACGCCTTTTCACCAAGGAATATTTTAGTTAAATTTCAACGCGTTCTTAGCTTTTTTCTGGTTAGCCCTTCCAATCACTAAGAAAAAATCAATACCAATCAAATCAAAACCCTATTTAAGTAAAGCTTCGTGTGTTATTTTTCGGCCCCAAGGGAGCCTAGAGTCTATGAAGTAAGAAGTAAGAATAAGAACGTGGGCGTTGAGATCTTTTAGGTTTACTTATGAAATAGCGAGTTTTACTATTTGAGATAAATGGATATAAAATTAAATATATCCTCATCACTTATAAAATAGAATTATTTATTTGATTATATCTCATCAAATAATTAAATATACATATTATCAAAAAAAATTAAAATTAATAACCATAATAAAATAAATAAATATATATATTTATTCATATATTCGGTCGAGTCGGATTTCCACGAATTTTACCTTTGCAAACCACAACCAAACCTAATAATTCGGATCGATTCGATCCTTTAACTTGATTGACCAAAAACAATTATGATCGGATCAAGTTGGTTCTCGAGTTGGCTCGGATTTTCGAATTCACTTGCCCACTCCTGTAAAAGGATAACACATTTCCTAGCTATATACTTATATATATATATGGAGTGTCAACATTTATTTTTAAATTGTCATTTAGTACTATGCTCTAGTGGTATTCTTCTTCATTCGTTATGTATTGGGAGGTCTTGAGTTCGAATCTTATAAAAGGCATAGAGATATTGAATTCGACTCTTGTAAAGGGCGGGGTCGATACCCAACATGTATATGTAATTCCCTTTCCAATATCATTGAATCAAAAAAATAAAATTATTTCCTAAATTAAGTTATAATAGTTTGTAGTTCTTAAACTCTCTATGTGACGACCCCTACCTAAAAGTTATTTATTTCCATAATTTGTAAGTAAAATGACAGTTTACCCTTGAAAGTTTAATGGGTTCAAGGTCACTTTTTGTTTCAAATAACCTTTGAAAGTTTTTCTTGTACCATTGAGTTGGTCTTGTTCTCAAAGTTTGTGGATATGTAGCACGCAAAAATTGGAGTTCAAATGAGAGAGTTATGGTTCAAAAACAAAAAGGGTACTTTCGTAATTATGAAAACAATGACATTTAAACCCTATGGATGACTCTCTCTCCTCCCAATTGGCGACCAACTCGACTACCTCAAATTCGGAAGGCCATATCTCCGCTGTCTGGCCACCAGTCGCCTCCATTCTTGAACCAAAACGTTAATCTCTTCAAGCTCTACCTTTCATACAAAAGACCCAGTTTAATAAACCCCTAATTTGATCGAATTTTGGCTCGAAATGGCCTACCAAAACACCACCGTGAAGTCGAGTTTTCAAATTGCAATTTCAGCCACTTTCGGTGCCTGTTTGCCGTGATTCTTCTTGCAAAAGGTTCTCTCTCAATCCTCTTCAAAGTCCATTTGAGACCTAACATCAATGGTCGTCTTGGGTGGTGGTGCCATTTTGAGAAAGCTTAGGATTTCTGACGTAATTTTGTAAATTTCGGCCTCTTCCAGCCAAAATTAGACCTCGACCTAGTTGAAAAGTTTGTTGTATTAGTTGTGCTTATTCTTTGGCATAGGAGTTGACCCACAATTTGGAGTTTTCCAGTCGCCAGAATGTTGCACATGCCACTAGCCACGGTTGGTGGTACGTGGCGGCATGTGGACCACCTAATGACAGTCTTAAATATTTTTGAATTGTCCTTAGGTTTGTTGGATAGGTTGGTGTTGTCGGATCGATGTAATTTTGTCGTTAGCTTGACAATCGAAGGATCGTCAAATCTAGTATGTTCGACCGAGGATGATCAGACCATTGGATCAGCACCATATTTTAATATGTTATTTCTCATGCCTCTAGGATTGTGCAAAAGTTGATGGATCTAGAATCGGAGGTCCGGATTTCTGAATTTGCGATTCTAGGTTGGGTATGTTGATCGATGTCCAATTGTATAGTCAAGCCAATTTGACCGTTGGTGAGTTATGAATGTTAAGTAACAATCGAGGGTGTGTGAGAGCCTACGGGAGTTAGGGTTCAAGGTCTAGTGCTCTTGTGAAAAGTTTGAATCTTAATCTAGTTTCTCAGAATCATTAGGTATTACAACTCTAGGGACTTCGGATGACAGACCCGCTCATGGTTGAGCTAGCTCTGGATTATTTGTGAGTGGACATTTTTTTTTCTAAACTAATATGCATGCATACTTATTTTTAAAGATACTTATTTATGGATTTTCATAAATAATGTTTTGTTATAACACTTAGACTTGTGTTTTATTATTATTCTAGATTGAGTGTTGTTAGTTTGGGATTTGGTTATTTGGCTTTAGTCGTAATTGTTGTTTTGGCTTTGATCTAGAGTTGGATTGGTTGGTTCCATGCCATGGTTTGGTATTGGCTTTCCTTATCGACTATTTGGATTTCACACGACTACCTTCCATTATATGTACCATTTCTTGTTACTTTTATTTTTCAGCCACAGTCTCGAGTATTTCATTCACATGTGTTGGAGGGATTATTTCTCCGACGTCATGATTTAGAGAAATTTCCTATCATGCGTGCTTGTCGAAGTTGTCTATGTGGATAGTACGGGTTTTTCAGCCGCATGTCTTTGAGGTATTTTTGGATGTACGTGTCTGGGGCGAAGGTCCCCGGGTTGGACCTCTCATTTTCCCTAGACACTAGCTTTGAGGTATTGTCGGCGGTGATTATTCAGCATGTCCCCGTGTTGGACTGCTCTTCGCAGTACATTAGGGGTGTATGGAGGTATATTTGTCATATGTAGTGTGTGATAAATTCCATCTTATTGACCTTCTTCATGGAGGGGTTTTCTGGGGAATTGATGTGGACCACATGGTTTGTTTCTCTTGATGGTAGTGTGAGTCCCACTACTTTTAAAAGTTAATTTTCTCTGGTAAGTTAAGATTTATATACCTACATATATGTATATTGATACTTACATTGTTATGGAAGAGAATGGGTTAATCTTGTTTTCAACTATACTATTGTCGAAGGGTTCATGCATGGGTTTAACATGAGGGGTTAATACTTCCTTATAAATATATTTTAATTTGTTTTTTTTGTCCATTCACACTTTTCTATTTTGTGGCCCTCCAAGCTGTATGGTGACGAGATTTAGAAGACTACGTTGAGGCATTCCTTCGGTTGTGTACTTGTACTCCTTGTAGGATTGCTTTTGAGTTTTATGTAAACTTTTGAATTTTACTTCTTTGAACCTATCATGCTCTGATATGCCCTTGCACGGGTTGGTTTTGGGTTGAGACCCTTGTAACCTGTGAAGGTTTGGTTATGATCTTGTTGTAATCTTGTTGAAGTTTGGGGTGCCATTGTTTTGTTAGCAATGTGAATTATTGATTTTGATCCGTTTTATAAGGAGACTCTACCGAATTTTTGGTAATGGCGGTCTCTCTGGTATTGCCGTCGACACGAAGCATAGTGCTGACATCGAAGTAGAACTGGTGAACGAAGTCCGGCTGTTTCTGAAGCACTTGGTAGTACTGCCCCACAAAAGTAGTACTTGAATCATGAACGGAAACAACCAAATATAAAGATAAGGAAATAAGAAAGACCAAAAAGTTGTAAATACCCTTATACCCTTTTGTTATATTGTAAAATTGACAAAATTTTAAAAATAAATAAATTTAGCACTTTTGATAGAATTTAAAAAATAAATTTTCTTGTTATTAAACTACTAAAACAAACCCTAATTATGACTAAAAGTAAATATTGAGACCATCGTTAGTAAAAACATCTCTACCCATTAATGAAAAAAAAATCACAAATTATAAAGATAAATTTGTTATTTTATAAGGGAGTTGATGTTACATCCCGTCCCACAAATTCGAAATCCAAAAATTTATTTTGACCAAATTGCCCCTTGAGACGCGTCGAGCCTTGGAAATTCTTTTAGTGAATTAGATTTGGGCTGTTTTAGAACTTCAGCTTAAGCCCATAAATTTAAATCACCTTGAGTCCAAAATATTAGCTACCAAGCCCATTTGAAAGCCCAAAACTCACTTTAACTACCCCAAGCCCACACCCACATACCTTCTCTCCTTGATATCTCACTTCCTCCCTCTCGACACCATCTTTCTCCATCTTTCTCTCTAAGAAAGAGATCAAGTAAGAGACAACACCAATGCGCCACCCAGGGTCGGCCATCAAGGAGGGCAAAGGGGGCCTAAGCTTTGGGCCCAAAACAATATAGGACCCAAAAATATTAATAATATATATAATAAAAAAAACTAAAGAAAGCAGGCGGAGAAAACTAAAAGCCTATTGATACAATTGATGGCTTTAACTTTCACGCCATCACTCTTGGAAAAAAAAAACTTTCATGCCATCATGCGCACCCATCAATCCATCATAGTCGAAGATGGTTTTAGTGTTTTGGGCAATGGCTTGTATCATGTCAATTGAATCCCCTCTGGTCTATCATGTCGATTTCCCCCCGTGATGGTTTCAGTGTTTCACCCAAAAAAAATCAAGAATCAAGAAGTTGCAGACAAGAATTTCAAGAATTCCAACTCAGGTTAGTATTAATCAATTGGACCTAGAGACCCATTGAAATTCTGATTGTTGCTAAATTATGTTGGGTGAAACAATTGGAAGTTGAATCAATTGGAAAAGTTATGTTGATGTAAAACAATTGGACGGTCTTGTTTTATTTTTTGAAAATTACAGAGAAAATGTGTAAGGACCCTTCCCGAATTTCTCCTTGAAACCTGGAAAGAACCTTTATCCCGTCTGACAACTCTTGTACCTCAAAATTTTATACCAAGAATACTCTTTATCTTTAAATAATTTTTTAGTAACCTTGCAAGGTTCCCGACAGAACCTCTATACTTACTGACCACTCCTACCTATCAAACGTAGGATAGCATACAAGTCAAAGCCAAGACCTCGTAATAGTTGTGGTCCAAATAGGAATACCCTCTGACACAAAATGTCAGTAGGTCAGACACTGCTGACACCTCTACTGGAATACCATAAGACAACCGACTAGTCAGATACTTGTGAACCAACAATAATTCGTCACTATGGGTCACCGCCCACACCAACCCACAAACCCGGATGACGAAGTATTTTCATAGGTTGATTAATCACATGACAATCGTCGTCAAACCATATTAGAGCCGAAAATATCCTCGGCTATCATATCATATAAATCGGCATATCCCTCGACTGACATATCCCTAGCCACCAGGGCATCCCTTGGGGTGTGCTAGTCCTGTATCACAACTCTTTGTACTATGCATAGACAGCTTCGCGACCCGGCGGAGCCAAAACTACTCGATGCCAGAGTCGGAGCACTCAACGAACCAACGGAGTAAAACTCTCGACGCTAGTCGAAGAAGCAGTAACCAATTATATTGAAGGTTCACCGAGTTCTCCGTCTCAGCGGATCCTAACCCCGGCTCCTAGGCCCCCTCAAAACATTATTGGATCCAAAATCAAGTATTTTATAATCACAAATATGGTTTCAACTCAAAATCATGGACTCTAATAATTACCACGTCAAAACAATATCAAAACCGAATCCAACAACCATGCCATTTCTCATAACACACTTTCACTGAAATATTGGAAAAACAAATGTCCCGTAATCATTTATAAATTCCCTGAAATCATTGCAACCATACACAAAAGTATTTAAATCAAAGATATTGATGCATGCATTACAATTTATAAACCAAAAGTCCACTCACAAACATCATCCAACCCAAAATTTATGGACGCTCTAGCCCAAGGAACACATGCACAATAATGACCCAACTACCTTGACTTTCCGAGCTCAAAACCCGCTCCACGGTCAACCATTACCGTTGGGATTGTCCAATCGGGCCCTAAACGAACTCCTATGGCCTCGAAACCAACAAAATCTGATCTGGAACGTCCCAAAACCTTGGTCACGCGTCGCCGTGACATCGGGAACAGTCCCACGCGCCGTCGGAAGGTCAGAACACGCGCCCACGCGCTGCCACGCGCCGTCACACGCCGCCACGCGCTGCTACAGTGACTCACTCCCCTGGACCGGTCTAACCCGACCCAACTCGACCTGACCCGGTCTAACTCAACCCGATCGGTTCACTCAACCCGACCTATTCACTCGACCCGATTGGTTCACTAAACACGATCGGTTCACTCAATACGACCCGGTCCAACCCGACCCAACTAATCGCCGGTAACCTACCGGAGAAGACGACCGGACCGCCGCCTCCGCCGTCGTCTGGTTCGTCGGAAATTGCCATTTCCGGTCCATTTTTAAGGTTTTCTAACTTCTTCATTTCTTGACCGTTTTTCACAATCCACACATGTAAATTCATCTACTTTTCAACATGAATCCAAATATGAGGTCAAAGTTTCGAGATCGTACTTGGTCTGGCCGGAAAACGGCCGAGAAGATTCGGTCCACCTCCCTCCTCCGTTTGTCGCCTGCGGAAGTGCTCCCGCTCCGATAAATACCCGTAAATGCCCGTGGGGCTCTGGGGAAGATCCTCCCGACCTTGGTTTCGGTCGAATAGGACCGAAATCGGTCCGATAAAAAGGGTTGTTCGGTGTTAGCACGGGGAGAATTTCGGGTAGGAGAGAGAGACTGAATGGACCAATCTCTCGAGGAGAGAGAAAAATATCTGATATATAGTTCCAACTTTTCCAAAATTACCAAACTGCCCCTGAAGCTTCTAGACCCGTAACGAACTCACCGGGTCTCCATTTTTTGCGTGCCGCCTGTCTACGAACTCGTGAGTTCGAGACCTACACAACGACCCAAGAAAAATTCCCAAAAGTACTGCCAGTCAAAAAGTGACTCCCGAACCCGTCCAAAAGCGAGGGTAAAATCGTCGAATTCTCAAAATAATTTAATTTCTGGTCCGGGTCGTTACAAAATGGGTTTACTTCTGTCATGAATAAACAAATTTCCTTAGATATAGGAAGTGAGCCTGTATTCCCTAAAAAATTGAGAACTTGTAGGAAAAGGCATTTTGATGAGATTCCTAATACTGATAGGGAAGAGCAATTAGCTTAAGAGTCTTTTAGAATTGACTATTTTCTTGCTGTAGTGGATATTGCTCTTAATGAATTGAGGGATATGTCTGAACAAATGCATAATTTTGAATCCATTTTTGGATTCTTATTTCATGCTAAAATGTTAATTTTATTGGATGATAGTGAATTGAAAAGTTTCAGTGTGAAACTTGAAAAGTTTTAAAACACGGCAGTGTTTCAGATGTTGAAGCAATGGACGTATATTTAGAATTACAGATATTGCAAGTAATTCTACCAAAAGAAGCATATGAAACTGATAAACCATGGATAAAAATAAAATAATCAGTTTATAAAAATTTAACTTTTTAATGATTATGTGTGTGAATTGGATGCAAATTTTATATTCTTACCCTAGGCCTTCAAATGTTTGGACCAGCCCTGGAGCCACCACCACCCGAGAACCCACACTACCATCGAACGTAGGTATCAACCACCATCAACAACCAAATTCTCACGAGCTGAGAATTGATACCAGAGATAGCAGAACCATCCTCTTTCTCTCTCTCTCTCACTTCGTCTTCCTCCTCTGCCACCGTCGAAGAGCAACGAAACCCACAACCTCAAAGCTCCGAACCAGAGCCTCAGCCACTAGCCATCGTGATTGTCTCTTCCTTGCGACTCCATTGGACTAGGCAGTGAGCCATGAGGACCACCGTGGCCCAAGCTACGAAGCAAAACCCGACAAGGGTTCGAGAGTTATCCTTGGAGTTTTAGCTCAAACGAGGTAAATTCAATCCCTAAAAGTTTAACCGTGAGGATATTCGCCTTGAAAGCTTCTATTAGGACCGATTGCATGTCGATTTCGAAGCAGGTTTGACGGCGATCGGCATCGTTGTCGAAAGTCGTAGAGCCACCGCACCACCCACGAAATCCGACGAACTAACCCTCAACTCCAGCACCTTCTTGATCGCCTTGATGAGACGAAGTCAATCATGGTGATCTCGTACTTCACCGACTGTTGTGGACGGAGCTTCGACAGGAGGAGCTACGACGGAGTCGAAGCTTTCCCGCCACCCAAGGTAATCGTTGAACTTGCTTTTGATACCGTTAGAATCGTCTCGTTTAGAGCTTATCCTTGAGCTAATTGCATGCTGTTTTTTTGTGAGGAATGATGACGTCGAACTCGTCAGAGAAACAGAGTCGTGAAGACTCTTTGAATTTCACGACTGCTTCTCGGACAAACCAAGTAGCTTCTCGACACCAAACCTTCACCATCAAGTTTGTCTCGTTGAGAGCTTCAATATAACCAACTTGCATGTAGGAATCGGAAGGAGATCAACGACGAAACGAGCCTCGTCGAAAATTGGATTCTTCGTACTACCGAGGCTTCCCTGCAGTTTTCCAGCCAAGGTAGGTACTTTCTGACCCGAAAACCTTGATTTCTAGAATCCTCATCTCGAGTATTTGATGTTTGGTGTATTATATGTTGGTTTTGGTTGAGTTAGGAGAAAATTGAGCTCACCGGAAAACATGGATTTTTCGGCGAGATTCCCAGCAATCACGCGTGGCGGCACGTGAGCCCCATTTTTTGGGTGTTTCGAGCTATTTGTTACGTTACTCAACCATTAGGGTTCGTTTAATTCTGTTTTGAGCCTTTCTTTTGGGGATTTCGTTAGTTTGCATCGTGTACGTGTTGTAAGCTTTGTTTTTGGTCTCGCTTAGGGACGTGGAACATTTGAGCTTACTTTGGCTTGCTTATGTCGGGTGATTTAATCCTCGACCAATAGGGAGTGGACCTCTTTCTCAAATCTCAATTTTATCATTATCTTTTACATGCACTTTTTCTATGCCATTATTTGAGACCACGAATGCATAATGTGTTGAGTTGTTGAAAATAGAAATGATAAGTTATGATGTTAGTTATACTTTATTCCCGAGTATGATTACTTGAATATGGTGGTTGGATATCACTATAAAAGTAACTAAGATCATGATTGTTATGGTTAAAAGTGTAGATAGAATGTTGGTTAGTAACATTACTAGTCTCGAGCTTGTCTTGTTGGAATATGACTGGTGAACTCCACTATAAGATCAATTATGCATTGGTTAGCTTCACACATGATGTGTGAGTGCATATGAATGTGTTTTTAAATGTTTTTTCCCATCCATTGATTATAATTGTGAAAAGTGGTTAAATGTCCTTTAGACGGTTATTTCAAGATACAACTTTTGAGTCGAGATTGTAGTTGTTTGCCTACTTAGAGTCGCCTATATCAGTACCCGTATGTTGGCCATAGACCAGTCCTCCACGTGATCGTTCACCCCACGCTTTGTTCTATACTAGTTAAATAGTGCTAGCTTGTCCCAGAGCTCCTAGGGGACATGTGGTGATAGTGCTTAACACCCAGCCTTCACGTGGTCGTGGTACAAGCGAATGATACACAGTCCTGTCATGTGCGCATGACTCATGCGACTATAGAGATTGTGGGATTCTTGTTCTAGATGTATAGAGTTATTGAGTTTGAGTTTATTTACCTTACACGGTCTTACTCAAGAGTTAGTGGATTATACGTTCAATATTTTATGCTTCGAGATGATCTCTTAGCTGCTTATTGTTTTATTAATTCTCGTAAAACATGCATGTTTGTGATTTATACATCGATAGTAACTTTTGAGCTTCTTTTCCAAACTGAGGGGTTAAAACATGTTTTCAACTTACTATTTTACACTGAAATAACTTGTGAGGTCCACTAACCCTTTTGTTTTTGTACCTCTTAGGTCTTGGTAGTACTTCACGCTTATCGAGGAGGATTTCTCAATTTATGCTGTGACATTCACACCGCCCGCTCAAGCGGGTCGTGTTCAGAAATCGGGATCAAAAGTCATGTATTGTGCACTGTATTTCCGTTGTCACGGTGAACTGTTAATTGATTTTTACTAATTATTGTTCACACGATCTCCTAAAACGCACCGTTTCAACTCTTGGTTTTCGTCATCTGGACGTCACCCTTCGGATGTCGGCCAGCATACCTCAATTTCGGTGTCCACGTGGACTTTCCGGGTCGGGGTGTGTCAGTTGATTTCCTCACTCAATATTTACTTTCTGGACTCCAATTTCTTTTTTAATATTTTTTCAAAACGGAGTTTAGAAAGTAAAATATGGAGTGTGAAAATCAATTTTCTTTTATAATTTTTTTAATTTTTAGAGGGGGTATTCAATTAGAATTATTGAGAATTTTGAAGAACTGTTTTTAAGTGATGAATTTCATTACAAAAAATAATAAACGTCAATAAATGTATTTAACCGATACATGAATGTTTTTAACCGTTACAAAAACACTTATAAACATGAATTTGCTGTATCTAGACCAGACTAATTATTCTGTTTAGAGATTGTTTGTGAATTGTGAGCACCAGTAGCACCACAAACATCATCCATCATCTTTTATTCATATATGAACTCTTATGAGATATAGAGATTAGATTTAAAGAGACTGAAAAAGCTTGATGCTTACTATCGTGAGAGCAACATCATATGCTCCTATGGCCTCAACACGTGGTACAAGCTTTAGCCACGTGTCTCATGTCATAACCCTTTTTTTATTCTACTGATTCTCTTTCCTTGTTTTCTCTATTCACTTTTCTCATTAGGTTTTAAGGATATTTTTTTAGTGATGGATTCATGAAATCTTATAAAATTGTATTGGGCTTATATGAATTTAGAGAAAATTCTATTTAAAATTTGTTATGCATTTATATGGACATGTAATATAAATTTGATTGGATTTTCTGAATTTATCTAGAATTATTGGTCTAATTTTTTTTTAACTTTTTAATTTATTATAATAAAGAAAATATGAAGTTTCATTCCATCACCATCCCTTCAAACTTGATATTGACTCTCAATATTCCTCTTCCAACTTTCACAACAATACCATATAACCACATTTATCGACGAAATGCACTATTTTTCTTTCATCTTCTGCCTTTCTATCCTGCATAAAACTTGTTCCAAAAGAGTAGAAGGACAAGAGAGTGATACATAACATCATATTATCAATTAATTTGATTATTGTAGCTAAATAACTTGATCGAAACAACAACAAAATTGGCTCAAAGTTTTGCTACAATACTTTGCTTATTCTTGAAGAAGTTGTGATAATCAACTGCCTTCTTGATATCAGCCAATCTCTCAAAGTTTCCCTTGGAGTACTTTTCCCCCCAAACCCTAGATTCTGAAAAAGTCCCATAATAATTTCTCCCAATGTTCAAATCCCTGTAGTTAACATAAGCAGTCCTAGGGTTTGGGTTACAAAAGGAGCCATGAACTTGTAAATCCCCTTCATCCATTGCAAATGCTTCTGCTCAACCAAATCTCCTCCCTCTCCCCATCTGCTAAACTTAAGTACTGAATATTGTACAAAACTCCACCTCTATGTGAAAATGGAATTGAACTTTCTGCAATCTCACTCATTTTTACACCATAAGGATAAAAAATCAGCGCGCCGGCCACATCCCCGTCTTGAATAATGGTCTTCCATATCGATTCCAATTGATTTTCTGAGATGGGTTTTGTCACAAAATCGGATTTGGCTTTGAAGAAAACCTTGCTACCATGGCTTCTGTCCAACAAGGCCTCCAATGGCTCCCCCGGGGATGATCCATTGATGTACAAAACCGATTTAATCCAACTTATTTCCTTGCCATCTTCGGGCTTGAAACCCAACTCAGGGAAGCTCGAGTTCATCAGTAGGACTAGTTCATCAATGGTTCAGGGAAGCTCGAGCGATGTTTGTTTTCTTGGAGAAGACGGCTTCTGTCGTGCTCGAGTTCTAAAAAATTCTTGGGGGTGGAAATAGGACTTTCTTTGACCAAAGGTATTTATACATCTTATCATAATATCCACCCTAATTTCTAACACAATCAAATACTTCAAAATTCTTACCATTTTGAATACACCTATATTTATTTTGACATTTTAAATATCCTAATTGAATACACCTACATTTAGGTGAATATTTTGGAAGCCCTTAATACTTGAATTGAATACACCTGAATTTTTAGGATGTGTTTTAAAATTATTTTACATAAGGATTTATAAAGTTCTAAAAAATACTTTATAATTCTAATTGAATACACCCACTTAAGTCCCCTATTTTGCTTTATTACTAAAAAGACCTTTAAACAAAGACCTTTCTTTGCTGTGCTTTATTTGTATCTTTAGGATTGTTGTTTTTGATTTATTTGCATCTTTACATTTCCATTCACTCAACTTGTTGATTGACATTGCTTTTGGTTTTCATTTCGTTATTTCACTTTTTCTATATTAAATGACAATTCTATTTCGCAACCCAAATTACTAATAGCTTATTTGTTACTGATTTGCAGCTTTCCCATATTTACATAATGGAAAGCCAAGGGACGAATTCAAATTAATATCACCTCAAAAGTGTTGCACTCTTTTTCCTATGCCAAAGTTTTTTTCCATTGAATTTTTCCGGACAATTCTTTTTAACGAGACAACACGAAGACCCTCACTTAATGCTGGATAGAACAAGTTCATTGTAAAAGTCAACATTTTGAAGTCATCATTATATTAGCGGATTGTAGCTTAATTTTTTTTGGTTTTAATTTGTTCCCTATGAATAAGTTCAAGTCGCAAATTTTTCAAAGATTTTGCTATTGTTCCGGCTATTCACAATAGGGTATGCAAGAGACTATGTCTCTGTCCTTATACTTTCTTCATGATGTTTTTAAATAAAACATCTCTTCTATAAAAAAAAATACAATTGAATTTCATTTCTGGTAAAAATCTCTCTGATTTTCTCATGAAATCTTAACCAACAACAACACTTGTTGCAATCCTAATCACCCCCCACCCATTTCTTATGCCTCAATATTTCTGAGCCCATAACATTCTATTTTGATTGCCTAAGCCCATAGCTTTCAATTTTGGGTCTATACTTACAATCAACATATATCCGGCCCAAAATAATCACTTGCTTATCATGCCTAGTTTAACAATTCAATTTTCGGACCTTAATACTACGATCCAATTATATTTCTCTTATTATGTTATGTTGGAGATCTTAAATTCAGTTGTCGTAAATGGAGATGTAGATACTCAATATGTATAATGTAATTTTTACCCTCCCCATATCATATATATCAAAATAATCCACTTTCTATGTATTATTGATTTTAAAAAAATAAATAAATACTTTATGGAACTAAATATCAAAAAATTTTCACTACATAAGTCGATAAAAATATTACTAAACCAATAGTATTATATTTTTACTTTTGTTGCATACAATTTGCAATTTGTAGCCTTCACTCATAATGTTTCAGAAAACGAATCCAATTGAGGTTGTTTGGACTTGAGTATGTTTTTATTTTTTTATTTTTTATAAAATGGTATGGGGGAGGGGATTACATTATACACATTGGATATCGACATTATCTTTTACGAGAGTCGAATCAGAAACCTCCCACGTAAAATGGGTAAAAAAAATACCATTAGACCATAACAGTGGCGTAGCCATAATTCAATTTGGGGGGGGGGGGGGGGGGGGGGGGGCGGGCCTTTTGTGGGGCGGGCCTTTCACAAAATACTTAAAAAAAATTTAACTTTTAATGTACTACAACTCATAATTAATGTATACAAGAGTATTCAAATTGTTCAAATCAACAAAATATTATCAAACTAAGTAAAGATTGAAAAAATCATATCATATTACTGATTTATTATATAATTATCTTCGACGAGTTCTCATTTTATGAAATCGATATTATTTAGTATTTGGTTTTTTTTTTTTATATTTTTTCCATAATTAAAAGATATATTTACTAATTTAAATGAACACTCAATTCAAATTTAAATATTTCTGATAAAATTATATTATATTTATTTTTATTTTATTAAAAATATATTATATCTTTATATATTATATATTGGTGTGTGGGGATCCAGGACCCCACTGGACCCCTGGCTCTACCAATGGACCATAGTATTAAGTGACGAGTAAGTTTTATTTTCGTGTACTTCCGGTCAGCCGATTACAAAGTTCAATTGATGATGAATGGATCCAGATTGTGCTAATTAGAAAAATAAAGGTTGAAGCCAGCTGACTAGTTGTAGTTGTATCCCAAAGTCTTAATCTAATTCTTGAAATCTCGAGGAAGCTTCAAGTGGACACAAATGAATGAGAGAGTCAATGTTTTGGCATTTCCATTTTTGTAGGGTTTGCTATAGCCCACTTCCTTTCCTTTTCAAGAAACCGTCATTTAATTTTTAAGGCTTATTACTCAAAATGCTCATTGAATCGGACATTGAGTCTCAATTTGTTCCTCGAACGCGAAATCGTAACAATTTGCTCTCATAACCCCCGTTCTGACAGCTCTGTTACACCAAAAGTTAACAACGTTATTAACGACGGTTTGAGTGATTACGTGGCAACATTGGATTAGATGCTTTATTCACTTTGTATCAAAATATTAAAACTAAATATTAAAAAAAATGAAGAAGAAGATGATGAACAATTTGGGTTTCTCAACCCATTCCCAAACCTCCGAATCCAAAACACAGTGCAAATAAGACTTTTCCCTCCTTTTTTTTTCCACTAAAAATTCATAATTATTATTTACCAAATAATTGAAGATTAAACATGGAGGAGGGCTTAATAAGAAATCCGATCAAATTTTCAAGGATTGAATTGCAAATTCCCACACCTGCATTCCCAGCTCATAGGCTTGTAATTCGTTATGTCATCGCCCCTGGAGTAAGCAACATTCTGGGACCCTATTCCGGAGGCATCGGAGAAGCTGTTGCCATGGTTTTCGGGTTTCCGCTGTC
Source organism: Oemleria cerasiformis (assembly GCA_037349345.1). Lineage (NCBI taxonomy): Eukaryota > Viridiplantae > Streptophyta > Magnoliopsida > Rosales > Rosaceae > Oemleria > Oemleria cerasiformis. Next base: position 11,202,288 of record JAZGTL010000031.1, read on the forward strand.
TCTGAGCCTGCGGAGCAACCGGGACCTGAACCGCCACACACTGCCCACAACCACCGCACCGCCTATCGCACCTCGGCAACCTTGACCCTATTTGACGAGCATTGACCACCAAACCTGCTTCACTTTCCCCAATCAAATGCCCTATCGGAACTCTAACCGGAGCTGCCTCGGTGAGCTCACCAGAAATTGGCCTTGCACCTGAACAGACAAAATAATCAAAATATAAGACGAACCCATGTTAGTTTTGGATTCGGAGGTTTGGGAATGTGTTGAGAAACCCAGATTGTTCGTCATCTTCATCTTCATTTTTTTTTTAATATTTAGTTTTAATATTTTGCTACAAAATGAATAAAACATCTAATCTCTTATTGCCACGTAAGCACTCTAACCGTCATTAGTAACGCTGTTAACTTTTGGTGCAACGGAACTGACAGAACGAGAGTTATAGGAGCACATTGTTACGATTTCGCATTCGGGGAGCAAATTGAGACTCGATGTCGGATTCGGAGAGCATTTTGAGTAATAAGCCAATTTTTAATCATCAAATTTAAGCAACTATGTCGATTAGAGATTATTAATTTTTGGTAATTTTTTTTTAAAATTTTTCTTATATAACAATTGCGATGAGGGAGATTATACATATTGAGTATCAACTTCATTTTTACAAAAATTGAACCTAATCCTTCTTATTACATAATAAAAAAGAATATTATCATACCGTAAATTTTAAAGAATTAGATAATTTTATGATTGATCAACTGCAATGAGTATCGAGATCTTCTATTTTATATTATTTTAAAAACGAATTCGAATACAAAATTGACAGATAATCACGCACAACCCCCCTACATTTGAGTGAAAATTACTTATATGTGTAATTTTAGTTACCTGTTTCTATTAATTTACAACAACCAAGTGGTGTGCAAGGAGATTGTTTTTTTTTTTTTTGGTGACGAATTTGAAAGTAGGAAAACGTGAAGAAATTGGCAAGTTGGAGAATGATCGATTGTCAAGTACGTGTTTAGAACCTTAAAAAGGCAGTAATTGAGACAGCATGTCATACTCAACTTATCCCAACATGCAAGAACTCTTCCAAATGATCACTACCCATTCATCTCAATCTCTAATCCAAATTCATCGAAAATAGAAATTGCATATTCAAACTTATACTTTATGCGATGTTGACGAAAAAACGTCTTGAAATATATGAAATTTCTATCATCTTCTTTTTATTTTATAAAAAACGAATAGATATCAACATTACGTGACGTGATAGTAAGTTGACGAAAGGTTATAGATATGATAATAAAAAGAATGCGTTAGTATATTTGACTATTAATTCATCATTAATCATATATAAGAATGTTTGTGATGCAGTTTAATTGCTGCTGCTCAGCTGCTGTGCTGAGTGTTGAAAATGAAGGTACCAAAATAATTTACCATCCAGCCATTTATTCCCTCGGTTTTCCAAGCTTCCAAGGCTTCCCAAAATTATTTAGCTTTTTAGTCTGACTTGGCTTCCTTCTATAACAAGTAACGACCAACCAAGGCCAACTTCTTATCCACAACATAATTATGTTTCTACGGAAAATAGATGAACAATAAATAAGAAGAACATGAAAGAAAATTGGGACTTGTTTCATGATTATTTCATTTTCAATTTTTTTATGCATATTGTGGGACTATAAAATCTCCGAAAATTGTGAAGTTATCACGTGACTCATAATTTCTATAATGTTCAAATTACCTTTGGTAAGGGCGTTGTCCACATATAAACATCTATACATTAATTAATACGTGTTACCAGCTAAATATATTAATTAATAGGATTTTACCCAATGATGATTAATACCTCCATGAGAGTTATAAGTCAATTAATAAATAAATACCTTTTTCTAAAAGAGTTATTTATTAATTGGAATTTTTCTCCCATCAATAATAAATAATCTTCCAGTGAATTATTTATTATTAATAAAATCCAATAATAAGTAATTACTTATTTATCGCAACTTATTTGATCTCCACTATAAATACAAGGCATTCCTTCACCTATGAGGTACAAACAAATAATAGCTTATTTTGTTCTTCAATTTTCTCGACTTAGGCATCAGAGTGTTCATGGTTGAAGTCCGAGCCCTCCTCATCTCGGGCTTCAACCTTAACCTCCTTTATCTATTTTTCCCATATCGGACTTCAACCTTGACCTCATTTGTCTATTTTCCTCATCTCGGACTCAAACCTTGACCTCATTTGTCTAATTATCCTATGTGAATCTTGTCTATTTTTCCTACGTGAATCTCAATCCGGACGATTTCTGCATCAATACAGATAATGAGAGATACATAAAATAAAATTGAGGAATATTGTTCTTCTTTTTAGTCCATTTCATTAACAAGCCGGCCGGCCAGTCAAATAAAGAAGAAAAATATATGCATACGAAAATGAGAAACAAAAAAACTTGAAGGAAGAACTAGTCAAATATTAGAGAAAAGCATATTCGTACGAAGATATATTTTTATATCACAAAATAAAATTTCTCCCGATCAAGCTCTCCAAGCTAGCTAGAACGAAGAAACGCAAAAAGAAGAGATACACTAAAATTCTAAATGATAAATAAAATTAAAAAATTATGTCAAGCTGTTTCAATTTTTAAATTTCCTTCTCATTCATTTTTTTTCTCTATATTATTTTTCCTCTAATTATCACAACTATTTTTATTTCTATTTACGTAAGACATTTTTCCTCATATTTCAAACACAATAAATAAAAATTAAAAATCTAACGATCATCAAAAGATTCAAAACCATCTTAATTAATCCCACGCACGTCTACTTTTCATATGGATTTTATTATATATATTTTTGTGGTTCTATGTGGAATGAGGATCGACAAAGGTAAATGGGATAGAGAATAGGGCATGAGAGGTCTCAAATGGAGCGTGATGCGATGTGATCTCCAAAAGAAAATGAAAGCTTTGGCCCTTTGGGGGGGTCAGTTAGATAATTAAAGTCCTTAAACTCGATCAACTTGACAAGTTGGTATTAATTAAAAAATAATAATCATTTTGGCATTGCATGTGTAATTTCCACATTATTGATTATCATATGCATGTGTACGTGAGTTTGTCACATAATGTACGTAATTATATATTTGGTCCAATGCTCTAAGACTAAGATGGCTCGGGCGGCCCTCAGTGCTTGCTCCTACTCACTCTTTCATCTACTGGTCTCTACCCCAAAACTACTTTTTAATTTATTATTTTCTGTTGTTTTTCAATTACAATAATGAGTTAATTATTAAGTATGCACACGCATGTATCTTTGCCATTTATTAAAATTCGGTCTGAAAATTCTCAAATACAAATAAGACCGGACGATATCTACAAAGATCCTATAATGGGATGATCTTCATGTTCCACTATTTCAATTTATCGAATTAGCATTATATCTATATCCAAGTACGAACCTAGAAATTCAAAATGCGGTGGACCAGGCTAAATTTTAACGTGAATTTTTTTATTATAAAATTTTGATGAAATCAGTTAATTTCATTGATCAAAAAATTACACCTAGTTAAAATACATATTTTGTGCATAGAAACAACATATAATCGTACAATATAATACAATAAAACACTTAAATTGCAACAAGTTCATATTTTAGGTAGACAATTTCATATCATACGATCTCAAAATAATTTATTATTCTCTTATTAAATGTATAACAAATTAATGAGATGTGCTACATAAACTAGCATTAAAAAAAATTTGCTTTCGGTCATCAATTTCGGGTGGGCAGGAGCACACCCCAGCCCTTAAGGGTGGCCCGTGCCTGTCTATATCATGATCGAAAATCAGTACTTCTCTAAATCATGATTTTATAAAATTATCTCCACACAAAAATCAATAAGATTGGACGCTATTTAATTAGTTATTCATATATAACTATTTAGAAAACAAACAGTTGTAACAATTAATATTCTCATGATGAACCATTCTAGTTATTTAATATATATAAATAACTCACTGATTTAATTACCAAATGGTCCTAACAATGTAGTACTTTTCTAAAGGAGGGGGCAGGCCGTAGAGGAATCTGGATCCTTCTATAATAATAAATAAAGTTGTTCCACCCAAAAATTATTGGTTTTTGATTTTGATTAGTGTATTCTGAAAATTGACCCCAAATGATATTGATAGGGCACAAAAGGATATTTCTTATTTGGTTCTTTTCTTTCTGGTCCGTATGTTAAAAAGCATATCAGCCACCTCTGTTCATCATGCACTATTATATAAATTCCCATACAAAAACAAAGAAGTTGACACATGTATTGAATTTTTTTTGGTGAATTATTTATCAAAATTTTAGCAATTGTCTCTTTCGAACATTTTTCATGATGTCGTCAATTAATTACAGATTACTCCTGTAGGAATAAAATGAAATATGATTTAAAATTGTAAATCAAAAGATTGCAAGAACAAAATGAAGATCGAAGCGTTTTTTAACACGCATGATGCTAAATTTTTAAGGGTTAATCTGGGTGGCTAAAATATAAGACAATAATTACAAGGTGCAGTGCAGTTGTCAAACTGTCATTTTTAGATGTCGAATTTTATTATGCCTAACTTGCGGGAGTTCGAAATTCGCTATGAACACTTTGTGGTCAAGAATAAGCTGCACTCCGAACGGGGGTATTTACCAAAAAAATATATAATAATACAATATAATTGCACAAATGAAAAGAAAATTCGGTGCAAGACCAATTCATGATTCATGATTTTTCTGTTTCTTTTTGAATGTGTAGAATAAACATTATAGAGCAAAGATCGCCTAGTCCAGCTGGCACTTTCACTAGGGAGAACCATTGTGGGTCGATGGAGCTGTATATATATATATTTCTATTTCTATATAATCTTGGTGGGTTCATGATCCCTTGGCACACAAAATATTACCTAATAAATAAAAACTATTTTATTTATATTATTTGAGAAAGAGATCGATGGATATGCATGTGATGTAATTTAAATTGGAATTACGTAAAATTCATCTGAGATTCCAAGGCACTTTGCTGATATGCTATTAGTCGGCCAGCCCATTTACAGACAAAAAATCAAGGCTAATAATAATATGTTAATTAGTGATGCTCCCATAGGCTTAATTACAAAATTAAGAACAAATTAATAATCTAATATGTGTAAATTATGGTGCATTATATGCGTCCTGTAGCTAATCAAACTTCATCAAATTAAAAAACCCTAGCTGATCAGCTCCTACCTTCTTGGTAGAAGTATATATATATATATATATAATTTAATTAGCCCCAACTCTTTTTTATCCTTTTCATATGTAATGAGCGGTGATCACGTACGTTGTTTCACCCCATGTATCAAAAAATGTTCGGTAAACAAAATGGTGAGAAGTACGTTGTGTATTTTATTATCATTAACGAATTTTTATTATGCGCATATAATAAATGGAAGTGTTTATTTTTTGAATAATTATTTAAATTTTTTTCGTAAAAATAAATTAATGTAATAAAATTATGAATTATTTTGTGAGTGAACATATCATTTAATCGAACGGTTCATCAACAATTTGTTGCAGTTAAAAATATTGGGCTTGCTGATGTTCTTATGGATGAAGCTCATACTTTTCTTGATGGTCTCAATCAAGTCTTGAATCTTAATATTGCTAATTTTTAAGTGGAGGGTGATTCGAAGACTCTTATTGATGCGGTTAATGGGCAAATCTCTACTCCTTGACGTCTCTTTACGGTGGTTCGACACGTCAAGGCCATTAGGAGGCGTTTCCGTTTTATCTCTTTCAAGCACGTTTATGGGGAGGCCAACTTCTTGACTGATGCTCTTGCTAAGCTTGGACATGGTTGCAGCGATAGGCTTAGTTGGCACTCTTCTCTGACCGTGGATACGCGTAATGCGTGGTTATTCGGTTTTGTTGGTGGTTGTTGTTCTCGCGGTTCTTATTTGTAATTTTCTTTTTCCGCATAAAAAAGAAATGTACTTATAAGGTAGGTATTATTAACCTAGATGTAAAAAATGTACTCAAAAGGAAGTGAATTATTGCAGTTGTAAATTGAGGAAAAATGAAAAAGAAAAGAGATGGAATGAATGAGCAATGTGGGCACGTCGTAAGAGGAGAAATGAGATGGACAGATCGCGGTAAAATAAAAGCACAAACTTTCTAAAGAAAAAAAAGAGAAGTTTGACATAACTCAGAGTCTGAGAGAGAGTGAAAGAGTGAGAGTACCCTTTTCACTTTCTCATGAAGTATGATTGTGCTTTCCTCACCTACCCACAACCTAGCTACCAAGCTTGAGCCTAGAGCCTTGAGGAGATGCAATTATGCAATCAACTTCATTTATTACTTACTCTCAAATATGCATGTATGTAGAAGTAGAAGATCAATACTTTCATCAACATAATTCACCTATGTACCATATTTGGTGAACTCTTATCTCATTCAATAATAGATCTGGATCGATAGAGAGTGCAATCCAACTTTGCTTAAATGGTTAAAAGCGTTCACTTACGTACCCGAGATACGTTTCTAATACTAAATTAAGTCACATTTCTCAACATTTTTGGTAAAATATTTTCCCATCCAACAATGGATGCAGTGGTGATTCAGCAAGTGATTCACTTGACGGACTCGCACACCCGACAGTTTAAATTTTAAGTGTCTTTAAGAAATTAAATTCGTTGGATGACGAATTCATTAAATGGATGCATCCACCCACTCATAGCCGGTATAAGTGCAAATCAATTAATATCTTCAATAGTTTATTTTTTTTAAAGAAATATCTTAAATAGTAAAAGGCATTTACTTATGCACCAAAGGCACGTAGACCAATTGGAAGTGCAATCCAATCTTGTTTAAATGGTAAAAGTGCGTTTACTTATACACCGGAGACAGGTCACACCAATGCAACAATAGGCAATAGTAGTCAAAAAGGTCTTTAATTTATTTTATTAAATAAAATATAAACATCATTTTCCATCCAGGGATTCAAGTACACATCACCATCCACCTCTAGGTTCACAAAATTAAACCCTAGAAAATATTAAGTAAAAATGAAAAAGCAAAAGAAAAGGTAAAAGGTAAAAGGTAAAAAGAAAGAGGGAGAAAATCAAAGGTGTTGAGAGATGCACACATTGGAAATGGTGGGGCTTCTGGGGTCTCAATCTCAATTACATTATCGCACCCACCCAGCTCATCTGGGCTCACCTCAGATTCCACAGACACGTTCAGAGCATATGACACATTTTCACAACCCCACCCACTAGGGCGTGTTTGGTTGCCACCAAAAAACGAAGGATTGAAAATTTTAAAAATAGGTTAACAAGTTGACCCAACTCGGTACTTGACCCGACTTAACTCAGTGAGTCATTGCCGATTTTGAATTAGGTTTCCAAGCCGAGGTGGCGATTAGTGGCCGAGTGTGCCAACCCAACATCAGACACCCATCGTTCTCCTCCACTCGATACCCATCCCCGCCGGCGAACAAAGCCAAAAGCATGCTCGCTTGCTTAAACGCGTTGGACCCGAGATGAACCGGCTCAAAACCGGCTGAGTCCAATCGGGTTCTCCACTGAGTCAAAGTCTCGTGCCTCTCGACCCGGTCCACGCCTTCACAAGCCACCACGTTGCAGATTTGCTTACCCAAGTACACCTCCGACATCACCTTGTCCTGGCTGTTCACCGACCCCTCCAACGAGTCAAACAGGGTCGAGTAATAGTACAGCGCCTCGTTGAACCGGTCCAAGAAAACCGGACCGTTGTGATTGGACTCTTGCTCAACCACCGTGACAATCTCCGGCTTCATTTGCTTAACCACAGACAATACCTTCTCAACCGCGCCGGGGCGAGCCAACAATTTATGCAACTCGAACACAGAGTTGACCGCCACCGATTCAATTTCACTCGGTCTGAGTTCAAGCATGGAAGCGTCCAGATCAGCCAAGCTGTTGGCCACAAATCCTCTGTATTCGAACTCGACGTGAATAGTTTCAGCTAATTGAGCGAGCTTCCACCCCACTTCTTGAAGATGGTCTGAGTTATCAGACGCCGGAGGCCCAATACCAGTAAGCCGAAAAGCGGGTGGGCCTCCGGGTCGGAGCGCCAAGGCTTGCATCAGAGCGGGCCACTGCATACCTTGATTCATGGAGAAATCAATCACATGAACTCGACTTTTTCCTTGAAGGGCTTCGAGGATGGCTTGATTGGCCGTGAAATGGGCGAATTTCAGGTAGGGGCAGGTCTCGTAGAAGTGCATCTGCAACAAATCGGAGAAAGAGTGGTCGATTGGGGTCGGAGGGTAGCCTCCGAAAATTCGTTGAGCTAAGGCTTCTGCGAAGAAGGTGGCGACTTTACGCATAGCACCTGCCTGAGAAACGGCGAAGTAGCTGATCTTGGTGACCAGAGCTTTGGCCAGGATGAGGTTGTTTTGCTGTATGGCTTCTGCGCAGGCCTTGAGACCTTGGACGAGTCGGATTCCGTTCACTTGTGGGTCGACGAGGAGTGCCGTGGTGGGGAGGGAGATGGGTTGTTGTTGCGGCTGTGGAAGAGAAGAGGCAGTGGTCTGGTTGAAGACAAGCTCGGAGGAAGACGACCCAGATGAGGGTTTGAGTCGCTTGGCCTCTCGGGTCGAAGAATCGTGCTGGGTTTGGGTGAAAATGGGTTTTCCGGTGGGAAGAGCTTTGAGGTCGTAGTAACTGGAAGAGGAATTGCTGTCTTCGAACACAAGAAGACTATGAGATTGAGTTTGTGTGCCTGATGGGCTTAACGATTTGCTGCTATTCTGTCGATCTGGGAAATCGATGGAGGTGATGGTGGATGACTCCGCGGGAGCTAAAAAGGGGTCGTCCACGATTTGAAATTGCTGATGATTCGGAGGCGGAAGAGCAGCGGCCATTAACGGGTCGAAATGGGAAGGCGGGTTGATCTCATGAATCATGCTCTCGAGCCACGTGGACAGATCTGATGGATTATAGTGAACGGTATCAGTAGCAAGCTGGGAAATCCCATCTTCTTGAGCACTACCCATGAATTCTTCAAGCTGTTCAAGCTTCTGGGCCACCTCCGCCATGTCCGACGACTTCACCTTGTACCCCAACACCGCGAGAAGTTCGTCCATCCCGCCGTTGAGCACCACCTCGTCCTCCCACATCTTACTCGAACCTTTCCCACAGTCGCCTGCCGAGGTGGAAGCCATGGATGGGTCCGGTGGAGGATAGTGCTGCTGATGACTCTGATGCTCTCTTTTCATTTTTTGAATTCTGGGTTGCGGTTACTTCTGCGTTGTAATTAATTTGTGGATTGAGATATGGATTGGTTCAGAAATTGGGCATGGGAGAGTGTGTGGGTTGCTCGGAATCCGGAGCGGGTTATGAGTGGTTGAAGAATCTGAGCATTGGAGATTGGAGGGAGAGAGAGGCTGAGGCTGAGGCTTTGTTGCTTGGTTTTTCACCACCACCAGTTGTCGCTGTTTTCTTTTCTATCCCTCACCCCCAGCTGTGAGGAAATAAGAATATTAATGATTCTGCTTCAGTCTTTGCCAGTTATAGTAATTTTTCTTTACATTTTTATTATTATATATATATATACTTATATATATATATATGAACTCGTGCTGGTGGCGCGACCTCCAATGAACTATCAGCATACAACACTGCCTCAGCTTCCAAACAAACAGATAAACATCAATTTTTTTACATTTTACCTCTTTTTTTTTCTTTATTTGGGAAAATTAAAAAATTAAAAATAAATAAATAAAATTGGTCCCAGACTCAGAGGCTCTGGCTCTGCAGCATCCCATTATAAATTATTTGATTCCTTTTTTTCCTTTTACTTTTTAATTTAATTTTTAAAAGTGGCACGTGATTTGATTTGGGTTTATGGTTTAAGTCGTTGAGTGTTACCAGGTTTTACTTTTTTATTTTTACTTTACTGTAAGAAAGTTTAGTCAAGGAAAAGGGAAAGGGCGACTGTTCTTTAATAACGACACATCGATTGAGAATATTATTAATAATGTAATGGTGATTATTATTATCCATTTGGTGGCTTGACGTTCACTTAATTAAGTGAATTGCGATGTAGACATTATGCGTTTGAGGGGCATATTTGGTTTAAGATTAGTGATTGCCGCGTAGGAAAGTTAATGCATCTCGATTATAGCTGTCACTTAATTCAATCATTTCATATTATTTTCGAACATCACTTAAATATAATCCTATTCACCGTAAATTGTATAAATATTTATACAAAATATGAATAAAAAATATAAAACTTTACATTAAACTTGACTCGAATTACAAGATCATTAAAAGTTGTTGAGCTTTGAATTTGTGTATCTTAAGGTCTAATTAATGTGGACTTATCCAATCTTTTTTTCCGTGCTTTTATGACTGTCGAAGTTTCATTCAAGTGGAAAATAATAGAACGTGCAAATCCTATGCATCCGCCAATTGAGCAGTGCTGCCTTTTTGTGTCAACGTGACATGTTTTATGGGACTGATTTTGTTTCTTAAAACTAATTCTTGAAATATTGGTCTGATTTTGTTTCTTAAAACTAATTCTTGAAATATTGGTCTGATTTTGTTTCTTAAAACTAATTCTTGAAATATTGGTCATGCCAAGAAAAGAAAACTTTAGGAAATTAGAAATTCTTAACCTCTAAGGGTCAATTATTGAGGAAGAACATGGACATACATATATGATAATTGAATTAGAACAAGAAGAAAAGACGACACATGTGCTCACATAGTCGTATATTCTTGTTTTGCATAAAGAAAACACAATTATTGATGGTTATAAATACCATTACCTACTAATAACAAATAACAAAGCTGAACAACGATAGTCTAAATTATTATAAGTTACGAAGTGAGAAACTTCAAAATCAACCGAAGAAGCCGACTCACTGACCTAACCCACATCTGCAATCATGACTCGCGATCTATTTTACTTAATCAAGAAATAAAGAGAGAACACAATAAAAAGTTTGCAATTATTTGACGAGTAATCATACATTACATACAACATAAAATAACACTAAATTAATTGATAATCCATGTGAAATCCCTCAGGAAATAAATACAGCATTCAAGTGCTCATAATTGATGAGAGATCTATCACATTATATCTTAGTCACTTTTACTTCCAACTTTCTCTGTTCTTTTGGTTAAAAAAATTTACTTGAGACTTGAGAGCTTTCTTCATCATTAAAATAGAGATAACAAAAGGAAGGGCAAAGGGGGGATTTGTACAAAAGGCATCGACTATATCACCAAACAAAAATCTAGAACAACAAATACATTATGAGATAATGGTGCTTTTCTTTGGTCTTACACGTAAGTTCCATTTCTAACCCTCACGAAGATGGCTTCATACTTTATTTCCATTTTGGTTCATATAGATTCTGGATATAATAGCAATAATGGTCCATGAGACGTTCCACAATACATACGTGTACCTAACATTGGTTCACCTTTTTTTTTCCTTCTGATGGATTGTTTACGGGACCATTTGGGACCAATGAGCGGTTCTAAATCACTCAACCCATGACTGTTCTAAGCAAAAATGACTCAAAATTTGGAACCTGCAACAACTGCAAATAGATAACGATGAGGATGAGCTTGGCAAATATGGCATCCATTGTAGACAAGGTTAAAGATATGGTAGGCAATTTACGATAGAATTTGCTAAACCTTTTGATAACCATCAAGATTCCTCTACGAAAGATTTTAACTCCAGCCGGAATGCAGGAATTTTGTCTGCTTTAACGGCCATGACTAGTCCCATTTGCTGATAGTTTTTGAGCTGCAAAATTACAAGATGAAAAACAAAGAAATGGTTCATTAAGGGAATGAAATCGCAAAGACTAGAGCCATATCGAAGGCCGTAGAAGCAGCCCTTCAATCAGCTTCCATTGCATCAACCAACAGTTAAAAGACACATTTGTGGGAGACTTCAATGTCTCTGACATAAGCAACTTTTGGGCTATTTTAGTATGATGTCTTGATATTATCCTTGTGAAGAAGCTATGACCTAATCGAGAGAAGTGTGGGAAGTGGACTTACACCAACTATCCATGCAATTTACGAAACGTTTGCAATCCTTGTTGTTGACAAATCATATGGTAAGTTAAGAAGATATTTTGAACTTTTCAACCAATCATAATTCATAGGATTAGTGAATTAGACCAAGAGTTTGAAGTTGAATGAGACTCAATATGAAAAATCAGTACAGGCTGCAAATGTTACTACTTGCCTCAAGAGTCGTAGGCTGCTGCGTGTGCCATGAAAATTCAAAGGACCAGGAGCTCAGCTGAAATGAATTTCAGAACATAATTAGTAAATGAAGCACAAGAGAACGAACTAGTATTTGTATCAAATCATTAGTACCTTGTGAAAGATTTCATCTTCTGGCTTTATATATATGATTGCCTCGTCACTAGCACTCACTCCCTTTTTCTGGGGTGCATTTTTTAGCTGTATTTTTTGCATCCAGAAACAAAATAAATATATGGCATAGAGAGATATAGTGCGTAGGTGTAGGTGTTCAATGACCAGGGAAAATGCTTAAATGGCATACCTTGTAAACTTTACTGACTATAATATAAAACTTGAATTGAAAGAAATTCCGGAGCTCCTTTGTTGGCTGTGAAATAAGAAATGTTGGTAAAGTAGAAGAATTTGTTCCCAGCAGGTATGAAACATATACATAATCATCAATCATATATCAACTGAAACTAACCTCATCTTCTGTAGCCCAAGAGACTTCGTCAAAGAGTGCATCATAAAGAGGTGGCAAGAGCTGGGGAGGTAAATTCATCACCCGTTGAGAGACCAAGAGACCAACACTATCTGCTTCCTTTCCAAACAGTGATTGCAAGCCATCCATTGCACCCTTCTCTTGAGATACATTCAAGAGAAACTCCTTAACCTCCATCATACATTTATGGTCCTAATAGGAGCCAACAAAACACCGTCAAGGATCTAAATAGTAGGGATAAATTTCACTAATCAAAAGAAAAAGAAAGTAAGAAAATGGCAGAAAGATATAGCCATGCGAATAATAGAATACAAAAACATAGATTACTTGCCTTATATCTTCCCAGGTTAAGGGTAGTAGCAACAGCAAAAATTCCATTATCTTCATCATCCTCTATTTTAACAACAGTTCCCACAGTTGTCTGTTCCAATATTAAGTCTACAAAATCACTCAAATCCCATTCTTTATCATCAAGGTAGGTCTGAAGCAAGGTCTTCACTCCATGAAAGTCGTCAGCTTTGGGATCAAAGAAAGCAAAATCTGCTTGGATAGTACCCTACAAAGGTAACAACCAAATTCTGATAACAATAATAATAAATACGATATGATTACAAATGCACTTGTGGACAACGTATACAACATATTCAAATGCATTAATTTGGACTATAAATACATAGTACCACTTAAAATGATAGAACCAGAACAATTTGCTTACATCAAACTCTTCTTCATCCGAAGACTCGGACTGTTCATTCTTGACTTCCAAAGTGCCTTTTACCTGTCCATTACCTGAAAAGGATGATAGGGAGGCATAGGTATGTTCATTTCAACACAGTCAACAGATAGCAGGGCCACTTTTAAAAAACCCTAAACCATATATATATATATATCAACGGAAGGAGGTTATTAGATAATGTTACCAGTATAGATAGAGGGTGAATTTTTTGGGACGTCTGAGTTGTGCATTTGGCGGCTGGGCCTGCGGCCGGAAGCAACCCGAGCTACTTGACGAGCAAATGGGGAAAATGTCAGAGGCTGATATTTAATCAATCGGCGATGCCTCGCCGGCTTTCGGGGCATCTTGATAATTAGTTGAAATTAATTACTGTGCAGGGGCTCAGGTCACTGAAATTGAAGGTAAGCTCAGCAGACAACGGAAATAAGAAACTCTAGCTTAAAACATACACAAAATCAATCCTCATTTTCCTTCATAATGCACAAAAAATCAACGACAAATGCAATCAAAATGAAATAATTAAGGTCTTAACCCGTCACCCTATATCAAAGAAATGAAACTTGCGAAACATCTAATCAAACATAATGAATTAATGAGAGTCTGAGAAAAATGGATTTGAATGCGAATGAGAAACTTACAGTGAGATAGAAAGGAGTAAAACCGAGTGTCGGCGGGGATCAGATGGAGAAGACTAATTGGCGGCAAGGGAGGAGGGAAGGAGCGTTGGTTGCAGATCGGCGCTATTGGGGCGGCGAGAGTTGCACAACGACTGCTCGGCGAGAAGGGCCAGAGTAGCATTTGCACTAGGTTTATGGCACGACTGGAATTGACGATCAGCGAGATGGGTAAAATTGGAAGTTTCTATTCTTTTATTCCTTTCGGCCGAACAATATAAATCATCAATGAAGTTAAGCCCAGGGTCGACGAATTGGGACTGGTTGGGGAACTTGGATTGGCCCGAATAACACAATTGCATAGGCCAATTAAAAAAACCCATCAGCGTACGTAGATAAAGTTATAAACTCACTAACCTCCTGCACCCGCTTAGGCATGTGTGATTTTTTTTTTAATTTTTAAAAATAAGGAGTAAGGAAAATAAATCTAAAAAAATAAAAATAATTAAAAAATAATGAGAGAGAGGAAGTAACTACCACTTCCTCCACTTAAGTGTTTATTATTTAAAATTTTAATTAAAATATATGATTTTACTATTTTGTTCATATTTTTTAAATCATAAGAAGGGTATTTTTGTAAGCAAATTTTGGTAAATCCTTTTGACCCTCTTGACTTTATAATAATAAAGATAAAGAGCGTCTACCAATAGGCTATTATTTGTTTACGGAAAATGTTAGGAAGATCACATTTGTAAACTACATATTAATTACAGGCGAGTCATACTTATGTTGATGGGTCCTACATGTATTAGTGTGTTGTTTATAAATGTGATCCCCTAACATTGTCCTTTGTTTACAAAATCATATTCTTTCAAAACCCTAGCCTTCTCTCCAAAATAAATCTTTCTTCAAAAAACTTGTTCTTCGATTGATCTTCTTCGGGTCCAAGGAGGCTTCCCCCTGGTACCCATAAGGATGTAATGAATAAACCAGATAATTCAACCGGTCTTGGTGTCGATTTCGTCGCAGTTTGTTTGTCTTCAAGCTTCCTTTTCTCATCATCGTCATGGTGTCGATCATGGTCACGAGTTTCGACATCCCGACGGGTCAGGTTGCTGGTGAAACTTTTGTCTTCAGGAACCTGATCTGCCTTCGTAGAGTTTTAACTCATGATGCGGCATGATGGGTTTTTATCAAAGCCATCGCGGTCCTCCATTAGTGGTGGTGGTATCAATCACGGTGGTTTGAAACATCCGCAATATGGTGGTGGACAGTATTCACATCGTCTTCGGAATTCCGCAGAGGCGGCAATAATGGAAGTGATAGGCAGCGAACGGTGGAAGTGGCCTATTTGTACATTTTATTGAGTTATTTATTTTTTTTCTTTTTAGTTTGCTTTGTGCAAATAAGTCTAGTGGCTCTTATTTCGAGTTGGCTGTGTTAGATTTTTCCTTTTGTGGGATTGCAAAGATTAGTTATTAAGGCTGTAATGACTTTGATGATACTTAGGGGATTCAAGTTATATTATTTTTTGCGTTATTCCCTCTAGATCGTTTCAACATATATCGAACCTGATCACTGGAGGTATTTACCCATGTTTCTCATCAAGCTATCACAATCTAGCTTGTCTTTGTTCTATATCTTTGTTTAATCAATGGAATTTCGTATCTCCTTAAAAAATCATTTTCTTTATCGGCATTGGTCTCATAAATAAGAAAAACATAATTTCTTTTTAATTTTTACGATAATATTAGAAGAAAGAGTATCATACATATTGGATATGACTTTGCTTTTTGCTAGTCGAGTGTTAAATCCGACAATACTACTACTACGGTACTACCCACTAAAGGAAAAATAATACTAAACTTAGTATACCTAATCATTTAAAAATCCACTTGTGACAAAATTTTAATTTGTTTTCACCTTAATCAAATACACCCTAAGATTATCGAAACAAAAAGTGAAAAATCATTTGAAAGTAGGATTATAAATTTATGGGTGACGTTATATTGGTCATATGAAAGTGTAATAAATTTACATGATTCTTTTGTAGAGTTACAAAACTAATTAGGAATGAAAAATGATTATGGCCAATGGATTAAGGTAAATTGGTTCACCTATTTGTGCCTCTTAGTTAAGGAGATTACACATCTCTTTCACACCCAAAAAAAAAAAACAAACCGATTACACATCAATCTATTTTTTGGTGACAGTCCGGATAATATCGGGAATTAAAAAATAGAAATTGATAGTTTTCTTATAAGCATCAATCATTTTGATTATCACGAGACTATATCAAATCATCCATCAAAATCAATAGATATACTAAATGCAACAAGTGACACTCAAAAATCACGAGACTATATCAAATCATCCATCAAAATCATCCATCAAAACTCTACTAATATCATCGATAATCACCAAAAAAAAATTGAGTTTTTCCTTTCATACCATTTTAGTAGTAGTAGGTAAATTAAGGGGGTGTATTCAATTAAATTTTTTAAGAAGTTTAAATGTCTTTGAAAGATCATATGCATTCAATTAGGGTGTGTTTGGATGAGGGAAAAAAACATGGAATTTGTTAAAAAATATGGCATAAATATAGGAATTTAAAATTTTAAGAGAATAAAAAACTTGGAATTTAGATGCCACAAATTACAAGTTTAAATTCCATATAAAAGGGTGTAATTTTCAAAATTATATCTTTATAAGCACCATTTATATATGAACATTAAATTACACGTTTAAATTTCATTTTACTTTTATGTTACCCAAACAGGAAACTTCACAAATATTGGAAAATTAATTTCCGTCATTTGATAAATTATTAGTAATCTTAAAATTCTCAATCCAAACACACCCTTAGGACTTTTAAAGAAGTAGTTAAAGTTTGGGGTATTCAGTCTATACTTTTATAGAGATTTTAAACTTCATTAGAAGTTGAGGTGTTTTCAATCATGACATTTTACAACTCCATAAAAGTTTGGTGTATTGAAAACATCAATGAGTATTGTAGACTTCATTAAATGGTAGAGTTTTATGGAGTTTGACAAACATTTTAATGTAAATTATGTTTTAGCAAGTTTTTGATTTATCTAGCCTCTCCCCTCGGATTTCTACCTATTTTATATCAGGCTTAAAAAAATATTATTTGTGATTTTTATATTTTTTGATACACTCAATAAAATTCATGTCTCATATCGATATCTATTATTATATATTACTTTCTATATGAATTTTATAAGTAATTAAATAATATAAAATTTATATGAATTTATTTATTGTTAGAAGAAAAAAAAAAGGGGAAAAAAGTAATAAAATGAAAAAGAAAAAGTTTCAAAGCATGCATGATGCTTGGCGTCCCTAACCTCTCGATATCTTTCATCTTTAAAAGTTTTTATATTTTTGGAATATTATATATATTATTTTATTTTAATTTAGTGAAAGAATTTTTAATAAAAAAAAATTATGATTTGATTTATACAATTCTTTAAAAAAAATATTTATCAAATTATATAACTCAATATCATTTTTTGTAATACTCAATCAAGTTATATAAATTTAATATGACTCTATAAAATCTGTCATGTAACTCTATATAATTTAGTTATTAATTTTATAAAAATCAATAAATTTGTAAAATTTAATCACTTTAAAAGATTTTATAATTATTTATATAAATTTGAATTTAATACCATCTCTAAATTTGATGACAGAACTTCGAATATAAAAATGAACTATTTTAACAATTTTAGCTATAAAATTTTACCGTAAATAATAAGGCAGACGGCTGGATGTGCTTTTAGGGTGATGGCATTGTGGTAAATGACATACGGCAGACGGTTGAGTCCTTTGTACGTGCTTCTTGTCAATTTCGTCCTTGCTTTATTAAATTTGTGTGGTTGAGGAGGGGCCACCATGGCTCCATGATTTATTAAATTTGGTTGTCGGTTGATTTTATATTTTTTTTTTTTTACTTTTTTGGTGCTGATTTTTTATTTTTTTTCAACTAGGTTTCAACAATGTTACACATGTGCACCCCTATTGTATTTTCAAGATTAATGAAATGAAATCTGAAAGTTTTCTTAAAGAAAAAAAATTATGGACACTAAATATTTTACTTATAAGTCCATATCATAAAATATGAAAGAAAAATATAAGAATACCAATTTTGCATACTAATAAGTGTGACATATTTTATTTATAAGGGATAAAAATAAGACTAAAAACAGCAAATTTAATATTAATACTCCTTTACCATTACTAAATTCAATTTAAGAAAATGTTTCATTTTTGGAGATAATGTGACCTAAAATGGAAGGCGAGTTATTATTATGCATTCCCTAGGCATGTTACTGAACACCAAGTCTGGCCCTCATTACCAAACCCATGCCCCAATCCAAATATTCTTTCAATTCAATCACGTGACAGTCTGTCGTATATGAATTCTATTGGCCCAGACACAGCGATTTTGGTCCACGAATCTCACTTCCGCTCAGACCAACAAAAAAATAAAATGTCACTTCCGTCTTCTAATTGGGGTCCAACCCAAGTACTTCCCACTACCCTTCCTTTCCCTTTTAACCTCTCAATATTTCCTCATCTCACTCCAAAAATCTCCTCCAAATAACATTTTTAATTAGAGTTTCTTATATCAGATAAACATATTTGTCAATGGTTTACAAAAATTGATAGTGAAAAGTTTGTGTTTTGAGACATAATATAGTATAACCATAACATGTTGGTATAGTGTTTGGGGTATTCTCATATTCGGTACTCTTATTGGTGTCTCTTCTGATTGTGGTCAGAGGTGCGTTGAAACGCGTGTGTGAATCCTTCCGGCCCCGAAAGGGTGGCTGATTGTGGGTTTGTTCCTTATAAGTATCTTTTAATTGTGGTCAAGGGTATACTGAAAAGCGTGTGTGAGTCTTCCCATCCCCCCGAAGGGTGGACTGCCGTGGTTCGCTGCTAACTAACCCCCTTTGGCCATGGGTGCGCTAAAACGCGTTTGTGAGTCTTCTCGGGTCTGGAAGGGTGGATTGTCATAATTCGACTCTAACTGATCCCTTTAGCCAGATGTGCACTAAAATACGAGTGTGAGTCTTTCCGACATGTGAGTTGTCGTGGTTCGCTATTAGCTGTTCCCCTTTAGAAAAAAAAAAGACATATTATAATATAATTTATCGAGTCATATTTTAAATATTAAAATTGAATGTAACTAATTACGTGAAGTCAAGAGTTAATGAGATTTTGGAAGAAAAAAAAAAGTTAGGAATGAGATATGTAAGATCATCTACATCAAACTAGCTAAATTTTTGGATAAATTTAATTTGAAAATACTCAAAAGTTATTAATAATTAGCTAATTTTTACAGCTACCAAAATCACTGTCTATATTTGACCAACTTTGAATATTATATTCATTTTTTCAAATTTGAATATATAACAACATAATTTTCCTACAATAACTAGTTTTTAACGGTTAATTTTTTAAAGTGATGATTCCTCATCTATAAAAGAAAAAAAGTATATTATATTTCGCTCATTCTCACCCATCAATACCAAATCACATTTCTTCATCCTATACTCACATCTTAATTTCATTTCAATTTAATTTACCTATGGCTCACCAGTCTTTACGTACTATGTTGCTTAACGACGGAAGTTCTGATGATGAATATGAAGTAGCTTTACTTACTAGTGTTGAACAACAACTAACTGGCAATAGAAGCACTTAACGTCGGTGTGGCTCTATTGAGAAACGAATTGCCATCCCAGGGACGGATTTAGGAACTCAAAGTTGGGTGAGTTAAATTGATCAAGTTTTATTTAAAAAAAAATTAATAATAAAGTTGGATAGACTAAATTTATGAAATTTTATTTAAAAATTAATGAAAATAATGAAATAAGACTTAAAAATTAAGAAAATAAAGTTAGATGGACTAAATTCATCAAGTTCCATTTAAAATTTGAAGAAAATGATAAAATAAGACATTATTGTATAAAATCAAGTTCCGCCCCAGCAAAGGATTCGAACACGGGTCCCAACAAGAACCGCACACAACAAAGCCAACAAGGCTAAAGTGACTTATGCGAAAATAGGTTTATAGTCTAGATTGAGTTTGTGTGCCTGATGGGCTTAACGATTTGCTGCTATTCTGTCAATCTGGGAAATCGATGGAGGTGATGGTGGATGACTCCGCGGGAGCTAAAAAGGGGTCGTCCACGATTTGAAATTGCTGATAATTCGGAGGCGGAAGAGCAGCGGCCATTAACGGGTCGAAATGGGAAGGCGGGTTGATCTTATGAATCATGCTCTCGAGACACGTGGACAGATCTGATCGATTATGGTGAACGGTATCAGTAGCAAGCTGGGAAATCCCATCTTCTTGAGCACTACCCATGAATTCTTCAAGCTGTTCAAGCTTCTGGGCCACCTCCGCCATGTCCGACGACTTCACCTTGTATCCCAACACCGCGAGAAGCTCGTCCATCCCGCCGTTGAGCACCTCGTCCTCCCACCAGTTGTTGCTTGGTTTTTCACTACCATCAGTTGTCGCTGTTTTCTTTTCTATCCCTCACCCCCAGCTGTGAGGAAAAAAGAACATTAATGATTCCGCTTCAGTCTTTGCCAGGTATAGTAATTTTTCTTTACTTTTTTATTATTTTTTATATATATATATATATATATATATGAACTCGTGCTGGTGGCGCGACCTCCAATGAACTATCAGCATACAACACTGCCACTGCTTCAACACAAACAGATAAACATCAATTTTTTTACATTTTACCTCTATTTTTTTTTCTTTATTTGGGAAAATTAAAAAATTAAAAAAAAATAAATAAAAGAACTTTGATGAAAGAACTTTGAATATAAGAACGAACGATTTTAACAATTTTAGTTATAAAATTTTACTGTAAATAATAAGGCAGACGGCTGGATGTTCTTTTAGGGTGATGGCATTGTGGTAAATGACATACGGCAGCCGGTTGAGTCCTTTGTACGTGCTTCTTGTCAATTTCGTCCTTGCTTTATTAAATTTGTGTAGTTGGAGGAGGGGCCACCATGGCTCCATGATTTATTAAATTTGGTTGTCGGTTGATGGTATATATTTTTTTTACTTTTATGGTGCTGATTTTTTTTTTTACTTATGCACCACAAGATTAATGAAATGAAATCTGAAAGTTTTCTAAAAGAAAAAAAATGATTGACACTAAATATTTTATTTATAAGTCCATATCATAAAATATGAAAGAAAAATATAAGAATACCAATTTTGCATACTAGTAAGTGTGACATATTTTATTTTTAAGGGATAAAAATAAGACTAAAAACGACAAATTTAATATTAATACTCCTTTACCATTACTAAATTCAATTTAAGAAAATGTTTCATTTTTGGAGATAATGTGACCTAAAATGGAAGGTGAGTTATTATTATGCATTCCCTAGTCTTTTCGACATGTGGGCTGCTGTGGTTCGTCATTAACTGATTCCCTTTAGAAAAAAAAAAAGACATATTATAATAAAATTTATCGAGTCATATTTTAAATATTAAAATTGAATGTGGCTAATTACGTGAAGTCAAGAGTTAATGAGATTTTGGAAGAAAAAAAAAGTTAGGAATGAGATATGTAAGATCATCCATATCAGACTAGCTAAATTTTTGGACAAATTTAACTTGAAATGACTCAAAAATTATTAATAGCTAGCCAGTTTTTACAACTACCAAAATCACTCTCTATATTTGACCAACTTTGAATATTAAATTCATTTTTTCAAATTTGAATATATAACAACATAATTTTCCTACAACAACTAGTTTTTAATGACTAGTTTTTTTACGGCTCGTTTTTAACGGTTAGTTTTTTAACGACTAATTTTTTAAAGTGATGATTCCTCATCTATAAAAGAAAAAAATTAGATTATATTTCGCTCATTCTCACCCGTCAATACCAAATCACATTTCTTCATCCTATACTCACATCTCAATTTCATTTCAATTTAATCTACCTATGACTCACCAGTCTTTACATAATATGGTGCTCAACGACGGAAGTTCTGATGATGAATATGAAGAAGCTTTACTTACTAGTGTTGAACAACAACTAACTAGAAATATAAGCACTTAATGTCGATGTGGCTCTATTGAGAAACGAATTGTCATCCCCAAGGACGGATCTAGGAACTCAAAGTTGGGTGGGCTAAATTGATCAAGTTTTATTTAAAAATTTAAAAAAACAAAGTTGGATTGACTAAATTCATTAAGTTTTATTTAAAAATTGAAGAAAATAATAAAATTAGGCTTAAAAATTAAGAAAACAAAACACACAACAAAGCCAACAAGGCTAAAGTGACTTTTATGCGAAAATAGGTTTATAGTTTATATAAATTATAAACACTGACCTAGGCTACATCCCAATTAGCCCCCTTAGGAGATCCGTCCCTGGTCTTCCCTCGTGATAGAGCAGAAGGGCATGCAAAGCTCTACCGCGACTACTTTGCTGATCCGCCTGCATATCCACCTTATAAATTTTGGAGGAGGTTTCGAATGAAACGTCATCTTTTACTTCGAATCCATGATGCAATTGTACTCCATGATCCATACTTCCTTCAAAGAAGGAATGCTGCTGGAGTTCTTGGTTTGTCATTCCTCCAAAAATATTTTGCTATTGCTCAAGAGGCAACAAGGAAAGATGTAGAGCGAGCTTTTGGTGTGCTTCAAGCACAGTTTGCCATAGTACGAGAACTAGCACGACTTTGACATCAAGATGACTTGAGTGATACTATGACAACGTGCATAATAATGAACAACATGATTGTTGAAGATGAGCAAGATGATGGACGAAAATATGAACAAGTGAGTCTAGTCCACCGATATCAATGTCACGTGAGC
Source organism: Oemleria cerasiformis (assembly GCA_037349345.1). NCBI lineage: Eukaryota > Viridiplantae > Streptophyta > Magnoliopsida > Rosales > Rosaceae > Oemleria > Oemleria cerasiformis. Next base: position 11,225,328 of record JAZGTL010000031.1, read on the forward strand.
ATACACTAGGATTGTTGGAGTTATTTGAAAATCATCATCGCATTAGAGATAAACAAGGTCATTCTACACTCCAATCGGACCTAGTTGAACACCTATGGCAACTTCATGCAGAATAAAGTAGAGTAATTTAAATTTGCATTATTGTATTTCATTTTGTTTTATATATTTCATAATCTTTATTGCTGCAAACGTGAAGTGTTTATGTCCATGCTATGACAAAGAAAGATAAGCATGGCATAAAAGAGCACAAAAGAAAGATACAACAGGAACAAAAAGATCCTTTTCCATATCTCCCACAATCTAACTTAATGCGAGAACAGAAAGGGAGGGAAAAAGAACCAAAGATTACAACTAAAAGTCAACACATAATGCTACCATTAAATATAAATATACACTTGCTGCTCAAATTTCCAACTTGCGATGAATAAGAGAAAAATTCAATTTTGGATAACCAAATAGGGTGGGAACTTGGAAATAGTTTGTCCACAATAGTAAATCATAAAGTTAACAACTTTTAAGAAGATGAAACCAGAGAAAACCTTCACATCAACTATAAATAAGCACCTGAGTTTGAATGTCCAGCATGTACATTGTCACAAATCAAATGTCAATGACAGTTCATATCAACAAAAACAAGTCCAGAAGTACCCAGCAGATCGCGGAGATCAGATTGATAATCCCCACAACTCAAGTTTACACATTTCACAGTAGCATTCATATCATAAAATTCAGAACATATTGAACTCATTCCCATGTCAAACTCAAATCAATAATCAGTAAAGTATAAGCCCATGTCAAACTCAGATCACATTTATACTTTCAAGCTACCCAAATGCCAAAAAATATATATAGCCCTCAAGTCAGTAAACAGATATCTATTGGTTGAAAACATAGAAAAACACCAAACAAGGAGGCTCTTCAAAAGGCACAACAATCTGAAAAACAAGATATCATTCCAAAATGATCATCTGCCTGGAATTAAAGTTAAAAGTTAAAGTTAAACCATCCCTTGTACAAAATATTTTCATAGATCAGGTTCCCTAATACGAACCCAGATAGCCACTACTGCAAAAAACTAACAGAAACAACAAAATAACAGCCATTACTTGAACCCAGTCCGCTCAAGCTGCAATATATCCCCCGTTTCAGCATTCGCATGTTGGAATCTCCAAGCGCAGCAGTCTCCTTCTTCAAGCTGCAATCACAAGTTCAACGAATTAATGCAAAACATACAAGAGTACGCCTAACTCGATCACTAGATTCAATCATAGCTGTAGAACTCTCTACACACTCTTACTATTACCAGTTCTTTTCATCATGACTTCCATTTGACGGCTTCTAATATATTCCGCTTGCAATTCAGGCATTCCATTAGGATCCATCAACATGATTCTATCTTCCTCTTCTCGTTCCCTACGAGCAAGTGACCTTGCTTCCTGATCATACAACAACTTAAATCGCTCTTCTTTCTTATGTTCAGCTTCTTTTCTAAATTCCCTCATTTCTTGTAATTTTAGGACACCATCATCACAGCAAGAAACCCGGCCTTTACCTTTTACTTTCTTCAGCAGTTCCTTTGATGCCTTTCTGCCTACTGGCCTTTGCAAGCCTGTTGCTTGATCAGGAGTTGGGATATCATTTTCCACTGATTTTGTTGTAGATCCAGGAGTGGGTGAAGAAGCTCCAGGGATTGCATGTGCTTTAGTCTTTGCTTTTTTTTGTTGTCCTGCTGTGATGTCCATTTAGGATGAAATCTTAATATGTGCCAACAATGCTCAAATAGAAATGGGTGGGGTTTTGGTGGTGCAAGCATCCTGAACATTTCTTTTGCTTGTTGAATCTGAAATTAACACAGAATATAAATACATTAACTGCATAGAGCTCAACTCACATATAAATACCAAAGAATTAACAAAGTATAATACCTGTTCTTGCTCATTGATACCACTTCGATTCAATTCTACAATTTGTTTCAAAAATCCACAAAACCTATTAACTTCTTGTTGAATAGCTGACCAACGATTCATTAAAGAATTCGAATTTCGTTCAGATTCAAAAGACTTCTCATTATGAAAGTACTCAGAAATTCTTGACCAATATGCTGAATTTTTCTGCCCACTTCCGGACTGGATCTAAGGTAACAGTCAACCATGCAGACACAAGAAGCTTGTCTTCTTCAACTGAGAAGTTTTTTGATCTTGCTTTTTTCTGGCTAGTGTCTTCATTTGGGGAGGGAATTTGAAAACAAGTATGGTCATTTTGGGAAAGAATTTGAGAAGATATATGAAAATTTTGGGAAGGAATTTGAGAAGATAAAGAACCATCATTTGAATATTGATGAGGTGATGAGATATCTTCTGTCAAAAGTGGACCATTGGAGTGTATTGGCCCATTGAAGAGATCAGTAAAACTATCATTAGAGTCCATCTGTGCATCACAAAATTAAGCAATACACAATCAAAAAATTCTGCTTACAATAAACATCCACTTCCGATAAACTATCTGCAAAGCCTGAATTTGCTCACATCTCTCTGTGTATAAACACAAATCAAACACACACACACTAACAAGGAGCTCCTATTTAGAAGACCACAGAATATTTCAAAAAACCTACAATAAGTACAAATTCCAAGACTCTAAGAACGAAATTTGTTTATAGCTCCATTCAACCAAAATGGCTGCAATATTACAGCAACTATAGGCATTGATATAAAAATGGTGATTCATCTTTCTAGCAATCAGCTCAGGTCTATTACACACAAATTAACTACCCCCACCCCTTCAACAGATTCATTTCAAATTTGAAATTAAAGAGAATTAACTATACGGAAAAGGAAAACGACAAATTTTCTCTTTTGTTCTTCTTCTCAAAGGAGAAGCAAAGAAAACCAGCACTGCCTTAATAGAGCAAGAATAATTTACAACAGCACAACAGGAATATTTAAGTCAATTACACATATACTAAAGAACATTGGAGATGCCTATTGATATAATAGATCATGTACAATAGCACACCAGAAATAAAATTCCTTCCTTTATAAATATAATACTGAAGATCTACTAATTTCTCTATAGATTATGACCAAAACCCACCAAAATTCAGTGCCCATAATTCCAAATTTGATAGGTTTTGGTCAGCTATCGAAACTCAGAAAATTGAAAACGAAGCAGAGTAAAAGAGAGAGAATGGCGATGAAGAGAATAACAGAAAATTGAAAATTAAAAAATCATAGAAGAATTTTATCAAACACATAGAGTGCATTGTTCATCATATTAAACAACTAGTCTAATTTGAATTCAATCATCATCCAAGTTCCATCAATCAAAGAGAATAGATAGAGAAGAAGAACCTAGCCTAATCTCTTTTCAGCTAAAGGAATCGTTTAGAAGAATACCTGAGAATCCATTCAATTTCAGCTGCTGCTGTTGTCCTGCTCCTGCTTCGGTTCTGCTCAAAAATTCAAAATACCAACAGAATTGTGAAATGAGAAGACCCCTTCTAAAACAGTAGAGAAATGAATCAGGAGTTTCAAAAGCACTTCAGTTATAATATCCTTTGATTTAATTCTCATATATATTAAATATCTGAATTATTGCTTAGACTTGATAGGATATTCTAATGACAGAAGAAAATTACCGTCCATTTTGTTGATTAGTTTCTTGAAGTATTTTTGACAGCGGTCGTGAAGCTGGCGCTCGTCGACGAGGATTGTGGTGGCGGTGAGATGAGTCGACGTCGAAGTGAAGAAAGGTGAAGAAGATAGCAAGCTCGTGGGATGGTCTTCGACAGAGAGAGAGACAAGATGAAGAGAGCGATTTCTAGGGCTCGGTACTAGTAGCGAGTCTTAATAGAAAAGTTAAAATTTAGGTTAAATTTACTTAATCTGCTGCAGGCCTATTTTGATGCTTTTGAAGAAATTTATCTAAAAGTTAAATTTATTTAGTATGTTACAGATGCTCTAAAATTATATTTGGTACATCATATAAAAAATTGAATAAGATAATATAATATAAAATTAGTGTGTGGTACCATTCGTATTAATTAACTACCAAATAAATTAATACGATTGAGTACTTTTATACGGCTCACACCAGCTAAAATAATATCCTATAAATTATCCGTGTTAAATAATCGGATAATTAACAATCTTAAAAAGTAATAATAATAATTATTATTATAATTATAATAATAAATAGTAATAATAATAATAAGAAAACAAAAAAATTAATAATTAATAATAATCAAATAAATAGTAATATTAATAATAATATAAATAAATAATTAAAATAAATAATAATGTACATAATTAATATTTATGATATATAGATATTTCCTATCCACTATTATAATGTAATCCAGCCAGTATAATATAGTCAGTATTTTAATCCGGTAGATCATCAAACTCCCGACTGAATAGTCAATCTAGCTAGTGGATATATTAGTCTATCCGATTAAAATAATCAGTACAATATGACGTACCAAACGAGACGTAAGTAGCTAAGTATGTAACCGAGTTATATTTTGGGAGGACATTATGCTAAGATAGGATTAGGATTGAGGCAAATCTTGGTATAGATGTAATTCCATGGTAAAACAAGGGTCAGATTCACCAAGTCAACGCCTTAAATAAGGTCTCAGCAAACACAGTTCATTTCCTTTCTCTGTCTCTCGCTCGTTTTTTCAGTTTCGCTTTCTTTCTTTCATTTTCTCTCCCTCCCTAGAAAAGTGAGAGAAAATTCAGGGCTAAAAAAGAAAAAAAGAAAAATTAATCATGGAGGAAAATCATGTAGCAGCTGTGGAATCAATCGCGAATGGAGACCACGACGCGGCAACTACCACCAACGATTATAATACCCATGCGCATACCAACAACAATGACCATGGCTGGCAGAAGGTCACCGCAAAGCGCCAGAGGAAGACCAAACCCTCAGCCGCCGAGTCAATCAACAATCATAATAAGCTCGTCCCCGGCGCCGCGGTCTCCAGCGGAGATGGCGTTTTCAGGTCGCTGGAGAAACATTCGGAGGACCGGCGTCGGCGGATTCTCGAAGCTCAGACGGCGGCCAATGCCGACATCGACGGTATTGCTCCGGTGAGATCGAAGCTCCGGTCTGACGACGAGGATGGTGAGGGCAGCGATGACGTAGCCGCGGCGCAGACCGCGAAGGCCGAGGAAGCAAAAATGACGAAGCCGAAGAAGCCAAAGAAACCTAAGGTCACCGTGGCAGAGGCGGCGGCTAAGATCGACGTTGAGAACGATCTCTCGGCCTTCCTAATTGACATTTCAGTGAGTCTTGATTCAGTTTGGTTCTGATCTAGCTTGATCTATTACTTTTGAAATGAATTCGATCTAATTCCCAAACCTTTAAATTGATTCGAATTTTTGCTTGCAAATAGACTTCTTACGAATCGAAGGAGGATATACAGCTGATGCGGTTCGCCGACTATTTCGGCCGTGCTTTCTCCGGAGTGAGTGCAGCGCAGTTTCCATGGGTGAAATTGTTCAAGGAATCAACGGTGGCCAAGCTTTCCGATGTAAGTTTTTCGGGATTTCTTTGAGAATCATTTTGTACTGTAAGTTACATGCATGTTTAAAAGTATGTTTGAATTTCGTGTGAACACTGTGCTGTATGTTCTTTTCCATTAAATGATCTTTCTTTTCTTTATTTAGGACATCGAATTTCATGAAAGCAACATTTTTTTTATTCAATCCGAATGGAATTTCGTCATTTAATTGCCCTAAGTAGATCCTGTTTAAAGTTAAATAATGATGAATCAATTGTTATATATTCTTAAACAGATTCCCCTTTCCTATATTTCTGATGCTGTTTACAAGACATCAGTCGACTGGATCAGCCAACGTTCCAATGAATCCCTTGGATCCTTCTTACTATGGTCCTTAGACAGCATTGTTACTGACCTAATGAGCCAGCTAGCTGGTTCCAAGGGCTCCAAGAAGAGTGTGCAGAATGTGTCATCAAAATCTCAGGTAATTCCCCTCTTGCCTCTTTTGTCCTTCTCCCGGAATTTTGTGATATACAATGGTGGGAAGCTGAAAACTGATGTACAAAGATTGATTCTGTTTTACAAGATGATGGTTTTTTGGTAGAGCAACGCCATAAACATTTCATTCCTTGCTCTGCTTTGTGTATGAAATGATCCATTGATTAGTTCATGTCGTCTTCATCATATTTAAGTATTGGTGTCTTAGTCTCTTACAATCTGTTCTTTTACACTTAATAAATAATAAGTTCATCTATCACATAGTTTAGTTCCATGTTTGAGATCCACTAAGGTTATCTTGTGAAATGGAACTACTTGTTCAATATTTACTTTTTCTAGGTCATTCTTAGTTTAAATAATTGAGTTTTTCATGGTTTCATGTTAAATTGGTTTTTAGTAAAAGTTTAAAGTAACTTTGGGGTTAGGTCGTGATTGCAGAGTGCAAAAACTTTACAACTTCTGATGCAAAATTGACTTTTACAATCTTAGGTCGCGATATTCGTTGTTATAGCGATGGTATTGCGAAGAAGACCCGATGTCTTGATTACTATATTGCCAACATTGAGAGAAGATTCAAAGTATCAAGGTCAGGATAAGCTCCCTGTAATTGCATGGGTGATAACTCAGGTAAGTGGATAACAATACAACACAGGTTTTAAATTGATATTTGTTATTTAATAAATGATAGGGTTGTCCCTCTCATTACGCTACTAAGTGTTATTGGAAATATCTTGTGTAGGCTAGTCAATCAGACCTGGCTGTTGGGTTGTATGCATGGGCGCATAATTTACTGCCTCTAGTTACTGGGAAAGGCAGTAATCCACAATCCCGAGATCTCATTCTGCAGCTAGTGGAGAGGTATAAAAATATGTTTGTTTTTCAAGCATTCTAGCTTTACCTTCACATAGAACTCTGATTTTTTTTTGTCTGTGGCTGTCATGGGGCCCAAACCCCGGCAAAATCTAAATAAGAAAAAGTACCAACTCTGAAATATGCTAATTTGGTTGCAGAATTTTGTCTATGCCAAAAGCTCGCACTATTTTAGTAAATGGTGCTGTTAGGAAGGGGGAGCGATTGGTGCCTCCTTCTGCATTTGAGATTCTTATGGGAGTTACATTTCCTGCACCTTCAGCCAGAGTAAAGGTAATGCTAAAGGGAAATTCACTGTTAATTAATTATTCATATATATATATATTGTATTGCTTACCATTCTACTTGATTGTGATGTTTTGTACAGGCCACCGAAAGGTTCGAGGCTATTTACCCTACCCTAAAAGCAGTGGCTCTAGCTGGCTCCCCGGGAAGCAAAGCGATGAAACAAGTGTCGCAACAAATATTGAGTTTTGCTGTTAAAGCAGCAGGAGAAAGTATGGAAATTTGATAAGATTTTCTCTGTATTATAGTTCTTTTCTGAACCATAGTTATTAAAATAGGATTAAGATGTATCGGTTTCTTACAGGTATACCTCAGCTATCCAATGAAGCAACTGCAATTTTCATTTGGTGTTTGACCCAACATGCTGATTGCTTTAAGCTGTGGGTGAGTTATTCTACTTCTGATCAGCATTACTCCATTCATCCCAAAAAATTATTTAAAAAAAAAAAATTAACAATTTTGCCTCCATTTTGTAAATCTAACAATCTGGTTTTTGTAATTTGCGTTTAATGTTAACAGGACAAGGTTTACCAGGAAAATTTAGAAGCGAGTGTTGCAGTTCTCAAGAAGCTTTCTGATCAATGGAAAGAGCATTCTGCAAAACTCTCTCCTTTCGATCCCATGAGGGCAACTCTCAATAGTTTTAGGCACAAGGTAACTCCTTTTTCTTATTAGGGGAGCTGTGTTGCTTCGTAATTATATGGAATCATATCCATCAAAATACTTACCATCACAGGTGCATTTATGTGGAATTCGTTATTTTGCCAAAACTTATAGATGATTTAGTTCCATGTAAGTATTATCTAACTTGTTTTATGCTTGTAGAATGAGAAAACATTGGCTAGTGGTGTTGATTCTGCACGCGAAGAAAAACTCATCAAGGATGCGGACAAGTATTGTAAGTCATTATTGGGGAAGTCATCACGGGGCAGCGGCTGCAAGAAAACCGTGGTCGTTGCTGTCCTTGCCTTGGCTGTGGGTGCTGCTGTCATATCCCCAAACATCGAATCCTGGGACTGGGATGGGGATTGGGAGAAACTACCAGTGGCCATCAGCTCGTTCATTAGCAAGATCACCGAAGGATTTTAGAAGTTGATAGTGCAGAGCATCAACGTGTTTGTTCTGACAATATTGAGCATGATGAGGATCGAGGAAAGTAGCCGAATTTACTTCATAATAAGGTGGTGACAAATGGGGAAGTTCTATCTATACTTTTGTCCCAAAGGGATACGGAAATAGAGGTAGTTGAAGATCAATACTTGAAGGTTTAATTTCGTTTGAGCTGTTTGGAGCTTTTGTTTTTGCTGTAACTTTTCTTGTCTATTTATATCTTTTATTTCTTCTGAAGTTATTCACCTCTTAACATCTAGAATACCAGCAATATGTTAATGAGATGGGAATGGGAATGGGATACATATGTTTTCTCGAATTAGTGTTTCAGTCCAAAAGGAATTTTGAAGATGAGGTCTGATTCTTTATTATGTTCATTAAGCTTCTTAATTTGGATTTGATTTCATTGAGGCAAATTTTTCTGATAACTGCAAGATAGCTGTAGTTTATGTACTGCTTGTTCTTTTACAATGGATGTTTTGCAATAATTTTACATTAACTTGAGAGAATAAGCTCTGCAATTTTATGAATAGTCGTCGGCTTCAGCAAATGGGTACTTCAAAAACCCAGCCTTCACTTTGTCAGGATCTTCTGGCGTTGACCATGGATACTTCATGGATGGATCCCTTGGGAACTTCCTGAAGTTCAGAAATGGTGCCCAAAGAATTACTCTGCACAATGGGAGTAAAAAAATGCCTGATTTGTATTGATATTGTTGGTAATGTATTGATAACATATCAGTACGTTTGTGAGAAGCACTTACCCCGGAAAGAACAAGAAGACACACATAAACTGAAAGTACATCTCCAAGAGATTTCTCTTGTACCACCTAATCCGAAGCCAGTTCATGATGATTGGCTGCAATCACAGAAGAAGTGTTTATCTGAAAGTACATCAAGAACTGAAAGTGCGAAAATGCTGGATTTTACGAAAAATTAAGCCTGAACGTAAGAACCTTTACTTACTGGCATGATGAGGAAGTACCAGAAGGCAATAACTCCAGATTGGATTAAAACCCATGTGAGATCATCCTCAAAGTTGACACCAGTCACAGCAAATGCAGGCTGCTCAATCTGCTATGAAACAGACTTCCCATCAGGATTAATGCTTCCACATATATAATCAGAAAGTGTAAGCAGAGTGCAGAGATGGTGATCGAGTTTCTTACAGTAGCCAAAACTGCCCCAACTTGAATTGCCAAGCTAGATTTCTTCAGGTGAAACTGGTCAGTTGGCTTTTGACTGATGCTTGTGACTCTCTGAAATCGAAAAGAAAAAAAGTTTTGATCTTTCAAGTACGGAAGAAACAAAAAAAGTTACGAAACTGAGAAAGGAAGCATATTTTTACACCTTTGAAGAATTGGCATGTTGAGAAGTAACTGGCCGAGAAGACGAACGTCGAGGACGGGTAAGAGAAGGCAAAGCCCGGGGAATTTGGAAGGTGAATGAGCAGCTCATTTTAGAGCTCTTAATTTTTGTGTGTGCTTGTGTGTTTCTTATCTGTTTGGTTTGAGCTTCATGGCAGAAAATGCAGGGAATTTCCTAACCAATAAAGTTGAAATGAAATATCATATATATTTAGTAACTGCCACGTGTCTTTATCACTTGAACCCCCCAAAATGGGCAAGGAAAAACCCCAAAATGAAAATAGAGAACCCAAAAACCCCAAAAAGATTGAGCCTTGAATAGAGCCACAACTGGCAGAGCTCACTGCAATTTCCAATTTCTGTTTCATTTCATTCAGCTAAAATGTTGGCCTCAGCAGGCCAAGCGCCATTGACGGTCAAGCTTCCTCATCTCCTTCAACCTTTAACCGCAACCACAAATACCCACATGGAAGTCATTACAGTTGAACGCACAAAACCCAGAAGCAGAAGGCCAAGATTCTTCTTTTCTTCAACACATTCCCAAAGCCTCAGCCCCAAATCACGCTCTTCCCGTGCACCCCGTGCACTCCTCACAAGGGTTAGTAGCAGTGATGGCGGCGGCGCGGCGGATGCCACCCCACAACAGTCTGCAACCACCGTAAGTGCTTATCCCCATGTTTTCGTTATTATGAAATAGTTGAATTTGAATTGATTAATTAGTATATTTCTTTTTTCATTTTTAGGATACTGAAGAAATAAAGAGTAGTTCTCTAGGTGATGGTTATGTTGCTTTGTTCATTCGGATGCTTGGGCTGGACCATGATATTCTTGATAGAGAGCAGGCTATAGTGGCACTTTGGAAATATTCACTTGGAGGAAAGAAGTTTGTTGATGCCATTGTGCAGTTTCCTGGCTGCATAAATCTCATAGTGAACCTACTAAGGTCAGAGTCCCCTTCTGCGTGTGAGGGTGCTGCTGGTCTTTTAAGATCAATATCATTAGTTAATTTGTATAGAGATGTGGTAGCACAAAGTGGAGCAATTGAAGAGATCACCGGGTTGCTAAATCGACCTTCTTTGACTCCTGAGGTATAGGATGAGTATCTCACCCGTGGAATTGCTTTCCTCATTTTTCTTTGATGCAGAAAAGTGAGGTAGGTTGTTTTGTTACTGCATTTCTGCAGGTGAAGGAGCAAGCTATATGTACCTTGTGGAACTTGTCTATAGACGAGAAGTTCAGAACGAAAATTGCAACCAGTGATGTCTTGCCATTACTTATCAAATCCTTGGATGACGAGGACCTAAAGGTGAAGGAAGCAACAGGAGGGGTGTTAGCAAACTTGGCATTGAGCAACTTTAATCACAGCATTATAGTTGAAGCAGGTGTTATACCGAAAATGGTAAGACTTCCTCTACCATTTGATAGTAGATTTATTTTTCAAGTATCAAATGGATTTAGTTAATTATGCTGGTTATTTGATATGTATTACTAGTAGTATTTGGGATTATCTTGTATGCATCACATGTGAAACAAAATAATTCGATCTCTAAATCACAGTTAGAAAGGCCCCCTTTTAATGGTTGATCATGACTACAGGCAAAGCTCTTAAGAACTGACATTGAAGGATCTAAAATAATTAGAAAGGAGGCAAAAAATGCTTTGTTGGAACTATGTAAGGATGAATATTATAGAATTCTTATTGTAGAGGAAGGTCTGGTCCCGGTCCCCATGATTGGTGCAGCTGCTTATACGTCCTTCAGACCAGGTTTGCATTCATGGCCTAGGTTACCAGATGGTACAGAGATTGAGCAGACTTCTAAAACGCCTTCCAGGTTTGGTGCCTCTGAGTTACTCCTTGGATTAAATGTTGATGACAAGAAAGTAAGTATAGAGGAAGCCAAGATGAATGCAATAGTTGGACGGACACAGCAACAGTTTCTTGCTCGTATTGGGGCCATTGAGCTGGAAGATGAAAAGAAACAGCCTGAATTAACCAGTGGTAAACAACTCACGCTTTTGCCATGGATGGATGGTGTGGCTAGATTGGTTTTGATTCTTGGACTTGAAGATGAGTCAGCAATAGCGAGAGCTGCAGAGTCAATTGCTGATGCATCTATCAATGAAGATATACGGATAGCATTCAAGGAAGCTGGTGCAGTTAAGCCTTTGGTACAGCTTCTAGAAAGAAAGAATGATGCTGTCATCCTGGCAGCAACTCGAGCTCTAGAGCGGTTGTCTATCAGGTAATTAATCATTCGCCCTTTTCAAGTTTCTGGTTCTGGGTGTTCTGAGTAAAATGTAAACCCTTTTAAAAACTAAATGAACAGGGGGAAAGGCAACAAATAACTTGGCCTCTGCACCGATCCTCAATCCTTAATCTCATACATCCTCGAAATCTCTTTCAAAATGATCTGTAGCATTTAATGTTTGGCATGAAATATTCAATGCTAATATGATCTTATTTCTATTGATGCAGCAATGGTGTTTGCCAGATAATTGAAGCTGAAGGTGTTATAGATCCTTTGATTAATGTTTTAAAGCATCCAGAGATCCCTGAAATCTTGATGGAAAAGGTCATTCATTACGTTATTTTTAGTCTATCCACAAATCTTCTGTGAAGCGATTCTAATAAGTTGATGATCTGAGTAATTGATGTAGTGCAGACCTTGGATATTCTTGCCCGGATCTTGGATCCCAGTAAAGAAATGAAGTCAAAGGTTGGTCAATTTTTTCTTGATAACATGTTTGATACCTTTTAGTTAAAGCAGTTGCGCAAGCTCTTCCCACCTACTCTATGAGTGTTTTCCAGCTCCCTCGGTCCTTATGTCAAGAGCTGTCTGCTGAAATTGCCACTTACCATGTATTTTTATTCTTTCCAGTTTTATGATGGACCAGTAAATGGATCAAAAAAGGGATCAGGTGTGGCAAGAGGTCCTTATAATTCCATAGGAATGACTGGCGATGTAAATTCCAGGTTTCATTTCACTCCCTTTTTCTTGTGTTCCATGTTATGTTAAAGGCGGGAGGAATGTTATTATAGCGTCATGTGCTTTTGTTAAACCAAGGAATAATAAAATGAGCAGAATCCAAATATTTTCCTTTCATATAGCCAAATTGTTTATGGGTTTCATTGCGTTAAGTGCCTGCTTCCCTGGCCCTTGAAAAAGACCAGTAAAGTTTCAATTTCTGTCTGTATAGGGAAAATGTACTTGACTCTGGGTTTATTACTCGACTTGTTGAGATATTAAAGACTCCAACCCCAAGATTACAAGGAAAAGCTGCTTCAATTCTCGAGTTCTGTACAGTTGCTGACCCAAGCATTCACACCATCATGTCAGTGGACATAGAATCTGGTTTGGATGTTGTTTTCCGTCAAAAGATTCTTGAAGGTATTGGAAATTCTTTTCCTTTATAGTCAAGCTGTGTGAAATATGTATGTATTGGTTTCTCTTAATGCAATTTCAGTGAACCTTTATTGTTCCTTCTTATTTTGGTATATGGTACAGACATGGAATCTGAAGTAGATAATCAGCAGCCAGAAAAATATGCCCTTTATGTAGAAGAAGCCGGTCTTGCTATATCAGCAGCATCCCGGTTATTTACAAGACTGCTCGACTCTGACAAGTTCTGCCAAAAAATAGATCCCACCCATTTCACGAAATTGCTCTGTGATATCCTGAAGTCTAATATCCCCCTTCACAACAAAGATTGGGTTGCTGCTTGTGTGAGGAAGCTTGGTTTTCTCTCTGGTCCCAGGCTAGATTTCAAGGACCCAATCATGGAAGTGACACTCCACGAGACCATTCCAAGACTCATGCAGCAGATCAAAACCTCATTCTCTCTGGAAGCAAAGGAGGCTGCTGTTGTGGAACTCAACCGAATAATCTCTGAAGGCATGGTTGATTCCACTAGAGCAATTGCTTCCGAGGGAGGCATATTTCCATTGGTGAAACTGATTGAAGAAGGAAGTGGGAGGGCCATTGATGCATGCTTGGCAATACTGTATAATCTGAGCATGGACGGTGAGAATCATTCAGCAATTTTGGCTGCTGGAGCAGTTCCGGTTTTGAGGAGAATTGTTCTATCACAAAGACCACAATGGACCCTGGCGCTTCATTTGCTGAGGACTCTGCCTACATGATGTGACTGCCAAATTTTAGAGTCGTGAGATGATTTTTCCATTTTCACTCTATAAGTTTCATAGAATTGAATGAAATCTACTACAAAATGTAAACGTTTTGAATGTGAAAGTTACACCCCGGGATGACGAAAGCCTCAAATTTTCACTCATTTTGAAGTATTGCAAGCATGCTGTTTATGTAAAATGTTCCTACTTGGAATTTTTTTTTTGGTCAGATACTACGTCATCTTACATTATTTTAATTTTCTGAAGATATTTATCAGTTGGACCATCGTAACTGACATAACCAGCACCATGTGTAGCTTATCCTCTTGCCTTTCCCTTACCAAAAATCTTGCTCGTGCTTCTCTTTCCAACAACAATGACTCACCACCAGGTCCACCGCGGCCACCACCACAATCTCTGCACCCCAGTAACAACAAACCTCCATTGCGCAGCAGAAACCAGACCCCAGCAACTCTACCCAGAAAGAAGCAGCTAAACAACCGACAACAGAAGCCAAGGCAGCCTTCTGTCATTGAAATTGAGCGTGCTATTGGTGCTGGAAGCTTTCGTGATGCCGACCCCAGGTTAGTGACCCCCGTTGGTTGAGTTCATACATACACTTCCACTTGGTCTGAAAATTGTCTCTGCTGCTTTATATGTAAATGCAATGTTTATTCCTTTTGTTATTGATGGTTTATCTGAGAAAATGTTGGGCTAGTTTTGAAGTTAGGAGTTTGTGGTTCTGAATTTTGAGGTTTGTGTGGTACAATATTCATCAGGGAATTGGAAGAACCGAAGAATGCTAAATTCGACATGTCTATGATGAACTTTCCTAGAAAGTTTGAAGGCCCCGTGGAGAAGCAGCTTCGCGAGACAGGAGAGTGGATAACCAATAAAACCGAAAGAGGCTTCCGCTTGAATGGTAATCATTTTCTCTTTAAGTAGTGAAGGATGTTTAAGATTTTCATTTATGGTCATTTAACTTTTCTGGCATTAACCAAATTTAAGTTGAGGCCTTTCGGGAACCCTTCAATCAATCAGAACCCTTGATTATATTTTGAAAATAAACTCTGGATTTGGGGTCTGATCATGTATGTATAGAACAAAAGCCTTAATTTTGAAAAAAACAAGTTACCAAATGCATTTAGAATAACAATGCTGGTGGTTGGAGCTATATAATCAATGAGAATGAATGAATGAATTATTCTTAATTTGCCAACAGAACTAGTTGAGCTTCACTATCACATTACCTCTCCATAAATCAGTTGTGCAGAAAGTAGGCTTAACCACCCCATGCCGCCTTCGGGTGCAATTACTCCACCTACCTGACCTGTCAGTTGCATATTGAACGATAGCTCGATGATTGTTAACTAGAGTTTCTTTTGTTTGATCTGGGATTGTCTGAAACTGTAATTATGATGATTTGGTGTTGTGTTTTTTGCAGGTAAAAAAATTCTGAAGTTTTTGTTGCTGTGGTTGCTACCAGTTTGGAGTTTCTCAATCCTGGTGGCCTCTGGGGCCATCAAGCTAAACTTGCCATTTCTTGATGACCTTATTATGTGAACTTTTTGTCACTCAAATTCAATACCCAGTATGTAATTGGATTCACAAATTGTCAATTTCAAAGAAGATGAAAGGGTTCTGATTGCATATTCATTCATACACCAGATGGTTCAACCTTCAATGATTTCTGGCTTGATTGGTTCTGTAAAGCTCGAGACTTGTTTGACTTTTAGTTCAAGGATTGATTTCATTGGTCAAAATATAAAATCAATTTCTTGTTGGGCAGGCCACCTAGAAATTGAAGAATTTTCTGGTCAAATATTATTTTGTTTTGTACAAATTTTTTCTGTTCAACAGAGTTCTTCTTCTGGATGAAGAATCTTTCCTTGGGACCAAAGCCCAAAAATGAAAATTTTATTAGGCTAGCTCCTGTTCTGTAAAGTGAAATTAAACCAAACTGGCACGTGACAGAAGAACAAAACGCACGTGCAGGGCATCTTTCAGACACCCATTTCTCTTGGTCCAGCTGTTGTTCTTCATCACCAGTTTCTCAGAAACTAATTGGTTACACATATTTACAATATCCGGTGGAATTTATGAGTTGGCTCATATGAGAACTCAGTCCACAATATTTGATTCTTCTAAAATACAAAATCAAATTGCGCCTTCACTTCAATAGAAAAGCCTATGATAAAAACCAAATGCCGTCAAAATCTTTCACAGTGAACCGAAAATTTTAATTTAATTAATTGTAATTAATTTTTAAGCTTATTTTTCGTAATTAATTTAATTTGTAAGAAAAAAATTTGAATTTTACGTGATAACGGTGGATTGACAAAAAAAGGTTTAATATTAGTATATAATGAATAAATAATTTATACAAGTAGATGTTCGTTACTTGTAATGGTGGTGAAAGTGGGACACTAATCATAAAATATATGTGAATGATGTTGCACAACCGAGTTGGGGCCGCCAAAAGCCAACTGCTCTCTTATAATTTCATGAGGGAAAGAAAATACAACAGAAATATATAAACGGAAAATAATTACGACACCGTTTCATGCGCCTATTATTCTACTTTGCAGCCTGTCTTTCTTGAATTCTCTCCCGTATTTCATACCAAGTCCTTCGCTTTCCTCTCTCTTCCTTCCCCAAAGCATCGGAGTGAGAGAGATAGAGAAACAAGGTCCGAAAGCCAGGTCGGCGTGTGTATATTTGTAGGGAGAGAGAGAGAGAAAGGGTGCGATCTGAGCGGTGAAGGATTGTGGATACAGTGGTTGATAAATGGGGACGCTTCAGACGTGGAGAAAAGCCTATGGGGCGCTCAAAGACAGCACCAAAGTCGGCCTTGCCCACGTCAACAGCGATTACGCGGTACCATTGATTTCCTATCATTTTCTTTTATCTAATTGATTAGAAGAAAAAAATAATTAGATTTTTGCTCGCGATATTGGATTTTGATTTTGGATTCTATCATTCATGGGTTTGTTTTCTAAGAATAGGATTTGGATGTTGCTATAGTCAAAGCTACTAACCACGTCGAGTGCCCGCCCAAAGAGAGACACCTCAGGAGTCAGTTCCTTTTCTTTGCTATTCTATTTCTATGTTTCAGATCCATTGTTTTATCAAATGGGTCGCTGAATTTCGAGCAAAATATCTGATTTCTTTTGTTTGGGGGTGTTTGGAATGCAGAAATTCTGATTGCCACATCGGCAATTCGGCCACGAGCAGATGTTGCCTATTGCATTCATGCTCTTTCAAGAAGATTAAGCAAGACCCATAATTGGACGGTATGCTGCTTGCCCATTTGGTTGCAATGTCATAAATTTTTACTTAACATCTCAGCATTTCTGTTTACCATGCCATGCTATATTAGGTGTCTTTTGTGTGGGTGTGCTTGGATGGATATTAAACCATGTGCATCTGCCTAAGTTATTCATCCATTGTGGTGTTACGCAATGATAATGCATTTGAAGACTGAAACTTAGGCTCCTCCTTTACCTGTTGTTTAATCCTCTGTTTAGTGGCTATTACGATGTTTCTTCATTTATCCATTTATTTCACTAGATTAATTGGGGAAACGAAGCTCTTATGTACTGAATTTTGTGATGCTAATTAACTGTGATGTGCATAGTTTTGAATTATTAAAGGTCTGAAGCTGTGTTTAAGCATTGATTCATTAAACATTTGCTCAACTAAGCCATTTTCTTAGACGTAGTTTATTTTTGGTTTGTTATATTGAATATTTATGAGATTTTTTGGTTTTCTGGATGAAGTAAGTTTTCAACTTGTTTAAAAGTTGTGCCTTGAATACAAACAGCTGGAAATCCTAGGGGTCCAGAGTTAAAAGTATATATGTATTTGTCTGTGTGTGATTTGGTCATGCATGTTTGTCCATTAGAGCAGTTACGAGTTTCTGGCCCCTTTTTACTCTTTTTGTGTAAAAGGATTGAAAGCTTGTGGTTTTAGTATTTCAAAGTGAAATCTATCATTCTCTTCTTCTAGTCTGGTTTGATTCTGTGTCAAAAACTGAATTCCTCTCAGCACTTAGCATTGGGAAGCCAAAACTACGTGAGATGTTTCCTTTTTGCCCTATATAGCTCACCATTTTCTTATGGATAAATAAGCTTACATATGTGCTCATTCCTGTTAAACTCGCTTGTCATTTCTATGTTTGGCATTGGCAGGTGGCTTTAAAAACACTGATAGTTATCCATAGGAATTTGAGGGAGGGTGATCCTACTTTCAGAGAAGAACTTCTAAATTTTTCTCAGAGAGGAAAAATTCTCCAGCTTTCTAATTTTAAAGACGATTCCAGTCCTATTGGTGAACTTCAAACACCCTAAGCTCTCTCATTTTTCAGCTTTTCTTTTGCCTGTTATTACTAGCACTAGCTATTGTATACTTGAATTGTGGCATTGATTTGAAGTTTTAACTCAAATAATTCAAAAATAATGATTTTAAACTCAAAATTGACAAAACACAAATGCATTTATAACTCAAAAATATCAATGTTTCCTTTGCCTTTTCCTCTTCTGCAGCTTGGGATTGCTCTGCCTGGGTGCGTACTTATGCATTGTTTTTGGAGGAACGACTTGAATGCTATAGGGTTCTGAAGTATGACATTGAAGCAGAACGTCTTCCAAGGCCTGCCCAGGGGCAGGAGAAGGTATTTTACCAAATAATTTATCAATACTTCTTTCAATAACAAGGACGAAGCAATATAACAATCTTTTTCATAGAATTAACAACTGAGGGTCAAATGTCAAACATGATATTACCTTAACTTCAGATTGATTTCTGTTTACCAATTGTCAATTTTGAAGTTGTCTGGTAAATTCTGTTAAACAAAAAAATTTAATTACTAATAAGGATTTGATGATGACTCCTAGATTAAGATGGTTTCTTTTTCTTTTCAACATGAATTGCTATATGTTAGGATTCACTGTTTCTTTTTATTCTTAAATGCTAACAGGGATATAGTAGAACCCGAGAGTTGGATAGTGAAGAACTGTTGGATCATTTGCCTGCTTTACAGCAGCTGCTGTATCGCCTTATTGGTTGCCGGGTACTGTATCTGGAACTTGTGGTTTATCTATTGCACCAAGCGATAAATTTTTCATTCGAGATACATTATTATATGTCAAACATTGTATGCATATAGGGAGAGGGAGAGAATTTTTTTTATCCTATTAATATATCTGTTCAAAATAATTAATGTTGCTTTCTGACTTTGCAGCCAGAAGGAGCAGCTGTCCACAATTACGTTATACAGTATGCACTGGCCCTGGTATGACCGCAAGTCCATTTTCATTTTATTTTCTCCTAGATATAAACTCGTTATTTGAATTATTAATGGAGTATTAAGTACTTTAATCATTGACCTGTTAAAGCTAGTTCAACAAATAGCAGACTAAGGGCTATAGTTGATTTTATACCTGACCTTTTTAGTCTGTATTCTCAGGTACTGAAGGAGAGCTTTAAAATCTATTGTGCTGTCAATGATGGAATTATAAATCTTGTTGATAAGGTAAATTAGTTATACCATTCATGATAAATATTATGTTAGCAAATGCTGTTTGTTCTCAAATTTGCCTGCTGTAAGAAATCTGTTTTTGTTGCAGTTTTTTGAGATGCCAAGACATGAAGCAGTTAAAGCTCTTGATGTTTATAAGCGAGCTGGTCAGCAGGTTAAGATTGGAAAACATTTTGGTCTCACTTATGAGTTGATTATTTTTATTCATTCCTATAGCCTATTACTTATAGTATGGTCTACTTCAGCATCCGTTATTGATTATCTAAGGCCAAGTGGTTTAGGGTAGGGCTTCTCTGTTAAACAGTTCTATATTGCAGGCTGCAGGTCTCTCTGATTTTTATGAAGTTTGCAAAGGATTGGAACTAGCTAGGAATTTCCAGTTTCCTGTCTTGAGAGAGGTCTTGCACCGTATTTAATGTATTCGTTTAAATTCCTTTCACACAGTTTTCTCAATTTATGCTCAGTACTTTGTTGTCACTTTTTCAGCCTCCGCAATCCTTCCTCACAACAATGGAAGAGTATATAAGAGAGGCACCACGAGCTGTTACTGGTCCAAATGAGCCATTGGTTGGTATTTACTATGGTTATTTTTTTTTGGCCTGATATTTCAGACTTATCTTCTTCCACTTTATTTTGTAAACAAAAAGATCCTTGTGGAATTGGTTTTCTTTGATTGCCAAATGTTCTGAGTTTTGATCACTTAAAGTTCTTTACGAATGGAAGTTTCTTTTGAAAAACATGCTATAGATAATTAATATCTTGTCCTTTATGAACAGCTTCAGTTGACATATAGACCAGAAGAGCCTTCTGAAGACACAAAGTTATCTGGTGATGAATCTGAGCCACCAGCTATGGACATTGTACCTGTCTCTAATTTTGAGACGGAAGCTCCTGCCCCACCACCACCGCCGCCTCCACCTCAAAGTAGCCAGACCACTGGAGATTTACTGGTAAATTATCAGTTATGCTTTCTATAAAGTTTTTAGTCATTTTGTTTATTTTTATTCTAAAAGTCACTTACTTTTTCTCTGTGCTCAAATTTGTGGTTCAGGGATTGGATTATACTGCAGCTGATGTATCTGTGATTGAGGAAAGAAATGCTTTAGCTCTAGCCATAGTATCATCTGAAGCTGGTATTGTTTTTTTTTAGGATTTTTTGTCTTTACTCAAATAATGCAACTCCAAAATATGACTTTCGTGGCTTGTATTTTCTCACTTTTATATTCAGATGCAGCTCCAACCTTCAATTCTAGTGCCGTCCAAACAAAAGATTTTGATCCTACTGGATGGGAACTCGCCCTGGTCACTGCTCCAAGTAGCAACATTTCATCAGTTAATGACAGCCAATTGGTAGGCTCATAACCCATTCTTATTCAAAATTCAATTTTTATCCTTCCGGTAATGGCTTGCAATCTAATCGAATCATGTTTCCCGTCCATCAGGGTGGTGGGTTAGACTCCCTTACTCTGAACAGCTTATACGATGATGGAGCATATAGGGCTTCTCAGCAGCCTGTTTATGGAGCACCAGCCCCGAATCCATTTGAGGTCCAAGACCCTTTTGCTTTTTCAAACAATGTTGCCCCCCCTCCTTCAGTTCAAATGGCTGCAATGGCTCAACAGCAATCCAACCCCTTTGGCCCCTTCCAACCTACTTACCAGCAGCCGCAGCAGAATGCAATGATGAGCGCAACAAATCCATTTGGTGATACTGGCTTCGGGCCGTTTCCTGCAAATCATGTTCCTCATCCACAATCTAGCAACCCATTTGGAAGCACAGGCCTGCTGTGATTGAGATCATTTACTAAAGTGTACGTTCATCCACGAAATGAGGTTGGTTTTTGGTGTATTTAGGTGGTGAGTATGGCAAGATGGGTTTTGGTATGTGGTCTGGGATGATGGATGATGGATGGCATTTTCCGGCATGAACATAAGTTTGGTGTATAAGTCAGCGAGTGAAAATAGTGAAGAATGTAATAACTAGTCGATACGCTTAGAAAATTCTTGTAATTTTGTTTTTATTAAAAACAAAAATTATGTAGTTTGGAAATTGTCTCTCACACGCACAAAAGCGCACACACTCGGTGATGGATGTGTGAAGTTAGTGGACCGTTTGAAGGGGAGCCAAAGCATGGTTGTGAACACAAAAATGAAAAATCTCCCTATATTCATTAGTTCTCGAATTCCTTTATTATATGTAACAAATGGTAACTTGGTTTAGAAAACTTGTGTGTCAAGTTACTGGCTGTCCATTTTGCTTGTAATACTAAAATGATCCATCAGGTGGGCAGGGGACAAAACTTGACCCAGTATGCAGACATGTTCATTTCATTTGCGGTGCGGGTGCTGCCTATGGGAACAAGATCGAATGAAATGAAATGTTTGCCTATAGGGAATCAAATTGACTCGCTGCTTACGGGAATGAGATCAAATGAAATGAAAAGAAATGCTTGCTTGCGGGGATCATATTGATCCGCTGCCTACGGAAATAAGATCGAATCAATTGAAATGTATGCATGTAGAGGATCAGATTGATCCGTTGCTTACAGGAATGAGATCGAATGAAATGAAATGTTTGCCTGCAAGGAATCAGATTGACCCGCTGCTTACGGGAATGGGATCAAATGAAACGAGGTGTTTGCCCTGCAGGGAATCAGATTGAATGAGATCGAATGAAATGAAATGTCTTTTAAGGGATCAAATCGAACCGGTGATTGGTTGTTAAATTTTGCAGGCAGGCACAATCTTTTGCTTAGTGAAAGTCATGATGGAATCAGATCGACGAGGTCGTTTGTGGTGCAATGGCTCTCCATTGTATTCCACAAAAGGATACGCAAATAAATAAAAAGAAAGCAAAAATGACTGAGGCCATTCCTTAATTAAATAGGATTGAATTTTTGGGGTCAATTCAAGAAAGAGCGACGGCATTGGGCCATGAGATGATATGCTAATTGGGATTTGTAAACAATTTAGCAGGCGGCATTCAAAGGATCAAAGTTCCCCACAGATATGGAAAACAAATGGGAATTAATATATATTAAAAAAAAAAAGTATCTATGCTATGATTTATCATTCATGGACGTTGATAAGATCCTTCCATTTACCAGCACCTTAGGGGATGGCATAGCCTTAAATAAAGTTAAGGGCGAGGTTCAAACGAGGAAAGGCTTACGGTGGATACCTAGGCACCCAGAGACGAGGAAGGGCGTAGTAAGCGACAAAATGCTTCGGGGAGTTGAAAATAAACGTAGATCCGGAGATTCCCGAATAGGTTAACCTTTCGAACTGCTGCTTAATTCATGTGCAGGCAAGAGACAACCTGGCGAACTGAAACATCTTAGTAGCCGGAGGAAAAGAAAGCAAAAGCGATTCCCGTAGTAGATACGAGCGAAACGGGAGCAGCCTAAACCGTGATGTAACAAATAAATAAATAAATAGTTGGTCTACTTTTGGCTTTTGATTTTGGTTGGATACCTATTGTCCCTTCGAACTAATAACTTTCTTTTTTGATGCATTAGTGAAAAATCAAACTATATTGCGTTCGTGGTGTGAGTGTTCTTTTTTTATGCATATTAGTGAAAAATCAAACTATACTGCGTTCGTGGTGTGAGTGTGCGAAATTGAGTATCGGAAATTTATTTATTAAATGCGAAATATTTAAAGGGAATTAGGTTCGGAGCAGATGTGAAAGTTAAAGGAGGAGGTGAGGCATAAAAGAAAAGCAAAATTAAAGAAGAGAAAATAGGACAGGAGGCATGAGTGTCCCACATTTTCAAAACACACTCAAATCACCATCATTAGCCTCACAACAAATGCAGAAGCAGCACCATTAGATTTTAGGGAAATGTTGATTCCATCTCTTCGATCTTCCCCTTTCTCCTCCTTTAAATTGTACCTGCTTCCCTTCTTTTTAATATTTTTTTTCTTGATTTTATCATATTAATTAAGACTTGGAATAGTGGCATCCCATGATTTGTGAACAGCTGTTTTACCTTTACCTAAATTACTTGCTTTCTTATGTTGTTAATCATAGGATCCCAGGCCTAAACTGGTAAATCATTCGTATCGCGCGCATATACTTTTAATATATTATCAACATATCTACGAATATATATAAAAAGAAGAATTACACAGCCTGCCTGGAATGTTAACCGAAACTTAATTTAAGATCATCTTAGATTTAATCAAAAGATTGATATCCTTCGAGTTAGATTTAATCAAACATAAACCCGTGGTTGCTTCATTAATCCAAGCTTGCTAGGTTTTATTATTTTTATGATTCATCAATTTGGTTAACGTTAACGTAATAAAAAGATAAAATTTTACGAATTTTCATCTTATACTATTTGGTTAACCCTAAACCAGTACTATGATGTAAGGAAATAGGGAAAATTGTAGTAGACGTCCATGAACTTTACACTAATTTTAGTTATCGTCCATGAACTTCATTAGTAGTAGCAGACCCCCCTGAACTATGCCTAAATGTGTATTGACAGTCCTTCCGTTAAAATTCATAACTATTTCTGTTAAAAATAAAGGTAAATTGTCTTTTCAAGTGTGTTTATAAGGATAAAATAAGGATAAACTTTGGGCTTCATTTATGTTGAATGGAGGAAATTGTATAAACACATTTAAAACACACTTAAAAATACAATTTTACCCTTATTTTTAACCGAAATAATTAAGAATTTTAAAGAAATAACTGTCAGTGCACATTTAGGCATAGTTCATGGACGTCTGCTACTAATAATGAAATTCAAGGACGATAACTAAAATTAGTGTAAAGTTCATAGACGTCTGCTACTAATAATGAAGTTCATGGACGATAGCTAAAATTAGTGTAAAATTCATGAACGGTGACAACAATTTTTTTAAGGAAATATTCCGTCATATTTGAAAGAATTGTCAAGTTCAATTTGAATGAAATTATAAATTGAAATTGTTGGAGGCTAGCCAATTAAGAAAGTGAGGACATAATTAGACATGCATGTATGATGTTTTTACCACCCGTGTTGTAAAATAAAACACACATGCACTGCATGGTCAAATTATGCAACTTCTTGTAGGACTTGCATAAAAAAAAAAAAAAACTTCTTGTAGGACCATACTTATTTAGTTCGGGGCCGATATGATGACATTTGTATACACATTTCATTATACCCTCTTTGTCCAATCTACAATATTTGATCATTCTTTTTTTTTTTTTATTTATCAAATATAATATATATATATATATATATATATATATATATATATATTATACAATTGATCATCCTTTTCTTTAATTAAATGCAAAGTTGATCATTTTACATATAATTGATGTACCTCGATTCGAAAAGTTTACGTTAACACAATAATAGAAGTATGTTGAACGTCATTGTTCAGGTGTCGGTCAGCACATCTCGATTACGATGTTTACGTGAATTTTCCAGATCAGGATATATCATAAAGAAACAAGTGGAAATATACAAATTTTGTGCGAATTGAAAATTTGAATTCAGATGTATAAATTGGAGAATCAAATCGACCATTTAAATTAGGATTGAAGAGTTATCATTTGAAAATATGGCGAGTGGGCAATATTTTAGGCAAATAGGGTCCCTTTGTATGATTATTGTTAAAGATAATTAAGCAAAATACTTTGTGAATTATTATATGTATACGTGAGTGTTAGATGATGATGTCTTTGTATCCAAGCAAGTTATGTACATGATGGCCAGGGGTCCCTCGATCATGTTTCAACCTCAAATATATATACAAAGATGGATTGGTGGATTCTACCTACTTTGCCTAAGTCGTTAACTTTGAAATGAAACATTTCAAAATTAATTAGGAGCTATATGCAAGGGCATAATTTTTCATTTTGGACCACCTTAATTAAATTAATTTTTTGTTTTAATCTAAAGATGAAGTTCCATTAATTGGATGAAAGGTGACAAAAGTGTCAGAATTAAAAGCAGACTTTGTTAAAACTTTGCCATAAAATTCGCGAGTCAGGAAAATTCAATCAAATGAAAAGATCAGTATCCATCTTCCAGAAGAAAGAAGAACAATACAATCACCAAAACGAAGCTCATAAACGAGCTTTACAACCTAGTCTACAAAAATCGAGCACATAAGCACCTTAAATTAGTTTTTAATACAACTATTAATATATTTTAGTATTTTTGACATATTAAGAAGAAAATTATTGATAAACTACTAGATAATTGGTAACATATATAATTTGGCAAAAAAAAAAAGGTATATGTTGAGTAATAGATATATTTTTCTTGAAAATTTTTATTTTTCATGTTTTTGCTAACACAACTTTGTGGTTTAGTTTTGTGGGATTAGATTAATGTTGTCCTATGGTCAACAAATTAAAAGATTAAAGAAAATAAAGGAAAAGCGACACTTGTAATCAACTTTTGAAACAAAGCTCGACTTTATACTATTTGTTGCAAGGAATTTAGTGTAGCCTTCTAGTTATTTAGTTTTAATCATGCTTTTTTAATTGAAAAACAAATATTATTTCAAAAATGATAGGTTGAATGAAATATTTGGGGAGCCGTCCCACCGAAATATTGTAGCAAATTCGGCGCCGTGCCCTGCCGCTCCTCTTTCAACATAGGCGGTGCATTTGGCCAATAGAATATCCTTTTAATACATAATTTATCAATAAACAAATTTTCAAATATGTTTAGAATACAACAATTCTTAAGTTTTAAAAAATTTGTTATTCCGAATATTTCAATATTTCCAAATCGGGATAAGTTATTAGAAACATACATTCTAAAATTCCATCTATGGGTGTTGGCCTATTGTGTACCTTAATCCAAAATTTTCTTCCTTTCATATAAAAATGAGGGAAATTGTCACTAATGTCCCTTTCTCACAACAAAAAAAAATCCCCCTAATAATCACTTCCTATATACTCAACCATCTAAACTAATTAACTTTTGATTTTGCAATTTTTTGCTTAAGTATATAAACAAAAAAAAAAAATTATCTCAGTTACCTCTTAGTTACTCCCCATTCATTTTTCCCCAATCCTCTCCCATCCACCTTCATCATTTCCTAGGAACTTTCATCCCACCTTTATCTTCAACCTAGAAAAAAAATCCAGAAAACCACCTTCATTCCACATTCGGAAGAAGATGAAGATGAACAGGACGCAGTTCCCCCTTCATCTTCATATGAGTTTCGCAGTTAGTTACCGATTAATTATCACTTACATACTAGTTGGTAACTACTTAATTACATAACCAGAAATCCAGAAACACAGATGAAGATGAAGAGAGAAAAGAGGATACAGAGGAAGAGGAAGAGGACGCAACTTCCTCCTTCATCTTCATCTGGAGATCTGTATCTTCATCTGAGTTTCTAGGTTTCGCAGTTAGTTACCGATTAGTTAACACTTACATATCAATTGGTAACCACTTAGTTACATAACCAGAAACTCAGAAACACGAAGATGAAGATGAAGAGCGAAGAGAGAAAAGAGGCTGCAGAGGAAGAAGAAGAAGAGGAAGAGGAAGAGGAAGATGACACATCCTCCCCCTTCATCGTCATTTTCACTTGGTTTATAAGTTTCATAGTTAGTTACCGATTAATTTTCATTTACATACCAGTTGGTAACCACTTAGTTACATAACCAGAAACCAAAAAACATGAAGATGAAGAGAGAAGAGAAAATAAGATGCAGAGGAAGAGGAAGAAAGCGAAGAGGATTTATGGGTTTGGATGGGAGATGATTTATGAGTTTGGATGGGAAAGGATTTCTAGGTTTGGATGGGAAAGGGTTTCAAATTTGAGAGAGATGAAGATGAATGGGAAAGTAACTAAGGAAGGTTTTTGATAGTTTTGTTTTGTTTATATATTTGGGTCAAAATTGTAAATATTAAAAGTTAATTACCTTAGATGGTTGAGTATATAGGAAGTAATTATTACAGATTTTTTTTTTGAGAAAGGGACATTAGTGACAATTTTCCTTAAAATTAGGACAATACTTGCATCCAACCCAGGTGGTACCTCCTCATACTACTATTTAAAATAATCATTATACATATATTATAATCAGAACCTTTCAACTCCAAAATAATTATTTCAAGATCATATCCGCAAAAAATCAATAATTTTGGAAGTCCTTTAATCATTCATATATATAAAACAAATCAATGGTATTGGTAACAATGAATATGCTCATGGTGAACCGTCCGTCCATTTAGTTTACATATTTTCAATGGCTAAATGATCTTCAATTTGACTAATTTTTCATATAAATGATCTTGAAATGATGATTTAGGAGTTGAACGATTCCGATTATAATATATATATATCCAAATTATTCGATAAATCTAAAGAGTGGTACGAGGAGGTACCCCCTGTGGTGGGAAGTAAGTATTATTCTAAAAATTAAGGGATAACATCGTTGTATTTAAAAAATTCCTGTGATTCCTTAATACCTTTAGAATGCCCTTGAATGAAATAATTTTTGTTATTCGGATATGGAAAAATGACACTAGAAAATTGAAAATGTAGCAAAATAAATCCCAAGTACACAATATGAGGGAATATTTTTTTTTTTTGGTGGAATTACGATATTAAAGGATGGAAATACATATAGGAATATTAGGTATCGAATCTGAGATCTAAAATCTCACTCTCTATAAAAATAAAAATACAACTAACCGATAACACTAGGAAAAGAAGGAAGGAAAAAGGTTGCATTATGAACTGGAGCATCTGGATCCATAATGTGACCCACACCCTACTTTGAGTGTGGTCCACCAACTCGATGGCTCCATGGTGTGGGTGATGGGCCATCCCAACTTTGCCTGCCCAAATTGAAAAAAAATGGATGGAGCTGTCAAGATTGGTGCTTGGATGCACACATAATCCTATTCCTATCCCCCTACCCTACCTTTATTCTTTTTTTGTTAAAAGACCCTACCATTATTCTAATTACGCAAAACCCCAATTAATTATCATAAAATTTTAATTTTTGGTATTTTAATTGAAAGTAGAAACCATGTCTCATTTCCACAGCAATGATCTAGTGACATCCATCATTCTTTTTTGTTGAAATGGCAATGCAATTTGCTTACTTTACTGATTCTTTTCTCTCAAATAAGAAAAAATATCTTACACTTGGAAAACATTCTTTAATTTTCATTGACTCAATCACCATTTTCTCTTCTTTCTTCTATATTCTCAGCTCTGAGTCTTCTCTCTGCTTCTCATTTCCAAATTCCATTTGAAGCCAAACCGCCCTCTTCATCTTCTTCTCATGATCCCATCTTTCTCTCTTTAAACATTTCCATATTTGGTTCTCTTATTTCTTTCCTTCAACCTGAAACACTCTCCCTCTCTCTCTCTCTGTAAATACTAAAGACAGAGCATCATCAATGGCTGCCAACAAGTTCGCAACCATGTTGCACAGAAACACCAACAAGATGACTCTTGTTCTCATCTATGCCCTCCTTGAATGGATTCTGATCGCCCTTCTCCTTCTTAATTCTCTCTTTTCTTATCTCCTCGTAAAATTCGCCTATTACTTTGGCCTTAAAAGACCTTGCCTTTTGTGTTCTAGAGTCGATCATATATTCGAGCCCAGAGAAAGGGACAATCTTTATAGAGATCTCGTATGCGAAAGTCATGCCAGTGAAATTTCTAAACTGGGTTATTGCTCAATTCACCAAAAGCTAGCTGAATTGCAAGACATGTGCGAGGATTGCTCGTCGCCCCCAGATTGCGAAGAGTGGTCAAAGAAGTTCGCATTTTTTCCATGGATGAAGCAAATTGGTATAATTCAGGGCGGCGATGAAAAAGTCATTGAAAATGGCGAAGAAGAAAGCTTGAACTGTTCTTGCTGTGGGTTGAGTTTAAATAGCAAGTTTTATCCTTCTTGTATTATGATAAAGCCTTCCTGGGAGGTTTTGGATTTTACCCAGAAACAAAATTTGACTATGGAAGCAGGAGTTGATGATGCTCAGACTGAAGAAGGTGATCACTCAGATCAAAGCAGATCGGATTTCGTGACCGCTCAACATAGAGATGAAGAGGGTATTGAAGAGGATAGAAGAGAAAATAGGGTTTTCGATATCGATGAGAATTCTGCTTGTTCTGTATGTGAATATGGAGGCTGCAAGGAAATTGTAGCCAATGAAGATGAAAAAGTGGAGAGAGGTAAAGAAGGAGAAGAAGAAGAAGAACCCATGAAAGAGGATAATTTGAATGTTTTATTGGATGAGAGGGCCTGTGAAAAGGATATTGTATCTCCTGAAACCCTACGTCAGCATCTGGAGTTCTACATTGATAGAGACGATTGTCGACTGGTTCTGGTTGATATGATTGATTCTCCCATCCCCATTGAAACCCAAAGTCACCAGAAGTTTAAGGTGGAAGAAGACCAAGGGAATAGTAGCTGCGAAGATGTTATATTGGATTTCGACTCGTGTTTTGAGACGAAACCGGTTATGGAGAGCTGGCGCAGTTCAGAAGATCAGTCACTGCCATTGTTTTCATTTAATGAGAGCAAGGAGAATGATGAGAGCGGAGTTTTAGCTTTCGATTCAAAGGATTTGGGTGAGAATGGGAGCTCCAAAGTCTTACATGGAGAAGAAGGAGATGAAGCAATGGAGGAAAATGAGAGCAAGGAGGAGGATGAGAGCAGAGTTTTAGCTTTTGATTCAAAGGATTTGGGTGAGAATGGGAGCCCCAAAGTCTTACTTGGAGAAGAAGGAGATGAAGCAATGGAGGAAAAAGAGAGCAAGGAGGAGGATGAGAGCAGAGTTTTAGCTTTTGATTCAAAGGATTTGGGTGAGAATGGGAGCTCCAAAGTCTTACTTGGAGATGAAGGAGATGAGGCAATGGAGGAAAATGAACCAGTTGCTATAACTCAAGCAACACAAACCTCATCTCATGATGACAATGGCCAATCGAGTGCAGCAGGAGTTGAAATTGATTCAGATGTTCGTCAAGGTACACTAACCCTGATTTGATTGGCTTATTATTTTGTGGTTTGTTTTGTTTTGTGAGTTTAAAATTTTAATATTGGCGAATGTATGCAGCAACTGAGGATGATGTCTATATGCCCAACGATGAGATTGATGCAGAGGTCTCAACAGGGACAGAGATTCCTGAGCATGAACCAATTGACGAAATTCAATTAACTCAAGATGGTAAGCTCAGCTTCAACTTTCTTCGCCTTGTCATCTCGAAATCCAAATTATGTTTGTTAATCTTTCAAATTTTTTGTTTTGTTTTCTTTGAAGTATTAGGTTCTGAGGAAGTAGAGGAGGAGTTGCTAGAATTTAAGACATCAGTTGAAAAGAGTGAGAAAGCAAATAATGAGCATTTCTCATTAGGATCAGAACTTAAGGAGATTGAGGAAGAGAAAGTTCCTGATACGCCTACTTCTGTAGACAGGAGAGAATTGGGAGCAGAAGAATCGTTGGATGGAAGTGTCATAAGTGATATGGAAGGCGGTGATGGGGTCTTGACAATTGAGAAGTTGAAATCGGCGTTGAGAGCTGAGAGGAAGGCTTTAAACGAATTGTATGCAGAGCTTGAAGAAGAGAGGAGTGCTTCTGCAGTGGCAGCAAGCCAAACAATGGCAATGATAAATAGGCTGCAGGAAGAAAAGGCGGCGATGCAGATGGAGGCGTTGCAGTATCAAAGAATGATGGAAGAGCAGTCTGAGTATGACCAGGAAGCAATGCAGCTCATGAATGAGCTTATGGTAAAGAGGGAAAAGGAAAAGCAAGAGGTGGAGAAGGAGCTTGAGGTTTGTCGAAAGAAGGTGCAGGATTATGAGGCCAAGGAGAAAATGATGATTTTGAGAAGAATGAGAGATGGATGCACAAGAAGTAGGACTTCTTCGGGTGCTTGCAGCAATGGTGAGGAGAGTGATGGAGTATCGATTGATTTGAATAATGAATCGAAAGAAGAAGATGGGTTGAATGGACATGAAGAAAGTAGCAATCAGAACACGCCCACAGATGCAGTTTTGTACCTGGAGGAATCTTTGGCTAGTTTTGAGGAAGAGAAGTTATCAATTCTAGAGCAGCTGAAAGAATTGGAAGAGAAACTTTTGAACTTGAATGACGAAGAGGAGGATGGAGAAGAACATTACGAGGATATAAAACCAATCGATGATTTTTATTCAGGGAATAATGGAAATGGATACCAGGAAGCAAATGGCCATTCGAAAATCAAGGCAATCAAGGGAAAGAGGCTTCTTCCACTTTTCGATGCGATTGAAGCAGAAGCTGAAGAAGCGTATGACGATTCTTTCACATCGCAAGATTCAGACAAATTAGAAAACAAGAAACTTGCGATCGAAGAGGAGGTTGATCATGTGTATGAGAGACTACAAGCACTTGAAGCAGATAGGGAGTTTCTAAAGCACTGCATTAGCTCTTTGAGGAAAGGAGATAAGGGATTGGTTCTTCTCCAAGAGATTTTAGAACATCTTCGCGATCTGAGAAGCATGGAACTCCGTTTGAGGGATTCGGGAGAAGGGGTACTATAAGGGCACTATCTATACATACCGACATCATGCAACCAATGAGTTCACAGGTAAAATCATAAGCCTTTTTATCTCTAAAAATGTGAACTTTTTTGTTTCTTTAACTAGAATTTGATTTTGTCACCTAATTTTTGTGCTCGAATTTGTAATGCAGATTGCTGCATTCGGGTTAAAACATCTTCGAATCTCTATAGAACTCAAAGGGGAATTCCCTTGATGGAGAGGGAGGCTCCTAAGCATGTATGGTCTCTCTCATTTTCTTTTTTGCTACTGGTTTTGAGTCAAAGTGAGCCCAAATTTTTTGTGGGCGGCGCCGATGATCTTCTTTTTGAAGGAAAAAGAGGATGATCGGCGTATGTATGTTGTTGTGATAAAAGACACAATGCCTGGCTTGCAAAGCTGGGATCGAGATCCAACAAAGATTCCAGTGCCAGGTACATATAGAGTTGAGCATTAGTTTATTAGACAGTTAGAATGAACTAGGCGAGGTTTAGGGATAACTAATCCCTCTTTCTTTTTCTTTTCTTTTTTGTTTATTTGTTGTATCTTTTGCATCATTTGATTGATCACATGGGATTTGTTTATTAATTATGTTTTGAGGGGCAATCAAAGTCTTGAGTTTACATGTATGTATCCATCTGTAAGTACATATAAAAGTGAGTGTTTGTTTTATACATGTGTTGGAGTTACCCTCCTATTCTGTTTTATAAAATAGGGGCATGACAAGTGAGAGAAGAGAAATCGCTTTCAGTGTAAATATATTTAATATATATGTGGTTGGATTTTTCTTTAAGCATAAAACAAGTGTTGGTAGGTGGACAACACTGTGAAGAAACCAATCAAAGAAAGATAATTGGCAAAGACAAAAGTCGGTGGTCTAATAACAGGTCATAAGCTAGGCATTGTTATCATTGTTTTTGGACTGAGGCATCAGGGTATTCTTGAGGAATAATGCTCAGAGTCAGAGCTTAAGAGAAAAATTTGCATGTCACGAGTATTGTATTTATAACAGGGAGTAATAGGGGGTGACATGGTATCGAATAACTTGGTTGTCTCGGATCCGATGTCACCCCCTCCCCTTCTGCAGCCTTAGGAAGAGATGCTGTGTTTGTCTGGCAAATGAAGCTCAAGTGGAAGGAAACAGTTATTTTTGGGTCTTGAATATCTTGATAAAGAAAATAAATTGAAATTAGATAGTATTTGATCTTGGGATCTTAATTAATTAATCAGATAATTATATATAGTGATTAGGTAACCAGTGCCTTGACCTTATTCTTTCCACGTGTACGTGCGTTCACATTTTTTCTCCTTAAACTAAAACTGCATTATCATGACGGCAGCAAACTAGCAGCCTTTGTTTTGTTAGAACTTTCCTGGATGGATCACTTTCGGCGGTGTTTGAACGATTAATCAAAAGCTTAATTAGGTTTCGCATGTGATCTTAATTAATCATGATTATTCCTACCTAATATTCTAATTAGGCATCTCTTTCACAAAAGAGCTAGCGTTGCTGAGGATTCGTACTCTGACAACTCAGAAGATCTCTGATGCAATCTCAACCAGCAATGGCAATTGGCATGCACCAATGTGGGACATGCAAAAAATTCCATCAATAGATATTTGCAAATAAAAATATCGATTCATAACTATTTCGTTTTTAATTTTCTTTTTATTAGAGATTAAAATTATATGTGAAGACCATTACGTCTACTACGTATTTCGGCAAATGCAGTGAAATTAAGGTTGGTTGGTTCTCTTGTCAATTTTATTTTGTTTTTAATTTTCTTTTTATTAGAGATTGAAATTATATGTGAAGACCATTACGCCTACTACGTGCTTTCGGCAAATGCAGTGAAATTAAGGTTGGTTGGTTCTCTTGTCAATTTTTCTGTTCTATGAGAACTGCCGTGAGATCCAAGAAATTGCAACGTAGAAGAGAGAGAGAGAGAGATATCTATAGAGTTTCATCCAAATCCAATGTAATTACTAATTAGTAGGAGATAGAATCGAGAGTTTCAAATAATCCAAATTCGTTAATTCAACCAGTAGTATTATAGTCTAGTAGTATATTATTTTTCAATTGAAAAATCATATTTTCGAGTCTCGTAAAAAAATATATGTTATAATACGAACTTCCATTTAATATGAAATTCATAATTTCTTATTTTCGTAGGCTTACGAAAAGTCTTTTTTTTCTTTTCTTTTTGAGAATGGGGGTCCTACCAAAAGTCTTTTCTCATTTTCGAGTCTCATAAAAAAATATATGTAATAATACGAACTTTCATTTAATATGAAATTCGTAATTTCTTATTTTTGTAGGTCTACTAAAAGTCTTTTTTTTTCTTTGTTTTTTGAGAATGGGGGTCCTACCAAAAGTCTTGTTCATGCACCATAGACCATATATATCAACTAACCTCTTCGTAGGCACTTCGCGCTTGCAATAGGCATTTCGGAGCGCTATATGTGACTTCACAATTAAATAATAAATTGGCACATGAGTACGTAAGACATTTTCATAGCACGACTTTAATCACATACGTGCGTGTCAATTTGTATTTTTTTAATATATAAAATGTGATTATAAATTTTTTATTTATTTTTTACTTGAAAAACAAATGAAAAAAAAAACCAATATAAATAGATGCTGGTATTTCCATGTTCGTGGAGTTTGGTTTACTTTGGTAACTAAAAAAAAAAAGTGAATGTGGGTATGTGGAAGAAAATAGAACCAAATAAGGCCCTTATAATTAGAGGTGGGCATAAACCCGTTGAACTCGGGAACTGATTTGATTCAATCCGTTATTGGAACTTGGGTTTGGATATTTGACAAGATAAAAGTCTAACGGTTTGAAAATCCAAACTGTTCCATTATTAACGGTTTGGTTTGAATTTTTCATGAGCATGGGCATTTTTGGGATTTGGGAAAATTTAACCAAATAAGTCTTCACCCTTTATATATATAGGTCTTCGGAGTACGGTCCATGGAGGTCGTGGCCCGGGCGGATCGGAAAATCCCAAAATGTACAAGTACGGAGGGTGGTCTTTCGAAATGTTGATTTTGAGCAACCCTGGAAGAGCCTAAAATCAAAGTGTACATAGTTTTCACGGTCAAAATGTTCTTACTATGATGACGATCTCATTGTGTAAGGAGCAAGCAACGTTGGCGACTATTATAGAGAGAAACTTCCCAACGTTGGTTTTCCATTTTCGTTGTTGATAATTTGATATAGCAACTCAAATTGATATTTACAAAGAAACTTGTACGACATACAATTGTGAAAACCAAGTAAAAATAATTTGACAAAAGGAAAACCAAGAAAAAATGCGTGTATATATATTGTGTAATTTATTATCTAAATCAAATAAACGAGTTCAGATTACAAAGTGTTTTTAGAAATGAAAACATAAATGGGAATATATGGTTCGTAATTTTGGTAGAATTAAACTCGTTACTCGGACTCTTTTTATATAACGATTTATAATTAGAAATAATTTAGATATATTATATCAAGTTTAATATAATTATAATTTATATTGTCATATATTTAAATAAAATTAAAACTTTTAATCATAATACAAACGGAGAAATATCACCGGACTGGTTCTGGGCGTCACCCGTATTAGGCAACAGAGTTCACTGCTTTCGTCACAATCAGAAGGAGTTCATTGAAAAGCATGCTTGACTTTTTATTTCTGAATAATAGATAATAATAAAACTCACTAAAGTCAATACATGGTCATTCAGTCAACACGCCCTTCCAATTCCAAATCCCTCTGTTTCGTTTCGAATTAGTCCACTAGACCTCCACACATAACACAACCTCGACACAGATAATTTAAACAAAAGAAAAAAAATTCACTCAAATCATATTCACCGCCTTCTCCCTTGTTTCCACAATTTTGTATTTGTAGATCAGAGAAAGCGAATTTCCGCACGGCACCTGAATATCAATTTACTGCTCATTTTTTCTTGTCTTGATTTTATGGGCTGTTCTAAAATCCACAGAAAATCATGACCAAGTCCAAGAATTTCCTGAACAATCTCATCAAAACTTTTGGGTTCAGCTCAAGCAGAGGTAACGAGCCAAACCCAGTTTGCAATTTCGTCAATTTCAGTCATCTGCTAATTTTACCGTGTGATTTATGCTTTTGCTGTGTTTTGTTTGATCAGGCGGACAGAATGAGGAGGACATTGAAAGGATTGCTGCGCAGGAACAGAAAGTTTTCGCTTTCGAAACTTTAGTTGCTGCTACGAGAAATTTCCACTCCACTCATAAGCTCGGGCAAGGCGGTTTCGGACCCGTTTATAAGGTAGATCTGCCCTATGCTTTGGTTTGATTTATGCTTTTGCTCTGTTTGGTTGCTCAGAAAATTTAGGGAAAGAACTGGTCAAGCTTTTTCAAGCTGACATTTTTTATTTTTAATTTTTGGATGAACTACCAAAAGTTGTTTTTGGGCTTTTTCAAACACAGAAAAGGGGAAAGCGGCCCACTTTCGCTTTTTATTTAGTTTTCAGCGTGTATTGTCATCTTAATTTAATATACTCTCCATTTTGTTCCATGGCGTTGTTTACATTTTAGCATTCATTCATTCGCTCAAACAAATTATTTAGAACAATGTCAGAAATGTCATACTCAAATCCTGGTTGCAAATAGTAATAAGAAACAAAAACTCAGCTTAATTACCAACACAATCATATACTATGCAGGACATCCTCGCCTGCTACTTTCTTCCTATCCTTTTTGGGTGTTAAAGGATTTAGGGTATGTTTGTGATGGCGATTGAAGAATTTATATTGACAATATAATGGAGAAATGATTATCGCCATTCTAGTGCACATGCATGTCTTTCATTTCGTTAAGAAGCTACACTGATGGTGAAGTCACAAATGCATCACCCAATATACTGTTCTGTAAGGTTCTGGACTATAAGCTTCTGCTACATTCATCTCCCTGATTGCATATGTATCGTGCAACCATGTATTTTGCTTTAAGTCCCAAGGGGCAGCCTTTTACTAGTTTTTTCTTCACCAAATTGGGAAACTGATGTGTCTTCCAACTTCTGTGGTGATTTTTCTCAGGGGAGGTTGGAGGATGGGAGGGAAATTGCGGTGAAGAAGTTGTCACAAAGTTCAAGTCAAGGAAAGAAAGAGTTCATGAATGAGGCCAAGTTGCTAGCTCGTGTGCAGCACCGGAATGTTGTGAATTTGTTGGGTTATTGTGCACACGGGGTAGAGAAACTACTGGTTTATGAGTATGTCGCACATGAGAGCCTTGACAAGCTTCTCTTCAGTAAGTACTGATTAATCCTACACTTGTTTATTATCAGAATTTTATTTGACAACTACACGAGGAACAATAGTTAGTTCAATCATGTTTAGCTTTTGTTTATAAATTAGCCCAAAGTATTTGAAATTTGATTCAAACACGAGTTTTCTTGTGGTATCAGATCTTCTAAACTCCGCACTGTTTTGTAATCCAAAAACTTTATTTCTCACCATATTTTTATCTTAAACACTGAGCCGCTCAATTTTGGAAGAAACTTAAGTTTAATGGATCTCATGATTTTTTCGGTAATTTTCTCACCCTCAATTCCATCAGATTTCCTTATATGTCTGTCAAAACTTTATTTGAAATTTGGTCTGGCCAGCATTACTCAGCTTCCTTTACATATGATGAAAATAGGGATGTTTTAACTTTGAAGCCAAAGATTCCACGACTTTGGAGAGTTAAGATATACCCAGGAAAATAAGAGGGCTGAGTATGAAGGTTTTTGATAACTCATTTCTTCATTTATTTTTTAAAGTACTTGTTGACTACAAATTCTTTCTGAATGCAAAAGGCATAAATTAAATGTTTTCTTTCAATTATAGTAAAATAAGAATGAGTTTTGTTTTAAGACAATTTAATTTGAAGCTGCAGTAAGAAATTTCCATTTAGCAGAGGCAATTTAACTTATATTCATCTTTTTTTTTTTGGCCAAGAACTTATATTCATCTTTGTCTATGATTTTTGGTTTAGGCTTTTCTATTGCAAATATAAATAGTAAAGATATTGAGCTTTTATGCACACGTAATATCTAAAGATTAATATCATTTGATTTTCTACTTTGAATCAAAATTTCATAATTAAATATTTTCTTTTCTTGGCACTTAGATACCTGTTAATTATGACATCATTAGCCTCACATTTTTTGTTCAACCTTCTGAAAGCTATGGCTCTGAAGACCTTGACTTTATCTAATTAATTTTAGCAACCAACAGAAATTTCTGATTTGTCGCACTACCTTGCCAGTTCACACTTGTCAATCCCATGACTTTAACCCCTAAATTGGTGTATATTGACATGTTAATGTGATGGTTATCTTTCTTGATGTACATACACTGATCCTTATGGTCTTCAAACAGAATCGAATGGACGGGAGCAGCTTGACTGGAAGCGGAGATATGATATAATATGTGGCATTGCAAGGGGCTTGCTTTACCTCCATGAAGATTCACACAGTTGTATTATACACCGAGACATCAAGGCCAGCAATGTTCTACTTGATGATAAATGGGTCCCCAAGATTGCTGATTTTGGCATGGCTCGTCTCTTCCCTGAAGACCAAACCCACGTCAATACCCGTGTGGCTGGTACCAAGTATGTTGTCTTGTGGCCTAATGTTTTGTTATCTTAGCATGTGGACTCTCAAGTGCTTGGGACCTACGCTGTTTACTTCATTTTAAAATAAACCTTTTTAATATCTTGAAACAGTGGGTATATGGCTCCAGAGTATGTCATGCACGGGCATTTATCGGTGAAGGCGGATGTGTTCAGCTTTGGAGTTTTGGTTTTGGAGCTGATCAGCGGCCAAAGGAATTCGTCGTTCAACATAAATTCTGATGCGCAGAATCTACTTGACTGGGTAAGATTGTAGGATCAGATTACCATTCTATGGCGGGCTCGTTCTTGTTCCATGCCCTTGACTCCTACTCGTGAAGCTAAAAGCCTAAAACTTACGTCACCCGACTTAGTCAAAGTATTAGGTGACGTGAACAAAGGAAAAGATGATAAAATAGATTCCACCTCGCATCACCAAAGGAAAAGTCTTTGAGAAACTAGGGCCTGTAATTTCGTGCTTTTTCTTGTTTCCTAAGTTCTTCAAGTTTTCGTTTCTGTAGTGCTAAGCCTAAACAATGTGTATGGTGCAGGCATACAAGCTTTACAAGAAAGGGAGAAGCTTGGATATTGTGGACCCAACCTTGGCATCGTCTGCGCCCACCGATCAAGTGGCAATGTGCATTCAAATGGGGTTGCTATGCGTACAAGGTGACCCCCAACTCAGACCCGCTATGCACCGTGCGGTTGTGATACTGTCTAAGAAACCGGGCAATCTGGAAG
The DNA here is from genome assembly GCA_037349345.1 of Oemleria cerasiformis. NCBI lineage: Eukaryota > Viridiplantae > Streptophyta > Magnoliopsida > Rosales > Rosaceae > Oemleria > Oemleria cerasiformis. The sequence goes on from JAZGTL010000031.1 coordinate 11,264,523, forward strand.
AGCCAACTAGACCCGGAGCGTCCGGGTCAAGATATAGAAGAACACGCAGGCCAGTAGGAACGTCTTCTACTGTTGGAAGTTCTGGTGAATCTAATTCCCGGACATATGAATCGAGCTTTACTGCCACCGAAACAACTTCAGCAGCCCCAGAACTGCCGGATGTCCGTGGCAAACGTCCGGTGGGTGAATCTAATTCTCGAACATCTGAATCGAGCTTTACTGCCATCGGAACCACATCAGCAGCCCCACAATTGCCGGATGTTCGTGGCAAACGTCTGGTGGAAAGTTAGGTATATACGCTCTAAAGGAGGTTTGTTATTCTTTTTGTAGAATAGAAATTAATCTTCTTTTTTTTTTAGAAGAAATGTATCATTTCTCTGTAAGGAGGTTTGTTTAAATGTATCATTTTATTTTTATTTTTTTATGATATTGGGAGGAGGGGATTACAACATACATATTGAGTATCGACATTGCCCTTTACGAGAGTTGAACACGAGACTTTCTACATATCATATAAAGAGGAATATCACTATAGAGGAAATAAAATTTTGTTATTGGTGGCAAATTGTTGCATTTTGGTACGTATGCAAGGGATGAGCTTACCATTGAAAGTTCAGATTATGTCACTCTTTGCCCAAAACCCATCAATTTGGGCCACTTCTCTAGCAAAAATATGACCTATTTATTAGTTGGTCTACTTCTAAAGGTTTGTACAATTGGCTTTTTGATTTATGCACCTCAATGGCTCAAATGTAATGTGCCAAATGTATATAAAAAACAAACATGTTAGATTATTTGAATGTCATTAGTATTATTGGCTTAGTAGTAATTATATCTACTTTATTATATAGTTTATTATATAGTGGTTTTAGTCTTTTAAGTTTGATTTCATAAAAATTAAGGTATTTTAACACCTAATTAACTAATTCACTAGAAACATTATCAACGAAAATCATGATCTTTTGTAATTCTACTTAATAAGAGATTCCCGTTAGCACCAGCCCTTTATATAACATATACCAACATGGGTTTGCTTTGAATCATTGCACGGTGTCACAACTTTGAATTTGGAGGGGAGGGCTGTGATGGTGTACCAATAGCGATCCCAAAAGTCAACTCAAGTCTCACCAGCCAGCCATTCGATTTCTTTTTAGGAAGTAGCTGGTAGCCCCCACTTTCTCATCCTAGGCAACACATGTTCCTCAGATGTATAGAGGCATCTCTGGTGTCGTGGACCACACACGACCACGGCCCGGGTCCTAAAGCGGGCCCCGTTCTCCGCACTTGGATGCTGGATCTGAGAGAGCATTTTGGCATTTTGAATCCCAAAGAATCAAGCATTGGCGCACCATGTAGGCTTGATGTCTTGTCCAAATCCTAGTGGTTGGGTCCCTTTGCCACCTCACCTTCTTCACCGTTTTGGCCAATCCAATTCTGAGCCTAATAAAGTAGGAACATCAGAGGCTTATGTTATCCTCACTCAAAATAATTCGAACCGCTTTGGACAAGACACCGATTCAAACTCAAGGGCCGTTAAGTAATTTCGTAACTTCATTGCAAAACAAACCTCAATCTCCCAATTGAGTCCCTTGTCCACGTCAACGATCCTCGTGACCCCAACCAAAATGTCCTCCACCGTTGGATTTTAACAAAAATTCGCAATCCCCAGCCGTCGGATCTCATTTCTTCACCCCTCAACTCTTTTTCCCTCGATCCGATCGTCTAGAAAACACACCTTTTAAATCTTCCCCTCTTTCCTCATCCTCTCTGCCTGCACTTCCCACCAAATCAACAGTCTCTCTGTTACTTATCCAACCAACCGAACCACTTTCAAATCTCTTAGTGAGCTAACAAGCAGCATCACTCTGAATTTCCCAGTGAAGCAACCTCTCATGGCCGCTGAGAATTTCGGGAACCCACCAGCACCGCCTCCACCAGCTCCCTCTCTACCGGAGTACCCAGAGGTAACCTAAATTCTCATCCATTTTCTTGAATTTTGTTTTCCCCCTTTTGTTTTTGATTAATTTCATCTGCGCTTTGCTTGCTTTTTCCTAATTTGTCATTTTTTTACAGATGATTATGGCGGCGATCGAAGCCCTCGACGACGGTAACGGCGCGAACAAGACGGCCATCGGAAAGCACTTGGAGGATACGTACGTAGATCTACCAGAAGACCACGTCGCTCTTCTGAGTAACAGCCTCGACAAGATGAAGGAGAGCGGCGACCTCGTTCTGGTGAAGAACCAGTACATGAAGCCAGACCCCACCGCGCCGCCCAAGAGGGGCCGAGGCCGTCCTCCCAAACCCAAGGTCCCAGTTCAGGCTGGAGTAGTGGCATCTCCGCCACGTCCACGTGGCAGGCCTCCAAAGCCCAGAGACCCATTCGCTCCTCCACCACAAACCAAGACCCCTTCCGGAACTGGAAGGCCACGTGGACGCCCTCCCAAGAAGGCAAAAACGACACCCTCTGCTCCAGCTCCAGCTCTAGTTCCGACTCCGCCCCCCGTCACCGCTCCGGCTCCGGCTACTGGAGCACCGAGAGGCAGAGGCAGGCCGCCTAAAGTGAAGCAGACGGCGGTGGCGCCGGTCGGCTGTTGAGTTTGTCTGGCACGTCTCAACTCAGGCAGTGGGAAAGAGGGAGAAGGAGGGTGTGCTTGTATTTTTTTAATTTTAGCCTTGTTTAGAATTTAGCTTTCGGCTAATTGACGGTTAGCTTTTTTGTTTAATTTTTCGAATATTGTTTTCTTTAATGGTTTTATGTGGTTGGTGTTGGAAGGTTGAATTGTGGGGGGGGTTTGGACTGGAGGGTGGGTTTTATGATAATGTGACTGTAATTGCCATTGTAAATTGCTCAGCTGCTGCAAGACGTGTTTTAGGCTTTTCCACCTTTTGCCTCTCTCTATGAAAAAAAAGGGGGTTCGCTTAATTAAAATGGGACTGATTCTGGTTACTTTTTTTTTTTTTTTATTACTTTAGTGCTTTATCTTTTGAGCGTGGTGGGATGCGGTTCGTTTGTTTCATAGCTATATGCATTGCTTGCTTGATTGGGTAAAACAATAATGGTGAACAGTAAATAAATCAAAGGGTTGATTTGCTGGTGGGTTATTCATAGATCTGTTGAACCTTTACCACCGGTCAGGTGCTCTGGTAAAAATATTAAGGGTTATTCATTGCAAGCATTCATGTTAAAAAAGGGTAAAAAAAATATTATAAAATAAAATATAAAAGTTGTTTTCACAAATTATTCCTTATATATTTTTTTTGTTTGATTACTATTTATTTTTTAATTTCTAATCCAATTTTTATGTTTGAAATATGAAGAAATAAAGAATGAATAAGAATAATAGAAGACTAAGTAATTAATATTTTCTCGATATATCTTGGACATCTGTCGCACTATTGCTTATATTTTGCCGATTTGTTTTAGATAAATTGTTTATACTCTATCAATATATTGTGACACTAATAATATAAGTTGTTGATATATTTTAACACTATTTTAATAAGTTGTCTATATTCTATTGATATATTTCGATACTTTCTTGATAAGTTGTTTATATTCTGTTAATATATTTTTACATTATTTTTTATAGGGTAAACTAGACTTTACTACTCTGTGGTTTACACCCTATAAGAGCATCCACATCAGTCTAGCTAAATTTTTGGTTAGATTTAACTTGAAATAATTCAAAAGTTATTAATAGCTAGCTAATTTTTAATGCTATCCAATCAGACTCTATATTTTACCAAATTTAAATATTAAATTAATTTTTTCAAATTTGAATATATAATATAATTTTTTTACAACGTCTAATTTTTTAAAGTGATGATTCCTCATCTATAAAGAGAAAAAAATTAGTTTATATTTCACTCATTCTCACCATAAATACCAAATCACATTTTTTCATCCTATTCTCATATCTCAATTTCATTTCAAATTAATCTACCTCTAACATTTGAATCATATATAAATGCTCTAACATTTGAATCATATCTAAATGTTCTAACATTTGAATCATATATAAATGCTAACACAGATTGAAAAACAAAACATTGTTGTCTTTGACTTACGATGTAAATCAACATCAGAATTGACGATTGGAAATCAAAATATTACTGTTATTAAGTTACAATGTAAATTAAGATTAGAATTGACAACTTCATTGTATCAAGTATCAACCCATTTAACAACCAATCAAACGACAAAAGAACAAACCATCATCCCACTAGTTACAAAAATCCACACACATTGCCATTTGAAAATAAGCATCAATTACATCAGCAGAACAAAGTGGAAGTAAATACCCAAACAACTAGCAGCATTCAAATCCACTCCATTAAAGACCCAAACTTTACCACTCTCTCTCTTACTCTGTAAACCATGATGTCTGGTTGTAAGAAAACCACATTAATGCCACGAATCTCCTCATACAACTCCTTCTATGTCAATCCTCTCACCGACTCCAAAGCACAGTCGCAGCTGCAGCGAAGGTGTGCCTGTGAAGAACAACAGCAATTTGGAGCCAAACTCATTGGTTTCAAACGACAACAAAGAGAATGCAATGCCCATTCTGAGCAAGCTCTATTGGAGACACAGAAGGAGAATTTGGTCGCCCATGAAAATGGCTCTTCTTTTCCGATGCCATTAAGTAAACACTATAATGGATATACAAGACCTCACATCAAATAGAACTCATTCTCTCACTAAACAAACACAACACATCTCTCACTAACCAAACAGAACTTATTTTCTCACTTCCTCTATGAACTTAATAAATTGCAAGAACTTAAATAAAAGCATTCTCATATCAAAATCACAAAAACAAATATCTTTAAAAAAAAAACAGATTCCATGTAGACAGTGTTTTCTTTAAGCATAATAGGGGCAGAAAACATACACAACTAGAAGATAAATTCAACCGCCGACCAAAAGAAAGCATACACAAGCGTATGGGAAAATACAAAACGCTTGATGAAACCAATCAAATAAGAGTGAGAGTCTTGAGACCAAATGGACCCAAGTTTTGAGAAGTTCTACCAAGCAGAGCAAAGCCAACCGCTGTCCTAGAGTGTTGAGACAGGTGATCCTTCCATCTCAAGATTCGCAACAAGTTCACAAATCAAATGTCAAGGACAGTTCATAGCAACAAAAACAAGTCCAGACGTACCCAGCAGATCGCGGAGATCAGATTGTTAATCCCCACAACTCTAGTTTACACATTTCACAGTAGCATTCATATTATAAAATTCAAAACATATTGAACTGACAAGACCCTTTCCGAATTTTTCCTCAAAATCCGTGAAAAACCCTGCTTTTGACAATACCTGGAACCAAACAAATCCAGAAATACCCTCACTAGTCCAACAAGGACTTCCCGAGAATTCTACCGAAAATTGACATAATCTCCCTTGTAATTCGGTCAAACCGTCTTCTACTTGTCAGACAAAGGATTTAAAGACTAAAAAAATAATTCAACTAGTATAGACAAGATCACATCCAACCAACGCAAACAATCCAAACACTCGAAAGGTTAATAAGAGCAACTAGTTAAATTTAAAATACAACCCAACCAAATCCAACACTAACAACACAACAGAAAATGATGCCTCCTTCTAATCTCGACGCCTCGTCCCGCTACGGCCTGGAGGGCACGAAACCAAAACAACTGTGAGTGGACAATAAAGTTAAATACAATAAAAACGTGAAACCCATACTATCTTTACCTCGGTGGAACCCACATTATATTTACCTGTGCCGGCCATATCAGTAACCCGGCCAAATCCATCATCTCGAGCCATAGCTCGATATCCCGAGCCGTAGCTCGAAATCCCGACCGTAGCCGTCATCCCGAGCCGTAGCTCGATATTCCGGCCGTAGCCGTCATCCCGAGTTGTAGCTCGATATCTTGGTTGTAGCCGTCATCTCGAGCCATAGCTCGATATCCCGATCATAGTCGTCATCTTGAGTTGTAGCTCGATATCCCGGTCGTAGCCATTATCTCGAGCCGTAGCTCGATATTCGAGGAAGTCCTACCCGGGGACATGCCCTCCTAACCACTGCCAAAAATACATTAAATTAACGGCTAGAACCCGAGAGGTCCAACCTGGGGACCTACTATCCACATATCTGAAAATACCTCAAAGATATGCGGAAGAAATCATGTACTATGCGCTTAGGTACCCTCGACGAGTACATGGCCGAAAATACCTCGAAGTCAAGTGTCGAAGATGAACATGCATGACTGAAAATACCTTAAAGTCATGTGGTCACATGACCAAAAATACCTCAAAGTCATGCGGTCACATGACCAAAAATACCTCAAAGTCATGTGTTAGAAATAAACACGCATGACCGAAAATATCTCGAAGTCATGCGGTCACATGACTGAAAATACGTCAAAGTCATGTGTTAGAAATACCTCAATGAATACATGACCGAAAATACCTCAAAGTCATGTGGTCGGAGAAATCCTATAACCCTCAATGAGCACATGATGGAAAATACCTCAACGTCATGTGTCGAAGAAATAATCCAACCCTCAACGAGCACATTACGAAAAATACCTCAACATCATGTGTCGGAGAAATCCCCCGCCTCACATGTCCTACAATACCTCAAAGACATGTGGCGGAACTTCCATAATGCATGGCCGAAGCCAAAATCACCAAAACCCAGGCCTAAGCCCAACATTCATAACCTCGAGCCAAAGCCCTATATCACATATCCTTGGATTTTATAATTGTACTAAAGCCCTTTTAAAATAATTCTCCTCAATTATTGAAATTCATAGAATCACCGTCCCGGGCCTAAGCCCAAGTCATTACCAAAATCGTTTCCCAAATCACATAGCTTGGTCTAATGGCCAATATCACATATTCGGGCCTAAAGTCCAAAATCATTTCAAAATTATTATTGAAATCCATAATCAAATAACAAGTCATTAGAATATTTATTCTAAATTCCCGAAATTCATAATCGATAATAATTTATTCCCTTTGACTCCAGACATTCGAACGATAATAGAAATATTCAAAACATCACAATAGACAGACATTATAAATTAGAGAAACAAGTCCACTCACCGTGACGTCCAAACGAGTCCAATTCCAAGCTATTTGGTGCCCAGTGACCCTCGGAACCACCACGCCTATCAAAAGTAACAATCAAGGTTACTAAAATATAATTATAAACTTAAAATTCAACCCCCTAAACCCCGATAGTACACACGCGTACTAAATACTCTTAAAGTGACTTTGGACGTTTAAAACAACCCCCAAACGAACTCCGATTGATCTGAAACCTGCGCCAAAAGATCCAGAACGTCGAGAACCTTATAAACGCAAGTTTCCGGAACCCGAGGCGATGTCCCACGCGCCCCAACGCACCGGTGGAGGGGCGGTGGCTCTTCCCCACGCTCGACTGCGAGTTCTACTCGCCTTCAATCTCCAGCCGGGTCGACCCGAATCCGCCATAACACCCGATTTTCAAAACTCGATATCTCACTCATTTCTCAACTAAATTCGTTGTTCTAATAATGGAAATGTATCTACTCGAGTCAAGGAATCCAAATATGAAGTCCAAATCGAAAACCCTTACCAATGGTGGCTGGAAACTGGCCAGGAAGTTTCGGGCAAGCTTTCGAGCTTCGCTGCGACGTCCACGACTGTCCTCAAGCTTCAAGGATTGTATGGTTGAGTTCGTGGGGACAAGTGGAAGGTGATTGTGTGTTTAGTTTGGGTAGAAATGCCAAAATCCAAATCACCCATTTTTTGGGGTGTTTGCTTTCTCACGGGAAAATGGGAAAAGAAATTGCGTGGGAGAGGAGAGAGAGAGTGGAAAAATCTGGAGAAAATGAGGAGAGAGGAAGAGATAAGGATCTTAAAAATATCTAGGGCCAAATTACCAAAATGCCCTTTGAGGTTCTAGACCCGTAACTTTCATAAACGCACTCCGATTTTCGCGTACCGTCTGTCTACGAACTCGTGAATTCAGGACCTACGCAATGGTCCAAGAAAAATTTCCAAAAGTATCTCCGAACGAAAAGTGACTTTCAAACCCCGTGAGTAAAATCGTCATTTTCTAAAATGATTTACGAAAATTCACTAATTCAAAAATACAGTTCGGTACATGAACTCATTCCCATGTCAAACTCAAATCAATAATCAGTAAAGTATAAGCCCTGAAAAAGACTGCAACACATTAATCATAAATCCATTTATACTTCCAAGCTACCCAAATGCCAAAAAATATATAAAGCCCTCAAGTCATAGAAAACATAGAAAAACACCAAACAGAATTAGAATTAGCCTCAGAGACTATATATTACATCGCCCTGCTAAACCTTGAATGTCTTTGATCGTTTACATAAAAGAGAAGATATTAAGCATCAAGCTTTGATTACATTGGACTCATTCAGAGGTGTAAATCAACACAAAGTTGAGGATGGAAAAGAAACGTATAATAAGACCTAGACACCTTATGAATCACATACAGACATCAACCTAGATTTACAAAGAATCAAAGATATGGGAATAGAGCATGTGCTCTAATAATCGAATAATAGAAACTGTGATAACTGCAAGCGAGACAAGGAAAGCCGAAATACACAAAATTCAAGAAGAAAGAACAAGTTGCTAACTCTTTTCTTTCTGTTCACATGTCGAAGCCTAAAGATTGTCAACTACAAGAATAAAGCATGCACAATTGATGAATACTAACATGTAAGCAGCTGAAATCAAATCTTTAATCATCCAGCAAGATACTTTGTCTCAAGAAAAACATAGGTAATCAATTCCTAAACGCTTATCTCAGAAACCCTAAACCCGTAAACTCACTGAGAATTGAATTCTAAACCCATTAAGAATTCAATCAAAACAACAGAAATAAAGTAGAAAGTCAACCATACAAACCAATCAAAGCTCATATCATTGAAATTGAAATTTATTACAACCGAAAATTGAGAGAAAACAAGATGAGAATTAAAAAATCATAGAGAAATTAAACGAGATGAGAAGCCAAAAATCAATGAAAGAGAAAACGGGATGAAATTACACACCTGGTGGTTCGGCGAGTTTCGGCAAAGTTGTAGAGAGGCACGCGTCTCATCTAGACCTGAAGGCGGAAAGAAAAACTATGAAAGGAACAAGGATGGAAGAGAGCTCATCACCCTCAAACCTCTCCAGAAACCAGGCGCCTCTGTGAACCAAACGACATTGGAGGTTCGTCATTTCAATTTCTATAACTACCCGCGAGACCAGTGCGTAACAACTGCAAATTCCTACACCTTTATCGGGCTTTAGTCATGGAGATTCAATATGAAGAAGAGAGGCGATAGATTGAAGAAGAGAGGATGAAAAAGATGAAGAAGAGAGGAGCGAGAAACGCAGTTGAAGAAGGTAGCGAGGGAGAGCCCGCTCGGTACTAGTAGCGAGTGTGGTTGAAAAAGTTAAAATTTAAGTTAAATTTAACTAGTCTGCTGCAGACCCAGTTTGAGGCTTTTGGACAAATTTTTTGTTAAATTTGTCCAAAAGTTAAATTTAGCTAGTCTACTGTAGATGTTCTGATACTTCCATACTTATACTTTCAAATGTTGCATTTACCACCATGTATTCTTTAACACATTACAAATTGGACTATTCGTTAACTATTCCGTTAAATTTCTGTTAAATGCTGATGTGGACATAGTGGACCTACTATTTAGTTTAAGTTAGTAACAAATAAGCGACATGTGTCAATTTTTTTTTTATTAAAATAAATAAAAAATATAATTATTAAAATATAAAAGATAAAAATAAAAATAAAACTCTCTCTCACATCACATCAAATCCACCCCTCCACACGGTTCAATTCAAACTAGTCATGAGCGCACTTCGGTATGATTCGGTATTGGGTCAATATCGAAATCATACCGTTTAATTTCTACCAATTCGCTATTCAACAATTTGAAAATGAAACTGGATCATACTATACTCATTGTGTTCGGTATGATTTCGATTTTGTTCGATTTTGAGCCTAAATTTTCTTGAATTGTGAAAGAATAGTTCAACAAATCTGAAAATCTGCCATCATCAACTTGTTTCTGAAATTCTTACCATACAAAGTTCAACAAATCTGCAGTAATAGTTCAGGACAGTAATAGTTAAGCGAACTAGGTAGCCTGTTTCATCAGCTCTTTCAGCCTCCGGTTCACTGACTTTTTCTGAGACAAAATCTTTACTAGATCCAGAAGTAAGCAACACTGTCCATCCCTTCATAACCTACTCTTTTTATATCTTAACATCAACATCTACCTCAGGGGCAAGGATGACTCTTCCACGACTTCTCTCCCCACTACTGCCCTTGAACTAACATCACTACCCTTATTTTCCTTTGACAAAGGACCATTTGCACCATGTTTAACATCTGGAATGCCATCAGCCCCCACTCCACCATGCACATTTTTCTCATCTGTACTAGCACGGGAAGCAGTCAAAGAAGGAACTAAAGTAACTTCAATTAGTTTTTCTTTGGTTTCTGGGGAAGGAGCTGCAGAATGCTGTTCAGGCGGAGAAGAAGAAGATTTAACAACCCTATTCTTAGTCCCAATACCATGCTTCTCATATTCATTAGCAGCAGCATCATTAGGTTGTTCTCCTTCGTCTTCTTCTCCCAGAAATAAATAAAATTTCTAATAGTATTAGGTTTTTAATTATATAAAGTAAATATAATTTTTAATTCTGTACGGTACGGGATGTGACGATTTTTCAAACTCGGAATAGAAATCGTACCGAACCAAATCAGTTCGGTTTCGGTATCGTACCAATCTTCCATCGATTTAACTATTCGGTATTTTTTTCAATAAAATTTCTAATAGTATTAGGTTTTTAATTATATAAAGTAAATATAATTTTTAATTCTGTACGGTACGGGATGTGACGATTTTTCAAATTCGGAATAGAAATCGTACCGAACCAAATCAGTTCGGTTTTGGTATCGTACCAATCTTCCATCGATTTAACTATTCGGTATTTTTTTCGGTATGATTTGATCCGAAACGGTATGATTTCGGTATTTCGATTCCATGCGGCCGCTCTCTCTCATTGTTGAAGACGGCTGGCAGGCTCACAACAGCTCCAAAGCTTCTTGCTATGTTAATTCCAGTGCCGGTGATGGGGATTGCAGCCAGATGCATGACAAACAGATCAAACTCAATTATTGGCAATGCTGGCAAAACCTACTCATACACACCCAGAAACTGAAATCAGAGTCGTCCTCGTAGCCATAATATTATTCAAAAGCTAATTTTTCTTTGTGAAATTGAGAATCGCCTCTAGGGCGCAAAATTTCCCAAACATTTTACTTTATTTAATTAATTATTTTTTAAGTAATTGGTTGTGTCTCTGTCTTATCTAGCTCTTAGTCATCATCATCATCTTCTTCCTCAGCCTCGCACCCTTTCTTTTGTCGCTCTTCGATTTCAACGTACACACATCGATCCCCGTGATTTGCTTGTTCAAACACTCTCTTCATTACGATTTCGGAGCTGCCCGGCGTCTCGATTGTATCCAATGGCTTCCGTAGCCGTCTTCTCCAGAGCATAGAGTAATTCCTACCAAATTTGGATTGAGCAAAGTTTGGATTGAATGGTGACTGGAGGGGTGGATTTGGTGGGATGAGAGAGAGCGAGTTTTTTTTTTTTCTGTTTTATATTTTAATAATTATATTTTTAATTTTTTTAAATATTTTTTTTTCTTTGTGACCCTTATTTGTCACTAACTTAACTAAATAGTAGGTTTCACTATGTTCACATCAACATTTAACAGAAATTTAATGGAATAATTAACGAAGGGTCTAACTTGTAACATTTTAAAGAGTACATAGTGATAAATGCAACATTTAAAAATATAGGTATGAAAGTGTTATATGGTGTAAACCACAGGGTAGTAAAGTGTAATTTGTTTTTTTTATAAGTTGTCTATATTTTGTCATATATCTCAACACTATTTCTAAGTTGTTTATACTATGTCAATATATCTCGACACTTTTTTGATACGTTATGTACTCAGTCGGTATATCACGACACTCTTTTAATAAGTTGTCTATACTTTGTCGATATATATTTACACTCTTTTGATATGTTATCTACTAAGTCGATATATCTCGACACTCTTTCAATAAATTGTCTGTACTCTATCGATATATCTTGACATTTTGACGGTAAAATAGGTTATACTTTGTTCATCTATCTTGATACTCTATTGATAGGTTATCTATACATTGTATGGATATCTCAATAATCTTTCGATTTTTTCTATACATTGTCGATTTATCTTGACATTCTATCGATAAGTTGTTTATAATTTGTCAATATATTTCAACACTTTTTCAATAAGTTGTTTATACTATGTCGATAAATCTCGACACTTGTCGCCAAATTGTCTATATTTTGTCGATATCCACACTCTTTCGATAAGTTCTATATACTTTGTCAATATATCTCGACACTCATATAATAAGTTGTATATACTTTACTGATATATCTCAATACCTTATCGATAAAATTGTCTATACTGTATCAGTACATCTTGAGACTTTGTACATAAGTTGTCTATACTTTGTCGATTATCTCTCATTCGATAAGTTTCTATTTTTATCGATATATCTCGACAATATATGGCTAAGTTGTCCATACTTTGTCGATACATCTCTCCACTCTTTCGATAATTATTCTATACCTTGTCTATCATGTAATCACGTATAATTACACTATCAATTAAGCTATTATACAAGGACGTTAGCAGATTACAAACTCAAGGTTACCCACATATTCAAAGAGAAAGTTGATGTTACAAAGTAAAGTTGGTTTTATAATTTTGAGGTTAGTCATTACATCGTGGAGGTAGAATTACAGAATAAAGGTATGCTATTATGCTTGAACGTAATTGAATTATATGATCATGGTTCATTACCCCGTTCACGTAAAGCTATACTACCAACTAAGGTAGCCTATTATAAGTAGACGTTAGCAAATAACAAATTCAGTGTTAACCATACATTCAAAGAGAAAAGTTAATGTTTCAAAGTAAGATTGATTTTATAATTTTAATGTTGGTTGTTACCTTATGGAGGTATAATTATACAATAAAGGCAAGATATTACGCTTGGACATTATTGAATTACATGATCATTGTTGATCGTTAATTTATTATTATTATTATTTTTTGAATCTTGATGGCATGCCACAGATTCTAGAGCTTTTTTCTAGAGCTTTTCAATAGAATTAGAACAATACTGAATATGTTTAGTGGTTTCGGTACATTTAAGATGATACACCCCGCTCCAGAAATCCAACTAGATGCCGAAGTCACCGTTGCTGGCCAACACCTGGACGCTGAGTCCAGGTGACGAAAGCCTACTAAAACGCTGCGTTTTAGAAAATTTAGTGAAAGGTAAAGTAGTAAACACTAAGTTATTGTTTCACCGCAAAAGCGACGTCCCAGAGCATGCTTACAAAATTGATGATCATGAATAAAAGCATTCAAATGCTAACGATATTACCTTGGACGGCAGTAGAATGTTAGAGTTGACAACATCCCTCCTTAAATCAGCAACTTCTACGATGACCTGAGGGTGAGTGTTTTTACGTTAACCCCTCAGCAAACAAAGCATATAATAATAATATAATCATCGAATAACCCCACATGGTTAGCAATCACACACACATTCGACAACTAAAGATGTTCACCACAACAATCACATATTAATTTACCCTTAATCTTCATAATGAATCTTCGTACATTGAAGATGACACATCAAAACCTATCGATGACAAGGCTAGCAACACTTTGATACCATCGTCTCTCTATGATGGTATGGGTCATCTTAAGGACACATTGTCCATACAAAACATAGTTTCATCAATCCGGGTCACCGCCCACACCATACCCACTAACCTCGATAACTAATGTACCCTCATTAGTACATGAACTTTGATCATCAGTCATTACAATCGTCATCATATCATATAAGCTGGTAAGTCCCTCGGCTCTCGTATCGTATCGACTCGTAAATCATTTCGCATTAGCCGGCATAACCCTCGGCTATAATAATCGTATCAGCCGGCATAATACCTCGGCTATCATATCACGTCATCAGTCGGCATAACCTTCGGCTGGCATATCACATCATCAGCCAGCATGTATCATCAGTTGGCATCAGTCGGTATGAATCATCGAATGGCTTATCACATCATCAACTGGCGTGTATCATCGGCTGGCATCAGTCGGCATGAATCATTGACTAGAATCACACACACACAGGTATCCCAGTGGCACTGTAGCTGCACGAGTCACGCGCACGTGACAGGACTGGGTGTCTTTGCTCGTACCACGACCACGTGAAGGACTGGGTGCAAGCATCATCACCACGAGTTCCCCTAGGAGCCTGAGACCATATCACAAGGCTCAGGAACAGGACTGACGCCATTTAACCAGTATAGAACGGGCACAGGTGAACGATCACGTGGAGGCTAGTCTGTGGTCTATAGACAGGTACGATACCTATAACAACCATATGGGCATACCAAAATTGACACGTGTGCTATGCCGGTATGACTCCTCGGTAATCATCGCACTGTCATATGACTGATGTGCTATGATGGCATGAATCATCGGCAATCATCGCATCATCATATGACTTATGACCTCACAACTGACCCATGTGCTATGTCGACATGAATCCTCGATAATCATTGCACGACAATACATACTCATGTGTTATGCCGGTATGACTCATCGGTAATCCTCGCACGACAATACATACTCAGGTATTATGCCGGCATGACTCATCGGTAATCCTCGCACGATAATACATACTCATGTGCTATGCCAGCATGACTCATCGGTAATCCTCGCACGACAATACATACTTATGTGCTGTGCATGCATGACTCATCGGTAATCATCGCACGACAACACGACTCATGACTGCGAGACTAACACGTGTGCTATGCCGGTATGACTCCTCAGTAATAGTATCTCAAATGTACCCAATCTATCTTGATTATCGCACTCATCGTATTCATGTTGATATCTCTTCTTAATCTCACGATTATCGGCGTATTCATCATTTCGTCTCGATAACACTCTGTGACTGACGAATATCGCCGGATCACGCATCTCGGGATCGGTCCTCGAGAAGTCCTAACCTAGTGGTAATTTATACTCATTCCGGAGTAATTACATTTCATCAAGATTCTAGTACATATCTCGAAATCTATCTTCGAGATCTACTAATATAATATTAGTTTATACTCATTTCGGAGTAATTATCTTTAATATGGATTATCATCCTAAATCCCGAATATCAAACATATGCCAGGCTCTAAATCTAACCCAAGGCATCGTCTATAATTCGCTAACATTATCCTAACACATCAAACCAACATCCTTAAGCATCAGAATCAAGATAATTATCATCAAACTTACAACCATTCAAACGCATCCATCCATCACATATTTAATCACATCACAAACAAGTCCATAACAACATTACGTAATTTCATATTCATTCATATAAGTATGAGTTTAGGGAAGAATTCCATTCACAGTACGTCAAGGAGAAATCACCCAACTAAGTCCACCATTGCATGTACTTTGAGGGATCCATTCTCGGAAGTCCCCACGAGCTCTATCTCGATCCCAACGGCTCTTCGAACTTTCTATTGACATAATGCCTCATAAATAAGATAATTAATATTAATAAATCATAATTTAATCATTTCACTCCCCTGCATTTACAATTTCTAACATTAACCAAGGTAATTTAGAACATCCAGAACTAATACTAAATGAACTCCGATGGACTCCAAACCTACACCATCGGATCCGGAACGTCGAATTACATAAAACACATGATGCCAAAGATCGGGGGTGGGGCCCACGCGTCCCCACGCTGTAACGACCTGGAAATTTAATTAGTGAATTTTCGTAAATTAATTTGGGAAAGGACGAATTTACCCTTGGTTGTAGAAGGGCTCGAAAATCACTTTTTGATTAGAGAAACATTTGGCAGTTTTTCAGTGACCGTTGCCTAGGTCTCGAGCTCACGAGTTCATAGACATGCAGCACACGAAAAACGGAGTTCGGATGAGAGAGTTATGGGTCTAGAATGTTCAGGGATATTTTAGTTATTTGGCCTGAATAGATATTTTTTAACCCAGACTTATCCAGATTTTCTCATTTTCCTCTCTCTCCTCTCACCACTCATCTTCTCTCTTTATCTCCCGTGAACTCGCGTGAAGGCCAAGGAGAAACCCAAATTTTTTTGGACGTTTTAGACCAAACCAAGGACATGATTAGCTTCCTCTTCTCCCCACGAGCACAGCCATACCCTCTGGGCGCCGAGGGGATCGCCGTGGACGACGGAGCAAAGCTCTAAACATTGACCGAAACTTCTCGGCCAGTTTTCGGCCACCACATGTATGGGTTCTCAATTTGGAATGAAGATTTGGATTCCTTGGCTCGAGTAAATAAATTTCCATTATTAGAACGTCGAATTTGGTTGAGAATTGAGAGAGATACGAAGGTTTGAGTTCAGGTGTTCATGGACGTCTGGTGGCGGAATATTTCGTCGACGACGGAATATTCTGTTGCTCTAGTTAGGACTGACGCCGTTAAGTTTTACGGAATATGCTAACGGCATTAGCATGTTCTGTTAAATCTAACGGTATAGTAACATACGGAATATTCCGTTAGAATATTCCGTAAGGATTGACAGAATATTCTTTGAATAGTGCCAGGCGAGTAGGGTGTGCAGTCGCACGTGGGGGAGGGAGTCTCGACCGTCCACCGATGTGTGGCTGTGCATGGAGCTCTTCCTCCAGCACCGACGAACTTGAGTTTCGAAGCTCTCGACATTCTGAACTTGTTGGCGCAGGTTTCGGGTCAATCGGACATCATTTAGAGGTAGTTTTGGGCGTCCAAGTGGCTGCATTTTTAGTGGGACGCGTGCTGACCTCCCGGGGTTTAGGGAGTCTGAATGTAGGGTTTTTAATAATCGTTGGTAACCCCGATTGTTACTTTTGACATGCGATATTGCTCCGAGAACTTCAGAGAAGCGTATTACTCAGGATTGAGCATAATTGGACGTACGGTGAGTGGGCTTTGGTTTTGTAAATTATAATGGATGCATAAAGGCATATTTGAAATAAATTCTGGTTACATATTATTTTTGGCATATTTCTTGAATTTAGAAATTATTCTATTAAATTATTACTGGACACGGGAATGATGTTTTGGGCTGTGGCCTGGTTTTTTTTTTTACTCTATTTTTATGTTGTTTGACGTGATAGATTTTGGGTTTCGGTTGAGTTCATGATTTTTGAGTGTAGACCAAGATTTGTGATTTTATTGGATTTGGGCATAAACTCGATTTTTCAATGAATTTGGCTTAGGCCAAAAAACATGGATATCAAAACATAGATTTTGGTTTTCACTGAATTACTGTTCCCGAAGGTTAAGGTTTTCTCCGACTAGCATCGAAGGGTATTTCTCCACCAGATCGTTGAGGGTTCTCTGACGCTGGTGTCGAAGGGTATTTCTCCACCAGGTCGTTGAGGCTGTCTATGCGTAGTACAGGGTTATGCACAACTCGAGGTATATTGGGTGTGTGGAGGGTTGGACTTGGGTTAGTCAGCTCGGATATCGAGCTACGACACGGGATTCCATTTGGTGAGCAGTGAGATATGTTTACGATTTTTGTGTCCAGGTCGGTTCACATGATTTTTTTAAAACTCCTTTGAGGGGGGTTTTCAAAGCAGGGTTGTGGACCACGGTATGTTTTCATTATTCGAATTTTCGTGGGTCCCACTAAGGGTTTTAACTAAAAATGGACTTTTCGGTAAGTTTTCAGCTTATTTTTATGGATTTGTTTGAAAAGGAATTTTACATTATATATGCATTGTTTTACTCATGGATGGGGAAAAGGTATGTTTTCCTCGTAAATTGTTTTAAACGATTATTTTCTCCACTCACACTTTTCATGTTTTAAATCCCTTCCAGACCGTTGAGTTGACGAGGGCACATCTAGAGGCGGAGGGATTAAATTTCAGTTGCGCCTTTACCTAGACTATCGAGTAGGATTTATAAATTTTATGTATTTACCTTTCCTACCTAGATGCTCTGATAAGCCTTTTTGGACTTACAGTAATTTATGACTACGTCGATGGTTGTTGAGTGATGTTGGGATTTGTGAGTGTTATTTGATCCTTCATATGACAGGTGGAAGACGGTTAACCAGTCCTTACGGAGAGATTCTGCCAGATTTTTGGCAAAATTCTCGTAACTAATTGCAAGGGCTTAAGGGTATTTTGGAATTTTTTTTTAAGTTGTCAGATGGGAGCAAGGATTTTCCCGATTTCCAAGGGGGAATTCGTGAATGGTCCTTTCACACGCTCTCTGGGCTACCAAAGGGGTGCGACTGTGCTGTTCAGTTGCCCCCTACCTCGCCTCATCAGAGCTTGGCCGGACCTGCCATTGTTGGCCGGTTCAACCTCTCTGCAACTTTCTCATTTCCTCACCAAACCCTATAATCCATATGTCCAAACTCATTTACTCGACGAGAGGATCACAAATATAAGGCCCAAATCAAACGTCGTTACCTGTGGTGGCCGAAAAAGCCCTCAAAAGCCGTGAGACCCACGTCTTTTCGCAGCTTCATGCGCCTTGTACGGTGGACGACGGCTTCGATGGTTGATACGGTTGGATTCGTGAGAGTGAGACGAAGAATAAGGTGGTGGTGCGACAGCCTGAGTCGCCGTCAATCGGTGGCATCGATTATGGCTTTCTAGAGAAAAAGAGAGGGATGAGAGAGGAAGATGGAAGTATGACCAATGAGAGGAGAGAAATGGTCTTTTTATAATTTTAAACGTTTCCAAAATTACCATTACATCCCGATATTTCCATACCCGCAACTTTCTCGTTCGAACTCCGATTTTAGCGTGCCACCTGTTTACGTTCTCGTAAGCTCGAGACCTACGTAATGGTGCAAAGAAAATCCCAAAAAGCGTCTTCGATCTAACAGTGACTTTCGGGCCTTAAGTAAATTCAAGGGTAAAATGATAAATTTCGTGAATCCAACTTTTAATTCATGGCCCAACAACCTACATTGGACCTTCTCTAAGGCCCAACTCCAAGCTTTAGTCCAAATCCAAACTCTAGTCTAACCCATGATTCCCGGTTATTTAGTTTAATTAACTTTCTACTTTTATTTTCCAGGACATAAGAAGTTCGTAACAAAGTTCTTTTTTCCCTAATTATTCCAAAAGTTTTATGACCAATTCAAGTTTGAAAGAGGAAATTTGTTAATTTGGGATCAAAATTCTGATTTGATTGTTTTGAAAACCAGTCTTAGATTTTATTTGATTTGTAAAGAATGAGAAAAATAATTGTTGATAAAAAAACATTATTAATTTTTAGTACTAGTTAGTAAACATTAATGTGGAATCATAAAATAAAAGTGGTAGCTTGGGCTTTGTGGGTGCTGGTGGGGTGCTTCAGGATAGCAATGGCAGCTGGGTTTCGGGGTTGACAGATATTACATTATATATATTAGGTATCGATTTTGTCTTTTATGAGAGTCGAATTCGACACCTCCCATATAATATGGAGAGGAATGTTATTAGATCATAGTACTTAGTGACAAATTATTTGGAAAGTAAGTGAGCAAAATAATAATTATTTGAATTACCATTAAGTTATTATTAATTATTTGGAAGTAGCTGGGGTAGCGAAGTAAAAGTGGTGTTCATCAACCGTGGGAATCGCTCTCTCTTGTCACACGAAACCAGGCGGGACTGATCGACGGCCAGCTTATAACAATACGATGAAGATCAACGGCCAAGATAATATCAAGACGTGCCTATGTGCCACGTGGAGAATATTTTGCATTATTCGGACATGCGTCACCTGATCCCTTATTGTTCTTCACTCACCGTCTACCATCTTTTACGTCTCACTTCTCCCGTAAATCAAAAATTAAATTGCGTAAATTGTACACACCTTGCCACCTTTTATTCCGTTATAAATCACACTCACCTCCGTCTCTCCAAACTGTAAGCCTCGCCTTCTCGATCTCTTTCTCTTTCTCTGCGTTTCTGTGAGGTACCTCCTCCGATTTGAATCGCGGTTTGTTGTCGGGAACCATAATGTCGTCGGGCCAGGTTAAGCGGGTCGAGACTAAGCCTTTCGATGGCCAAAAGCCTGGAACCTCTGGTCTCCGCAAGAAGGTTCATCTCTCCTCCTTTCAATTTTTCTGATCACATTTTCTCGATCCTGGATCTAGCGTTCCTGCATTCCTGCACTCTGTTTTTGCATTCAAATTTTGGCTCATGATTTGGTCAATTCTTGCATTGTTTGCCGATATCTATGCTAGTTCCAGATTATTAGATCATTGCCTGAAATTGAATTGTAATTGTTTCAGTCTGATCTCTATTCGACCAAACCGATCCGTTTGCTGCGTGCGTCTCAGTTTTGGATCCATTTTAACTGGATTTAATTCAATTAGATCTTACTTCTAGTGCTTAATAGAACTCCAGAAGTAGCTTCCCAGTAGCAAGTCTTCTAAATTTAAAAGTGTTATCAGTTTAATTGGAATCTGCAGTTGACGAACGTACTTATTGATTAACATTCGTTTGTCAACAAAATGAAGTCCATTGGTTCATCTAGTTTTAAGAACTTCTTTTGGTGTTGTATCGAAATTAATTAGAAAAGTATCAATATGGATGAGCATTATCGTGAATGTGGATTTATTTTTGAAATAAAAAGTAAAAAATTAATTCTTTAGTTGCAGTGGAGAACTTCGTTTGATTGTTCTATCAGTGTACACAGGTACATAACACTCTTTCTAAGCTATGATTAATCTGACTGAGTGATCGGTTTAATTTCAGTGTTGTGTTACTGGTCTTGAGGGAAGCTAGAAATTTTTTAGCACATTGAGCTGTGCTTGTAAGATAATATGGGATTCCTCTAGATCTTGGATTATTCCTTTAGATCTTGGATTAGCAAGGCCTCCCCCTTCTTACTAACATACATAGGCATTTGGCCTGCAGCAGGATCGCTAGCTTGTGTCCTATATTCGCATG
The DNA here is from genome assembly GCA_037349345.1 of Oemleria cerasiformis. NCBI lineage: Eukaryota > Viridiplantae > Streptophyta > Magnoliopsida > Rosales > Rosaceae > Oemleria > Oemleria cerasiformis. Next base: position 11,285,642 of record JAZGTL010000031.1, read on the forward strand.
CTTTTATATATACAAGCCAAGAGGATATGCAGCAGGGTTGCTGCTTATTACTAAACCAACGTGCATATATATGAATATATATATATATATATATGTATATGTATATATATATATGCTGTATATTCACGATTTGTCTCTAAACTCTAATTTTAAAGATTTTTTTCAATTATTTTGATATATAAATCGTGATTGAGAGGTCTATATGCTTTAGAATGATAAGACATATTATGATATGAGTTGTACAGGGTTGATATGTCCCTAGTTTAGGGTTTTAGAATGTCTCTTTGGAGGTGTGAGTGGAGCTTATGGCTGCCCAAAACTCGAGACATAACTCCTAAACCAGAAGCGATTAACCTGATATTATTGGAAATTGAGAAGAGTAAATTTAAAATGTATAATCACAATGGAAAAGAAAAAACAATTATGTGTTGTATTTGGGACAATATCATCAAGCTCTATTTGTTTTGTAAGTTGAACTTTGAATGAGGGACTAGGGATTTCAAAAATGGAAGATGAGGACTTTTGAATAAAGTTTGGACTTGTCAAGGACCTATGAGTAAATTCCCCTTAAATTTTCTGGGGAGTTCCAGTTTCCATCAATTCATGTAACATAAGGAGTTTTCAATTCTATTTGCACTATATGTCTGTTAATTGTTTTAAGCGATTGTGTGTCAAAATTGTCTACTGGTAGATCCACTTTTATGTTGTTGAATAATTTGTTACACTACATTAAAGAGAAAACAGGATGCCATTTGGAAAAGTAGTTTCTTCACCATTGTACTGGCTTTATCACCAACACTATGAGCCTGGAGAATAGCTGTTAGAAAATGCATGCCTTTTTTTATAATTAAGTTACACTATTGAAGTTTCTATGATTACGGTTTTGAATTTGCTTATTTACTTTAGTATCATGGTGGCTGGAACTATCTTTTCAGGTGAAAGTTTTTACACAACCCCATTACTTGGAAAATTTTGTTCAGTCAACATTCAATGCCCTTCCTGCAGATCAAGTTAAAGGTAAGGGTTAAAAAAAATAATATTTTTGTGCTTTTTTCGCACAAAACAAAATAATTTATTTCACTTCATTGCTTCTCATTTATATGATTTAGAACAAAATGTTCATTTTTTTAGTTGCGTTCTTGCATTATAACTTGAAAGTCAATATATCGCTATAATTAACACGAGAGCCTTCCTCATTTGGTTCCCTTGGTGTATAATATGAATTTATTGGGTTTGCTTCTATAGAGTTACACTTTTATCATCTGTCACTAAATTCCATTTTGAAGCATACTTTTGTTCCGTGCTAGCAAGTAAACTGAGGAATTATATTTATGCAACATTGAACAGTGGATTTGAAGTTAGACATCATGCAGGCCCAATGTTAGAAATGATGGTGGCAAGCCAGCAACATATGGATAATTTTGTACATAGAGTAAAGGATGACAGTTAGAATGATTTTTTTGCATCCTAAAATAATATGGAAATTTCTAATTCTCACTGAGCCAATAAAGATATGTTATTTCTCGTTTTTCTACCTGTTTCCTAGTCTGAATGTTATCGACTTAGTTTCAAGTAGTTTTGTGTTATTTGAGAGGGTCTCATTAAATCCTTTTTTCATTCTTGTAGGTGCTAGAATTGTTGTATCTGGTGATGGTCGCTACTTTTCGAAGGATGCTATTCAGGTAAGTTTGCATTCTATGACTTTTGTCACTGCAAATTGATATTGTTTGTGATGATATATATGTGAGTTTGCTGCAATTGACAAGGGTTGGGCTTGTCAAGGCCACCCACTTGAGTCACTGGAATCATCTTTTGAGTCTACTCTTTTTGGTTATCTAGTCTTCCCCTTTTAGTTTTTATGTGGGGGAGTCGAGGGTTTATTGCTTCTTCTAATAAATTGTAGTGAGAATAATGTCTTCTATCTCTAACGTGAATTTTTTATTTGTCAGATCATAATTAAGATGGCAGCAGGCAATGGAGTAAGAAGTGTTTGGGTCGGTCAAAATGGATTGCTTTCAACTCCTGCTGTATCAGCTGTTGTACGTGAAAGAGTTGGTGCAGATGTAAGTAATATTGAGTTAAGATCCAGCCATCATTATCGTTGTTGTTTTCATCATTATTTGTATTGGGAACTGTTTCATATATTGTTCTTTGATTGCAGGGATCAAAGGCTTCAGGAGCATTCATACTGACAGCAAGTCACAATCCAGGTGGTCCGAATGAGGTAGGTCATCCCTGCCTCAATAAAATTTGTTATATGTGTAAGTTTAGAATTTTGATAATTGGTAGATGATTCCTGCAACTCAGCTGGTCTTAAGTAACTATAATAGTCTGTTCAAATTAAAACAATTGACAGAGCCAAGATTTTGTTACTTGGTACCGATTGGAACTTATCATCTTCTTTTTTTGTCTATATCCTTGTTGCAGGATTTTGGGATTAAATACAACATGGGAAATGGAGGACCTGCCCCAGAGTCAATCACTGACAAGATATATGATAACACAACAAAAATAAAGGAGTATTTGACGGTCGACCTACCTGATGTAATCAAATCCAAGCTCCATATATTATCTTTTAAGTATGAAAAGACTTCTGCACTTTGAGTTCCATTTATTGACTGAAATTCCAATCATGTAACAGGTGGATATCGGTAAAGTAGGTGTAACCACCTTTTCAGTGGAGGGAGGAACTTTTGATGTTGATGTTTTTGATTCAGCCAGTGATTATGTGAAGTTGATGAAGTAAGCTTATGTCTTAGAATCACCTGCCTGTGTTTTGATTAGCTTGTTTTTATGACTTAATTATTTCTTACTTTCCAGGTCTATCTTTGATTTCGAGTCTATCCGTAAGCTTTTATCATCTCCAAAGTTCACATTCTGGTATGTAGATTGGTCCTGATTTGAAATTTCCTTAGTTCAAATATTTCGTTCAGGGCACATACGTGGTATCAATGGTGGTGTGACTTATCTCTGTTGTTATATTGAAGTTATGATGCCCTACATGGAGTTGCCGGAGCTTATGCAAAACGTATATTTGTGGAAGAGCTTGGTGCCAAAGAAAGTTCATTACTGAACTGCGTACCCAAGGTCTTTCTATGTTCGGATGACTTTTTTCAGTCACTAGGCAGTCTAAATTCATTTTATCTGTATGTTATCCCAGTTTTGCTCATGATCGGCTTCATGCAAACAGGAAGACTTTGGAGGTGGGCATCCAGATCCTAATCTGACCTATGCGAAAGAGTTGGTTGCACGTATGGGATTGGGTAAATCAAATACTCAAGATGAGCCCCCAGAATTTGGTGCTGCTGCTGATGGTGATGCAGATCGTAACATGGTCCTCGGTAAAAGGTAGCATCAGTCTTGTGTGTCTAATTCTATTGTCTTTAACTTGCATTTTAACTTATCTTTGTTTATTAGGTTTTTTGTTACCCCATCAGATTCTGTGGCCATCATTGCTGCAAATGCAGTTGGAGCCATACCTTACTTCTCCACTGGTCTGAAGGGAGTTGCCAGGTACTTTATTATGCTGCTCATCTTGCAGTCTATTATTCTAGAGCCACATAAATTTGTTAGAACTTTTTTTTTTCCGAGTCCTAGACAATTGTTGGATTTCATAATTTGGCCATATACTTCAAGTTTTGGATAAGTATACAATACTTTTTATATATTAATTTTCCTGTCTTTATTATTTATGTTTCTCTTTATCATCTTCTGAATTTTCCACTTGTAGGAGCATGCCTACCTCTGCCGCCCTTGATGTTGTAGCCAAACATTTAAATTTGAAATTTTTTGAGGTACTCCCTTTCTCTCCCACACACAGAGGCACAAAATCATTCAACTCTATACTCGCATGCTAAATATTTAAAGTTTTTGTATTTACTATAAACACCAGGTACCCACTGGCTGGAAATTTTTTGGTAATTTAATGGATGCTGGTTTATGTTCTGTTTGTGGGGAAGAAAGTTTTGGAACAGGTCAGTTTTTATTAAGTAGTACCTTCTAAACTACTTCAATCAACCTTGGGACCATTTGAAATTTATACAATCTTAGTGCAATGTCATTTGTTGTGTCTGGACAGGTTCTGATCATATACGTGAGAAAGATGGTATCTGGGCAGTTTTAGCTTGGTTATCCATACTTGCTTATAAAAATAAGGAAAGCATTGGTGGGGACAAGCTTGTCAGTGTTGAAGACATAGTTCGTCAGCATTGGGCCACCTTTGGTCGCCATTATTATACCCGATATGACTATGAGGTTCATTAATGATTTATGGTGTTCTTATGTATGCTCTATTAAACTATTCTTATACTGCTATTAATTATTGTATGTTTTTCCTTGGAAGAATGTGGATGCAGGTGCAGCAAAGGAACTAATGGCATCTTTGGTGAAATTGCAATCTGATCTTTCTGAAGTCAATAAGTATGTTACAGTACTTCAAGCCAAAATCCTTTATTAGATGCATATACTGTTCTTGTTTTGTTTCTTTATGTCATTTCTCAGACTATGAACAGAAACATGTTTTCAGATGTTAGATCAGAAACATGTTTCCAGATGTTAGATCAGAAACATGTTAATTAGCACTTCTAGGTTTGGTCACCATGCTGTAAATTCTAGACTTGTCTACTTGGATGCAGAAATCATAATGCTTCTTTTGAGATTATTGCGGTGTTGTTGTGCAACACCTTGTCTGGTATTTACCTTTTTTGTTATGGAAGTGTTCTCATTCTTAAGAGAATCTTCTTGGTATTCGCCTATTTAGGTTCGGAAGAAACAGCAACCTGATATCATGACCAACCCAAGAATATTTGGTGTTGATAGTTACTGAATTACGATTTGAAAGTTGACATTCTTTAGTTTAGATGAATGTGTATTCCTTTAAAGAAAATGCCAAAGCTGAAAACCATCTCAATTTAATCTTCTGGAAAGCAATTCTGAGAACTCATGAATTGGCACCTTTTGCTAGGAGCATGAGTTATAGATGTCTTCTTTTCACAATTGATGGTGTCGATCTTTTTTTCTTTCTTGTTTTGACATGCTGGTTGGTGCGTGCTTCTTTATACAGGATTGTGAAGGGCATACGTTCAGATGTCTCCAACGTTGTCAATGCTGATGAATTTGAATACAAGGATCCAGTTGATGGTTCCATCTCAAAACATCAAGGCATTCGATACTTGTTTGAGGATGGATCACGATTGGTAAGTCGAGACACCTATTTGTTAAGATCTTAACCATGTAGTGATGTCTTTCCCAAAAACAAAATAACCGGGGAAAGATGAATTATATGTGACAGTGACAGAAGAGGATTATCACAGCTACAATGATGCTAAGTTGCTAGTTGTAAAATGAAAATTTTTCTGGGATCTAACTTGAACATGAGTGCAGGTTTTCCGCCTGTCAGGCACGGGGTCAGAAGGTGCAACAATCCGGCTCTACATTGAGCAGTACGAGAAAGATCCATCAAAAATTAGCAGAGACTCTCAAGACGCACTTGGTCCTCTTGTGAGTTCAATATTCATTTTCTTTATAGTCTTGATTATAAAAACCTTTTTGGCCAATATTTTTAGGGCTGGCTCTGATTCACTACATAAATACAGGTGGAGGTTGCTCTTAAGCTTTCCAAGATGCAAGAATTCACCGGACGATCTGCCCCGACTGTTATTACATAGATGGAACATCTCTAAAATCGTAGTAACGTGGCGGCGCTTCGTTTTGCATATGAAAAAAGGACTGGCTTGGTATCTTCAAACGTATTAGTAATAAGAGCCTTTTTGTAATTTTGGTCTGTTTATCACTATTAGATATCCTGCAGAAGTCATTCTTCGCCAGGAAGATGAGCGTGTGCTGATATAATTTTTGGTTTTTTCAAAATAATGTGAAATTTTCCGTTCGTACCCTTTAACCAATTTGTAATTCGCTTTTCAATTAGTGCTGATTTAGACTGCTTTTGAGCAAAAATATATGGTAGGCCCCAAATTTCTAATTTCAGAATTAGTTTCTTTAAAAATATCAAGATGGTAGTACTCTAGCATTTCGATCTTCATAAATAAGCATGAATTTTGGAAAACTTTGGATGTCTCATTGTTTATGTAGGGATTTGAATTTGATAACAAGATTAAATTCCCATGATATTGGAAAGTTACCCCATAGTACTTAAACAAATGGTTATATTCAAAACTTCAAAGGTTGGTTTATTATTTAAAATGCACCAAAAATATGACTCGTAATCTAAATTTGCACCTCAAATAATAAATTGTGTCAATTTGTACTCAAAATTGATATTCTTTCGGTACCGATGCATCAAAATCTTGACACTGTTAATAAAATAGTTTACTAGAGGGGCAATTATGTCAAAACCAACTGATCTTCATCTTCAACCTCCGCCTCCTTACCCCAAGAACATATCCACAATCACCAATCCAAATCCGTCCACCCATCAACCCCATTAAACCCATCAACTCATTGGCAGCCCGTCCACCAGCTGGTGGAATGCCATTCCAATCTTTATTTTTTGATCCAATCTAAACCTGATGCCCCTGATGCCTCCCTCTCTGACAGCTCGGCGATTTCTCACTCTCTACTCACTCCTCTCTTCTTTTTATACTCTCTCTCTCTCCACTCTCCTACCTCACCTCTCTTTTCTCGATCTGGTTCTCTTTCTCATCACTTTTCTCTTTCATAGGTTTGATTTGATCCTTTAAGTTCTCTATATATTGAGCAGATTTTTCAATTTTTGATCTTTATGTCCTTTGAATCATATTTGTCTGGGTATTGATGATCTGATTTTGGTTTGAATCATTTTTTTTCTTCCAAATTTTGGTTTGAATCGAATTTTATTATTGATTTTTTTTCTTCTGTTGAATCTTATTTGTTCATGTATTTATGTTCTGATTTGTTTGAATCAGAATTTTATTTATTTTTATTTTTTCTGATTTTAGTTTGAATCAGATCTTACTACTACCGATTTTTCTTTTTCTGTTGAATCAACTTTGTCTGTGCTTTGATGATCTGATTGTGGTTTGAATCCAAATATCTTTTTTCTTTCTGAATTGTGGGTGTTTACCGGAGATGATGGTGGGTGGGGATGGATGGGTTCATTCATTTTTTTTAGTAAATGACAAATCGCCGAGCTGCCAATGAGTTGATGGGTTTAATGGGGTTGATGGGTGGACGGATTTGGATTGTTGATTGTGGATGTGTTCTTGGGATAAGGAGACGGAGGTTGAGGATGGGTTGGTTTTGGCATAATTACCTCTCTAGTAAACGGGGTTAGTAATAGTATGAAAGTTTTGGTGCAACGGCGTTAATAGAAAACTAATTTTTGATATAAATTGACATCATTTTTTATTTGGAATGCAAATTGAGATTATGCATTCTATTGTTTTGGTGCAACGGCGCTAATAGAAAACTAATTTTTGGTATAAATTGACATTATTTTTTATTCGGGATGCAAATTGAGACTATGCATTCTTTTCTGTTTGCATTTCGAGTAATAACTTCAAATGACCTTGTGCCTCTTGCCAAATTCTTTTCTGTTTGCATTTCGAGTAATAACTTCAAATGACTTTGTGCCTCTTGCCAAATTCCTACAAATCCATGCACAAATCCATGCAAATACAAATCTTGATTCTTGTTTGGCAAAAAAAAAAAATCTTCCTTCTTAGGTTTAGGCCTTAGGGCATGTGATTACTAGGATTTTATAAAGTGTTCGGAAAAGTTCTATTTCTATGTTTCCAATATGGGATGAAAAAGTTCTATTGAACTTTCCCCACACAAATTCTAACAAATTTTAGGGATCACTTTTGTATCTTGCTTCGACTCACTTCGTCATCATGTTGTTGGTAAGTTTCTAGACCTAGGCAGCACGGACATTTTAAAATAAGTGCATGAACACTTAGTGAAAAATTGTTACCTTGTTTTTTTTAATTATAATAGATGTTTTATTCAAAAATAACTTACAATAGTATATGAGAATATATTAAGTCCATCAAAAATTCAATCGTGAACTTCATGAACAATAGCACAATATATAAAAAATTTGCAGCCTGATTAGATTCATAGGGAACTAAAATAAAATAAAATAACTTGAGGTCTAGTTATAATATCACTTACGATAGTATATGATAATATTTTCATACAAAATTGTTACCTTTGAAATTAGTCAAAAATTGAAGAAAGTCTATGTGACTCTTAAAATGTTTTATTATATTATTTTATAACTTAAGAAGTGTAGAATTACATAATTAAATTATTGTAGAATATATTCAATCAAATTTGAAAACACTAATATATATAATAAACAAGAAAAAAAATAGCATATTTCTCTTGACAACGTATTCCAAAGGGAAGCTAACACAAGCTATGTGACAATATTATCACTTTAGTCACCATCCCACAAACAAAAGTCACAGAGTCAACATCCATGCATGGGTGTCATCAACATTCATCACCCATCATAGACCAGCTACAAACGGCACTCCGGTCGCCGGAATCCACGACTGTCCGGCCAGTGCATTCCCCACCGTAAACTTTCCGGCCTCCGCCACACTCTTGATCACATGGTAGCCAGGCCACTTGACCCTCCCTCCGGTAGCCGCACCAGCCCCGACGTTCATATACTCCCCATAATAAAGCGTCGAGAGGGCAAAGTTTCCACTCCAAGGATACCAACCGGCGCCGTCGACCAAACCGTCGATGTTACTCTTCATCACCACCGTCCTCGAGTATTGCTTCCACGGCCGCCCCAAGAACGTCTTGAACGACCCTTGTACCGCCTTCAAGTCTTGCGCCGCCATGATGCGTGAGTTGTGGATGATAATGCCTGTGTTCTCGTTAGGGTTGTTCCTCCCTTGCGCCGTCACCGTGTTTTTCTGGTTTCTGAGCGGTTTTCTGACATAGATGTTGCAGTTTTGGAGCACCGTCATGGCGTCGCCGCAGACGAAGTCCACCGTGCCGTGTATGTCGCAGTCACGGTAGAATTGGCGCTGGGAGTAGACGTATAACGTGTCTTGGTAGCCTTTGAAGCTGCAACGGTACATGACTGAGTGGTCGGCACCGGACCGGAAAGCCACCGCCTGGTTTTTCGCCGGTCCGGCTGTGTTCTCAAACGTCATGTCCCGAGCAATGAAGCCGTCCCCGCTAACCCCTGCATTTAAAGTGAACATTTTGTTCGTGTTAAAAGTGACCGTACTATATACGAGTCAATGGTAAGTGAAAAAAAAAAAAAAAACTTGTATTTTATTTCTGGGAAATCTTCGAGTTTTATATTTTTATTTACTTATTTGGAGAATTTATTATATAACTATTGTTTTTTTTTTGGAGTAAGTATTATAAACCTATTGTTAATTTTAAATCATCATTTCAAGATCATATTCCCAATATTATGTACCTATTGTTAATTTAGCTAAAAAAATAAGCAATTTTAATAACAAGTATCCTATCATAAATCATTCATTTAGTATACACACATGAATGACTAAAAATTCTTAAATTTGGTTAATATTTAATACAAAAATAATCATAAAATATATTAAAAAAAATTTGCTGAACGAAAAGGATAGAACAAGACTAATATTCTTTTTAAGGTGGAATAAAAAGAATGTAAGTATTATCCGTAATATAAAGTAACTATATTTCTATATATAAAATTGGGATTTCACTTTCACCTAGCTGTACCTAAAATTGTAGATAAAATATTACATTTGAATTTGTTAACGTTTGAATATAAATAAACGTACCAAATGTGGCAGATCGAAATGTGGTTGAACCATCGTTCTTATTTCTACTCCCGGTAACAATTGTTGCATCAATCCCATCTCCAACGAACATGATGTTCTTCATCGTCTTCTTAATCTCAATATTCTCTCTGTAAACCCCAGCTTTGACGTGCACAACAAGTCTTCCACTCGTCTCACTAGGTATGCTCCCCAAAGCCTCAGAAATTGTCTTGAAATTTGCCGACCCATCTTGTGCCACAACTATATCAGCTTTTGGTCCGGATTGTAGAAGCTTCCGATCAGAAAATGAAATCCAATCCGGGAACTTATCATCGTCGTCTGATTGCGAAACAAGTATGCGTTCCCAACGATCCTGTTCGGCGCCTTTTTCTATTGCCAGTGAGTTGCTAAGCAACTTGTCCAAGTTGCTTGCTAGGGTTACGAAATTCGGGAAGGCTTGAGCATGAGAGTCGGGAATATTGAGATCGATGAAACCATTTTGGCATGTTTGTTGATTAGCAATGGAGGCACTCAACCAAGTATTGACATCTAGGGCATCGGTGGAGAAGACCGAACGGTTGAGTTTGTCGATGGTGTCTTCGTAGAGCTCCAAACAGTCTTTCCAAGCCAACTTGGCTCGATCATGATTAAGGACAGCATTGGAGTTGGACATGACAAGTTCATCATGGGCTTTTAGGGCTTGATTCAAGGCGGCTTTAATGGCTAAGTCGCGGAAAGCGTGAGGTCGTTGGTTTGGATCTAGGGATGATAAGAGGTTGGTGTTGATGAAATGGCTGCAGATTTGTGGGTATGGGGTTTGGCTGCAAGATGTGGAGCTTGTAGAAGAAGCATATTGCACCATGAAAATAAGAGAAATTGTGAAGAAAGAGGCTAAGAACAAGTTGTTATCCATGGAAGAAAGGGCTATGGCTAGTGAATATAAGCTAGAAAAGCCCTAATGAAATTTTTTGTGAGGTTTTTTTTTTTTTTTTTGAAGTTTGAGTTGTGATGTTTAGGAGGGCAAGTTAGGGTTCTCTTTATAGACCCACAAACTAGCTTCTTGTGTTATTTTTTCTTGGGGGGGAAAAAGGCATTTATGGCTGCTTCTGTGTGTCAGTTGGAAGAGGCTTTTTTTCAGGCCACTAATTAAATTATGGTGGAAGACTAGCTAGCATAATGTATATATTGTAGCATAAATAATAATTAGGTAATGTATATATGAATAGGACAACCTCGTACCATCGGTTTGATTTATTAAATTGTCTTTATACATATATCATAATTGGAATCGTTCATTCTTTAAATCATCATGTCTAGATCATCTCCGTAAAAAATGAGTAAGATTGGAGGTAATTTAGTTATTCATATTTATCAACTAAATGGACGATTCTCTATAAAGATCCTAATTCTTACCAAAATCGTTGATTTATTTGATACATGTGAATAACTAAACGACCTCCAATCTTGTTGATTTTTTACGGAGATGATCTTGACATAATGATTTAGAGAATGAACGGTTCCGATTATGATATATGTCAACATGTAATTAGTTCATATCAAATGAGTAGTATGAAGGGCATCCCACCAGGGTGGGATGCAAGTATTGTCCATATGAATAGACAGTTAACAATTAGGTAATTCATGAGTCTTTGAAAATTAAGAAGAATAAATTTATATATATACACAATGGAGCATAAATAATATATATATATACTAGATTTATTTATATATTGTAATTAATTAAGTTTATAATTTTATAAAATTTCAATGAGATACTGAAGATCTGTAAGATATGTAATTCTAGCTATATATAAGATTCGGTTATTACAAAGTGTTTATAATTCTGTGTTAATTAAATTTGTTTTTTTATTTAGATTTTTTTGCTACAAGTCTTCTCTATATGATTGGCGTAGTTATATATATTAGTCAAGAGTGGTCAATGACAAAGTGGTGGTCGTCTATAAACAACAAAGCATCATCATCTAGCTTCGTAAGTATACTCTTTAGTTAATCTTTTGAAAATTTTTATCTTGTTAATTAGCAGTTTTAGCACTTTGATTCGACCCCTTGACAGAAGGGTAAGTACTAACACACAAGAGTAAGAGTAATTAAGAAGAAACCTCACGCAGATACAATTATATATATTAGTTACGAGTTTTGCTTGTTTTAAACACTAGTTATCGACAATATGAATTATATATAATAGTTACGAGTTTTGCTTGTTTTAAACATTAGTTATCGACAATATCATTCATAGTTAAGTTTCGCATACATACGTAAAATCGTAAACTGATTGACAAAACGATTATAAACGATATTCAGATAACATTATTATTCTTTCCTTCGAAATTATATTACCTATTTAGCTTGAGAGGGTTGATTTTGCCTCTAATAAGTAGTTAGCTAGGAAGACTTTATCATAATTAATTAAGCATAATCTAATCTCCATATACACAAAAAGACTGGATCTTGAAGCTTTGGCATTTGATTTCGATAGGATTCTCTAATATTGGTTATTTATTACGTCTGCACCATATTTGTCAATTAAGTTGTAGACTACTGCTTGAATTTTGGCTTTTAGCATCAGTGAATCACTGATGTCTATCACATAAGCGTACCGATGCCTATAAGAGTGATGCTAAATGGCTTATTTAAGGCATCAGTGAAAAATCGATGTCTTTTCTACCAAAGGAATCGGTTTTGACGTAAGTAGCGATGCATATTATTGTCAGGTAATTCAAATCAGCGTTGAAACTGATGCTATAGGCAGGTATATATTAGCATCGCTATGTTGGTAAAAGCGATGCAGTTTGTTCTTTTTGGCATATGTTCTTCATGCAAAACCGACGTTGTATTATATTTTTTGTATCGTTTTGTTTAAATTTTGATGCTATATGACGATGAAGACATCGTTGATTTCATCAAAGCGATGTTGTTTAATACTTTAAGCAGTGCTTTATGTACTTGCAAATGCTATATGTTGATGAAGACGTCGTTTTTTGGAGAAAAAAAAACGATGTTGTTTTAGCTTTTACGCATCACTTTCGATATTATCTGATGCTATATATAGTCTAGGATTCGTTTTTTTTTTTTCATTTTTTGATGCTATATATGCATGGTCAACATCACTTTTTCTGAGCAACTGATGCTCTTTTGTTTGTATACAACATCGTTTGTTGGTGTACTCTGATGCGTTATTATAAATCTATTTGCAAATGTAAAAAGATAGGAGAAATTACACAATAATAAAACATTCCCATTAAATAGTTACAAGTAGAGTAATATATATCCAAGCCTTCCAACCTATGAAAGTATCAATTTGGGAATAATAAGTATATATTTGTCTAGACATAAGTTAAATGCACTATATACAACAAAAGTCATGTTTAATGAAAAGTTAACTCTAATAGCTATAGATTCTAAACATCAATATCTCAAATCCATTCTAAAACATGGGATGCCCAATCATCTCAAACGATGTCAAATTCCTCTGACAGCCTTCCAAGAACTCCAACCTGATTCTCACCACAAGAATGTACAATTAAATCATTTTGAATTACTAAGTAATCCAACTTTCTTGACAGAAAGCATGAACATGCACTGCAGCAAGAATGACTTGACAACAGTCAAACGCAAACAAGCATAAAATACCTTTGTGGGGCTCCTTGTAAGGTAAGCCACTTCAGTTATGGACCAAAAAAGGGGAGACTCCACAACTAAATGGCCCGTCCCTCGCTGATGATCAAGCTCTCTTATATAGGGATACCAAAATGACTTATTTCCTTGTTTCTTCTCATACATCATATGTAATGCCAAGCATGACAATTCAAATTAATTTGTTTGTAGTTAATACTTCAGCTCAAACATAATTAAGATAAATATACAAGTTAAATTACTGGGTTAGTCCTAGATGTTCATTAGCATTAACCATGCCAACATGCCAATTCTGAGACTTTCTCACAGATATAATCAAACCCATATAATTAGCATTCATTTAAAAAGTCAGTAAATAGCAACAATAAACCATGCTTTCATGCCAATTATGAGACTTTGTTCATGCTAACATACCTCTCCAATTTGTCATAATAATGCGTGGCTTTTTTGCATTGTAATCTTTGTTTCTTCTCGATCCAGGCTAATGGAACTGTCAAGGAAGTTCACTACTATAGATGAAAACATCTCATCATATTGTTAGCTGAACTAGTTATAACACTGGTATTGACATTAATTGAAGTGATAGAAACTAGTTAAAAAAACTACTAGTGTCTATGAAAGGTTGTCCCAACACAAGTTAAATGTGTCGTCATGATTTGAGGATCCCCTTCAAGACCAAATACGTAACAGCAGAAATCACTTGACAATAATCTTAGCACATACATCACCCTATGGGATTTGGAACAAATACAAAAACGATAAGAAAAATACCATGAGTTTTGTTAATCAGATGACTAAACTCATAATGCTTTCTATCCTCTTACATTAGCATATAAACAGAAGACCAATCTACACAGAAATAGGGGGGAAATTCCACATTACAATGCAATTGCATGCAGCGACAAGAGAACATATAAAGATCTTTTCAATTCCTCTAACAACCATTAATCCAAACGGAAGCCAGAACATACCATACGACCACGAAACTCTGGATGTAACACATGACTTTTCACTGTCACGTGGTTTCTATCCTGGCATGAAAAATAAATGGGAAGTCAAATTATAGTTAAGGTGAACATCAAAATGAAAAAAGATTTTGGGGGAGATGATTAACAAAAGAAAATTTGTTGAAAATTAACGCACTACTCTCAAGAGCAGGCTTATTGCGATGATAAGAGATGCTTTACTTACACTAATACATGTGGATTACTAAAAAGAATTCTCAGAGGAGATAGAAATAACTCAAAAAATTTTGCATGCTTTCAATAAGAAGAATACATTTAGAAATATATAATTATTGAAAAACCTGACAATTTGAACATCATGGCATACCTGCAAAACATTCAATGTGCTTGCATATGTTGAAGGTCTTCCAATCCCATGCTCCTCCAATTTCTTAAGTATAGCACACAACACTACAAATGTCATAAGACCAACCTAAACAGAAAAAAAGTACCTAATTTGACCTCTAAACTTTAGTGTGAGCACCAACACTTGCCAAGTGTGTACACATCAATGGCAACAGACAAGTACTTACATACTAAAACTTTACCAAAGAGCATACAAGTCTTCTCCACCGCTCCATCCTCAACTGTGAAACACTTTATGAACCTAGAGTCTTTCAAAATAGCTCCCACATAATAGTTGTCAAATGTTATCATCACCCACGGAAGGAAGCAGAAACATCGACCAATACCTCACATTTCCATCCAAAACCCAACACAAAAGGTAATCACATATCACAAAGAAACCTAAAACCCCAATTAATGACAAAGGAAACAAAAAGATAACAAATTTAGTTAAACACTAAATCAAATTTACTTACTCCAACTATATTGAACCTGAAGCCCAACCACCATACCAGCCTCTCTAACCGTCCCTTCACAGCATGTGATAGCCCCAACAAGAGCATATTGCAAGTGTTTCCCTTTTACCACACTGACAATATGACGATCTAGGGCCTCCTTAAGTCCTCCTCAGAGAGCCCCACTCCGTGCATAATGGTCTGTGACAAGCAATACCCACAAAATCACAAAATAAGTATTAATGGGAAGTAATTTCCATTCAATAAGTAGCAACCAAACTAACAAACTTAATCAGTGTAAAAAATGCAATAATTATAAACTTAATTAGTGTTAAAAGTACAATAAGTCCACTTTAATCAAAATTTAACACCAAAATAACAATTTTACAAAGAACTTGAGATAAAGACTAGCACCAGAAAAACGTATAATGAATGTACCTTATGAGTCTTGAGAACTTGCATAGACAGACATAAGCATATTAACAACATCTTCACACCGTTATGGTTGCTGCAACTGAGTCAACTCGACGGGAAAATTGAGAGGTTGGAGCACTGCGGTTGATTCAAAGACCAAAGGTGAAAGAGTCTCTTGCGTAGAATTGTGAAATTGCAGCACCGATGTCTCAATTTCTTCAATTTCCGTTCAACCCATCAAAACCAAGAATCTGATTCCCATCGATTGGGTGCTGGCTACTAACCTCCTTGACCTCTCTTACCTCTCTGACCTGACTAACTCTTCCATTAGCATTATTCTTGAGCTTGAACGGGGGATTAAAGTATAAGACGGAGACAACAGAGAAGGTAAGGACGGCGACAACAAGGAGAATTGAATGCGAGTCGAGAAAGACTTTGATGATAAATTGTGAAGGAGGAGAGCATTTCTTCTGGTGAGGCTTCTGCGTTTTCTAAGAGATCGAAGACAGCTGGTGGGCAGCCGGAGAGTGTGGCCGCAACCAAGGAAGTGTCTCCGAATTGACTGGTGAGGAGAAGAAGAAGAAAGAGGAATGCTTGAGATTAGGTTAGGGTTTGAGGAGAGAGCTAGGTATCGAGGAGTGATGAAGTGAGATTAGGTTGGGATGGGTTGGGGAGTGATGAAGGCGATACAAGCTCCGGATGCGCGAGTTTATGTGTTGTTTGAGTTCTTTTAGGGTTTGACTTAGGAGTTTTGGGGGTTTTTTTTCTGTAAGTGTAGAAAGTAAAGAGGGAAAGTAAGGAGGGAAAGAAAAGCTGAAATTTTGGGATTTGACTTGGGAATTATTTGTAAAAATTTCATTAAGGCGTCCTTTTTTGGTAAGTTACAAACCGATGCGAACCAATTGGAATCAAATTTTTCAATAGGCATCCATTTTAACACCAGGCGATGGTGAATATTAAACTAATGGCATTGCTTAACTTTGCACTGATGTGATTCCAAATTGTTGGCATCATTTATTATAGAAGTGATGCGTTATGTGTTTTCAGCATCATTTGCTTTACAAGCCGATGCATAACGGGTGATGCGTATGACTAGAATTCTAGCAGCCACTAAGATATCGTTGTCCCTATAAATAATGATTAATGCCGTATTTTTTTGCCTCCGTCCTAAGAAATTTAAGATTATACGAAATATTAATTTATTTTATTTTCATTTTATTTTATGAAAATTAAATTCGGAATATTCTCATTATATAATAACGAAATATTATTAATTCATAGTATTAATGACAAATTATAAATAATATCAACAAATATATATGTATTTATCGACTTAAGTACTTAAGTAATTGTTTGGTAATTACGTACTAATCATTGTTTTTTAAGGTTTCTTATTGAGACATGAGATCGAACACCTTTTTATTTTTCTTTTTTATACAATGATATTGAGGAAGAATATTACAATATATATATTAGGTATCGACCCTGTATTTTACGAGAGTCGAACATAAGATCTCTAACATAACATATGGAGATGAATACTACTAGGTCATAGCACTAAGTGGCGAAATCGAAGACCCTTTAAATATTGATATTTATTGGTTAAGAGACTTGAATTTAAGACATTGTCTTGCATTAGAAAGAAAAAAAATCACATAATATTATTGATACACGTCGTGAAATAAGGATAATACTTACATCCCACCCCTGGTGGCACCTCCTTGTACCATTATTTCTATTTATCGAATAATCCATACACATATATCATAATCGGAACCGTTCAACTCATTAATTATCATTTAAATATCATTTATACAAAAATTCAACTAAATTGGAGATCACTTAGTCTTTCATATGTGTAAACTAAATTGACGGTTCACTATATGAATCTTCATTTTTACTAATACCGTTGAATTGTTCGATACATATGAATCATTAAAACGACCTCTAAAGTTGTTGATTTTTTTTGGAGATAATCTTGAAATGATTATTTAGGAGATGAACGGTTCTGATTATGATATATTTGTATGAATTATTTCATACATCGTAAAAGTGGTACAAGAAGGTACCACCGGAGTGAGATGCAAGTATTATCCGTGAAATAATGTCCCGTACTATTATTAATACCGACGTTGTGAAGTTGACTTAAATATTGTTGAAGAAGACGACATGCATGATGCATCTAGCTTAGCCAATTAGCCAAGCGCCTCGGGATATATGGCGGACCAGGGTGACGCTTAAATAATTGATTTCCTCGTCTTGGGCTGTGGATTTCTGTGTTTGTAGCACAAAATTGGAATATATTTTTACATTCGTGAAGGCAATTATAAACTTACTTGTTGAGAAGAGAACAATTCCAACTGGAATTCGTGACATGTGAAAGACCGGAGCTTCTGGTCTTCTTTCCTTTTCATATCATAAAAACATTTTGTTTTATACATATTGTTAGTGAGTTCCCTCGACTTATGCTAATGAAAGAGATTGTTTTTTCTTCGAGTGAACTTACGTGTATACAAGGGTCTTTTATCGGCATTGTCCCGAATCTCAAAATCCTTAGCAGGTAGTTGAGGTCGTAATATTCAGAGGCGTAACCAGGAGTTTAGGTTAAGATGAACACTTTATATAAATAAATGCTTAGAGTTTTTTTAGACCAAAAGGAAATCAATGTGATTTCATTTTAATTAAGAAGTTAATATTAAAAGAGATGTCACTTTATATGAATAATGATAATAGTTGAAAAAACACAAAATCAATATAATAGCAATAACATTAGTTGATTAAATTTTATAGGCATATAGGTTATCCATTTTTAAGAAGCAATTATGGTATCGTCTATATATTTTGAGTAGTACCAAAAAATATACAAAATAAATACTTATGCACTCAAATTTTCATTATTTATTAGGTAAATGTAACATGTTAATAGTGAATTAGAAATAAATAAGGAAAATAAAGAAACAAAGAAAAATAAAAGAAATAAACTTTAAGAATTTTAACAATATAGGTGTAACTTGCATATACATATACACATAAAAAAAGTAAAAACAAATCACATTAGGGGCATGAGACCTCTTGTCCCAAAGTGCATCCGCCTCGAGCGGGACAATGTATAATTTTAGGTCGTGAATATTTCTCTATGTGATTCCAAATTATGAATAATATGATTATTCTGAAAGTTACCTTCTAGATATTTCAACGATGTTTGGAAGATAAGCTTGTTCATTGTATGGAAGCCCATCTTAATCGGCAAAATTTACAGTTCGAAAATCTTTTATTTTGAACGGAAAATAATATTTCTTAGAGTCCGCAAATGGTAAAACATATTCAGCATGCTATAATGGTATAAATCTCCAAAAGTTACAAGTAGTTAAAAAAAAATTCCAAATAGACACCCGATTGTAAATTTGTGATATTTCAATTACAAACATTAAACAAAAATAAAATAAAAGAATCAAGAAAAAATCATGTAGAGTTTAATTTGTTTAATTTTGTATTGTGATTTCGGAGTCGTGAGTTTTGTAAGGTGGGTCTTGTTGATTTAGTGTGATATTTTTGTGACTTCTCAAGGCCCATTTTTTAAAGAACCGACCCAATGTCGCAAGCTCAAAAATATGGGTTGTTTTTCCCACCAAATAAATATTTTGGATAATTTTTCCCGCCAAATATTTTTGTTTGAAATACACTGCAAATAATATTTCTTCAAATCAAATCCAACGGAAAGAAACGGGGCGTGAGAGTTGTGAAATGGCGAGGTATTTAGGGGTTTTTGTACGAAAGTTGCTTGGCAATGGCAACGAGCCAATCGCCATGCGCAGGTCTTATTCGTCATCTTAAGTTTCCTTCTGATTCTATCCAAACCCAAACCCTAACTTCAATCCGCTTAACCTTGCCATCTTCACCACACACAATTCTATCCCTCCCAAGCTCTTCTCCAATTCCCTTCACTCCCCAAACCTTCAATCTATGCAGCACCGGCGTCTCCGTTGAGCCTCAGGTAATCCCTCTTTCTTTGCCCTTTTTTTTGATACGGAAAATTGTTACATTAGAGCCTTGGTGCTATTTTGTTATTGGCACTGACTAGTTACCGTTAAAAAAAATTGATTTCAGGTACAGGTCTCTGAAAGATTGTCTGAATCTCACACCTAGAGTTTTGTCGGAAACTTCATACTTTTGATGGTAATGTTTACTGTTTGCTTAGTTTTTTCTTTTCCGAAAATTGTCTAGTTTGACTTTGGAGATGTCATGCTGTGTTTAAATATAGGTTTTAATAAATCTAAGTTGTTTGGATTGTTTGGATGGGATGGATGAGTCTTTGTCAGCTGGTTTCTAATGAATTTGATTTTGTCAATGAAGTCATTTGGAATGAACTTCTTTTTCCTTCTCAACTAACTCTTTGTGTATTCGACGTGTGCATTTGCAATTGTGTCTTTCATCCTTCAAATTTGAGTGAGCAATTCCCACACTACTACAATAGATCACATGTTCATTCATGAGGTGTGTCATTGTGAATTTGTATCTCCTCTTCAGTTAATTTCGATCAATTCTCGTTTAGACTAAACAATCTGAGCTGAAAATAAATCCTAGAGACCAATGTTTTCATGGGCCATGGTTAGTTTCACTTACATTCAACAGTCTTGTTATAGGCATGGAGGGTTTATCCAATGCTTTTGTGCTTGTATGAACTATGTCTTATGGTAAAAGATATTTATTAATTGCTTGTAGTAAGTTCTGTCCAGACTCTTGCTATTTCTAAAATTTGATAGGTCTAACGTTGTTTATTCTATCGATAGGAAGCAGTTGGAAGAAGATTGGGCCCATTTGATCTTGGCACGGTAGTGAGTGAATTGATTGTATTATTTGGTTGAATGTAAATTCATACTTAGCTTCCTTTCTTCTGATGGATTAATACATTGTGGATTTGTGAATGCTGCTGCAGACAATGTCAATTTTCTTTCGAAATGGGACAAAGGAAGCTGAGGTTACTGGAGCTGATGTCACAAAATACATTAAGAAAACTACAGGTAATTTTAATGGACATTTTCGTAGATTTATGTACATATGAACATTCTAGTTTTACTGTAAACTGTTTAACTCCCTTCTTAAGATTAGGTTTCAACAGATGAAGAATATGAAATCTAGTTATCTTGTTATGGGTTTTAAGATTAATACATTACTATGTCTAGTTCATTTTTTAATTGTCTCTTGGCGACACTAGTTTGAATCTCTTCATATTTTATGGTCAACCACATTTGTATTCGATCACCAGTCTTCATTTGTTTGATAGGCACAGAGGGTTTATGCTATTCTTTTACCATATCCATTGGCTATGCATTAATTGGTTGCTTCTATGGTAATATTTTTTTTTCCAGTACTCTAATTCTTATCTGATGATATCATTATTTGTTATGCCTCAAAATTAGTAGACCTAACATTACTTATTCTATCTATAGGATGACATTGGAAATACACTGTGCAAGTTCAATGTTGAGGCTCCTGTAAGTAATTTGGTACGTTTATTTTGTTTCATTTAAATGTTTATACTTCGCTCCGCTGATATCCTAACTAATTGTTCCAGCTGAGTGAAAATATTCTCTCCTGCTTTCATGATAATCATGTTGCAGTTGTGTGCATTTTGCTACAGCTAGCCAACATTTATTTTCCTCAAAAATGGGAAAAAAGTATCTGAAAGTCCTGGTGCTGAGGCTGAAAGATGAATTTCGAAGACTCCACAGGTAATTCTTTTCTGAGTTACTTTACATTTGCGTGCTTGGTTTTGTGTTTTGTGAATTTGGCCATATTGTAGTGTTCAGTTTTCTCTTTTTCTCTGGCATGATGACATATTTACTAAAACCCCACCATTATATTTGAGAAAATCAAGCATCTGAAAGTTCACCCCAGAGAGGGAAAAGCAGATGACTTTTCGTAGGTTGACTTTTAGATAGATCTACACTAACTTAACGACAGGGTCTTAGTTGTTGAATTTCGTAGAAAGGTCAGAAAGATAGAAAGGTAGGTGTTGTGGGTTGATCAGCACAGTGATCATCTTGCAGAGCCAGTTGAGAGATCGTGCATTGCTTCATAAGTTCTGAAAGTGATGCAAGTCCCTTGTATTACTTTATCTATTAGGGGGCGCATTGAGATTTTGAAACCTTGCTGAAAACTTTAAAGTTGATGATTAGCTTGCAATCTAATCTGGTAGGCTTTATATCTGATGTTAAGTTATGAATCACACAGGGTAAGGAATGAGAAACCATTTCCACTTGTGCGAACTCAATATCTCTCACATCTTCCTTTAGCACCTATTATTTTCAATTTCCGTGGTATTCGTCAATATTTCACTTATGCCCCCAGTAAGTCCATGCAGTAACTGTAATATTTGGCTGCAGTAACTGTGAGAATATAAAAGTACAAAAATCCCACATTGGAAAGTTGCAAAATCTTGCAATAGCTTATAAGGAGTTGGGCCTCTCCCCCCATTGTCAATTGGTTTTGAGGTGGAACTTCAGCTTCTTTCATGCTATCATAACAGGTTATCCCACGTGTAAGGCTTAACCATCACACGTGTTCCACGTCACCCAATATGAGTTATTCACATGTTAGGCTACCCAATATGAGAATGTAAAAGTACAAAAGTCTCATATTAGAAAGTTGTACAACCTTGCAAAGGATGAGAATGTAAAAGTACAAAAGTCTCATATTAGAAAGTTGTACAACCTTGCAAAGGATGGAACTTCAGCTTCCTCCTATTGCCAATTAATTTTGGGGAGGAACTTTAGCTTCCTTAAGTAACTGTGTATGGTCACAAGCCAAAAAAACTTGCATGTAACTGGATTCCATCGTGACAGTATTTTCCGGGTCCCATTGATGATTGATGCATGGATCATATTAAGAGGAAGTGTAGCCATTGAAATGGGTTCTCGTGAACTCTAAGAAGCGAATATCGATATATCTCTGTGTGGGTCTGGGACAAGGATAGTGGTACTTGTGTCTTTAATCTCCATGTCGCACACAAACACACTTTAATTAGCTACTTTTGTATTTTTATTTCACGTGACGTTGATTTTCATGTCTTTTCCGCACCATAATCCAAACCTTTTACTCAAAACCTGCCAAACAATCTTCTTAGACATTTTGCTTCCCGTCTCTCTTTCGCCCATTGTCCAAGATTCCCCACTGCTGCCCCCCGTGGGAGTCCTGGCCGTGTCACACCAGTTCATAATATGAATATTATGATCTCAACACTCACGGGGGTAGTATCTCACCGACTCTTTTGCCAACAGGTGTCCCCTCTCAAACCCCAAATGAACAAATCATTGAACCTTCCTTTAAGTAATTAATGCTTAATTAGTTGCACCACATCACTGCAGAATCATCTTATATTATTTTATAAATTTATGAAATCTATCAAATAACGTTTAGTAGTTGTATCATTCGGGGATTTTGAACTAATCTTTGCAATCATACCATTGATTTGTTTTGTCCACGATATACATGCACTCCAAGTGGAGTAAAACCAAAGGAAAGATGTATTTACATAGGCCAAAATCACCGCCTTCATTAGTTCATTCTTTTTGTTTCTTCGGTAAATCAATCGAGCTCATTTTTTTCTTGGTCAAAGTGTGAAATTCATTAAGGAAGGGAATGCAGAAAAGATTCCAGATTTAAAACACATATCAAAGTATTATACAGAAAAGATTAAATTACTTAAAACTAAAAAACAAATAAACAAATTCAAAATACAACAGGTCAAAACAAACATAAGTTCACAACATAACAAACCCAAATAAACCCTAAAGACTATAGGAGCCTCACCAGTCACCACCTTCGAGCAACAAGCCACCGTTGCAAAGCACAACCTAGTCTGGATCCAAAGAGATCGATCAGTAGTAGTGCATGGATTGGAGACACACTCACCCATGGTTATCATATTCAAGCGATTAACTAGGTCAATAATGATCGATAAATTAATCAACCCAAACGTCAAAATCAAAAGGACCAATTTGAGGAAGAGAAGAAGGAAGAAATCTGCAATGACAATACTCGTTGGAGTAGCCAAGGGAGAGATCGGAATAGATAGATAAATATTTTTCAATCATTTGAGTTGTGATTCTCTTAATTAACTAAACTTATGTATTATAACTGAGCTATCTTTGTTTAATCTGAGAAATAGAATCACGTGTATATATATATATATATATATCCTACCTAATATAATTATATTTGTATATATTAGATTGAATGTATAGAGTTCTCTTTCTTTGACGCGGCGACAGAGGATTGGCTAATGGCTACTATAGTCAAACCAGCCAACATATGATAATCGATATGTTTTGATTTAGTGGGTATTAGCTAATTAAAAATACTCGCTAATCAATAATTAGCTGGTATTAATTTTATTATATTACGTAAGATGAAATTGCTGTTTTTGTGAATAGTGTGACCTCTTGTTCTCTATTTGTTAATACAAAACCCAGAACTAAGTGCCAGAAATCCAAGCTGGTATGGGCAGAGCTTTCCCACACTAAATATGTTTGATTCTAAAAGCTTCTTTTATTCGATTTCGATATCTAACGTATATAATATTTGCGTTATAAAGTACAACGTGTGAAATTATTACCTTCGAAGGAGTAAGAGAGTGGCAAACAACCTAACGGCAAGATTTCAATGGTACTCGATCGGCTCTGACGACTGACGAGTGTCAGTTTCACATATAGCTTTTGTTGTTCGAGTTGGTAAACTGAACAAAAATGCTGGCTTGAAAATACATTATTTATTCAAAGGTGATAAATAGATAAATTATTGAGGTGTATCATAAACATATGGATACGAGAATATAATTGATAATAATTTATTTTTAGAGCGAGGTCAATATGAATTTTTATAAATAGCGAGATTAATATCTGCTATTTATAATATACATTTATAAAGAATGATGGTATATAATTTATTCTCTGATATGATTTTATGAAACAAAATATGTAGTGATAATAAACATTTCCTTGTTCTAATATTAGACTAGAATTTTTGGAAACACTTAAAACACACCAAAAGATTTGACATGGATTAGGCTGGTAGGAGGGACTACACAAAACACTGTAAACACATGATAGCCTATTAAACACACAGCCAAAAGATAGAAACGGAGACGGAGAAACCAAATATACAAAAAGCAACACAAAAATGTTAATTGTAACCACATACAGTAATTGCAATTGTAATAGAACCTCTATTAGATTTTAGATAGTTAACATTTTAACGGTCAAAAACTAAACCAGTCATAATCGGAGAAGGAGAGGGAACTGCCGCCACTATTCTTCAGGGCGACGCCTTCTGAGAATCGGCATAGCTATTAACGAGGGCAAGAGCATTGCTGGTTACCATCTTCACATGATCAACCCGTTTAGACACGTCAGTCTTGAGGGGTCCATCCGCCACGTCCTCGAAGCCATCCGTACATGTATCCTCGTTGGTAATCGCCGCGCTCATCCACGTCTGCACGTTGCTCATCTGGAACTGGAACGATCCGCCCCGGGAGCCGGTGGGGTCCAGGTGGCGCATCTGTTTGAGCGAGTCGCGAATCCCGTCGACGGCGTCGCCGAAGGTCGAGAAGCAGTCGTGGAGGGCCGACGCGGCGCGCGGGTCTTCGCCGTAGTCGGCTTGACGGGAGATGTTGGAGACGTAAGCCGCCATGCGCTGGGCCCTGGCCAGGCTGACTCCGATGGCCACCTTGGCGAGCTGAGCGGGGTCGCTCTGGACGGCGTTGGCGTAGCGAGCGAGGGAGGAGTAGCAGACTTTAGGGTAGAGCGTGGTGCCGCATTTTGTACGGATGAATTCTCCGTCGTTGGTTGGGAATGCGGCGGTTGGGATTGGGCGGAGGAAGAAGAGGAGGATGAGTGAAAGTGGAGAGAGGAGGAGGAGGAAGCGGCGGGTGATGAGTTGGCTGGTGCTCATGGTTGCTTGAGCTCTGTAACTGCAATTGTGCGTTTGGTGTGACAATGCGAAAATGGGGGGTTTAAGTAGTAGTAGAATTGGAGTGTGCGTGAGTGAGTCACTCGCCCAATCTCACATTTCGCCCGTTCACGACTTTCACATCAATTATTTCCTTTTTTTTATCCTCAATTATCGTTTAAGTAAAATTTCAATCACGATTTTTTCCTAAATAATCTCCTTATTGAGTAATACTCTTGGAAATATGAATGGTAATGAGTGATATTTTTATTTATTTATACAAAGTATAATAATTCATGTTTTCACTGATTTAGTAAAACGAGTCTGATATTAATTTGTATAATTTCCTTTCAATTCTTCTAATATTCTTATAAAAGATTACCTGATTTATTATATAATTTATATAAAAGATAATTGGTTAATTACGTGACTTATTTCCATAACCTTTGGTTTAAAAAAAAATGAAGGGGTGGGGCCATTCCGAGAATTGATTCCATATCCTCTTTGATACAATATAATTTGTGGCCCTAACTGAATCATGAATGAGACATAAAAAAGCAAGGCCGCCCATCTCGCACTGCCTTTTGGAATTGCGGCTAGTGGGGGTGGTGCTTGCACCGAGATCTTTAACGGTCAGTAGTTGCCTAAAAGATGTGATCAACGGCTACGATGCAATGGAAACATCCAAATGATTCAGTGCGACTCGGGCACATAATAATCATGACAATTGTAATGCAATTGGACGGCTGGTGCCTTGCCATTTTTTTCTTGAGGCGGTTATATTCTACTTCATGTAAGTCTGCTTTTATTTTTTTTATTATATATATAAATATTACAGTTGAATTTTGAACATTAGGTATCAAATTTTTTTTTTAAGAGAGTGAAATTTAAAACTTCTTATTATGTAGTGGTAGTAGAAGTAATATTAAACTAGTATTATTGGTGACAAATAAGAGTAGATTTAGACTAATTTATTCAACAAGATTGTGATTATTAAGTATTCCATTTAATGGTTCAAGCACCCGAGCTGTTATGGTGGTTCAAATACTAGTTTAGTTTGCTTTCAAGTCTAGTTTTTGAATCCCACTGATTGTTTCTTATGACCATCGAAAGACATAAGTTGCACCCATTGCTTGAATGATTAGGCTAGTTCCAGGTTTAGTATTTGAATCACACTAATTATCTCATATGGTTACTAGAAAGGATAAGCGGTGTCCCTATCTTGATATCAATCTCATGTGGGATTGTTTCTTGTGCTCGTTATAAAGCATAAGCAGTGCTCTTGTACTAATATTGACTTCATGTGTGCGTCGAAATTTCATGTCCTGATATTGACCTCATGTGTGCGTCAAAGTTTCATTGGTACGGGGATTAGTTCCACAATGATTTGTGTAGGGACACCGATGTTTCACTTGTAAAAACTTTCAAAAAAAAATTGCTACAAACACTAGTTCTAATAAGAAGGCGGTTGAGTGTGTTAGTTAGGAATTTGAAGAGGGTGAGACTTAAGGGGAAAAAAGACCTATGTTTGCTTTTTGAGTCGCCCCACTAATACCACTATTGCCAAGCGTGCGACTTTATAGGGTTCCCCTTTAGCTTATCTCGTGAGGGTCCAATTCCAAAGTCCAAATACACCATCCACATAATTATTAGAAGCCGGCAAGTATTTGAATTTGGGAGCTGATTTTCACACTTCAGATTTTAATTTTAACATTCTATTTTTTAATATTTATTTAAATTGAAGTGCAGCAAATAAATGATAGAGTATAAAAATCAGTTCCCCTTGAATTTTCTATAAGCATGAGGCAATGAGGCATGCTTACGTTCACCTTCGTTATTCATGAAAATCAAATTATGTACGGCACTAAGTTGATTTTGGATACATTGATTCGTCGAAAGAAAGTGTGAGCGGGTGTTTGAAAATTACAAGTTGATCTAGGTCAGGTTTTATCATTTTTTTATATAGTGAAATATGAACTTATATATAGAATTTAGAAAATCCTACACAATTTAGATAGGGATGTCCTATTGTCTGCCAAGTTGCGTATTTAGGAGGGCATAGCGTACATTTTTCTCGGGGGATTTCCCGAAAAAAAAAATTGGTCAAATATTTCTCTAAACTACCAAACTCTACGTACATAATAGGGTACATTGTCTGACGTCGAAATTTAAATATTTGTTTTCGTATAATGCTATTAGAAAAGAAAAATGTTATACACTGAGCCATTAAATTCGTATTTGACGAGTGAGAAACTCAAATAGGTTTCACCTCTTGATCCGGTTAAAATAAACTGTTTCAACTTTTGGGAGAGGTTGTAACTGATTCACGAGCTCAACGGCGCGATTGACTCAAAGCAAAACTATCGGATATGCGGACAGGATGAGGGAGAACACGATCATCGACCTTATCCTCATGTAAAAGCTCTGTAATGAGTTTTAGGGTTTTGTCTGCGGGGCCGGGGTCAGATTTTCTTGGTTTAAAGTAGTTGGTTTAAAGCAGTTAGTTTTTCAAAAGGGTAACATGCATCATAATTGAGAATCATAGCTTTGTTTTGATTTAGGTCACTAAATTACGATTAACATTATAATTTAGTAGTACTTTCTACGTCATATAAGTAAATTTTTTTAAAATTCAACGATGAAATCGATTTATATTTACTTTCTATTCCATACAAAACTAATTATAGGTGACTTATTTAGTCATAAATGATACTTAAATTCCATTCTCAGTGGTATCTTCTAGTATACATATATTATAATCGGAATTGTTCAACTCTTAAATCATCATTTCAAGATAATTTGTACAAAAAATTAGTTAAATTGAAGATTATTTAGCCATTCATTTGTGTAAATTAAATTTACGGTTTATCATGAGGATCTTCATTGTTATCAATACCATTGATTTGTTTTATACTTATGAAAGACTAAAAGACCTCTAAAATTTATTTTTTACGGATATGATCTTGAAATGTTCATTTAGGAATTGAACGGTTCCGATTATAATATATGTATGAATATTATTCTATATATCGAAATAATGGTATGAGAAGGTACTCTTTAGTAATTTGACTTAAATTCCCCTATTTCTCTACAAACTCTCTCCCTAGAGTAGAACAAAAGCATTAGATTGGTAAATTGAAAAGGAATATGAATCATGATTTCGGCTACAAATTAAAGCTGTCTCCAATGGCAATGGGTCATGCTCATGAATGATGATGGAGAAATGGGCCATGCAGATTATATATATATATATATATATATCATTGTCAATTTGTGAGATGTATGATTTAGCTTAATTAAATTGCGTTAAATTAGGGGAGTTGTCACCGTAATTAAAGACCATTTTTGAAGGAAGAAGCATGTCATTAGCTCAATTGCACACAACGCTCCAAGCTAATCGAGCTAAAGATATCGTATCTTTAGGTCAAATGTGCGTAACATGTGTTTGGTGGAGGGCAATAATCATCCAAAAAGGGAAAAGATATCGTATCTTCTTCTCTTTATTTTTAAGTGAGAAATTATATTTTCTGATTTCTATTAATGACGAGAATGTATTTATAAGAAATTCAATATCTATTTTCTGACTATTTTACCTAAATCTCTCTTCGACGGCTCTTTACTCCCTCATGATTGACGAAGAGAGAGAAGATGGTTGCTTAGCAGCGGAAGCTGGCATCCTCTGTATTATCGCGGCTGCTGGCACAGAGTTAGCCGATGCTTATTCCCCATATACCGTCATTGCTTCTTCTCCGGGAAAAGAAGTTCACTGACCCGTGCTTAGGCTTTGAATTTTGAATGAATTAGACAATTATGAACACAAATTGGGATCATCTTTTAACGTGCCTAGGCTTTTAATACCACAAATAACTTTGGGCAACTCTTTCACTTTCACTTTTACTGTGTTAGTCTAAAGCTAGCCCTGATTGATGGTGGTCTTGCTTTTCTCCTTGCCTTGAACCCATTTTACCGCCGCTCGAAACTTTGATCTGAACTCGGCAACCAAAATTTCAGGATTTGGTTATGGATGTTTGTCAACCTGTCTGTCAGACCGAAATATGTAAGTAAAAAGATATACAATTAAAACGTAGTGTTTATTATAGCCGTTATTTTAGAACGACTTGTTCTGTTATTTTAAAAAAGGAAAAAGTGGAGATCAAGGAACCAAAATGTTTATGCCTGCATGAGTCCATGTGGTACTTCTTGTGTTGATTTTCCTAGTAAGATGAGCATGGGCTTCTGTCTGAGGTTGTGGGCTTCAATTTAAGAATTAATTTTGTAAGCCCGTGGGTCGGCCCAGATCACATGTCCAGTAATTGGTACTTCAAACTAAGTAACTAACCTTAATTAAGGATTTGTTAACATAGATTTTCAGAAACCTTAATCATTATACCTCACAAGTCACATGCATAATTGATTGACTAAAAGGTGAGAGAATTTTATGTACAAGTATTGCTTAATTAATGAAGTTTTTCAGTGTTCTCCAAAATCTACCTTTAGCCTTAATTTTTTCAGAAATATTTTGGATTATATAGTGGTTTTTGCATTCCTATTTTTCTCCTCATGATTACTTTCTCTCTGCTCCAAATCTACCTCTAGCATGATTACTTTCTAATTTCTATGTCTTTTAGCTTTTGATTGGGGCTTTTTGGTAAAATAAGAGGATTAGAGATTGGTAAATGGTTAAAGACATCACCAACGTAACCATAACAAGTTGGTTCAGTGGTTAGGGTATTCTCAGAGTCGATACAAAACCTCCGTCACGTCTTGGGTTCCTTTGATTGTGTATCTTCTGATGTAGTCATGTGTGCGTTGAAACGTGTGTATAAGTATTTCCGATTCCTGAAAAAGTGTACTACCGTGGGGCCGACCAAAGAATAGGGTTATTAGGGCAACCGCCTTGAGCCCAATAAGAAAAAAAGGCCCAATTATTTTATCCCCATGCTAAAAAGAAAAAAAAAAATCTGATTTTCTTTTATTTGGAAGCCAATGACTCAAACAGAGAGTCGACGACTCAAGTACGCCAGCCATAATTAGCTTAAAATTTGAGGACTGGAGTCATATTGGCTTTCATCTTTTTTTTTGCTAATAAGCCAATGGAAGTGTATTTTGACATGCAACTGATCAAGTGCAACGTGGAGGAGGACCAGACAATCCGATCACTGTACCCATTAAATCCCAGCCATTAAATCTATCTACGTACCCTTCGAAAATCAGTACCTCCAACTAGCGAATCACCACAGATCACATGCCTCAATCTCATTCCCACACATATATTCCCATCGGTCCAACCAACCCACCTCTACATTCAAGACCACACTCAATTAATTGTGTCGAAATCATAGGTTACTGCCGATGAGGATTAATTGAGTTGATAAAGACGTTTTCTTTACTAGATCAAAGCATGAGTTCAATTTTCACTACAAGCAGTTCTTTTTTATGAATGATCTGAAAATTCCAAACGGAGACTAAGACTCTCCCTGTAAATCGTTAATAAAGCCTTACTATACCTTGACTCTGAGATAAGTGGAAATCACCTCATATTTTAATCAAAACAAAAAAAATCCATTTTAACCAATCATTTTCTCAAAAAATTTACAATCTCCTTCCTCGATATGGTTATTTCCGTTTGCTTCTTTTATGACCTACAATCCATCCATTGGAAATTGGAATGTAAAATGCGCAAAATCAAACGACCCCATTGGTGTACGTTATTCTCCTCCAAGAGGAGAAGGAAATCCTGTGAAAGTTGATGGGCCCAAAACCTCCTCACTCCTTCCACGTGTGATTCATCCGTTGAACGGGGGACCATTCACCTCCCTCGTAATTTATTTCACCAATAAATTCGCAATTCTAATCCACCGTCACTTCTATCAGTTATCAGTTATGATTGCCTTTATAGGCATACTATTTCTTTACCACCAATGCAAACAAATGTAAACACCGCTTCGGTCCAAGCCCGGTCCAACAAGTCAAAGACCCGAAGCGAGCCAGTCACGCATGTCCTGCATTGGAAACCGAGCAAAATCCAGTAATATCAAACCACGTGGTCATCTCTCATTGGTCCAAACTCTGGAATCCAATGACGTCTTTTCGTTATAAAGAACCCGCCACGGCCTCTCTAAAGTGCTCACTGCTCGCACCAACAGAAATGGCGCCAAACGTCCTTTGCTTCCCGGGGAATGCTTCCGCATTTCGCCTGACTCTCGCCGGCCTCTTGCTACTTTTCCTCCTTCTTCGCCCAATCAGCGCCGGCCACGACTACCACGACGCCCTCCAGAAGAGCATCCTCTTTTTCGAAGGCCAACGCTCCGGGAAGCTCCCCCCAGATCAACGCTTGAAATGGCGCCGCGACTCCGCATTACACGACGGATCCACCGCCGGAGTAAGCTTAACCCAATCTTCTCCACATTTTCCGAAACGCCGCGTGTAGTTTTATTTTTCTGACATTCGGTTTATACTAACTGTAGGTAGACTTAACCGGTGGTTACTACGACGCCGGCGACAACATAAAGTTCGGTTTCCCGATGGCCTTTACGACGACGTTGCTCGCCTGGAGTGTAATCGACTTTGGGCGAAACATGGGCCCGGAGCTGAAGAATACGGTTCGGGCCGTGAAATGGGGCACCGACTATCTTCTCAAGGCGACGGCGGTTCCCGACGTCGTTTTCGTCCAGGTCGGCGATCCATACTCCGATCACAACTGCTGGGAGAGGCCGGAGGATATGGACACGTCGCGTGCGGTGTACAAAATCGATAAGAACAATCCAGGATCTGACGTGGCAGGTGAAACGGCCGCTGCACTTGCGGCTGCATCTATCGTGTTCAGGTCACGTGACCCCGCTTACTCTAGATTGCTACTCAATCGAGCCGTTAGGGTACGTCGCTGTCACTCACTCTGAGTCTTTCCGTTTTTAATTTACCTTGGGTAAAAGTAAAGAACACAGTAAAATTAAATTGGTTAATTTGTGGTTGTAGGTGTTCGAGTTTGCTGACAGGCACCGGGGTGCGTACAGCGCCAGCCTGCGCTCTGCCGTGTGCCCCTTTTACTGCGACGTGAACGGCTTCCAGGTCAGCCAACTTTTTTATGAAGTTATTTTCCGCCGTTGGATCTGCACTCAAGTCCAAACATAATTTGTTAAATTATCATATAATAATAATATGGTAGGACGAGTTGCTTTGGGGAGCAGCTTGGTTGCACAAGGCATCTCGGAGGCGCGTGTACCGAGAATACATAGTGAAAAACGAGGTGGTGTTGAGAGCAGGAGATACCATTAATGAGTTTGGTTGGGATAACAAGCATGCTGGGATTAACGTCCTCATTTCCAAGGTACTTGATTCATTTTAATTTACTTCTTAATCATTAATCATTATGATTATAATTAATTAATTGTGTCTGTATCTGTGTTTTTATTCTTTTTGTCTTCATGCTCTTGTATGGAATGTAGCAACTATTTCTTTCTAGAATTACAGCCTCAATTCAATGAAAGAAAGACTACATAGGTTGTATGGTCACGTGATCTGGATATATGTCTAAATGTGGAATAATCTTAAATGCTCATAAAGGTAAGTCTGTCACGCCTTTGTCATACTCAACTCCACTCTCCCTAATTATAAAAATGTAGAAAATGTTAAAAAAGAAAATAATATAAGAATATTAAAGAGGAAAATTATATAAAAATTATTATTAAAATTATGTTAATGATATTTATTTGATTCAGTAAGTTGTACAGGGTGGTGGCAATCTGTACATCTTAGATCAATTAGAATAAATTAAATGATAACACTGGCTTAGGATTTGATACGTGAAGCTGAAAGCAGAATAAAGGTGCATGAATGAGGATGATGGTTTGCACATGATCTCCGCTTAGGAAGTAGAAAGTCGAAAATGCCATTGGATTAGGGATGTTTTGATGGGAAACGAAACGAGGGTGATCGAGAAGTGGCAGGAATGAGTTTTTAGTGTGAATGGGTTTTTGGCACTGTATTGTCGCTTGGTGGGTCCAAGTGGCGTGGTGGGTCCTGTAATAATGAATCAGTTAGTCACTGCTGCATGCATGTGCTCAAAGGCTGAGGCCATGGCTTCATCCCATGCTCCTCGTCTCTTCACCCATTATTTTCTCTTTACATCCAACTTTTTCTTCAATCTGATTGCGACCCCCTTCTTTAGGTCCTTTCAGTTTTGAGTCTCACATTTCAAAAAGCTAATCCTTTCATTTTCGATCACATGTATTTCGATCTTCTGTATCTATATGTAATCGCTTGGATTTAATTTGGAAAATAAAATAAGATTATCTTCAATATTCATGCATGAAAACACATTGGATTTTGCAATTGACACTAGGAAGAGAGATGACTGATTGCAGAGGGTGCAACTTCACTAGGATAGCTATATAAAATGTCACTTTTAGAAATCTGTAATATAATTGGTTGTATAACGAAATGAGTTTTAGTTACATACAACACATTACATATGAGATTCTTTATTTTATAACAGGAAGTGTTGATGGGAAAAGCGGATTATTTCGAATCATTCAAGCAAAATGCAGATGAGTTCATATGTTCCATACTGCCAGGGCTTTCCCATCCTCAAGTCCAATATTCTCCAGGTATAAATATTTTATTAATTAAAAAAAAAACTAAATCAACAGAGACTTTCTTTGGCTAGGCATATTGCTTCAAGGGCAAACATTGCGTTGCCTAGCTTTAATCACCTTTGCGGATAATGGGTTGTTAATTAAATCCTTAATCCAGGTTTACTTTACTTGCTAATTAATTAATTAATTATTTTAGTTGAGTAATTGATTAAAAGTTTTTTTGGTTGTTGTTTTGGAAGGTGGATTGATCTTCAAGCCTGGAGGCAGTAACATGCAGCATGTAACTTCCCTTTCATTCCTACTTTTGGCTTATTCCAACTATCTAAGCCATGCCAACAAAATCATCCCCTGCGGCGCGACTTCTGCTTCCCCTGCTTTCCTCAAACAATTGGCTAAACGCCAGGTAAACTTCACATGATGCCTCCACCGTAGATTCATTCAATCACGGAACAATCTCCACATCAGACAACTTAAACGGCTAGAATTTCATCTTGTCCTTTCTCACTTTGAGAGGAGGGCAAGCACGTGAACAAGGGTGGTTTTGGAAATATTTAGAAATATGAGGTTAGTAATGTAATTATAACGTGTTTCCCATTGGATTTTCAGGTGGACTACATTCTAGGAGATAATCCATTGAGGATGTCGTATATGGTTGGATATGGTGCACATTTCCCACGGAGGATCCACCACCGTGGAAGCTCACTACCGTCGGTGCAGGCCCACCCGGCCCACATTGGGTGCAAAGCTGGGTCTCGATACTTCTCGAGTCCAAATCCCAACCCCAATTTGCTAGTGGGTGCGGTCGTGGGGGGCCCCAACAGCTCCGATGCGTTCCCAGACTCGAGGCCTTTTTTCCAAGAATCAGAGCCCACAACGTATATTAATGCGCCGTTGGTGGGCCTACTTGCATATTTTTCAGCCCACTATTGATTTCAGCAAATGTAAAGGAGAATGCGGTGGTGCGCTAAGCTAATGTCACCCTCCCTACCCGCTAATTATTCCGAAAGATTCTATTTGTATTCCGAAAGATTCTATTTATGTCCTTTCCCATAATAGTAAAGAGATTAAGTATGGATATTAGCAATATGACGAAGTGGAGTGTTGGAGGGGGTGTAAATGTAATTACGCGTTACTGGAGGGAGAAGGGGAATTTGATGGAAAGCACACACGAAGCCACGCGGAGGCGGAGAGAAGACTTTGTGACTACTTAGTCAAGTCAAGGTGGCGTATACGTACCTAGTGAAGATAATGAACCTTACTTTAGCCTAATAAATTATCGCTATGCAATTTTGAAGTCGATCTCATTTCTCATCCTCACATTCCTCTTCCAGTCAACCAATATCTGCTTTCGCTTCGATCACCTTCAAATATCATCCTTCTGCTGGTATTGATCACCTGCAAATTTCAGATCCAGGAGATCGACCCAGAGCAAGCAACTAGTATATATCTATTGCCATCTTCTGATCCTCTGTTGTGCGCGAGAGGCGACATCATGTTCTCATCAAACCCAGATGGCGGTTACGAGAAGTACGATCACCACCACCACGATGCACCGCCCACCGGCCTCCCAGTCAGCTCCTCCACCGAAGTCCCCTATTTCACTACTGACTCACACAGCATCTCCCTCTCCCACTCCCACTCCCACTCCCATTCCCTCTCCCACATGCCCCCTCCTCGTCTTCGCCCCAGAGTCCCCTGGTCCACCGGCCTCTGTGACTGCTTCTCCGATCCCAAAAACTGTAATTACCTACCTACCCCTACCTTTATTAATTACCACCACATACCCTTTTGTTAATTTATTCACAAATGGATAATACTTCCATCGAAATACCTCATCCTAATACTCTTTCGATTTATCAAAAAAAAATTCTACATATATGAAACGTTCAATCTCAAAATCTTTCTTTAAAAATTATTTTCGTAAAAAATAAATAAAATTTAAGATTATTTAGTCATTAAAATTTAGTGGTATGTATCAAATAAATAAACGATTTTGTTAACAATTAAGATCTTAATGATAAATTATTCACTTAATTAATACATATGAATAATTAAATAATTTTTAATTTCACTGATTTTTTTTTATATATATAACGATATTTATATAAAGTGAAATAGTAGTAGAATGAGTTACCAATAAAATGGGATATAACTATTATAGTAACAGAATTCTCTTGGGACCTTGTCATTGATCGCCACTTTATGCAAAAATTATAAGCATGAAATGGCATCTACAGAGAATGGGGTCATTTAATTTGAAATGGGGCCATTTACTATGCAGGTTGTGTAACATTTTGGTGTCCATGCATCACTTTTGGCCGAATTGCTGAGATTGTAGATAAAGGCTCCACATGTAAGCTCTTCTCTAATTTCATTCAATTACCTAATTGCCTGAGCTAGCAAGATCCAATTCTTAATTGGGATTCATTAGTGTAATTAATTAATGATTAGTATAATAATAAGTTG
This sequence comes from Oemleria cerasiformis, assembly GCA_037349345.1. Taxonomy (NCBI): domain Eukaryota; kingdom Viridiplantae; phylum Streptophyta; class Magnoliopsida; order Rosales; family Rosaceae; genus Oemleria; species Oemleria cerasiformis. The sequence goes on from JAZGTL010000031.1 coordinate 11,322,235, forward strand.
AATTAATGTTGGTGGGCGGTGCAGCTTGTGGTGCGAGTGGAGCACTGTACACGTTGATCATTTGTGTGACAGCTTGCCCTTGCTTCTATTCTTGCTTCTACCGCGCCAAAATGAGGCAGCAATACGCCTTGGAAAAGTCCCCTTGCGGGGACTGCCTCGTCCATTGCTTCTGCGAGTACTGCGCCCTCTGCCAAGCCTACCGCGAGCTCCAATCCCGCGGTTACAACATGAAAATCGGTAATATCATCATTATTTTTAATTAATTAATAATATCAAGTGATTATATTTCGGTGACTGTTTAATTACGTAAATACAACACTAACACGATCAAACAACCTCACTTAGTTCCTCCGTCCCAAAAATATAGTCATGCTTGTAGAAAGCTTATATACATATATAAAAAAAAGAAGAAGGATTTTTGAAACCTAGTGGCCTTTTAAAACCTCTAGAAGCAACTCACGCTTCCAAAATAAAAATGGTAGGATATATGTTAGATTATTTTCTTCCATTGCATTGACTTGGTTGAATAATTGAATTGAGAGTTGATGTTGATGTCATGATGTATAGGATGGCATGGAAATATCGAGGAAAGGAACCGGGAATTCGCAATGACTCCGGTGGCTCCGGAGCAAGGCATGAGTCGCGATAAATAACCGAACTCTACTGGATCATCATCCACCACTTACCACTGCATGCCTATATATTCATTAATATTGCTCAGTTACTTGGACTTCACTCAATCTCGTGATTTTAATTTTATGTGTATATTTATAAGGACATATTGGTATGAAATGGTGACCCATTGCTGTGGTGTATTACACTCTTTGTTGTACTGAATTTCTGTCATTTCCATAAATAATAAATTCCAAGTATGGGGATAAAAAAATAATATAAAACACATATTTTGGATTCGATTCATTTGCAATTACTACTGTTATACAGAAATATGTGATTTATAGATATGGGTCAAATAGTAATATAGTCTCTCTCTCTCTCTCTCTCTCTATATAGTATTATTAGCTCACATATTATTTGTTAAAAAAAAAACTCACATATAACATAAAATAGATCATTTTATAACGAGCAACTTATAATGTGAAATGTTCATAATAGTCATCAAATTTTTCCGCAGACTTGTATTTTATATTGAATTTATATTGAATCGGAGTGAAATTACCCCAATCAAATTATATTCCTAATAATACCTCAAACGTATCTCCTCGGTGACATTATCCACTCCGAACTTTGACACCAACAATAGGAGTTCTATATATATATATATATATATATATATATTGGCACTGCAAGTTATTATCGAGGGCAAGGGTTGATCGAAGTTATTTTTAATTCAATTTTTATCATAAAATTCAATATAATACATAAGTCGATTGATATATTTAACAACTCCGGACATTCTACATTCTACAGTAGAATGTCTACCTTATAAAAGGATCCCAGTAAGACAGATGGGGATAGGTACTTGAATGATATCCACGGTAAGCAAAAGTGTTATCCACGCATGAGTGGACAATGTTTTAGTCCAGTCAACAGTGAAAACAAACATGATTTATTTTGGGGGTCCCACCCACCAATCATCTTTGGACTATCCCGCAATTGCCGTATTTTTCTGGGGAGTAGTTTTTAGTCCCATCTTGAACGGCTAGTTTTGAGGCAGTGGCTCTTTCCGTAACTTAGCCAAGGTCTTGTCACTGTGACTTGAGTGAAAGATTCTCCAGGCTTAGCCCGGTCTTGGACCATACTAAATTTAAACCCATGGCAGATGTCCTGCCCAATGTTCAAGGCAAATTAGGCAAGAGTCGAATTTTCTGTCTCCTCGTAGCTTTAATTTACGGATGTATAAAGTGACGATATATTTTGAGAAAGTTTTATTGGCATTGATGGGATTAGTCGCAACACTGAAAGTCCATTCACCCTTCAGCACAAGTTTAGGCAGTAGTACTATCACATAGCCAATTTGCTGGGCTAAACTTTGAATTGACAGATCCACAAGTTGTGGTGCAATGGATGATGGTTAGGTCGAAAATTACTAATTAAGGTTGGATTTACGTATTCGTGTTTGTGACCATGGACATATTTGAGACGATACTGTACGAAAAAATCTCCCATCAGGTTTATTCAGTATCTTTTAAGAACGGGAGACTAATATAATACCAACATGTATTGAAAAACCTCTAATTTGATCCCAGAAAGCAATGCAAAAGTTTATTCATCATTAGAAATAATAAGTGTATGTTGGCATGTAATACGGGCAACAAAATGATCGAAAGATATATTTCTACGAAAATTCTTCCCGCAAAAACGGAAAACAAAAAAAATCTTTGCGCAATTAGGGCAATAATACCGTTTGTTTTTGGAGGGTAGCTTTCTACTAATCGAAATAAGCAAAAGCTGTCTCCTCTACGGCTGCCCCAAAGACCTCGTCCATACGCAACAATGCATCAAAAGACAAACAAATTATATAACAAAAACTCCCCCAAACCCAAAGAGCATTGCAATCGAGACCAGTGTTCCCTCTCCTTCTCTCTTTTCTATCCTTCTTCTTTCAGACCTTTTTTCAAACAGATGGAATGCATAAACAGTGCCACCCACTGAGTCAAAGCAAAAGAAGCGCTTTTTGACTGATATGAGAGCTTGAATAGGAAAAAGAGAGAAATGGAGGGAGCGGAGTTGGAGCTGGAGCGGCGAAGCAAGTTCCTCAGCAGCTTGATACAGAAGAAGAAAGCTGTAGAGCAACAAGACCACCATGACCGCCTCAATGTCCGAGTCAGGGCATCCGACATGCCCATCCCTTTGCAAAACCGTGCCTTTCGCTCTGCACGGGACCACCTTGACTCCATGCCTGGGAAGAAGCTTGACAGCAAACGCCTTGCTCTCGCCCTTAAAAAGGTCACCTCTTTGCCTTGATCAGATTATGGTTTTTCTTTGTGTTTCTGGGTTTTGATCGATCCATTTGGTTTGAAGTGTGTGTACGTAAGTTTAGAAATCGAAAATGTGCATTCTTGCATTGCTAATTGACGTATTTTGACTAATGGGTATTGATCAAATGGTAAAGAACAGTCTAGTGTCAGTTCGAATCTTTTATAATTGTGACCCAGTTTTCATATCAGAGTGAATTGAAAGTATGTTTCTTATTTTTATATTCTATTTGGGTTCTGATCTTATCTTTGTACTCTAGGATCAAAAATCAAAGGGAAATTTATAGTTATTAAGAATTTTGAGCTTTCCTAAGAAAGTAATGTCTTTCTGATTATAGATGTTGAAGGAGGTTGACATTAGCATGTTGTTACACTAAGTGCAACCAAATTTTGTGTAATTTAATAGGATTGTTTGCTACTTGTGTGTTTCGCATCACCTGAAGCCTGAAGTTATCTTCCTTCTCTAGGACATGAATGTAGAATACAAGGAGGTTCTGACATATTGACACCTCAGTAGTCTTCTCTATTCTTTCTATTGGACAATTTCTTGAATTACATTGAATTGCATTCTTTCCCTCACACACACATATAGTTATAATATCCATAGTTTCTAGGCTCACATTCGATTTTCAGCTTTAATGTTGGTAACTGCATTTTCAGTGCAAGCAAGCACTGGTCTATATATTTTCTGTCTTCTTCCTTACGAAAGCGTGTTAGGAGTTAAACAACATGGAATATGCAGACTCTTATATATTCGCCAGGTGAAAGGTTCATGATGTACATTTTTTCAACAGAAGTGTGATGTTTTGTGCTACGGTTTTGGGTTATATCTACATTTATAAGACAAATTTATTAGTAAATCCTTGCAAAAGCAAGAGCATTTCGTGCTCAAATGAAGAGACAAGTTACAAAGGATTGTCTTTTTTAGCTAACTTGTTCGTCAATGATTGTCAAATTGAGAATCAGAAGACAACTACATTGTGATGTTGCATTTTCTTGTCTATGGTTAAACGACAGATACATCAAGTTTATGATTTTTTGTTTTGGTCAAAAGTTTATGATTTGTGCAACGAAATACACAACAAAACATAAAGATTTGTGGACAATAGAAACTGAATAATTACTTACTTGGCAGGACTTTGATTCATCATATGGTCCGGCTTGGCACTGCATTGTGGGAACTAGCTTTGGATCATATGTCACACATTCCACCGGGGGATTCTTATATTTCTCCATCGACAAGGTTTACGTCCTTCTTTTCAAAACTGCCGTTGAGCCTCTGGACCATTGACAATTTCCACCAATTTTAGTTCTCTGTTTGTATGTTTGGGATTTCCTGTCAATTCATATGTAAAATTACCGACTTCAAATAATTCATAAGCATCCATGTACCACCTATATTTTTTTTTGTCGTCTTAGAATGCTGTTAAAATTTTGATCACATATTCACATGTAGCATTTGTCATTTGAGTCTTTGACAATGCAGTGTTATTTGCGTGTGAAGAAAGTAAAGCTGGAGATATTTTCTTTGTACCGACTTACAACTTGCACAAACTGCCCATATCAATCCCAATCTCCAAACCAAGCTCAAATTTTTTATTTTTCTGATAACTAGTTGATTCATTTCTGGAAATACCATTACCATTGCTTAAGACCCGAAAACCATGGAGATTTCACAGTCAATGCAGGACCACCAAGAACATGAAAAAGCAGGGCCGCCGCACGAGGCTTTGTTCCTTGTTTCACCGTACCTTCCTCTTTTCGAGCTTCTTGCTGTGACCGGAGTTTGCACATGGCTTAGAGATGCAGTAAACAAGGATGTATTGTCATGGCTAGATATCACCGTCAAAGCGCCGTTGAACTCAAAGCTTTCTGATGAGATTTTGATGAAAATCACAGCCAAGGCTAATGGAAGGCTGAGAACTTTGGCTCTAATGAACTGTTCGAAGATTACAGATGACGGGCTTCAAAGAATCATAGAGCGAAATCCTCTCATCAACAAGGTATGAATATTGTAAATATTGTAGTTGTTGTTACTTGTTAAATGGATAAGAAATGATTGGTATGCAATCGACTGAAAAAAAAATAAAAAAAATTGTCTCTCATTTGTGGCTTGGTTTTGATTCAGCTCTACCTACCGGGATGCACCGGCTTAACGCCGGAGGGAGTGGTAAGAGCTGTGAAGACATTATCAGAACATCATCTTCACAGCTTGAAGAGTCTAATGATAAATGGCATCTACAACATAAACAAAGAACACCTTGAAACACTTCACTCTTGTCTTCAAACCAACTTGCCAACTACAATCGACGTTGAAGTTTGCCCTAAATGCAATGAAGTTCGAATGGTTTTTGAATGTCCAAGAAGGGCCTGCAAGAGAAGGATAGGAAGAGAGATGACTGATTGCAGAGGGTGCAACTTCTGCATTCCAAGGTGCCAAGAATGCGGTGGATGCATTGACGAATCTGAAGAAATAGAAGAGGCTGTTTGTGCAGATATCTTGTGCTCAGATTGCTGGCTTCGGCTTCCTAAGTGTGACTTCTGCAACAAGCCATACTGCAAGCAACATGCTCATCATGGGTCTTCCTCTCCTGGATCATCAGGTTTTGTTTGCGATAGTTGTTTTGCAAAATTTATTGAAGACTTGCACATTGTTTATTAATACTGGAAAAGTCGAAATAAAAGGCGGATACACAGAAAACCAGACCTGATGTACATTTGATTGGTGAAGAAAGGTGTGAAAATAGACGGATTTACGCAAACAACATAGTTACACAAAATAATCCTAAATGATTTTTCCCTCTGATTTTGTTTCTACAAATTCCAATTCCAATGGAGAACTGACCTTTCAACTAGTTGCTGGCTATATGTTCAATCAAAGCTTGCCACCCCCTAATTCCTCCTGGGAGGGTACAAAATTGGGTATTGCTGCAAGTTTCCCAACAGGTGCCAAACTGATGATCATCAATCAATCACTAAAAAATATTTCAGTTCTATCAAAAGAGTTGCAGAAACTACAAATTCTCCTCTTGTTCTACAAGAACACTGCACTCAGAACTAAGAAACCAATTATCACAGAGCTTGTGAAGGAACCGCCACCGTGGAAGTATAGTGAAAGGCACCCAGAAGCAGCTGTCGAATTAGAAGATGGAGCCAGTGATGTGCCATTGATGAAACTGCTATTTCTTCCAGCACTACATTATAAAAAGGAAGGAAAATGAAACAAAAGGTTCATTAGGTTATTTCTGAAGTCTAACGTAAGTTTAAATTATGATCATAACTAGATAAGCAAAGCTTTAAATTTGTACCTTCCTGGAAATATGCAAGTTCCATGACCTGAAAATGAAATGATGAAATATATCAGTAACAATGCAAGAATTTTGCCAGCAAAATAGAAGATGATTACATCTTAACCCTACAGGGTTAATGCCGGTCATGATTCCTTACTTGGGTCTGTGGTAGTGATGGTAGCCACTCCTTTGAAATCACAAGTCCCCAGAGACTTAGCCATCGCCTGAAAATATGCATTGAAAGCATATGTTGCGTGCGTGTGCACATTATCCGGTTCATAACATGGCTGCCCCTGCAGCAAAGGTGAGCAATCAACTTTCCCCGGTCCACAAGCCCAATCCAATGCTGCCTGTAGCATCTTTTGGTCAGCACCGTCCTTTGCAACACAAAAGGTTTGGTTGGTTGTGTCATTTGCCAAGACAGTTCCAGCACCTGTTAAGTGTAAGGTATAAACTGGCACTCCATTTGCATTAAAAAGTCCCCAATTTTTTTCAGAGACAGACCCCGGTCTCGAATCCTCATTGTAGAGCTCATAAATGTAAGTACTAACAGCAATCCCGGGATGCTTGGGAGTCCCTGTGTTGTTAAGGACATGCCTAATTAAGTTACTGTTGTAAGTGTTGGCATTGTCAACTGTGGCATCTGGCTCGGAAGAGTCACCCTTGGAAGGCCAACCTGACTCGGTCACTACAATGGGGATATTGGTGAAGTTTAAATAGGACATAGAAAAATAAGCAGCATCAACCACAGCATCAAAGACATTAGTATAATGCAGTAGTGTATTAGCATCCACAGCTTCCTTATTCGGAGGGAGAGGACGGAAAAGTGCATAGTCCAAGGGGATCACACCATTTGATTGCATGTAATCATAATATGGGTAGACATTGAGCATGAGATATGAATCTGTAGACTGCAAAAACTTGAGCAATGGAACCATGACCGGATCCCATGAGCGGTTGAAGAAGGCCTGGGATGGTGGAAAGGAATCAAGAATGATGGAGGAAGCGTGTGGAGTAGAGACTTTAATTTGACGGTCAAGATTGGATGCAACAAGTGCTGAGTGAATGAATTTTAGGGCAGAAACTAGGACTGGAGCGGCATTTGGTAGGGCACTTAGCACCTCGGATCCAACTGCTACAGAAGTGATGTTGGTGGCAGGGACATGGGCTATCACATTGCGAGTAACCCAGTTGGCGGCAGTGGCATTGGACTGACCAATCCCAAGGAGCTGATCATTGGGAACAGAAACAGTCACTTGGATGCCTGAGTTTGCAAGAGCAAGAAGCATGGCTCGGTCTGCATCATTGAGCCTGATATGCCGAATATTCTGAGCTTTAAGAAGTGCCACCACCTGAGTCGGGCTTGGCATGTCAGTGAGGTCTGTACCAAGGTTTACACCAATGATGGCGTCTGCAAAAATTTAACAAAGTGCACGATAAGACACGCAAAATTGTCTCTGAATCTCTCCAATCTTCAAATACACTCGACCAAGCAGATATGGTATAGCATAGAAAGCATAACCCAGAAAACTGATATGTACACTATCTACATTGTCAGCTTAATTGACCTTATAAGGAACAACTCCAACAGCCTCTAATCTCCTGTCTCGAGATTGTCATTATCTCCACTAGATTTTGGGGACAAGTCATGTCTCGTTCATTGCATAAAATCACCAATCAAGATATAGATATAACGGCAACACAAATTACTTGGGTTAAAATTGAAAGCCTAATTATATCACAGAGGGCATAAGCATAGTTTATATTAAGACATCAATTTGTCTTCTTTTGAAGTGAGTCAGACAGAGTACAACTATTCATATATCTTACTAGTTGGGCGTGGATTCCATTATATATAATTCCCTTTCCTCATAGACATGCACAATGATACAACAAAACAGCTGTGATGGGTGGCAAGGGAGAAACATCCAATAAAGACAAGGAATATAGAAACCTCTCAGGCATGCTAATATTGTCAGACAATATATATTCTGAGGCATATGGGTTGAAGCAATAGGAAACAACTCATGGAAAAAGTGACAGTTTACCTCCCAGTATAGAAATATTATGTCAAATTTTAGAGCAAAACAATCATAATGCCTAAATAGCACCCATCAACTTACATAACAAGTTGGATCTCTCAATCAATCCACTAAATACAGGCTTCAAGGCCATTTTCAAGTTGTTTCTTCTCTCTCTTTCTTCCTTGAGAAGAAAATGAGGAGAGAGAAAGAGATTCCCAAATATCTTATATCAACACGAGAATCAAAGATACACAATAATAAACATTGGAAAAATGAAAGTATGCTAATTAATGGTAATGGTTTCTGGTACATTAGTGAAAGATCATACAGTACGATTAGATACACTTAAGTCTTAACAATGTCTAGATTTTCTCTTCAAACATAAAAATATGCATTTGAGAAAACACTGCAGAAAACAAAATAACTGAGAGGTGGGATGGGCTTATGCATATAATATACTGGACAAACTACAGGAAATTTTATCTTCCCAAACTTATATGACAACAATACCCTCCCTCTGAAGTCCGAAGTAGATTTTCCAGGACCCCAGTTCATTTAACACCATCTTTCTCATTCTCCAACAAGGGTATTTTGGTCCCACAAGGCCACAAAGCTTTGTTTAGGGTTTAAAGGACTGCCAAATGAGCTGGACCAGCTGGGACGCAATAGGTTTGATTGGAAAGCTGACGACAGATCGGAAACTTTCAACAAGGGAAATATTTTCTCGCAGAAACCCCCCTTGGAACAAATTTAACCAATCAGCTAAATGCACACACTCTTTCTCTACTCACCTTCTTCCTAATCAGCATTTTCAGGAAGAACATGTTTAACTGCAGCAAGCTTAAAACTTCAAAACTTCAAAGACCAAATTAACAGAGTCATTATCATAACTGCACCCCACCGACCATTAGAGTCAAACAGTTACTTAAGAACACCTTAAAACTCCAGCAATTTAATTTCTTTTCAAACCTCTAGCGCTGACCGAAACAGTGGTAAAGAATGTTGTCTACACTTAAAGTTACGAAGGGGGCAAATACACATAGATTGAGCCAATGGGGACATTAGTTAAGGCCTATAATATACAAATCAGTCACAATAAACTCAATGATGCTGCAGATTTCAAAGGAAAAACTACAAATTAGTTTCAACAAATTTAAAACATACCCAGAGGGGAAAAATTGAAACTAGAAGAGAAAATGAGGGCCTTTAGCATTAGAAGAAAAGCACTCACAGTACACAATGCAGACAACCATAACATGAATATAAAAGTAATGAGAAAATGAAGCTTGAGGATTGAAATAGTTGCTGAAGAATGCAAGTGATGGTCACCTTCATCAGCAGAAACTGCCGAGACAGCCAAGAGGAATAAGAGCAGCAAAACAGCCATTGATTCCCTCCTCGCTGCCATGTCTCTGCCCTCCAAAACCATACGACCGAAACCCACAAGAGCAATCTCAAAAGAAAACCCAGAAAGAAAGTCTAGATAAAACCCAAAGGGGCCAAAAGGGCAAGAATAAAAGAAGCAACTTGGAACAATAGATAGAGAAAGAGAAAAGGGAGCTCCTTTTGAGGTTTGTGGAAGAGTGATGCGAGCTGCTGAGAGGCAGAGAAGAGAGGGCTAAATTTGTAAATAAAGTAGTGGGGTTTTGTCGTTGTGAGAGGTGGGTTTCCAGAGCAGATGAAGCTGATCAGAGAATGCGTGTCAGAGATCGGACGGCTGAGATTTACATGCAGTTGCATAGTAACTAGTAAAGCAGAGTGAAAGCGTTGTCTACCGTAGATGTTGGGCCTCTCCTCTTATCAGAGGGCTCACACTCCACGAGCTGATGATGTGGCTTGGCAGCTGGATTCAACGGTCGTATTCTGGACAGTGTTCAGTTCCCTCTTTTATTTTGTTTATTTTTTGTCTTTTTTATTTGTACATATATTCATGAAAATGGGTATCCCCACGAGACACGATGAATATTGATTGTCCTCTTTTTTATAGCAAAAGCTTTTCCTCTTATATATGCCCCAAACAAAACAGTGTACAAAAACATTTTGTTTGATTATAAACGTCATGACTGTACCATGAGCAATGTTTGGTTTCAGAGTCGAGCAAAATTGACATTTGCATGTTCGTGTAGTCCAAATTCAAATATGAGGTTTTGTGTTGAAAGAATTTGCGCATGACATCATTAGTTGTTGATGTGAAATTATGTATGAAGAGATAAAAAATTTAAATGAAAAAAAGGAAAATGTGTTATAAAAGAAATAAGGTTTGAATATGAGGTTATTGATATGAATATTAAATTGTAAAATGAAAAAGGTTTTAAAAAATTAATGGGAAAGAAGACCCGTTTCAAAATGTTCAAGAATAGTTTAGTTTAGTTCGAAATCAAAACTCCTTAGTACTTACAATTCATACCGATAGCAACATAAAAAATCGAATTAAAAGAACTTATAATTATAGAATTCTTAATTAATTTAGAATTATAATATGACACACAAGATCGATTAAGAGATCACTAGCTATTTGGCAAGGTGTTTTCAAGCGTAATAGGATGGCCCAAAAATCAATGAGCCAAAGTTCGGCTCATATGAGTTTTGTTGGATACATTCCTGCATATTTTTAAAAAATATTTTTGTTTTCCGTACGTTTCTTCTAAAAGAAAAGGTTAATTAGCTCTTCTAAAAAAAAAAATTATTAGCTCAGCCTTAGCATGCGCGTAATAGCAACGCTGACCGGCTCTGTATTGATTCGGGCCCAAAGGAAAGTCAAATAGCCCAACTATAAGTATCGGCCCAATACAAACTGAACTCTTTGGTTCCATTTCACTCTATTTCCTTCTCTCTTTGTCGGAGCTCCGATTGCATGACGAGAAGCTAAAAAATGGATCAAAACCAGAGATCATCTTCCTCAGCATCAGCTTCAAGAGCTTACCAGTTCCACCCCGCACGTCCTGCAATTTTCAATCTATTCGACCTCTACTTAGGAGTGAGAATTCCTTTTTCAGTCGACCCCTATTTCCTTCTTTTTTTTTTTATAATTTTTATCATTTAATTTCATCTGAAATTCTACTCATTTTTGTGTTCTTGGCAGAATAGTAGTCGCCAAAAGTCTGAAGATTCAGTTCGAGAACCTCCGTAAGTATGTTTACCTATGGTTGCTCTCAATTCATTTGAAACCGGGTCTATTAGCTCATTGCTTTCTTTTTTTTTTGGCTGCTTAATTAGGTTGAATGATATGAATTTAGTTTCAGAAATTTCCCTTCTTTGGGATTTTCTCTCACATTGCTCAGCTACTGACTTGTGAAGAGATTATAATTTTTGTTCCCCGAGTACTCAAACCCTACCGTTGACATGAGAACAATCATGAAGCAGTAAAGATTTTGTCGGTTTTTCAGGAACAAGTCACAGAAGCGTGTCCTTGCTCTTAATAGAGAGCTTCCTCCTCGAAATGAGCAGTTCCTTCTGGATTTTGAGCAACTTCAGAGCCAGTTTCCTGTAAGTTTCAGAATTCGTGCGCAGAGTTAGTACACATTTTAGGATCGTATGTGTCCACCTATTTATACACATATATCAAATCTGTTGTCATCTTCAACTAAGTCTATGACCTCATTTTCATTGTTGTTACTAGTGCTATAAGTTAGCAGCATTGATGATGTTCCCTGTATTTCAGGACCAAGATCAAATGCGTCTTGTGACGGAGTCTGTTCTAATATCTCTAGTTGTGGAATTTAGTGATCATGCTCCACGGGCAGAATTTCTTCTGTTTGCTTTAAGGAGCTTGTGCACTATAGGTCACATTAACTGGGATACCTTTCTGCCGTCCCTTCTTTCTTCAGTCTCCACTAAAGAAATGTCAGTGGGGCAAGGTAGTCAAGCAATGCCTGCTGTTTCATCACAGTCCGGTATGCTGCCATCTTCAAATACAATGCCCAATTCATCTAATTTTCAATCTTCAAATCCCGCCTCTCCATTACCTTTAGTAAATGGTATTGGCTCCCCCGGACAGTCTGCTATTGAACCATCATCTTGTGTAACTATGTCACCAGTTAAATCATCAGATATACCCTGCAATGGACAGCAGGCTACTGCAAGAGTCAATTCATCTATGAGAGATAATGCTATAAGCAATCTACGTCAGTTGTGTTGCAAGATTATTTTAATTGGACTTGAGTTTAATTTAAAACCAGTAACCCATGCTGACATCTTTTCCCACATGCTGAATTGGCTTGTTAATTGGGATCAGAAACAACTGGGGATTGATGAATCCGATGGAGTAAAATCTTGGAGACCTGGAAAGGCTCTAATTGAATGGCTACATAGCTGTTTGGATGTGATTTGGCTATTAGTTGATGAGGAAAAATGCCGAGTTCCCTTCTATGAATTACTGCGTAGTGGCTTGCAATTTATGGAGAATATACCTGACGACGAAGCCTTATTTACTCTAATCTTGGAGATCCATAGGAGACGAGATATGATGGCTATGCACATGAAAATGTTGGATCAACACCTACATTGCCCTACATTTGGGACTCATCGGATTTTCTCACAGACAACGCCTAGTGTTTCAGGTGAAGCAGTAGTAAGCTTGCGGTATTCACCAGTCACATATCCAAGCGTTCTTGGAGAACCATTGCATGGAGAGGTGATGAGTTTATCTAAGAATTCATTATTTGGGCAGAGAATATCAATATATGTCTTGCTCATGGAATAGTTTTGTATCATTGGATGATAAGCAACGATAATGTACTAGAAAAATCTGTAAAACGAGATGATAATCTCCACCAAGTATGATTTCTGTATGTATGCTACTTCTTTTGGGCTCATTTTTAGGGCATTTAAAAACCTCTATAATCTGGAATTGCTCCCCATTTTCTGTTTTAGGATCTTGCAACTTCAATTCCGAAAGGAAGTTTGGATTGGGAGAGAGCGTTGCGTTGCATAAGGCATGCTCTTTGTACTACTCCATCACCTGACTGGTGGAAACGTGTGCTGCTTGTAGCCCCTTGCTATAGGTCTGCTTCTCAAGCACCAACTCCTGGTGCTGTTTTCACTTCTGAAATGATTTGTGAGGGAACAATTGATAGAATTGTGGAGCTATTGAAGTTGACAAATTCAGGTAATATTGCCTTCATTTTTAATTACTAAGATCAACTGTTGATTAGCTTTGTTCTTTTATGGTGCATTGTAGACTTTTTTTTTTCTGCTTACAAAGTTTTATATACTTTACCATAAAAAAAATTAACTGTTGTCCTAATTGTGGGTTAGTACCATTCTACTTTTAATTTTTATTTTTGTTGTGGCTGCTTGCATAATCATTGATTTTTTAGTAAACTAATTCCTTATATCTTGTTCCTTGCAGATATTAATTGCTGGCAAGAGTGGCTTGTCTTTTCAGATATATTCTTTTTTCTTATAAAAAGTGGCTGTGTTGATTTTGTTGATTTTGTGGACAAGCTAGTTTCACGCCTTACAGAGGGTGATCAACATATTCTTAGGACAAATCACGTCACTTGGCTTCTTGCTCAAGTTATTCGGGTTGAGCTTGTGATGAATGCTCTTAATTTAGATCCTAGAAAGGTTGTCTTTGAAAAGTAAAATTTTATGTTTTTCTACTGAAATCACATCATTTGTCTTGCTTCTTGCTGCTTGCTTTCTTGTCTACCCAACATCAGAATTTGAAATTTCTGTTGGCCAAAGTATTTTTGTTAGTGTATTAGCTGCACTAACTTAATGTGGGCAAGACTCCACTTGTCACATCTGTCATTTTGATTTGTGTTTCAACAGTAATTATCAGATACTGCTTGATCTCATCACATTTATAACCTGTAGCTTTATTGCTGGTAGGTGGAGACAACCCGAAAGATCCTATCATTTCATAAAGAAGACAGAAGCTCAGATCCAAATAGTCCTCAAAGTATCCTGCTGGACTTCATAAGCAGTTGCCAGAATTTACGTATTTGGTCGTTGAACACGACAACTAGAGAATATCTGAACAATGAGCAGCTTCAGAAAGGAAAGCAAATAGATGAATGGTGGAGGCAAGCAAGCAAAGGTATATCTAAGTATTACAAGTGGACTATGCTAGCAACAAAATCACTGATTAATGTCATAATTTATTATGATGGCGTTATTCTAATTGTGTACCTTGGATATACAGTTTAGTAACTTATATAAAAGGACATCTTACCTGGAAATCTTGTGACCATACATCTGTTGGTTTCTATTTCAGGTGATCGAATGATGGATTATATGAATATGGATGATAGGTCAATTGGGATGTTTTGGGTTGTGTCTTACACCATGGCGCAACCAGCTTGTGAAACTGTGATCAATTGGTTATCCTCTGCTGGCGTTGCAGAGTCGTTACCAGGAACGAACCTGCAATCCAATGAGAGGTTAATGGTTATGCGGGAAGTAAGTCCATTGCCGATGTCATTGTTATCCGGCTTTTCAACAAACCTATGTTTAAAGCTGGCATATCAAATGGAAGAATCTTTATTTTCTGGGCAGGTACTCTTTTGGATTTTATTGCTTATTTCGGCATGGGTATAGGCCTAAGATGGTTAATGATGGTCGCTGTTAATTGAATTTATATTTGCTTATTCATGTATGCCTGCCCTAGGATGGCCAGAGGCTCCAGGCTGTAAGAACTTGGATTACTTATAGTTCCCTGTAAGTATGCAGATACAAGTAGTAATGCTTAACAGCCTTAACTTAAGGAAAGAACTTACTTGACTGTGGGCATGAACATTTCATGTTTATATTGTCTAATGCGTCTTTCAAACATGTAAATTAGTCAAAGAATGGCTGACCTCTTCCCCCCCTCTCACACACACATACATCTTGCACTTTATGGATTCTGACCGTGGATCCGAGAGTGTATGATGCTATGGGTTCATAGTAGAAAAACCTTATTCATATATCAGCTGACCTATTATTTAAACTCTTTTTGAACCTTCTTTTGACTTATATTCTTATATTTCAAATGCAGGTTGTACCTAGTATTGCAATGGCTGAAACTTATACTCGGCTGCTACTTATTTCACCTCATTCATTATTTCGTTCTCATTTCAATGTAAGTTCTCTAACTCTTAATGTTTTCATTACTTTGATTATTCTTCTCTCATGTTTATGCCTTTTAATAATGTGTTCCCCCAAGAGCACCTCACTTGAATTCCTAAAGATGAGGATAGCCCTTTCACATATTAATAGACCTGCTCAACTTTGATGCAGGCAAAATTTTGACCCCAAGTGTCTAGTATAACTGTATAACTCCTTGAAACTTTACTAGTAGGTTTCTTGGCACCCCAAAAAATTATCATTATATTGAATGAACCTGAAATCATACGAGACGCATAAAGCAAAAGTCCATGTTGACTATTACCTTCTCTTGTGGGTCTACACAGGGTTTGGTCTTCGACATATCTTTTAATTTTTCTTTCTTCTTTACCTTTGGGCATTTTGACATGTATAACAACTATATTTGCTACTTTTTCTTTTTGTTAACTTGTCATATGATAATCTTTTTGATACCTCAGCATTTGGCACAAAGGAATCCATCGGTATTGAGCAAGCCAGGAGTAACTCTTTTGGTGCTTGAAATTTTAAATTACCGTTTGCTTCCACTTTACAGGTGATTGTTTGTATTATCCATATTGGGAAATTTTACTGCTTTTGAATAATTATAATTTGCAATGATATGGAATGACTTTCTTGCCTTTGGATGCTATGAAATTAACTTTATGTTTCTTTCAAATGCAAAATGATGCCAGTGCAAGTTTAAATCATAAGCTGTCATATCTTCCATATAGGTACCAAGGAAAAAGCAAAGCCTTGATGTATGATGTTACGAAAATAATTTCTGCTCTAAAATCAAAACGTGGAGACCATCGTGTATTTAGATTGGCTGAGAACTTGTGCATGAATCTTATTCTATCCTTGAGAGATTTTTTCTTTGTGAAAAAGGAAGGGAAGGTATATACTGCATTTTCCAAACTGCAACGTTTGTTTTTGTTTAACTTTCATAGCTGAACTAAAATGTAATTATAAATGTTACTCTTTGGCAGGGTCCAACTGAATTCACAGAAACTTTGAATCGAATAACTGTCGTGACTCTTGCTATCATCATTAAGACAAGGGGAATTGCTGATGCTGATCAACTGCCTTATCTTCAAACCATGTTAGAGCAGATATTAGCCACTAGTCAACACACGTGGTCTGAGAAAACACTGCGCTATTTTCCTTCACTTCTTCGTGATTTCTTGATTCCTCGGATGGATAAAAGGGGCCTGGCAATTCAAGCATGGCAGCTGGTTCGTTATTTCTCTCCCAATCTTTTTTCTTTTTCATTGTGTTTGTTTTGTTGAACTTTAACTTATCTGTTCTTTTACCAAAATTCGGATGTCATTGAAAGATACTGGACTCATCCAACTTAGTCCTAGCTGGTTTCATTATCATATCCTACATGCTATTGTTTAAAAGGTATTGAATTTGAATATTTTGTTTCATAAAGATGATTTTCGTATTCTACAATGCAGTATAGAATATCTGTACTTCCACTTTTAAATTTTAACTTTTACCACGAGCCTTGGTTTTGGAACATAGTCTATCAGGAATATTTCTTAGATATATCTTTATCGATATATTTTTTCATAGACCTGTGTCTTGAATACAATTTTCAGAAGTACTTCTAAAGACGTTTACCATGAGTGTGTCGTCTAGACATAGCATTACATTATTTATTCTTTTGATTGTTGGAGATTGTGTAAGTCTTTGTTTTGAGACTAACTAGAATCCATTTATGTGATAACTGCGAGAACCTCAATATAAAAATTTAGCACTAAAATGAAATTTTGGAAAAACAACTCTTCCAGAGCTGCCTATCTCTTACATCTTGGTGATAAACCTAAAGATTATTTTGTTGTAAATTCAAAGTATGTCCCCTCCTAGTTTCTGATTGCTTAACATTCAATAAGAACGTTGAAAGATCCACTCCTTTTTGCAGGCAGAAACCACTGTGATTAACCAATGCACCCAACTTCTGTCACCATCAGCTGATCCAACTTATGTTATGACCTATATCAGTCATAGTTTTCCTCAACATCGACAATATCTATGTGCTGGTGCATGGATCCTGATGCAAGGGCACCCAGAAAACATTAACAGCGTAAACTTGGTAAATTTCATGTATCATGATTCATGATTTTCCATTGCTTTTAGAAGTTTAGAACATCTAAGTCTTGGCAGGCTTCTTTTTGTCTTGCCTAAGACACTGTTGCTTCCTGCTATTGTTTCCTTGTTCTATATTAATTCCTTTATATGGTTCAGGCACGTGTCTTGAGAGAGTTTTCCCCTGAGGAAGTGACATCTAATATTTATACAATGGTGGATGTTCTTCTTCATCACATTCAGTTGGAACTTCAGCACGGCCATTCTTTGCAGGTCTGTAAATTGTTTGTAGGTTTTTCATTCAAAATCCTATATAGGGCAATGCCTATCGAGTTGCCTTTACAAACTTGCATTGAATTCTTCTTTTTCAGGACCTTTTATTAAAAGCATGTGCAAACCTAGCATTTTATATTTGGACCCACGAGTTGCTCCCTTTGGATATTTTGCTTCTGGCACTTATTGATCGTGATGATGACCCCCATGCTTTGCGTATCGTGGTATGGGCATTCAACTTTCTTTTTCGAATATCAAATGAAATGATAATGAACATTACTATTTTTTAGTGAAATGATGTACATATACTATTTCAATCTTGGTTTTTTAAATCTTTGTTTTACATTATGTTTATCTCATTTTCTCTAATGAATGTTGTATCTTTGCAACTATTTATTCCAGCATCATATCTATTTTGTGTTCTGTGAACAGTTTTACTTCATCTTGATATGTCTCATATTATTTAACTAATGATAGCCATCAGTTATTGAAACACACTAACAATAGCTGCCGCTTTAATAAAATTCTTTTAGGTAAAGAGTTCAGCTTGTATCATGTCGGTTGTTGTGACAAAGGAATAAATTGCATTTTAATGGTAGTGGTCTACTTGGATTAAGCTTAGGCCTATAGTTCGGATCTTTGTTTGACTGGATATGCCTGCTTTCTGCAGTGTTGTGTTTCATGTTTTCTTGACGGCATTGATTCATTTTTCTTGTCATCCTTTTATCTACTAGACTTTGTTATTATGCTTGTTCTTTTTCTTATTCTTGGATATTTTGAATTGTAGCTTCCTAGTGGTGTTCTGTTTTATAATTTTGTGCTTGCTTAACTAAAAATAACTAGGATTGATGTGAGAATTCAATGTTATGTTTTTAGTCTGGAAATGTATCAAGGTGAACTATATGTTCTTCTTGATGTGATCATGGATTAATATGTGCTGCAGATAAGTCTACTTGATAGGCAAGAGCTTCAACAGAGAGTGAAACTTTATTGTATGAATCGAGGTCCCCCTGAGCACTGGCTTTACTCTGGAATCTTCAAGCGAGCTGAATTGCAGAAGGCCCTTGGGAATCATCTATCTTGGAAGGACAGGTTGCATCTGATAACTAATGACTTTTTGGGATTGGAACTATATAATCTGGATTTTATGCTGAGATAAAAATTATAACATTTAAATGAAAGCTTAACTTTCTGAATTGTTTATGCATGTTCACTGACATGCTCTTGTATGTATGCAGGTATCCCACGTTCTTTGATGATATTGCAGCACGGTTGCTTCCAGTCATTCCATTGATAATTTATAGACTAATTGAAAATGATGCCATAGATTCAGCTGACAGAATTCTGGCCATGTATTCTCCATTTCTTGCTTACCACCCTTTAAGATTCACATTTGTTCGTGACATGCTTGCATATTTCTATGGCCATCTTCCTGTTAAGCTTATTGTGCGAATATTGAATGGACTTGATATCAACAAGGTAAAGACTTTACTCTCCTTATTATTTGTGTAACCAGTACTTCCTTTTCCTCCAATTAGTTTATTGACTCCAAATTTTGTTTCAGATCCCATTTTCCGAGTCATTCCCGTCGCATGTTAATTCATCAAATCCTGCCATGTGCCCGCCTCCAGATTACTTTGCAACTCTCTTACTGGGACTAGTGAATAATGTCATACCTCCACTGCATAACAACTCAAAATCTGGATCAGCGAGCGATGCGTTAAATAATTCAATGCGTGCCCCGCCTAACAAGACTCCAGCAACATCTCAGTCTGGGCAAACAAATGTTTCTGATGGCCAAAAAGCATTTTATCAAATTCAGGATCCAGGCACATATACCCAGCTGGTTCTTGAAACAGCGGTCATTGAATTACTCTCTCTTCCTGTACCTGCATCCCAGATTGTATCTTCACTGGTTCAAATTGTCGTCAATATACAACCAACGTTAATTCAATCCAGCAATGGCCTGCATGGAGCTCCAAATAGTGTTGGGCAAGGCTCGGTTTTACCAACATCCCCGTCAGGTGGAAGCACAGATTCATTGGGAACAAGCAGATCAACTGCTTCTGTATCCGGAATAAATGCATCTAACTTTGTTTCTCGAAGTGGGTATACATGCCAACAATTGTCTTGCTTATTGATCCAAGCCTGTGGTCTTCTACTGGCTCAGCTGCCTCCTGATTTTCATGTTCAACTCTATATAGAGGCATCGCGTATAATTAAAGAAACATGGTGGCTCACTGATGGAAAAAGGTCATTGGGGGAACTAGACTCTGCTGTTGGTTATGCTTTGTTGGATCCAACATGGGCTGCTCAAGACAATACCTCAACAGCCATTGGTATGCTACAATTTTCAGTGATTACTTGCTGGTTTTAAGCTTCCCTATCTGAAAATTTTTAGTTATCTCTATGCTAATTAAACACATTCTTTAAGGACGTCTTTGCACTAATAATTGCTAGATGCTTAGGCCTCAGCTGATTGAAAATCAGTAAATTATCCAAAATGTGAACAGAGTTTCTCCAGTTTGCCCCCATGTCAGTTGAATCCAGGGATTGCTAAGCTTTGGTTATGACAATGACCATTATATGCTACTAAGTTTGTAAGCAGTATTATCTGTTAGAGCGTTTTCTATTACTTATTTGATGGTCACATGAGTGTGTTGCCCCTGGTGACATATTTTCTCCTCTTCCATAGACTTAAGATTCTATTTCAGGGAAAAGTAAATAAAGCCATTAATACTTTTTGTGGTCTAAGTTAATTCTAGATGGTCTTTTTAGTCTGTTTTTACTGTCAAACTTATTGTCAGTGCCTAAGCTTTCTAGGGAAAGTTGCTCTCCAAGAATGAAAATATAACTAAAATTTAAAGGTTAGAGCTGCAGTTTTCTCATCCATAATACGTATAAAAGGAACTTTTAGAGATTGTTACGTTTTACCTTGTATATTTCAATTTAAAGAGCACCTGGAGTCCTTATTTGGAATCCCTTGAGCTTCTCCCATTGCATGTAGAACGTACATTGCTTGTTATTGGGTCTGAATGTAATTTTTTCCACTCATTCTATATATTTGTGAGAAATCCTCCTTTTGCAATGCACATTGGTATTGGAGCCATTATTTTCAATTTCCCCAGCCTTAATTAAGTATGACTAATTTTGCGTTTTGCCTTTTTTGTGATTCCAGGTAATATCGTTGCCCTGCTTCATTCTTTTTTCAGTAACCTCCCACAGGAATGGCTAGAAGGGACCCATCTTATCATCAAACATCTCAGGCCAGTGACATCAGTTGCAATGTTGAGAATAGCATTCCGTATAATGTCTCCATTGCTCCCTAAACTTGCCAATGCGCACACTCACTTCACTAAGGTACATAAATTCACTTATTGGGAACTTTTATTTCATCTATGGTTTCATTTTATTTCAATCTCATCCAAGGTAAAATGTACCAGAGACGCCACTCCCACACTGATAGACACTTGATTTGTTTACTTTTGTTTTTAATATAATCGAAAGGAGAAAAGAAAAACCACCCAGTAATTTTATTTTCCATGGGACATAGAGGTCTGCATCGTATTTGTGAACCTTGGAGGAACACGCAGTGCATGAGAAAACCACAGCAAGCCTATAGAGAAATAAAAATATCTGTTAATAATGAGAGATTGAGATCCACCGGATACAAGGGTGTCTTCTTCACCTTTTGGGCCTAACGTGATTGAGTTGATCACTGTGTAGTACATAGCTGATAATCATGCTTTTGGGTACTCTTTACAATTAAGGAATTTGCCTTGTGGGTTCATATTATAAATGAAGTTTCCATCTTTTGTGTCTAATCATTCTCATAACTTGTTTTCAGACCCTCTCATTGATTTTAAGTATGATGGTGGACGTCTTCGGGAAGAATACACAGCCACCAACTCCTGCTGAACCATTGGAAATAGCAGATCTTATTGACTTCTTGTAAGTGCTGCTCTCTCCTTGAAACAAACAAATTCTCACCATTTATTTGCTAAGCTATATTATTTACCTGGCGCTCAAAATAACTGACACGGCAGACCAACCTTTTTGTTTCTCAGCCATCATGTCATCCATTATGAGGGGCAAGGAGGTCCTGTGCAGGCCACAAGCAAGCCCAGACCGGAAGTTTTAGCTCTCTGCGGAAGAGCTGCAGAAAGTCTACGTCCAGACATACAACACCTTCTTTCCCACTTAAAACCGGACACGAATTCTTCCATTTACGCGGCCACTCATCCCAAGTTGGCCCAGAATACATCATAAATTTTGGTTATAAGTTTTTGAGAGAATATAGAACACCGTAGAGTTTGTTCTATAGAGTATATGTAAAACCATGTATAGTGCAAGATTATGTCACTTGAGACCAGAAGTAGGAAGGTTAGGTGGAGGCTGAGTTATTTCACCCAATGTCGATATTGCTTGTAACACATGACGTGTCTCGCCGCAAGGATGGAGTGGTGAGAAAATTTGTTATGGAGTCGCATGGGGAGGAGATGGTGGGTTAGTTCTTAGCATAAATTGGAAAACATTTTATATCTACCTCAACTCAAATGGATGATTTGGATTCCATTTAAATGTTTATGGGATCTTTAATATATGAGATTGGAGTTTCTAATGAATTTTCTTTTATATGGTGTTGAGTTTCGATTTTGAAGTTACTAAGGTTTACATGACGCCGAACATATGAAATTCACAAACAAATTTTTATCCGTTTACAGTTTCCCACTTTGATTGTGGCATCGTAAGGTTCTTGTGAACGTTAAAATATGAGATTAGAGTTCAAATGTTTTTTTTAACAACAATTTTGTGTTTTGATTTGAACATATGAACGATCATATAAATACTAACTTATAACGTTCATATAAATACTAGAGCACCTACAATTTAAAAATCAATAGTATTACACCTTCTCAACTCGTGGGAGGTGTGTGCTACAATTTCTAAGAATAGAAAGTAACACTGTAGGTGGCGTTCGACCGACACGTCACGTCGCTCCAAAAAGAAAAGATGCGATTGGTGGTTAAATGCTTTGACGAAACTGCACGCTACTATGCCGACCACACCGACCTCGCTCATCCTCAACAAAAACATGGCCGTACATTCTAAACGTGATTGATGGTGAATCATCCTGCTACCGAACTCCCATCTAACAACTCACATAAATTCGGTACTTATTTTTTTTGTGGTGGACATAAATTCTAATTCAAATTCAAATACAAACTGTAACAAAATACAATGATCACATCCAACATCCATAGAAATCTTGAAAAGTTAGAGGAAAAAACAATGCCTCTTATTATCAGACAGCTATTACACAATTTATATATTACACAAAGGTGCTCAATTTTACACCTCCGGGAAGAATCCGGCTAACATTAAAAACAATAGGGGAAATCCCGACAGAAATTGAGACGAACTTAGTCACTTACTTGAGATTTAAGAGTCATGTAACAGTAGTTTTGAGGAACAATGCGATGTACATGTTTTCACTTACGGCGTAAATTTGACAATGATCATTTCGGATTAAGCATCCCCCGTCATTGTTGTTCTCCCTGCTGGGCAAAGTTCTCTGGAGATTTCTTGTTGAGGTGGTACGGTGCTGAACTCGTTACCCTGCACACAACCACAGAACACAAGATATTATTAGTGGTCCAATTCCCCACCATATAAGTTGGGGCAGCTGTTTGTTTACCTTTTCCTCAAAAATATAGCAATGTCACAGAAATACAACCCACAATCTCAATCGATAGAAAAACTTCAACAAACACAACTTTTAACGCAAACATACCCACCGACAACCCGCTTGCTAGAAGTTAAATGTAACTAAAAGAAACGAAGTATGCCAATCACTGGCAAACTCAAGTAGGCCAGAAGCAAGATAGAAATTTTCAACCATGGATTCTAACTTATGTACAATGTATACGGAAGGGCCCTATTTCCTACTATGATGGACAGTGAGCAATTCATAATAGTTTCAAAAACTGTAGTTGGGATCAACAAATCACCTTTCCTTGCGCTTCTCCAAAAATCGAGCTAAGGATGCGTTCCGAGACTGTGGAACAGCTGTATTAAAAAGCATTAAGCAGTTTTAGATCGCAAATGTAGTCCAATCAACAAAAAGAAACAAAAAAGTGTGATCTTGATGTATAGTAGTAAAAGAAAGGATCTGTAATTTGGGAGTAATAAAAGATTTTGTTGAGGAAACACTATGAGAAAGGCAAGAACCGAATATTAATAACATTGTATCATACCAGAAGGAAACATAGAAGTTGCAGCAACAGATCCAACTGGATTTGCTATTTTTGGAGGCTCCCTTATGCTAACAGGACTGGTTGGGTGTCCAGTCGTTCTAGCTGCCATTAGTTCGTCGGTGCTTGTGGACCCAGTTGCTGAATGGACACCGGTATGTGAAGAAACAGATAAGGGGCTAGAAAGAGCAGATGGTGGCGAATTTGTAGCCTGACTCGCAGGAACACCATCTTCCACTGCCAACTTTGCACTCGGTGCTTGAGCTTTTGGTTGTGCAGCAGTAGAGGAGTTGGAAAAACCATTTCCAGCCAAAAGCATTATAGCCTGAGCCTGGAAAAATGTCGTAAAACAACTTTTGAGCTCATCTATGACCCAATAGAAGGCTCACAACAACAAAAACCGATGTTTCTATGTTTGTGCGCATGCGTGTCTGAGTTTGTGTGTGTGACTAGGAGAGGGAGGGTACCTTTTCAGGTGAGATATCATCAAAGACATTCACAGTCCCGGCATAAAAGATTGTCAATTGTGAAGGAGACTTCGAGGTCTTGACATTGTTCCTATACATAAGTTTTCAGCAAATTAACACTCAAGAACCCAATCTTATTTGTGAAAGTTTCGGTCAAGAACTCAAGCATATAATAAAAAATTACCATGGTTGAGTGATCCCAATAGACCCTGCAACTGGAACAACTGTATGTGGAGATGTAACAGGAATTCCTCCATATATATGCTGCTGGATGGCGGCAAAATTCTGAGCATTAGTGGCAAAGTGATTCTTCAAGAAAGGGTTGCTCATAGAAACAGAAATTCCTTGATTGGTAACGGAAATCATCTTTGGATCATGAGGACGGTGCAAAGTATGCACATCATGTTGCATAGGATAAGCTGTCAGGGAAAAATGAGTCCCACCTTGCCTATCGTGATTGAAGTACTTCTAGATAATTAAAACCAGAGAACAATGAGAGAATGGGTAACAAAAAATATGAGTCAATCGAAATCCAAAGTAAAATATACCTGAGCTTCACATGTAGCTTGTTTTTGACAATGTTCAAATGCATCTGTAGTTGAGACAGGCATGAATCCAGAAGACAAGGAGGACTCAGATACCATTTTTTTAGTCATCTTGTCCTCTTGAGCAGCTTTGACAGACACGAAATGAGGAAGTGACGAGACCTTGTTTAAAAAGGGCCACTGTGCTCCATCACCTCTATGATACCCTAAAAAGTGCATCAAGGTAACCCAAAAAAACTTAGTTTAAATCCAAATTTGTTCAAAATTCTAAGTTACAAGAACTTCTTCAGCCCGCACGCTTTCAAAATCAACCGAAGATGGCATAAAAACATTGAAGAACTAGATGGAAACACTAAAGGTACAAAGTTTAACAAATTTTTATCCGAACTTGTCGGTATTCCTAGTTGCTAGCTATGTCGACAAACACAAAGAACAAAACTGATAGGATGGCATAAATTACTACTAACCAGCTGGAAAATTTGAAAATACGACATGGAAATCACATCTTAAAGATGAATTTTTTAATTCAGATGTTGTTAACTAACTAACTAGCAGTTGGAGTATATTTAACAACTGGGTTTTATATGTAAGTACTTTCTAGAAATTTAAATCAGCCTAGCAATTAGCAAACAATTTAATCAAAATTCTTCATATCTTAATCAATAATTAACCAACCATGCAGAGGAGAAATTAGAAGAAGAAAATAGCACATGGTTCAGAGACCAAAAGCTCTAAGATTCCATGAAAAGCTCACAACTTTCTGTGGCTAAACAAGTGAATGAAAAAATCACACACACCTGAGTCTTTGCCGTCATCATAGTTAATCTCTTCCTTCGAGTTCAAACAACCCAAGAAATCTCTCTCCATCTCAGCCCAAAATCAGTCGCCAAAAAAGGAAAAGGGAAAACAATAAGCATAAAACCAAACCCACCTGAAATCCAATCCAACAGAAAATTCTTCAACCAAAATCTCCTGAGATAAAATGGATAGCTGAGAGATAAAGAAAAAGCTTCCAACTACAGCAAACAAAGAAATTAAACAAAGCAGAGTCCGAAGAGACACTTTGTTTGACGGGGAAGGAGAATTATAAAGGGATCGTGGCCGTTGATTGTTAAAAATTCATAAGCAGGATATGGTGACCGGTTAGACCGGTAATGATAACACGTGCGGGTAGAAACATGGTACCCACCTGCGAGGCTGTGAGTAAGTGGCACCGCCAAAACTAGACACGAGCTTTAGATTGAATTCAACTCGGAACAAATAGTTAAGTAGATAACCGTTCGATTGCTCTTCAAAAAAACAAAAAAAATAACCGTTCGATTGCATGCTTTCTCGCGATCATGAACAAGAAAATTATTGCACAATCCCGGCTAATCGCCGTACTCTTAAAAACATTTACTACGAGTTTATAAAGCTATAAATGCTAACCGGATTATCTTTCGGTGTAATTACTGTTGTATCATGTTTTTATACAATATAAACCTAAAGTATCGAACTCGAAACTTTTCACGTAACATATGGAGAAGAATATCACTAAATTATAGCACTAAGTGGTAAAATTAATATTAATTTTGAAGACACAAGCATGATAGGAAAGCAAGTATTAATACATTGAAATTCCTATATTAACTTTAAAGGAAATACTGTTGTCACTGTCCTTAAACTTTACACTAATTTTAGCTATCGTCCATGAACTATATTATTAATAGCAGACGTCATCGAACTATGTTTAAACGTGTAATGACGATTTTTGTATTAAATTTCTTAACGATGTGTTTTTTAACAGAAATCGTTGAAAAATTTAACAAAATGACTGTTCTTGCACGTTTATACGTAATTCAATGATTTCTATTAGAAATAATAAAATTCAATAACGATAATTAAAATTAGTGTAAAATTCTACAACAATTTTCTCGAACTTTAAAATAAAAAACACAAGGTAAAATGCACTTGAGTGTACTGTAATGTGGAACAGTCGTATGTATGAATTTTTCCGCACCGACTAGTGATTGATGAGATGGGTGAAATGCACGTTTTAAGTTGTTCAAATTGATTAAGGAATTACCCAATGGGTTGGGAAAAATAACACCCCTACGACTAATGAGTAAAATGACTTATGCGTCCCTCATCTTCTAAGTCTATGCGGCTCTGCACTGCACCACATGCATCAAATTGGAATTCCCAGTCTCTCTCACAGCTGTCCTCCACTCTCACATCTATAATTCCTGTGCTCCATAACCACAAGAACCACGTGTTGAACAAAAAAATTTTAGATATTTTTAAAAGTAAATTATACTTTAATACTTTTACGTTTACATTAAATTTTATAATTATACTTAATTTTTCAAAAATTGTATTTTAGTACAACTTTCACTTTTGTCCCAACGACATATTTTTTTTCTGAATTTCTGTTAGTTGATGATGTAACGTATGTAGGGTCCCACAAAAACAAATTCTACATTGAATTTAGGTAAAATTACTTAATTAGTCATTGATTATCTCATGCCTAATATCTCCCGCCGAAATACTGAACGAGAGATAACTAAGGGCTAATTAAGTAACTATGCCTAAAGTCACCGTGAAATTTGTTTTTGTGGGGTTCCCGCACGAGTCACGTCATCAACTAACAGAAATTCAGTCAAAAATGTGTCGTTGGGATAAAGATAAAACGTTTTAAAAAGTTCAGAGTATTAAAATGCAAATTTTAAAAAGTTAATATAATTCTGAAATTTAACGTAAAAATCAGGATACTAAAGTGTAATTTGCCCTATTTTTAATATGTTGTCGTGAATTTCATTTTAATTTTTGAACTTTATAATAATTGGTGCAATATCTTCACTCAAATGTTGAATATTTAGAACAATTTGCACTCTTTATGTTTCTTTTCATTTGAGATTTTTTGGAGCTCTATATTTTTATATTGCAAATTTGGATGACCTCCAATTATTATCATTTGAATGAACAAAACCATTTGGTGTGGTTAACTAATTATAACTTACAAAATCTAAACATGATTAAGGATTGAAAAATGTTCTCATAATTCTATTTATTTCACAATTCTCTCCATTTTTTAGTGAACAAACGGAACAAAAGCAGATAAAACCAAACTAAACAACCGCACGCGCCCGACACACCCCAACAACGTCATCCGAAAGCAACGACACCACCTCAGCAGGCGGAGAGCTGAGGACCGCAACCTGAAATTTTAAAATAATACTTACTCGAAAAAAAAATAGAAATTTTAGAATTCAAAGGTTTATAACTAAATATCAAATTTCATAAATAAAACAATTATTTATTTATTTATAAAAATCAAATGTCAACCTGAAATTAAATATTATTAAACCGTGCAATATTTACATAATTCTCCGCTTTATAATTACCGCCAATAGTGCAAGGTTGACTAAGCACTTTGATTCTATGGGCGTGCCACAACACAACGTATAAATAAAGTTTCCGGATTCCTCGTTTAATCATCACAACTTTTGGAATAAACAATTTGGCATGCTGACATGAAACATAAAAAATCTACACCATCTGCGTTTTTGGCGATAAAAAAACTTTTGTTATAGTTAATTGCGGAAGCTATTGAATAGAGTTATCTATTTAATAAAATCGTCAAAAATAAAAGAAAAATAACGACTTTTCTCAACTGAAATATTAATTGAAGAGAATAATAACGATAAATATTTCAATTCGAGAACAAAACCAACTGATTTGAAACAAAATCTATATCCAAAAGATACCTAGTATTTTATTCTGTTTATGACCGCTTCCAACCCCAATGTCAATCAACATTAAACAAATGATAGATTCTTCTGTTCGGTTTTCCTTGCTTATTTTTTATGTTTTATTTTCTGAATTATTTTATTTTTTGTAGGACAAGTGTTGTGTCTGGCGGAGTTTCTAAAACTAATCTTTTTTTTTAGTGTATTTAAAATGTCGCATAACATGATGTTAACGGGTAAAAATAATTCAATTTGAATTTTGAGTCTTTATTTTCTGGCTTTGGATGCCTTGATGAATAATGATGGGAAAGTCCGTTGATAAATATGTAGGTTTTGAATTGTTGTTGATGGAAAGTTGCATAATTAACATGCCACGTTGTTGTGGGACAGTGGACGGACCCACAACAAACACACGCTACGTTTTGATTTTTGGAGTCGTGAGATCCAATCAAATATTTTCCATGTGATAGATTCTTCTGTTCGGTTTTGTTCATCAGCTCGCTCCATTATGCCATGTCTCATGTCTGTCCATAATATCGATATGTGGACTAAAATAACCACACAAAAATAACCACACAAACTTAAATTTTATTTTCAATTTTGTATTTAAAATATGAGAAAATAAGAAGAAAGCGCACGTTGTATTTCGAAAAAAGAGAAATTAACAACAAAACAATGACTTCACCAAATTCAATGTATAACAAAGCTGGAGAACAGGGAATTTTCATCAAATGTAAACTGTGGTTTGCTAAATAAATAAATTGATCTCCAAATATAATCCGGTCGAAAATTACAACATGAGTGGGAGAAGCGTATGAAGATGCTGAGAGTTCATACCAGGAATGAAGACTGCGAAATCATATGATTATACAGGAGCAACAGCGGACGCACTTGTAAGTGGCTCACTAATTTGGAGGAGTTCATTGCACAGCCCAGTGAAAACAACAGAATCTGTTTCTATGGGTTTGAACTTGATAAGAGCCGACGGCACCAAATCTTCATCAGCTAGCGTTGAAGCTCTCTCCCCAGGTTTAGGAAAATGAGGGATCACCCGCCCTTTGAGAGCTACGGGATTTAACAGCTCAAATTCCAAACTGGGCTCTTTCAGTGCTGAGCTCACATACTGGTTCATCAAGGACAAGCAAGAATAAAAATGCTGTTGACTTATAATCTGAACTAAATGCAACAACTAAGTATAGTTTTGAAGTTATCTTTGTAACTTCATAATTTTCCCCTATTTGGGCTGAATAAGTAAATAAATTTACCAGCAAACTTCATCTCGAATCGAAGCCTACATCTACTCCCAACATCAACACATAATAAATTATTTATGAAGAACATGCAGATTTCTACAGTTGTTGGCAAATAATGCATCTCTTTCAGAAAAAAAGAAGATGATTTTATAGTAGGCATTTAGATAAACCAGAGATAAGCTGTGGGTTATAGGAATTAGTGATTCCTCTATAGTCTATATAAGGTTACCAGGAGATATGGAAACCATATTTCTAAAGTATCATGCAAAGAGAAATAGAGCCAAACAGGTGAATGCCATATATATGAGAAATCAAAACTGTGTTTCAAATTTGTTGTTCAGAAAAAAACCAGAAACTTGTTTAGACATTTCTATATATTGACATGTACAGTACTTACAGCATGTTTATTTTCACCTCTTATATACATAAACTACACCCATAGAATCAAAGACGATTAATTAAAACGTTATGAGGATGGTGAAGCACTAACCTCGTAAAGAGAGCTAGTTGACTCCCGAGGAGAAAAAACACCCTGGAGCACTACTCCATCAGGAAACTGGATCCGGATAATAGTTCTTCTGTACTTGTTTTTAGCAGCTTTAGCCTGCTTTTCCTTTAATGACCTTGGGATCAAAAGCTGTGAGTCTTCAATCTTCTTCTTTCTCATATCAGCTTCTCTTTTCAGTTCTGTCGCTGAGAGGTTATAGAAAGATGCTGGTAACTCAATTCTTGCTGCTACACTTTCGGAAACAGAAAAGAAGACCTTGGTCTAAACAAACCGAAAAATTAAAGACGGTCAGAAGTAGGTAATTGGAAGATAATGGATGAGACATAAATACTAAAAAAGGAAGCACCAAGAAACAAAGGACTCCAACAGAACATCAAATACAGGTTTTGTGTTTAACCTAAACAGTAAACAAGCAACAATATTACGATGCAAAGGAAGCCTTTGAGGTTACTACCCAGAAAAGACATGATCATTTGAATGACTGCCAGAAACTCGGAAACAGAAGAACTTAATAACAAGGATGTTGGACCAGACCATTTGCTATATTGCCAACAGTTTTAATATGAAGATGAACCTAACATTAGACATTTAATGTGCAAAGTAGATGAGGAAATTGCGGACATCGGTCTTGCTAGAGTGGTAATATTATCATTTAACTGGAGCTTTTGGTCGCAGTGCCTTTTACCATCATCTAACTGGATTATTCTAATGACTTCCTGGTTTATAATTTAACAGACAAGAGTATCAAATTCTTAAGGAGTGTTCTCTGATTTTCTTCGAAAATACCATCTTCATATCTGAAGATTGACGAAGGGTACGGGACAAACCATAGGAGATCAAAGGACATGTTAATGTTATACCCAAAGGTTGAAAAATTAACTCATTTCTTTATGTGCTGCCTAACAGCTTCCTTGAAAGCGAAGGCAGCTGGCCAATACCAATACTCAACCGAATGTTTGCTGAAATCAGAGAAATATTCTCCACTCTGCAGACGGTCAATTTTAGAAGTAGCGACCAAAATTTTACTGCTTCCCAACTATCTAAAGCACCTAACCCAACCTACACTGAAATGCTAAACTCCTACCATAACATAAATTTATAACTCTCAAAGAGAAATATAAAGTAAATGACCAATAATTATCAGCATGCTAACACTGTCACATAAGATGAACAAAAAATGAAAGCAATGAATGAGACTTATATATAGTAGACACCATAAATCACATTTAACATACCTGCCGGTCGACCATCCTGGGTTCAACCTGTTCATCCACCTTAGATGAAGCTTCAGATGGCGAAATTTCGATGTTTTGCAATTCTTGTAGCACTGGTGGTTCCAGTAATGCTATTCCCTTTTTCATCAAACTAATTTGGACCTCCGATGGAACATCCATCACTGTCCACATCTCCCCATCCTCCTCTTTCAATTGAAATCCCACAAACTCAAGCAACTCAATGCCTCCCACAGCCTCACCAATTGCTTCCCTGATCTTTGGATTACTCATCCGAATCTTTCTAAACTTCACGTTCTCCGGTTCTTTAACTATATTCCTCAAAAGTCTAAGCACAACCTCAACCGACCCTGTAGCGGGATTACCTGAAGCAAAGGTACCAATGCGAGCTTCCAATTCACTCCGAGACGACCCTGAAACACCAACACCCTCCGCGCTTTCTTTCTCAGCCGATGCATTAACACAGCTATCTGCATGTACGGATACCTCATCTTCCGACCTAAACGATTGACCGCAAATTGGACACTCGAAGACATTCAACGTAAACCCATTTTGGGATCTCTTCCCCGGAGTGATGAGCGCGTCAAATGGATCAAACCCAGTTTCCGGTTTGCGAGTAGGCTTTGAATCGCTCGAAACGTCGGGCTTATTCTGATCAAGATTCGGTGGTTTCTGATCAAAATTCTGTCTTTCCTGAGGCGAAGGTTTAGAATTAGAATTAGGAAGGGGGTTGGGCTTGGATTGGGGAGTCTGCTGCGAGGGGCGGGGGAGGATCGAATTGGCGGGGCCAGATGAAGATGATGAGCCCAAAACTCTGCCTTGACCCTTGAATTTCCCGGAGGATGAAGACGAGAATCCCTTGATGAATCCCTTGAACTTGTCTTTCATATCGCCCATCTTTGAAATTGAAATTAGGTTTACAAAGGAAAGGGGCTTATGGATCAAGGGATTGGGGAGTTGAGGAAGAAGAGAGTGGCGTTTGGATTGGGTCCTTAGGAGCTAAGGATTAAGAATTATAAGAGTGGAAGTGACTTGCTGCTTCTTCCCTGGTTGACTTTGGCTCTCGGCCCGTGTTCGTTGGATAATTTTCCCCGCCAAACACTCGTGCGTCTTAACAGGCGGGTTTGCTTCCCTCGCCTCTGTCAATTTATTTATTTATTTTTCTTTTGTCTTTTTTAAATGTGAAATCCTATATTTCTATGCAAGAAATCTTGTTTTAGCCTTCAGTTTTATTGAACTTTAGGAAACGACATTGAGATAGAAATAATCTTTGAACTTTAAGAAACAACTGTGAGATAAGAATAACCTTATTTTGTTAGGTTTTATCAAAATATCAAAACCAACTAAATTTTTTAAGATATAGTTAATAATTTTTGTGAAAAATGCAACTGTTGAGATTTTGCGAAATAATTTATCTGCACATTAGCATAACTATTATAAGTCATTTGAATCATACTAGATATTTATGATGCCCATTAACTAATGTTTCTAAATTTTTTAAACTAAAAAAATATGAATTTCAATTAAATTTCGTAACGGGTTTCGGAAGTGACTATAGGGTCCGAAAATAACTAAAAATTTTATTTGTCAACTTCAAAATATCCTACATGATGATAAGAATGAAAATCTAATAAGTATTTTGATGTTTTATCGAACTTTCTATAACAGACTAAAAATCATGAGTTATAACTCACCGTTTTTGTGAAATTGTGACCGTTGAGATTCCGTGAAATATTTTAATTGCACATTAGCAAAACTATAATAAATCATTTGAGACATTTCTTGATATTTAGGGTACCCATTAACTGGCGGTTTGGTTGTATTTTGGTTACCTTTTGTTGTTGTAGGACTGGGGCACTCTTTTTCCTCACCGGATTTTCCCTAACTAGCGGGTTTTCATGGGAGGGTTTAACAAGGCCCACTCACAGTTCATGCGTGTATCCTTTTCTCCATTAATGCAACTTTCTAGTTTATGAATAAATAAATAAAGGGTACCCATTAACTAATTTTTTAAAATTTTTAAGCCAAAAAACGTGAATTTTAATGAAATTTAGTAACTGGGTCCAGAAGTGACTGTAGGTCTGTAAATAACCATAAATGTTCTTGGTCAGCTTCAAAATATCTTACGGGGTAATAAGAATGGAAATAGAATAAGTATTTGATGTTTTTCTCGAAATTTCAAAGGCCAACTAAAAATCGTGAGTTATTAGAAACCATTTGAGACATGTTATTAGAAACCATTTGAGTTATAAAAATCGTGAGTTATTAGAAACCATTTGAGTTATAAAAATCGTGAGTTATTAGAAACCATTTGTGACAAATACAAAAAATGTATCTGTTGGGATTTTCAAAATATTTTAACTGCACATTAGCAAAAGTATTATAAACCATTTGAAACATGTCATGTCATCTAACGTGCCCATTAACCATTTTTTATGCATTTTTAAGCAAAAAAGCTCGAATTTCAATGAAATTTTGTAACGAGTTCTGAAATTGACTCGAGGGTCCGAAAGTAATTAGAAATCATCCCACTCAACTTCAAAGTATCTTACGGGGGGATGAGAATGCAAATAGAATAAGTATTTTGATATTCTTGTCGAAATTCCAAAAATCGACAAAAAATTGTGAGCTATACTCATAGTTTTTGTGAAAAGTCCGTCGGGATTTCGTGAAATATTTGAACTTCATATTAGCAAAAGTATTATAAGCCATTTGAAACACGTATTATAATATAGGGTGCTCATTAACTATTTTGTATGCATTTTTTAAGCAAAAAAACTCAAATTTCAATGAAATTTTGTAACGGGTTCCGAAAGTGACCCTATGTTCCTAAAGTAACTAGAAATCATCTCCCTCAACTTCAAAGTATCTTACGGGACGGTGCGAATGGAAATAGAATAAGCATTTTGATTTTTTTGGCGAAATTTCATAGGCCGATTAAATATCGTGAGTTATATAGCTCACAGTTTTTTGAAAAATACGACCGTCGAGATTTTTTGAAATATTTTAATTGCGCAATATAAAAAGCATTATAAGCAATTTGAAACATGTCATGTCATCTAGGGTGTCCATTAACTATTTTTATGCAATTTTTAAGCAAAAAAACTCGAATTTCAATGAAATTTCGTAACGGGTTTCAGAAGTGACTCTAGGTTCCGAAAGTAATTAGAAATCATCTTCCTCAACTTCAAAGTATCTTACCGGGTGATGAGAATTAAAATAAAATATGTATTTTGATGTTTTTGGCGAAATTTCAAATAGCGACTAAAAGTCGAGATTTGTTCACAATTTTTGTGAAAAATGCATCCATCGGGATTTTGCGAAATATTCTAACTGCACATTACCAAAACTATTATAAGTCATTTTAGACACATTCTGTCATCTAGGGTGCCCACTATTTTTTATGGATTTTTTAAGCAAAAAAGCTTGAATTTCAATGAAATTTCGTAACGGGTTCTGAAAATGACTCTAGGCTCCTAAAGTAATTAAAAATAATCTCCATCAACTTCAAAGTATCTTACGTGGTGATAAAAATGGAAATAGAATAAGTATTTTGATGTTTTTTGGCGAAATTTCAAAAACCGACTAAAATTCATGAGTATAGTTCACAGTTTTTATTAATAGTGCGTCTGTGGGAATTTTGTGAAATATTTTTACTACATATTAGCAAAAGTATTTTAAGCCCTTTTAGACAAGTTCTATCATCTAGGGTGCCCATTAACTTTTTTTATCCATTTTTTAAGCAAAAAATCTCAAATTTCAATGAAATTTTGTAACGGATTCCGAAAGTGACCCTAGGTTCCTAAAGTGATTAGAAATCATCTCCCATAACTTCAAAGTATCTTACAGGACGGTGAGAATGAAAATAGAATAAGTATTTTGATGTTTTTGGCGAAATTTCAAAAACGGATAAAATTGTGAGTATAGCTCACAGTTTTTGTGTAAAATGTGCCAGCCAGGATATTGCGAAATATTTTAACTTAACATTAGCAAAAGTATTTTAAGCCATTTGAGACACGTTATGTTATCTATGGTGCCCATTAACTATTTTTTATGCATTGTTTAAGCAAAAAAGCTCAAATTTCATGAAATTTCGTAACGGGTTCCGAAAGTGACCCTAGGTTCCTAAAGTAATTATAAATCATCTCCCTCAACTTCAATGTATCTTACGGAGTGATGAGAATCGAAATAGAATAAGTATTTTGATGTCTTTGGCGAAATTTAGTTGTGAGTCACAGTTTTTGTGAAAAGAGCGCCCGACAGAATTTTGCAAAATATTTTAACTGCACATTAGAAAAAGTATTATAAGCCACTTGAGACACGCCATGTCATATGGGGTGCCAATTAACTATATTTTATGAATTTTTTAAGCAAAAAAGCTCAAATTGCAATGAAATTTCGTAACGAGTTCTGGAAGTGGCTCTAGGGTTCGAAAGTAATTAGAAATCATCTCCATCAACTTTAACGTATCTTATAAGGTGATGAGAATGGAAATAGAATAAATATTTTGATGTTTTTGGCAAAATTTCAAAAACTGATTAAAATTCGTAGGTATATAAGCTCACAGTTTTTGTCAAAAATGCATCCGTTGAGATTTTACGAAATATTTTAACTGCACATTAGCAAAAGTATTATAAGCCATTTGAGACACGTCATGTCATCTAAGGTGACCATTAACTATTTCTTATGCATTTTTAAGTGAAAAAACTCGAATTTCAATGAAATTTTGTAACGGGTTCTGGAAGAGACTCTAGGTTCCGAAAGTAAATAGAAATCATCTCCCTCAACTTCAAAGTATATAACGGGTGATGAGAAAGGAAATAGAATAAGTATTTTGATGCTTTTGGCGAAATTTCAAAAACGGACTAAAATTCGTCAGTATCACATTTTAGTGAAAAAAGCATCCGTCGGGATTTCGCAAAATATTTTAACTGCACATTAGGAAAAGTATTTTAAGCCATTTGAGACACGTCATGCCATCTAGAGTGCCCATTAACTATTTTTTACATGTTTTAAGCAAAAAAGCTCAAATTTCCATGAATTTTTGCAACGGGTTCCAAAAGTGACCCTAGGTTCCTAAAGTAATTAGAAATCGTCTCCCTCAACTTCAAAATATTTTACGGGGTGATGAGAACGTAAATAGAATAAGTATTTTGATGTTTTTAGCGAAATTTCAAAAACTGACTAAAAATCGTGAGTTATATAGCTCACAGTTTTGGTGAAAAATGCATCCGTCGAGATTTTACGAAATATTTTAACTGCACATTAGCAACAATATTATAAGTACGTTAAGGCACGTCATGTCATCTAGGGTACCCATTAACTAATTTTTATGCCTTTTTAAAGAAAAAAAGCTCGAATTTCAATAAAATTTTGTAACGGGTTTCGAAAGTGACCCTAGGTTCCTAAAGTAATTAGAAATTATCTCCCTCAACTTCAAAATATCTTACGGGGTGATGAGAATCAAATTAGAATAAGTATTTTGATGTTTTAGGTGAAATTTCAAAAATAGATTGAAAATCGTAAGTCACTGTTTTTGAAAAAAATGCGTCCGTCGGGATTTTTCTAAATATTATAACTGCACATTAGTAAAATAATTATTAGGCGTTAGAGACACGTCCTGTCATCTAGGGTGCCTATTAACTATTTTTTATGCATTTTTTAAGCAAAAAAACTTGAATTTCAATGAAATTTCGTAACGGGTTTCGGAAGTGGCTCTAGGTTCCGAAAGTAATTAGAAATCATCTCCCTCAACTTCAAAGTATCTTACAAGGTGATGAGAATGGAAATAGAATAAGTATTTTGATGTTTTTGGCCAAATTTCAAAAACAGACTAAATATCGTGAAAGCTCACAGTTTTTATGAAAAATTCTTCTATAAGGATTCTGCGAAATATTTTAATTGCACATTAGAAAAAGTATTATAAGCAATTTGAGACACTTCCTATCATCTAGGGTGGCCATTTAACTATTTCTTATGCATTTTTTAAGCAAAAAAGCTCAAATTTCAATGAAATTTCGCAACGAGTTCCGAAAGTGACTCTAGGTTCCGTAAGTAATTAGAAATCATCTCCCTCAACTTTAAAGCATCTCACAGGGTGATAAGAATGGTAATAGAATAAATATTTTGATGTTTTTGGTAAAATTTCAAAAATCGATTAAAAATCGTGAGTTATCTCACAGTTTTGTGAAAAATGCGTCCATCGGGATTTTGCGATATATTTTAACTGCACATTAGCAAAAATATTATAAGCCATTGTAGACACGTCCTGTAACAACCCGAAATTTCGATTATTTGATTTAATTAAATTATTTATGTAAAATGACGATTTTGCCCTTGCTTGTTAAAGGGCATGGAAATCAAGTTTTGTTTCGAAACCTTTTCGGTGGTGTATTGGGTACCGTTGCGTAGATCTCGAACTCACGAGTTCGTAGACAGGCGGCACGCGGAAAACGGAGTACGTGGACGGAAGTTATGGGTCTAGATGTGCAAGGGCATTTTGGTAAT
The DNA here is from genome assembly GCA_037349345.1 of Oemleria cerasiformis. Lineage (NCBI taxonomy): Eukaryota > Viridiplantae > Streptophyta > Magnoliopsida > Rosales > Rosaceae > Oemleria > Oemleria cerasiformis. The sequence goes on from JAZGTL010000031.1 coordinate 11,360,411, forward strand.
TTTCCATGGAGGGGAGATATTTTGGTAACAAATCAGACTTATCTGATTTGTTTCATCCTCATCTTCATTTGATCTTCATCTCTTTCTTTCTCTCTGTGACAAAACTCCCAAACCACACCCGAAACCGAAGGAAAACCAAGAGAAAAACCAAAAGTCAACTTTGATTTCAAGGCTTCAACTTCCAGTCTTGATCAACTAATCGTATTCTACTCCTTCCCACGATCACAACCGTACCAACCATCGAAGGAGAGGACCACGGAGGAAGCCGAACCGAGGATAGGAAGTTTCGGACTTTCCGATCGATTTTCCGGCTAGCACAGGCGATACTGCTCCAGAAGCTTCAGGGGAGCGTACAGTTCGGGATTGAGCTTGCTTGAACAGGTTTGTGAGTGGACTTTTGATTTATAAACTATAATGCATGCATAAATGTATCTTGATTTAAATACGGTTATGTATGGGTGCAATGATTTCCTGGAATTTATAATTGATTGCTGGACATTTGTTTTCTTCAATATTTCAGTGGAAGTGTGTTGAAAGAAATGATATGGTTGTTGGATTCGGTTTTGATATTGTTTTGACGTGGTGATTATTTGGGTCCATGATTTTGAGTTGAAACCGTATTTGTAATAAATGATAAACAAAATATATACTTGATTTTGGATACAATATCGTTTTGAGGGGGCCCAGGAGCCGGGCCTTGGTTCCGTGTTGGCGGACTCCCGGTGAACCCCCAATATAAACAAAATCGATTTGAGGGGGGCCTAGGATCCGAGCCTTGGTTCCGTGTTGGCGGACTCCCGGTGAACCTCCAATATAAAAGGTGTTTTTGCAGAGATTGTGGTCGAGTCCAAGTAATACAGATTTTAACACATCTCAAGGGATACCCTGGTGTGTTGTGGATATGTTGGGAATAGTGAATTTGAGATATTATGTGTCTAGATCGGATTAAATGATTTTTAACTCATTTGAAGAGAGTTTTCGAACCAAACTGTGAATCACGAGGTATTTTCTTTATACAGATTTTCTGTGATATCAACTAAGTAGGTTAAAGAGAAATGGAAATTTTGGTGAATTACATATGTTGTTTTTATATTATAAATTGTTTATGTGAAGCATGCATGATTTTATAAATGGAAGGGGGGGAAAAATGTAATATTTCCTCGAAAAATGATTTAGAAATGATTATTTTTGTCCACTCACAACTTTTGTGTTTAAACCCCCTTCAGGCAGTTGAGTAGAGTTGACGCGAACATTGATCTCGAGGCTGAGGCATTAGGATTTTGACTGCGCTGTGTTGTATATTTGAGTAGGATATCTAAATTTTACTCTTAATCCTACTTAGACGCTCTGATATTATGTTGTATTTGATGGGTCGTTAATTACGGGAATTATTGCGTGCTTAAGTTCCTTGTCTGACAAGAGGAAGTACTTATTATTGTTATTATATTTTGTAAGGATTGAAGGGTATTTTGGGAACCTTTACTTAGGTTGTCAGACGGGATCAGGGTTCTTCCCGGTTTCGAGGGGAAATTCGGGACGGGTCCTGACAATTGGTATCAGAGCACTAGGTTAAATTCCTGTAGACTGTACACTACGTGTACAATTATTTTGATATTGATGAGTTATAGTTCTTTTCAGCGTAATGCCTCCGAGACGCGAGTTCCGTCAACAGTCGGAAAATATTGGGGACACACCTGAACCTACAGTGGAGCCTGATATGAGGCAGACACTGGAACAATTGGGTCATGCGTTGACTTCTGTACTTCAGAGTAGGACTGCTACTGAAGGTTCAGACATTGAGAGGGCCCAGAGATTAGGGGCTACCGTATTTATGGGCGACTCTAGCCCAGATGATGCAAGAGAGTGGATTACTCGTTTAGAGCGAGTGTTCTCGGTTATGAAATGTCCTCAGGGGGACAGGGTGTTGTTAGCCACTTTTCTGCTGGGTGGTTCCGCTTATGATTGGTGGAGCGCATTAGAGGTATCAGGTTGGGAAGTCAGTACCATTACCTGGGCGACCTTCCGGGAGAAGTTCCTCGAGCAATTTTATCCTTGCTCGTACCGAGATGCCAGGGAGGCTGAGTTCATACACCTACAGCAGGGAGATTTGACAGTGGCTCAGTATGAGCAGAGATTTTTAGAGTTGGCCCGTTTTGCACCAGCTCTAGTGGTAACCGAGAAGGACAGACGCCGTAGATTTGAAAATGGGCTAAGGGGCGAGCTTCGGTCAGCGGTAACGGCTGCAGCCCATACTTCATTGAGAGAAGCGTCTGACGCTGCAGCTCGTGTAGAGTTGAGCATGGGTTTGCCAGTCCAGCAACAGTTTAGTGGTTCCAGGCGACATCTGGATCGCTGGGATATTGGCGCCTCTAGTCAGGGACCGTCTAAGAGAGGCAGTATTAGTTCTGGATCTTCTGGGGGTGCAAGATCTGGATCGGGCAGTGGCGGAGTCGGACAGGCACCGCAGTTATCCACTCAGTTTAGTGGTGCTTCAATACAGTCAACTGGTAGACAGAGTGGCGGATATGATGCCCCAAGATGTTACACCTGTGGAGAGACTGGTCATATAAGGAGATACTGTCCACAGCATCGACGGAATAGTAGTTTCTTGGGTCATCGTGCGACTGAGCAGAGTCAGAGGACAGGGCAGACTTTTGGTACTTCAATAGGGAACCAGGCCCAATACAGTGGGGCCAGCGGGGCTAGTGGGTCCAATAGGACCAGAGGCAGACAGTGGGGTCGTGATCGACCTTCGGGTGCACCAGCCCGAGTTTTTGCTATGTCGCAACAAGAGGCCCGAGCAGCACCAGATGTGGTCACAGGTACGTTATATATATATATATATATATATATATATATATATATATATATATTTTTTTTTTTTTTCGTGATACTTATGATTTAATATATCCCGGGGTGACTCAATTATTCATTTCTTGGGGTTTCACGTTGTTTGTTGTTAGAGAATTATCTCCGATTAGTTGGGACATGGATATTAGTACTCCTACTGGGGATATGTTAGTGGCGAATCTTGTGATTCGTAGTAGTCCAGTGTTGTGGAGGAATCATAACGTGGAGGAAGCCACGTGGGAAACTAAGGAACTAATGCGGACGCAGTATCCTTATTTGTTCCAAGGGTAGAGTTGAATTTCGAGGACGAAATTTCTTAAGGGGGGTAGATTGTAACAACCCGAAATTTCGATTATTTGATTTAATTAAATTATTTATGTAAAATGACGATTTTGCCCTTGCTTGTTAAAGGGCATGGAAATCAAGTTTTGTTTCGAAACCTTTTCGGTGGTGTATTGGGTACCGTTGCGTAGGTCTCGAACTCACGAGTTCGTAGACAGGCGGCACGCGGAAAACGGAGTACGTGGACGGAAGTTATGGGTCTAGATGTGCAAGGGCATTTTGGTAATTTTCCATGGAGGGGAGATATTTTGGTAACAAATCAGACTTATCTGATTTGTTTCATCCTCATCTTCATTTGATCTTCATCTCTTTCTTTCTCTCTGTGACAAAACTCCCAAACCACACCCGAAACCGAAGGAAAACCAAGAGAAAAACCAAAAGTCAACTTTGATTTCAAGGCTTCAACTTCCAGTCTTGATCAACTAATCGTATTCTACTCCTTCCCACGATCACAACCGTACCAACCATCGAAGGAGAGGACCACGGAGGAAGCCGAACCGAGGATAGGAAGTTTCGGACTTTCCGATCGATTTTCTGGCTAGCACAGGCGATACTGCTCCAGAAGCTTCAGGGGAGCGTACAGTTCGGGATTGAGCTTGCTTGAACAGGTTTGTGAGTGGACTTTTGATTTATAAACTATAATGCATGCATAAATGTATCTTGATTTAAATACGGTTATGTATGGGTGCAATGATTTCCTGGAATTTATAATTGATTGCTGGACATTTGTTTTCTTCAATATTTCAGTGGAAGTGTGTTGAAAGAAATGATATGGTTGTTGGATTCGGTTTTGATATTGTTTTGACGTGGTGATTATTTGGGTCCATGATTTTGAGTTGAAACCGTATTTGTAATAAATGATAAACAAAATATATACTTGATTTTGGATACAATATCGTTTTGAGGGGGCCCAGGAGCCGGGCCTTGGTTCCGTGTTGGCAGACTCCCGGTGAACCCCCAATATAAACAAAATCGATTTGAGGGGGGCCTAGGATCCGGGCCTTGGTTCCGTGTTGGCGGACTCCCGGTGAACCTCCAATATAAAAGGTGTTTTTGCAGAGATTGTGGTCGAGTCCAAGTAATATAGATTTTAACACATCTCAAGGGATACCCTGGTGTGTTGTGGATATGTTGGGAATAGTGAATTTGAGATATTATGTGTCTAGATCGGATTAAATGATTTTTAACTCATTTGAAGAGAGTTTTCGAACCAAACTGTGAATCACGAGGTATTTTCTTTATACAGATTTTCTGTGATATCAACTAAGTAGGTTAAAGAGAAATGGAAATTTTGGTGAATTACATATGTTGTTTTTATATTATAAATTGTTTATGTGAAGCATGCATGATTTTATAAATGGAAGGGGGGGGAAAATGTAATATTTCCTCGAAAAATGATTTAGAAATGATTATTTTTGTCCACTCACAACTTTTGTGTTTAAACCCCCTTCAGGCAGTTGAGTAGAGTTGACGCGAACATTGATATCGAGGCTGAGGCATTAGGATTTTGACTGCGCTGTGTTGTATATTTGAGTAGGATATCTAAATTTTACTCTTAATCCTACTTAGACGCTCTGATATTATGTTGTATTTGATTGGTCGTTAATTACGGGAATTATTGCGTGCTTAAGTCCCTTGTCTGACAAGAGGAAGTACTTATTATTGTTATTATATTTTGTAAGGATTGAAGGGTATTTTGGGAACCTTTACTTAGGTTGTCAGACGGGATCAGGGTTCTTCCCGGTTTCGAGGGGAAATTCGGGACGGGTCCTGACACGTCCTGGCATCTAGAGTGCCCATTAACTAGTTTTTAGGGATTTTTGAAGCAAAAAAGGTCAATTTGCAACAAAATTTCTTAACGGGTCCCAAAAGTGGCTCTAGGTTATGAAAGTAATTAGAAATCATCTCCCTCAACTTCAAAATATTTTAGGGGGTGATGAGAATGAAAATATAATATGTATTTTGATTTTTTTGGCTAAATTTCAAAAACCAACTAAAAATCATGAGTTATAGTTCACAGTTGTTATCACAAAGGCGTCTGTCGGGATTTTGCCAAATATTTTAACTACACATTAGCAAAAGTATTATAAGCCATTTGAGACACGTCATGTCATCTAGGGTGTAATGACCTGGAAATTTAATTAGTGAATTTTCATAAATTAATTTGGGAAATGACGAGTTTACCCTTGGTTTTACAAGGGACTCGAAAGTCAATTTTTGTTTCAAGACACATTTGGCGGTTTTTCGGGGACCGTTGCGTAGGTCTCGAACTCACGAGTTCGTAGACAAACAGCACGCGAAAAACCGAGTTCGTATGAGAGAGTTGTGGGTCTAGAATGTTCAGGGGCAATTTGGTAATTTTTGCGAGTCAGATATTTTACAACCCATTACCCCATATTTTTTCTACAACTCATCCTCTCTCTCCCCGTGCTCACTAAAGCCGTGGAACAAACCCAAACCCTTAAATCTGACTTTTTTATTTAGGCCAAACCACCACAAACCATTCACATCATCATCTTCCTCACTTCATTCTGAACTCAACCATATCCTTCATCGAGCTTGGAAGTGTTAGGAGAAGGAGATTCGAAGGTGAACAGTAACTGCCACCTTCTCAGCCATTTTTCGGCCACCACAAGTAATGAATCTCATTTTTCGAGTAGATGAATTTCCATTATTAGAACGTTGGATTTGGTTGAAAAATGAGGGAGATATTAAACTTTGAAGTTCGGTTGGTTATGGAGGATTTCTGCACAGTGAACAATACACGGGTGTGAGGTTGAAGGTGAGTACGCCTTGCAGTCGCAGCTACATGCGCGCGTAGGGGAGGGTTCCCGGCCGTCCACAAGCGCGTGGCAGCACGTGGAGCTCCCCATCGAGCTCCGGTGAAAATGAGTTTCAAAGCTCTCGATGTTCCAGACCTGTTGGCGCAGGTTTCGGGTCAATCAGACATCGTTTAGGGGTAGTTTTGAGCTTCCGAAGTGGCTGCATTTTTAGTGGGACGCGTGCAGACCTCCCGGGGTTTAGGGAGTCTGAATGTAGGGTTTTTAATTACCGTTGGTAATCCCGATTGTTACTTTTGACAGGCGATACTGCTCCGGAAACTTCAGAGGAGCGTACGACTCAGGATTGAGCATAATTGGATGGTCGGTGAATGGACTTTGGTTTTGTAAAGTATAATGCATGCATAAAGTTATATTTGAATGAATTCTTGTTACGTATTATTTTTGGTAAATTCTGGAATTGTCAAGTATTATGCTCATAAATTATTACTGGACATAGGCTTTCAATAATTATTTGGAATGACGTTTTGGGCTATGGCCTGACTTTATGGTTTTGGGTTTTATTTGGTTTGACTTGATTGATTTTGGATTTCGGTCGAGTCCACGATTTTGAGTTTACACCCGATTTTTCAATGAATTTGGCCTAAGCCAAGAAACAAGAAATTCAAAACATAGATTTTGGTTTTCACTGAATTATTGTCCCTGAGGGTCAAGGTTTTCTCTAACTGGCGTCGAAGTGTATTTTTCCGCCAAATCGTCGATGTTTCTCCGACGTTGGTGTCGAAGGGTATTTCTCCACCAGGTCGTTGAGGCAGTCTACGAGTAGTACAAGGTTATGCACCACTCGAGGTATATCGGGTGTGTGGAGGGTTAGACCCTGGTCAGTCAGCTCGGATATCGAGCTACGGCACGGGATTCCATTCGGGGAGCAGTGGGGTATGTTTATGATATTTTTGTGTCCAGGTATGTTTACATGATTTTTAAACTCCTTTGAGGAGGGTTTTCAAAGCAGGGTTGTGGACCACGGGATGTTTTCATTATTCGGGTTTTCGTGGGTCCCACTAGTGTTTTATAAAAAACAATAGATTTTTCGGTAAGTTTTTGACTTATCTTTATGGATTTGTTTGAAAAGGAATTTTATATTATGCATGCATTGTTTTACTCGTGGAGGGGGGAAAATGTATGTTTTTCCTTGGAAAATATTTTAAAATATTATTTTGACCACTCACACTTTTCGTGTTTTAAATCCCTTCTAGGTCGTTGAGTTGACGAGGGCACATCCAGAGGCGGAAGCATTACATTTCAGCTGCGCCTTTACCTAGACTATCGAGTAGGATTTATATTTCTGTTTCCTACCTAGATGCTCTGATAAGCCTTTTGGACTTATTGTAAATTATGACTACGTCGATAGTTATTTGGTGATGTTGGGATTTAGAGTGTTATTTGATCCTTCGTCTGACAGGTGGAAGACAGTTAATTAGTCCTTAAGGGGAGATTCTGACAAATTTTTGGCAGAATTCTCAAAACTAATTGCAAGGGCTTAAGGGTATTCTGGAAATTTTATTAGGTTATTAGACAGGAGCAGGGCTTTTCCCAATTTCCGAGGGGGAATTCGGGAAGGGTCCTGTCATAGGGTGCCCATTAACTATTTCTTATGCATTTTTTAAGCAAAAAAGCTAGAATTTCAATGAAATTTTGTAACGGGTTCCAGAAGTGACTCTAGGTTCCGAAAGTAATTAGAAATCATCTCCCTCAACTTCATAGTATCTTACGGGGTGATGGGAATGGAAATAGAATAAGTATTTTGATGCTTTTGGTGAAATTTCAAAAACCAACTAAATTCGTGAGTAGCTCATATTTTTGTGAAAATTACGTCCGTCGGGATTTCATGAAATATTTTAACTACACATTATCAAATGTATTTTAAGCCATTTGAGACACGTCATGTGATCTAGGGTGCCCATTAACTATTTTTTATGCATGTTTTAAGTAAAAAAGCTCGAATTGCAATGAAATTTCGTAACAGGACCCAGAAGTGACCGTAGGTTCTTAAAGTAATTAGAAATCATCTACCTCAACTTCAAAGTATCTTACGAGGTGATGATAATGGAAATAGAATAAGTATTTTGATACTTTTGGCGAAATTTCAAAAACCGACTAAAAATCGTGAGTTAGCTAACAGTTTTGTGAAAATTGTGTCCGTCGGGATTTCGCGAAATATTTGAACTACATATTAGCAAATTTATTTTAAGCTATATGAGACACGTCATGTCATCTAGGGTGCCTATTGACTACTTTTGATGCATTTTTAAGCAAAAAAACTCGAATTTCAATGAAATTTTGCAACGGATTCCGGAAGTGGCTCTAGGTTCCGAAAGTAATTAGAAACCATATCCCTTAACTTCAAAGTATCTTACGGGGTGATGAGAATGAGAATATAATAAGTATTTTGATGTTTTTGGCGAAATTTCAAAAATTGAATAAAAATCGTGAGAGCTCACAGTTTTTGTGAAGAATGCATCTGTCGGAATTTTGTGAAATATTTTAACTGTACATTAGCAAAAGTATTATAAGCCATTTGAGATACGTCATGTCATCTAGGGTAGCCATTAACTATTTCTTATGCATATTTTAAGCAAAAAATCTCGAATTTTAATGAAATTTTATAACGGGTTTCGGAAGTGACTATAGGTTCCGTAAGTAATTAGAAATCATCTCCCTCAACTTCAAAGTATCTTACAAGGTGATGAGAATGAAAATAGAATAAGTATTTTGATGTTTTTGCCAAAATTTCAAAAATCGACCAAAAATCGTGAGTTATCACAGTTTTTGTGAAAAATGCGTTTGTCGGGATTTTGCAAAATATTTTAACTGCACATTAACAAAAGTATTATAAGCTATTTGATAAACTCCATATCATCTAGGATGTCTATTAACTATTTTTTAAGCAGAAAAGCTCGAATTTCAATGAAATTTCGTAAAGAGTTCTGGAAGTGACTATAGGTTCTTAAAGTAATTAGAAATCATCTCCCTCAACTTCATAGTATCTTATGGGGTGATGAGAATGGAAATAGAATAAGTATTTTTGATGTTTTTGGCGAAATTTCAAAAATCGACAAAAATTCGTGAGTTATAATATCTCACAGTTTTGTTAAAAATGCGTCTGTCGTGGTTTTGCGAAATATTTTAACTGCACATTAACAAAAGTATTATAAGCCATTTGAGACACGTCATCTCATCTAGGGTGCCCATTAACTATTATTTTATGCATTTTTAAGCAAAAAAGTTCGAATATCAATGAAATTTCATAATGGGTTCCAGAAGTGACCCTAGGTTCCTAAAGTAATTATAAATTATCTACCTCAAATTTAAAGTATCTTATAGGGTGATGTGAATCGAAATAGAATAAAGATTTTGATTTTTTGGCGAAATTTCAAAAACCGACTAAAAATTGTTAGTTATATAGCTCACAGTTTTACTGAAAAATACGTCCGTCGAGATTTTGCGAAATATTTTAACTGAACATTGGCAAAAGTATTATAAGCCATTTGAGACACGTCATGTGGAAAGGAAAAAAACTCGAATTTCAATGAAATTTCGGAACGGGTTCCGGAAGTGATTCTAAGTTCCAAAAGGAATTAGAAATCATCTCCCTCAACTTCAAAGTATCTTACGGGGTGCTGAGAATGGAAATAGAATAAGTATTTTGATGTTTTTAGCGATATTTCAAAAATCGACTAAAAATCGTAAGTTTATAGTGTTAGCAATATTAAGTCATTGTATTAGTGTTAGTATATAAAGTGAATGTGAGAGTCATTCAATGGAAGTGAGATATTTTACATAATGAAGATTACCAAACTTACTCTCATAACTTTATCTCTTTTCCTTCTCTTATTTGATCTTGAATCTTATTCCTTATGACTAACTTTCATACCTAAACTCTATTGATATACTAACCTAACTTCAATTGAATAAGGTGCTTTGTTTTCTTTCATGGTATCAGAGCTACAAAGCTAATAGCTTGTGGTCCTGATAATTTTTGCTTCTGTTGCTATGTAGCAAAACAATTATGCCTTGATTCAATTCCGATGGCTGTGACTCTTCTGTGCAACCTTCACGATTCAGTCTCTGCTGCTTCGAATCCTCAAGCTTCAACTTCTTATTCATGTCTCGGCTCTCTCTGCGATTCTGCACTGGAGACTTGTTCGATTGAAATTTGTACGGGTTTTTGACCTAGTTTTTCTAGTTCTTGACATCGATCATGAATCTTCATCAAACCTGCTCATCTGCGATTGCCTCTGCTTCGCTCTTGCTTTCTTGCGACGGCTTCGTGTTCTTCGATCCATGATTTCTGCTGCTTCCATCGCGATTGCTTCGATCTTGCCTCTGTTCGATCGTAGATTTTAGCTGCTTCCATGGCGATGGTCCTCTGTGTTCTCGGTTTTCGAAGCTCTTCCATGGAGATGGTGTCCTCTGTGATCTTCGATTCCAGCAATTGAAGATTTCGTCAGCTTCGATCATTCGCGCTCTTCATTGTCGGCTTCTAATCCACGGCTTCGATTGCACTGAGGAAATTGCGATTGCTTCGATATGCATTTCCTCTTCGTTCGTCTACTTCGCCTGTGACGGCGTCGTTCTTGTGTGAATTTCAGAAACCTCGTCGCAAGTTTCCTGGCGTTTGCTCAGCAATCTTCAATTTCTGCTTCGAGTCTCGGCTTCCTCTCCACTTATGCACTGATCAATTTGTACGATTGCAATTGCTCATCTGCGATTGACGGCTTCGAATTTTGGTCAGATTCTCAGCTTCTTCGGTCTTGCCTCTTCTTCGAGACTGCTTCGATTTCTTCCTCAGAACTGTTCTTCCTCTTCGTTCGGCTCTTCGACTGCGATGGCTTCGCCTTCTCATATACTTCGACTTCTCTGCCTACTTCGGCCTTGAATCTCAGGACTTCTACGACGGCTTCGGGTCTACATCTTCGTTCCATTGGTTTCTCAGCTCGAATCTCTCAGCTAAGTGTTCTCAGCTCAAAATCATATGTCTTCTTCAATTTCAATTCTTCTGATTGCTCAGGTTATTTCTCAATATTGTTCTTTCTATTCGATCTCCTTGCTTCCTTCTTCCTATCTTCATTTTCTCGATTTAACATAGATATATTCCGAGCCTTGTCTTGTGCGAATTTTGGCTTGGTTCTTCAATCTAATTCTTTTATTTTCGGTCTTCTTCGCGATTGCCTTCGATCTTCCCTATTCTTGTTCTTCGATTCTTGCTTCTTCTTGATTCTTCGCCTCTCTCAAATTTCTTCTTCGGTCTCAAATTCATTCTTCTTCGATCTGTGATTCTTCTTCTTCGGTCTCAAATTCTTCTTCGATCTTACTCTTGCTTCTTGCTGCAATTCTCTCTCACAATTGAATTGTTCTTCTATCTCACATTTTCTTTCGATTCTTTTTCTGCCTTCAATCCATCTGTTTTCCTGTTGGGCCGAGTTAATTGTTGCACTAAGATGTAATGTTTGAACTGAGTTCTACTGTCTGGTTGACCTTATCTGCATATTGGTCTTAACTGAGTAGTGTGTACATGTGCTGAGATATAATGTTGTGTTGATTGATTATATTTTTGGTTTGTGATGGTGCCTTCTGGGAAGAGCTAAGTTGCCATGTATGGGATGTGTATTATGGTGTTGAGCTGAGTTAATTGTCCTGGAATGGCTTATGTCTGAGTATGCTGGAGAATATATGTTCAGCTTTCTGCTGTGTTTTGGCCCCATATGCCTCTGCTCTTCTGCTGTGAGGCTAGTGTTTACAAGTGATTGTATCTTGTTGCTATTGTGAAGTGTGAGTTGTGCTGCTGAGATTGTGTTTGATCTGTGGTGTTGCATTCTGAGATGAGCTAGTGTTTGTGTCTGGGTTACATTGTCTGTGATGGTCTGCATTGCTGGTGAATTGAGCTGCATTGTAACGTCTATATGACTGGAGTGGTCCTCTTCAATCTGTTGTAGTGTTTGTGCTACTGAATTGGGTCTGCTCTCATCTTCTTTTTGCTTGTCTGCGCTGTGGATTTGTTTACTGAGTTGGGCTGATGTGTCTTTTTGCTCTGCCCTGGGTTGTGGAATGGATGATACTGAGTATGCTACTGTTGTAGTGTGTGTGTATGCTGTTGGGTTTGCTACTCTTGTTTGCTGCTGTGCTTCTATCTGAGTTGAGCTACTCTACATTTGGTTTGGCAAAGTGTCAAGCCCATTATGCTGTGGACTCTACTGATTTGCTGCAGAGATTGATGGTGGTACGTTTTCATGCCTTGACTATGCCTGTTGTTGCTTTTGCTGATATTGCCCTGATCAGATTGTTCTTTCCATTGCTGTGCTGCATTGCTGGTGCTTTGGGTTATTGTTACTGCTGTTGTTGCTCATATTGTCTTGTGTTGTCCCAATCTCATGTTGGAGCTTCTCCACATGAGATTGAGGAGGGGTGTTAGCAATATTAAGTCATTGTATTAGTGTTAGTATATAAAGTGAATGTGAGAGTCATTCAATGGAAGTGAGATATTTTACATAATGAAGATTATCAAACTTACTCTCATAACTTTCTCTCTTTTCCTTCTCTTATTTGATCTTGAATCTTATTCCTTATGACTAACTTTCATACCTAAACTCTATTGATATACTAACCTAACTTCAATTGAATAAGGTGCTTTGTTTTCTTTCATATAGCTCACAGTTTTTGTGAAAAATGCGACCGTTGGGATTTTGCGAAATATTTTAACTGCACATTAGCAAAAGTATTATAAGCCATTTGAGACACGTCCTGATATCTGGGTGCCCATTAACTATTTTTTATGCATTTTTTAAGCAAAAAAGCTCGAATTGTAATGAAATTTCATAACGGGTTCTGGAAATGGCTCTAGGTTCCGAAAGTAATTAGAAGTCATCTCCCTCAACTTCAAAGTATCTTACGGGTTGATGAGAAAGGAAATAGAATAAGTATTTTTATTTGTTTTGGCAAAATTTCAAAAACCGACTAAAAATCGTGAGTTAGCTCACAATTTTTGTGAAAAATGAGTACGTTTGAATTTTATAGCTCACGGTTTTTGTGATAATTGTGATTGTTGAATTTTTTTGAAATATTTTAGCGGCACATTACCAAAACTATTATAAGCTATTTGAGATATGTCCTACCATTTAAAGTGCCCATTAACTACTTTTTTTGAATTTTTTAAGCCAAAAACATGAATTTCAATTAAATTTCGTCACAGGTTCTGAAAGTGACTATATGGTCCGAAAATAACTATAAAATTTATTTTTCAACTTCAAAATATTTTACCTAGTTATAATAATGAAAACAGAAAAAGTATTTTGATTTTATCGAAAATTCAAAATCCGACTAAAAGTCGTGAGTTATATAACTCATAGTTTTTGTCAAAATTGCGAATGTTGAGATTTCACGAAATATTTTAATTACACACTAGAAAAACTATTTTAAGCCATTTGAGATATTTCTTGCCATTTACGGTGCCAATTAACTAATTTTTAGGAATGATTTAAGCCAAAAAACTTGCATTTTAATGAAATTTCGTAAAGTGGTCTAGAAGTGATTGTAGGTCCGAAAATAATTGTAATCATTCTTTGCCAACTTCAAAATATCTTATGGAGTGATGATAATGGAAATAGAATAAATATTTTGAGTTTTTCTCGAAATTTCAATAACAAACTAAAAATCACGAGGTATTATAACTCACAGTTTTTGTGAAAAATGCGACTGTTGAGATTTAGTGAAATATTTTAACTGCACATTAGCAAAAATGTTATAAACCATTGAGACATGGTCCGCCATTTATGGTGCCCGTTAATTAATTTCTTTTGAATTTTTTAAGCCGAAAATCATGAATTTCAATGAAATTTCGTAACAGAGTCCATAAGTGAATTTAAGGTCTAAAAATAATTATAAATCACATCTGGAAACTTCAAAATATCTTACGGGGTAATGAGAATGGAAATCGAATAAGTATTTTGATCATTTTGTCAAAATATCAATAACAGACTAAAAATTGTGTGTAGCTCACAATTTTTGTAAAAATGCAACTATTGAGATTTCGTTAAATATTTTAAATGGGCATTAGCAAAACTATTATAAGCCCTGTAAGAGTTTTAGACATGTCCTGCCATTTAGGGTGTCTCATTGACCAAGTTTTTTAGCCAAAAAATATTAATTTTTTAATGAAATTTTTTAACGGGACCTCGAAGTGACTATCATATCCGAAAATAACTAGAAGTTTTCTGTCAACTTCAAAATATCTTTCAGGATGAGAAGAATGAAATTAGAATATGTATTTTGATGTTTTCATCAAAATTTAAAAAACTGACTAAAAATCGTGAGTTATAGCTCCCAGTTTGTGAAAATGCAACTATTGGCATTTCGTGAATTATTTTAACTGCACATTATCAATATTATTATAAGTCATTTGAGACATGTTCTGTCATTTAGAGTGCCCATCAACAAAAGTTTTTGAATTTTTTAAGCAAAAAAAACATGGGTTCTAATGAAATTTCGTAACAGGGTCTGAAAGTGACTAATGGGTCCGAAAATAACTAAAATTCTCTCCTAAGTTTCCAAATATCTTACGGGATGATGAGAATGGAAATGAATAAGTATTTTGATATTTTTATCGAAATTTTAAAATCCAACTAAAAATAACTCATAGTTTTTGTGAAAATGACGATTGTTGAGATTTCACGAAATATTTTAACTGCTCATTAACAAAACTATTATAAGCCATTTTAGACATCCTGCCATTTATGGTGCCTATTAACTAATTTTTTAATTGTTTAAGCCAAATAGCATGAAACTAAATTAAATTTTGTTATAGGGTCTAGAAGCAACTTTACAGGCCAAGAATAATTAGAATTCTTCTTTTTCATCTTCTAAATGTCTTTACAAGGTAATGAGAATAGAAATTGAATAAATATTTTGATGGTTTTGTTGAAATTTCCAAAATCGACAAAAACTCAAGAGTTATAAAGCGCACAATTTCGACGAAGGATGCGACTGTGAGTTTTCGCGAGATGTTTTTTGTGCACATAAATAATATTATTGAAAGCCTTTAAAAAATTGTCGTCATTTATTTAACCAAATTAGTCAGTTTTTTTTAAATTTAAAGGTAAAAAATGTTGAATTTAACAAAGATGACTCACGGAATCAAAAAGTGAATATCGAAAAGTATAAAGAGTATTCTAGGAGAACTTTAAAAGAGGTTGCAATGAGATGAGATGAAATAGCATTTGAATAAGGTTTACGATGATTTTAGAAAAATTTATAAAAAATCATGAGTTATAACTCACAATTTTTATAAAGAACGACTGTTGAATTTTCACGAAATACTTTTCGCGCACATTAGCAATATTAGGCCTCTTGAAAAGTGTCCATACTTTATTTAGCCCAAGTCAATTTTAAAAATTTTTTAAGTTGAAAAATATTAAACTCAATAAAAATGACTTGGGGTATCCAGACATTCTTTATGCATAATGTCCCCCATTCTTATGGTCTCGAGCAATCATGCTCGAGGATCCATGTTGAATTGTAAATGTTTAGGCTTTTCTTTATGCAATCCCCAATTTGTAAATGTTTTAAGGGCAAATTACATTACTTTATACAGAATTATGCTTGAATTCTCAAATCATTCGTTATAATTCTCATCATAAATCACTTCAATTCATTACGTGATTTTGCATCCCTTTAGAGTTTAGAAGTAAAGTAGCGACTTGTATCAATTTATTTGGGTCGATAAGTGACGCCATATAGCTACTTCTCCCTAATATTCAGTTTAAGAGTCATTTTTAAGTAAGCTCCACATGAGACGTGACCTATTAACAAAATTTATGATAAATTATAATGGAAGAATCACGATGAAACGTTTTAAAATATTCATAATACTTGAAGACAAAATTTAAAAACTCAAGTATAACATTGAAATTTAGTGTAAAACCCATAGTGCTAAAGTGTAATTTACTGTTGATATAAAGCCCTAGTTTGCACAGCAATTTGGATTAGTATACAAAATATTCACCATAGAATTCAGGAATCAATAAGAAGACTCTTGTTAAGCAACCAAAGCTTCCAATGATTTGGTGAGCAATCAGCAACGCAAATACACGTCTTGCAATCTTTATTCCACCACAAAACCTTCCACTAGAAAGTTGTCACTTACAACTCTACCAACAACAAGGATCAAATTAGAATTTTACCGGCGTTCATAGACTTCTATGGAAGACTAAGCTATGGCCAACTCTTAGCCAACTCTGAGCCAACGTTGCTAAGAGCAGAACACTAAATCAAACAAGCTCCAAAGTAACAAAGAAATATAAGACATGAAGAACATGGGTTTAACTGGATCATCACAATGTAGGATGACAACGGGAATATATAACCAACCAGTCCTACACTGAAAACACCCTTGGCCTCTTTGCTTAGCAGGAAGACAAGCTCCTCGTTTAAAGACACCCTTGGCCTCTTCGCTTAGCAGGAGGACAAGCTCCTCGTTTAAAGGCCTCCTTCTAATTCCCTATAACTCTGGATTCCACAACTACTAGACTAATTCTAGTACTTTGTGTTCCTTCCATTGGCACACGCAGGTCAACGTAATCCACATTTAGAGGCCTCGTTCTAAATCTTTATCACTCAGAATTCTATGACTAGTGGACTAATTCTAATACTCGGGGTTCCTTCTATCGGCACAGGCAGCTTCCAGAGTGAAAGAAAACCAACATAATCCTCGAGTTGAGGCTAAGATCTAATCAGAGACCTGGAGAGTCGGTGACAAAGCCAAGCACTAGTACTGATATTTCAAAGTGTGTCATTATGCCAAGCATAAGAACGAAGAGCCTACTAGTAAGTTGTAACAGGCTAAACTAATTGTGCTTATCCATAATCCATGGCAACTTAACCCCTAACAATCTAGCTCAACAACTGAACAGAAAAAGTTAAGTCCCAGTCTGTTCACCTATCAATGCCTAAATGGGATATCTATCAAGAATAATCTCAAATTAAGACTCACAAAAACAAATGCAGATTAATCTAAAATAATGTAACAGGGTAAATGCACCAAATACAAGTTATCTGTCTCCAATTAAAATTTAAAAACTATCAATCTAAAAAACGTAAACTCACAAATTAAAAATCAGGTTAAAGGGTCAAACTCAAAGATTAAAGCCGCATAATCATAGTATCATATTCCCACAGATTCACAGACAGATTAATAATTTCCAAGTTTCAGATTAAAAGCAAAACCCTAATGGCTAATGCCATACCACTAGAACAAAAGAAAACAGAAATTCCAAAATGGCCGAGTACAAGGAACTGTAATTAACCGAATAATCTCTCCAGCACAAACACAGAATAAAGATCGTAGCTCCAATCTAAGATTTACCCGAACAGTTTTAAGATTAGAAATGAAAAGGCAAACCGAGTGGACTCATTCGCGATTCTTCAAGCGTTCAACGCGCTGGTTCAACTGCTCGATGCGGATGACAAGGTGGGTGACGGTGTAGAGAAGCCAGTAGAAGGTCAAGGCTGCGGCGATCAGGAGCGCGTTGCGCTGGCTCTTCATGATCGATTTCTGGTGTCGAAGGTGCTCCGATGGAGTGCAGGAGTCGCCCTCGCAACTCGGCCGAGTCTCGTACTTCCAATAGATGTCCATCAGCAAGAACAGGCAAAACGGTACCACCGACAAAAACGGTTTCAGGAGACTTCGGGTGACAGAGATGAGGCCCTTGCGCAGGCCGTCGAGGCCTGGAAGCGTCAAGAGCAGCACCATGATCGCCTCAAAGAGCGCGGCGTAGCCTAACACAACCCACTCCAAAGCCATTGGTGGATGGATCTCTCTTCTTCTGTTTCTGGTTTGGGAATTGGGGATTTGAAAAAGAAATGCTTTGCTTCGTGAGTAAGGATTTTTCTCGCTTTCAATGGACCGGTGGATCTGGTTTTAGGCCATATAGAGGACCGGATGATGTTCTTCTTGGAGCTTGGGGATGGTCGACACGTGGCAGCCTAGTTGTTTAGACTGGTCGACACGTTTGCGTTTCATATGCTTTTTCAGTCGTTTCGGCCCTACCCAAGCTGTTTGGACTTTAGACCCAACCAATTATTGGGTTCTTGCGATGGATGGCCTAGTCCCACAAATCCAGAGGCAAGGCCTTACTGTTTTGGGCTCGCAGTTTCTAAGGCCTTACTATAACGATTATCTTATAACGAGGGTTTAAGCCGCGTGTCTAAATAGTCGATTCCATATGCTCACTCTCATTGCCTTTCCATATGATCTTTTATTTTTTCTAATAATCAGATTGAATAAAAAAAATCGATAGATAAAAACAAGCGTACGGATGTAAAAGAAAGAAAAATGAAATCTTGAAAATCACTTCTTTTTTTGGATGTGAAAATTATGTCGTGACGGGGTATTATTAATTCATGTGTTTTTTGGATGCAGAAAAAAAAAAAACTAAACTAAAATTGGAAGCTACGGGAGCAACCCAAATTCACACGATCAAACTGGAGAGCTTTAGAAGCAGCCGAAGGGATCGTATAAACTCACACATGAGAGCAGTTCTTCTTTAATGCATGTATTATTAATTCATGTGTTCTAATATAATGAATCCATAATTGATATTCTATAGTTTAATTTCCACGAATATCTCATATGTTATAACATAAGCAGGTTAATAATATCATCGAAATCTCAATTTCATTGTGGGCAAACATTTTTTAAGCTTCCCATCAATTTCTTGATTATTGTCATCATCTCGCTTTTCGCTATGTACCATAAATCATTCAAGAGCAAATTACACTTTAGTACCCTGTGGTTTATACCAAATTTCAAAGTTGTACTTAACGTTTCAAAATTTACATTTAAATACCATGTGGTTTATACCAAATTTCAGAGTTGTACCTAATGTTTCAAATTTTGCATTTAAGTACCTTGAACTTTTTAAAACATTACAACTTGGTTCTACTGTTAATTATTTCGTTAGATAACAGTGGGGCCAAGTTGTAATGTTTTAAAAAGTCAGGGTACTTAAATGCAAAATTTGAAACGTTAGGTATAACTTTGAAATTTGATATAAACCACATGGTACTTAAATGTAAAATTTGAAACGTTAGGTACAACTCTGAAATTTGGTATAAATCACAGGGTACTTAAATGCAAAATTTGAAACGCTAGGTACAACTCTGAAATTGGGTATAAACCACAAGGTACTAAAGTGTAATTTGCTCATCATTCAATACGAAAGAGATTGTTTGCTTGAAGGTCACGTACCAATTTCCTTGAGTCTTCCATTGTTGTTGGCATGATGAAAATGCATTGCAACTTACAATCTCATTTCTATTTAGTGACTCATCATACCCTCTTCTTCCATTACATTTTCAAGTCATAAAACCTCACTTTTATCGTTTTTTCGTCATTTTCAAATTCGTTCACTCATTGTACCGATTTTTTGGTTAAAAAACATTCTTCTTTCATTGCCTTTTGAAGTGATTAAAAAACTTTGTCCATATGGAAAAGACTTTTCTTCTTTGTCATTTTGAAATTTTGAACATGCAATATTTACAGTCCATATAGATCAGCAGTTAATTAGTTTAGTACCCTTTTGTCCAATCCATGACACGTCACTTTGAAGTTTGAACAAGCCCTAGTCCACAAGAGAAGAGAAAAGAAAGCATGTAATCAATTAGTAATGAAATTTTCCGAAGCTAATGAATATTAGTGTTGATTAAACTTACCAATCGTGCTTAATGATGGAACCATAAACCTTCGACAGCTTGACACATATGCCTACGTGGGACATAGGGTAGTGATCAAAATGCCGTATAGGATGCACACAAAGATGCGTTAGCTAATTACTTTATAATATAGGGTTTACTTTTCCTAATTTTAATTAACCAATCCTATATGCCACTAATCAATCAAGATTATTCCAATCTGCTCTCTTAATTTTTCATCATTTCTTAAATCTTACACGTGAGATGAATATCATCGTAACATCATTATAAATTAAGGTGAAGCTGGATTTTTCGATATGATCATAGGAAGCTTCACAAAATTATCGCCTACACCAAGTCATGTAGTTAGATTGGGACAGAAATGAAAGCTCTAAGGCTAAAGCCTACGCCAAAAGCAAGAGATAATGGATGAGAGAGAAGGTCTCATTCATTTTCAATGGTTGATGAATATATTCGTCTAGTAGCATCTCCTAGTGTCTTTGATTATTGAATCAAGTCCATCAAATCCCAATTGTGCTTTAGAATATTAATTAGTTGGTAGTTTGAAATATAATTAAGCATATTATATGATAAAATTTTCCTTAATCATTGTTAGGATCATCATTAAACACTTGGACATCTCTCATATCCACTACTAACTTTTCTTTGACCAATTCTAACTTGTTCTTGAATGTTAGGCAGCAATAGTGTAGTCAAAATATGAGTTGGAAAACTCCACAAAGTTACTTTGTTTAGATCAAAAGGTAGACACCATATATAATTGCTAAATTCATTGGAAAAAGGTAAATTAAGTTAGCGGATGAAAATAATTCGAAAAGAAGGTACGAGCAAAAATTGAAATCAGAAAAATGAGCTAATGGATTAATTTCGTACCTTTTACTCATTGTTTGAACTTTATAATTCAATTTTTCTCGTAAAGAAAATATGCGAGCTAATAGATTCATCTGCATTATTTGCAATTAGGAAACCCTACACATGAATCAAACTAACAATGAGATTGAAGATTGAAAAATTACACAACAAATGGATTTTGAACTTTTGAATGAAAATCAAGAGTTGCCCCCACTGTATTACAAAGTTATCAAAAGTCTCAATAACACCCTACAAAGATAACAAAGAAGAGCATGACAAGGTGCACTTTTCTCATATGTTTTATACAAATTCTTAGTAATTAAGCAAGCCAATTAACCTTGTTAAGCTAATTGAGTGGGAGTGTGGGTGTAGGAGCAAGGAATCTTTGTGCTTTGAAGTTTCAATTTCACTTGTTTCAAGAGGTGCCCTTTATGGCTTTATCCATATACATCTTTCTATCTACCCTCACTGTCCTCTTCTTTACAAAAGGAAGTATGACATAAACTTCAAAAGAAAAGAGCCATGGAGGGAGAAAAACTGTTGGGACCAAGAATTTTACTTGAATTGAAGCCAAAAATAAAGTAGCCACCGAAAGCCAAATAATTTTTTACCAGGCCAAAAGAGGAGGTCTGTAATCTCCAGAACTATCCACGATGTGCAGTTTGCAGTTTATTTCCCACCTGCAAAATCCATTGGGAAGAGTTTAAGAATTTTGATGTTAGAAATTGTATACTTATTTAGAGCCGAGAAAGAGAGATTTTCCGTACATTTATCATCATCGTCCCAAAAATATTTTCTGAAGTAGGTCGAAAAAAAGACTACTAGGAGGCCAACAGCTGCAATGACGCCAATCAATATTGCAAGTGTCTTCTCAAGCTCGTCGTCATTGTTGCTATCATCTGAATTAAAGCAGGAAAAAAAAAATCAAACAAAATGAGAAAAGATATATGAGATTCACTTTATCTTTATGCACAGCAAAAGAGAATAAAGTGACAATCAATCATAAACTCAATTATTTAATTAACAATAATTAAGCATTTAAATGCATGGATTCAGTGTATATATATATAAACTCAAACAAAATGCATCGATTCAATTCATTAAGCTCTCTTTCAGTTAACCAGATTCTAAATTCTCGATTACTTCTAGCTGGATCGACCGAAGAGCAATATATTTTGTGTAATCTGCATTATATTGTAGTAAATTTTTAGGGTAATTAGGGTTAATTTGTTCGAAGCATTTAGAACAAAATGGGTCACTTCTGGATATCACTACCACTATAGTATTGGATTCTTTTATCTCAGTTTCTGACGAGGCACAATTTCAAAGTGGGTCTCTTTGTCCCATTTTGACATCCAAATTTAAAACTTGAAGAGCTTTTTAAAAAGCTTTTTGTTGCTCCAATTACTCAATACAATTTATTTAGGGCATCTTGCATTTTCTTTTTCCTTTCTTTACATGGTTCAACTTTACATTCAAGAAAATAAAATATGTTTGTGTTCATGCATAACGTTAACATGATCATTATATTTAGAATATTCTGATTTATTAATATGAAAATTAAATTACTCATGATAACGACGTGACAGTTAAACTCATAAACATGTCATTCTGCTATTTAAAAAAACAAACAAAATACTTTGAATATTCCTAATCACCACCACCAAATAACACTCCTTTAGCAACACAAACAAACATAAAGTACATCAAACCATATTGACCAAACCAACTCACTAATTAAATAAGGAGAGAAAGCCACACACTTATACACAAAAAAGTGTAAACAGAAGAAAACAATCGTGAAAATATGAATTTACCAAAACAACCATCCAAGACTCAGTGTTTCAGGCGTACTTAAATGGGGCTGTTGGTAAACTCAAACCCTGGTGGTAACTTTTCATTTTAATTACCACAGAGAAAAGTAAACCAAAAACCAGATAAAGTGGGATAAAAACCACCATCCGGTGGGGTGGCGAAACAGCTTACCATGACCGGCGCGCGAGTGATATCCGCCGTCCGAGAACCGCACGTAGCACTTAGCCAAGAACATGTCCCCCCAAGCGCTGGGCCCACAGCCTGATCTGAGCTGTCCGATTGCCTCCGATAAACAATCCTGGCACTCGCTCGAACTCAAATCCCCGACACACTGCGCCACACCCTGGACATTCCCTGAGCCACTGACCCTGTACGGCCTGTAGGTCCCATCACCCGCCACCAAATTCCCCAGTACAGAGTCGCGCCTGGTCAACGTATCGGAGTCAAACCCATTGGACGGCCCACATTTCTTGAGCACCACGGTCTTGTCCTCCACCCCCAAGAACGTCGTATTGTCGTACTTCACAAAACAGCCCTCGAGCTGCAACGCGCCGCCGCAGGAGTCGAGGCATAGGGTGCCGAGTTGACTCACGGAGCGGGCGACGCACTGGGCGCAGTCATTGGTGCTGAGGTCGCCGCGGCATTGGAAGAGGCCGTAGACGGCGGTGTCCCCTGAGGAGGCGGGGACGGTGAAGTTGTTGAAGGGGGTGAACATGGCCGAGTTGACGAGGGAAGTTAGGACGGAGTTGACTTTTGACTCGTATGGTGAACCGGGGAGGTATTTTTGCTGGGAACAGCCTCCGAAGACGAAGGAGTTCGTAGCGGAGGATGATGGGTTTGCGAAAAAGGAGACTGTGAGGATGAAAAGTAGCAATAAAGACATGTTTGGTTGAGAGAGAAAATTCGAGGGAATTTAGAGAGAGGTTTTTAAGGTATGAAGATTGAAAGAGGTAGTTTGGTTGGTGATGATGATGAGGTGCTATCAAATAACCAATACGAATACTTTGGAGATAGAGAGAGAGAGAGAGTAGGCAGGTTGCTTTGAGGGGAAATTACGTAAGGGGGTTCAAAACTTGATGGGTTGGGTGCGTAAATGAATATGGTCAAATTGTCTATGAAATGTGTGATGGATTGCTTTGAAGTGAAAAAGCAAAGGGTAGAGGGTAGAGGATGTTTAAAAGAGGTGGGGGATATATCACGATCCATGAGTGAGTAATTTTGCATTAAGATATCCTTCAAGTTAAAAGGTAGATTAGTAAGTAATTAAGCTTAGCTTAAAGGTCAATTATGGTTATGGTGGTTGACCACATCAGTACCATCAAAAGCTACTACTGCTCTCTCTATGACTTTACCTACTTCTACTAATCTACTCGAGCTAGTACATATATACTTTTTTATATTATAAAATAATATGATAATACGTACGTACAATCGGTTTATTATAATTTTAATTAGTTTTTATTTTACCTACTTGTTAATTAGACGTGAGCTTCTTCTTGGATGGATTCGATTCCTTCTTTTGCTCCTCAATCAATCGTCTAGCTATAAGGTATTCGAAGTCATTCTCAGCTCTTGTTTCCCTTCCAATGACACGTTCTTATACATTATTTATCTATTCGTCGATTAATTATTACAAGTGTTAATAATATGAATATATACACGACGACTCGATTGATAAGACATATAAACTAGTTATATCGCGTAATTGTACATAAAACATTTATTATTACACTATATGACGGAACCCTTTCTTCTACTGTTTGGCTAATTGAAAGTAAAAACTTACAATTATTTGGCTTGTTATACGTACACATGGTTTGATAGAAAATGAAATGCGCCCCGATTAATCTTTTCTGGTTTTGACAATAATTTAGCACATGGCCGGAAGCTAGTAATTAATGTAAGTGTTGATAGAAAATGGAAGCTCCCATAAACATAACTATTAATTAATGTAAGAAATAATTTGTGGTTTGAAACAGTAAGCTAAGATGGTACAGTCATTCAACTGCTCCTTTAATTAGCTAATTAAGGATTTATAATTTGACTTTGATGGCCAAACCAGTTTAGGTTAACCCTTTCTGTAATCCCTTCAAGACATCTATATTAGATAAAATCTCGAGAAAATTAATATACAAAAGTCTCTTACTTAAATTTTTATCACATCTCAAGAGAAATTGAATCCACAATTTATAAATTGTAATTTTTATTTCTCGTACATATCTCAATGGATTTATTAATTATTGTTTGGAAGGTTCATGAAAGCATCATTAGATTAATGTAGTAATCACATAGAAGCAACGTTGAGATACTAACAGATGATTAATAATATATCCGTCACAAAAATTAGATTAGCTATATATATATATCGTCATGGAGGGATCCAATTGTTTAGTCACTAATAATTAAGGTGCAAAAAGAAAAGATGATCGATGTGGAAAAAGAAATGAACATTAAACAATTGCAAACTGGACTATATATAATAAATATTTTATGAATTTCTACGATACGATATCTATCTATATGAATATTATCTATAGCAGGTCGCTATTATATAAAAGTTAATTAATAAAACGATAAAATGACTCCCCCTTTTCAATTTCAATTTTTAAATTGTTTGTTGTAATTTATTGGTACCTCAACGTCTCTCCCTTTTTCTCACGTGAATGAATACGACGCTCAAAATTATGACAGTAAAATGACACATTCAATATCGAATCACTACAGTATAACAGTATTTCATTTTATTTTACGAGTTGAAGGGTGGTTATAAATTTGAGTCATATCAATATCGAAATTATATATTTATATTTATGTTAATTTTGATATCTAATTTATGTTAATTTTGATACCTAATTATGATTTCCGAACGCCTAATTAGAGTAAGATATGTATGAAAAATTCTGATGCTACCCCACGCCAAAACAAAGTGTACAAGATGGAAGACAAATGAGATGGGGATTGATTTGCATATGTAGAAGAACATTAATAATCTCAATATAAAATCCCTTTCTTGAGAATTGACTGAATTTATTTGTTGGATGTTGAAGCAATTGACTGACTGACTGTAATCCTTAAAACACGTAATTAAGTTTAACAACTAAAATATATATATATATTTTTATACAGCAACTAAATTATATTAAACCACAATTGATGGTTTAATGTTCAAGCTAGCATTAGTCTAGTTTGTTCTTATTCGAATTCAATTAACAAGATAAGGACGTCATAAAGGGTGTTCATGGCCAAATTAATATCAACCTCATGTATTTGAACGCTGAACTTCTATGAGGCGGACATTAATCTTACATCAATGTATACAAGAACATCGAACAATATAAAAAAAAGATTAAAAGTAATGAAATAATATATATATATATATATATATATATATATATTGTTGATGCCAAATTTGGACCAACTTAAAGTTGCCTCACTGAGCTCGCTTCGCTTACTCCTCGGGGGTAGGAAGACCTGCAGGGGGAAGGTAAGAGCAAAGGAGCACTGGTGGGGTGCCGGCCTAGTAGTCTCCGATGCTTAAGTTAGTTAAGTGTAGAGGGTTTTAGGTAGTATAAGGGCAAATATGTCATTACTTTTTTTAGGGGAGGTGCCCTTGTATTTATAGTGGCATTAAATGTTGTTGGTGAAATATTTTGATGTGGGATAAATGTCCCTGTCCCTAGAGCTGACGCGTGTCCGGGTGGTTCCGAACTTCATGGCCGTGTTGGTATGGTCAGCCGAAAGGTAGGCCAACCAGATCTGGTCGGCCTGGTGAATTTTGTCTTTTGCCTAAGGCTGTGCTTGTGGGGTGCATTTGATGTTTGTGGATTTGCATAATTGTACTTTTTGTCGAGCCGAGGCCAAGTATAGTTTCGGGGGACTTTGGTCGGCCTTGACCAGGTTGATCAGATTGGGTACAAACATATATTAATATGAATTAGTGTGCATGTGAAGTTAGGTGTTTGTTGTCTTGTTGGAGATGAGTTGGGTGGAGGTGGAGAGCTGTGAGGCTGTGACTGGAAAGCAACATCCATATGGGTTGCTCAATGACATGGAAGTTTCGGGAAAACAGAAAGATGAGATGGAGGCAACTGCAAGATGGGTGAGGAAAAAGGAAGGTGACCTTAAAACTTCAATAATAATAACAAGACAATTAAAATGCTTTTTGCCTCAGCACATTCTCACTTTGCCTTTCCCCTCTGCAGATAAGATATCCCACGGCCACCACTGCTTATTTAGCTCCACCTACCATTATTTCTTAACTTCGATCCAATAACACTACATTTTATTTGTATTTTTTATTATTATTTTTCAATGAAAAGTCTCGAATTCGATTGTACGTGTAGTTTTGGATAAATCCTGTCTTCAATATTGCACAATATATATGCATATATATATTATTGTAATCAAAATTATTGTACAATTTATTTCTGTACCTACCTGGACTCAGATCGAGCTTGCAAATGACTAGGCATGCCCAACCAATCATGTGCTATATGCATGTGGTTCATGGGTTCATGGGTTCATAAACATATTATTGAAAAAAGTTTCTCTTAAAAAACATATATATTATTGAAAAAGTAGCTTCTGTGCCCCAAATTTGTTATGCAAGATATCAAATATTCAATCATCACTTCTGTTACATCCCAATCCTAAAAAGGGCTGCTTTTTTTTTAAAGTTACGTAGATCAAAGGTGGACGCCTCGTCTCGCTCAAAAATATGTTAGGGTGTGAAAACTATTCTTTATCACTTGTTCACATAAATGAAAGATCCGATAAGAAAATCGAGAGAGAAGGACTGAGAAAGATGCGGAAATAGAGAGAAGAAGAAAGAAGACGGTTATAACCACAAAGTGTGGTGCAGTTGTCAAATTGTCATTTCTAGAATGCGAAGTTCTTGATGCTTAACAGGTTGGAGTTCGAAATCATTGGGAGCACTTTGTGTGGTCAAGAGTAAGGCGTACTCTGAGTGGGGTTTAGGCCCACTCTTCGTGACTTCGTATATGAGGATATATACCTCGTGGTATTTACCACAAAAGAAAGAAAGACAAGGATTTAAGAGAAAGATGAATCTTGTGTCACACGTTTAGAATAGGCTTTATATAGCTAGTAAGAGTAGCCTAATTAACTGACTCATATAATTAACAATCTCTAACTAACATTCTTAATGATATATAGATATATATTGCTATACTTGTAACAATCCTAACTTCTCATTCTCATTCTTAATGATATATAGAAATGTAAGAACAATGTTATTTATACCATTCCGACCGACCACTAGGAGGAAGACCAACATCTCAAAATTGACGGTCGGCCTTATCGACCTCACTTGCCTGCCGACCAGATCATCTCTAGTCGGTCGTCCAACGCCAGTTGCCAGCCACCGACCATATCGCTGTGGTCGGCAACCTTTGGTCGACATCCTTGGTCGGCATGCTTGTCCACGCAGGGACAACACTGCCCTAATGCCCAAACGAATCACCACCACTAGTTTAACACCATCAGGACACGTGTCAGCATCTTGGAGGTAACTTGGGCATCACAACATTAGGATTCCAACCACCACATTCATTGTTACTATAAAAACGGGGCACACTCCCCCAAAAAAATAACTATTATTCACTTACCCTTATGTTGCCTAGTTCATGTATGATCTTCCACTTGCTTACTAACTTAAGCATCGGAGTCCACTAGGTCGGCATCCCATCGGTGTCAAGTATTCTTCTTATTGTCCCGCAGGTTTCCCGGCCGACGAGAAGAAGACCCCCAGCGTCAAGCAATACCATATTCCGTTAGGTCCATTTTTGGATCAAACATTTGACGCCGTCTGTGGGAATAGAACCCACGACCACGTACCATTGATTACAAATGTCAAATATTCTTCTTGTTGTCCCGCAGGTCTCCCGGCGGACGAGAAGAAGACCCCCTAGCGTCAAGCAAGACCACATTCCGTTAGGTCCATTTTCGGATCAAACAAATGTATATTCATTATTCTATATATATATATATATATATATATATATATTTACTATATGAACACAATATCAAACATATGAGATCGTATATATTATGCAGGGTTTGTGTTAATTTCATAATACATTTTGGCCGGTAAACAAATGAAATAATACACACACATGTAAGTTACAAAGGATGATATGATAATATCTAAACTAAAATTTAAACACACGAGATATATATATATATATATATATTTGTATTCATAATCGATCGGGATGATATGAGTGAAGAAACTCTTGCTTGTTATCGATCATGATCTAAACAATATGAACACACACTACTGGAATTGTAGATCATCCACCCATCGGCCATCAGCTATAGCTACCCTCCTACGTCCTGCCTTTTTTTTTTTTTTCAGACAACACTGCATCAAGAAAAAGAAGACAAAAAATCCCAATTTAATTCATCTTCCTTTGTTTCCCTTCATAAACACACTTCATTTATATACATGAATTTAGGAAATAGATCATAGAGTTCAAATAATAATTAACTCCATCAATTATTAGCTTAAGTTCCAGAAAGCTAGCAGGAACAAATAAATAACTTAATCCAGAACTGGTTGAATGTAAATTGCTTAATTATTATTACTCTTTCTTTTTAGACGGTGGTGATGATCTTTCGATTTGTTCCTTTTCCATGCGTTCGAACAAGCTTCCATCGTAAACAGCTCTGATTGTGTCTTTGTGCAACAAACCATTCTTGTCCTTGCAAAGATAGTATAGGATCTTCCATTCTGCCCAGCTACCAACCCTGCAAATTAATTGTCATTCATTAATTATTTTATTTTCCAAATAATCAAAGATTTCGAAACCTTAATTAATAATTAATGATCCTACCATCCTGCGTAATCCTTAGGTTCCCTATTAGCCTTGATCATGCCCATTAGTTCATCCGATGTCAAAGCATTGGGATGAGTATGAGCATGCTTGGTGAAGATTTCTTCAAACTTTAAGGGAACAAACCTGAAAAATTAAATTATTAATTATTCGAACAAATATGTAATTAATAATGTAGAAAATACCAACAAAACTAATTGAGCTGATTAATCAAAACACTAACAGGGAATGGTTTCCGCTTTAAGATCGATCGTAAATTCTTCACTTGAGATCGATCATGAATTCATGTTCATGCTAGCTCTCACCTTCATAATGATCAATTGTTTGATTGACATGCACTTAACCTAAACTTTTAAATGGTAATTAATTAAGTAAATAACTTATTTGTTAATCATTGTTTTCCTTAATCTATTAATGATAAAATGGTGAAGGCTTGCATCAATATCTCAATTTCAATTCAAACATGGGTTTTAAGAAATATTTACCATCTGAAGAAAGAAAAACACGAAAAAACAAAAACGGGGTCTTTGTCTAAAGAAATGCCTTCAAGAAAGGACAGTATATAGATTGCTTAAGAAGCTACTCAACTAGGAAAAAGGTTAACCTGAAGGGGAAAAAATAGTAAGGCAAATACAATATAGTAGTCGAATAAAGACACAAACTAGCCGTCAAGCAATGCACTTTCCTTTTGGAGGACAAAAGCAGGAAATGGTTATCATGCAAGAAAAGATGGTGGCTTTCGATGACACACATAGTTCAAATTATACGTTCAAATCTTTTTATTAGATTGTTGATTTGTTATTAATAAAGTATTAATTTACGTTAATAACACCTATTAACAAATTATCTACGAATTTACCAAAAATATCGATGCGCATATCATATCAACAATCGAATCTTTAATTAACGTTATATATATATAAACATTGATATAAAATATATACCTTCCTTCAGTATCATAGACACCAGAATCACTCCCGTGCTTGGCTTTATGAATGTTTTTAATTTCAACTGGGAAAAGGAGAGATGGGTACTTTCCCTGCACCACAAACAAACAATCGCAGATCAAGCCACGTCAGTTAGAATATCACCAACAAACATCTTCATTTCGATCATATCTATATATATATACATATATTATAGTACATATGTTGTTTGTTATGTCACGAGTCAATAATTAATCTAGCGTACACGTACATATTTGTTTAAATAACCATTTTGTAACCTAAGTTTGTTAGAAAAAATTAATTTTTGTACAATTTTCTTCATTTTTTTTAATCTAAAGGTAAAATTCATTAATGGAGGAATAAAACCGTACAATCAGACATAAACGGAACCTCATTAAAAATCTTGTCATAAAATCTACTAATCGGGAGAATCCGATCAAAAGAAAGAGTACCCCATCCTAAACAAAATCAAATACATCAGGAAAGAAGCATTTAGCTTCACTTAGCTTGCCCCTCAAGAAAAGCAATACAGCAGAGGCAAGAATTCAAACAATCGACAATAGGATATAACTAGAATCATTATTTCGAGATTAAACTTTAAATTTTTTATCTTGAATTGATTAATCGAATCTCAAAAATCAACATATATATAAATTGAACAGAAACGAAATTTTAGGAAATATTTTAATATTTAAGAAAAACATGAATATATTCTCTCCTAAAAATCCTGCAAGATATTTTCTCATCTATATATAATATTTATGATACAAACATATGGATCACATCTCAAGGGTGTCATGTACGTGTCCGTAGATATTTTGGCAAATATCAATAATTTAGGGCGTAATGTACGTGTCTGTAGATATTTTGACAAAAATAAATAACAGAAAAAGAAAATAGGTAATAATATTATGTGCTTTACTTTTAAATATTCCATTTTCAGAAGAAAATTTATGGGCAATATTTGTATCCCACCCTGTAGTATATAATTGGAACTGTTCATTCTCTAAATCATCATGTCAAGATCATCTCAGTAAAAAATCAACAAAATTGGAAGTCGTTTAGTCATTTATATTTATCAACTACATGGACTGTTCGTCATGAAGATCTTAATTCTTACCAATACCGTTGATTTATTTGATACATATGAATGACTAAACGACTTACAACCTTGTTTATTTTTTACAGAGATGATCTTGACATGATGATTTAGAGAATGAACGGTACGATAAGGTACAACGAGGTTGAGATGCAAATATATGTTATCCAAAATTTATATTCTATGCCAACCAAAAACTCGGGCCTTTTTACTTTCCACTGGTTTTGTTATTGTTACTTTATTGAACAGCAGTGCAGTTATATTCACACTATATTTTTCTTCCAAGACAGAAAAAAAGAAAAAATCCAGAAAAAACAAACATGAAATTATGAATTTTTGGGTGGGTGTTTTCTTAAAACCAAAAAAGATTAACAGTGGCTAATTACTAATTAATTAAGTTAATTAACAGTCTAACATAGAGATCAGAGAAAGCGAGATACCGGGCGAGTCTTCCGACTGAGAGCCGCATTGATGAGAAAAGAACTGGCCAGGGACAACAGAATCCCACAACCAATTGCACGAAAACCTGTTCATGTTAATTAAAAATTAATAATAATTTGTCCCAAATTAATTAATGAGATGATCATAGGTTATTGTATATATTTTTGCTGCAGAATAAATTAAATCGACATATATCTGATTGATGAATTAATAATTAAAATTTTAATTACCTTGAAATGTCTCCCATGGATAAACAATGCCATCGTGATTCCTATCGAAGAAGGCTACATGTCTTTGCAGAACGTCTTCTTCCTTGGGCACGAAGATCCCATCCTTCTCTGCAACTCCACGCACAAATATATATCGTATTAAACATATATCATCATTTTACGAAACAATAATTAACGAAGGGGTTTAGGGATTCGAAGTATTTATTATACCTTGCTGATTATTTGTTGGTGATATAGAAGAGGAACCCATAATTTTTCCAGAAGGGCTTCAATGAGTTTGATGATGGAGGTGATGTGGAGGTGGTGAGATTGTTTTCTTCAATGTATGAGATTTTGCATTATTTATAAAGGGCTCAAATTAGCGAATGTACAAATGTGAAGAATTAAAGAGAATCCGGCACCATACTAAATGGAATATCTGTCATCGTCTATCATTATGTTTCTAAATCTTAGCCGTGCAAACAAACTTATCGGCCAAATCGTCTTGGATTAGTAACATCACGTGACAGTGACAGATGTACAACAGAGTATTATATGATACTCGACACTTATATGCTGTATTCAATCTATACTTATATCCTATTATAATATGTAAATTTCATACGTACGTTATATGCCCATTGTAAAAATGTGAAAGAACAAAAGTCTCACATTCGAAAAATTAATTGCGCAACTTTGTAAGAATTTATAAGAAGTTTGACCTCTTTCTTCATCACCAATTGATTTTCGGGTGGAACTTCAACTTCCTCCACCCATAATACAGTATCATACACCCAGACGCTATCAATTACCAAATTTGCCGACATCTATTATTATTATTATAGGGTGATGTAGGTCCACACATACAAGACACATAGAGAAGCAATGAGCTAAAAAACCCAGGTGGAGGGTTGGAAGCCCGCCTTCTACTCCTCTCTCTCTCTTTGAAGAGGGTGGGCTTCTTCGCAACGGCACTTCAACTTGTCTTTTTCATGTGTTCTATGCTATTACCCTTTTCGATCGGTTTTTGTTTACTTGGCAAGCCGACTGTGTCTTCCCATTTTCAGTTCTCAGAAAGAAAAAAAAACCAAGAAATTTGTAGATATCGTAAATCGTATTATATATTATCGCAACGTAACGTTTCTCAATTTAACTCTCGATCCCAGCTCGGTCACAGAATCAGCAATCAAACTTTAAAAAATTAAAGAAAAGAAAGAAGAAGCGTAATTAGTGAGTTGTTTTTGTTTTTGCTTTCGCTTTACAAAAACAGATGAGATACGTGTTGGTTGATTAACGGGCACTCATGTACGTCTCTGCGTCCCTCCCCAAGTGTGAACTTCCTCATATAATCCCAGGCTTGAGGTCCACGCTCATATATATAAT
Source organism: Oemleria cerasiformis (assembly GCA_037349345.1). NCBI lineage: Eukaryota > Viridiplantae > Streptophyta > Magnoliopsida > Rosales > Rosaceae > Oemleria > Oemleria cerasiformis. The sequence continues at coordinate 11,393,747 of JAZGTL010000031.1, forward strand.
AATCATTCACACTTCACTTTTCACACTTGACACTGTTTTTACCCCACAATCCACGGCGGGTTTTCGACTATATGTTATAATCAATCTTCCCGTTGCATATAAAGTCTCTATTGTCCGTATTATCTCAAAAACCTTTTTTATTATATGTTATAATCAATCTTATCGTTATATATAGAGTATCTGATGTGATGTCCGTATTATCTTAAAAATTAATTAATAAATAATGTCAATGGAGAAGATGAACTGTTGATGCATGACTGGGTCACTTGTTGATGACTGGTTCGTTAGGTATATATAATTGCGTGAATAGGGTGGGGTGTAATTCGCGTCTGACTCTTGATCCACTCGGTGCTGTCTGAAATGAACTGTGATGCAGACTTTCTATCCATTTTTAGACACAGATTTCGTAGGGTGGGTGGGAATTCGGTTGCTGATTGCCATACGTGATTCTGTAGATATCGTAAATCGTATTACAGGTACGGTATATGTATGGCCTTTTAGGCAGAATTGACATTTTGAAGCCTCACGTATGGCAAGGCACAACTGCCATAAACTCAAAAGTCATTAGTCGGCAAATAATTTCAATTAAATTTCTATTATAACCGGAAAAAAAAAAAAATTTCAAAAAAAATTTCAAAACTGCCGAAAACTCAAAAGTCAATAGTCAGCAAATAATTTCAATTAAACGTCTATTATAACCGGAAAAAAAAAAATAGTCGACAAATAATAGGGACTATAGCAAATGAAATTTTTTTGCTTCTTGTAAATATAAACCGAGCTAAATTTTTTTTATATTATTTGATATTCAAAACTTGACCAATATTTGTATTAGTACTCGTCAATAATTTGTGAGTTCGGACACCCCATCATTAGGTTGAGGACCAGGGGTCTTCCTCAAATTTGATCTCCATTTTCTGTTTCTTGATGTTCCTTGAATTTCACTCTTAAGCAAAACTGAAGAACGCTCGAGGAAACAGAGAATGATCAGCATTTTCAAGCCTTTCCTTAGCCTCCAATGAATATTTGAACATTGTTTTTTCTTCCAATTTGTGAGGCGTAGAAGAGAGGAAACGAAGTCTGTTTTCTTAGAATTTTGAACACAATCCTCGCCATTACAATGATTCAAGTTGAAAAGTGCACGCAAACAGTGATACTGTGCAAGTTTTTGATCACCATTGCATGCAAGTTACTCAAATCCTCGATGTTCTTCGACGGCCAAACCTCGGGTCTTCCATAGGCTTCGCTTAAGCTGAAATTTTCTGTTTTTGGCCAAAATGACCAAGAATTGGTGCACGTTATGATGTAAAGTTAAGGGCTTCATACTATTTAACAAAGTAAAATCGAAATGTACAATCTCTTCTTGTTTTCAAGAGTATCATCAAATATTTATCACCATTCATCACCAACATCATCTTTAATATTCAAATGCAAACTAAAGGGCTTCTTCAGGCATGAAAAGGAAAAACATAAAAATATTTAAGAATCGGTATTTTCATAATCCACTGATTCATATATATATATATATATATATATGTAATTACATATCATTTACCCACAAAACCAACTCAGTATTTGGAGCGGTTTCGAATATACTCACATTAGAGATTCAAGAAACAGCCAGCCAAATAAAACATATCCTCAAGAGACTTACGCAGTCAGCAACCAATTCTGCAAATACGATAATGATCAAACAAAACGCTGTCACATTCCATAAACACAAGTAAACAAAAAATATCCACGAATTAATGGACTTCAGTACAAACAAACAATGTGTGTAATGTTCCTATTATTCATAAGAAAATGTAACACATCATATGTGCGTGTCCAGCGTAGCAAATTAGCAATACGCGATAGTAAGACAGACAACATTTCAGTGAGTGGTCCTCAATTACATCTGTCAGGGTTAGCACATAGATGCCCCTTAACTGGTATCACTCAACATATATGCTATACACAGTATCATATAATTATTCGAGTCTCACCTTAGACAATGCAGCATTTCACCACAAGCCCTTTTTGATCCACCCTTCCCTCTTCATTACCTGAAATTTCGTATCAAATATTAACTCTCCGTTTATACCGTATAAGCAACTACATTCAATCAATAGAAATATAGAGTAGTTCCGCTCATAGATATTAAATAAATAAAAAGGTAAAGTGTGTATGTATGTGCAATAAGAAACCGGAGTAAATGACAAACCTTCAGGTGGCTGAGCTAGCTTTCGGTTTTGTGGTGACATCATCTCTTTCTTCAATTGCGTCAATATGTCTTCCATTGTATATTCCCTTTGCCAATTTGCAAGCATGGGGAAAAGATTGGGTTCAACCTGGTAAGTACTCCACCCATCAGATTGTTTCATTTATACCATACTAAAATATTTGAAGGTAAGATCACCTACCACTCCACTATCCTGATTGATACAAGTCACGTTTATCCGTGTTTGGAACCTAACAGTTGGTGGGTTATCAGGATAATCTTTTCCACAGAACAGTTTCAACTGGTAAATTCGCCCTTCATGCACAGTCTAGCAAAAAGCAATCAGCAAGACATTAACTTTCTAAATTCAAGAGACGATGTTATCAGAATGCACCATTACATGATCATATAAAGTTAGAAGCGCATTTGTGTGTGCAGACACAAAATTTCAAGCAAAAAGGAAATTTGTCAAAGGATAATAAAATAAAATAAAAGAGAGTAACCCACATTTGGGGGACCAATAATTGTCCCTGTCCATGATTGCATATATATATCATCAGCGTCATCCATTCCATAACTAACAGTGCCATCACCAATTCCCTTTTCACCCCTCTCAAGCTCTTCCAGTAATCTGAAATTCCTGGGAACTGGTAACGAAAAGAGACATAATGAGAATTCAATGGACTCATGTTATAACAATCACAAAAAGCTGCACGAATACATGTTGCCTAACAAAAAGAATGCAAAGAACTAAATGACTTATTTACTCAGTTTAACAAAGAAAAGGAAACAAATCTTCGGTCACAAATCAAATCAAGTTCATGATAATATCTATTATTTAGAAGCTCCATAGTCCTTCTAATAACTAACTCATTTCTTATTTGTAATACTCCAGAAAATGGATCACCCCACTTGTTCTCCACTTTTAGTCTTTCATTTTCACTGCAAAATTCCTCACTAACCTATCTTTCTTTGTTTTCAAGTCCTCAAGAAAGAACACAGCCCAAGTAGAAAAGACCTATTCTGTCCTGCACTTACACTAACTGTATAAATTTTTGTAAAGACAGGGTTTATTCAATCCTGATAACTATTTATTTTTCTTTTATTTTTTTAAGCATTAGAGAATCTTCCACCAATGGAATGTTTGCAAGAGGTAGTTGTTAACGAAGAGACAAATGAAAAGAGTATACAACAATACACCAAAAGATCTAAACTTCAGTTCTACTCTCTCTGTACCGTAATTTGGAGAAACTATCTGAGAAATGGTTACAAATTATAATAGAGGGGAACCAAACTTGGTCTTAACAAGACATGGACTTTCTATGGTTACATTTCATGAGACCAAAAGTAATTGATCTTGGTCCTCAGACTTCTCCTTACCCGATGAAGAGAATAACTCATGGTAGCTTGCAAGAGTGAGAAGTAATATCTTGACATCCAATAGGATACTACTTGGAGTGTCCTTATGATATGTTACCACTTAACACTAGTGACGAATAATCATGGATCTCATATAAGAAATTGAATGACTCCCCTGTAAGAGAAGGTGCTAGAAATATGGTTAAAAGGCTAAGCACTATGAATAACCCTGATACAGGAGGCTATTGGGCTCAAGTATGGAGAATATGTTGAGCACGAGGATAGTGCTTGAATTTCTATATGGTTAGTGCTAACAAAGTTACAAAATTTATTCAAAGATATAAGAAACTGGTACAGAACTGAGTCCAACAATTTGTTTTCGTGACAAATTCCCACAACTGAGACCATTTTACCTTCAGAAAATATAATGGATCCAAACCAAATACATAGGAAACCTGGAATGATGATTTCAGAAACTTTTTTGGAAGTATTTCGATATAAAGAATCAAAATTTTCAAATTAAAATTTTCCAACAGAATGGAAGGATAAGCCAAAATCATTAGTATTCACATCACATTATCCAGCTCTAAACACCAGTACTGGCATCACTTATGTAATTGCATCAACACAGCTGAGAAGCTGTCACAGATGAGATAATAGTATCTCTCAATTCAATTGTACACGCTACGCTAATATTGCTTGCATTCCATACTAAATTCATCATTGTTAAATAAGATAAAAATGATGCGTTTCTTGGAGGACACTTTAGGCTAAAGAATTCGAACTATCAATGATTGACAAGCAGAGTAAAGATGCTTCAACAAAGAATCATAGCATTAAAAACAATCAAACTCATAACAAACAATTCTAAAAGTAACATGATCTGGACCATATACGCAACGCAAATTATAACAAATAAAATCAGATTGATAAGCACAGCTTCACTAGGTTAACAAACAAACAAGCAAAAAGCAATAAAATTCAGGGAAAATTAATCGATTGGGCGCGAAAGCGGATGATTGAGGAACCAAATCGACATATGAATGCAAAATTAAGTAGAGAGTGAGAAAAATCGTTAGGTTTTGCAGGGCTCACCGACAACGCTGGTTCCTTCGGAGCCCATTTTGATGGTGAATTCGCAGACTCAGCTGAAGATAGAGACGGAGATGGAGAAAGTAAGAGAGATGGCGTGGTGTGATGTGATGATGAATTGAAGAGTGTCTCAGTCCAAGTACGGCTGTTCACCAAGGCCAAGGGAACACATGGTGAAAGGATAAAAAGCAGGAAGACGAGAACGATCCGAATCAAATTATTCCTCTACTTAATGGTCTATCGTTGATCGTAGACCTACGCATCTCAGACGTTCATCATTCCATCATTCATACGCGCTTTGACGCGTTGACCCGAAATCATGGGTCATAATAAAATAAATTATTAAATAAATTGGTCATAGTAGATTGATTCGCAATTAATCCAAAATTTTAATTGGATGAGCTAACTCTAACTCGTATAACTTTTATAAGTCCATCATCGAGTCGTGTTGGATATTGCTATCTTAGCTAGATGCACCTTGAGTTGGACCAATCCAAATACGTTTATGTTCAATCGGACTTTTAACCTAATTAGGTAGGTTTAAAATGGGAATAAATAAGCCCAACTCCAACGCTACTTCAATCTAAACATTTGTAGGTTGAGTTGGGTTGAAGTTTTTACATGCTCATTCTTATTTTAGAACAATGCTTATTTGAACACACACCTATTCCTTTTCTTTTCTTTTGTTCTTAAAACTGCCAGTGCATTCACCATAAAGGTTTCAATAAGACAATACAAAGGGAGGGCTTGTAAGAACAACAAGCACACAGGCTCATCAGCAACCAATCATAACCAAATACAATATCAGGTACAACACGAGAACCTAAAAACAAGGAATTTCAACCCTACAATAATTTGCGACTTGGAGGCACCAAAAGGAAGGGCAATCACCTCCTCAAACAGCCTCCAGACACTGCAACAGCATTGAGCGTCCCTCCAAATCATGTAGGTCTCATGAGCACCACCAACAGAGATTCACTCCACCTCCCCATCAACCTACACCCACAGAGGGGATTACACAACAAACTCAACAGAGCTGATGAACTTTTAGGGAAAATAAACCCAACTGAAAAACTAAACAACAAATAAAACTAAATAAAAACTATCTAAGCCGCTTATATCCCCACACCCGATCGCCGCACGTCTAGCTCGGAAGCAGCATGGCCAAGTCCTTCGGTTCAGGCTCCCACCACACCAGCATAAAGGTATGTTGCCGCCATCATCCTCCACAAAGAGAAGAGACCAATCACCAACCCACCACATCATGCGAAGAGGAAGGAAGCAAAGAAAACCGAGAGAAGGGGGAACGGGAGAGGAAAGGCATAGATAAGGAGAGCATGCAAGGGTCTTGGGGGGGCAGAAGTTTAGCTCAGATCTACCACCAAAAAGTGGAGATCTGAAGAAACCCTCACCCCATATTTAGGGCCGGCTGGATTTTTAGAGAGAGGAGAGAGCGATTGTTTGTTGAGAGAGAGTAGACCAAATAGATAAATTGAAATGAAATTCTCACACATCTATTCATTTTTTACTCCACATATGTACTTTCTAGCAAGAAACACCATATGTAATTCTAATATTCTTCAAATTTATGTTGATTGATCGTACTCGAATTTCAATTTTATTCATATATTCTATAAAAAGTATTAATAATTGATGAATTTTACAAAATAAATGTTCAGATTGTGTGCCCAATTAAACATTATATTTTGAATTTTTTAGTTGAATCCGAGTAAATCCGAGACCCACTAATGCGCCTGTCCATTGATGTCTCAAAACATACGGGCCATCATTTCTCCATATAGTCAAAAACAAAATCGGCATCCTTTTCACAAAATAGACTACACGTCCACAGCTCATTTTAATGCGAAAATTCCAAAATATTCTATATCTTATAACATATTTCTCAACGTACTCACTACTCAGTATTCAAAACATAACCATTAAATGCATTAACTGTGAGTTTCAGTTTGTGAGATTCAGAACATCGGAGCTCTTAGAGGAACTCCTTTTCTTCTTATTTTTTGCCTCTTGCTAAATGGCAACCCTAGGCATTCGTCTTTTCCGTCGTCGAATTGGCGTACCTCTTCATTTTCCTCAGCAGACAACAGAGTTTTTCTCTTGCATTCATTTCCACGTATTGCTAAAGCCTGTCCCCAAATCAACAACAAATTTATAAAATCTTATTTGTTAACTATATCCGCGATTATAATTTGAAGAAATTATGCTGACCTTGCAGGCAACACTGCAATAGAGTGAATTGTCTTGGAGACTCTTATGGCAGACGATACACCTATAATACGACTCATAATCCCTTTGATTATCATTACTATTATTATTTTGTGGTTGTTGTTGATGCCGCTGCTTCAAAAATACCACTTTGGCCTTGTTTGTGTGGTATGTCTGTCAACAATTAATTATAACAATTATATATATAATACGGGTGAAAAAGTATTTACAACCGTATTTATATATGCACTTAATCACTAAATATAGGTAGAAGCAAACCTGTATGCCAAAACAGTTGAAGAGTTTGCACAAGTCTTGGCGATTAATCACATCTCTATAAACATATCTCCGAATCTGTATGTACATATATATTGTAATTAATCAATTAAAAAAATAATTAACTTCAGTTAATTATGAGTTCTAATTGGTGATTGAGGGAGCTAGGGTTCATATATATATATATACCTTGATGCGCTTGTGAAAAACATGTTGGGGAAGACAATTTGAGCATATAGGTTGAAGACAATCGATGCAAAAATGGTCCAAATCCTTCTTCTTGGCGCGCGGATGTGCCATACATGCCTCGAAGAATGAGGTGTTGTACATAATATTCAACCATGGAGGTACCACCTGCATGAAGTTCATCTGCAAAACCATTCACCAATTAAGACGACACTCGATTAGTATTAAAGTCATAGAAACTATTGAAAATTAAGAACTTAATTAAGGGAGATGAGAAGTGTTTTTGTACTTTGTTTGTGGTTGCATGGAGACGTTAAGTGTTTCTGTCTGAGGCCTTCATATTACTGCTTGCTTCGCGACTCTCTCAATATACAGTTCTCTGCAAGCAGGCAGCAGCCCATATATATATATATATATATATCCTCTGTAAGTCTGTAGTAATTATACATGATCACCAATAAACATCTATAACGAAGAGCTGCTGCTTTAAATCGATACACCAAAATGGGGAATTAAACATTCGATCTAATAAACATCGTCCATAACTCTAAAACCTGGTTTTTTGTCTTTCCTTTTACAGCTTATTGTTGAGTAATTAATGAATTAGGGAAAGGGATCATAAATCTTCCACCCACCGACTATTTATCAAAAAAAAAAAAATCTTCCACCCACCAACCTTACCTGTTCCTAAAGTTGATATATAATTATACACCAATCAAAATAATCTTCATATGATAAACCTTTCATATAAAAATGGGCCACAAAACCCCTACAGTTTTATTTCTGTAATTATTAATGGTAACAAAATGAATCCATTTTAATAACGTATACCCTTATACCCATTACTCAACACCAGAATCTGACACCAGTACTAGCTAGTCTCATTAGGGCAGAATCTACCTGGGTTTGATAGGTTGATGTGTGAATTTAGGGTTCCACGATTATAGTCCACAATCAAACACAATTAAATTATTATTAACGAGTTCAAACTCCAAATTGTCTGACTCATGGTTGTATCCATGGATTCGCGATATTTACGTTAATATATTCATATTTTAGGATTTCGACATAAAAATAAGAAGGGAAGAAATATCTGCGATATTTTTGTGAAATTTTGTATTTTTTGAGTCTCAACATAAGAATAAGAGGGGAAGAAAAATTTTCCCAATTTTTACGATATACCGATATTTAGTCCAAAATTTTACCAAATTTCTATTTAAAAATTTCAAATTTTAGACTAAGTTTTCAACATTTTATATTAACAGAGATATTTTATAAATTTAATTGTGAATATTTTCTTAAAAAACGATATTTTCTTCGTTAGTGTACGATAATGACAGGGATATATTGGCAATAATAAACAAAGTTGTGGCGGACATTTCGAAGTTTGGCTAGTGTTATCTTGCGTATTTGGTCAACTTTGAATTTTACTTGCGTGTTGCCTTCTTGCCCTCTCGTGTTAGATCGCTCAAGGGTAGAGACCGGAATAGCAAACACAAGCATGGCGGCGACCACCGTGATCGGCGAACAGGATTACGATAGAGCCCAAGAAATCAAGCAGTTCGACAACTCTAAGCACGGAGTCAAAGGCCTCGTTGACTCCGGCCTCACCTCCATCCCCCGCTTCTTCATCCACCCGCCCGAAACCCTACAAGAACTCCGACGACCCCATACCCAACAACAACCAATCCCCACCATCGATCTCGCCGGACTTCACACCCATCGTCAACGATCAATAATCGTCCACAAGATCAGCCAAGCGTGCCGAACATTCGGTTTCTTCCAGATCACCAACCACGGCATCCCATCAGTGGTTCTGGACCGTACGATCGCAGGCATAAAGGCCTTCCACGAGCAGCCGGCGGAGGTCAAAGCGCCTGTCTACCGCAGGGAGATGGGTTCGGCCGTATCGTATCTCTCCAACTTTGACCTCTACAGATCGAAAGCCGCCAGCTGGATTGACACGCTACGAGTGTTGCTGAGTCCCGTTTTGGCGGTTCCACAAGTGCCTGAAATTTGCCGAGATGAGGTTGTTGAGTGGGACCGCGAGGTCCAACGGCTTGGAGAGGTGCTGTTGGAGTTGGTGAGCGAAGGGCTGGGATTGAAGGAGGGTAGGTTAAAGGATATGACGTGTCTTGAACGGAGAGTGATGGTGGGCCATTACTACCCGCAATGCCCTCAGCCTGATCTGACGGTGGGGATTAAGTCTCATTCTGACCCGGGAGTGTTGACCGTGCTCCTTCAGGATCACACGGGTGGGCTGCAGGTTAAGTACGGTGGGGGTTGGGTGGACGTGACGCCTGTCCCCGGTGCTCTTGTAATCAACGTTGGGGATTTACTTCAGATTCTATCCAACGGTGAATATAAAAGCGTAGATCACCGCGTGTTGGCGAACCCAAATCGTGAACCGCGGGTGGCAATCGCAGTTTTTTTAAGCCCGAGCGATAGAGAGAAGTCATATGGTCCGTTGCCGGAGATGGTGTCAGCTGAGAAACCGGCAGTTTACAGAGAGTTCATGATTACAGAGTTCATTGAAATGTTCTACAACAGAGGATTGGATGGCAAAGCTTTGGTAAATCACTTTGAGCTGTAAAAGTAAAAACATTTTTACCACATATATTGTTTGTCACTACCGTGACGAACCGCCTTTTATTTGAGCTAGCATATGATTACACTATCAGTCTATCTTACTACAATATAATGTTGAATAATAATGAGGTTAATTTGGCTTAAATATGAACTGCTTAACTTAAACTCCAGTTTTATGAATCTGCTTTATGGGTAGCCCACGTGGAAATGTGTCCAACGATATCGATCAGCAGTTCCTCTTTGAATTTAAATTACGAAAATATTGGCGTAATAATTTCTCATGATATTTTGATGAGAGATCAATTATTAATATTACGTGAAATCTTTATGAATTTTCTAAATATATTATTTTATAAATTTAGTTAATTATTAATTTAATATGTCATTTTCAAATTAAGACCAATTAATAATATTATTTAACTAAAATTATTAATTTATCCAATATTAAACTATCGAGATTATATTGTATTTCTTTGGTTAATCTTACGATTATGTCCACCAATGAATACAAAAGTGTGGATCATCGGGTGTAGGTGAACCCACACAAGGAACCACGAGTGTCAATTGCGTTGCTTTGCAACCCAAGCCAACGAGAGGACACATATATTCCATTGCCGGAGCTCGTGTCGCCGGAGAAACCAGCTCTTCACCGGAAGATTACTTTTACAGAGTTCATGGCAATGTTCTTCAAGAAAGGATTGGATGCAATAGGTTTGGTGGATCACTTTGAGCTGTAAAGTTTAAACAATGTCACTTTGAACTTTATTTAATATCTTCTCCGAGCTTAAACAATGTTACATATTATAGTGATTTATGCAGCTTTCCGAGCTTAAGAAGTTAATCATATTGTCCACTTCACCGGCATTTATATTTACACTTATATGCACTTCACACTAAAATTTGACATCACTCCTCATTAGGGCAAAGAATCGGCCGAAATTTGATTGGTTGACGTGTGATTTCACATCTCACTCTAGGTCTAAGGGGAGTCTACCATCAAATACCACTGGGCTCTAGCGTCCATTACGTTTTTTTTATACAAGGATATTAGGAGAGAGAGATTACATCATATAAACATTGAGTATCGACCTTATCCAAAAAGAGTAGAATATGAAACCTTCCACATAACAAATATAGAGAAATACCACTAGACCATAACACTAAATAACAACGCCAATATGTTAATTCTTTTGAAATGTCTAAGAAATTTAAGTCAATCCTAACACTTTCAAGTTGACAACCAAACTCCGAAGCTAGACAATAGGTATTAACCTCTTTTTACTAGAATTGAATCCAAAAAAATTAATTATACAATAAAAAGAAAGAAATATCGAAGACCATCAAACCGTAATACTAACCGATACTTTATTTAAATTCTCAAGGGAAAAAGATCTTCCTTTTTCCTTATTCAAATTTATGTAAAGACAAGTTTATTTATAGGGCAAATTACATTTTACTATCCTATAATTTACACCAAATTACACGATTATACATGTACTCTCAAATTTTACATTTTATTACCATATACAGACCCAATTGGCCAGCCCTTCACCCAACCTCTGTTCAGAAGTTGTCAGAGTTTTTTTTTACTGGAGAAGTTGTCAGAGTTTAGTCTAAGTTGCGAGATGTGGATTTGGAATATTAAGAACCCATAATTCAAAAAATACTTCCGATTATTGACTCATTCACATATAAGTTTATTAAGAAACGATAAATCAAAAGATACTTATCCAGTCTAACTTGCGCGATGTGGATGTGGCGTGGATGTGGGTCTCAGTGAAATGAAGTGGTGTTGACGTCATGTGGATGTCGGTGAGATCAAGAGCCGTTCATGTGGATACCGTTCTCGATCTGCAAAGATCTAGGAAAGCCTTCGATCTCTGCGAGATCTAAGGAGGCCAAGTGATGGAGTGGTCCCTGGGAAGGACTGGGTGAGGGAGCAGAGAGAGAGGGAGGTGTTTCCCAAGTTAATTGCTTCTGCAAGAACATGATTATTCACATAAATTCTATCACCGTTAACTGCAATCTCACCTTGACCATCTCCAAAATCCAAAGCTAAGCAAAACCCAGATTAAAAAAAATCAAAACTCAAAGGTTAATAGTTTTCATTTTGCTATGAATTGGGAACGTGATTGCTCCTTCAATCCGAACCGCATGAGTGGCTAATTTAATTTAATATTTTGTCCCTCAAGTAATCAAATTCATGAATTGATTGGTATCAAAGAGAAAATTGCTAAATCAAACACCATGGTTTTGAAGATTGACGATTATTTTGGGGTGATAAACCCATATGAAAGTATTGCAGCCATGGCAACCAGTGAAATTAAAAAGATATGAGAGGTTGGGAAAGGCAAAGGAGAAGAGTGATCAGCCTGTGAGGAAGAATAAGGAAGAGAAGATTGAGCCTGTAGGGCTCTGGGCAAAGAGGAAAGCAGCGGTTGCCAGGCTTATGGTTCAATTTTAGGAGGAGCGTCTTTCATTGACGCACTGTGACTCACCAGTCCGAGTTTAGTCGAAGAGAGAGATTTTCGTTTTCTTTTATTTTCTAATAATTATTTTTATTAATTTATTTTTATTTTTATTTTTTTATTTTTTTATTTTTTTGCCACGTGTTGTTATTCGTCATTATTTAAAATAAACAGTGAATCTCACTTTGTCCACATAAACATTTAACAGAAAATTTTACGGAATAACTAACAGATAATCAAAATTGTAACGTTTTGAAAATTATAGAATAGTAAAATATAAGATTTAAAAATACATGTATAACCGTATAATTTAATGTAATCGGATAGTAAAGTATAATTTTTCCTTATTTATATGCATGAAAAGATAAAGTTCATTGATACTCACACATTTTCTCACGCATTCCCATACTATCTAGTGAATAAAGCTGGAGGGGAGTGGAGGGATTGAGGTACTTCTCCTTCAAGAGAAATGGATTAAGGACAAACCAATTTGACCGTTGTTGAATTGTTGGCACACGGAACCTAGTGACTGTAAGGGCACGATAGAGTCCAAGAAATCACGCCATACTCTATAAATCTATGGGCTAAGATAGCTTTACACGGAAGAAGAAGGCTCCAAATTCCACCCAACAACCCGAGAGCATGGCGGCGAACACCGCGATGGGCGAGCAGGATTACGATAGATCCCAAGAAATCAAGCAATTCGACAACTCCAAGCTCGGAGTCAACGGCCTCGTTGACTACGGCCTCACCTCCATCCCCCCGCTTCTTTATCCACCCACCCGAAGTCCTACAAGGTATCCGACCCAATACCAAACCCAAAACCTAAGTACAAGGTCCTTCTTTCTACACATCAGCACTTAACAGAAAAGTTAACGGAATAACTAATAGAGAATTAAGATTGTAACGTTTTGGAGAATATAAAATAGTAAAATGTAAAATTTGAGAGTACATATATAACTGTCTAATTTGATGTAAATCGATAGTAAAATGTAATTTCTCCTTATTTATATGCATGAAAAGATAAAGTTAATTGATACTCACACATTTTTTCACCCATTCCCATACTATCTGGTAAATAAAGCTGGAGGGGAGTGGAGGGATTCAGCTGGAGGGGAGTGGAGGGATTGAGGTACTTCTCCTTCAAGAGAAATGGATTAAGGACAAACCAATTTGACCGTTGTTGAATTGTTAGCACACGGAACCTACCGACTCGTGGCTGTAAGGGCACGATAGAGTCCAAGAAATCACGCCATACTCTATATATCTATGGGGCTAAGATAGCTTTACACGGAAGAAGAAGGCTCCAAATTCCACCCAACAACCCGAGAGCATGGCGGCGAACACCGCAATGGGCGAGCAGGATTACGATAGATCCCAAGAAATCAAGCAATTCGACAACTCCAAGCTCGGAGTCAAAGGCCTCGTTGACTCCGGCCTCACCTCCGTCCCCCGCTTCTTTATCCACCCGCCCGAAGTCCTACAAGGTATCCGACCCAATACCAAACCCAAAACCCAAGTACGAATCCCCACCATCGATCTCGCTGGCCTTGATACTCATCATCAACGCTCAGTAATCGTCCACCAGATCAGCCAAGCATGCCGAACATTCGGATTCTTCCAGATTACCAACCACGGCATCCCAACAGCGATTCTGGACCGTACGATCGCAGGCATCAAGGCCTTCCACGAGCAGCCGGCGGAGGTCAAAGCGCCGTTCTACAGTAGACAGATGGGCACGGGCGTATCGTACTTCTCCAACGTCGACCTCTACAGCTCAAAAGCCGCCAGCTGGAGGGACACGCTTCAGGTTAGGCTGGGGACCATTCCGGCTGATCCTGAACAAGTGCCTGAGATTTGCCGGGACGAGATTTTTGAGTGGGATCGCGAAATCGGACGGCTGGGAGAGGTGCTGATGGAGCTGGTGAGTGAAGGGCTGGGATTGAGGGCGCGGAGGTTGAAGGAGCTGACGTGTCTGGAAGGGAGGGTGATGGCGAGCCATTACTACCCGTACTGCCCGCAGCCTGACTTGACGGTGGGACTTACCTCTCATTCTGACCCCGGAGTGTTGGCCTTGGTCCTTCAGGATCACATGGGTGGGTTGCAGGTTAAGTACGGTGAGGGTTGGGTGGATGTGATACCTGTCCCCGGTGCTCTTGTGATCAACGTTGGGGATTTACTTCAGGTAAAATTTTAATCAGTGGTCTCATAATTTTTACTTTAACTATTTACTTAAATCTTTGGGTAATTTCTCAGATTATGTCCAACGCTGAATACAAAAGTGTGGATCATCGAGTGTTGGCGAACCCACACAAGGAACCACGAGTGTCGATTGCGGTGTTTTGCAACCCAGGCAATAGAGAGGAGACATATGGTCCATTGCCGGAGCTGGTGTCGCCTGAGAAACCAGCTCTTTACCGGAACTTTACTTTGACAGAGTTCATGACAAGGTTCTTCAAGAAAGGATTGGATGGCAAAGCTTTAGTAAATTACTTTGAGCTGGAAAAATAAAACAGTGACCAACTTTGTATTTTCCGTATACTTTGTTATTCACATGTTATCGATAATAAATAATTAGTGTTTCATATGAGTAAATGTTGATTAAATATTTCCTCGAAAAATTCTTAAAATAAAGAAACAAAAACAGAGTTGAATTGGAAGAAACAAACCTGGTTGAATCCCGAAAAAGCTTAGATGGCCTGGTGTTTATAGCTTTCCATCCCTAAACCACTCAGACATCTCTTCATCATCTGTGCCATCAAAAAGCCTTAATCTTCTCGGAACACCGGCAGACCTAGATCCATCGTCGTCCTCCATATACCTCAGTGGATCATTGCTCCTCTCTAACATCTTCAACTTCCATATTTCCCTCTTTTTCGGATTCTTAGACAACTCGGTATTGCCTCCGGCAATGGGAAAATCTACAAATCCAGAAGCCTCATTGCTTGATTTTGGCTGACTAACATTGTCATCTTCGTCATCCACAAATCGCCACATGCCTGCACCTCTATTTTGATCATTAATGTCAGAGTCACCTCTGATGAAACTCGCGCTGTTTTTATTCGGGTAGCCTCGGGCTTCGTGTGCAGGTTCAGAAGATGCCTCTGAAGAACGTGCTGCCTTAGGCCTTCTATGATCACATTTTAAGCACACCATGTTTCTCCTAAAGTTGATATAATTGCAACTGCACAAATATAACAGATATAGTCATACACAACAGAGGATTGAATGCAAATCGAATTTAATTCAGAAATAAAACTCACGAGTCACATTCCCACTCTCCGGGATTTATCTGCCGCTTTGGAGGCTTCTCCTTGCATTGCAAGCATCTACCATTCTTTGCAAAGTTTAAGAAATTGCATCTGTAACGAAAATATAATGTCTAAGAAATGGAACCATGCGCAGAAGAAAGTTGACATCTCAGAAGCCTTACTTCTCACATATCCAGTCCCCCTTCTTCAATGGAAGATGATCCTGATCCTCCCTTAGTTGCGCCAGTTTTTCCTCAGAAATCTCATCACACCGTAGGCACTTGATATTTCTGGCAAAATTTAGGAAGTTGCATCTGCCCAACGAAATATTAAAAAGGTAAAACAACTAATCAAGATTCAATAGTGTCATAAACGACAAGATCAGCTGTCAAATTACTTGGGGCAAATCCAGTCGCCTTGCTTCATCGGAACATTTGTGTGCAATTTTTCTTGTGGAATTGAATTCCTTGGCACTGATTCAACCCTTTTTATGGTTGTACTTGTACTTTTTGGGAGATTGGAGTTGAGGTTCTCAGTGCTGTAATCCGCCATCTCTTTCAGTAGCCTTCTCACTGATTCTTTGACCATTTTGTTTAGACATGGCTTGTTCTCCACAGCACCAGTAATGGGATCAAGCCCGTACGTTAATAAGAAACGCATGACATCCACAGTACGCCCACCTTCATCTCCGCGTGCCTTCACATATGCTCTCTCACAGTCTCCTCTCAAATTGCAGGAGCTGCAAACCTACTAAAATGCATGTCTTATTAGGTATGACGATTCCAACTAATATACAGGTTCATTCAACCAAGAGGGAAATACTCAGAGACTAAGCACATACATCTCCTTCATCAATGCCCACATATGCCCTTAGACGCTTCCCTGAGTTGACAACTTTCCTATCTAAGCTCGGGCACCCGCAGCCTGCAATCGTTCTGATATCTTTCCTTGACAATAGCCTGGCCACAAAAGGGAATTCAATGAAAGTATTCTCCCAAAAAAAAAAAACAGCCCTTGATTCTATAACTTCTATTTAGACAAGGTGAACTCAGCCGAAATTGACCATACAAACAAGAAATTCAGCCAATACGAAAAATCTCATAACAACCTCCTTCCAGGTTTGATGACTCCCAAATAAATAAACACAGAGTCTTATTCAGAATTGATAGGGAAATGCAAGCTTGCAAAGTCTCAAACATTGTTATTTCTAATCCAAGAAGGTTGCTTAACAATTGAAATAGCTGGAAGAACAGCATTTCATCTCAAGCTTACTACTCATACAAATCCTTTTTCGAATACAGACCAATCAAAATCACAGCAACAAAAGGAAAAAAAAATTAAAAATCTAATTCATCGACTCGAGGCTCAAACCAATACATCATCATGATTACCTTAAGATACTGGACCGGTCCCGAGCAAAGTTAAGGCATGCGGTTCGTATACGGTTTGATTCCTGTGGACCCATTTCAGCGTTCCGAAACGGGTTCTCGTCCCCTTCAAAGTAGCCTCTTTTCAGCAAGCAGTCCATCAGCTCCACCCATTCTCGCCAGGGATGAGAAATCTGGACCGTGCAATCTTCCACACTCGTCAGGCTGCCTCCGTCGAGTGGATCTCCGGTGACTGGCACCACTTGCGTGGGTTTCGAGTCTTTTGACGATTGAAGCTGTTTGACTTCACTGACTATGAAGTCCAGCTTTGGATTGGGACCTAGGGTTTCACTGGGGCTGTGAAATTGGGAAATTCGTGTGAGAAATTTTGGGGATTTGAACTGGGTTGTGAGGAGAGGATAGAGAAAGCCATGGCCGGCTTTGAGAAACTTATACATTTGACGAGATATTTGGTTGAGGCTTGTGATTTTGGCGGAAAATATACAGCGTGACCGTTATATATGGGTTTCGAGTTTAAAAGCACAATGCTTCTGTCTACATCGCGCAGTAGAAATGAGGATCTGTTTTAGACAAGCGTGGGCGCCGCATACTTTTGGAGAATACGGTGGCATGGTACCGAATACGTTTTAGAGAATTCTTTGGAGAGCTCGATTTGGATTGGAAAGTACACCAAAATTGAAGGAGAAATGATAAGTGTACCAAGTTTGAGTGATGTGAACGTTTTTATTTGTTGGAAATGAAATACAGGCTGACCTAAACAAATAACAAATAAATGTTACCGCATCATACTTGACATAAAAGGTTGGTATGAAAGTATAAAACCTTTAGTTATATATATATATATATCATAACAAAATAGTATAATTCTATCATCAAAATCAAGTAATAACAGTAAGACCAACAATCCAAAACGGCAACACTTATGCGAACAAAAGTCATACAAACAACTAAACATTCCACATCACTAAATTTATGCAAAATTTCAAACCAAACCCATATGCAAAATCCAAAACAATCAAACCAAGCCCACATGCAAAACCCAAAACAATCAAACCCCTAGCAATTCTATAAACCTAAACAAACTATCTCCACTAAAAGAAATAGTCATCGTCATCAAACTCATCTCATATGATCTTGAAGAACCTGTAGAGTAGATGCAGATATGAGGAAGGTTTGTATTATTAAAATTTAATTAGTACCTCTGTCTATCATTATTAAAATTGAATTTTTCTTTCGATAAGTACCACAAACAACTTCTGCAAATTGCTACGGAGGAGATGAGATTTAGTCTAAATTTCTTGAAACTTTGAACCTCCTCATCCAAACATACCTAAGTGTTCCTCATCTGTAATTTTCTTAGTACTTTGAAACTCCTCATTTTAACTAATTTTGCCTAAATTTTTTGTATTTTGAAGTTTCTCATCTAAACATGCCCTAAAGAATTTGGACACCGAGAATAAAATGTTATTTTGTATCTTTAATAAATGGATAAACTACATCAAAGTACCCAAACTATATAGGTCATTTCAAATTCGTACCCCAACCATGAAAATTGGATTCTAGGTACCCAAACTATCAAAACACAACATCTAGGTACCCACCATTAGCAATTTGTTACAAAAAATTTGTTAAGTGCCTAAGTGGGACTTGTGGATCCTATTTTTATGCTGACATAGACTCCATGTAGATAATTTTTTTTAATATATTAATATCAATTAATAAAATCTTAAAATAAATAAATTTAAAAATTAAAAAACAAAACAAACCAAAATAAAAACCCTCCCCAAATCAATTCCAAGATGCCTCTCTATTTGGCGGTGCTGCAATGGAAGTTGACGAGACTTGTTCACCTTCGACAAAGCAATCAGTGGTACCCTCCTCGGACAATCCTGAGAAGCCAAGCTTCGGAAAGCCTAACTACATTGGCGTGATTGATGGAAGGGTGCTTGGCTGGAAGTGGAAGCAGCCAAGGAAGCAGAGGTCGTCGGCGGTGCGCGTTAGCCATAAGGGGACCACGTTTGAGGAGAAGGGGATAAAGGTGTACGATGAAATTGCCCATCCCTCACCGACAACGACGAAATTGCCCCAAATTCCTTAATACCCATCCCTCTCTCCCTTCCTTTCATGAGTAAGAAAACCAGAAAATCTGCAATGACCATGGTGAAGATGTTGTTGCAGAGAATCTTCACCTCCGCGAGTTCCTTCATAAGCTGCATGTTTACTTTCCTCAGCCTCTCGTTCTGGTCGATGAGGTCTAGTGGAGCTATGTTTGGAGACGAAGATGGCAGTAATTTTGACTCGCCAGATCTCGACCTCGTTGAGGACGATGACTTCGATGTGGGTTCCTCATGGATTTTGAATAGGGTATGATTTTGGTGAGGTTATGATGGTGGGTTTGGTGTGGTGAGTGATGTCTCTGTTTGGGTTGCTTCGAAAGGATCAACTGGGTCATTTGGTAACATGTGGGACAAGCAAAGTGTTGGACAAATCGGATTTCGATTTGGAATTGGAATCGCTTTTTATTTGAGATTTGGGTTTAAATTTAAATATGGAATTGGAATTTCATAGAAATAATCTCTGTGAGTCTCTACAGCTTCTGGGTTTTCTCAGATTCAGAGAAATTGGTGTTGTTTTTCTCATCTTTTGTTTGATTGACACTTTCAATGTTAAAAATAATTTTAGAGTCCATATTTGAAACTGCAGATTAATTGGAATCTTATTTGGTTGTCAATGTTTGTAGGATTCATACATTCACAAAAAGGATGTGAATATGTGATGAATCTATCATTATGGGCGGTAGGTAGTGGTAGTGGGCGATGGTCCAGAGTTGAGAGGGAGACGAGGGTGGTCGAGGGGATTCATCGTTCCTTTTCTTTTTTTTTAATTGTTTAGTTTGTTTATTTTAATATTTATTAATTATTTTTAATATATCAAAAGTTTATTGTGTTTTTGTCTACATGGCGTCCATGTCATCATTAAAAAGGGCTCCACAAATGCCACGTAGCACTTAATATTTTTTTTTAACATATTGCTAACGGTGGGTACCTAGATGTTGTGTTTTAATAGTTTGGGTACCTAAAATCCAATTTTCATAGTTGATGTACGAATTGAAAATGACTCCTATAATTTGGATACTTTTATGTAGTTTATCCATAATAAATGAAATCAATGCAATGGATTGAGTGATTAAATCCATCGAAAAATAACACACGCATGCATCCACACAAAAAAATCCACTGCAAATCTTCTTCTACGTACTCATTTGAATAATAACATACCAATTTTGCTCCCACATCAGACGAAGATGGAGAAGATCAAAAGATGAGCTAAAACAAATGGTAATTAACATAATTAAACTAAAAAACTAATTCCCCTTTTTACACTTCAAATGCTGTCTGCGCCTAGGCTTGAAGTTTTTTGCCCTAACCAGTCCAATCTTCTGGCCGTACGGAAACTTCCTCTTAGCTGCAGGCAGGGTGTATGTACAAAGCAATTGGGAATTTTAATTTGTTAATTATTAATTGCAAGAGCAAGCCAATACATTTTCTTCCTCTTCATTTTGTGCTGACGTAAGCCTTTCGACCAAAATGTCCAAGGCCTCCTTCATCCACCAATGCTGACAAGCTTCTCTTGCACTTTCAGCACTCATCTGCACAAAATCAATATTTTCCATCATCAGATTTTTTATTTTCCAAATTATATTATATATATATATATATATATATATATAATGCACACGTGTGTATGTGGGTAGAAAAAATGATTCGATTTTATTTAAACTTTGATATTTAAAACCTAATTATAATGTCACAACTTGAAGAGATAACGTACGTACCCAAATTCTTTGTCGTACATTCTTCTCTGGCCAAAGATCAAGTTGCTCTTTGACAAACAAAGGGAACATGTAGCCTTCATAATATGTCTCCTGGCTTTTGCTCATGAAACTCCATTTTCCCAATTCGCACTGCCAATATCATATCATTACAACAAATTATAATCAGGCCAAAAATCTTTTCCAGATTAAAGTTTATAATTTTCAGAGGTAGAAATTTATCCCGATCCTCAACCAAATCCGGAAAATAACGATCAAGAATTAAATAAATACCAACCTCAACATTGCCTAGGACACCAGCTTCTTCTAATGACTCCCGTGATGCAGCTTCCTCTACGGATTCATCAAGTTCCCAGCCACCCTAATTATTAACAAACAAAATAATACATATATGGTTGGATTGGTTGGAATTAATTGATATAAATGGGTAAGAATTTAAAGAAAATGAAGAAAAAGAGGATGAATTTGACTTGGAAGTAGCAAAATTATACCTTAGGGAACATAAATGCATTGCCTTTCTGTGAAGTGATAACAAGGAATTCCAATTCATTGCTAATGGCACCATCACTGCCATTTTTGTATCTATAAGGTATGCATCTGCAACATTAATTCAACAATAAAATAAAATTTTTAATTCCTCGAAATAGCATAAAATCACAATCTCACGTCTGAAAGTTGACAAAACCGCAAGAACAGTGTTTGATTAAGAAAGAAATGAAATGGTCAAATTATTATACGACAAATCAAGGAAAAGTAAATTAAAAAAAGCCATTATATCCGAATGAGCTAAAACAGCCACCAACTTTTTTCAACCCAACAAAAGAACATGTCAAGAAAAGCTCAACCAAACGAAAAAACATTAACAACAACAAGAAGCAGGAGAAGAGCTTCACCCTACGACTTGTCGGCGGCCCATGTTGTACCGCTGCAACTCCCTTCCCGTCCGAGCAACCAAACAAGTCATCGTGATTTTAATTGCAGGTGAAATGGAGGGTCGAGATTCAAGAATAATGTCAAGGATCGAGAGGAAGGTATATATATATACAGATTTGGTCTTTCAAATAAAAAGATGAACTCGTTAGTTAGGAATTTTGTTCGTGTTAGAACCCCGAATCCAAAGCGTGATTATTTATATGAAAATAGCAGAGGTTAAGAGTAAAACAGAAAAAATATTGCAATGTTGGTGTATGAAAGTTCAGGAATCAAAGGTTGGGTTGGCAAAGACAGGAAGTGGCTATATAAAGAAATAAGACGTCAAATGGGAGCGTTTCCAAAATAACAAAATGAAAAAACGACGTTGTATATTATTGCTAATTACTATATTGGGTAGGTCCAATAAGGCTAGGCTAAGCGCTTACTGGCCAGGCCTCCTTCTAGTAGCGTGGGTGCCTACGACATTTCACGTCGCCTTCGAAGACGGCTGGACGGATCTGCTTGATGAGGATTTCGGTGTCGTTTCGCCAACAACCCTTTGCCCTTGTCGTTGTTCGTTGAGTCCACGCGGCGAGAAATCAGTGGCTTTGTTGGAAGTTGACTTCAATGAAGATGCTCACGTGTAAGAATCGTGGGCATGCTTGTACATGTTTTTTTTTTCGGTGTTGTTTATGTTTTCTTGATTTTTTTATAAGATAGCATGCCACCAATCCTAATCCAATGACGAGAATCCTGATCATAACTCATTAATAGTCAATATGTGTCTATGTAGGGCCTCATCATATATCGTTTTCCCATAGAAAAATTAACATGTTTTATTTTAGTTTCTTTCTTATTCTTATTGTAAGTAAAATAAGATTTTTTTTTTTTTGCTAATGTAAGTAAAATAAGATTTTTTTATTCTGGCCACCACCGTCGGGCTTGATGTTAGTCAACGAAAACAGTTAGTTCGTCGAACAATTGAAAACTTTTCTGGCGGATCCATTCGTCGCCTATGATTTGTCAAGCAATCCAAAAGTCAACAACTTTTGCCCAACGAACTCCTTTTTGCCGGGCAAAGATAAAAAAATTCGGCAGGTGTGCACCAAATTGTCTTACTTTGCCCGACGAAAGTGCTTGTTTGTTGGGCAAAATCTTAATATTTAAAAAAATAATTTTACTAATTTATTTAATTATATATATATATATATATATAATTAAAATAAAAATACAATTAAAATAATAAAACAAATCAAATGAAAATAAAAAAAATATTTATACAAATTAATGTTATGTTTTTACATAATTAAAACTAAAGTAATATTTTACATATTAAGTTCTAACTACTCGGCGATGGGTCGGGATGGTTGGGGTCCTGGGCGGGCTGTTGGGGCGGGGGATCAGGCTATGACATAAGCTCATTCAACCCACGCTCACCCAAGCGGTCAAGCACCTTGGCGAGGGCGGCCTTGATTTGATCGTTTTGGGCCTAGATCTGCGTGTTTTACGCATTGATCTCCGCATTTTCGGTCTGGAGGGTCTCGAAGTTTCTCTTGAGCTTCGACATCTCCTAGGGATTGGCTCTTCTGGAAGAACTTGAAGAGCGACTGGAGACATCACGAACTATCTCATCGCCCGCCCCCCTGATGTTCTTCCCTAGACGCCTACCAAGTCGTCGCTCCAGGATGGCGATCGACCTCTCGGGATCCGGTAGCTGCTACTCCAATGGCACGTCGGGATGCTGTTGCGTCAGCTCAGCTTGTGTCTGTTGGACGTCTTGCTCCATCGCCGCCTACAAATTCGAATAAATATTAATTAGAAATATAATTATCAAATTAAAAAGTAATGTTTAATCTACAAAAAATAAACTTACGTGAATATTGTCAGCCTCTTGGTTGCCCCGGCCAGCGTACACTTGCCTCCACGCGACCCCCCGTGGTGGTTGAATTTCTTCGCTCCCCGGTTTGATGTGTTAGCAACCGATTTTCGGTGTTGATTAGTAAAAACAATAATTATATTTTCAAATGGAAAATAACATAAAAAATAAATAAATAGTTTAACTAGGTAGACAATAGCACATAGTTGGGGGACACGAAATGGTCGCACAACCACAACCACCTTTCCAGTTTCGACCCGTCCAACTCCTCACGAGGATTTGCCCTAGCGTCCTCCGAGGAAGGCCAGTTCTTGTAGTACTTGTGGAGCACGTACTTTTAGTCGGCGTACCGTAATTGCCAGTGATTTCTCAGGTATTTACTGACGTTGATGTCCTCCAGGTTGAACTCAAAATTGATTTGTAATAAATTATTAAAGTTAGTAAAATAATTAAAAATAATGAAAATAATGTAAAAAAAGGAAGAAACACGTACCGATAACTCTATCCAACAACGCGTGATCTCCTCCGGGGGTTGGTTCCTGAAAGTTTCCCCCATAATCAGGGACTTGGTGCGAAGAATCGCACCCATGTCATGCACCACCAGCTGTGAATTTTTACGGCTGCTGTTCGGAGGCGAGGCACGTTATTTTCTATTTCCCTAATTTCATAACATATTTTCTATTTTCATATTTTTCTAACAAATTTTCTAATTTCCTTCACAAATTCTAAACAATTTCTTGTAACGACCCGGACCAGAAATTAAATTATTTTGAGAATTGGACAATTTTACCCTCAGTTTTGGACGGGTTCGGGAGTCACTTTTAGACTGGCAGTACTTTTGGGAATTTTTCTTAGGTTGTTGCGTAGGTCTCGAACTCACGAGTTCGTAGACAGGCGGCACGCGGAAAATGGAAACCCGGTGAGTTCGTTATAGGTCTAGAAGCTTCAGGGGAAGTTTGGTAATTTTGAAAAAGTTGGAACTATATAGGAGATATTTTTCTCTCTCCTCGGCAGATTGGTCTGTCTCTCTCCTACCCGAGTCATCCCCGTGCGAACACCGAAGGCCCATTTTCATCGGATGGATTTTGATCCGATTCGAACGAAAACAAGGTCGGGAGGATCTTCCCCGGGACCCCACGAGCATTTTGGGGTAGTTATTGGAGCGGGAGCACCGCCGTGGGCGACAGACGGAGGAGGGAGGTGAACCGAATCTTCTCGGCTGTTTTCCAGCCAAACCCGATACGATCTCGGAACTTTGACCTCATATTTGGATTCATGGTGAAAAGTAGATGAATTTCCATGTGTAGATCGTGAAAAACGGTCAAGAAATGAAGAAGTTAGAAAACATTGAAAATTAACCGGAAATTGCAGTTTCCGGCGAACCAGACGGCGGCGGAGGTGGCGGTCCGGTCATCTTCTCCGGCCAGCCTCCGGCGACGGCCGTCCGGTCGTCTTCTCCAGTGAGTCACCGGTGAACCGGTCGAGTTGAGTGAACCGGTCGAGTCGAGTGAACCGATCGGGTCGAGTGAACCGGTCAGGTTGAGTGAACCGGTCGAGTCGAGTGAACCGGTCGGGTCGAGTCGAGTTGGACCGGGTCAGGTCGAGCCGAGCCGGGTTGGACCGGTCCAAGCGCATGAACACTGTAGCAGGCGCGTGACTGGCGCGTGGCGGCGCGTGAGCGCGTGTTCTGGCCTTCTGGTGGCGCGTGGTGGCGCGTGGGACTGTTCCCGAAGTCACGGCGGCCCGTGACTAGGGTTTTGGGACGTTCCGGATCAGATTTTGTTGGTTTCGAGACCATAGGAGTTCATTTAGAGCCCGGTTGGGCAATCCCAACGGTAAGGATTGACTGTGGAGAGGGTTTTGAGCTCGGAAAGTCAAGGTAGTTGGGTCATTATTGTGTAGGTGATTCTTAGGCTAGAGCGTGCATGAATTTTGGGTTGGATTATGTTTGTAAGCGGACTTTTGATTTATAAATTGTAATGCATGTATAAATATCTTTGATTTAAATACTGTTGTGTATGGTTGTATTTATAAATTGTAATGCATGTATAAATATCTTTTATTTAAATAATGTTGTGTATGGGTGCAATGATTTCCTGGAATTTATAATTGATTGCTGGACATTTTTTTTTCCAATATTTCAGTGGAAGTGTGTTGTGAGAAATGATATGGTTGTTGGATTCGGTTTGATATTGTTTTGACGTGGTAATTATTTGGGTCTATGAACCGTAATTTTGATAAATGATAAACAAAATATATAATTGATTTTGGATACAATATCGATTTGAGGGAACCGGGCCTAGGATCCGCTGTTGGCGGTGAACCCGGTGAACCCCCAATATAAACAAAACCGATTTGAGGGGGCCCAGGAGCCGGGCCTAGGATCCGTTATTGGCGGTGAACCCGGTGAACCCCCAATATAAACAAAACCGATTTGAGGGGGCCCAGGAGCCAGGCCTAGGATCCGCTGTTGGAGGTGAACCCGGTGAACCCCCAATATAAACAAAACCGATTTGAGGGGGTCCAGGAGCCGGGCCTAGGATCCGCTGTTGGCGGTGAACCCCCAATATAAACAAAACCGATTTGAGGGGGCCCAGGAGTCGGGCCTAGGATCCGCTGTTGACGGTGAACCCGGTGAACCCCCAATATAAACAAAACCGATTTGAGGGGGCCCAGGAGCCGGGCCTAGGATCCGCTGTTGGCGGTGAACCCGGTGAACCCCCAATATAAACAAAACCGATTTGAGGGGGCCCAGGAGCCGGGCCTAGGATCCGCTGTTGGCGGTGAACCCGGTAAACCCCCAATATAAACAAAATCGATTTGAGGGGGCCCAGGAGCCGGGCCTAGGATCCGTTGTTGGCGGTGAACCCAGTAAACCCCCAATATAAACAAAATCGATTTGAGGGGGCCCAGGAGCCGGGCCTAGGATCCGCTGTTGGCGGTGAACCCGGTGAACCCCCAATATAAACAAAATCGATTTGAAGGGGCCAAGGAGCCGGGGTAAGGATCCGCCGAGACGGTGAACCCGGTGAACCTCCAATATAAAAGGTGATTTTGTAAAGAGTTGTGATACAGGACTAGCACACCCCAAGGGATACCCTGGTGGCTAGGGTTATGCCGACTAATGTGATATGATAGCCGAATGTTATTCCGGCAGAGGATACGATATGATAGCCGAGGATAATTTCGACTCTAATATGGTTTGACGATGATTGTCATGTGATTAATCAACCTATGAAAATACTTCGTCATCCGGGTATGTGGGTAGGTGTGGGCGGTGACCCAGAGTGACGAATTATTGTTGGTTCACAAGTAATAAACTAGTCGGTTGTTTTGTGGTATTCCAGTAGAGATGTCAGCAGTGTCTGACCTACTGACATTGGTGTCTGAGGGCATTCCTATTTGAACCACCACTATTCCGAGGTCTTGGCTTTGACCTGTATACTATCCTGCGTCTGACAGGTAGGAGTGGTCAGTAAGTACTGAGGTTCTGTCGGGAACCCTGTAAGGTTTAATAAAAAATTATTCAAGAATAAAGGGTATTTCGGGTATTTAAATTTTGAGGTAAATGAGCTGTCAGACGGGATAAGGGTTCTTTCCGGGTTTCGAGGAAAATTCGGGAAGGGTCCTTACATTTCTACACATTTTCCACAATAAATACACAATTTCCTAACATAATTATATCCAAAATTCTTAACAAAATTAAATTGAGAGGCAAACACACATACCTTCTTATAAGTATTCCTTCAAATCAAACACAAATTTCCTAAAATACAAAACATAATTAGTTTCCAATCAAAAATCAAAATTTCAAAACTAAAAAAATTAAATTTCTCAAACCTTCAAATTTGGTATTGGTGATTGAGAGAGAAAAAGATTTGATTGGTAATGAAAATGGTGATGAGATGATGATTGTTGATGTTATATAGCTAGAGAGAGAGAGTGTGAGTGAGTGAGAGAGAGATATGTGAGCTGAGAGAGGCTGAGAGCAAATGGGCAGAGAGGAAGAAGAAGAAAGGGGCGTCTGAGTTATTTATTGTGTTTAGACTTTTGCCCAACAAAACATATTCACAGAGCGAAGTTTAATGATTCTTCGGGCAAACTTTAGTCAACACCAAGTTTTGCTCGACGAACAATATTCGTCGTTATGGCGCATCTTGCCCGACGGATAGAACAGATCATCGGGTCAACCCTTTCTATTTTACGCGCCAACAACTTGTTCTTCCCGTCAACACCTTACCCGGCGAGCTTTCGTTTGGTCGGGAAAAATGTATTTAGGAGGCGAAAACTACTTTGTCAGGCAACCTCGAATTTCTTGTATTGTCCCTTATATAGGACAAAAACTATTAGAGGAAAAAAAAACCTTGAATGCGACTATTATTGAACCATATGTTAATAGCTTTGGAATATGTGGATCACATGAAGAGTCGATTGAACACTTATTTCGTGATTGCTACTTTGCCTAACAGGTTTGGGCCGCCTCTGCGTTTACTGTCAAACCGATTCTAGGTTCGGTGATTGATTGGCTTGCTCCTCTGAGCCACTTGGAGAGTATTAAACCCTCTCATCTTAGTCAATGCCTAATGACTTGCTGGCAAAATTGGGAAGCTAGAAATACAGCAATCTTCTCATATGTTAGACCGCACTGCCCTAAGTCCGTGAGTGTTGCTAGATTGGTTGGATCCAGGTTCTTGAAGCCAATATGAAGCCTTCTCTGGTTCAGAATGTTCCTGGCTTTATAAAATGGAGCGGCCGGACATTGGTTGGTTTAAACTTAACTTTGATGGCTTTATTAAGTCTAATAATAATGTTGTTGTGGGTTTTGTCATTAGAGATTCTAAAGGGCATCTGATTGTTGTTGGTGCCAAAAATGTGGGTAAGACTAATAGCCTGGTTGCTGAAGGTTTAGCGTTACTAGAAGGGCTAAAATCAGCTTATGATCTTGGGTGCCACAATTTGATTGTGGAAGGTGACTCGAAAATTCTTATTGACTCTATTCTCTCTAAAATTGAGCCACCTTGGAGAATCAAAAGTGTCATAAGGACGGTTAAGAAATGGAGGAATTGTTTCCAGTCCATTGTCTTCTCTCATGCTTTCAGGGAGGCTAATTTTGTTGCTGACGCTTTGGCTAATCTTGGTCAGCAAGACGGTATGAATCAGATTTGGAACAACGGTGTGCCCGACTCAGTGTCTATGGCTTGGAGATTTGATTTCTTAGGTTGTGCTTGTTCTAGGGGTTGTTCCGTTTTTTAATTTTATTTGCACTTAAAAAAAAATCATATGTTAAGTTGAGGGTAGCTTCCGATCTATAGTTTGATTTTAATTTTTTTTTTACTCGCATTAACTTATCTGATCACACAAATTATACAACAAATATAAACTAGACTCATGCACCCGCGTACGCATGTGTACATTAATTATTTTTATTTTGAATTTATTGTTTATAATTTTTAAGAAATAAGCATAAATGAAAATAAATTCAAAAAATAATATAAATAAATGAAAATGAGTGTTGGAGTAACTACCCACTCCTCCACTAAAATGTTTAATTTTAATTTTTTTTTTTAAATTTAAATACGTATTAAATATAAAGGTTATTAATCGATATGTATTTTTGTAAGAAAATTTTGGTGAAGCTTTTTGACATTCCTGTCTTTATAATAATAGAGATGAGTGTTTATAGTATATGGGTTTATAACTCTTTCCGGCCACAATCAAACTCCACTATATATCAACCAGAAGGATCACCTCTTCTGGAGTTTATAGGATTATAATATGGGTCATTGTGATGGCATCCCTAATTTAAGTCATCGATCTAACTATGATAGGACCCATTTTGAATTTTCTGTCGAAATTTCGAACGTGTCACGGTAAAATAGGGGGTAATTTTATAAATCTAATTCTAAAATAAAATATTAGCCTGAGATGTTACAAACTAACCCTCCAAATTTAAAATATCAGTAACGGTTTAATCTGATAATATATGAGTTTTCAATTCATTCCGGACCTCTTTTGGAGTTTTCAATGCACGTCTATTATGTATCTAAAGATATGATGAAACTTTAGATAAACTAAAATTGGCTTGGACCAAGAAAAACAAACTAAAGTGGTGGAAATTTGAATGGTACAAGAGTAGGTTGAGGTTTGTAGGGCAAAAGAATGAGCTCGCTAGTTGGCGGGTGAGTAAGTAAAGATAATGGATTAGAACCAAATCACACACAAGATGCATCAATCCTAGTTGGGTAGATAAGTGATATGTAGAACAAGTGTGTTAAACAAATAAACTTGTCGCCATTTTCCTGCCTTCATTCTACCTTGATTGATACTTGACACCTCCCATCATACAACCAAAAAAATTAAAAAAACTAAGTCATTCTCAAATGTCATTCATCAGCTATATATTTAAAGCACCGAGCAATTAAAGCAATACGAATTTTCAAAAATAAAAAGTATAGATAATGAAGAATGATAGCAACCGTCGTCCCTCTTAGTGATTCTTCGTTTTCTTTCTCATCATTCGATGGTGCTTAACGATTTCCTAAAATCGTATATATTTTTTAGGGTATTAATTTTGAGAAATTTGTCATCATCGTAATAATTTTTAACTTCACTACAGGGAAGATTAAAATGATTGTTCTAATCTACAATCAACGATCAATTCAAAAAAGACTCAACCTTTTTAGAAGATCATTTTTATAAAATATTAACTAGATAAAAATAAAAAGTTCAAAAAGAAAATTGCTAACATCGCATCCATATCCAATAAGAAGATGCATGTCGCCTTCAAACTGTGACTGGTAAGTTCGAGGTTTGAATTGGTCCGGACTCACATGGAGGGGAAAAAGGTGTGGATATGACATAGATGCGCCCACTCATGCGCCCACTCCTTGAGAATTATTTGGTCTCTATTTTGTCTCCTTGTATTGTTTAGTCTTCTAAAGAAAAATAAACTTACAAAATTATTAAAGCTGCTTTATTTATCCGAAAAAAATATAGAACGACTTAAAAGACTTCCAAAATAATAATATTAATAATGATATTTAAGTTTAAAGATAATGGAGCAGTTGAGGTTCGACCCAAAATTTTCTTTCATTGGCCTCCCATGCTTAATTCTCTCTGTTTTACACAAATGTCAGTATGCTTAAGGAGTATAATTTATATAATGCTTTCAGTTTATGTATATTAGCCTCTCGGGCACTTGTTAATGTACGTGTCAATTTATTTTTTATTTTTATTAAAATAAAATAAAATATATATTTTTTAAACGAAATAGAAGGAGTAACTAATAGATCCCATTATCATTTTTTTTTTACCATCCACTTCTTCTATTAACCATTTTTTTTTTTTTTAGTTTATAAAATTAAGATTTGATTTTACTATTGCATCATTGACTATTAAATTATTTGTTTTTTTAAAGGTTATTAATAAAAAGATAGCTTCGTTTGAAATTTTTGATAAAGTCTATTCACTCTTCTAGCTTTATAATAATAGAGATGATGATATTTTTAATTTTTATTGGGAATTCATATTATAATAGAAAACTTTTGAGAAAATTAACACAACAATTTAGCTATATTATTTTCATTTGTCTGATGTTAGGAGAAATCGGATTCACGACCTGTACGTAATAAGTAGACCTGGATACTCAAGCATGGATCACGAAATCAGTATTTCATTAAAATCTGGGATCATCCTTATCACTACCAGTAGTTAGACTACTGAGTCGACCATGAAACTTAATGGAAGTGCACGTACTCACAAGGCCAGGAAGATAGTCGACAAAATTGATATTTTCGGTATATACCTAAATAATTTTCCACAAGTATAAAAAGATGGTTTGCTTTGTGCAATTTTTCAAGCATGAATGAGACAATATCAAGACGGTTGGGATTTGGATAATACTAAACTTTTTGGTAGGTGAGGACCTTAAAAAGACCCATGGGGCATGTCGAAATTGAATACATTTCCCTTTAAAAAA
Source organism: Oemleria cerasiformis (assembly GCA_037349345.1). Lineage (NCBI taxonomy): Eukaryota > Viridiplantae > Streptophyta > Magnoliopsida > Rosales > Rosaceae > Oemleria > Oemleria cerasiformis. The sequence continues at coordinate 11,425,377 of JAZGTL010000031.1, forward strand.
AACGTAGGTCACATGGGAAGCTTCCCAATAAGTGAACATGCAATATTATGAACAATACTTGCATCTCACTCCGATAGTACTTTCTCGTACGACTCTTTCGATTTATCGAATTTACTTTGTACATATATCATAATCGAAATCGTTCATTCTCTAAATCTTCATGTCAAAATCATTTCCGTAGAAATTCAACAAGATTGGAGGTCGTGTAGTCATTCATATGTATCAAATAAATCAACGATTTTAATAAGAATTAATATCCTCATGACGAACCATCCATTTAGTTGATATATGTAAATGACTAAACGACCTCCAATCTTGATGACTTTTTACAGAGATGATCTTAACATGATGATTTAGAAAATGAACGGTTCCGATTATGATATATGTACAAAGACAATTCGATAAATCGAAAGGGTGGTACGAAGAGGTACCGCTGGAGTGGGATGCAAGTATTGTTCCAATATTATTGCAGCATCGTAGTTTGGTTTGGAAGAGAGTAAACTTGATTCTGCCTCATATGGTGTGTGGGCATCTTTTAGGCTCGCAAGTCACCATTCAATTATGAAATCCATTTTGTTTTAAATTTGTTTTCCACAACACCTCACAAGCATGATTGACAATCTGACCTAATGAAATACTATTGTATCGTATTATAATACGATAATGTGATATAATATAAGTTAATGATATAATTTATTTTTTTCACGAGAAGCTGTATATAAGTTAATGATATAATTTAATTTTTTCATGGTAAGATGTAGTATTTATGAATATTAATTTGTAATTATATATAAATTAACGGTCCGAATATTGGAAAATTTTGTCAATTCTATGAAGTGTAAATCAATGATATATATAGAGAAAATTATAATTTTTTGTTTACTATTTTAATTATAGAAAATTTGAGATTTAAAATTGGTATGTTATTTCAAAGTAAATGTTTTTTTTTTCAAACGTGTCGATGACACGAATATTCCATCGTATTTATTTCAAACATGTTTTCAAAGAAATTAATTTTGTTACGAATTCGTTAGCCAAGCATAGTTAGTGTGGAGCTTTCATCTCTTCAATAGTGGTTGCTTAAGGGGCATTTCCTTTTAGATTCTCGTTTTCTTTCTTATCAAAGAAAAAAATGTTTATTTTTTTTGGTATTAAGAAATAAGTTTTTAATTGTTGCACCATCAACATTACTAGTCAAACAACATTCACATTATAATTAACCAATTGTATCACCTTCATTCAACTTTTTTTGGGGGTTACCGAGAAAATCCCTTGAAGGCGGAATCAGTGAATTACATAGATCTATTTCTAGTATGTAAATCTTGCCACACAATTTCGGCCTTCACTAGTGAATATAGGGATAAATCAAGAACTTATGGATAGACGGGAGCATCAATCAACTGACCTCTACATTTACAGCTAGCCCCAATTCGATCCTCAAACAACTCCCTATGTCCTGAAGGTAGATTCTAACCTCTGTTTTTTTTCCTTTCCGTATGAACATCAACCTTTTCATTAAAATTTAAAATTGACTTCACACTCCCCCACTTAATTGACTTGAGAGAAGGACGAAAAACCGAAAGGCATATCCTCAATATTATTGGCTTACACTTTCCAACCTACTTGAAGACAAATGAGACAAAGCGGTAACGGATTATTAATAAAATAGGGAAAATTGTTGTCACTGTCCTTGAACTTTACACTAATTTTAACTATCGTCCATGAACTTCATTATTAGTAGCGGACGTCCTTGAACTTTATACTAATTTTAGCTATCGTCCATGAACTTCATTATTAGTAGCAGACGTCTCTGAACTATGCCTAAATGTCCATTGACAGTCATTCCGTTAAAATTCTTAACTATTTCGGTTAAAAATAAGGGTAAAATTGCGTTTTTAAGTGTGTTTTAAGTGTGTTTCTACAATTCCCTCCACTCAACAGAAATGAAACCCAAAGTTTATCCTTATAAACACACTTGAAAAGACAATTTACCCTTATTTTTAACAAAAATAGTTATGAATTTTAACAGAATGATTGTCAATGCACATTTAGGCATAGTTCATGGACGTCTGTTACTAATAATGAAGGTTATGGACGATAGCTAAAGTTAGTGTAAAATTCAGGAACGTCTGCTACTAATAATGAAGTTCAGTGACGATATCCAAAATTAGTGTAAAGTTCAAGGACGATGGTAACAGTTTTCCCAACAAAATAAGACAACTACGTTAAATCCATCCCCAAATTCATAATCCTTAATTTTCTTTCTCAAATAATCTTTATTAGTACATTGACTTGCATCCCACGTAAAGACACAAGAAACCCAAGTTAAATCCGTCCCCAAATTCATAAACCAAATCTACTAGAATCTTAATCCAAATTTTCTTCCTCAGCAGAATCTTTATCGCCAACAAAATCTGGTGTACAAATAGGTAAACCATGTACTAGACTATTACAATGTACAAGTCTTCGACCATTGTATCCGTATTTTTCAGACTTTTTAACTCATGCATGCATTGTTATTTTGACTATAAATTTTACAAATCATATTTCTTTTTCTTTTCAAACTCTTTGCTGATTACGTAGAGGCCCCGTTTGTTTCACTGGAATGTTAAAATAGGAATGGTAATTATATTCAATGCAGCATCTATTATTGAATGTAATCGAAAAGAATTTTTTTGGACAGAAAAACGTACACCTGCATTCTGCCCTAGGTTTTGGCAGATTTACCATGTTCCTCCCACCCAACTCAGAATTCTATCGACTGCACCCCAACCCAGTCCTTTCCCTCCTCCAACACTACTCTGAGCCTCTATCTTAAGCCACAAGCAGAGATCTTTCATATTTGGAGGTAGATCCGAAGGAAAAAAAATAATTAGTTTGAAATCGATCCAAATAAATCATGAACCAGGGTCACCACCAGCCCTCCTCAACCACGCCAACTTCTCCCACCGAGTTCCTAGGGTTTTCTCTTCCAACACAGCAGATTAAAAAAAAAATTGTAAGGGTATTTAGTGTAATTTTGTATTCCATATGTACTAAGGAAATAGAATACCACCTCTTTGGATGTATGTAATCCTAATCCACCTATTAAGCGGAATTGACTCCGGTCAACTCCACCCTTTTTTTCCTTTCCATGCTAAACCAAACATGATAACTAGATGGAATATGAATTCATTTTCCTTTCCAGACCTAAATTCCAAGCAAATAAACGGAGCAAGATATTAATGTATTATAGACCTGTCACCGTCAAACTGCTCATAAAATATTTGGGCCTGACAATGTTGGTCCGGCCTATACAAGCCTAATACCTTGTTTGACAGGACGACAATTTGAGGCCCATCAATATAATAGGCCTAAACCTTAAGACCCAAATTTCTCAAACTCTGGTCTTTTGTCGCTTGATTTTAACTTTTAAGCGGCAGCTTTGCTTTCGCCTCCACCTTGCTTGCTTGCTTCGGTTCCAGTCAAGAGTGGTATGGGTCTCGCTTGTATAAGCCCATTTTATTAATCCATTTTATACTTCGATTTATTAATAATTAACCTCTTAACACCCGTTAACGTGTATGCAAATATACATTTTTATCCCTTATTATAAAAATTAAAATAAAATTATTTTTTTATTTAAAAATAAAACGAAAATGGAAGAAGTAACTACCTGAGCACAATACCCATTTTTTTACCCCCACTCCTTCCATCAACCATTTTTTTTAAACAATACTTGCATTGGATTGATTTTGATTTCCATTTATAAGCTAAAAAAAGGGAGTTATTTTTCGAGGGTTCTAAGACCCCCTCGACCATGCTGGCACCATCAGATCATAGTTATAAGACTTCCACATGTCTATGGTGCTTCAGGATCCTATCTCTCTATCAAAAATGTCTGAAAATGTCTTTGTTACATCATACGAAGTATCGCGGTGGGTATAGTTGAGCAGTCGATGTGGTGTGTACATGGACCAACAACTTAGCTAGTTGCGTGCGTTCATCAAAACCTACCCCATCACATGAAGTGAAGTCAACGGCAAAGTAACAAAGTATCAAATGCTAAACCAAGGGGAGATCTATGATCCGAAATTGGGTTTTTTCATACAAAATAAAGAAATCCGAAACCAAAAAGAAAGGGGACTTCTTACTCCGGCTCTTTCAAGAGTGCCCGCTAGTTGAATCCCGCTTAATTTTCCTCTCCTAATATTTTCGTATAAAAAAATATAATTTATAGAGAATAATGAGTTTAATTAGGGGAAATAAATTATAATTAAGGAAATTTTTTCCTAAAAGTCACGTCAAAATTACATTGGCGTCACCCAACGTTCCCCCAATTTCCCAAACGGAAAAAGAAGGAAACAGAAAAGGATAAAAGAAACAAATGTGTGGAGTACGTTGCTTAAACTCTTCAAACACCACAAGACTGGAAAAAGGTCTAGAAGAATTGCATTACCATGACGTGGCAACGAGAACAAGCAGCAGCGTGCCACGTTGCAACTACAAATGCCGGGAATTTACACAAGCCGACCTTCGCGAAAGTCTTAAGATGGACTCACGTACTACGTAATTGGTCTCACGTACTACGTAATTGGTCACATCCAGGGTACACCAAACGGCTTAACCGTTTAACCCCAAACGGCTTAACCGTTTAACCCCAAACGGCTAACGGCTAACGCCTAGCGCATACGTCACAGAGTACCACGTGGCCTGTCGCCCTATTGTTGGTTGGAAATTTCGAGACTACCCACTTCCTTATACCCTATTGTCGTATTGGTCAATTATAATATTTCTTACTCTTTACGGAAATATCTTTAGATGATAATGTGTCACGATATATAGTATATGTCAAACTAATAACTTTCATGCATTTGTATATTTTGCTTAGTATGTAAGTTTTTTAAACGCGGTGATTTATGCTATATTGACGAAAAAAAGAAAAGAACCCATTTAAGACAATTTCGTGTGGAAAAAGAAATGAACTTTTCGGAAATGAATCCATGGTAATTAAAAGTGAATAATATTTGGACCAGACCCCACACCAGTAAATAAAAGTGAACTTAAAGTCAAGCACAAAACGCAGAAGCTATCTTCAGAAATCCCGTACTTCATGTAGAACCATACATAGTCGTTGTAGCCTCTTCGGTAATGTGAATGCCACCAATATTTTCCAAAAGATCCGATCCGTTTTCATTTTAGACCTTCCTCAAAAACAAAAATAGCTGGTATAGTTTTTCCTAAATTCACCACGTAACCACCGGCTTCTTCAGAATTTAAAAAAAAAGATCATATTAAAATTGACCACTAAGTTTCTTGTGTCTATTCTATCAATGAAGCCAAGTCCGAGGGGAAACAATAATGTAATCCTTGTTGCCAAAATTTCATTGGCCATCAGCCAGATGATTGCTCTCGTAATCGGATTATGAATATGGAGTTCCTTCTTGTGATCTTGAACTCCTCATAAAGGAAAGTTATGTACTAATTCATGTTGTTTTTTATTTCTTTGAAGATATTTTACAAGTTAGTAGATAATTTCACTAATAATTAAATATTAAAATCGACTATGTTAGTGAGAAATATCAAAGGACAATAATTTATGTTTATACGTGGAGAAAAATCCAGTCAAAGGACGAAATCCTGGAAGCATGTGTGGAGGGGCCGGTGGCTTGTTTGGCCAGCCAGCCAATCACTCTCTCTGACCAAAAAATGACCAGAATTATAAGTGTCCGCCTACGTGGATTAGGGCAAGGGGGGCATTTGACCCACTCCACCAATGGGAGAATAGATAAATAATGAAAAGGGTCAAATGGGTCCAACAACCATGGGTAATATGGTAATTTAAGCCCAAAGCTAAAAAGGATAAGCTTGGTAGGAAATGTAAGAGTCCGCCCAAATTGATTCATAGGATAGTTGCAAATACTTTCCTTTTTCTCATTAATCATGAAGAAGTCGTGTCTCTCTCGTTTGCTCCCATCCCATATTTAAAGTCTTCAACAAGTTCACAAACTCATCAAGAAATCAGAAAGACAGATACGCAAGGCATAAGGTGTGATTTCTTTTCTTAACGCCCTAAAGAAGAAACAAAGAGCGCCCGTGGCCCGTGCAAGACTTTTTTGTGAAGCTAGCTAGCGCCTATATGGAGCACAAGAAGATCAGCAACGGAAACGAAAACAAGAAGAGCAGCAAGAACATCAACAACAGAGACGAAAACAAGAGCAGCAACACGAGCATGGAGGAAGAAGAGGGGGGGCCTTACATGGGCGTTCCAATTCACAGCCAAGTGATGAAGATCAAGCAAGAATTCGAGAAAATCAAGCACCCGTCTTTGGAGCAGCCTGCAGAGATAAGACTGCGAAGGCGGGTGCTTCTCCGGGAGATTACTCACCAGCGTTCGCGTTCTCCGCTGGGATTGGCTGCATAGGACATAGCCAGCCGCATAGGGGTTGCCCTACCTGCATGGCGATGGTGGCGACGCTATAGAACTAAGTTTTTGCTTTGTCCTTTTTTTACTGTTTTTCTTCTTCTTGTTTTCTGGTTTCTACCACGCCAATTATGACATATAGTATTGGTGTTTTGGGATTTTACTATAGTTGTACAGATAGGAGTTGATTAATTAGTCTTAGTTTTCTACTATATATAATCTCATTGTTTATCGGTTAATTACTGTGTAGTTGAGTCTGTTTAGAATGATATCACATAGTTTTGTTTTACCATTAGAGTTTTACTCCACAGTTCTGTGTGTTCATCAAGCACAAGCACAACAACCATACGTAGAACATAATCAAATTTTGAAATTTAATCTCTTTGTTTTGTTTTTCTCATAGAATCATATGAGAATATACTTCATCTATGCTTAAATATCTTAGAATAATTTCCAAATTCAACACATCCGTTTCTCTGATTAGAAATATTCATGGAAAATAGCAAGCAAACTAAGACCTCAAGTGACCTAACCCACTTTGTATTTAAGCATGTTTCCTTCAATTTGCTGACATGTTCAAGAACAATTCAACTGCTAAATTCATGGCCACTATGTAAAAGGAGGTGATCATTCCTAATTCTTAATTAGTGAAAAACTTACATCCACGACTTGTTTCTCCTCCTAAATTTATCATTTCCATCACTAAACTATGTCAAGCCTATATCTTGAGACTGTATTTCGAGATTTAAACAAATATATCCTACTTAGAGTTGCATTGATTTATTCAGTACAAGAGACAACTAAATAGAACAAATAAACTGTGATTTATACTAGAAAAATCAATCTATTCAAACATTTTATAAGAATCAAAGATAATACTCCAATTACTAAAGAGCAGAAAGATATTGCAAAAAAGAAATTAGCTAAAAAGAAAAAAGGCAGCAAACATGACTAACAGATAGTTGTGTGCAGACATGCCACCTTCAGAATGATTCCTCTACCGCAGTGGCTGTTTGTTTTGATGTAAGTAACTTTACTCTCCTTGTCAGATCTCTCATCGCATCTATAATCACAGACTTCTTCTGAATTCTGAACTCGATGGCCAACTGAGTAGAATCAGAAACACCCTTTTTCAACAGGGATTCATCCTCCATGATTTTCGTTGGGAAGTGTCCCAGTGCAATCACACATAACGCAATTATGGTGCGAAAAGCAGCCAACTCATTTGCAATACCAAATGGAGCTTCAACTGATAAGGATTGAAGTACATTCAAATCATGCTTCTGAACTGTTTCTTTGTCACTGGCAAGAATAACTCTTAAAGCTGCTAACAAGCGGCCCTCTACCAATTCTGAACCCCCTAAGCATACCTGTCATGCAAAGCAAGAGGAAGTGTTTCATAGTTTTAGTACAACTAACATGATAAATAGCAAGGCTGCATCTAACTATGCTAATGGCATATGTTGTACAAGGGACTAGATATTAAAACAGTAAATGGCGATAACAATATGTAAATATATGTGTGTATAGATATAGATATATATTCAGGGAAATAGAAACCTTAAGAAGAGGAGCTTCCCCATCTAACTTTAGTTGGCATAAAATTTCCTTCTGCCATGGAGATGGTGCCGAGAAGTTGGGTGAGGATACTCCAGCAGCCATACTTGCAACATCCAGAAGTGCTCCATCATATTTGAGCTCAATACAATCATAGGGGTTTGAAGGTATCACAAATCCATAATCCAGTAAGAAAAGATCATTGTTTAAACAGCCATAGTTAAGTACTAAACAATCGTTTTCTTTGATCCCTGTTTCAGCCACAACCTGGAATGAGAGAGAAACTTAACGAGTAAAGAAAACTGTGATCCCCGTCGAAGAATTTCAAAATGGAATTAATGAATAAAAAGTAAATAAAACCTTTACGAGCATCTTCATCTTCCTGTCATCTTGGTCCTGAACTATTGAGGCATTTGACTTGAAACTATGGTTGCACATATCAATGAGAGGAAGCATCATTGGGATATCATTGTGGATTCCACCTGGTAGCTTTTTACCATATAAACGGAACGCCCGCGATGAAACTGCTGACATTGCCCATCCAAGGGCGGATGCATCTACGGCTTGGCCACCAAAAGGGTGATCATTTGGTTTCAGATTATCCAGAGCACGTTTGACTTCTTGTTCAAAATCAAGAAGAAATCTGCATCTCTTGTTCACCTGCAGCAGGAAATCACTAAAACTTTCAGAGCTTGATTTGGAACTCAAGTAGTTATCAAGATAAGAATCTTAGCAGAAGCTCTATTACAACACAATGTCCCCCCATATACATAACCCACATTTTCTGAGAGATATCAGAATGGTTATCCTACATTATAAACACAACTCAAACTAGAAAGGGAAGGAAGAGACGGCTAGTTTTGCAGATTTCCGGCATAGTTTCCATTGCACCTCTTATATGGTTTGATATACAAGACTATAACTCAGCATAAAACATTGGCATTGACGTGAACAGCTATAGTACCTGGTAAAGAAGTGGAGCATACTGCAAATTCTTTATGTCCTCTCCAGGGAAGAAGATAGGTATATTGAATGTTTCAGGGAGACTGCTGATATATGGCCACCAGAAGGATCCAGTTTTTGCTCTTTCTTGCAGAAGCTTCAGACCCAATTTCATTGCCCATAGTTCCTCTGCCAAATGCTTCCAGTGTTCGATTTACTCATATTCAAAACTCACTCAGTACAGCCTAATGTACAAAACTTTTAAGTTACCAACCTATGCAGAGTAAAGAGAACCTAGATGCTATGGAAAAGTAGAGGCTTTTACGCTAGCAGACATCTGAAATAAGATAGCTAATACGAAAAAAGACACCAGTTAAAGAACTCATCTACAACTGAGGAGAAATTTTGATAAGCCAATCTACTAGCCTACTGTGAATTGAACTTTCATAGATTAACATCTTAAGTTAGATAAAGACAGAATGCCATTCCTACATTAATGACGCGAGGATTCAAAATCCCATGGAAATGCTATTTTAATTCCAAGTTTCCAAAGTAGCATACATCCACTTCAAAGTTCAAGCTTTACTGCTCTTTTGAACTAAATTAGAGGTGCTACTAACGGAGCCTAATTGTACAATTCTTCTTTTGAACAATTCCAAGTCCAAAGATAGCAAAATGCGAAATACTCATTAACCAAAAAGCATAATGTACACCAAAATTTGACTAAAATGGAGATTGCCGAAGCCAAAAATACTTACCAGGAACTTGGCGAGCCAAATTGGCGAGAACAGAGTCAAGCCCATCTCCGCCCTCTGATTGAAGAGGGCCAAATCTCAAGGGTACGTGCTCGGGAAGAACAATTAGTTCAGAACCTTTTGGGATTTCCTCAGAAGCCACCAAACCAAGACCAAAGGAACTATCTTGAGCTATCTTTACAGCCTCGTGAACGAAGCCTCCTTCCCTGCGGACCCACTTGATCAGGTCAGGCGGGTATGGGGCCAAGCGCCCAGGATAAGAGGTTGAGGTAGAGGCAGCGCAAGTAAGAGGACGGAAGGCGGTGAGAGATGCCATTACCATCTTGGAAGCTGCCATGTTTAAGCGATTCAAGCCACTTCAGTCCTAGCGATAATTGCTAACGAATACTTAAAGAGTTTAGAGAGTGTTCGATATTTCCATGACGATCAAATGCTTGAGTGCTAAATTGCTAATTGCTAATTTCCATTAAAATTTTCACATTCGGTGCGATTCAACCGATTTAAAGCATTTGTGGCAGCGGAATATTATCAAAATATATTTAGACTTCGGTTGTTTCTACCGAAATATGCCATCCCAGTCGTGAGAGCCCACCAAACACATCGCTTCTTTTAAAATTTTATAGATTATCCCAACCATACATTTGTGTCAATAATTGTGTCAAAATTGCAGTGCTATTGATCGGTCCTATATGAAATGAGATTGTAACGTTCATTGATATGCATGGTTAAATCTGGAAAAATTACTTTATGTAGTTCAAAATGGTAAATGTTGTGAACTACAATTTCCTAAACAGTCTGAGACAGTGCATGACACCGATATGTTAGATTGAGGTAGGTGATAGAAGACTGTTGACACCGGAGATTGTGGAAATGACAGAGGAAAAAATTAGAATCATCAGGGAAAGGTTGAACGCATCTCAGGACCGCCAGAAAAGCTATGCGGACCGACGGATCCGAGATCTTGATTTGAGGTCGGAGACTAGGTTTTCTTGAAATTATCCCCTTGGAAAGGAGTTGTTCATTTTGGTAGACGGAGAAAGTTAAGTCCTCGCTACATTGGGCCTTATGAGATTGTTGAGAGGATAGGGCCAGTGGCGTACATAGACTTGCTTCACCCTCAGAACTGTCAAGGGTTCACAATGTTTTCCATGTATCTATGCTCCGAAAGTACATATTCGATGAATCTCTTGTATTGGAGGAGCAACCAGTTGAGCTGAGAGATGATTTGACTTTTGAGGAGCAACCAGTGCAAATTCTAGATTGGAAGGAAAAAGTACTACGCATAAAGACTATTCATCTGGTTAAAGTGTTGTGGAAGAATCATAATGTAGAGGAGGGCACGTGGGAACCGAGACACTGATGCGGGCGCATCATCCACACTTGTTCTAGTGACAGGTATGAATTTCGAGGATGAAATTTCTTTAGGGGGGGGGGGGGGGGGGGGGGGGGGGGAGTCGGGGGTGAATTGTAACAACCTGGAAATTTAATTATTGAATTTTCTTAATTATTTTTGCAAAAAGACAAAATTACCCTTGGTTGTTAAGGGGCGTGAATGTAAGGACCCTTCCCGAATTTCACCTCGAAATCCGCAAAAAACCCTATTCCCATTTGACAGCATGTTTCCACAAAATTTAATACCAGGAATACCCTTTATTCTTAGAAATATTAAATAAACCTTACAGGGTTCCGACAAAACCTTCTCTGTACTTATTGACTACTCCTACCTATCAGACGCATGATAGCTTACAGGTCATCGCCGAAACCTCGGAATAGTGGTGGCCCGAAAAGGTAACACACTCTGATACCAAATGTCAGTAGGTCAGACACTGCTGAATCCATTACTGTAATAGCACATGACACTGACTTATTAGCCCTTATGAACCGTCAATAACTCGTCCATCGGGGTCACTGCCCACACCAACCCACTGACTCGGATGACGAAGGAACCAGACTTGGTTGAATTCAGTCTCATTGATTTACTCCGAGTTGTACTCGATATCTCTGCTCCTCTTGAGCACCCCGAGTGATAACTCGATATCCCTGCTCCTCCTGAGCACCCCGAGTGATAACTCGATATCCCTGCTCCTCCTGAACACCCCGAGTGATAACTCGATATCACTGCTCATCCTGAGCACCCCGAGTGATAACTCGATATCCCTGATCCTCCTGAGCAACCTCAGTCCTCAACGATATGGCGGAGAAAGATCCCTCGAACGCCAACATTGGAGAACCCCTCGACGATCTGGCGGAGACATACCCTTTAATGCCAGTCGGAGAACCCTCAACAATGTAGCGGAGAAAGACACCTTCCATGCCAATCATTGGAGAATCCCGTGGTATAACCTAATACCTAGAAGTATGCATGCCCCGCGATCCCGGAAACCTAGTCTGTTCCCAGTACATCTAAAGTACCGACTCAGGGAAACCCAGCCCCGAGGTATGTAAGGACCCTTCCCTAATTTCACCTCGAAATCCATGAAAAACCCTTATCCCGTCTGACAACTCTTCTTCCTCAAAATTTAATACCAAGAATACCCTTTATCCTAAAATAAATTTAGTAAACCTTATAGGGTTCACGATAGAACCTCTGTACGTACTGACCACACCTACCTGTCAGACGCAGGATAGCTTACAGGTCAAAGACGAGACCTCTGAATAGTGGTGGTCCAAAAAGTAACACACTCTGACACCAAAGGTCAGTAGGTCAGACACGGCTGAAACTACTATTGGAATCACAAGACAACTAACTGGTCAACCACTTTTGAACCGTCCCTAACTCGTCGCTCTGGGTCACCGCCCACACCAACCCACTGACCCGGATGACGAAGGAACCAGACTTGATTGAATTGAGTCTCACTGACTCGCCCCGAGTCGAACTCGATATCCCTACTCCTCTAGAGCGCCCCGAGTGGTAACTCGATATCCCTGCTCCTCCAGAGCACCCTGAGTGATAACTCGATATCCATGCTCCTCCAGAGCACCCTGAGTAATAACTCGATATCCCTGCTCCTCCAGAGCACCCTAAGTGATAACTCGATATCCCTGCTCCTCCAGAGCACCCTGAGTGATAACTCGATATCCCCGCTTCTCCAGAGCACCCTGAGTGATAACTCGATATCCCTGCTCCTCCAGAGTAATCTTGGACCTCATCGATATGGCGAAGAAAGATCCCTCGAATGCCAACATTGGAGAACCCCTCAACAATCTGGCAGAGACATGCCCTCTAACCCAATCGGAGAACCTTCAACAATGTAGCGGAGAAAAACACCCTCCACGCCAAACATCGGAAATCCCATGGTATAACCCAATACCTAGAAGTACGCATACCCATGCAATCCCGGAACCCTAGTTCGTTCACAGCGCAAATAAAATACCAAATCATGGACGCCCTAGCCCCAATGAACTCTTGACACATTATTGACCCAACTACCTCGACCTCCCGAGCTCAAAACCCGTTCCATGGTCAACCGTTACCGCTGGGATTGCCCAATCGGGACACTTTTGGCTGTGTTTCGGGTATCGTTGCGTAGGTCTCGAACTCATGAGTTCGTAGACAGACGGCACACGAAAAATAGAATTCGTGTTCGAGAGATGCGGGTCTAGAATGTTCAAGGGCATTTTGGTAATTTGGGCTTAGGTAGATATTTAACCCAATTAGATCCTATCTTCATCATTTCATCTTCTCTCTCCCCATGCTCTCTCTCATTCACACCGTGAAACAAACCTAAACCCTCAAATTTTGATTTTCGATTTAGGCCAAACCACTACAAACCATTCACATCATCATCTTCCTCACTTCATTATGAGCTCAACCATATCCTTCATTGAGCTTGGAGGTGTTAGGAGAAGGAGATTCGAAGGTGAACAGTAATCGCCCACATTCCCGGCCATTTTTCAGCCACCACAGATAATGAATCTCAATTCTAATAACATATTTGGATTCCTTGGCCCGAGTGGATGAATTTTCATTATTAAAACATTGGATTTGGTTGAGAAATGAGGGAGATATTAAGCTCTGAAGTTCGGTTGGTTATGGAGTTTTCTACACAGTGAACAATAACCGCAGCTAGAGGTTGATGGTAAGTAGGATGCACAGTCTCGCATGGGGAGGGAGTCCCGACCGTCCACCGACACATGTCGGCGCGTGGAGCTCCTCCTCAAGCTCCTACGAGCACGTGTTTCGAAACTTTCGACGTTCCGGACCTTTTGGCGTAGGTTTCAGGTCAATCAGACATCATGAAGGGGTAGTTTTGGGCGTCCGAAGTGGCTACATTTTTAGTGGGACGCAAGCGGACCTCCCGGGGTTTAGGGAGTTTAAATGTAGGGTTTTTAATATTAGTCGATAATCCCGATTGTTAATATTTACAGGCGATACTGCTCCGGGAACTTCGCAGGAGCGTACGACTCGAGATTGAACTTTCTTGGATGTGTGGTGAGTGAACTTTGGTTTTGTAAAATATAATGCATGCATAAAGGTATTTTGATATAATGTTTATTACGTATTGTTACATATTGTTTGGTAAATTTCTGGAATTTATAAATTGTGCTAATAAAGGTTGTAATCGGTTTTAGGCTTTCGTGCTTTATTTATGATCATCAATTATAACTAAATATGCTCTGGGTTTACCGTTGTCGCGATGAAACGGTTAATTAGTATCTACTATTTACCTTTCACACGGATTCCTAAAACGCAGTGTTTTACTTCTGCCTTTCGTCATCGAGACTCCACATCCAGGTGTCGACCATCATTCCTCGATTTCAGTGTCCAGGTGAATTTTCTAGGTCGGGGTGTAAACAAACACAAAACTTGCAGATTCACCATTTTTGGTACGCAATTTTGGAGCTCCTTGCCCTGAATCCACATTACACTGCACTTCACTCTCTGATTTCACTTCACGATTATTGGCACTCGTTTTCTTATATCCATGGCATTCTCTAATTTCTTGATTTGATTCAATTTTCTTTATGCTCTGTTCAATTTTGATTTTTTCTCTTGCGTGAAATTTTCAATATGCTCTATCAAATTTTGGTTTTTCTCTGCTTTATAGATGATGAAATGTTTTCACTTTAGAGGCGCATCACGGTGGAGTGGTTGGGGAAGATGGGTTCCTCATGTCGTATAAGGGGGGAAAAGTTAATTGGTATGAGTCAAGCTGCGGCAGATAATTGAATCACGTCACCTTACGTTAGGTGGTCGGAATCTCTTGAAATTTAAGAAATCCGATCACCTCACGTCTATCCCAGATTTGGGGAGGACATATTCATACCAAATTCAATGGAAATTGTTCATACTAAACTAAACCCGAATTGTTTACTAATTAGCTAGAAAAAAACAGAATCGCCATCAAACACATAGAGAACCAATGATGAAGTCGTAGAAAATTAAAAAGAACTAAACTTTCAATATTGATTAGATGGAATTATTAAACTTTCAATATTGATTAGATGGAATTGTTATACAAGGAAGAAGAAAATGTTAATATGATCAAATGCGTAATCATAAAAATCCTATCAATGAAGAACAAGAGCAAAAAGGAAGATGATCCTCCAGAGATTGTAAAAAATGAGAAGATCTCATGGAGGATAGTGGAATTACAATTTGATCTTTGATCAAACTGAAATTCGCTCAGCATTGCGAGAGCCCATCATCATCATCACCTTGAACTCCTCAAAATTGATCATGCCGTCGCCATCACTATCCACCCCACTGATCATCTTCCTGCACTCCGCCATTGAACATTCATCTCCCAAGCTTCTGAGCACTTTATGCAATTCCTCCACCGAAATGGACCCATTCCCATCAATGTCGTACACCGAGAAGGCGTCTTTCAGATTCTCCAGCGCCTCCGCCGGGTCGACGTCGTTGGTGTTGAGCTCCACGAACTCCTTGAAGTCGATGAAGCCATCGCCGTCGGAATCGACCTCTAGGATCATGTTGTTGAGCTCTTCCTCGGAGGCCGGCTGGCCCAGGCTGCTCATGATGGCTCCGAGCTCGGAGGCCGAGATCTTGCCATCGTCATTCACATCGAATTTCTTGAAGACCTGGTGGAGTTCCGCGATCTGAGCGCGCGAATTGAAGGACGGAGATCGCGAGGGCGGGGACGGGAATGGGAAGGCGGTGGCGGGTGGGTGGGATTTCTTCTTCCGGGAGAACAGAGATTTGAAACCCATCTGAAATTTCCAATCGGTGAGAGATAGCTGAAATTAAAAGCAATCTGAGAAGAAGATGATTTGTTATTTGAATTGGGATTTTTGTTGGTTTTGGGGATTTGGGATTTTTGTTGGTTTTGGGGATTTGGGATTTGTTGTTGGTTTTGGGGATTTGGGATTTGTTGTTGAGTGGGGGTTGGAGAACGGGAAATGGGTGAATAACTAATAAATCCAACTGAATCTCCGCGGCTTCTTCTTTCTGGTGATGATCATGATGAACGTGGTTGTTGCCGCTTATTTTGGAGGAGGAGAGAGAAGAGCGAAGAAAGGAGGTTTGCGCGTGAATTGAATTACAGCAGTTACAGTGGACACCAACTCAATCACCCACGGGATCCACGTGTCACCCACTCAACAACCTCCTCTTGTTTTATTCATCACGTTACGGTTATTGTTATCAACGAGTTTAACCGTGATTGTTACCGCAAGCATTACGGTTATTATTATTATTAACAACAATAATTTACAGTTTACATTTGTGTTAGTTTGATACTGAACCTTCAAGATTAACCTAGAGTGCTAATTCACCACCATTTTGACCTTTTTAGTACAATGTGAACTTTTTAAGTTCAATATTCAATCAAAGTATATGTTCTAACGAATAAAAAAGTTCTAAGATTCAATTTTTTTTTAAGCTAAGCATAAAATAAAATTAAAACGATCAAGCTTATAAACAAGTAAAGAAATAATAATATAAAAATAAAGGATAAAAATGAGCTATTAAATCTTCATATTAAATGTTAGAAGGAGTTTCAAACATGTTTTGAGATAGACGAATTTTGTTGCTGATGCGATAGTTGGAATTCGACATGAAATTGAACATTTGGAGGATTGGTGGAGGTCTATTCCAAACGAAGCGGAGCAAGCTTGGAATTTGATCTTATTGGTGGAGGGTGTCCTCGAGGCTTTAGTCTTGTGTAATTTTCTCTTTCGTATACAAAAAATGTTGAGTGGAGTTTTTTAATTGGACAAGCACGTTATGGTCCTCAAACAATGAACTATAATTTCCAATATCAATATGCAAAGTAAAATGAGCTAAGTAAGTAAGTAAGTAGGAGGAGGAATCTGAATTACATCGTGCAAATAAATCATTACTAACATCAAACTTTACAAATATGCAACGCTTTCGCTTAAATATACAATTTATATGTCATTAATTTAGAACACGCTTGTTGTGTTTAGACATCAAGTATTGTGTGGTAATTAACATGTGTTAATGATGAACAAGAACGATGTAATAGAAAATGGTAGGAGCAGAATTGAAATTAGAGGAATCTTAAGCTTCCCAGCAGTCAACTCTCTTCCCCTTCCCCTTCCCCTTCAGACCTCCACATGATGTGGGACCCTACTGTACAGTTTACTCCATTATTCAATTATCAAAGAAAACAAAGAGTATGATCTGTGGCCTCAAAGTTGTTGAATCAATATCTAGCTCTAGTCTAAAACAAAGAAAATTAGGCCATTAATCAACCAATACTGATTGAAAAAGTAAACACAAATATTCAATCAATTCAATACTGCCAAGTAAGCAATATCTCAATTGAATTGAATTGAAAGACACAGCCTTGACATCCCGCACCCAACCATATCCCTCGTTAGGCTCGTTTACAGGTTCCACCTGGTCGGCTAGTCTTCTCCTTCCTCCTCCTCCATCTCTATTGATGAAGGAAAACTCAGAGACTTGTGGAAAGATTGAAACTTTTTAACTTACATGAATCATGATGGACTCAAAGTCTGTGCGTTTCTTAACCCATCAATCTTTCTTCTCCGCCGTTCGATCCGGCGACCTTCAGTCAGTGACTCCGGTGGTGGAGAAGCTCACCAAGGACGAGCCCTCAAATGGGTCTCTTGTCTCTGATCTGATGGCGATGCAGAACGAGGCAGGCGAGACTCCCCTGTACGTGGCCGCAGAGAATAATCTGGAGGCGGTGTTTAGCTACTTGCTCAAGTTCTGTGATATTGAGATTGTGAAGATCAGGTCCAAGCTTGATATGAACGCCTTTCATGTTGCCGCAAAGCGTGGCCACTTGGGTATTGCTTTCTAACTCTCACTGTGTTTAAAGCTTTGAGATTGTTTGTTCATAATTGATTGGATTAAATTGCTTGATTGGTTACTGGGAAATAATATGTAGTTCATTATCTTGTTTGTGCTGCATGATTATAATCATAGATTCATAGTAATTTCTTCCTTCCTAAAAGTATTTGAGATTGGATTAACTGGGTCGAGTCCACTGTTAGCAAATTGGTAAGAGAACCAAATTCTTTGTGCTGAAAGCTGAAGATTTGTCATTCGTTTGGACCTAAATACTTTCTGTTATAAGAGAAGTGATTCTCATGCAATTGAAGCATGTTCATTGAACCCTTTGCAGTAACTAGTTAATTTGGAGAATAATTTCCAAGCAATCCTTTTGTTTTCTATAGATAGAAAATTCTTTTGGTTTGCTAATTGCTTCCATATGGAGTTGGACATCTCGATATATTTAACAAAAGAGAACTCTGATTTTGGTGTTTTGACATCTTTTTAAGTGAAGCTCAGAAGGTAGAAATTCATCTCCTCATCTATACGGGATATGTTTGTAGGTCAACAAAACTAAGGGAAAGAATAAATAATCACTGATGAATTGCATATTGCTAAACATGTAAAGATGACAACTTTGAAGGTCTATATCGTCTTAATCTGCTTTACATATACTGAAGTTAATGCCTTATATCCTGGGGGTTTACTATATGAGAAATTTACAACATTTTGGCCATTGAAGTTGAGTTCTTGATTTTCCTGCCATATGCCGTGCTGTAATCACCAAGGTGTCGTTGGTGAAAGGATTTCCTTTTATATTGTACTTTGGAAAAATGTCATTGACTGTTATTTGTTCAGGTATTGTGAAGGCACTGTTGGGAGTGTGGCCTGAGCTAATGAAAGTGTGTGACTCGTCAAACACTAGCCCTCTTTATTCAGCTGCGGTTCAGGAGCACTTAGATGTAGTCAATGCCATATTGGATGCCGACATCAGCTCAGTAAGGATAGTAAGGAAAAATGGTAAAACCGCATTGCATAATGCTGCAAGGTATGGGCACCTCTGTATTGGGAAAGCACTTATAGATCGGGATCCAGGAATCATCTGCATAAAAGATAAAAAGGGTCAAACTGCACTCCATATGGCTGTAAAAGGTCAGTGTGTGCCGATTGTAGAGGATATGTTGGTTGCTGACCATTCTATACTGAATGAACGCGACAAGAAGGGCAATACAGCTGTGCATGTAGCCACAAGGAAATGCCGTCCACAGGTATCTTCATATTGACATTCTGTTTATGATGGAAATACACGAACTTATGAAATCCTTGTCACAAATTATTCTGCTTTACATTCTATTTAGGATGAAACCATATCAGCTCAAGAAATCCTTGTCGGTTACTGTTTCTGCCTCCGTTGCTTTTACTTTCCCGGAAACCATAAGTCTAAGTTGGGGTAGGAATTCAATAGGTAGTTTTGCTTTTACTTTCCCTTAATGTTGGGAACCTGTTTTTCTCTCGTGGGAAGTTTCCTCGACAAGTTCATCTTTATCTTCTTTGATGAGGAACCAGGAATTATTTGGAGGAATATCAATATGTAAATATAGTATTACATCCTTAAAGTCTTTTCTTTTCAGCATCTTAGGAAAGGCTTATAATTTAATGCCTTGCCGGAGCAAGTCTAATTGGATATGTATACGTTGTGTTGATGTTTGATTCTCTTTGTTTCAGATCGTGAGCGTTTTGCTGAGCTATACGTCAATTGATGTCAATGCCATTAATAATCATTGTGAAACTGCAATGGATCTGGCCGACAAACTACCATACGGAGAATCTACATTGGTAATCAAAGAAGCACTAGCTGAAGTTGGTGCTAAGTACGCAAGACATGTTGGCCGAGTGGACGAAGCAATGGAACTGAAGAGAACCGTGAGTGATATCAAGCATGAAGTGCAATCACAGCACATACAAAACGAAACAACTCGGCGAAGAGTCTCTGGCATCGCCAAAGAACTGAAAAAACTTCACAGACAAGGTGTTCAGAACACCACCAATTCCATCACAGTAGTTGCTGTTCTGTTTGCCTCGATTGCCTTCTTGGCCATATTCAACTTGCCTGGCCAATACGAGGAAACTGGGAAGGCGAACATTGCTGATAAAGTTGGCTTCCAAGTCTTCTACCTATTGAATGCCACAGCTCTTTTCATTTCGCTCGCGGTTGTTGTGGTTCAGATCACTCTGGTGGCCTGGGACACCGGGGCTCAGAAGCAAGTGGTGTCGGTGGTTAACAAGCTGATGTGGGCGGCCTGCGCTTGCACCTGTGGTGCATTTCTGTCCATAGCGTTCGTGGTTGTCGGCGAGGATAGGTCATGGATGGCGATTACCATAACCGTCATGGGAGTGCCAATCCTTGTTGGCACTCTTGCAAGCATGTGCTACTTTGTTTTCCGGCAACACTTTGGTGTTTTCCGGCGTGACTCTCAGAGACGCATCAAAAGGGCCAACGGAAGCAAGTCCTTCTCCTGGTCTGTATACTCGGCCAATATCTCAGATCTTGAGGATCAGTACAACTCCGACCTTGAGAAAATCTATGCATTATAATCACTATATATATATATATCTGTTGCTTTGAGAAATTTTCCGGCCGTTGTCTTGTTTAGCTGTTTATCTGTTTATCTGCTTATCTGTTGAAGTGACAAGAGTTGTTATTATGTTATCTGTTAACTGTATTTGGCAGTTGATTGTAGATTTGTGTATATTGTATTTGTAACTATAGATACCACTGCTATGAATAATATGTAAAATAGTTTTACCTTAATAGTTAATTGGGTTGTCATCTTACATTTACCACAGACTGCAGTAAAATTTTTCATGCCGAAATAAGAATTCGAATTCGGATTCCCTTTAAAACAGCAAAGGCTTCTCTGTCTCATACATTTGCGATATTTTTATGTAATTAATCTGTATGTTACACGAATCTTAAAATTTATATATTTTATCAATTATAACACACAAATTTCAAAATTTACATTTATTTTAATAATATATACTTGCATAGAATGTGAGTTGTCAATTGTCCAAGAACAAACGTGTTTTCTTTGGCGTAAAATATCGTTTTTTATAAAATTTAGTGCGAAAAGCTAAGCGGACGGATGACTAACACCTGTTTGGTGTGCCGGCACGTGTCCATTATAGAAACTCGACTGCTAAACGCTATTTAGTACAGTGGAACTCGTAGGCGTGGTCTATAGCAAAAGCTCCTGGGATTCTCACGGTGAGCAGCCGGCGATGTTCTCACGGTGAGCAGACGGCGATTTTATAACGGCCGGCAGATAGCGATTCTCACCGTAACCAGAAAGACTAGGTAAATCAACCAATCTATCTACATGTTGCCTCTTGCCATTTTTCTCTGTTAGTTTACTTACTTGCTTTGATCTCTCAGTTTCTCTATTTTATCTTTTCTTACGAATTTGTTTCTCGCTCGGGCTTGGATCTGTCGTATTTCATTGAATTGAAAACTCCATCAACGAACTGTACTTTGGTGTTTCGTATGTGTAAAGGCTACCATTCTGATTTTGGAATTTTTTTTTTCGTTTCTATTGGTAAAGATTTTGGATTTTTTTTCCAAGTAGTGATCTTCGATTAATTAGTTTTAACTAAGAAGACATTTGTGAGTCAGTTTGGTTGAAATTTGGGATCAACACCCCAAGAATGAACATGAAAGTAGCTGAAGCTGAAGGTGATTGATAGATGGTCCAATTTCATCTATGATAATTGTTGATTTATTGATTTGTTAGATTGAATATTTTCTCAAATGCTGGAATGGTAGCTTAAATGATTCAATAGTGCATTTTCGTCAACAATTACAATACTAGTAATTTTACAAGTGTAGGTAGAACTACAATATCCATGGAAGCAGGACAAGTTGAAGGTGATGAAGATGTTCCTTCAGTTCCACTTCCAGAGCTTCCAACCGAAATCTTATGGTTTCAGACTCTTACAAGGCTACCGGCTAAGTCCCTGATGCGCTTCAAGTGCGTTTGCAAGTCGTGGTCCTCTCTCATTACCTGCAACCCTTCCTTTCTCAGTGTCTACCAAAACTTGCACTACAACCCCAACCAGAGCCACCTCCTTCTCAAAGTCAAGGACAAAGTCACAAGGCAGCAACACTTTCTCTCCCTCCAAATCAACCAACATGGAATCCCCTCGCCCGCCACTGCAACCCACCTTTTAACACTACAGACCCAAGAATTCCGTCTCCACAACACACAATGTATCAATGGCTTGGTTTGTTTTGTCTTCGGTAATGACCACCCCATTCGTATATTCAATCCCTGCACCCGAGAGTCTATCATTCTTCCCACTTATTCACTCAGCAACAACCACGGCTCAGTCAATACTGAATACTTTTTTGGGTACAGTCCTCTTACAAACAAGTACATGGTTCTCCAAGTCCAGCTCTGCAAGTTTTTACATGAAGAGCCTGCAAATTTTTTTAGGATGGTTTCAAGTATTAACCTCCAGATTTTCACTCTGGGTACAGATTCGTGGAGGTGCGTAGAGGTAGACCATGATGATCTCCCATTTGATCCTACTGTTTGGGACATTGACAAGAAAAGTGTGTGCCTCCATGGAGCCATACATTGGGTACATGGAGAAGGGCAATGCATATTGGCATTTGACCTTGGAGAAGAGAGATTTAGAGTCATCCCATTTCCTGAGAATGATGGTAGCCGCCATGTTTATCGGACAATTGCTGATGTTGGTGGATGCCTAGCTCTAACATATGACGAGAATACTATGCGACATATCTTTGGGTTGGGGTTATGGAGTTTGAAGGACTACCAAAATATAGTGTGGGTTAAGGAGATTATCGTCTTTGCCTATCCTGTGCGGCAGTCAACACAGCCTTTCGGTTCTTTATGTGCGATCCACACAGGCGAGGTCTTGATACGATCATCACCATCAGCCCAAGCATCTCTTCATTTCTATAACAGGGAGAGTGAAAGCTTCCGGACAAGTTCAATAATTTTGCCTGAATGGATACGTCAGAATGATGCTTGTAATCAATGGGACGTTCTTTCTAACTATTATGAAACCATTGTCTCCTTGAAATGAGAGATGAGAATCGATGCCCTAGTATCTCACCAGAAAACATGGTGGATTGGTGCATGAGGACAGGATTCTATCCATGGTGCTTCTGCAGTAGCTCATGGGTTGCAACATAAGAAGGATCTGAACTACAGTACTGGATACATCAATCTTTCGCTTCGAATCCATGCCCTATGATCAAGTTTAAAGTTTGTCCTTGAACTTGTGATTAGGCTTTTGATGTAAATTATGATCAGGTGAATTTCATTAGTAAATTATCTCTTACGTATTGTTTTGGAGTTGTTTGTTGTGTTTTACTTTCAAGCAGTGCATCTGGTAATGTCTTGTTTAAATTACCACATCTGATTTATTAGGCCGAGCTGCAGGGGGGCCTATTAACTTGATGGTCAAGTAAGATCAAGATTCACTTTCCTTTATATTGGTGTGCCAGAGTTGCAAAATTTTGCAGTATAAGCTCTTTAAAACATGTCATTTTTCTTTCATTTTTTAAGCTAAAATATTTTTTAGCATGGAAGAAAATGAGAATGTACGGGAAAAAAAAAGTTTTTTAAATTTTTGTAAAAATTGCAAAAACTAACCTAAAAACTCCAGACTTAATATGTACATATGGAAAAACAAGAAGAAAACGCGGGTCGCATTCCTCGATCATCAAATGGATGAATATCAAGACGATTTGTGTATGTAGTTTCAGGTACGTTGAAATCCCTCGCCTCTTTTAAGGTCTTTTGGTTAGGTCTAAGAAGGAAAGATGGGAGTGGTAAGTTAGGGTAATATTAACTGAAAATAAAAAGAAGCAATGACAAGCATTTTGTTGTTTTCATGATTTAACCATGGCATATTTACACCGATGGCAAAAACATGACCAAATCTCAGTTTACATGGGGAAAGTTGAGTGATTCACAAGCAAATCAATGAATTCATAACTACACATTGAACTTTCCTTTTTTTCATATTCAAGATCAAGGTGTGTAAGTACATGATGAAGATGAAGTAGCTAGACTTACTTTATAAGATTTACTTGCTGTAAGTCTGTAACAAATATATAAAAGAAATAAATAAAACAGACTGCAAATCGACCTTCTAAATGAAATATATCTTCTTCTCTTCTTCTACTCCTTCCTCCACCACCTCCAACTCCTTCTCCTCCGCCTCCCCCACATGGTTTTCAATAAAAAATAACAGAACCATATGGGCGCATCCCCAGCGTTTACAACAGTCAAAGAATAGCTCGCGATAAATGGGAGCTCATCTCAATTCAAAACCCAATTTTCACCATCTCCCAACCTCCACCGAGTTTTAACAACAAAATACTACGATATACAATTTTACAAACTATACCAGATCCCATCTGCGACTCCTACTGCTTGCTGAGATGAGCACAATATTACCCTCAGCCAGGGTCCCAAATCGGCAAACCATCATAATTGTAACTGTCCCGTGGCCCTCCTAGATCTGGAAGATGGCCTGTTCGCATCTGTTGAAGACGATCGGCTGACTTCTTCAGGTCTTTGCACATCCTGCACAAGACACCAAGCACCAATGTAATTACAATATGGGAGTGAAACTCAAGCATCATGGTAATCGTAAATAATAAAAAGTAGACATAATAGAAGAAACGATAACAAGTGGTACTTCAATAAAGAGAAAAAAGGGGAACAGTGGGGTATTGGAAATGTTTGCGACAGCAAGGCCTATGATGACCCCTGCCTATAACTACTGCTCCCACAAACATTTCCGAAAATCAAAGAAGCTACTGAATCCTAACAGCAATAAATGCTCTCGAAAAAGAAGAAACTCAACAAACCTTTGGTGTTGAAGAGGATGTACAATTGATGAGTGGTTGTGGCTGTGTTTTGGCATGCAGACGATGCTGCTGCTGCATTTTCCCAAACTGCTGTAGTCTTAAAGCAAAGTTAATTCCATTATGAGAATTCTTTAAATCCTGGTTTGCATCGCCATCTTCAGTTATCTGTGAACCACTTGGCATGTGATGTAGAATCTGATAGGGATTCACTGAAGAAGTTCGCCGGAGTTGCTCACCATTAAATGAATATGAAGGTACAGTTTTCAAACGAGTCCGTAGAATTTTAAAGGCCGCACTTTGCTGCAATCAAGTATCAAATGAAACTTAAACACATAGCAAAGACCAAGACGACTGCAACCAATCACAAAAATATACATATTGTTTATTTGAAATGTACTTGGAATAAAACCAAAATATGCATATTGTTGTAATACGAAGAGGTCAGATAACATATATTTTAGCCTTGACTAGATAACGGTTATAATCATCCCAAAAATCTCATGATTATTGAACTATGTCTTTGTTTTTTCCCTATATTTCTTCCTTTTTTGCTTTTTTAAATGGGTGCTGATAACCAAACATCCTATGATTTCAACATATTGCTGTAACCATGTCTATGGCTGTTACAATACCATGAAAACCTGCTTTAGGCAGACGAGTATTTGGATTGCATACCCTGTTTTTTTTCCCTAAAAATTTCCTTACATCTTTTATATTCTATTCAATGGAAAAAGTAAAAGACGTTTACTTTTGATTTCCTGTTATAAATAAGGAATTTTTTTTTTTGATTGGAAGTTATAAATAAGGAATTTAGCCCATATACTTCAGTTGCAGATGGATATAAAACAAAAAAAAAATGCTTGCAGTTGTAAAGAGGAAAAAAAGGAAAATGAAGGATTCTTATTTATACCTGGGGAAGCAACATCAGAAGACCGTACAAGGCTTTTAACAACCATATATGTCTTCCAGGTTCAAGAAGCTGCAAGAACAAAAAGACAGCTTAGGCACTCAAACATCTCTCCCAGTTTGAGAAAGCAATGCAGAAATACAGAAGGACACATAAAGGTAAAACACAAACAGAAATGACTCATTTGCTCTCCTTATACTCCAATTCCTAAGGCCAACTTTGAGAACTGCGCGAGCCAACTCCATCATAACCCAACGTATATACTTAACTCAATCATGATCAAAATACAATACCAGAAACCTAAAGGCTTAAGCAAATGACATCTGCAAAGAGGTGAATTAGTTAATAAACTAAGGCACACTTTGGAAGAGACATACTACATGATGCAAGGCAATGACATAAACAAATATTATAATAAACAGGGATTGGAAAGAAAAAGAAATGCAAAGTTCAGTAACAAATGATCATATCTCGAATGCGTGCAAGTATAAAGCATATCCAGATCTTACTTCCCCCCAACTACTCCCCAACTAATACATGCCATGGACGTCTAAAAGGACTCCAATACAAAGCCAAAAAAAAGTCTGAATATCACACCTGTAATCTAAGATATGCGAAGATCGGAGTTTCTAGTAACCTAATCAATTTATCCAGCTGAACCAAAAATTTGACATTAATATCTTCCTCCACCAGAGACTGGATCACAGCACTTGCATGCTGATATGTCTGTAAATAAAAACCAACAGAACATGGTTCGTGAAACAGAACAAATGCACACATGCAAACACAGATTTTTCAATGAAAGGGATGACCATGGGTAACAATGCTCTAGAAACTCACCTGAGCTAATAAGCAGAGGCTTATAATTGCCATTGGCGAGTGGCACCATGAAGCATATAAAGAAACATATAGGTCTTTCCCAGCAGGATTTACAAGTGATTGTTTCAAAAGGTTTCGAAGCTCAGACAACTCAGAGGATGTAAGTAAAATCAAGTTCAAAGCCTGAACAAAGAAAATGAATACATGTATAAATAAAGATTACGCTAAAAAGAAACGACGAAGGAACTATTAAAGTATACAACCACAGAATAAATTATAGCACTTTAGAAAAACTGGTCTTTTTCAATGCCTCAGTCATAATTAACTGTTTTAATTGTAGCCACTATGATGTACAAAATCATTTCAATTAACAAATCACGCCCCATAGAACAAATTTCTTCACTTGTTTACTCTCTCTCTCTCTCTCACACACACACACAAAAGCACACGCGCATAAATTTATGTCGGGTGATAAGTAACAACCTGAACCATAATACATGCAAAATCCAAGTTGGACTCTCCTTCTAGTATAGTAGACAGTTCTCGGTAGACCCTTTCAGCATCTAAAAGCACACAAAGTCGGCGAATAATCAAAGCACCGCGCCTTGAAGAAAAGAAATGAACAGAACAACCAGAGTCAGAACAGGAAACATATTATAAACAAATACAATTGGAAAAACTAGCTAAAGAACCAGAGGAGAGAGAGAGAGAGAGACTCACTTCTCTAGAAGAGAGTTATCTATGCGGAAATTATGAACAAGGAACACAACAAGCTGGCGGAAGTGTTGTGGATCTTTTGCTATACATGCATGAACTTCAAGGACCAGGAGAACCACCTGGACATAAATCCAGATTCGAACATTAGATACCCCCATAAATTCCATTAAACATGTCTCTGGTCAATTAGTTTTTCATTATGCATGTGTCTGGACACCATAAATAATAAATAAGCTTCATCTACAGCCAGCATAACTCTGTATCAAAGCATTACAACTAACACGATAAATGAGAAAATACAGATGCAGACACAGCCACAGAAATAGTGGCGGTGGACAGTAACACCAAAAGTTGAAATAATCATCATTGAAATCTGATGACAGCCAAATAAAGGTTAGAATATACAGCTTGAAACAATAAGAAAAATATCCATCAGAGTAAAAGGAATACCTCATCAGAAGAATCTGAAAGAGCTTCCAAAAGGGTCTCAAATATGTCATTTAGAAAAGTCAAAACCTGTTTCAGGTAAAAATGAAGATAAAATATTAGAAAAGAAATTACAGACACAGACAAAAAGTAACACACAATATAACCAAATAATCACAGTTCACACACACAGCTACAATCAGAACTTACAGAAAAATACAAAATCCAAGAGCAATGACCCAAGAATTATTACCCAGTTGTGAAACGGTAGGAGTAATTTTATATTATAATTTTCCCTGAGGCATGTTTTTTGCATACAAAAAAAAAATGTTGCATGTGTGTTTTAGAAAAGATGGTGCTTTTCTTTATATACTAACTTAAACTTGAATACCTTGGTTAAAGGTTTTTTTGACTAATTTAATAGTTATTATTTAGGGTAAGAACAAGAATACAAATGTTGAGGCTCTTTCTTTGGTATGTAGGACCTAGTTTGGACTTTGCCCCTACACAGCAGCTAATCTTGTTTACAACATAATATACTAAGCTAAATATGCAAGCAGAAAAAGGTAAGCCTTCTCCTGAACAGCCAAAAAGGAGATAAACTCGGAGCTCACTGTCATCAAATTAAATTGACACAGGCCATTGGATACAAGGTTTAGGGAAGGCAAACACAATTTAGTTTAATTTTGAAAAACTTCCAACTGGTACCTCCCCTGAATAAACATTACACGAAAACAGGTAGGAAAGAACCATGCAACTAGAAGTACACACAATTGGAAAGGTGCCAAATTACCTCAGTACGATGTCTGTTTAGAAGGTTTGAAATCCAGTTCAATGCTTCGATTCTAGTAGCCCCCCATTCACTAGATAATTGCCTGATCAGAAAATATTCCCAAATCACCACAAATCATTCAGCACAACAAAACGTTAAAGCATTAAGAAGAACGCCACTTAAGAATTAACAGTTCCAGTAACTCCACAACAAGCAGAAGCACTACAAATACCCATAGATAAAATGGCCAATTCAAATAACATATCACCCTAGTGTGTTTTGGTTAGAAAGCAATACCTCCTTGCAATCGAGAGGATTGCACCAACGTCAAATCCTTCAGCTGGCTCAGCCTTAATGGCACGAAGCTCCTCATTGGTTTCCCGAGCAACCTTTAGGTGAGGGAGAAAGAATAATTCGGTGACTAAACACCCGGAAGCAATGAAACCACAGAAACTAAAAGAGGGAGAGGACAACCTACCACTCTAATTTTCTCTTCTTTATCAGATATGCAGGGTAAAATTGCTCCTAGAATATCAGCATAATAGGGAACAAGCTGGTCCCCACCAAGTTTAACGAACTCATTTATCTGCAAGCAAAGAAGTACATGCATACGACTATTCAATAAAAGAAAGGTAAATCAGACCAATGACATTTCCCAGTATAGAGAAGAACACTTCTATCAGAATATAGAGAAAAGCTTTCATAAGAGAACCCTATGACTGATACCAATGAGTAGGCAAAAATACTTATGTCTTACTTTTACATACCCATGTGATAGCTGTTAACCGAGTAAATTCATCTGGTGAAGCAGCCCTCTGTACCAGTATCTCGGCCATGCGACCATAATCTACAGACTTCAAGAGTAGCACTGCTCGAGTCAGAAAATTACAAATGAACAAGATACATAGTTTTTTAATTCGAAAAAAGGAAACAGATGGGCATATGTGATGCACCACCAAGCTACCCTTTGTTTAAATTAAAAAGTTAAGACAAGCCCACACCCACACACAACATTCGCGGCCCCCCCCCCCCCCCAACACAGGTTCTCCTAAATAACTAGGGAAACACATACTACAGAAAGCACTGCAGGATTTTTGGATTAACAGTTCGAAGTCTTACTGGGGAGTTCTTGATCTCTTGGAGAAACTCTGAAAGTGCGGAATCGGCTTGTTGTCTTATTTCATGGCTTGAATCACTTAACATATTAAACAAGCCTGAGGTTTATCAGCAAACTGTGAGTTCATATCCAAATACCAGAAAAGAGTACAAATGAACGGAGCATATTAGCTTTTCAAATTAAAAAAAATTACCATCAAGAAAATCAGGAAGAAATCCCAGCATATCAATATCTGGAACACTGTCTAAGACGGTGATCCATCCAACCAAAAACTGGCGGACATAAGGGTTTAGGACGTTCATACGCTCCCTCAATAATGGTATAAATTCCTCAATGCTGCATAAGACGAAAAAAAAACAGAAAATCAAATTACATGCAAGTGTTTTGTTATGTTTTTGGAGTCACAAATCTAGATCAAGAATATAACGCACCTGAATTGATCACTTTCAGTAACAATATCCTGCTTCAATATATAAATAATTAATATAGCAGAAATAATAACTATCTTCATGACAATCAATTGGAAAAATATGATATTTGAGGGGTAGGCACAGCCAAATATTTTAGCATTCGACCCTTGTTTTCAATTTCCTTTCTATAGATGAGGGAGGAGCGAGTTTAAATGTTCTAATACCTTTACAAGCCGATCTAAA
This sequence comes from Oemleria cerasiformis, assembly GCA_037349345.1. Classification (NCBI taxonomy): domain Eukaryota; kingdom Viridiplantae; phylum Streptophyta; class Magnoliopsida; order Rosales; family Rosaceae; genus Oemleria; species Oemleria cerasiformis. Next base: position 11,455,579 of record JAZGTL010000031.1, read on the forward strand.
AGATGAGCAGCACTTTGTACATTAGCATCTGAATCTGCTGAAAGCTTACACAAGGCATCAAATATCTGATTAAAGAATATGATGAAGTCTCCTCTTACAACCTGAGACCAGTAAAAATAAAATAAAATAAAATCAAGCCCAGGTGAAGGAAACAGAATAATAAATTAATAAGTCAACCACCTAATCCACTCACCTTTGCAATGTTATACAGAGCTTCACAAGCATAATAACGAACTCTGCTATCTTGGTCAGAAAAGGAATTAAGCACAGGTGGTACAATTTGCTGGCAGGGTAAATCAGAAGCAAAAGAAATTTTCATTACCGACAAAGAATTTGGAATTTAAACTGGGTCAGAAATGCAAATAAATATCTTTGAAACTCATGCTTTTCAGAGAGGAAGGAACCAACATCATGCATGTGCCAACAAATTACAACTCGTTCCGATGTACATGTATGTATGCAAATTTCACAACGGAAAGCTTAATGTAGCTGACACACGAAAATTCTATCTTCTGCGTAATGCAAATAAATTAAGGGAAGCATAACGGGAACTTTCAAGATGCTTACAAATTTACTACACTGCATCAAGTTTTAGCATCTATAGCATGACACTTGATAGAGAAATCTTCCCACAAGTTTATCCTTCGATCTCCTAATAAAATCAGAGAGGGAGATTCCATACCCCACGTAAATTGCTATTGCTTAAAGTAAAACTAACCCTCACTCACCTAGATCCCAACGCAAAACTACAATCTTCAAAGTAAAAAGTCATAGAAGGATGCTAACTTCAAACCCGTATGTCAGGTAACGAGACAACCTACAAAGTGGGCTCATAAAAGATTAAGTATACGTTGAAATTCCATTGCCAGGAAAATAATAACCTAAACATCTTATCAGATCAGTCTTCATTTTCGCCTATTGCAACATACCACAACAATATTATAGTAGGTAAAAGGTCAGTGTTTTAGTCATCTAGAGTGAAACCTCCTTCGTGCATTGCTCTCATGTCAATAGCTAATTTTAGTGAGCAAAACTAAGCATCCTCCCTTTGTAGCCCGTGCTATGTACTATCTAAGGAAACCTAACTACGCATGTAACTACCAAAGTTAAACCATTATGGCTACATGTATTAAAGATCTATACATAAACTTGATTTGTTTCATAAATCATAAAGAACGATATGCACCCAACCCCTTACCTCAAGATGTTGAGACGCTTCACTGGTCAAACCAACTGTTGCAGCCGCTAATCCTATCAATCCTCCCTAACAAAAATATTCAAAATTCGTGCATTTTAAACTTCAATAACAGTTTTGAAAAATAGAGCCACGCAAATTTAACTTCCAATTAGTCCTCCAAATTAAGGGACTAATAAAACAGCCCACTGGAAAACATTCAAACCAATACCTTCCGGTGATTCGCTTGCGGCGAGTAAGTGTATTCCGTGGTGAGCAAATTGATTACCGCCGTAATCTTCTCGTGATCCCCAGACATCGTCAGATTTTTCACAACTCCCTCAACCTATACACCAACGCCCACGCATAAAACACAATAAATTGGTAATAACTCAATTGAAGATCTAATTCCAACTACTCGAAACTAGAAACCAAAACAAATCGATGCAAGAAAAAGACCTCAAGAGCAGCATTCTTCCGCTTCTCATAGAGCTTGTCGGAGAGGTTGCGGAGTGTACTCGTGTTAAGCGCTGTACCGTCCGCCATATCAAACCCTAGGAATTGTAAATTTCTGGTGCAATTGAATTCACGGATTGAAAGAGCGAACTCGGGTGTCAAAATCGTTTCCGGATCTTCTCCTGCTCCAATCGGAACATTTCTCTAGGGCTTTCGCCGAAATTGAAAATTTCAGAAAATCGAAAACTCGAAATGAAAATCAGATCTGCAGAAATCGGGAACGAATCGCAAATTGAGAAAACTGCAAACACAAATCCCAGGGACTGTTTCGTTTTCGTATTTCTTCTATTTTTTCTTTTTTAATATTTGTTTATTTGGTTTGGGCAGTCTGTGCTTCTAGTCTCAACAGTCGTGGCAGCGCTTTCTTTCTTTCTCTCTGTATTGACTATTGGGCGATCTCGGAAGGTGCTAACAGAGGTTTGGAAGTCGGGTTGTTTGTGTAAAGACGGATATACCCTCACTCTTTTCTAATAGCACACAAGTTGAAAATGTCTATATACGGTATCCGGACTAGTTCATCAAAAGAAATTTATTTCAAATCTGCCCAATCACGACATAATCTACCTATATATTTGTATTCCTTCCTCATTGTAAGTAGAAAATTCCTATGAATCTCAGTTGTTTACTAATAATACTTTTGATTGATCAATTTTACAAAAATGATATCTAAACGATGGTATAAATAAATAATTCCGATAACATCTGCATGATAAAGATCCTGTAATAACAATGAGAACTTCCTTCAAGTTCGATAAATCTGTAACCTTTGATCGAAATGAGCTGCTTTTTTCAAGTAGACAACTAAACTTGATAGCATTTGAATCTGCGTATTGGCAATCAGAAAGCATAGATCACAATTTACATTTCTTGACCATCCTCAAATCAAATTGGATTCATTTTCTTCCCAAACACCGACTTATGATCCTCATACATTATCTAACTAAGAAATGCTGCAATGCAAGTAATAAAATTAATTGAACATCCAAAACAGCCTAGAGAAGTAGCCAAGGGTTTCTTGGATTTCAAGTCATCCTCTATTCTCTTTGATGAAGTGATGGAATTTTGTCACAAGCCCAACTTAAATGAGATGGCTACAACTACAAGTACACTGAGCAAAGACAAAGCCAGACTAAACTAATCCTTTCCAATAAGAGTCTCTTTTGCACAAAATTACATGACTCATCCAACGCAGAAATTACAACATTTTTTTTTCTTCCAGAAAAGCTGTGTAACATGAGAAAATTTCGTAAAAGATCATAATATGGCACAATGAGCAATCAAAAACGATCAAAAGAATAGGGACTTATCAGCGACTCTTCAAGTTCTCGAAAGCCATGGTAAACAGCTTCAGTCTGGCTCTGTGGGAGGGCCAACCTCCGTACCTCAGTCATATACCTGCAATTCCAATATTAAGTTGGAATAAGTTTGTATCGTTAATTAAAACCACAGGCACGACAGATGAATTGTTTTGGTAAACATAAATATTGAGTTGAACATACAGCAAATGACAAATAAATAAACTCACCTGTTTGCAGCACTTGAGATCTTATCTCGAACCCCTTGGTTAACGACTGCTGTTTGCTCCAGTGAGAATGTTCCGCCTAAAATTAAAGAAGCTCCAGTAGCACTTGTACCCATTCTCTGTGCAAACACAGACATTGCCCACTCTCTAAGTACCGCTAGTACTGATCGGAGAAGCCGTAACCTAAGGTTTGGCGATGGCAAAATAGCACCACTTGTCAGCAATTGGTCATAACTGTTCAATACAGGCTCAGTTGCACCCTTGCAAGCAGCAAGAAGAGCCCTTGCCACATCTTCATCTCCAACAGATTCAACCCCTGATTCCAGTCTTTCCTAAAAATAGATATGAAGTAAACTAAAATGATCAGGTAAAAAATCTATTTTAGTTCTGAAGTAATCAATTTCTTAAGCTGCTTATCTCTGTGGGTGTGCACATATATGTAAGAAAACATGCATATACACACACACGAACATATATATATATATATATATATATATCAATATAGGGAGTGCGTGTCTCCAATATACCAATGCAGCTTTCTCGAGGTGAAGGCACAGAGTGTCTAAGGGTAAACCAGCTCCATCCCCAGGATATATGTGAGAACCAACTCTCTTCAATACTGAACAAGCTTCAGCAATGCCACCCCTTGAAAGAGCTTGATCAATTAATCTAGCCCAAGTATCTCTTATGACACTACTATCAGCATCACCAGAATAGTATGCAAAGTATAGCATTTCTAGACATATCTGAGTAAGCAAAGGAAAAGCAAATATTTCAGTTATAAATGAAAGCTAAAATCCCCCCTAATTTTGTTTTAGTAGGAAGGTACAATGTGAAATAATAACAGTGATTGGCAAGCAAGAGAAACCAAGTACCTCCCAAAGTTCAAATGGAAGAGCATAATCATTGTATAGCTGAGTTATACTCTTTAAATCTAAAGATAGCTCTTTGGCCTTTTCTCGTGCAATATTTGCAAGATTGGCATCACGAGTCAAAGCGCTATTGGGGATAGTACCATTTTCAACAGGCTCAGATGCCCCAGGCAAAGCTTCTATCCTGGAAGCCAAAGCCTCAAGTTCCTTCTTGATTTTTATCTGAAAATTAAGGACAGCAAGCTTTCCTTCCAACAAATCTAACAAACCATCATCATAAGCACCTCGAGTAGAACCTACAAGGCCTTCACTGTTACTTGCATTTTTTGCCTGTAGGACTGCATTACTTAGGTAATGATGCCTGAAATTGAAGGAAAAAACAATATTATCAGGCTAAGGGGATATAAATATTGTTTCTACAAACAAGAGTGGACTAAAATCCAGGCTTGAATGGGTTAGTTTATTTTTCAAGGGAGACTAGTACAAAAATTATTTTAAGTATATGAAGTCATCGAGTCAGCCTGATTTTAGAAAGCATTTCATATGAAGTGACCAACCCAAGAATGCGTATACTAACATAATAATACTAACCTACATAAGAATTTGTTTACCCGTGGTCAATGGATTAATATAGAATCTAATAATACAGAAACATTACTGCAGAAATATAGAATGTAGTCAGCATGAGAAACCATCTTATTAAACAAGGATCAAGGTAAAAAGAAATACTGCTTTGGCCTAAGAACTCCCAATCAAACCCAGAATCATAGTAAGGGATAATGGAATTCATGTAAATTCCAAAGGCATCCCACCACAAGCACAAAGAGTTGAGAAAGAATAAACCACTCAACTTATTCAGCTATAATTTTCTGGTAATATTAAATGGTGAGGGTGTGACAAAGACTCCACAGAAACTCCAGAGAGAACTAATGAAGACTGAAGGGAAAGATATGCTAACCTTTGATCTAGAGTAGGAACATCTCCCGAATCAACTGAACGCCTCTCTGCCAATCTTAGTAATACATGAGCTGCAAGCAGATGTTGCCTCTTCAAGACATAGTACCGTGCCAATAGATCAGCATATTTGGCTTGATTGGATGGGATGGCCATTCCTGAATAACCAATTGGAGAAGCAGCCAATGTTACTGCAGAAACAGCTCGAGCCTACAAACATAGGAGAAACATCAGGATAACTAAAGAGGGGAAACACAAATAAAATACACTGTTTCTGAGGGAAGATTTTGCTTATGACCAAACGCAAGACATTACAGCTCTTTAGTGAGAACCTTTGTACGATCAAATTTTGAAACATACAAGAGAATCTCAACAATTGAAATTCACTATATCAGATACAAAAGAAAACAACACAAAAAAGAATCACCTCTTTTACAGGTTCACGGCCAGCATTTTGTAAAAATGTTACCAAATCAGGGCCTCCATACTCCAGCAACTCATTTTCAAGGCCCAAATCAATCATAGCACGGTACAAGTACTCGTGGAATAATCTGTCAGGAGACTGGACCCCCAGCTGAACAATCTGGTATATATATTTTTTCCGAGAGGCCTGATCAAGGACAGATCGTGCAGCAGAAGGCCTAAGAGGAGAACCGAACTCCCTCTGTGAAGTCTCACCTTTTAGAGAACGCAATGCACTGATGACAATCTCATAGCACTGTTCACGTTGAGCAAGCGCATGCTCTCGGACTGCTGCATCAATTTGGTCATTAAAAGCGTCCCCTGCTGGGTCAAGAGTCTGTGCCTTTTGTAAAGGCAGGCGAACCACAGCTTCATAAAACCTGCAAGATACTCAATCTTAGGTTTCAGACATAATGATCTAACTAAGCATGCACATAAATCAAAACACCAATGAGCTTAGCCCTAAGAAACTGACCTTAAGTCCTCAAACCGTTTGCAAACTGTTCGTAAATCAGCAGATTCTGGAACTTTACTTAAGAAATTGAAGGCCTCTCTAGCAAGATTCTCCTTCTCCTCAGGATCTGGAATTACAGCAGCTCTCTCAAGACTCTCCACAGCTAGGAAAAACTTGTAATCAGACTCCTTATAATAGCTTGGACAGCCTTCCCGTAATCTCCCACTAATATCATCTACTGCCCCCCTGCCATCAGGACCAGTATAATACTGGAGCAAGAGAGTGACATGAAAATAATGACATTTCAGACTTAAGGACAGGAAAGTCGGATAAAAAAGCTGACAAAAAAGTAAGGGAATATAGGAAATGTTTCAAAAGATTTCCAAAAAAAGTGAACTTCTGCAATGTTAAACCGAAAATTGCATTACCTCCATAAGAGAAGATATGAGCCTTGTAGCGAGGCGGTCACCATCCTCGGAACAAACTAACTGACGAAATGTCATTTCCACTAATGTCTGTCTTAGATTAGCATCAAACCCCTGAACCAAGCGTGTTACATGGTGCTGTGAAATAAGCTGGAGCAGAAACAGGGCTTCACTGGATCTAAGGAGCAACTGCCTGATGCATTCCATTGCCCTCACCTGTATAAATAAAAAAACGACGTTAGGAAAGGAAATTGAAAAGCACTGTATAAATACCTTAGAGCATTACAGATAAGCAAGCTACCTCCATTGCTGCCAGTTCAGCAGGACTATATGGCAATCTCTGCCTTTTATTAGACATACCACCATCATTAGACTCAGTGTTGTGTGAGTACGCACCAAATAAGCTTCTCACCATACTACGGTCACCACCACCTACATCTGGACCACTTCCATAAAGAATAGAACCAGCCAATTCTCCTAAACCAGCAACACAACCATAAAGTCCCCTCCTTTGGTTCCTTCTGGACCTCAGAAATTTCTCTAGTGAGCGAATCTTGTTTTCAAGCACTTGCATAGCCTCAAGAGAGAGCCTGCATACAACTAACCCATCTTCTGGCATAGCATCTGCAGAACCTAAACGACCTTTTACAACCACAACAGGAAGTTCCCAAAGAGGAAAAAGCAACCTTGCAGTGCACAAACAGAGCCCTTCATGTGCACCTGAAAACACAGGCTCAGCCTCCTGAACAACCTGCCCCATGCTGAAGCCCCCAGCAGCTGTTCTAGTGTTCGATAATGCACTGCTACCGTCAAGTTGTGGCATTCCAACAAGTCTTGGGTCCTCAAAAGCTTCAGCTGCCTTCTGAGCAACAACACTGCTTATAAGAGTTTCGGTGTGAACTATCCTAGCTGCTAGCATTAAACACATTGCAGCTGCCTCACCAGCTCCGAAACGATTGAAGAAATCTTCTAAGATTGACCTAGGGGAGTTAATCTCAAACAACCTCCTCAGAATGTCCACAGGCCTATTGAAAACTATTTCCATCATGCCCATGGTACTGAAAACAACAACTCGCCTCCTAGGCAATATATGTTGGATTGAAAGGTCACCTCTGGCCCAAAGTTTTCCAGATACCTTTTCACAGGACTCATCAGAGCCTTCATATCCACCATATTCAATTTCTGAATATAAAGACTGTACAGTGGTTGCAGTATCAGGCAAGGGGAAAACATCTGCTACAGAAAGCATTCGTCCTTCAACGGGTAAGGATGACACAGATTCCCGTAATGCACGGGAACTCCGTGAACTTGTCCCCGAAGTACTTGACCCAGCTGACTGTGTGCTTGCATCACGGTTCACAATAAGAAGAGAGGACATGGTTGGTGGAGATGAATCAGAAAGGACAAGAGTTCCAGCAGAATAATATGCTGCCTCAACCTTTAGGGAGAGGTCATCATTCTGAGGTCTACCAGCAAGAGACATGCTTCCAAAGGCAAGTCCACCACTGACCCCTAGCGGAGGAGAAGGCCTGGTTGTCACAACTTTCAAGCAACTAGGTTTATGATTTGTATTAAACCCACCCAAATTTCCACTAGATGGAGAAGTGGTTAGGTACATCCTTCTGCCATCTGACAAAACAGCAACAAGGTGTAGAGACTTAGATTCCAGTGTAGACAATGGTGATATGCTGACTATTGATGACTTTGCCAACCGATTTGGACCTCTGGGCCCAGTTGCTTGTCTACCCCCATAATGAGTATCCCTCTGATTTATGAGATTCCTTTCTTCTGCGACTTTCTTCAATGGCCCATCATTTTGCCCCAGAACAAAAACCTGAAGTTTCATTTCTTCAGTTCGTGCATACACGATGTGTCTTTCGTTATCAAAAACCATTTCAACGATAGGGTCAACAGCTCCAAACTTAAAAACATTAGGTAACACCCATCTGAAAATTTAAAAGGCATGATTATGTTAATATGTTATCTTTCAAAAGAATAATCAAATTCAAACTTTAGGTAATCTTGGAAAGTCCACAAACACATTAGTAACTAGAAAGAATGCAAATATAAAAATTAAAAAAAATAGAATTTCCTCTCACTATTAAAATGTCAAATATTAAAAACCATAATACCGTAAGTTCACAGAAACTTAATTTCAATACAGCAGTAGGGAGGAATTTATGACAGCATACAAGGGTTAAAATTGAAACAATATAGCACAACCAACCTTGAAATAACACTTCCTAAACCAGCAGTTAGACAAACTTTCCGACAACGCTTTTGCCAGACTGATCCAGTTGTATACTGTAGCTCATAAATGTGGCCATCACGCCCAGCAAGGAAAATACGACCCTTGTCAGTACATGTGATACATGTCATGGTGATCCCATCAGATGGTACTGTATATTCTGGCAATGGCTGTAGTGAGACCTCTGCATATGGATCTGTGCCATCAGCCCCTCCAGAGCAACACACTCCTACAAGAATTAACTGATAAAAGGCAGAGATCATTAAGAAATACTACAACTTCAACCAAGATACTAGAAACTACTAAAACTTCTGTGCTAGAAACAAATTAAAGGAGAATTTAGGGGGTTAAGTGTAAAAAAGAAGAAACAACTTAAACTACGTTCAATGAAGTGCAAATCCAGAATACCAGCAATCTGGACCTAATTATGTTACTAAATATTCTGTTGTCAAGCTAATTATCTTCTTAAGAAAAACGCATCTCAATTCTGGAGGCTTCTGCAAAGCCAGGCCCCTGCCTTCAGAAAGTTGTTTCCAAGACTCGAACTGCAATCAACAAGTTGCTAAGGAAAACCCTATCTTTATATTTTAGATAAAGTAATTCTGTCTTAGTCCAACATACAAAAGGTATCACATTATAATTAGAAGCAATGTGCACCCGCTGGGCACAATATTGAGCAGTCATCACTCGTGACGTCATAGCTACAACAGCAACCACAATTCCTATGGGATCTCCTGGGTAATGCCTGGACATGTAGTTTTAATTTGTTGGAGTTTCAAATATGGGAATGGTAGGAAACAGAAGTCTGGTTGGTGGCTTCTTTGTACTTGATGGACTGAACCAAGATAATAGGAATTTTTCTTTATTTAACAGCGTCAAAAATCTAAAGATGTGATTGTTAGCACTTAAGTGAGACTATATATTATGGATTATGGAGTATTAAAGAGAAAGAACTTATATTATTCAAATCCGATTCAACATCTATTGCAAATATTACCTCTTTTAACAAGATATAAGGAGCCTAGTAGCGTGGGCTTGTAACTATGCAGGGCATTAAAGTAATTGGTTGTCAATTATAGGAGGCACTGAGCTATGCCTTAGACCCTCCCGGCACATCCTAATTATTACCCATAATGATATACTAAGCCTAGTAGCATGGATTTGTAACTATGCAGGGCATTAAAGTAATTGGTGGTCAATTATAGGAAGCACTGAGCTAGACCTTAGACCCTACGGGCACATCCTAATTCCTATCCATCATGGGTAGGTGGCAAGCAAACATGATATGCATGACTTATCATTTTAGGTGATCCCGGTGTTATTGCAGGAAAAAATTTTAAGAATATAATCATGAAATAAACTAATCCAAATACATGACTCCAAATTCACAACATCCAACAATAATAAAAGAAAAGAAAATAAATGAGACAAATGACACACTTAAATACCTCAACAGGTGTTGCCAAAACCAAAAGATACTGAATAGCTTCAACAAAAACACCAGGTTTAGATTTAGCAAGCCCAACAGCACAAATAGCTTGATCCTCCCCACTATATTCAGGACATTGTCCATCCCTGATCAAGAAAGAATGTTAGAGAGACGTAAAAATCCGTGGTCAAAAGCTACAGATATGGTACTAATTAATGTGACAAATTGTTGACTTGTGAATGGAAAGATGAATGGAATTCCAACATTAGAGTCATTTGTTCCATATTTTGACATATTTTTGTATCTACGTATCTATCTATCTATCTATCAACATATATATGCATGTGTGGTTGTATGAACACACATGACAGAAAAAGTTAAGAAATGTGCAGGTATACAATAAACGTTGATAGTAAACAATGATACATCAAAATTCAAAGTAAATTTATCTAGTTGGTAAGGACCTTCTATTCTACAACCATTTCAGTATTAATCTCATTAAAACACTGAACTCAACAGATAATTGGGAAAAAAGACAACATATATCATCTGTAGTTATTTTCTTAAGGTTGCCTCCATCAGAGTTAATTGACCAGAGTTTTTCTTCTAAACGGAAACAGGTACTCTCATGGGAGGAGGTTTGTCGGGATATGGAAGTTCTCATAGATCTTACTGCAGAAATTTACTATTTTAAAGAAGCCTGAAATTACACTAAAGTGATAAATATACATTGTCTAATACTTTATTTCAGTAAGACCGAGGAAGGAAATAGTAACGAAGGAGACCGTAAGAGGGATGGAGAGGATAAGGGATGGGAAGGAAATGGTTTTTCCCACCCTTAGTGAGTAATGAGTTAAAGAAGGGAATGAGAGTAAAAGGTATGCTATTACAAGTAACCCTAATATTCTTCCTTGAACGCAAGGATAGGAAAGTAAGGTAGGCACATGCTCTTCTTTCCCTCCTCCAATCTACCCAATTGGAAGGATAAGCTTTTCGATTCGTGGAAGGATGACCTCTCTCTCCACTCTCTCCCCTCTGCTATCCCTCAAACCAGACAGAAAATGAAGGCCTATATCATTCAAATTTGTTCTTCAATCCTTTTTTCATCCATCGACTTTCACCTACTACCAAGTCCAAACAAGTGTTTTGGGAGCCTCACAAGCATAATGATGATAATACCATTACATGAAATATATGTTATTATCTACCAAGGTAAATCCTCTTACTGATATCCTCAGGTTTAACTTATTAACTTGGCTTGTCATCTCTATTATTTTGCATGCGGTTAGTTATGATATCCAAGCCTTGGAATAAGAAACACTTTTCTTTCTTTTCATAGCTTTTTTACTAGCAATATTATCAAATTGAGACAATATACTCACCACTTGTCGAAACGCCAGAGAAATAAGGAATTATCTACTGACGCCCATGCCCTACGAATCTCAGGAAATATCCCACATAATGAATTTCCTTCCCCGCCAGCTGCATTATATCTTTCAATAAGTACGAGAGGCAACTCCCATGTATCCACCACCTCAACCAAAGATGGCCACTGCAAAGGAATTAAACATCAACATAAAGCTTTGGAGCATTGTATTGATTACTATCTGAACGAGAATATGATACTACGTAAATGTCAGATTGTCAAACATTAGGAATATGAAAAAGGCACTATGCATAAGCTGAGAATAATCATATACTTAGCCAAGTATATGAGCCTTAAAAATGCAGTACATCAAAGACCATTCTCATAATCATTATATCAAAAAATAATAAAATAAATGTCTAACGTTAAGATCAAGTAATGTTACTAAGGCCTCTCACACGCATTGCAAAGTGAGAAACTGATTCATAATAAACCAGTGATCTACCAATGTGTTCATTTATAGTGTAGAACAACAAAGATGTGTTTCATCAAGTGTAAAGCCAAGTATGCCCTAAATTTCTGTCTTCTTTGGCATTCCACTGAGTCACTGAACAATCGGAGAATGTACATGATTGGAAGGTAATTATACTAGTAAACACGTTCTTCTCTGAACTCTGGAACACTACTATTACTGTCCATAGACAATTTGCATTAAACTCTTAAAAGTTGAGTTTCGTTTCATCAAATCCCACAAATAACATAACCACGCGTTAACATAGCAGCAAAGCCAAAAATCTTAGCAAAAAAGAACAATCAGCGCAAAACTAACACATTACAATCTAAGCCATTAATTTTCACTATTATCTAAATCGCCTAAATATGGAAATTACCTCTCTCGGGTGAGTAGAATAGGGGTGACTAGCGTATCTGGAAGCTTCAAGGGCTTCTTCAAGATCAAGCTGCGACCCGACTTCCCGGCCAATGCGGTCACTCACGACGAGGCTCGCATTAGTGACATCGCGCATGACGACTTCGTCCTCCCAGGACATGATTGCTAGGAAACCCTAGAATTTTGAACTTGAAAATTGAAATTGAAACCTTTAGTAGGTTTCCCTCCCTTTCTAGGGAATCAAAAAGGTCAAGCCTTGAATTGGAGAGCAATACTCGTACGGAGCGTAGAGGACTAGGAGAGGCCCGATTTGTATTGTAGGGTTTTGGGGAGGGTTTGTTTGTGGCGGGCAAATTATTAAGCTACTTTTGAAAAAACCGGAGAGTCCGGTTCATTGAACGGCTGGGTTCATCTGAGCGTCTAATTTATACAGATTCCTTCTAGTTTCTGCTATGATAATTTTTTAGAAAATAATTTATACTATATGGCTTTTTTAGAAATAATCTATACTATATACTATTTTATACCATGACATCTGAGCGGGAATATTGAGCTAATTACATGATGGGCAAGTTAAGTATCAACCATATGCATCTCGAAAGATTCCACTTTTAAATTGGACAGTAAGAGTCGAAGAAGTGCAATCACTCATTTTTAATATAGCATTTTTAAGAGTAGGGAGTTAAGTGAAAATAGGGGAAAACTTGATATATGAATCTCGAAAGATAAGCTCGTTGTATGAATATCGAAAGATTCCGCTTTTAGTTAAATGGAAACCAAACTGAATGCAAATATCGTGAGTAAAGAGTTAGTTGAAAAAGAGACGAAAGCTCGCTATATGAATCTCGAAAGATAAGCTCGTTTTATGAATCTCGAAAGATTCTGCTTTCAGTTGAATGAAAACCAAATTGAATGCAAATATCATTAGCATTAATAGAAATAGAATAGGAGAATCATGAGATCATAAAATTTAATTCAACAAATTATATATTAGGTAAATGGAATGCGAGACCGGGTCACAACGCAGGGGAAATTTTACAATATCGTAAAAGGCAAGTACAATGTCCAATAACTATATTCTCTGTTTTTTTTTTTTTTGTATAAATAATTCAAATTAAAATTAACTCATTTTTAAATCTGAAAATGAAATAAAAGGGAGCTGATTTTGGCATTCTACAAATTACTTTATACACTCCACTTTTTTATTTTAATGTTTTCTTATATTTTTACGAATCAAACTTCCAAACTTACCCCTATTTCTTTTGAGTATAATATATTTTAATAGGAGCATTTTTGCCACATGTCTTTTAACCTAACTATAAACATTTATTATTAATTAAAATTTTAAGAAAGATAGAGAAATAACTAAAATAATAAAAAATTAATTTAAATCCAGCCGCCGTTTATCTTCTTCTCGAAAATGGATTTCTCAATGGTCGATTCTCTTCATCTTCTTCATCGACGGCTTTCTCACCGATGGCAAACCATAAATCGCTTTTATACATTAAGGTAATTTTTCAATATAAAAGAACCCAATTTCATCCTTAAAGATCTATGCCTTAAATTACCATTACAAATGAATTTGCCAATTCAAAATTGTTCTTAGTGAGTATGGCGGCTCCCAACAAGGGCAAAAGAGTAATAATAGGTTAGTTTTGAAGAATGAATGACAGGACCCTTCCCGAATTTCGCCTTGAAATCCGCAAAAAGCCTTGTTCCCGTCTGACAGCCTTTAACCACAAACTTTAATACTAGAAATACCTTATATTTTTATAAATATTAAATAAACCTTACAGGGGTTCCGACAGAACTTTATCTGTACTTTATTGACTACACATACTTGTCAGACGCAGGATAGCTTACACGTCACTATCGAAACCTCGGAACAGTGGTGGCCTAAAAGGGTAACCTCATGGACTTGTTTTACGCCCCAACCTCTCGACTGAGCAACCGCACCAGTGGCTAACCATCCTGGTCATGTCAGGGTAAGAGCCAATGCTTCGCCACATATCACAATGTGAGAACCCTTGATCATGATTCGAAGTTTATAGCCCTCTGATACCAAGTTGACAGTAGGTCGAACACTGCTGAAACCTCTACTGTAATAGCACAAGACAACTGACTTATCAGCCTCTCGTGAACCGTCAATAACTCGTCAATACCGCCCACACCAACCCACTGGCCTAGATGACGAAGGTACAAGACTTAGTTGAATTGAGTCTCACTGACTTACCTCTAGCAACGCGATATACCTGCTCATCCTGAGCACTCCGAGTGGTAACTCGATATCTGGCTCCTCCTGAGCACCCCGAATGGTAACTCAATATCCCTGCTCACCCTGAGCACCCCATACCTCAACGATATGGCAGAGAAAGATCCCTCGAACGCCTACATCGGAGAGCCCCTCAACAATGTAGATGAGAAAGACATCCTTCACGCCAATCATCGGAGAACCCCATGGTATAACATAATACCTAGAAGTACGCATCCCATGCAATCCGGGAAACCCAGTCCTTTCACAGTAAACTAAAATACCAAATCAAGGAAGCCCTAGCGCCAAGGAACTTTTTGACACATTAAAGACCCAACTCCCTTGACCTCCCGAGCCAAAACCCGCTCCATGGTCAAGCATTACCGCTAGGATTACTCAAATGGGGCTCTAAACGAACTCCTACGGCCTCAAAACTGCCAATATCCGATCCGGAATGTCCCAAAACCCTAGCCACGCGCCACCGTGACCCCAAAATCGATCCCACGCGCCCGTAGAAGGTCAAACCACGCACCCTCATGCACCGCCACGCGTCGGTATTGTTCACGGTGGAATATTCCGTCAACCCTAACAGAATATTCCGTCAAACCTGACAGAATCTCCTAACGAAATCGAAATATTCCATCCAAACTAACGGCGTTACGATTCCGTCAAACTCCGTTAATTTTTGACGGAATATGCTAACACCGTCAGCATATTCCGTCAAACCCTTAACGACGTCAGTTGACTCAACGGTTAACGACAACTGACTGGCCGCTGACTGGTCGCCACGTGGCTGCCAGGTGGCACCATGTGGCTTCCAGGTAGCCTTCCACATCAACCACCGTCGGGAGAGCCAGTCACCGGAGTTCGCCGGAGACGATGACTGGACCGCCGTTGCCGTATCCGGTGGCAGGAATTTGGGAATTCTCGCTGAAAATCGGCATTTCCGGCGAGCTTCCAACTTCTTCATTCTTTGACCGTTTTCCACGAACCACACATGTAAAGTTATCAACTTTTCACCAGGAACTCGAAAATGAGGTCAGAGTTTTGAGATCGTACCTGGTTTGGCCGAAAAATAGTCGAGAAGTTTCGGTCCACCTCTATTTTTCGTCCGCCATCTATGGCGATACTCCCACCTCGATAATGACATCAAACCACTCGTGGAGTCTAGGGGAAGACGTCCACGGCGTTGGTTTTGGTCGAGTCGGTCCGGGAATGGGCCGATGAAGGTGAAGGGGTTCGGTGATCGCACGGAAGAGAGCATCGATAGGAGAAAGTATGTGTGTTCTGGACCCCCCTTAGGTAGAGTTCGAAAAGAGAGAAGAAATATCTCCCAAATTTTGGACTTTTTCAAAATGACCAAACTGCCCCTGAAGCTTCTAGACCCGTAACGCTCTCACCGGGTCTCCGTTTTCTGCATGCCGCCTGTCTACGAACTCGTGAGTTCGAGACCTACACAACAACCCAAGAAATTTTTTCGAAAGCACTGCCAGTCAAAAAGTGACTCCCGAACCCTTCCGAAACCTAGGGTAAAATCGTCTTTTCCTTAATTAAATTCTCAAATTCATTAAATTCCTCGTCCGGGTCGTTACAAGGAGGAACAAGAACATGGTGGTGCTGGAAGAGGAACAAGAACAAGGTAGTGAGGAACAGGGAAACAATACCCAATTGCAGAATAATAGTGACAGTGGTAAGAGTTCTTCGGATGGAAAGAAGAAGGTAATCATTAATGGAAGTCTTCGGAGAAAACTAAGGAAGAACAAAGAAAATGTATGAAAGGGATTTATGGTTTGTCACCGGTGAGAAAGCCAACGATGAATAAGATGAACCGGCCATGGAAAAATCCATCTTCGAGAAAAGATGAATGGTTGCTGGATTTAAATTAATTTGTTATTATTTTAGTTATTTTCTCTCTCTTTCTTAAAATTTTAATAATTAATAAATGTTAATTTAAATTATAATTAGATTAAAGGACATATGACAAAAATGCTCTCATTAAAATATATTAAATTCAAAAGAAAGAGGACTAAATTTAGAAGTTTAATTCATAAAAACATAATTAAAATAAAAAAATGGAATACAACAAATAATTTATGAAATGACAAAATTAACTCCCAAATAAAATTCTAATATTCAGTGGCCTCTACTGCAATTAATAAACGCGTTCTATACCAAGTAGTCTATACCAAGTAGTCAACAATATATTTTTTTATTTTGCCAAAAAAAACAATATATTTTTTAATTACACATTAAAATTATATAATATAATTTTGTTTCAATCTACGAGAAGTACATTGGGGTTGACACAAGAGTGTGGAAGGCCCTAGCATCACAGTCCCGCCAAAATGTAGTCTCCGTATTCTTTTTCGTCTTCAACTCTGAGTCAAGGTGGCAAGATCCACCACCAAGTTCCTAGGTTAAGACGCAAGACGACGGCGTCTTGGTACTCACCGCCATCGTATTCGCATAAGATATGACAGTCTCCAGTGCTTTCAACGCATTCAAATCCTCTAAATTCATCTTCTGGAAAGCCGTAAACTCGCTCTCTCCGAATGCGTTTTCTGAGCAATCAAACAGAAAATTAATTCGTATTTGACTGTGTTTTGTCTTCTATGATTACAGACTGGTAGGCTTCAGCAAACCTTGGCCGGATGCATAGAGCGCAAAGGGAAGAGCTTGCACAGTGGGAAGGTATCCACGGTGAAACTGTGGCCAGAGCTTGCCGGAAAAGGGAGGTACTTTGACTGTCGATCCACCTTGATTCGAGCTTCGATTGAGTTTGCTGAAGAATCGCCTCTGTGCACCACTCTCTGTAAAGACGGGGTCAAAGTTCGAACAGTTGAGCACTTGCTTTCGGCTTTGGAAGCTATGGAGGTCGATAATTGCCGGATTGAGATAAAGAATTGGGACCCCGAAGATTGCGATCTTGAGGTTAGAATCGTTTATTTTTATATTTCCGATTTGTGTTGAGGAGGACTTGCTCTTGTTCAGTAGGAGACATATCAGAGGGAAAATTACAAAAAATGGGTAAATTGGGGGCATTTGAAATTTTGAACTGTGTAATTGCCAGTTCCAAGCTTTTTGAGGCCAATTATAATTTAGAACATAAATAAATAGTGATTATTTTAATATGATGTATGAAAACTAATAAATGCCCAATATCAAGTCATGCAGGTTCCTATTTTTGATGGGTCAGCAAGTGAGTGGGTTGAGGCAATAGAACAAGTTGGTTTAAAGGAGGCAACAGATCAATATGGAAACTCTTGTGAAAGGATGGCAGCATATATGAATGAACCCGTGTACGTGTGGAGGAAGGATTCTTTCGTTGCTGCATTCCCATCAGCAGAAATTCGTATCACTTATGGGATTGACTTTCAAAAGGTACACATTTTGCTGGATTGTCTCGACTAGCAGCATGGAATTGGAATGTGAAAAGAAGGCTGCTATTGCTACTCTTTTTCCTGGATCTATGTTTGTAGCTATGTTATTCTGGCTATGTGTTTTTTCTGCTATTTCTGCAATGTGAGGATTCGTAATCGTAGGCTTATTTTTGGGCTTCATTTTTTTATTTTTTTATTCTCCAGGTGCATGATATTGGCTGCCAGTGGTTTTCTGTGACCTCCTTGGATAACTCTTTCTATGCCAAGCAGATTGCTTTGTCAAGAACCTTTTGTATTTATGAAGATGTTAGTACTAAATGGTTTTCCATCAGTGGTCTTGCGACTCTTGCTATTACTTTCCTGTTCACTGTTATGGTTTAGTCATATATAGATTGTATTATGCTTGACTCCATGTTCTAACAGGTAGAGCGAATGCGCAATGCAGGACTCATAAAAGGAGGTGGATTAGAAAATGCAATTGTTTGTAGGTGAGATGCTCAATTTATGTTAAACATGTTCTTGAATGTTATTGAACTAACTAGCTCATATATTGTCAGGTAATGTACACCACATCACAACCACCACCCACCCCCCCCCCCCCCCCCCCCCCCACCCCCCCGCGCAGCCTGCTTTAGTGAGCAGGCTGTCAGAACTTGATGTTTTTTGTCATTTCCTAATTGAAAACGTTAACTTCAAACAAATTTATTAACTTCCATCTTATAGCTGTTTTGAATGAATGATATCAAAATCTTGAACTTTTGATAACATGAGAACTTTCCTCTTGAAAGGATGATTGTGTACAGTTCTAATGTGAGAAGTTCTTGCAAGAATTTGGGCCTTTTTAAAGAACCAAAAGTTTTCGTGCTGAAACTCAATTTGTGCAACTCCTACTGGTGTCAATTAGAATAGTCAGGGCATGACTTGGGTGATCATAGGTAGGTTGGGCTGGACTGACGTGAAATTGCCAGTTGAATTGGATTTTATACATGTTAAAGTAACTAGTTGTGCGGAATCCTTTTGCAGTGCTAGTAAAGGTTGGTTGAACCCACCGCTGCGTTTTCCTGATGAACCTTGTCGTCATAAGGTATTGGATCTTATCGGCGATCTGTCCCTTCTTTCAAGGTTTGGCAGTCAAGGGCTTCCAGTAGCACACATAGTGGCATACAAGGTAATTGCTCTATTAATGACATGAGTTTCGTGTCTCTATTTCACGCCTAACCAGTACTGGTGACAAAATGGTTATGAGATATTCAATCAAGTGCATTGTTTGTTCTTGTGACATGTCACGCAGGGTAGCCATGGACTGCATTCAGATTTAGTTCGCCGCCTCTCAGAACCAACTTCATCCTGTAGAAGCCATTTTGGTGTAGACCAATCTAGAAATGCAGTGGCAGGAATATAGAATAAAAGGAATGACATTAGTTTCTTTTTCTTTCATTTCCTC
Source organism: Oemleria cerasiformis (assembly GCA_037349345.1). Lineage (NCBI taxonomy): Eukaryota > Viridiplantae > Streptophyta > Magnoliopsida > Rosales > Rosaceae > Oemleria > Oemleria cerasiformis. The sequence continues at coordinate 11,474,965 of JAZGTL010000031.1, forward strand.
TTCAACCAATGGAGGTAGAAGTCATTGTGATATAGACCAATCTAGAAATACAGTGGGGGGAATATGGAAGAGGAAGAATAACATTGGTTTACTTTTTTCTTTTTTGTTTGTTTTTTTTTTTTCTGTCAACAGAGAGATTCGAACTTTAAATCTCTTCCAAATTTATTCAACTTGAAATGCGTGATTATATTTCAAGTCTTAGATTTACCCGAAGTCACACAGCTTGTATATGAAATTCAGCGTTGGTGAAAATGATGCAATGTGTCTTAAAATGTGCAACAATTTGATCTTGATCAAGCAAAGGGTTGATGCTTTTCTTCTTTCTTACTAATTACATTAAATCCCAATATTATTTCATCTCAACAAATTAGCCCTCTCTCAATTGATGATGAGATGTACCAATCTCATCTTGGCTCCTCTTGATGGATTCTCAGGTCTCAGTTTTGATACATATACCAATCTTCAACACATAGCGATTCTCTTGACGGATTCTCAGGTCTCAGTTTTGATAATCGTCAACAAGAAGTTCAATACATAATATATTACCAATTATACGGTTGAACAAAAGCAATATTATTACTTCATCTCCGAGCCGAAATGCCAGAAAAACTGAGTTACACAACGTATTCTTAAGAACCACGTATCAACACAAATACACAAATATGCAAAACAACAATTTTCCTTGCTAGGAAAGAATCCTATGTAACAACTTAAAAAGATTTTGATGCCTGTATCTTTCTCTCGACTTTTGCACAGGCATGAAACAGCACAGACAAAAACAGAAGGAATGAAGACGACGACCCAAAATCGTGGGAAACACAGACAAAATGAGGACTACTTAACTATACTGTATTCCAATATCAATAAATATTTAAAAATCATTGCTCTCTATGCCTTCACCATTTCTGTACACACACCAGTTGTGCAGAACCAACCACTTGCAGTTTCCTATGGATCCTCTAAACCTGTTCACTTCCCTTGAGAATGTTGTACTTGCAGAGAGGACATGTCGCATTCATTTTAAGCCATTTCACAATGCACGTTGCGTGGAAATGGTGATTGCAGGGAAGAGTATGAAGCTCTGTCCCATCCTCGTACGGGCTGAGACATATACAACATTCCTGTAAAGAGAAAAAGCCAAAACCATTTGTCAACATAATGGGAATAATATAGTGAAAGATCAATGGAATTTTTGATGATGTGATGCCATAACATACCGCATCCTCGGGTAAAAGAACACGCTCAAGGGCTAGGTACCCACAGTTTGTTTCTACTGGAATCATCTTCCCTGCTCCAACACCAGGTTTTTCCTCACTGTTTGCTCGAAATCTGTATTTTGGAAGAATACCGAGATCCGCTTCGGATGCACCTTCCTACATTTTCACACCAAAAGACGCCAAGATTAAGCAGTTACAATTTCCTTACTTTTCTCAATAAAAACTTGAATCAAAGATTATCTTTTCGTACCTGTCCTGCAACAGCATACAGAATTGCAATGATGCATGGCAAACAGCAACAAAGAGCGATTCCGATCAAACATGCCAGAACAACACAAAAGATGGCAAAGAAGACATCAAATGCCAGAAAAACCACAGCCAACCTGCACAAATTCAGGATCAGATATTTTACTTTCATTCTAAAAGTTCCTTTATTCTAAAGACCGTTCATAGTCTATACACACAAAGGGAGCACAGTTTAGAGTGACTTGTGTTAAAATGAGCTGACAGTCGTGATAGTTTTCGTGCTGTAGCAACTTAAATGTAAAGTTTGTAACATGATCTGCCCACCCCAATCTTCTGAGGAGATAATTTCAACTAAAAAGCTGCTTTGGTTGAAACAAATTAGATTACTAAAAGATAAAAAAAAGGAAAGAAAGTAAATCCTATAACAGCCAAACATGCACCATGTGATGCATATATTTTCAGATGAAGGGAGATTTCTTAACAGATTTGGGTATGAAATATACCAGTACAAACGTGGAGCACTTTGCAGAAGAGCCTCTCCGCCAGAGACTACCCAATAAAAGCCAACTATCCACCATAGAAATGAAGCCATTGTATTCATTGTTTCGCATCGTTTAGAAAAGCTATGCCATACAAAACACACTCAGTCAGTCAAACAGCACATGATAAACGCTGTAATTGCAGGCAGATAAGGCTAGGGCCTGGAAATACCATAAGAACTAGTCATAACATCTAGGTCAAATAAGACAACAATAAATATTTTTCTTGCATCATAACCAAACAATATGCATTGTAGAGGGCGAATGTATGAATAAAGAGTCGAAATCAAAGCTTTGATGAGTTGAGTCCAGTAGGATTACCACAATAAACACAGAGGTAGCCATAATATTATATCTACATGATAAGAGCTGTTGTATGTAAGAGAGAAAAGATGAATGGTGGAGGGAGAATATGAATAATGTCAGAATCATAACTATCAAGCTCCCACCTGCTTTCAGTCTGTCATGAAATGAAAACTAAAAGAAAGCAAAGATGTGAAAAATTCAAAAAATCCCATCTTTAACTATGGAGTAAAGATATAAGTGGAATTGAATTGAGGGCTTAAATTAGTAAGTATTTCCAGTTCAAGCAGCCATTTCAACATGCTCTTTTCAATCCCATTTCTTATAACTAATCAATATTACCAGTCAAGACTGGATTTTTAGTGTATACATTGAACTTAAATTATGAATATTAAATTTATGAGAAATAAGAGAAACCTGGAGCGATTGGGAGTAGACAATTCCCTTGCTGCTGCTGCTTCTTCATCGTCGGTATCATTATCATTGACATCAATTTCCTCCTGCTGCAGGTCCTCTTGCGCGTCCTGGTTTCTTCTAGTAATCCTCCGAGCAATATTATTCCTTCTCCGGTACTCGACCCACACCAACACCACATGCGCAAAACACTGTAGCGCATAGCCGCAGATCCACAGCTTGATCGGCGTGTTTGGCTGCTCGTTTCGTGTCCATATCAGCATCACCACCGACACCACCACGAACGCCGTGTTCCACATAATGTCCAGAGCCACCACCGGCTTCGAGTAACCCCAGTCAGCGCGCCGCTCGTCCAGCTCCCGCGCCGCCGTCTCCCGCACCAGCATCGACGGGCCTCGGTGCCCGGTGGCCCGCCCTAGCAGCATCGCCAGCGTGGCGGGTCGGGCGGTGGGGGAGCCCATGTCGGAAGAGTCGCGGCCGCTGCTGGCCTGGCGGGGAAGGAGGAGCGGAGCATGCGACTCAGCTGCCGCCGCAGTAGCTGAAGATGCCGATGACATGGTTGGGATCAAGTGATGAAAACAAGAAAAAGAGGCAATTGAATTGCCTATAATTGTTGAAATTGAGAAAGAAATAGAAACATAATGATTGATTGATTTACTTGAAATATGAAAACGAAGACAGGTAATTAAATATGTGTGGGGCTGAGTTCAGTAAAGCTGGGAGAGTTGAAGAAGAGGAAGAAGAAGGTGAGGGATGATTTGGGAATTTGGGTCTTGCTGTATTCTATTCATAGTCTCCAAGTCGCTCTGCTCTTCTGTGTTTGAATGGTAGACGGGCAAAGGTTCCTGTCGGTTTTTTGGTTATTTCCCTACTTGAGTTTTTGCGCCAAATACTATCTTATTCGCCAACGCACCACCCCGACCCCCCTCAATCTACAAGGCATTGTTTCAATTTCTCTTTTTTTCTTAATTCATTACATTTAAGTTCCTTTTTAAATTTCTGATTCTTTATTTTAATTTTTTTTTATCACTCAAGAAAAAAAATTACACCACATTTTTTTATTTTATACAAGGATATTAGGAAAGGGGATACATTATATAAATATTGGATATCGATCTTATCCGAGGAAAGTAGAATTCGAGACCTCCCGCATAACAAGTGGAGAGGAATACCATTAGATCATAGCACTAAGTGCTAAAAAGACACCACCCTTCTTTTATATGTAGAAATACATAAATTAGATTGAAAATGCATAATTAGCTTATTTTTCATGCTTTTTCTTTTCATATATGAAAGAATATCCAATTTTCTGACATAGATATTCAAAATTTTAAGATTGAATTGGATTAGCTGAGTTACTCATACAATTCAAGGTATTTTAAAAGTAAGTGAATGATTTTTTTTTTTAAGGGAATTAATGGAATTAGAGAGAATTAAACATGAAAGAAACTTATCCAAATACAATTCAATTCCCTCAAGATAGTAAAAATAAAAAAACTAATATTTTATTTGTGTATAATTCCTCTAATCCTCCCAAGAATAAAAAATCATTCACTATTAGTTATGGGTAGAAAATAAAATTAAATGAGATTTTCCCCACATGAAAAAATATTATTATATTGAATATGAGAGATTATCCATATTAAATATCAAATTTTATAAAAAGGTGTATAATTCTTTACAAGAACTGAATCCAAGATCCACTAATAATAATGGTAAAAAAAAATTAGTAATAAAAATTACTTTCCTTTTATTTGTTTTAATTGTTTTTTTGGGCTAATTGTTTAAATTATTTTTGAACTGGTAATTGGCTTCCCTTTCAATCATCTGACCTTCAACGCGGTTGCCAAAGCTGAAGCAGAACCGGCTGTGCCCACTACACGTGCTGGTAGGGCAGGAGAACACGAGGTCGTTTCGATAGTATTACGTCATCATTTCTGTAATGTCGTCTGACACTCAGATTGCGGCGCGACTGGTCTGTCGTGTCTACTTGTCCTCATCTCCACCGCACGATGAGATCCTCAGAAACCACAAGAACTAGTCAGCATTTCTCAGCAAGCTTCAAAATTTTGACAGATTGAAATGATTCTCCATGCAAGCTTCTCATCCGCCATTCCCCAGATGCAGCACAAAAACACTGCCTCTCCAGAGTTATTTTCAACGTCCATTAATCTATAAGGGCACGTGTCCTTCAAACAAACAGACGCACAAAACGACGCCACTTCAATACGATCATCAAACTCTTGAATGTTGCCTTCAGAGAACTCGCTGGAGAGTTTTGCAGATAACAGCTGAAGCAGCCACGAGCATCTCTCAGATTTGCAGAGCCGGTCGTCATTTGCTTCCGAGTTTCCGATACGAACAGGACAGCAATAAGCAAACTGAACATGATGCTTCTCTTTCCCTAACATGAGCAGAAGCTCGTCTTGGTGCACCACCTTGGCTTTCTTGTTCTTCTCCAAAACCAGGACACCTTCTGCTACCCTTTCATCGGTTACTTGCAGCCGCGGAGCGAATGTGGGACCTACATTTCTCGAATCTGAAATCTGTTGGTCTTCTGATGAGCTGCATTTCGAAAACTTGAAGTTAGGATTTGAGCAGCTTCTGATGAATGCGTCGGAAGCTGAGGCTTTTATGTAGTTGGTCGAAGGAATTGACACGGTCTCGTTGTTTGCAGGGTCGTAACATTGAATGCCTAATTCTGACTGGATTTTTTGTTTGAGAGTTGCGATCCTAGGCTTCTCGCCGTGAACAAGTATCACGTTCTTGGGGGAGAGGAATTTGACGAGGTCCATAATCCCTTTGGCATCTGTATGAGGACTGAAAGCCAGATGATGAATCTGGACATGAAGAAACAATGTATGAGAGGCCGGTCACGAAGAAATGGTGAGATCAGAAGAAATATTCAGGTGCAAGAGATGAATGTGAACCTGGCATCGCACGTCTATTTGTGTGTCCTTGTCTAGATAAATTTTGGTGGGTTTACCTGACATAAGTTTATGTCCTACGGTTCCAGCCACACAGTACCTGGGAAAAGAAAGGAAGGAAAAGCATTGTTTAGGCACCAACTTCCAACCAGACAGTTTACTATTGATGATATCTGATAATGAATTTGAGATTTAAAAGTAAATTAAACATATCGACGAAGGAAGTTACCCAGGCAATGTGACTAGATTCGTTTCAGAAGGAGCCCAGTGCTTGAAAATCTCGAGTGAAAACCCACCACTGATCATCCCTGGTGTGGCAAACAGAACACAAGGTCCAGGAGCATGAATCATAGAACGGTCAAATGTGTGAGCTGCAACATTTGAAACAATAATGTAAGATGGAGGGTTCATTAAAAAACTAGCTATCAACCAACGGAATAATATTGATTCCAATATCAATTCTTGCAAAGTTAACTTAAAATATATAGATTAGTTGTATGCGCTAATCATTTCAGCTTCAAATTACAATGCAATAAGTAATAACAGATAAAAAAGTACCATTTTTAAAATCAAATGCATTGCGTGTGGAGTAAGTTTCTTTAATTTTCTGGCTGGTCCAACTGATAAGCATCTTATAGTACATATTGGCTTGACTGGTCAAACCTGAAAGAAATAATATCATCAGTAGAAATTTAAACCACCACTGTATGTCATCAGCAGAGTATCCAGTTTGGTAAGTTAAAGCATAGCATACAGTTTGACAACATATCCTACAAACAATTAATAGATGTGAGAGGAAAAGTACAGCGGCTAGTACAAACCTGCTGAGAAGTAAATAGGAACCTTTAGATTCATGCGCTCCCAGTAATCTTCCAACAAGATACAGAGTTCCTACAAAGGAATAGATTACTTTCAGAACAAAATGTCTCAACCAGGTCTCAGAGTTGGTTACTTAAATCATTAGCAATGAAACAAACAGAACCAAGATCAAACATAAAGATGAAGAGTTAGAATTGGTGTAGCAGTGTCTAGTGTCATGAAATCGAGGTTTTCTAATTGGATAGGAAGCTCCAATAACAAATACAGTTGCTTCTTTCCGTCATAAACATGATGGATTTTCTAACGAGATTCAATTTCCATAAAATCTAAATCTAATAATACAAACCATTATCTAACTCCATGCATCTTGGAAACAAAAGGATAACAATACCGATTTAAGTATGGAAGCTGGACAAGTAACATGCAGGCTGAATTGACTTTGTAAACCAAAAGCAATTATTCAGGACTTCAGAGGTCTTTCTAGTTTTTCATTCTTGTTTTTTCTTTGAACTCAAGACATAGCATAGGTAAAGCATAATTCTTTAGAATAGGAAAACCTTCAACTAAAAAATATATATTTCAAGTCTTGATTAGAGTACCTGAGCTCTTCCAAGAGCAAATGTTGGTATTAGGACTTTTCCGCCACCTGCAACACATTTATGAACCTGCACGAAATAATGTTAGAAACTACTAGAAAACCCAATTTTGGAACAGCAACACAAGAAAACCATGCATAAAATTTGACTGCCTCCAGTTTTTACAAAGGAATACATACATGTATGACATCATTGATAAAAATAGATGCTTACAGCAATGAGTTTCATATTATAGAACCAAGAATCTGATTAGTAACTCTCTTAATAGAGTTCAAACTATAACATGAACTGCTTAGACTTCTATTTTGTCATTTACTTACAGCTCTAAGAAATTCTCTTTCCCGGGCATATTTGGAGTCGCGAATAGTTGTAGCATATGTGGACCTGTAACAGGAAAAAACCTACGTATAAGAAAGTTCATGGAACACAAAGGTTTTATATATCAGAAAATTTATACCCTAACAAAGGAGATCCAAGAAAAAAGTGGAATGCTTAACAAATGATAAGGTGCAAAGTCCAATTAATATACAAGACAAAGGCGCATACTCTGAAATAAGAAGGTCCAAATTTAGTCGGTCAATTTGAGCTGCTCCAAGATGCCTATCTGGAGTCATATTATAGTCTCCTGTGTATACCATAGTGGCGTCTCCCACCTTTGCATAAAACATTGCAGCTCCAAGAACCTTGGAATCATAATAGATTTTAGGACTCAAGGAATGACACAAGAAACTGACAAATAGTACTTCGCTGTTATGAGAAAATACTAAACTAAATAGGAGAACTATAAATTCTTGCAGTGTGTTAAAGCATATAATCATGAAATGACAATGTATTTCAGATGTGAGAGGATAAAAAAAACTTACATGTCCTGCATAGTAGGCACGGATTTGAAGGTCTTTATCAACCTGCACTGTCTGCTTGAGATCCACTGGTATAACTGCAATTAAAAAACATACAAAAGAATGCCAAAAAAACAACAGGATAGGTGAGTTTTATTTTCGGGATCACCCGAATGAAAAATAAAAAACAACTCTTATGAAAATTCAATCTTCAACTTTTTCAACTTAATCAAAAGAAATACTCATGTACCTTTCTTCATGCATTCGGCAATGTGATGGGATGAAAACTGTTCTTCCTCACCCCTTCGCTCAACCATCACTTTTCGGTAGTCCTCCAACATCAAAGGGGACAATGCCTTTGTTGGATACTGCAACACAATCAGATATAATTGTTCACTACAAGAACATCAAAAAATGAATTGACTCAGACATTTTATCGAGCACCTTACCGTCATGTAAATGGGACCATTATAACCGCAGACTTCTGTGAAGTAAGGGAGGGCACCAACGTGATCCAAGTGACTGCCCAATCGCATAAAATTAAGAATGAGTTAGCTCAACTGAACCATAATGAATTGAAAAGGTTAGAGTGATTTTTTTCAAGTACAAGTGGGTGATGATGATGCAAGAAAGGGCTTGATCGAAGTTCTGGTCGGAGTCGGAGTCGGGTTTGGGAATGAGAGAGAAGTCGGGGAAGCGCTGGTGGTCGAGATGCCCCATATGCATTCCACAGTCGAACATGATTCGCTTCCCATTGATTGTCACCACCACACAGCTCTTGCCTACCTCTTGCCCAGCGCCTGATAAAAATATATAAATAAATATAAATAAAAACTCAAATTTTAGGGGAGAGAGAATGAAATTGAAAATCGAGGGAGTGGAAGAAGGCGGGAGGAGAGAGAGTTACCCAGGACGAGAGTGTCGATGGCCATGAGAATGGGGATGCTGCTTCTTGGCGCGCTTTTGAGGCTTGGCGTTTGATTCTTTTTGAAGAATTTAAATAGGGAAATGTGATTAGTATTTGGAAGTCATTATTTTTCACTCCAAAAGGTGAGTATAGCAACTCTTTTCAAGTAATGCTAAATGTTCCTCCTACGATTTGAATTTGTTTATTGTTGATGAGGTTCCATTTTTAGCCGCAATAATATTACTGGTTTCGTGGCATTTCCCACTATTTCAATGCAATGGGAACTATTGTGTTGATTCTCATAAAAAACGAGATCGAATAACCACGGTATATAATCCTCTCACAATATCCTTTATATCAACAAAGTTGGATTACATTTTCATTTTACTTTGTAACAGTCTACTGGTCTTTCTCTCCATCCACTCACGATGAAAATCTCGAATTCGACTCTCATTAAAGACGAAGTCAATATTCAAGGTATAATGTAAATCCATACCGTAGTATCATCGTATCAATCTCAAGAGAACAAAACGCTACAACGTATAAACAAATTTAAGGACTTGGCGAGAACGAATACCTATTCGAATTTCTCAGCAAATTTATGCATGTACATGAGAATGAATTCAAATAAAAAAATTGATGCTTTTAAGCAAATGATAAATAGGGATAGAACAAGAGATTAGCTAAGCTGGAATTAACATTCTACTACCAGATATATATAACCAACAGTGGACTATAGATGAATTAACACAAGCACAAAAGATCTGATCTTGATCTGGTTACAAGAATATTAACAAACCCCTGAACCAACAACAATCACGCTAGCTGCAATTACAAATATAACAACTGCAAAAGATAGAACAAAGTAAAAAAAAAAAACCCAATAAGCTACCTATACAACACAACCATTGCCCACTCACGACGCCACAAAAGGTTAGCCCAAAGTCAATAATAATCTTCTTCCCTTCTTTCTTTTTCTGTCTCTGCGGATCTCTAAGCATGGGAATAACAATCTACGTCAGAAGCATACCGACTTCTTCTTTCTCAGAGTTTGCTCTCCTTTCGGGATTCGCTCTCCTTGCCAGCTTTGGTGAACACAATATCATCGGCATGCCAGCTACAATCTTATAATCAATCACAGTGGGGGGAAAGGGAAAATAAAAATGAAATGTGGGAATGGAAGAACAATATGCGGATTTAACGACTTTCTGCAGCCGCCAATTAGGATTTTTGTCATTGGGTGCTGCGTGTTAACCCACCTCGTGCCAAACCTCTGCATAATATGTGAAACAGGTCAACGTCTACAAGTTTTGTGAAAACAATAATTGCAATAAATCATCAATGGAAACCACAGAACTTGACATAAGCCTCAAGATGAACCTTCCCACTTCAATAATAACAAGGCCGCTCTGTTCAACCAACCAATGCAGTGACAATTTAAAAGTACATATATTCGATTTTGTGACATCAATCCTCCCAAATGGCTTGATTCTTTTTAAGTGCCTAAGCGTAGTTTGGGTTCACAGACCCTGTCAATGAGGCAGATTAATGACAGTTCCCAAATTACCAGTACCATATCTACTCTACTTGTGGGTCCTAATTTTCTTGGCAACAAGAGAGGGCATGATTCTACAAACATACATGAACGTACAAAACCGTGCTCTTTTCTTAAATTTAGACCGAAGAATGGGAATAATAATAGTACTTTTATAACTGTTATTATCATAGCCAAAGTTATTCTCGCAGGAATTATAATTTGATCTAGCAATAACAATTGTATTGTATCTTTGGAAATATATCATTTCATGACAAAGCAGACCCCTATCTTTTTACTTTTTACAGTCCACATATTCGATATATGTAATTTGAAGATACATAGTAAGTACCAAGCGTAACAAAACTACAAAATTGAGGGGATATATAAACTAAACAAACTCCAATCATCATTGCTAATCTCTCAATTAGTAAGTAAGAATGAGCCTCATAGGAATGCATTGAATAAATGGTACCCCCGTACAACTAGCTTGACCCTAGACATTGCAAGTGGTAAGAGATTGAAAGATCAGTACCTTCCAGAAAGCACCTGAGCACTGTTGACAGAACCTTTGGAATTACCAAACCTCTTGGCCCTATTCTCATGTTCTTTGTCCACACGCATTGCAGCTACCTCCTTCTCCATGGCAGCAACTTCCCTTCTCATTTTCTTTGCCTCAACCTCCATTGCTTTAGTCAAGGTATCTACCTTCTTGGCTAACATCTGAAAGACAAGAATAACCAATGAACAAATAACCAAGAGTAGACATTACAAAACCACAAGATTGATAGAAAAGAATATCAACCTCAATAGCATCGTCCTTATCTTTCAGGCTTTGATCCTTCTCATGACCAGATTTCCTCAAAGCTACAACCTCTTTCTGCAGCAAATCATACAAAACCCCTGGAACGCTATCCTCTATAACCACCCCAGTTGAGAACTCATTTGGCTTATCATCTGAATTTCCCTTCCAGTTATTTTGCCCTTCACCATCTTTGGTTCCCTCACAAGATTGGTTGACTGAGAAATTGGGGCTTGTGCCATTTAAGAGAACCTTCCCCCTGTCCAATGACCTTGTACCACCATCAAATGATTTTGATGTGCCTTTAGCATGCTTCAACATTGAACTGGTGCTAGAGGACAAAGACCTGACCGGTGTTCTCTTCGATAAAAATCCGTTGGAACTTAATTTTGGAATATTATCAGCTCCACCCAGGGACTGACGTCGAGAGGGCCCATTGCTTGTACTTCTTCCCTCCGCTGCGCTGCGACTAATACTGTTAGAAGATCCTCCTCTCACACTCTCCTCCAGCACTTTAAGTCGCATATGATATTTTTCCTGTTCAATACAAGAGATAACTTTAACTTTACATAACATCGCAAATTTAAAATTGCAAACAAATTTGGAATCAACCGCAGAACTAGATTATTACTTTCAACTGAGCTTCAGACTTGGCAGCTCGCTCGGTTATTGCAAGCTTGTCGCGGAGTTGTTGCATTTCTCCCTGTAAGAACACAGTTTAGTACTAACACTAAACAAAAAAAATTAAAGAATAACATTGGACTAAAAAAGAGCAAAGAAAAAACTACCTGCAAGAATCTCCGTTCTTCAAGCCATTGTTTTACAGGCATCACTTTGTCGTTAGAATCTTTCCATTCATTTGCTACCACTACAGCTACTCTGTTTGCTGTTACTTTTGCACGGGCCAACTCCCGGTCTAGAGTTTTCCTTTCCTCCTGAGAAACACAGAAGCACACATCTTCAGTCTAACTTAAGAATGCTTTCAACTACAGCTAACAGGCTTTAAGCAACCGATAACATGGAGGATTTGAATAGGTTTGAAATATTACATTCATCTCTTGAAATTTCCGCTGGTAATCCCTCACAGCATTTGCTGCTGCACCGCCAGCAAGAACAGCCTCTTCCAACTCCCGCACAGTCTGAGTAAGCTTTTCAACCTCAGCAACCTTTTGTCTATGCATCTTGTCTAAAATTTTATTTTCTTCCTAGCACACAGAAGCAGTAGAAATATAAATTATCCTAGTCGAACATTGAAATCAGGAAAACTATAAATATTGAATTCCAAACAATGCCTCCAAAAGGGAAGGAAAAAAATGTATAATGCATGATCTTGCACTTACCTGACAAATTTCTATCTGCTTCATTAACTCTTGGTTTTTATTCTGAAGATCATCCACCATGGAAGCCTTAGCCAAGGCAACCTGAACAGTCCTCTCAGCCTCAAGTAAAGCTGCTTCTTTTGATTTGGTAAGGCGATCCAAAGCTTTGTTATCATCTTGAAGTTTTGCAATCTGAAACGAGCAAATATAACTAATCAATGACACCTACAAGTAACCATAAAATTCATGTTCTGAATGGGTAACACAGAAAGTACCTCTTGCCGAGCAAGCTTGAGCTCAGCCTCCAAAGGTGCAAGAATGGCCTCAATTGGAGGCATATCGTCGTCCTTTTGAGCAGCATGAACCCTCCGTAGTGTAGCTTCAGCTGCAAACTGAGCTGCCATGGAAGCTTTCTTCTCATCATTGATTTTCTTTATTTCAAGATTCTGCAAAACAATTTTGACGATGTAGAATTGCGATATCAAACATATATAACAAGAGCGAAATAAGTTAGCAAAGTTGAAGATAAGTTGAGAGAAGAATTGAATTCAAATAATACTTTGCTTTCTAGAAGTGATTCAGTTAACTTCAGTTTCTCGTCCACCTTCGACAGTTCATCAGTGAGCTGCAATGTAATCAAAACAGACATATAGAAAAGTCAGCAAACATGTTATGATAAAATATTTAAATGAGAAAAAGAACAGGAAAATAATTCCTCCAAAACATATTATGCATACCAAAATTTCTAATATTGCCAAAGTGTTCTGTTACAATATTTCCACCAAATGGAAGCGCCACAATAAAGAAAGAGGAACCTTGAACTATATAGGAAACATGAGAAAATGTGCTAATTAAGGCTGTTACGCATTTTAATTTTCAGTTTTTCCGAAGAAGCCTGTTGAGCATTCATAAGCTTATATTCCAAAAATATTCCTATAAAAATACTGCATTGATATACATACCGCAATTTTAGTCCAATGACTCCAATTAAATATCCTAACCCATAAACAAAAAAGGTATAAGAACAACTTAAATTCTGTTTCAAAGAAGAACGAGTTAAACTCTTAATTAGCAACTTATATGGCAGTTAGTCCTCCAGAAATGGGACGCAAATAATACATTAACCATCAAATACTAGAAATTGATTCCTTACTGATCATAATAATTGTTAGACTAGCCATCGCCTACACCTACAATTCCTAACATTTACTTCACAATCAATGGGGAAAATGGACAGAAGGTAACTTTTATTGTTAAAAGGAAAGGACGACTCAGAATAATACTTCAAACGAGACTGTCATTGCCGGGAGAGAAACAAATTATAAAATTTTCAATGTCAATAAGAGCTGAGATTCAAATTCAGGACATAACACATATCACATATGCCAATCCAGAAGCCATTATTTAAATACAACGGTTGAATACACAGACAAACTTTGTTATTTCTTTGCTTTTCGAAAAATCAGCTTAATGGAAATGACGAAATTAACCTCTTCAACAGCCTTCTCTCTGGCTCTTTCAGAAAGCTTGAGAGCCTTGATCTGAGCCTGTGCCTCTCCTAACTCCCGGTCCTTATCTGCAAAACTCACACAAAAACGACAGTAAAAATGCAGAAGCGACACTCCAAATCGAGCAAAACCAGCTTCGAATCTCGAGAAAAAACAGCGGATCGAGCCGCATTCGCACCTCTGACTTCATTATCGAGCCGATTGAGCTCGACCTTGACCGGATCCGAGCCGTGCAAGAGGTTAATGAACTCGTCGCCGTCCATACTCGGCCTCATGTATCCTCTTCTCCGGGACGAACTCTTCCCCTCCTTGAACGATCCCGACACCGTCAGCGGTGGCGGCGTCGGAGTAGCCCCCGGAGCCGGTCCATTGCTGCTGAACTCCGGAGTCGCCCCTCCGTCGAGGAAAACCTCCTCCATAGCCGATCTGAGTGGCGCACAGCCTTTCACATCCAAATGCAGCTCAGGATCCGAAATGCCTTAGGGTTTCAAATCGTAGACAAATATACAGATACGCAGATTACAGATATGTAGATTTAGAGAGACGGAGAGGGGGAGATAAATAGAGAGAGAGTGTTGAGCTTTGGGGAAAATGGTGAGTTTTTAGAGTCTGTTTTTCTCTCTCTAGATTGTGATTTAAATCTGGTTGCGGCCACAGAGAGGGAGAGTGATTAGATTTAGTTTGATTAATTAAATAGACTGCTGAAGAGGAATGGGACGCTTTGCTGTTAAGCAGACACTTAACAGCACTAGTGCATGCCACTCTCTCTCTCACAGAGCCAGTTATATTAACTAAACTCTTTCAAACAGTTAATAATACTCCTACTTACTTTTTTTTGATTTTTTTTAGTTTCTTCTTTTTTTTTTCTTTTGGGTTGGGCCTTTTGGGATAAGCCGGATGCGTAATGCGCACTCTCACGCAAGGCAAGGGCCTGGGTGCCCCCTATAATACTATACCAAGTATGAACATGAACATTCGTATATTGAGTAATTCTTTTTTTTTTTTCTAGTGAATTTTTTTTTGTCAACAAATAATTTTTTATTCTAATGATTGAGTAATACTATTTGAGTAGCAATAAATACAAAACTACAACAAATTCAAAAATTCAAAATTAAAAGAGAGAGATTAAAGAAAAGTTATTATATATAACTATAAAGTCTTTCCATGTAAAGGAGATTTTGATGTATGAATTTTGGTTGGGTGGAATTGGGAAGTTGAGTTAATGAATAAAATGGTTGGGTGGCTATTTCCTCTGTGTTTTTTTTCCTTTAAAATGACATCGGCATTTTGGCCGGTCTTAATAAGAAGAGAAAAGAGAGAAGCGTTTCATGCGGTGCATTAGAAACAGAAAGGAAGAGATATGAGAGAAGCGTTTTCATGATGTGCATTAGAAACGGATAGAAACGCATAATTTGGGTAGGACCCAGTAGAGGTGGTCTACGGGGGCTACTCCAACAACTGAACCAGAGTTTGACATGATTTACGGGGATCAAGATAAAGCCTTAAATGGAAAATTTCAAAAGCTGATGTGGTCTATTAACCATCCTTGTCTCTTTATGGATATACTAGTCACTAATATTACAACTTAGTGATATTTTATTTTCCGTGAATAATATCAAGTTCAAATCAAATAAAAAAATACAAGGACATTTAATATTTATATTAGTTTTAACATTTAATCAGGTCTTGCCCACTATATGGCTTATCCCAAACTCCTTTCCGCTCTTTATAGCATAACTAGTCTTCCTAGTAACTACCCACTCCCTCCGTTATATATATTTTTTAATTAAAAAATTATGATTACTATTTTGCCCTTGTTTATTAGATTGTTTCTTTTTTTTAAATCTTGTTACCCAAATGATATTTTCGTCCAAATTTTTTAATGAAACCTTGTAATACCAAACTCATCCTATTAACCAAAACCAATACCAAAATTTGTCCATTTTGCACATAAAATTTAATAATTAAATTCTACGAAATTTTGAAATTTCCATCGATACCCTAAAAATACATGCAATAAAATTTTACCAAAAAAAAAAATTCTCATCAACCATGTTGCTTATACCTTCTTACCGAATTGCATCCAAAAAAAAACCTTCTTACCTAATTAAACAGTCTATAAAAGATAATATTCCAAAGCAATTAATTATCACATTTCACAAAAAAAATGAGACAAGAGGAGCATCTAATCTAATCCATTTGGAATGCATCATTTTCTTTGTGAATATGGCCAACTATGAGGCACGGTAAAATGTTTCATTACAGCATGTAAAGAAATAATTTGTACCATGAACCTATTTTGGATGAATATATAATAATTTAATTCCAAATGAATAATGCTATGGGCACTAAGTGAAATCCCAAAAGTTCTTATCCTAACACATGTGGTGTCCGACGTCGCAATCCACATCATCTTTTTTAATTAACTATTTCAAATTAAAAATCAAACATAAATAATTAATAATTAAAAATAAAATTAAGAAAAATAAAACCCTAAATCTATTCATTGCCGTCGAACTCCGCCAACGAGAACATTGTCGACCTCCAAGTGACAATTCATGTTGACTCCACCGCCAAGACGACTCCGCTGAATCTGAATATATTTTTTTCGAAAGACTGTATATGAATTAATTAGGGTTTTCAACATAGCCATATATACATATAGAGAAACAGAGAAATATAGATAGAGCTTGAAAGCCCTCATAGCAATGGCAGGGGACGGCAACGATGAGGGCTTCAGAGACTTCAAGTTTGTCACCCCCATCGATCCCAATCCCAAGATCAACGGACGAAATTCGACCGTCTCGGATGACGATTGTGACAACTTCGTAACTGACAATACAAGTCAGATCAAAACTCAGGTCTCGGATGACGACATTTGAATTTCTTCTCAATTAAAAAATATATGGACTTTCTTCTTTAGCGCTCTAATTAAGCGATTAGCCTGATCCGGATGTTTAATTGATAAACAAAGACTTTGAAATTCTGTGAAGATCTTAAGCACTAACATCACATTGCCATGTTCATATGACATTCATATCCTACAATCTCTGCTCTTGGTCTCCTTTTGAGTCTGGGTGTTTTGGTCAATGGCGGTGTGTAGATTTAGGTTTTATTGTTCTTAATTTAATTTTAATTTTTAATTATTTATGTTGATTTTTAATTTAAAATTATTAATTAAAAAAATGATGTAGATTGGCACGTCGCGCGCCACATATATTGGAATAGAAAATTTGAAATTTCACTTTATGCCATAGCATATAGCATTATTTATTCCAAACAGTCTCATGATATATTCTTCGATGAAACAAATAATTCACATACGAATATCACGGGTGCATTGTCTAATTGGGACCAGAATTTTTAGATTATTTTAAAATCATATGCACATTGGAGGAAGTGTCATTTTCAAAAATTGAGGAAATAACCAAGAAACAAAAAATACAAATTAAGGAATATTGCAATAGAAAACCAAGATAAATAAAATAAATTTTATATATATATATATATATATTTCTTCTTTACAGGTAAGTTCGATCGAGAGTCATATAAGTATAAACCAATTTTTTTTTTTTTTTTTGTATCGAGTGAAATACGTAATTGACTAATTTATGTGATAAATTTACGGATAATATTTGCATCTCACTCGCGGTGGTACCTCCTTGTACCACCCTTTCAATTTATTCTAATTGTCAATATACATATAACATAATCGAAACCGTTCAATTTCTAAATCATGGTTTCAAGATCACTTATGCAAAAAATAACAAAATTTGAGATCATTTAGTCATTCATATGTATCAACTAAATGTACGGTTTGTCATGAAGATTTTAATTGTTACCAAAATCGATTTTAATTGTTACCAAAATTGTTGGTTCATTTGATGTCTTTGAATGACTAAACGACCTCTAATCTTGTTGATTTTTTACGGAGATTATTTTGAAATGATAATTTAGAGAGTTAACAGTTCCGATTATGATATAGCTAGAAAAACAATTTGATAAATTGAAATTATGGTACAAAGAGGCACTACCAGAATGTGATGCAATTATTATCTTAAATTTATTATGTGATTTAATTTAAATTATATATAACGTAAATACATTTCCGTTATTTGTAATATAAATACACTCACGTTTGATAATAATTGAGTACAAATATTTTATGTCATTTCTTCGTGTATACACTATACAGCACTTCCCGGGATTAGCTGCCAGCAGAGGCTAAGAAATTAAGTATTGATCGAGTTATCGATTTTATACTACTTTGTGGGTTAAAGGTGGACAATAATTGGAGACAGTTATTGTACTGAAAGAGTAGAAATTTAATGGACATTTTCTGCATACGTGTAATCTGCATGTCAATCGCAAAGGATCACGGATGGGAAAGCACTTAGAAATTATTTTACCAACAACATTATGAGTTTTCACATAATTATAAAAGTTATAGAAACAAAATCTCAATTATTACATTTGCACATTAAATACAAGTTAATTAATTATGGGACAATGAATATATTATTTTTCGCTATATTATTTAAATTGTAGAAAATATTTGATTCGAAATTGCCTAACCCCATTTAGAAGATTGTTTTGAGTAACTTTTTTATTTTGTATACAACGACATTGTGATTTGGGATATATGTATTAGATATAGACTTTTTGTTCTTTACGAGTGTAAAATTGAAAACTTGAGTCGTTCAACTATCGAGTGTAGAAAAATATCATTAGACAATTGTAACAACAGTGATACTAAAATCTTTAATAAGATAGTTGTTACAAATTTACTTTTTTCGAGAGTATATTGAGTGATGATTGCAATTCTAGTGTGTTTGAGTTTGAAAAATATAACTTTTTGAATAAATTATCTCGTAACATGACATTTTATTGTATATGCTTTTCAAATTGAAAAATTCAGATTTCTACACCTATTAGATATAGACCTTTGTTCTTTACGAGTGTAAAATTGAAAACTTGAGTCGTTCAACTATCGAGTGTAGAAAAATATCATTAGACAACTGTAACAACAGTGATACCAAAATCTTTAATAAGATCGTTGTTACAAATTTACTTTTTTCGAGAGTATATTGAGTGATGATTGCAATTCTAGTGTGTTTGAGTTTGAAAAATATAACTTTTTGAATAAATTATCTCGTAACATGACATTTTATTGTATATGCTTTTCAAATTGAAAAATTCAGATTTCTACACCTTTTCTATTGGAAGAAACAAAACTTATATATGAGCAAGATTAGGTTTGATTTATTCGTCAACCCAAGTTAGTGCATGGAAGAAGTTCTGGTTTTTCTTTTTCTTTTTTTCTAACTAGGGCATAGTTTAGGCAATATATCTCTTTCATCCACCTGCCCAAAATCATTGTTTGGCTGTGCATGCAAATATATATCGTTAAGCAATATTACTTCTGACTAAGTGTCAACTTACTATAGGGCGATCAAATTAACCAACTATTATTACGCATTTGAATTGGATGGATTTGCATGCAGCCAAACAAGGCCTTGACGAACCATGGTCAATTACTTCTCTCAATTTTTGTGCTCTTTTTTGGAGTATATAGGAGGGGATAAGGTAAATAAATTGGAAAAGAGAGAAAAAGCTGCTGCCTTCACTTTTAGTAACGTTGCTATTCCTTAGAGAATCAATCAACATTGGCAAATATTTGCATCAATTTTATGGTATATTATAATCGGAACCGTTCATTCTCTAAATTATCATATCAAGATTATATTTATAAAAAATCAGTAGAATTGGAGGTCGTTTAGTCATTCATATATATCAAATAAATCAATGATTTTAGTAAAAATTAAGATCTTCATGGCGAACCGTCCATTTAGTTGATATGTATGAATGACTAAACAATCTCCAATCTTGTTATTTTTTTTACTGAAATGATCTTGACATGATGATTTAAATAATGAACGGTTCTGATTATGATATATATACAAAAAAAAATCGATAAAACGAAAAGGATAGTACGAAGAAGTATCACCAATGTAGGATGCAAGTATTGTCCATCAACATATATATAGAGGTCAGCTCAGGTATTCTTTTTCCCCTTTTTCTAAATTTTTTTAAAAATTATTTTTGGCAATTAAATTTTTTTTAATTGGGTTTATTCTGTATAATTTAATAATTTCTTTTGTTTTATCATTTACTTGCTTTATAATTGATTTGCTTTTAAGTTTATAGTAAATTTTTTTTTAGTATCAGTATTCCTATAATATTACTGATGCAGTAGTATCCATACTCAATACATGGTGGGAGATATCTTAAATTTGACTATTGTAATTGATGCGGTCGGTACTGTGAGTTTTGGTGTAGCTATAATATTTAACTTTTTGTAGTGACTAGGGCAATACAAATTGTGAGGGCATTGGCATAACTTATTCTTAGAGTTAAACGCGTTTATTAATTAATACAAAAGTGAATTTTATTACTTCCAAAATAAATATCATATATCTTACATACGAATCATATATCAAATCAAATCATTCGTGAAAAGTAAAGATATATCGCAAGAGTGAAAATAGATTTGACAGTGATCTAGCATAATGAGCTAGTACACTGGTTTTGTTTGTCCCCTCAACCACCACAACTATTCCTCTGATCTGATTTCAAAATTCAAAACTGAATAAACACAAACACAAAGTGACATTCTAGGGTTAGGAACCTTCGCATTTGCTGCTGCTCGTGGTTCGAAGGCACAGTGACGAAGACACTATACCGTCCACCTTTACGGCCTTTCAAGATTAGCAATGGGCCCCATTGCTTACTCCCTCCTCTCCTCCTCTTGGCACTGCATGCCTCCAGTCATTCTTCCGCACATTACTTTCCAGATTGTTAGCATTCAAATTTAAGTAGCTCTCTAATTACCCAAAAAAAAAATGACAGTGACAGTACAACTTTTTTATTTGATTCCTTCTTTTATATGAATTTAATTACACGGTGAAAAAATTATCATAAAATTGTAAAATTACTGCTAAAATGTATCCGTTTAATCAAACTAAATTTTTAGTGAGTGGTACGTGCTTGTAGCTAGGCCCTTTGGATCCAATCTGCCACGTGTGTGTAGGCCTGGATTCAGACAAGAAATGATGGTTTATTGTCCAAGTTTATCTCCCATTTTTGGGTGCTGATCATCAAGACAGGACGTTTAAATCAATACAAATTCACTGGTCAAGCCTTTTTTCATGGCATAGTGAGCCAGCTCTTGCAAGACAAAAACATTGTGGGGTAGTAGTAGCAAAATGGATTTAAAGCTATCAGCTTTTAATTGATTGCTTAAGTCTAGAGATGGGCATAAATAACCATATGTGTATGGGTATCCATGGATATTATTTAAATGGGTAAAAATTTATCCATCTTCTAATGGGTACGGTAAGAATTTACTTATGGGTATTCAGTACCAATTAAATTAAAAGTACATTCTTTATTCCTCATTCAAATTACCCATGGGTATTGAATACCCATTATTCTCTCTACTAATTTTATTTTTGTCTTATTATTATTATTATTTCGAATATATTTATTTAATTAAACCTCAATTATTTATGCTTTGATTCTAAATTAAACTACAATTAGAAAAATGTTTTTTTTGGGAAACCAACTAGAATAATATTACGAATAATATTAACATCAAAGTTTATTTTGAGAACTTAACTCATTCATTGATTTCAAAATTATCTAAAGCATTTTTAAAATTTTTTAACAAAAGTCAACCTAAGCTATAGAAAATTTCAGGATTTCACAACCATGGTCGTACATGTGGCCACTTGTATGGTCCTGGTTGTGGTTCATCACTTATCCAGCACAAACACGCGAGAATTTATTGTTTTTATTCACGGTTGAATGATAATCAAGATTTGCTATGATGAAATACGTTTGATGATATTTTTTCGACAAATGTGGGTCACACAATTTAACTTTTTATTTTTGAATAATTCTTTCTTTTTTATAAGTTTGTAAAATTAGCACAATCAAATATTGTGAAACTGACAAATTGAATAAAATATCATAGGAGGCGTATCCTATTTTTTAATATAAGAATATGGAAAAAAAGGTTATACAAATTAACCAAAAGGATCATAGGCTTCGGAAGGCGGTAACACATTCCAAATCAAAATTGGGTGTCTATACTATGTATATTCTAAACGTGTTTTAAATAAGTATATCTTCTAACAAAACAAAAATGAAAAGCAAAAGAAATTGTAAAGAAAAAAAAATAAAAAGTAAGAAAAAAGTGAAAAGCAAATTAAAATGAACGTGTTAGAATAAATTTTAGAAGACATTTTGAAAAGCAAATAAAAAAATGAAAATAAAAAACTAAAAAGCAAAAGAAATTGAAAAAAAAAAAAAAAGCAAAAAAAAAAATTAGAAGCAAAAAACAAAATGAAAATCAAGAAAAGAATTGAAAAGCAAAAAATAGGTTAATTTGTTATGGGTACCCATTACCGTGTGGATAGGGTATGGGTAAACCCTCAAAAATTGAAGATGGATCTAAATGGGTATAATACCCATTAGTACCCATATTGGGTAAGAGTCTACACATGCCCTCTAAATTACCCATTTGACCATCCCTACTAAAGTCGATATCAGAACCAATATACTTGACCTCTCTGCCTGCTCTTGGATTTTGCCAAGGGAATTGAGATTTGAAGACAAAATGACATGATCGGTTCAAATTAGGGTTACTTAGTTTGTGGTGTTTTTAAATTCCGGTTAAAAATTACATTAACTCGCATTTAGTTTAGTAATAAATCAATAGTGCGAGCTCGTTCGAATCCGTTATTTATTACTTTTTGCTGATCGGTGAATAACTTATTTTTTCGTTTACAT
The DNA here is from genome assembly GCA_037349345.1 of Oemleria cerasiformis. Classification (NCBI taxonomy): domain Eukaryota; kingdom Viridiplantae; phylum Streptophyta; class Magnoliopsida; order Rosales; family Rosaceae; genus Oemleria; species Oemleria cerasiformis. The sequence continues at coordinate 11,497,788 of JAZGTL010000031.1, forward strand.
TCAGTAAAATTTGTTACTCGTTAGTTAATTGTAAAAGTATTATGTTCTCGGTTAAGTGGATTTAAAATTAAAACATACACATGCACATTGCAATCTTTGCATTTTGATTATTCTAAAAAAAAAAATCTTTGCATTTTGATAGGTGTAGAAGGAAGTGAATATAAAGTCGCTGGAAATGGGATTAACAAAGCCGAAAGTCATGGCTTTTAAGATAATGGTAATTTGTGTGATTCCAAAGATATATTAGTATCATTTTTACTTGATGTTGAAGTATTCACTTCAATGGTAATTTGTCCAAACAAAATATGAGTAACAAAAATAGATAGGTCAACACCTGATAAAAACTTGGATCGAACGAAAATTTCATTACGTATTATAATTTATTTTAATTTTGTTACAAAATATTTTTGTTGGATGCAAATTTTTCTCCTAAAAAATTACGCGATTGACTTAAAATGAGATTTTAAGGTAATTGTATAGCCCAATAGTAAGGCCCAATAGAAAAGGCTAAAGAATAATGCTGAAGCCCAATTATCTTCATAGAAGCAATTGGTCCAAATAAATTGAAAGAAATGACATCGTCTCAGTAATGCAAAAACCTAAAACCTCAAAAAACCCTCAATTTTCTCAGCTCATCAGTCAACAAAGCGCACACTCGATACCATCCATGAATGACCAGAGAAACCCTCCAATTCTTCGCTCACCTGCGAAGAACCTCAAAGTTCCCAACTCCCTTCACCTGCAACAAGATCCTCCATAGCCTCATCAGCTCCAACTGTGGCGAGCTCTCGGTGAAAATCCTCTTCCATTTGCTCTCCAAAGGGTACAGTCCTCACCCCTCTTCATTCAATTCAGTTATCTCCTTTTTGTTTAAATTGGGCCATATTAGCTTTGCCCGGAAGCTCGTAAATTTGATGCCGAGATATGGGTGCTTGCCTGATATTGTAACTTACAATTCTTTGATTGATGGGTATTGTAAAGTTTTTGATATCGATGAAGCTTGTTTGGTAATGAAAGGGATAAGCAGAGGAGGGTGTAGGCCTGATTTGGTTACTTTTAATACATTGTTTAATGGGTTTTGTAAGGTTAAAATGAAGAAAGAAGCATTTGTTTATATGGGTTTGATGTGGAAGAGTTGTTCACCAAATGTGGTTACTTATAGCACTTTCATAGATTTATTTTGTAAAATGGGGGATTTGGATTTGGGTTACAAGGTGTTTAGTGACATGATGAAGGACTGGGTGTTGCCCAATTTGTTTGCTTTTACTTCTTTGATTGATGGGTATTGTAAGGCTGGTAATTTGGAGGCTGCATTTGAATTATTAGAGAAGATGAGGCAATCGTTGCTTTTACCAAATGTGGTTACTTATAATGCTTTAATTGATGGACTTTGTAAGAAAGGGATGTTGGAAAGAGCCGAGCATTTGTTTTCTAAGATGTGGGAAGATGGGGTTGAGCCTAATTTAGTTGTTTACACTTCAATGATAGATGGACATTTAAAGAAAGGAAATATAGATGATGCCATGAATTATATGAGTAAAATGCACGATCGAGGGTTTAACCTTGATGTAGCTGCTTATGGGGTGGTTATCTCAGGCCTCAGTAAAAATGGTCGGTTAGATAAAGCAATTCGGGTTATTGAAGATATAGTTGGGTGTGGGTTAGCTCCAGATAAAATGTTGTTGACAACCATTATCGATGCATATTTCAAAGTTGGGAATTTGAAAGCAGCTTTGGGTGTCTACAGGGAATTGTTAGTAAGGGGTTTTGAACCAGATGCCGTGACTCTTTCAACCTTGATGGATGGGCTGTGCAAGCATGGTCGTTTGAAGGAGGCAAGAGGCTACTTTTGCAAGGAAAAGGCCAATGAGATTTCATATACCGTGCTTATTAATGGGATGTGTAAGGAAAGAAGCTTAGATGAAGTTGAGGAGGTCTTCAGGGAGATGTCTGAGGCAGGTTTTGTTCCGGACAAGTATGTATACACTTCTTGGATTGCTGAATTATGCAAGCAGGGTAGTCTGGTTGAGGCTTTTAGACTCAAGAACAAAATGGTTAAAGATGGCATCATTCCGGATCTGTTAACTTATACCTCACTTATTTTTGGTTTAGCGAATATGGGACTTATGATTGATGCGAAACAGGTTTTTGATGATATGTTGAAAAAAGGAATCACTCCCGACTATGCAGTTTTTGATATTCTGATCAGAGGCTATGAAAAGGATGGCAATGATGCTGCCGTTTTAGGCTTGCATGATGAAATGAGAAAAAGAGGGCTTGTAGTCACAGAAGGTGAGGTTGATGGAGAAGATTAATTTGTAGCATGTAAGGCTTCATTGCTTCCTTATTTATCAGGCTCTCAATCACATCGAAGCTCGTAGACAAAGTGCTCAGTCTGCTCTATGTTTCAATAGGAGCAAAACTTAAGGTTATACCTCTGATCTTTTTACCTATCTTTTGTTTGTGAAATTGTGTGACATCATATGACATACCAATTGATTATGTCTTTTGTGTCAACAGCTCTTCTCATAAGCTCAAAGGATGCCCGGAACTATGCGGTTTCCGGTTATCGATTCGGAGACGAAAGAAATGCTGGTTTAGCCATTGGATTATGCTACTGGTGTAGTGGCAGACTCAGAAATGCTGTCATGGCCATTTGGAAAGGACTCAACAAGCTCTCGGCGTGAATCGAACAAGTTGAGCCTCAACAAGGAAAGGACTCAAAACCAAGGAACAGAGATTTTTACATGCCTTGATTTATTAGTTTGTTGTATGAATTCAATTGTTGTTAACAGTTGACATAGTGGTGGAATGTGGTATTGTTCTATTGAGACAATTTCTGGATGGAGCTGTTTCGACATTAAGATTGTAAACAGTTTTTTACATTACACAAATGGAGTTCTTTACTTATTTGGAATGGGCATTACAATCCTGACTTCTACCAAAAACTTTAAGGTCCTGTTTGGTAATATTTTTTTTCTTAAAAATCTGCATTATTTGAAAGTGAAACAGTATTAAAGTGTTTGGTAAAAGTTGTTTTTATCAAAATTGTTTTAGTGTATAATTATTTATTATGAAAGAACAATAAAAATAATTTTAAAAAAAAGCACAACATAATCAATTTTCCAAAAAAACACAACAATACCAAACTGGCCCTAAACATAATCGATACCATTTATCGTGGATTAATACTCACTTTTACGATATGAACTTGATTAACACTAATATTTTATGAGAATCGAATTCGAGTCCTACTTTCTTTCCATTATATCTTGACTTCTACCCAAAAACGTTAAACATAATCGATACCACTTATCGTTGACTAATATTTATTTTTTACGAAAGTCAAATTCAATCAACAATCACATTTTAAGATAGTTGAATTTAAGACTTAACTGTCACTATACCGTAAGGAGGAATACCACTAAAGAGCAAAAAGTCGAGACCTTTACTCCTAAAGAGTCAAACACGAGACCTTGTGAGGTTGAATCTGAAATATCTCCTACTGTTGGAACATAATACTAGCTGGTGTCAACCAGCACCTTTTATTTTGTAAAAATTTTTTTTTGCCTTTATTATTTTGTATTTTAATAATATATCTTTTCTAATATTGTCCTAATTAAAAAAAAATTTCGAATTGTACGATGGTTTGTCTGTGAGCATCAAACCTTACAAAATAACATCGACGTTTATGCACATAGGTGCACCAACCTTCACTCTCATAACCGTTTTTCTGTTTATTCTATTTTTCTGCTCCCTCTCGTTCTCCACCAGATTCAATCTGCGCACCTAAACCCACATCAAATCTTTGATCCAAACCCTCAATCCTCATCCCACATTCCCTCCTCAGATCCAAACCTTCCCCTCCCACCAACCCACATTTTCTCTCTCAGATCTTTGCTCATCGCTTTAATCTGATCCCAGATCGATGGCCAGATTGGAGAGCTTGATCGGCCTGGTCAACAACATCCAGCGAGCCTGCACCGTTCTCGGCGACCATGGCGGCGAGGGCATGTCGCTCTGGGAAGCTCTTCCTACGGTTGCCGTCGTTGGAGGACAGGTCTTTCTCTGCCACCACTTCATCCTTGTCCTCAATTTTATCAATTATTAATTTCATTTAAAAAAATGTCTTGGCATTTTGATTTTCAATGCTATCGTATCTTTTGTGCAAATCAGAGCTCCGGAAAGTCATCGGTTTTGGAGAGCGTGGTCGGGAGAGATTTCTTGCCTCGTGGATCCGGTAATTCTCACCTTCTTAATTTTTTTTAAGGATGTTTGCTTTCGTTTATTTTTATTGAAAAGTAAACAGAATGCCATCTGTTTTACTAAGCAGATGCAACTGCTTAGTAAAACAGTTGAATCTTGTTTCAACTTTCAAGCAAAGCTATATGATTTGCACTAGGCTCAGTGGAGTGGAGGCTATTCTATGCAAAATTGATATAATTTACGGATTATTTCTGTGTTTTCATTTTTGAAGTTTTGCTGAATTTCTAAGCAGCCAACAAAGGTTTTGAGCAGATGCTGCTCATTATTCGTACCTAATTACTAGTTTGAATTAGAGTGACCCACATTATTCCCTCAATCAATATGTGATTACCAGTATTATGTTATCTCTTACATTATCTTCTTTGGTCTCAAGGTATTGTGACAAGGAGACCATTAGTGTTGCAACTTCATCAGACAGATGAGGGGCGGGCTGAATATGCAGAGTTTCTTCATACACCTAAGAAGAAGTTTACTGATTTTGGTATGTCAACATTCACAGTTGCTTAAAATTGCATTGTTATGGCCCTTTTCCTTTCTCCTCCTTTTTTCTTTTTTTTTTTGTTACTCGATAGTGAATCTCCCAGATGGTCATATCAAAGGGTGAGGATAGACACCTCTTGCCTCTTGCAAGGATGACGTAGTGGTTTAGTTTCTTTTTAGTTCTTACACCGAACACTGAGTATTACTGTTTTCCAATGCAGCTTCTGTACGTAAGGAGATCAGTGATGAGACTGATCGTATAACAGGGAAAACAAAACACATCTCTAACATTCCAATTCATCTCAGCATATATTCTCCAAATGGTTTGTATTTTCATTTCCTGCAATGACATATATTAAAGTAACTTTTTTTTCTATTGCCTGTTTGTTTTAGTTTTTCTCTCACTTCCAACCATTTCTTTTGCTTAAACTTTGGTTGAGATGAAAGTTCGTACAGATTATGTTGTCTTTTCTGACCAAACAGTCGGCTTGAAATATACCTATATATTTTCTAACAGTTGTAACATGAAAATGTGATTTAGATTTTGTTTATCGTCTGAAATGAAAACCATTTGAAAACTTTAAAAAGCGGCTTTTTTTACAGAGATTATAGTTTGAAATCTGGAATGTATATTCTGTTGGGGACATTGGAACTTCTCTGCATGGGTAGATATGATGTTGTGTAGTTGAAAGCTGCAACTTCAATGCTTTTCTTATAATGATGAAGCATTTTTCTATTTTCTTCAAGCGCTTGTCCTGTGACCTTCTTGTTTTTCCATTTTATGTTTTAAAAATTCCAGATATTTGTATGAACTAAGTAAGTAGACTCTAATCCTTTGTTGACTGATATTGTTAACATGACCTGTTGGTTTGAATTTTATGGTACTAAGTGTATTTGTTTTGCAGTTGTAAACTTGACACTTATAGATCTTCCTGGATTGACGAAGGTGGCTGTAGGTAATTTCTCTCTCTCTCCCTCTCTCTCTCTCTCCAGTTTTGTAAGAGCTTAGTGAAATTTTCTTGAATTTGCAGATGGACAACCAGAAACCATTGTAGAAGATATAGAGAATATGGTTCGTTCTTATGTTGAGAAGGTGAGGATACTTTACTTGTTTTTATTTTATAGGGCACTAGTAAGTATGCAGGCAACTCCATGACGATGAGTAAAATGAAAAAAAATACCCTCAAAGCTTATAACCTACTCATGGAGTTGACCGAAACAGTAAAATGAAAATTAAAAAAAACTTGGAAGAGTTATGATCGGGATGAATTAGAATTTGACGTACATCTCTGATAGTATAGTACAAGCTAAATTACATCTGATGATTGTTATACTATCTACTATCAAGCATAAACTAAGACATGCTTGAGCCTTAACTGGTCATTACTTAAGAGGTGGGTGACACTTAAGAGGTGGGTGTCATTACTTGAGCATAAACTAAGACATGCCTGTGAAGTCTTTGGTACATTTCTTGGTTTACCCAATGCTGGTTCTTGTAGACATGAGTATCCATTTGGGGGTTATCAATAGAATATTTTTGCTTGATTTCATTTCTCTATGATATCTTATCTTAATCTAATGGAATTCTCTGATTTGTAGCCTAACTGCATTATATTGGCTATATCTCCTGCTAATCAAGATATTGCCACTTCAGATGCCATCAAACTTGCAAGAGATGTGGACCCTTCAGGTAATATGTTCTATAGCTGGAGAGGCTACAACACTTTCGTCACCTTATTTCATTGTTAACATGTTAAAAAATAAAAAACTTATTCTCCTAATGTGTTTGCCATTTTTAGGTGAAAGAACATTTGGAGTGCTGACAAAACTTGATCTGATGGACAAGGGAACCAACGCTCTGGATGTAGGGTTCCAATCAAATTCACTGCAAAGTTGACTAGATAATAAAGTTAATAATGGGAATGCAATTTTTCAATTTCATGAATGCATGATTGTAATATTTTTGTCTTTTCATGACTATATAGTGCAATTACTTTGAGTGTGTAATCAAGATGCCCTTAGCCCTGGTGGTGGCCATAGCATCAAACTAATGGGTGTCTGTATCATTGTTCAAGGTTATAGAAGGAAGGTCGTATAGGCTGCAGCACCCATGGGTTGGAATTGTGAATCGTTCACAAGCTGATATCAACAAGAACGTTGATATGATTGCTGCTCGTCGGAAGGAGCAAGAATACTTTGAAAACAGTCCTGAATATGGGCACTTGGCGCACAAAATGGGTTCAGAATATCTTGCAAAACTTTTGTCTAAGGTCTTTTCTATCAAACATTTGTCTTTATCAGCTTGATATGTGCACATAATAAGCTATTGAAATAACTGTTCCATACATCTTCCTTCTTACCAGCACTTGGAGACTGTCATCAGGCAGCGCATACCTAGTATCATTGCTTTGATAAATAAGACCATTGATGAACTTAATGCAGAACTGGATCGAATTGGCAGGCCAGTCGGTGTAGATTCAGGGGTAACATTGTTGACCTTGTCGAGTAAAGTTTCTTGTTTATGACAGGTTTGACTTACTTGAGTTACTTACAGGCCCAGCTGTACACCATTTTAGAATTATGTCGTGCATTTGATCGTGTGTTTAAGGAACACCTGGATGGCGGGTAAATTTCGTGACCTTGTGCAAGTTTGATATCTGAAACCACTCGTTTCCTAAGATAAGATTATAAGCTAATATTGAATTCATACTTTAGGCGACCTGGTGGAGATCGAATTTACAAAGTTTTTGACCATCAATTACCGGCTGCTTTGAAAAAGCTTCCCTTTGATCGTCATCTTTCTTTAAAGAATGTCCAAAAAGTTGTTTCTGAGGCTGATGGTTATCAACCCCATTTGATTGCTCCAGAACAAGGATACCGAAGACTCATTGACGGATCTATTGTCTATTTCAAAGGACCAGCTGAAGCCTCTGTGGATGCTGTAATACCCTTATTTCTTTCACATTCTTTATTTGATGCTAAACTAAAGTTACAATACACGGAATACACAACTCTACTGAAGAAAAACAAAGTGAAATTTATGGTAGATAATATTGACAATATGTTGATGTGAATGCATAAAAGAAACTTAGTTGAAGAACTTCTTTTTCATTTTTTTTCTTTAGTTTAGATTGTTTAAATTTTCTTTCCCTCCATGATATTGTTTATACTACCTTTTATATGCAACAAGTGCTTCTTTATCGCACTTTGGGAATGTTGCATTTGCATGCTTCACATGGGTTTTCTTTTGGTCCATAATTTTTCCTATATGATTTAGTACTCTATATTTTTTTCCATTGCTAAGATGTAGTGAATATCAATATCTCCTTTGTTTATCTGCTTATTTTTCATGCCATTTCTTTCTCACAGGTGCATTTTGTTTTGAAAGAACTTGTACGGAAGTCAATAGCTGAAACAGAGGCAAGTACAATTTTGCACTATATCTTAATCAGTTTTTATAAACATTTACATTTGGATGGAACTTATTTGAACTGATGGTGCTACTTTATATCAATTGCAGGAATTGAAACGATTCCCTACACTTCAATCTGATATTGCAGCAGCTTCAACAGAAGCGTTGGAGAGATTTCGTGACGATAGCAGAAGAACAGTTACACGGCTGGTGGAAATGGAGTCTAGCTATCTTACAGTTGAATTTTTCAGAAAGCTTAATTCAGAATCGGAAAAAACTCCAAATCAAACAGGACCAAATTCCGGCAAAAACTCAGCCCCACCACCGGTAGAAAACATGGACCGTATTGGAGATAACTACCTCCGGAGGATTGGTACGCAAAATTCAAAACCCCATCCATTGCATCTTATTTGAAGTTTTAATTTTTAAGCTGAGATGAAATATATTTGTTTCAGCATCAAATGTCACCTCTTATATCAATATGGTGTGTGAGACGCTGAGGAATTCGATTCCTAAGGCAGTTGTTCACTGTCAAGTTCGAGAGGCCAAGAGGTCTCTGCTCAACCACTTCTACGCCCAAATCGGGAGGCAGGAGGTGAGGCTTTCACTTTTCAAACACCACGCTGTTTTCGGTTGTTTAAAAGAGAAGATGGTTTGTATATAATAAACCACATTTTCCTCTGCTTTGGGGTGATGCAGAAGGAGAGGCTTAGTGCAATGTTGGATGAGGATCCAGCTCTCATGGAAAGGCGAACAAACATCTCTAAACGACTCGAACTCTACAAATCAGCCAGAGATGAGATTGATTCAGTCGCGTGGAAATGACGGAGCCACATTACATTTCATGAGGCTCATACTAGATCTAGATGTTGTTCATCTTTTTACCACTCCAACATCACAAGCCAGATATCACAAAATACCATATTCCGACCTGCATGTTCTTTTTTCTCCTTGAAATAAGAAAAACAAAATCACAGGAGCTGCAAGAGCTTAGCTTCGAACTTGCACATATGAAGCTATGATTATTCTTTTACAGTGTATCACGATGATATATAATTCTTTCTCACGCATTGTTAAGGGGGCAGTTTTTATGCCTAAATTTACAGTTTATTAACTCCAATATATAAAAGAATCACGAGGCATTCTGCTCAAAATGCCTAAATTTACAGGTCGAAATAATAAACCATTCAAGAAGATGATGGATATCTTTATACATTGCAGTACAAATCTAAGCACAAAAAGTATACATACAAAACACTCAACCTCAACCTCAATACAAAATGAAGCCAACAACTTACCAGGAAGACTCAGACTCGACTTGCACACGATCACGAAACAAAATTTTCTTCCTCCTGAGTTTGTTTGTTGCTGCAAAAATCATGTAATTACGCTGACTCTGAGTCCTGCCTACTTGCTAAGCACAACTCATGCAAGTCATTGAGTATCCACTCCTCACCTGTGTGCCCACCTAATACCAGGACCCTTGTTCCTCCAACGACGCAAGTACTATGACCCCAAGCAAACTTAGGTGGTTGCCCGGGGACATTGAGAATTCTCCATGACGGTTTCTCTTCTGAAGGATCCAAGAGGAAAAGCTGAGAAGGAGAATGAAGCCCTGCGATTGAACCCCCGAATATTATGATCCTTCCACAAGGCATGCTGACAGCAACATGATCAAGTCTAGGAGGGGGGACCACCGCGCTCTGGCTGCCTATGCTGGAGCTGGTGAATGCATTACACACCAGTTGCCTCCACTGAGGATCTTCATCTTCCAAATCAATGGTGTAAGTCTCACCTGAACGCAAACGCAAGTGCCCACTATTGGCAAGTCCACCAAACATGAGAATCTTCGATCGACCATAGACTGAAAGCGAATGACCCAACCTAGAGGGAGGTGCCCATGAAGTTTGAATCTCTCTCCATGTTGGGTTGTCTACAGCGAGATCCAATAAGTATGTATCACTTAAGAGTACCCCAGCATCTGTGCATCCTCCTGAAACAACTAATTTAGAACCTTCTATTGTGCAAGAGCTGTGCCAGGATCTAGGAAGAGGGGGAGTTCCACCGAAAACTTCTTTCCAAGTCGGCTGCTTGGCATCCAAGTCAAGTATGAACACATCATTGAGCAACCCTTGCCGACCACATCCTCCAAAAACCACCAACCAAGAACAATTCAAGCATGAAAGAGTGTGGCCCCAACGCCCTGGTGGTGATGACTTCACACTCAATCTATGCCACTCTGGATTGACAGCATCAAGATTGAGAACAAATGTATCATCCATTGGCTGCATATCAACTCCTTCACCTCCAAAAAGTACAAGTCGATTTCCAACAGCACAAGCACTGAAATTGCAGCGTGAAGGCTCCACACCACCTCCAACTGTAAATTTCCTCCAACAAACAGCCTCCAGAGTTGTCAGTTCTCTAGCCAGACGTCCCCACCCCAACTTATCAGTCATCAGTTCCAGAGTACCAGTGACTTCTCTTCCCCATGCATTTTGACATACCATCTTCCTAACATGCTCATTTTTTGTTAGTTGACGGATTCTTCTGCAGACAGACCCAATGGATGCCACATCCCTCGGAGTCAAGCGTGACAAGATGTTGTGAGCCAAGACTTCATCAGAAAGCTGAAGAATCCCGCATACTTCTTGATACTGGGTGACATGGGTTCGTCCACTCATTATGGAGTAGTTATCAGGTTGATCATACTGCTGATCACATTTCTCTTTGTAAACCGGATATGATACGCTGTTCATATCTATTTTTGTTTCAGAGAATACTTGAATGCCTATGATGTGAGTGACTGTTCCATTGTCATCATGTATAGGTTTCAGTCTCAGTCTATTCACCAAGGGAGTGCCATCCTTCCCGAAATTAAGAAGCTCGCCTTGGAACTCAACTCCTTCCTCAAGACACCTTCTAATCTCGGAAACAACTACTGGATCTACTAGAGGATGCCGTCTTTGAGCATGAGGGTCCCTATATTGAAGGAATCGACTACAACAAAAAGCATCAAACAGTCATCAGCATAATCAATTATCATTGACAAATGCATAAGAAAGTATAACTACAGACATCACCATTTGTACATCACCTAAAGATAATTCAAAAACCAAACAGCATCAGGTCAATCCGTACAATCCTATAGAATCATTCCTTCAAAAATCAAAACTCATTACCATTTTGGATATATAAAGATGACATTTTAAAGACCCTCAATTTCAAGTTGCAGCCTTGCGGGAATGTTTCAATTTTCAAATTGTGAGCAGAGACTAATACATTCTAGATGATAAAAACCGGATTTTCCAGGCCATATATATATATATATATATGTATCACCTGCGTTTGGTCATGCTCAACCTAAGCCAAAGAATTAAATCAAAATGACGGCTCTACAGGTCTCTTCAAAGTTTAAAGTCCAGGAGTTACCGATATCACAAAATTAACAGTGTGAATTCAGCATTTGAAACCATTAAACCCAAAGTATTTACCAATGAATGAAATTCAATCTTTTGGCATGCCAAAATCAACATTGTTTATAATCTGATTCTAACCCATCTTTGAAGCTTATATCAGAGTAAATTGGAAACTATCAGTAATCAAACTATAAATCATTAGATATTAATCCTTCACATAAAAGTAGCCAACAAAAGGCAACATAAAGAAACAAATTCTAAAGTTCCACCTTAAAATGCAAATACTTGATTATTTTTTGCAGGAAGATTTTCATTTTAACCTACATTTGTAATTACAAATCAACTCCTAATCTAAATTCCTCCCAAATTTAAAAAAATTACCTCAAAAAATCAAGTCTTTTTCATCATTTTCCCAAACAAATAAATACCCAACAAAGAAAGAGTACCAGTTTCGACCGAGGACGTCGTGGGCGCAGTAGCCGGTGAAGGTCTCGAAAACCTTGTTGACATAAATGATTGGACAATCGGGCTCAAACGCATCGGAGACTACAAACGATGTGGGTCTAATTGGGTACATTAACAACCCAAGCTGGCTCTCGTCCTCCTCCTCCTCTTCTTCTTCGTCATATTCCTTGGCTTCCTCATATTTACTGCATTTCAGCCTCTTTCCAAAGCTTTGAATCTCCTCCTCCTCCTCCTCTTCTACTTCGTATTTATTCGCCATGGCCATTCTTCTTCAACCTCGTTCTCTCTGAGTCTGTCTGAACTCGGAAGGATGTTGTTTTTTGGTGTGTTGGTTTGGTATGCATCTTCTGAAAATATCTTCTTTCAATTTTATTTATAGCTTCAATTTGGAATTTTTCTGACAACCATGCTCTGCTCCGGTTAATTATTTTCGAAAATGCCACCAAGATATTTAGGCCCATGGTGCAAGTAAAGAAGGGGAGTGGCAATACGGTAGTTTTTGAGTTATTGGAGGTAGGATGGGCAACACGTGTCTTGTTGATATTTTCTAGGAAAATATCTCCGCCTAACCTTGCTTTGCGACCCTTTAGCCTCCACGTCATGGGTTTGATATACAAGATATTTTTATTGCGTTGGCTTTGCGCGTGGGATTTTTGGGCGGTGGCCCTGCCAGTATCATATCTTTGCAACGACGTCGTTGGCTACTATAATATTGCGATGTAATACTTTAGCTTTCCGTTGTAGCCTGGTTTGAAATAACAATTCTAAAACTATCCAGTTACAGGTTGGTTCTATATTTAGAAATTCAATAAGTCCACTTTTTATATAATTTTCCGGTTCCTAATTTTGAATTGCACAATAAATTATAATAGCAATTATGGGTATATGTAAATATCATAACAGAAAAAAAACAAGGGTAATGCTAGGTATTCGAAATTTGGACACCAAATTGAATCCCAAAATAATATGGCATATTCCATATTATCAAATTTTAATTATTTCATTCCACGATGAATCATAAATTATTTTTAATATTTATTTATAGAAATAAATAATAAACAACTTAATTAATCAATATCCCTTGTAACCTTAGTAACAAAACTTGTCATCGCCTTCTTATTCCCACCCCCGACGATGATTCATTCTCCACCACCACACCCTCTGAATTCAACAGTACTATGATTAATACACAATACTATTCCACCAAAAGCAAGCAAAAATTTTAAATTTGATTAATTAAATTACTAGTGCCCCATTGTTACACCTTCACATCACTTCACCGATTACCGTATCATATCCAATAATTTAGAAAGAATGAAGTCTCGATGACGGTGGAAATGATGATGCGACAAAAAGCTTTGATCGTTCCGGTCTTGCAAGGCTTGTGAGTAATAAAGTTTTAAGTTTTTTTCTTTTACTTCTGAAAGGAAATTTAGAGTCATTTATAATCCATCTTATAATGAAATAATTAAAGTTTGATGACATGGAAGATGTCACATTATTTTGAGACTCAATTTAGTGTAAAAATTTGGGACCCCTAGTATTACTCAAAAAACAAACGGATCTGGTAGGATTCCAATTAGATTGTTTTAGTGCAAGACACACACTTGCAAATCACAAAACTATTTAGTTTTCCGAAGTATAAAGTGACACGGCATTACTTTGGATATTTTTTTCTTCACATTTCCAATTCTTTTTATTTTTTAATGATTGAAATTCGAAATATCATAACTTCTTGCTCTTATATCATTTTTGGGCAATTTTTTTTTAATGTCATTTTAGTTTTTGAGATCTACATGTTCCCAATGTTTCGAGGCCGTTTTAAGACTTGCGGGCCCCATGAAAACTCCATTTTTCGCTCATAACCGATAATTTACTAAACAATCAACTTTTCATATTGAGAAAGTTCATGTTCTTTTTACACTGTTTGAAAGATTCTGAAGTCAACTTTTCATAGGATTTTACAGTTTGTGATTTCAAATTATATAAAGGAAGTTACGATTGTTCTAGTGTCACATGCAAATACGACTCTATAAAACTTTATTTTTTTTGCGATCCAAGTGTAAAGTGACACGTCATCAAATAAAACATAAATATTCGTATATAATTTTTGGGTTCCCACAAAGGTAGGTGGAAAAACTAATGTTTGAACAAATAATTAAAAAATATATATAGGAAACATGTGAAAAATTACTCTATTTAGCCTAATTCAACTCAAGGCTCTTGATCAAACCCATGTACAATTTCATTTTAATTATATTGTTGGACTAACACTGATTAATAATAAATATTATCCTTTTATTACTGTTGGACAAGAAACACTTTGGTTAATTTCATCCTCAAACACTATCTAAAACCAACAAATCATATTTTAATAAATTGAATACATCAAATTACAAATTAATCAGGGGAACTGATTTTCACACTTCGTTTTTTACTTGTTGAACTCCACTTTTAGTTTTATCTTTTATATTTGTAAAGAAAAAGTGGAAGGCAGTTAATAAAAAATGGAGTGTGAAAATCAGTTTCCATTAACTAATCGTTTACTTTTCATTACCAAATAAAAAGCACATTAATAGGTTGAGTAATTCTAGGCATCCCAAAAAATACACCAAAATGAGTTTCAAAATGATGCGGCAACTAACACATCATAATCTTTTAATTCACAAATTCCAATTTGGATTATAGCTTCTTAATTATTTTAGAAAGAAATTTAAAAAGAAAAAAATTAAAACTAATTTTGACTAATCAAAAGTCCCCCAATAAACCCTAAATGATTAAATTTCTCCATTAATTGCATCGTTGTCATAGGCTGCTGCTCCATCGCCATCGCTACTCTCCCATCATTGCTAATCCTTATTTCACACGTCACACCACCGTCAACAAAGGTGCTGCTCCACACGGTAAACAAATTTTGAAAATTGAACTTTTATCATCGAGTTTGATGGGGGCATGCGGTTTCATTTTGCAGAAGTTGGAATAGACAAATTTACATGATTTGTTTGGTTGCTGAGAATATTAAATTTGTAACAGTTGGTGTAAGCTAATGCCATTGTTAAGCGGCGGTCAATCACCGCGGTCAATCACCTTAGGTGTTCTTGAGTTGAAACAGCCACAAAGCGATGCAATCTCACATTTGAAAATTTTCACTCTCCGCATCTGATAAGAATTAACGCAACCTTCAAATATATATAACTGCTAATTTTCTCTTCTATTAAAGTATTCAAACTTTTATTATTTTTATATTATATATGAAAGAGCTAAAGCCAAGTGCCAATTTGTGGCAGGGATTGGAGGTTTGGTTGCAATAACAAAACCTATGGATGGCGGTGCCACAATGCGAAAGCGGGAGAGTAGCGACGGCAATGGAGCAGCAGCCGATGAGAACGGCGCGATATTTGGAGGAGAAATTTGATGGTTTAGGGTTTATTGCTAGGTTTTTAATTAATCAGGATTCTTTTTAGTTTTTTTTTTTTTTTTATTTCCTTCCTAAAGAAAATTAGAAATCCATAATCCAAATTGGAATTTATGAATTAAAAGATTATGATGTGTCATATGCCACATCATTTTGGTGTATTTTTTTGGGATGCCTAGCATTACTCTAGGTTTCACCATCTTGCATGAATAATTGAAATTATACAATAAAATCAAATGGCCCAAACTAGGAAGGTGATCACTCTACATCAGTACTCATCAGTACTTAGCTTACCCAATATGTCCACAGATCTGGAAATCCTATTTTATTGTGGGCCTAGTAATTCTCCAACTCACAGCCCAGACCACTCCCATGGCTGTTGTGGAGCCCATCACACGATCGACACCTTTCAATATTGTGTACTCCAAATTTAAAGTCATCTGATATATTTTTTTTGTTCTACATAATTTTGTTCAAACAATTCAAACATAAAATTGGTAAACTTATCATAAAGTTATTTTTCTTTCCCATAGTGAAGATTCTACATAAATCCTTATACCAAAACAAGTTTAATTTTTGCTTTGTTTTTAAATTTACGTTTTTTTTTTCGTTCAAAAAGATATAAAATTAAATTCGTTGTATCATATGTATACATTTTTGTACTCTTACAAAGGGACAGTAATCACAATATACAAGAGTCAAATTATATCAAATACATATTGAATTATTTTGCAAGTTATTGAGTGTTAAATTAATTATTCCGTTCAAAAATCAAATATATTTGACCTATAATCTAATAATACATGACCATGTTAATGCTATATTTTTTTTTTGGGAAGACACATAATTTCATTGATTGAACAAAAATACAAAAAAAAAAGACAAGCTATATTGCAATAGTTTGATGACAAACATGGGTAAATACTTCAACTGATCATGCTCGATATATGTCGAAACGATCTAGAGAGAATAACGAACAAGTTAATATAACTTGAATCCCCTAAACATCATCAAGGTCATTACTGTCTGAACAACTAATCTTTGCAATCCCACAAAAGGGAAATCCTAACACAGCCAAACCGAACAACTAATCTTATTTGCACAAAGCAAACTAAAAAGAGAAAAAAAAAGCCAACAAAAGGTAGAAAATGGGCCACTTCTACCGTTGTCGTTGCCTATAAATTCCGTTATTGTCATTTCCTCGAATTTCTGAAGACGACGAGGATACCATCCACCACCATATCACAAATGTATCAATCCACTGTGATTGACACCACCATCATCAATGGAGGAATGCGATCGCTCGATCAAAACTCTCTAGGCCACATCACTAGTCAAAACCCTGTGAAGGCAGATCAGGTTCCTGAAGACAAGAGTTTCACCGGTAATCTGACCCGTCGGGACGCTGAAACCCGTGATCATGATCGACACCATGACGATATATGAGAAAAGGAAGCTTGAAGACAAACAAACTTCGGTGAAACTAACACCAAGACCAGTTGGATTATCCGACTTATTCATTATATCTCTATGGATACCAAAGAGAAGTCCCCTGGACCCGAATAAGATCAATCGAAGAAAAACTTTTTCAAAGGAAGATTTTTTTGGAGAGGAGGCTAGAGTTTTGGAGAAAAAAACCAATTTAATCACATTTTATGTAACGACCCGGAAATTTAATTATTGAATTTTCGTAAATTATTTTTGCAAAAAGATGAAATTACCCTTGGTTGCTAAGGGGCGTGAAAGACAATTTTTGTTTCGAGACACTTTTGACTGTGTTTCTAGTACCCCTTGCGTAGGTTTCAAACTCACGAATTCGTAGACAAGCGGCACGCGGAAAATGAAATTCGTGTACGAGAGATGCGGGTCTAGAATGTTCAGGGGTATTTTAGTAATTTGGCTTGGGTAGATATTTTAACCACCAGTCAGATCAGACTTTTTTTTTTTTTTTTTTTTTTTTTTTTCTTTTCATATTTGTTCTTATTTTGTCCTCTCTCTCCCGGTGCTCTCTCTCATTTACACCGTGAAACAAACCTAAACCCTAAAATTTTGATTTTCGATTTAGGCCAAACCACCACAAACCATTCACATCATCATCTTTCTCACTTCATTTTGAGCTCAATCATATCCTTCATCGAGCTTGGAGGTGTTAGGAGAAGGAGATTCAAAGGTGAACAGTAATCGCCACTTTCCTGGCCATTTTCCGACCACCACAAGTAATTAATCGCAATTCTAATTACATATTTGGATTCCTTGGCTCGAGTAGATGAATCTTCATTATTAGAACGTTATATTTGGTTGAGAATGAGGGAGATATTAAGCTTTGAAGTTCGGTTGGTTATGGAGTTTTCTGCACAGTGAACAATAACCGCAACGAGAGGTTAAAGGCGAGTAGGATGCGCAGTCGCGCGTGGGGAGTGAGTCCCGGCCGTTCACCAGCTCGTTGAGCTCCTCTTTGAGCTCCAGCGAACACACGTTTCGAAGCTTTCGACGTTCCGAACCTTTTGGTGTAGGTTTTGGGTCAATCAGACATCGTTTAGGGGTAATTTTGGGCGTCCGCAGTCGCTGCATTTTTAGTGGGATGCAAGCGGACCTCCCGGGGTTTAGGGAGTCTAAATGTAGGGTTTTAATTGTAGTTGGTAATCCCTATTATTACTTTTGACAGACGATACTGCTCCGGAAACTTCGGAGGAGCGCACGACTCGAGATTGAGCTTGCTTGGACGTGTGGTGAGTGGACTTTGGTTTTGTAAAGTATAATGCATGCATAAAGATATTTTGATATAATTATTTATTACGTATTGTTTGATAAATTTCTGGAATTTATAAATTGTGCTAATAAATTATTATTGGACACGGGTTTTCAATATTTCAGTGAAAGTGATGTTTTGGGATGTGGGCTAGATTTTTGGACTCTGTTTTTATATAGTTTTGACGTGATAAATTTTTTGTCTATGATTTTGGGTTTCGACATGTATTTGTGATTTTAGTGGATTTGGCCATAAACCCGGTTTTCAATGAATTTGGCTTAGGCCAGGAAACAAGATTTTCAAAACATGGATTTTGGTTTCACTGTTTTACTGTCCTCGATGATCAAGGTTTTCTCCGACTGACGTCGAGTGGTTTTTCTCCGTCAGATCGTTGAGGGTTCTCCGACGCTGGTGTCGAGGGCTATTTTCTCCACCGAGTCGTTGAGGCTATCTATGCATAATATATGGTTATGCACAACTCGAGGTCTATCGGGTGTGTGGAGGGTTTTGAGCTACGACTCAGGATTTTATTCGGGACCAGTAGGATATGTTTTGAGGAGGGTTTCCATGATTTAAACTCATTTGATGAGGGTTTTCAAAGCAGAATTTCAGACCACGACATATTTTTCATTATTACGGATTTTCGTGGGTCCAATTAAGTGTTTTAACAAAAGATGAAAAGTCCGTTGGTTTTCATATTATCTATATATATATATTACTTTATATACAAAGGGATTTTATGCTATGCATACACGGTTTTATTTGTGGAGGGGAAAAATGTAAGATTTCATCGGAAAATGATTTATAAATTATTATTTTTGTCCACTCACAACTTTTGTGTTTTAAATCCCCTCTAGGATGTTGTGTTGACGTGTGCATTTTCAGAGGGGGAGACATTAGAATTTCATCTGCGCAATTACCTAGACTTTCGAGTAGGATAATTAATTATGTAATTTGTTATCCTACCTAGATGCTCTGATAACACTTTAGGATTGATTATAAACTTACGATTTCATCGTTGGATGGTTGATGTTTGTTGGAATTTGGAGTGCTATCTGATCCCTTATCTGACAGGTTAAAGACGGTTAACCAGTCCTTAGGGGAGATTCTGCCGAAAATTCGGCAGAATTCTCGTAATTAATTGTAAGGACTTAAGGGTGTTTTGGGGATTTCATTAGGTTGTCAGACGGGAGTAGGGTTCTTTCCGGGTTTTTAGGAGAAATTCGGGAAGGGCTCTGACATTTTATTTATTTATATTAATGATATGTTTGTAAATTTAGAAAAAAAAAGAAAGTAAATTCTTTTATTATAATTTTATATAAAAAGAAAATCATAAACTCGTAATTGTTTTTGCAAACAAATTTATTTTTGACCTTTTTTTAGAAGGATAACTAGCCTCGTGGCACCTGTTATGCGCGTGTTAATTAATTTAATTTTGTATTAAAAAAATAAAATAAAATAAAATAGAATAAAATAAAATTTTAATTAAAATATATATTTGAAAATCAGAAAAATAACTAGCTCAACTCGCCACCCATTCACTTCTTCCATTAATAATTAATTTTTAATGAATTAAAAATTTAATATTATATTATTAAATATTAAATAATTTAAAGGGCATTTTCGTAAGAATTACATTTAATTTAATTTAAAATAAAGAAAGCGTAGACCGTGTTTTAGATCCGAGCGTGTGTAAATGTGTACGGCCGCAAAGACGCACGCGAAGGTACAGTATCACTGCGGGATGGGGTGGACCCCGCGGGCGGACACACTATCTATCTCTGACTCTCATTAACTGCCCCGAGCTTGAGCTTCAATTATTTCTCTTTTATTATTAAGACAATCATTTTCAAAAAAACAAAAAACAAAAATACAACGTTTTTTCTGTGCCTCGCGTTATCTTCACCCACAAAATTTGCATTTGCTCATCTTTGATATTCTAATCATCATAATTCAAATACCAACTGTCTAAATTCTGTCTCTGATCTTCTTTTCAAATCCTCTATCCCGAATTCTAAGGGTTGCTTTCTCAGATTCCGTTCCAACTGGCCCTAATTTTAACTTTTGCAACCACTGGAAATGGTAGATTTTACATTTCAGCCCACTAGGGTTTGATCTTAGTGTGAGTGCTCGTTGTGGTGGTGGTGGTTCCGGCGGCTATGGCTGGATTTCAGAGAGTGGTGCAGTCAAGCATGAGTACTACTACCGCGAGTAGCTACGGTTCGAGTAAAGGTGGTGCTGCTTCCCCTTCTTCTACCGGCAATGAAATTACGTCATCTGAGCGCTTCCCGGCGGGCTTGAGGGTTCTGGTGGTCGACGACGACATGACGTGCTTGCGGATTCTTCAGCGAATGCTTGTCCAGTGTCTCTATCATGGTAAGTGCTTGATCTTCTTGTTCTTTCTCTTTAATTTGGTATGCTTGAGATGAACTCACTTCGTGATGACTTGTGTGAGTCTGAATGCTCTATATAGAGCCTGGTAAACCTTCTCTATAATTAGCTAATTTTTTTGTATAATTATATATTTCTTATATCAGATACTGAGGATTATGTTTATATAGTTCTGTTTTATTGCTGCAGTTACAATTTGCTCCCATGCTTCTGATGCTTTGAATCTTCTACGAGAGAGAAAAGGGGGTTTTGATGTGGTACTCAGTGATGTTCATATGCCTGATATAGATGGGTTTCAACTCTTGGAACTTGTTGGGCTTGAAATGGACCTTCCTGTTATAAGTGAGTATATAAGTTCTGTTTCTTCTATGGTAATAAAATTATGCTTATGCGTACTGACGTGATGGTGTATTTTTTTTAGTGATGTCTGCTGATGGGAGAACAAGTGCTGTTATGAGAGGAGTTAAGCATGGGGCTTGTGATTATTTAATTAAGCCTGTACGTGAGGCAGAACTCAAAAATATTTGGCAGCATGTTGTTAGGAAAAAATGGAACTCCTGTAAAGAACTTGAACATTCTGGGAGCTTTGCAGATAATGATCAGCAGAAAAGAGTCAACAGTGACGAATACACATCTTCTGTGAATGAAGGCACAGAAATAACGGGGAAAGATCATAAGAAGAGGAGCAATGCTAAAGAAGATGACGATGGTGATATGGAAACCGATGATCTATCTACATCGAAGAAACCTCGTGTAGTATGGTCGGTTGAACTCCATCAACAATTCGTCACTGCTGTGGACCAACTTGGGCTTGATAGTATGATCTTAAACTTGTTACCACATATTTTGATTTCATTATATATACTTATGGTAATTCGTAAAGTTGCTGTTTGTTTTAGCAAACGATGTTTTGCAGTCAACTGTTGTCTCACCTAAAGCATTTTATATGTGGACCATTTGGGATTTCCTTAGTTCAACTTTGAGTGTAAATAGGTTCACCAACTTAATATCTTTAATGTGAAAGAATTTAGCAGTTTGGGACATGGGGCCTTTCAAGTTACAAGTTGATATAAGAAAACACAAGTAATCTAGCTTACTCCAAATTTTAGTTCTTGGTATTTGGATTACAGTGAAATTTACTTCCACCCTGCAACCACATGAATGAGATTTATTTACAAGAGAACTCTTTTTTCTTCACGAAGAAAAGAATTTATGTGAGTTTTCTGAGAATGTGGCCTTGGAGTTTTATCTCGGAAATCAGAATGTGAAATCTCAATCCCTCTTCCATTACTAATCATATTTTTTTTTTCGCATTGCAGAGGCTGTACCAAAGAGAATTCTTGAATTGATGAATGTATCTGGTTTGACTAGAGAAAATGTTGCAAGCCATCTGCAGGTCTGGTTCTTCCCCTCATTTTAATCTCATAAGTTTGCTTGCATTTATATTGTTGTTATAGTCATTGGCAAGAAAGATGCAGAAAAGCAGAAGCACATAAGAATTTGAGGCATAAAATATAAGTATTATGAATACAATAACTGAAAGAAACTGATTACATATTTGCATTACAGATGATTCAAAATCATCAGTTTATCTATTTTGGAAACCTACCTTGTCTTATGAGAACAGTCAATTTTGCCACATGCACAAATCGGTTTGATATTATCATACGGAACTCCTATAGAGAAAAAATAATCCAATGAATATTTGTTTCTCAATATCAGCAAACATACAAACAGGAATCTGACTCCGACTCCAATTCTGATTCTATGATTTAGACTCAAGATCTTAAAGTGTTATACTCTACTTTTTCTATCTAGAGATCTCCCTTGCTAGATAGGCATCACTTTCTTGCAAAGAATTTTTGTTTAACTGTATTTTGCGTTTACCTCAATACTTGGTCTTTTTATACTCATACAAATTACTGGAGTGCTTAGTTGGTTTTCAGAACAAAATTATTTACTTAAAATGATTACGTGATTGTGCAGAAATTCCGGTTGTATTTGAAGAGAGTAACTGGTGCAGCTCAACAAAGTGGGATTGCAAATGCTTTTTGTGGGTCTGCAGAATCAAATGGGAAACCGGGTTCGCTTAGTAGATTTGATATCGAAGCTTTGGCTGCATCGGGCCAAATTGCTCCGCAAACACTAGCCGTCCTGCAAGCTGAGCTTTTAGGTCAACCTACAGGGAGCCTTGTGCCTGCATTGGATCAGCCCGCTCTTCTACATGCATCCCTGCAGGGACCCAAGCGTTCCCCTGTTGAGCAATCCATGCCATTTGCGCAGCCTGTGATAAAATCCCAAGTGAATGTTTCCGAACATTTTCCACAATCCATCTTATCTTCTGAGGATGTATCTTTTGGACCATGGAGGTCCAATAGTCTTAGTACAGTGGCACCCAGCAATAATCTTGGAGGGTTGGGTACGCAGAATAGAAACATGTTCATGGACAATATGGAGCAGGAGCAAAGACAACATAAGCGAATTCAGCAGCAGTCTTTGGTAACCGAACCTAGCCGTTCGGTTAATGTGCAGCCATCTTGCCTTGTGGTCCCCTCTCAATCCTCATCTAGTTTCCAGGCTGGTAATAGTCCTGCTTCTGTCAATCAGAGTTGTAGTTTTAACCGGTCTACTGTTATGGATTACAGTCTGCTCTCTACTCAATCTAATCATTCCCCACTGAGTATTGGACATATACCAAATGGAAATCTTAAAACTTCCGGCTTTCTTGGAGGCTACCCATCCCCTTGTTCTATTTCCACCACATCTTATTTAGTTAAAGACGATAGTAGCTCCAGTTACCAGAATGCAACAGGTGCATTTTGCGATTCCAGACAATTTCCTCAGACTTTGCATAATATGTCAAACATCGAGGGTTTATATGTTGACGAATCAGGGGAAATGCTTGATCAGGGACCCCTTAGGAATCTTGGATTTGCTGGTAAAGAGACTTGCATTCCAAGTCGATTTTCAGTGGATGAATTTGAATCGCAAATGAGGAACTTGAACCATGGACAGATCCTTCTGGGGAACACTGGTACCCCAATCAAGCAGGAGCCACATATGGATTTTGCGGATTTTGATAATGCAAAATCAGGACAACAATTTTCTTCAAGTCATTTCATGAATCCCTTCAATGAATAGGTAACTGCTATCTTGGTCTGATTCTGTTTCCCCCCTTCTGTCTATTGTAACATGTTCATATGAATGTGTGTCTCTGTGTGTTTTAGCTGTTAAAGTTTTTTTTTCGGGGACTGAAATTTGGCAATAAGATTTGTGCTTTGCTTTTATGTCATTTCATCTAACAATAAACACATTGTCACAGATTTGGTGGGTTCAGTTTCTAATTCTCATTTTTATATGCTACAGGCTTTTGTTGTATGTTTAGCTCAAGTCTCTTGATTTCCATGAAGCGTACAGATTGTTTGACATTATCAAATGTTCAGTAGAGAAGGCAGTTGAAGTTGTGTAGTATTTTTATTATAGATCTAGTTTCTGTGCCTGCACGGTTGCACCAAACTCGGGCGTAGAGTGGCCTCTCGTACCTGAGAAGACTCAAAACCCGAGGATAGATCTCACTCTCCAGGGCAGGTTCAGTTTCATTTAGGTTGTAGTATTATTGGTCCCTTAGGAAAATAAATTGTCAGAGTCCAACAGCTTGAATTGGTTTTTCCAGTATTATGATGGCGTCTAGCCAACATAATTGTATAGTTATTTGGATCTACTGGTGTTGGATATGACTCCTTAAATTTATCTGTCTATAAAGTTGTACTATATTTATCTTTAAGATTGGGAAATTTATTGGCCTTTGATTCATGAAGTTGTACTAAATTTATCTGTAAATCCGTAAATCTCCCATTCTCAAATACAAGCTAAATGTTGAGTTCATTTTAGGGACCTGCATTTTTGCATTCAAACTGGAATTTGATGAGATCAGAAGTAGATATAAACCACCAGTTTCTGTTTCTGATAAAAATAGAAACTGGATATTCCATGCGAGGATGGTGAAGTTTACAAGGGAAGTTTAGTGGCTAATTTTCCTTTGTCTTCGTCTATTGATTTTACTTTCATTTACTCAATGTGACGTCCTTTCATATGTGTGGGATGAGTGCGTGTTTTTGGGTGTACATCACCAGCATAAACACCTCCGAAGTGCCATGCTTCATAATACAATGAAGGCGGTTTGTTTTTATACAGTCATATTGAGAAAGGAGATTATATTTTATCTATTTGGTATCGATTTTGTCATTTACGAGAATCGAATTTAAGACTTCTCGTTTAATATGTAAAAAAGAATATCACTAAGGCATAGAATTGAGTGGCAATGCGGGCGGTTTTTTCTACACTAGATTGACAGAGTCGGTACGAACTTGTTGAAATATCATTTGTTAGGTCAGGGTATGTTTGTATACGTAATATTGCATTTGACCTTCAAGTGCTGTTTTAGTTTGGTATCTCATATATTTATACGGAATACGTGGACGTATTGTAGCCGAATCCACAATTGTATTTCAGTCAATCAAATTTTATGTGTGTTTGGATAAATTATATAGAAAATACAATGACTCGATGATAAAAATAACACTGACAGTCCCAACTTAGGGAGGCCTGCCTAAATCACCAAAAACGTTTTTGGCTCTTTGTACCAAATTTGGGTGGTGGCAGGGCAAAGTTGTTTCTTCCACGCTTTTTTGCTGTTTTCTGAATCAAAATGTCTTACTTATTTATTATTTATTTTAATTTTTAATTCTATTTTTCTTTCTTCTGATTTGAATTTTCCAAGAGCATCAAAAGATCAATGATACTTGGAGATAATTGTAAGAGACGAGAGCCACTAGCGACGAACTCCTAATAAAAATGGCCCTTTGTCAACGCAAAACTTTCTCACTCCTTCCCAGCACATGCTCTACTAGTCGCCTCCTTTGAAATCAAAGCTCCTCTCTCTTTCTCTCAGAATCTGATGCCATTGAAAACCAATTTTGAAGCTTTGATTCGTAGAGAAATTACCCTTTTTCAAATGCTCTCACGCTGAGTTCAAAATTGAATTTTTTTTTTTCCCGTTCTTTTTGAAATCTCAGTGACGAACTAACTCTCTTGCCCAGAAACGAAAATGGAGAAAACCCAAGAAGCTGCACTGACTGAGATGAGGAAATCAGTTCAGAAGCTCGGGTCTTCCACAGAAGTAAGGATGCTTTTCCGTTCTCAAACTGTGTAGACTAGGATACATCGTTTACTTTGGTTATAAATTCCGTGGCTTTTTCTTTGCAGAAATATGGAGACCCAACACTCATGAGGTTCTTGATTGCAAGATCAATAGACGCCGACAAGGCAGCAAAGATGTTCGTTCAATGGCAGAAATGGAGGGCTTCGTTTGTTCCAAATGGGTTCATTTCGGATTCTGAAGTAAGTGATGAATTGGAAGACAGAAAGATCTTTTTGCAGGGTACATCTAAGGATGGGTACGGTGTGGTGATTGTGAAAGCAAGCAAGCATTTTCCTTCCAAGGACCAGTTCCAATTCAAGAGTAATTACCTATTTCTACAATTTTATTATTATTTTTTATGCTACAACTTGTGTGTGGATACAGTTTTCATTTTGCTCTTTTTAATATTTTCTTGTTGACACAACAATGCCTTTAGAATGCCATAGGAGAGAAAATCAAACATAAAGGGTATGTTGAGTTGGACAGGATAGAGTTTATCTCTTGGTTTGATGCCCTAGACAAATGGAAACATACAATACTTCGTGTTGTCAGCCTTGAATTATTAGTTAAATGTTGCCTGGGGTTGGGGTCTTTTGGTTTCTCATGATGCCAAAAGGCAATAATATAGCTCCCAAAGGGCAATAATATAGCTCACCAGAACTGTGGTGAAAATGAGTTTTCCTAGATATTAGTGGAGTACGAGTTACAAACCCAGTAGGGCATGTCTTCGAGTTTTTATTTTGGGTCCTCACATATGTCCACTAAGGCTTTATCAAGTGGGGACTGAAAAGTTTAATCCCCACATTGCTGTCTGGATATCTGACTCACTGCAATTATTTGCTTTAGCATACAGTTCTGAACATTATGCACCAATAGAGAAAGACAAGTATGAATAGAAAGTGAATATTGGAGGAAAATGTGACTCTTCTTTTCATGACAAGTAATTGTGGAATTACTGATTCAATTTAGTTTTTCTCCTGTTGCAGAATTTGTGGTTCATCTGCTTGACAAAACAATTGCAAGGTACTTCTCAATTTAACTATTATTGAAATGTCTCTTTAAAACATCTAAAGGGGTAACCTTTTAAGCAGGTGCTTGAAAGGAATGGTTGATGAAGCATGAATACATATCATACCCAGGATTGTGATGCTTTAGAGCCAGTACATGATAGTGATTGTCATAGATATATTGTCCGGTCTTCTTTCAGTCCTAGTATACTTTGGGTAAAATTATATACATGTTCCTGCACTGTCAATGCTGTGAACTTGTTTTAGGAGAATTAGATGTTAGACGAGGTTTGCATTTTATATAAGAAACAATGATAAGTGGTCTACTAGATGGGTGATTTTGATCTCATATCCAACATTTCTTTTTGCTTGTCTAGCTCTTTCAGAGGAAAAGAGATCGGAAACGAAAAAATAATTGCCATTCTTGATTTGCAACAACTTGGATACAAAAATGTCGATGCACGTGGGTTAATCACCGGATTCCAATTTCTACAGGTGACTCCAATCTTTTTCTTTTCTAGAATTGTGGGTGGGAAAAGTGTTGGAGGCAGATAACAAGAATTGCACTAATGGAAAGAGTCAGTAGAACATGGTTGATGGTTTAGATTTCTGATATTCTCTGTGAAACTTGCATACAAAACCGTAAGATGGTACAGCTGCATTCATAATATAGTGTACAATTCTAAATGCTAATAATCGAACTATACAAGTTCAAGCAATTGTATCCATTAACTTCAAATTTCTTAATTGATACATTTTGTACTTCTCTTTGCCTGCGGTTCAGATGGTCAGTTATATAAACCGATGTAGCTCTCATTTTCTTCACTTCCTACAAACTGTTGACCATCCATAACCTTTAATGTCTAGTTCAAGATTCTGGTGTAAATGTGATAGAATCCCTCCATTAAGATTTAGGCACGATTTTTATTGGGTAGAGTGCAAAAATTTGTATTCAAATCCCCTGGATCCTCGCAATCCATTAACATCTTACTTAGCCTCTTCTTTTCTCTTATAACTTATGTAGTCTTACTACCCTGAGCGATTAGCAAAATGCTTCATCTTAAGCATGCCATGGTTCTTTGTAAGTGTCTGGAGGATGGTTTCTTGCTTCCTTGAGAAGGCAACAGCGGCAAAGGTAAGCTATTTTTTTCAGAATATAAATAAATACTGTATAAATCTCAATGGTTTCCATACCTATCAATGTCACTCAAGTTTTGTCCAGCTCAACTTTGGTACCTATGTGGAATTGAGCAAGTGCCAGAGTCTGGATGAAGTTGGTGGCTCGTATTAGGAAATGAGTTTCATTGTTTGTGAGTATTAAGAAGAACAATGTGAAAGCATATGGAGTCATCTAAGTTTGTGGTTGTGACTGCAGATTGTAATTGTGACCAATGATGATGAAAGAAGAGACTTCATAAAGGAAGTTGGCGAAGAAAGCTTGCCAGAAGAGTACGGTGGAAGAGCAAAGCTTACAACTATCCAAGATGTTGTACTGGCACCAATGGAGGATTGATTCCTACCGGTAACTTAAAGGCCGGGGCTAATCTGGCAGTACTGTCCTTTATGCCTGTTGTCAAGGATAAGAAGTTGTAGGCAGGTTATGTTTGCCATGAGCAGTAATTAGTAGTACATGTATGAGGGGTTACTTCTCAAACTCAGTGTACTATAACAAAGAAAGGTACTCCCCTATTAAAAGATGATGAATTTCCAGCTTATTCTGCTTCCTCCTGTCTAAAACTTAAAATGATACTTTGTGAATGAGGATGTCAAATCAAATAAAACAGGTGATAATCACGAGAAAATTTGTCGTGTAACTAGTTATATATCACTATGTTTCTTGTCAAGCAAGTCATCTGCTATGTTCCAGGTCAAACTTTTGCTTATTCATTTGATTTATTTACCTATCACATAACAGCCAACTCTGACCACCATAACAATGGTCAATGAGCAGCCAAGTGGTAAGGCAAAATGGGAGGATAATATGTTCAAAATAACCTAAATCGTGTATATTAGGAAGGTATACGAAAATTCTAATAGTACTTCAGTTTAATATTACTTCTTTTTTGTTCATTAATGAGAAGTTTTAGAATTTAATTTTATGAATGAGGAATATATCTAAATTAATTAGTCAAATCTCCCCCTTCTAAAAAATAATTTGACAGAAAATTCGATTTTATTGCCAAAATTGATTAAAATAAAAGGAAAATTGGTGAAATAAAAAGACTTATTACTCAAAATGCATACCGAACAGGACATTGAGTCTCAATTTGTTTCTCGAACGTGAAATTGTAACAATGTGCTCTCAGAACTTCCGTTCTGTCAGCTCCGTTGCATCAAAAGTTAACAGCGTTACAAATTCTGTTTAGGATGCTTACGTGGCAGCAAGAGATTTGATGTTTTATTTATTTTGTAGCAAAATATTAAAACTAAATATTAGAAGGAAAAAAAAAAAACAAAAGATGAAGAAGAAGAAGATGAACACCATATGGGTTTCTTAATCCATTCCTATGCCCATCGCCCGCCCACCCAATATTTTCTGCAAATACACCCGCTCCTCCACCTTACTCTCATCCTCCTCTCTCCTCCTCACTTTCCACCGCTAGATGGTGTTCATCATCTTCTTCTTCTTCAATTTTCGATGATTCTAGCTTGGATTCAACAAACCCAACTCTACCAAAATTGGACCTCCCACAATTTGAGGGACAAAAACAGAAAAATCCCACACCTAAATGAACCCCAAACTAGTCATTAAAAGCTTAAATTAGAACGTATTGAGCTAGAATTTGACAATTGCAGACCAGAGGGTAAACGAAGTAAGTGGTAAGCTCTATTTACAAACTCAACGACAATGTAATTCAAAATTAGGAACTTGAAATGAATGCAATTGAAAAAGAGCTAAAGAAAACAAACCCATTTCCGCGATGGATGACTCCAATCCATCCCAAGAGGCAGCGATGAAGTCCCATTGTGTCGGTGCTTCGGAGGACTTCGTCTCTGCATTTTTTCGATCTTTCTACAACTCGCGCGCTCTCTCTCTCTCTAAAATTCACTTCCTTTCTCACTCTAAAATTGAAACCGATCATCTTCTACCTGAAATGAGCAAAAAATGGTCGGAAGTCTTCGAAAGCCGTCGAGCTTCAACGCTCGATTCGCAAGCTACGAGTCCCGATGGTCGTGAAGAATGGTAGGGTTAGATTTTTCTTGTGCAGACGAACCTTTTGGAGTTGTTCTCACGACCTAATTCGATCAGAGTGGTCGTCGGAGACGACAAGGATCTCTGGGCTTCTCGACTCTATTTTGTCCCCTACGGTGGAAGTAGACGGCTGCGGAGGCAAGGAAGGGTTCTTGTGAGTGAAGAGGTTTGTTTGGGCGAGATGTCTTAGCTGGTCTTAGTCGCAATTGAGGGCGACGGTGGATGGTGTTGCTTGCAGTTGGGTCACAGAGAATGAAGGAGATGAAGAGGGAGTCGCGGAGAGAGGGGAGGAGTTTGTTTTAATTAATTTTTTTTTTAATATAAATTAAAGCAAATGTCTTAATTGTCCTTATAAATTTTATAATATTATTGCCACATCAATATTTTTAACGGCGTTAGTAACATATTATAACTTTTGATGCAATGGAGCTGACAGAACAGGAGTTCTAAGAGTACATTGTTATGATTTCGCATTCGGAAAGTAAATTAAGACTCAATGTCATGTTCGGGGTACATATTGAGTAATAAGCCAAATAAAAATGAAGGAAAATAAAGGGCGCGTGTATATTACGCGGTATTTATTTGGAGGAAAGTTTTAGTGGGTAAGCACAATAAAACTCAAAACCCCACTACGCCGCCACCGCACTCTACTCTGTTAACTCAGACAAATCATCACAATCCCACTCCGCCGTTACTGATCTGTCATCGGAGAAGTCTCAAAATGGCCACTTTTACTCACCAACACCACGGTCTCCTTCTCAAGACTCCCTTCTCTGGCCAGGCTCGGGTCCCCGGATCTAAATGCAGGACAGGCCCATTTAGAGTCCGAATGTCACTTCAAGAGACGGGGCCATCTTTGGCGGTGGTTGGCGTCACCGGCGCTGTGGGGCAAGAGTTCCTGTCGGTCCTCCAAGACCGTGACTTCCCTTTCCGTTCAATCAAGATGCTCGCATCCAAGCGCTCCGCCGGTCAGAATATGAACTTCCTTGGCCAAAACTACGTCGTTGAGGAGCTCACTCACGACAGCTTTGATGGGATCGATATCGCTCTCTTCAGTGCCGGTGGGTCTATAAGCAAAGAGTTCGGCCCTGTTGCCGTTGAGAAGGGCACCATTGTCGTTGATAACAGCTCTGCTTTTCGTATGCAAGACGGGGTGCCGCTTGTGGTCCCTGAAGTCAATCCGGAGGCTATGAAGGGAATTAAGGTTGGGAGTGGAAAGGGTGCGCTTATTGCTAACCCTAATTGCTCGACCATCATTTGTTTAATGGCTGCTACCCCTCTCCATCGCCATTCTAAGGTTGGCAATTGTTTTTCTTTTGTGATTTTTAGAAGTTTTTGGTGCTAAATTTGAAATGTGTTTTGCTTGAATTTGTTTTGTAGCTATAAAGTTGGATCATTTGCTATTATACTTTTTTGGATGTGATTTGGGACTTGGATGCTATTATTGGGGTTTTCTGCAAATAGTGAAGTTACATTGGCTAATGGTTTTCAGGTAGTAAGAATGGTGGTCAGTACTTATCAGGCTGCCAGTGGAGCTGGTGCTGCTGCCATGAGAGAGCTTGAGCAGCAAACTCATGAGGTTTCTTCTATTTTCTCTTTCTCATTGTTATTGATCCCGTTACATTTTCGGTCTTATGCTTCAAGTTCAAGTAATGCAATTTCATTTCTGCATTTAGGTCCTGGAAGGGAAGCCACCAACTTGTAAGATATTTCAGCGGCAGGTCTGGCTATTTGTTGTGAATTTTAAAGTCTGTTGTGGAACATGAAAGTTGTTTTCCATGAAGCATCATTGAACCACCTATTTGGCTTCACTTTTTGCAGTATGCTTTTAATTTGTTTTCGCACAATTCAGCTGTTCTTCCAAATGGATATAATGAAGAGGAAATGAAATTAGTCAAGGAGACACGAAAAATATGGGTTAGTTTCTGTACTAGTGTTTTACCAGTCAGAGTCATTCAATTGAAAATCAGCTTATAAGTATGAAGATGTTTCCAACATAGTTATTTATGTGATCATTCTTTGTTCATTTCTTCAGAATGACAATGATATGAAGGTAACTGCCACATGTATACGTGTTCCTGTCATGCGAGCACACGCTGAGAGCATAAATCTTCAATTTCAGAACCCTCTTGATGAGGTAATAGTACAATGATTCATATAATGTAACTGTAAGTCACTGGTGAAATCTATTTTGCTCAATAATTACTTGTTTTGATAGAGGCATTAAGGATTATCACCTTGTAAATTTTCAGTTCTGCACTTGCATTTGGTTCATTTGTATTTCTTCCGATTTGAGGATATCTTTTATCCTATTTATACTAGTTTGATCTGAAGTGACAGTGCTTTTGTACTCTTCAACTTATTTTGTGCACATAACATAGCATTATCTCTTAAAAAAGTTAAAACATTGGGATATTCTTGAACGTATTAAGGTGCATATTTGAAATTTGATCTGTGTGTGCTATTCATCGTGCTTCTTATGAAACTCATTGGCTCTTGAACGTATTAGGATGCATATCTGAAATTTGACCCCTATGTACTATTCCTTGTGTTTCTAATGAAACTCAGTGCAAATGAGGTTTAAGGTTTTGCAGAATTCTCCAACAGTCTAATGAATGTTTTTGCTAGTTCTCTAGTCTTAAATTTGTTCACCGTCCAGGACACAGCAAGGGATATTCTGAAGAAAGCTCCTGGGGTAGTGATTATTGATGACCGATCATCGAATAACTTCCCTACACCTTTAGAGGTGTCAAACAAAGACGATGTTGCAGTTGGCAGAATCCGTCGTGATGTATCCCAAGAGGGGAACTATGGGTAAGACCAACAGTAGAGTACAAGTTCTTCTCTTTGAAATTGCATATATTTAGACAAACCCCTAATTTCATTCTCTAAGCAGATTGGACATCTTTGTCTGTGGTGATCAAATACGCAAGGGAG
This sequence comes from Oemleria cerasiformis, assembly GCA_037349345.1. Taxonomy (NCBI): domain Eukaryota; kingdom Viridiplantae; phylum Streptophyta; class Magnoliopsida; order Rosales; family Rosaceae; genus Oemleria; species Oemleria cerasiformis. The sequence goes on from JAZGTL010000031.1 coordinate 11,530,722, forward strand.
CTGCACTCAACGCCGTTCAGATTGCTGAGATGTTGCTATAGTTAATTTTGGTTTCAATGGTGAGGTTTCCGCATTTTAATCTATAAGAGAAGTGAGATGAGAAGTGATTGGAGTTGGTTCTATTTTATTCTTCAGAAGCTTACACAAGATGGGATGGAGCAAATTCAAGCAGTTTTTGTAGAATAAGATATTAGGCCTGTTAGTAATCATTCTAATTTGTTATTAGAATAATGTCATTTTCAAGTACAATTATTCCCATTTACTTCAGGGGAATTTTGTTATTGAATTTTGTTATTAGTAATAGTCTTTGTATTTTAAGGGAACAAATTGTACCTGTTCTGTTTCTATTGAACAAATTGTGTTCTTTCATTCTCTTGCTTTGTTGAAGTACTTCAAATTGGTGTGTGCTAAACTGCCCACTAGTACAGTAATTCATGTTTTATGCCACTCGACAATCGTGTATAAGAATTTCTTCGTTTCAATGCTACGTAGCCACTCTTTGTATGTGTTATATGCTTTCGTTTCAATACTATATAGCCACTCTTATACGTGTTACATGTTTTCGTTTCAATGCTACGTAGCCACTCTTATATGTGTTACATGCTTACGTTTAAGTCTTGTAATTTGGTGTCTTGCCTTAGTACATAATGAGTGGAGAAATGCTTCGAATGCCTAGAACATGACCAATGTTCTTATTTCACGTGTTATAATAGAGATGAAGGACAATGTTGATATGTCCACCTTTAGAGTATAATAATTATAAAAAACTAACATGCAATAATATGAGTGAATAAAACATAACTATCTAACATTTTAAATATACCGAAGAATTAACCGTTTGACCCTAAAGAATTATACTACCGACCCCAAAAATTCCTGAAGGTTCTTGATGGTACAACTGCCATGCCAAGTTTAAGTCCCGTAACTTGGTGTCTTGTCTTAGTACATAATGAGTGGAGAAATACTTCAAATGCCTAGAATATGAACAATGTTCTTATTTCACGTATTATAATAGAGATGAAGGACAATGTTGATATGTCCACTTTTAGAGTATAATAATTATAAAAAACTCACATGCAATAATATGAGTGAATAAAATATAATTATCTAACATTCTAAATATATTGAAGAATTAATCGTTTGATCCTAGAGAATTACCTTACTGACCCTAAAAATTCCAGATGGTTCTTGATGGATGGCTCCATCTAATTCCTTGGGGAGCAAGTTCCGAGTTCCAAAGGTGCCCTAACACCCGATTCTATGTACATTGTTATTGATTTCATGAACTTCCTCGTCAAGGTTTAAAAAGATTACTCATAATGTGGGGTTGCCCACTGCCCTCCCATTGGCAATGAGAGAGAGATTCTTTGTATAAAAAAGTTCTCTTAGCCAAACCTTCTCAGGAGGAGCTAAGACCTGATTATGATTGGTCCAAAATTTCTAGAATGTTCCTGGCCAAAATTTTCAATTTCATCTTGACTAGCTAGCACCTAGATTCACCATAGCTAAACTAAGAGGCTAAGAGCTAAAACTATAACACCAGTTTGATTTATGAATTTGGAAATACAATTAATTTGACAAGTAAAACACCGACAAATTATAATTTATTAAAAAAGAAATTTGAATTCGAATGTAAAAAGACAGACAACTTAAAAGGATTTCTGAATCATATTGATGCATCCCAAGAAGGGAACTATGGGTAAAACCAACAATAGAGTATACGATGGAGCAAATTCAAGCAGTTTTTGTAGAATAAGATATTAGGCTTGTTAGTAATCATTCTAATTTTTTATTAAAATAATCATTTTCAAGTACAATTATTCCCATTAACTTCAGGGGAATTTTGTTATTAATAATAATCTTTGTTGAAGTACGTCAAATTGATGTGTGCTACATGCTTATGTTCAAGCTCTGTAACTTGGTGTCTTGCTTTAGTGCCGACCAAGCACATAATGATTGAAATACTTCGCAAGCTCATAACATTACATATGTTTTATTTCAAGTGTTAAAATGGGGATGAATGATAGTGTTGATATGTCCATTTGTAGAGTATAATAATTAAAAAAATTAACATGAATAATATGAGTGAATAAGACATAACTATCTAATATTCTAAATATAACCAAAAAATTATCCGATTGACCCCAAAAATTTCAGAAGGTTCTTGTTGTATAATAATTATAAAAAACTCACATGCAATAATATGAATGAATAAAACATAAATATCTAACATTCTAAATATACTGAAGAATTAACCGTTTGACCCTAAAAAATTACCCTACTGACCTCAAAAATTCTAGAAGGTTCTTGATGGATGGCTCCATCTAATTCCTTGGGGAGCAAGTTCTGAGTTCCAAAGGTATCCAAACACTCGATTCTATGTACATTCTATGCCACTCGACAATCGTATATAAGAATTTCTTGAGGATTTCTTCGTTTCAATGCTACGTAGCCACTCTTATATGTGTTACATGTTTACGTTTAAGTCCCGTAACTTGGAGTCTTGCCTTAGTACATAATGAGTGGAGAAATATTTCGAATGCCTAGAACATGACCAATGTTCTTATTTCACGTGTTATAATAGAGATGAAGGACAATGTTGATATGTCCACCTCTAGAGTATAATAATTATAAAAAACTCACATGCAATAATATGAGTGAATAAAACATAAATATCTAATATTCTAAATATACTGAAGAATTAACCGTTTGACCCTAAAGAATTACCCTACTGACCTCAAAAATTCTAGAAGGTTCTTGATGGATGGCTCCATCTAATTCCTTGGGGAGCAAGTTCCGAGTTCCAAAGGTATCCAAACACTCGATTCTATGTACATTTTTATTGATTTCATGAACCTTCCTTGTCAAGGGTAAAAAGATTCCTCATCATGTAGTGTTGCCCAGTGCCCTCTCATTGGCCATTTAGAGAGATTCTTTGTATAAAGTTCTCTAAGCCAAACCTTCTCAGGAGGAGCTAAGACCTGATTACGATTGGTCCAAATCTTCTAGAATGTTCGTGGCCACAATTTTCAATTTCATCTTGACTAGCTAACATCTTGACTCACCTTGACTCACCTTGATTCACACGGACAAATTATAATCTACTAGAAAAGAAATTTGAACTCGACTCACCTTGATTCACACGGACAAATTATAATGTACTAAAAACGAAATTTGAACTCGAATGTAAGAAGTGATCAACTGATTTAAGTCATATTAAAAAGTTAACAACTTAATACAACTTGATAACCCTAAACCCTATTGCTACGTGTCACAATACAAATAGAGAAATGACATTATTAAAAGATTAGTTATGCTACTGTTTAGTATAGAGAGAGAAGTAAAAGAGTATAACTGCCATGACAAGTCTTTCCTCTCACTTTCCACCTTGAACTGCCATGCCAAGTTTTGTTTTTTCTCTTTTGCTGCTACAACTGTCATGACAAGTTATGTACAGTGAGTCTTTCTCACTCTCACCTCAGTGTCCTATATATGGTGCCTTCATGACCTTCTCTTCTCACAGAGCAAACACACTTCTGAATTTTGATATCTTAATCTCATTGCCTACGAAAAATGGTGAAGACAATTCAATTGTACGGGTTTTCATCCACTGAATCTGACGCGGCGGTGAAAGAATTTCTGGAAGCATACACCGGAAAAGGAACTGTTTCTGCTGTCAAGTTTTTTCCCCTAAAAGAAGGAAAAGCTAGAACATTTGCAATAGTTGAATTCACAAATGCTGAATTTGCTGATATGATAATGCCAATCGCCAATGATCTGAGCCTGTGGTATGGGGATTCTTTTCTGACAGCTCGAAAGTTGAAGGTTGAAAATTATGAACATAGCATGGAACTTGTGAAGCTGCACTTCGGATGCCTGGCTTCTGAGGAACAGTTTTCTGCACTTTGGGCAACACCAGATGTTTCAGTGAAATTCGGGATGGAATTTAAAAACATTTTCTTGTTCTTCTCTCATGATTGTGTGGATTACAAGCTTGAAATTTCCTCTGAAAGTGTAAGCAAGATTGAACTGCATTGTCCGCGTGCTCAAGTCACAAAGTTTCTTCTCATCCAGGTAAATCAGCTAACTTAAAAGGATTTCTGAATCATAAATTAAAGCTAACATTTTATCTCTTCCTTTCTTCTTTTTCTTGCCAGTTACATGCTGCCCCTCGGATTTTCAAGAAAGTGTCTGAAAGAGGCTGGGTTCGAGAAGTTGACTTCACTCCATCATGCTGCATTGGCCAATCTTCTGCTGTATGTCTGGAACTTCCAGAAAGCTGTGAGCTTCCAAATCTACCCAGGATCTGCGTTCATTATGAAGAAAATAAAGGGCGGTTCGTGCTGGGGAGAGGTAACACTTTCTCCTCTACTTCTTCAGATCTTGTTCCCATCGTCGGTCCACCAGTGGGGATTCACCTGCCATATAAAATCCTGTTCAAGATCAACTCATTGGTTCAGACCGGATGTGTTCCGGGGCAGGCACTTGATGTCAGTTTTTATGAGCTAGTTGATCCTAGCAGAGTAAGAATTGAATACATAGAGTCTGCCCTGGACAAGCTCTTTCGCTTAAAAGCGTGCTGCTATGAGCCTGTGACTTGGCTTAGTGAGCAGTACAGAGAGTACATGGAATCCAAGCAGATTCCTCAATCGCCGGCTATTTCTTTGGAGGACGGGTTGGTGTATGTGCACAGGGTTCAAGTCACACCAACCAGGGTTTATTTCTGTGGTCCAGAGATAAGCCTTTCCAATCGTGTCCTGCGAAACTATCCTCAAGATGGTCATAGATTTGTTCGGGTTTCTTTCGTGGATGAAGACTTGGGTAAGATTCGTTCAAAAGATTTATGTCCAAGTTCAAATTCTACAACTTCTATAGACAAGGAGCAGACAACAAGAGTTTATGAAAGGATACTCTCTACTCTGAAAAATGGCATAGTCATTGGGGAAAAGAAGTTCGAGTTCCTTGCGTTTTCATCAAGCCAACAACGAGAGCATTCTGTGTGGATGTTTGCTTCAAGAAGGGGGCTCACAGCACAAGACATCAGAAACTGGATGGGTGACTTCAGTGACATAAGAAATGTGTCAAACTATGCTGCTAGGTTGGGTCAGGCTTTCAGCTCATCCAAGGAGAGCTTTGATGTTGACAGGGATGAAATCGACTTCATTTGCGATGTAGAAACTGAAAGTGAAGGAATCAAGTACTGTTTCTCTGATGGAATTGGGAAGATATCTGCTGAATTTGCTGCAAGAGTGGCAAACAAGTGCGGGAGAAGCTCAACTCCATCTGCATTTCAAATTCGACATGGAGGACACAAAGGAGTTGTGGCAGTTGATCCAACGTTGTCAAAGAAGTTGGCATTCAGAGACAGCATGCGCAAATACGAATCCAACAACACAACGCTCGATATTCTCGCATGGACCAGGTATCAGCCTTGTTTCCTTAATCGTCAAGTAATCACCCTTTTGTCCACCCTAGGAGTTGCAGATCATGTCTTCAAGAAGCTGCAAAGACAAGATTTGAAACAACTGGAAGGTGTTCTGACTGACCCATCAAGAGCACAGGAAGCACTTGAAGTAATATTTCAAGGAGATCTCACCAATGTCTTGAAGGAAATGCTTTTGTGTGGATATAAGCCAGATGCAGAGCCATTTCTCGCATTGATGCTACGAGCATTCTGTGCATCCAAGCTTGTGGAACTCCGGAGCAAGACAAAGATATTTGTTCCAAAAGGAAGATCATTGATGGGATGCCTAGATGAAACCAGGACGTTAGAGTATGGTCAAATATTCGTGCAATGTTCTCACCGTGCCATCTTCAATGGCAATGGCAATGGTAGCACCAGTTCAAGCCAAGACAATTTTGTTGTCAAGGGAAAAGTAGTGGTTGCTAAAAACCCATGCTTACACCCCGGAGACGTTCGTGTTCTTACGGCTGTGGACGTGCCTGCATTGCACCATATGGTGGATTGTGTAGTTTTCCCACAAAAAGGACATAGGTAAGTAACTTTGTCAAATCTTTCAGTTATGAAATTTTGAGTTTGTTGACATTAATTTCTTTCCTTCAACTATTTATTTACTGACTGGTCTTTCATTCTTTAGACCACATCCTAATGAATGCTCCGGAAGTGATTTAGACGGAGATGTTTACTTCGTTAGTTGGGACACTGACCTGATTCCTCCCCGGCAATTTCGACCAATGAATTATAAATCACCTCCAAAAATTGAACTGGATCATGATGTAACAATGGAGGTATTTACAAAATTTATCAAGTAAAATGCAGTCAAGAATATTCGGTTTTCTTGTCGAATCTTTGTCTGTCTTATTCATAGTGTTCTGTGGTGTTTGTTACAGGAAGTTCAAGAGTCGTTCACCAAGTACATAGTGAATGACAACCTGGGAATCATTTGCAATGCACATATTGTCTTTGCAGACAGAGAACCGCGAAAGGCTATGAGTGATCAATGTATTAAGCTCGCCAAGCTCTGCTCCTATGCCGTCGACACTCCAAAAACCGGCGTGGCAGTGAAAGTTCCGCGTTATCTACGTGTCCATGAATACCCAGACTTTATGGAAAAGGTTGACAAAGCCACCTACCAGTCCAAATGTGTAATTGGGAAGCTTTTCCGGCAGGTGAAGGATGTTGAGCTTGCATCAGATTCAGCTTCAGACTCTGGCTCGATTACATCCTTCAGTATGGAAGTGGCTAGGAAGAGTTATGACCTTGACATGGAGGTCGAAGGATTTGAAGAGCACATCAACAACGCCATCAATTGCAAAATTCAGTATGACTACAAGCTCGGAAACCTGATGGATTACTACGGTGTCAAAACAGAAGCAGAAATACTTAGTGGGAGTTTTTCCACAATGCCAAAGAATTCTAGGGGAGACAACTTGGAGTCAATCAACTACGCTGTAAAGTCATTGAGAAAGGAAGCTAGGGCTTGGTTTAATGAGAAGCAGGGTGGTTTGAGTGGCGTAGATGCAGCAAAAGCATCCGCTTGGTACCATGTCACATACCATCCTCGTTACTGGGGTCGTTGCAACAAGGGAATGGAAAGAGATCATTTCCTAAGCTTTCCATGGTGTGTGTTTGACAAGCTCATCGAGATCAAGCGGGACAAAGCAAGTATCAGAAACTCTCTACTTATGTCATCAGTGGAGGGCAATCCCACTTGAAAATGCCAGCTTTGTCGACAGAAGGTGTTGTGTGAGAACTTTGAAGTCAAGGATACAGAGGTGCAATCCTATAGAACATATCCCGTTTGATTATGGTTGTAGGTGTTTGTTTGAAGCTTAAAGTTGTTCTTACCTAGCAGTTTCGTTTTCCCTTAGATCTAAGCATATGAATATGATTTGGAGTGTTTACTTTAAGCAATTGCAGTGTACGTATTGTAAACTATTGAAGTGTGTGTAAGAGTGTGGTTATCAAGGAACAGCCTTGTGTATGCAAGTGTTGTATGTAAGCTATCTGGTGTGTTTATTATAGTATGGCAAAAAATAAACTTGTGGTGGAAAGATATTGTTGGTACCTAGTTTCAGCTGCTATGAACAAAGCTCTTGGCTTTTCGAGTTTGAACTTCTTTAGAACATCTTTCGTATGATCAACGATCGTGGAATACAACAATGTAGACATGGACAAGTTGGCACTTGCAGAAACTCTTTGGTTTCGAGTAAAAGAGACCTGCAAAGTAAGCAATAATCAAAAACTGATTATCACTGCTCAATTCAGTCTTCACCAATATGGATTCCAAATAACCCAGTATGCATATTATTTCGCTAAGAAATGAAAACCAAAGGATTGAATCGGGAGACACACCATTTAGGCACATATTTAGACACACTTTTGCGACCTTTAGATTTAACTACTTTCAAGGGCTGAGATGAATCCTAAAATAAAATTTTAGGGCACGTTTACTTACAAGCAATGGGAATAGTGGGTAATCGGAATCGTTGATTTTTTGGAGTAAGAGGGATATCAACAAATTCTCTTCACCAGTCAAATTTGGCAAGTTGTAAATCCTCACTCTATGCGAAAAGACACAAACTTCTCCAAATCACCGTGTTTTCGATCAAGCATACAATCAAACTGCAGATTCCATAACTCTTGATATGACTACCATAAGAGCCTACATTATAATTGGGTCAGAAAAATATATGTAAAACTAGGAAGACGAGTAAACTCAAACTGAATGTTTCAGCACCAAAAACGTTTCGCTTCATGAACTACGGAATGGAGCTGCCAGAGGAATCTGTAGAACAAGAACAGATAATTAGTTTTCAAATAAAAGCTTTAATTCCAACCCATTACTTCAAAAATAATATCTACATTTTCCAAAAATGAGCTCCGGTATACAAAAGCTCAAGACTTTCTCCATTATTTTCTCCGCAAAATTGTTTATACTAAAGCTCAAGACTTTCTCCATTATTTTCTCAGAAAAACTGGTTATACAAAAAGCTCAAGACTTTCTACATCAACCAATGCGTAACTAGTTGAATACTTGAATTTAAAAAAATACGAATAATATAAGGTTGCAAGTAGCATACAAGTGAGTAACACAAAGCCTACATTATAATTGGGTCAGAAAAATAATCAATCAGCATGAAAAAATCAGGATTTTCCTTGGGATGGAAGACAAACCAAAATAAATTGAAATTATACAAATAGGCCATACCTGGGACAGATTGATTTCCAGAGATCATGGCATCAATTTGACTATGATCAGAGAATCACCACTAAGTAAATGCAAGACAGAATTATTATTATATTAGTTTTATTCGGAGCAGAGCAAGCCAGGATCTGACTTCAGCAACTGAGCTCCGATGCGATCCCTGCGAGCAGATTTTTCTTTCGTCGGAGACAGCAACCTCCTTTAGTTCATCAATATATGGCATAGTAATTTAGTAAAAAGTTGAAACAAACTTGTAAGTAAAAGGTAAAAACCAAGTTGGGGTTCATAGCTGATAGCTGAAGGAAGCAGCTGCCTCGCATGAATGTGAATGGAGTGTGATTTGGGACGGCTGGAACTTGCGTGGAAGTAGGAGTGGGACCCTGGTAAGTGGGAGGCGAACTTATTGAAACATTGTCGTTTTATTACTATTTTAGTAAGCCCAAAATACTAATTAAGTAATTTCTCTCGATAAAGAATTTGATTCCTTTATTTAAAAGGCAGAAAAACAGCAGTGAGGGCGTGTTGGACCAAAAACAGGAGAGAAAAAAAATGAAGATGGGAGATTGGCTAGGGATTGACAACCAAGGGACTCTCTCTCACTCTCACTCTCACTCTCACTCTGAGTTTGATCAACCTCGGTGTGTTTTTCTGCACAAGTTTAGGTCTTATTTTCCTATCTATTTTTGCTCTTTTTTCATGTTCGTTTCTGGCATAATTTGGAACATTTTAAGTCAATTTTCTCTACGAAATTTGTGTTTTTTATTCTGTTTCTGGTGGGTGATTATTTTTATTTGATCAAGTTATGAGGATATGGGTTTCTTACTGTATGGTTCTGTAAAACTAGGTCTCTTTTTGGGCTGTCTTCATCATTTATTGAGTAAATTTTTTTGTTCTCTATCATTCGTGATCCTTTGAAAATATCATATTTTTACTTGTTAGATTGTTGCAGTTTTAGTCTTTAATGGCATGCATGATGAATTTTGATGGCTTTGACTTGTGGGTTGTGAAGTTAGGTCAATAATGCATTTCTTGAACTGTTGTCACTGTATATTTTACAAGTACAATACTTTTCTTGAATAGTTTTACTAGTAGATTTCACTCCTTTGTATTTCTAATTACCCTGCAATTATTTGACAGCATAAATTTTGTGAAGAAACTGACTTGATAAGATGGTTATGACGATACAAGTGTAAGGATTCCCATCGGGTGTATCTGAACAAGGGGTTTAGAAACAAAAACAGAAGAGAAAAAGAAAATTGAAGATGGGAGATTGACTGGGATTGACAACCAAGAGACTCTCTCTCTCACTCTCGCTATGAGTTTGATCAACCTCTGGGTGTTTTTCTGCAGAAGTTAATAAGGTTTTTTTTACCTATCTTTTTTCATGTTCGTTTCCTGCATAATTGGAACAATGTAAGTCAATTTTCTCTACTAAGTTTGTGTTTTTTACAAGTTGTTGGATATGTTGGGTCTTTGATATTATAAATGTTAGTGGTGGGTGATTATTTTTAGGATAAACTACTAACTAATCCTTGACAAAATTGTGTTTGATTTAAAAGTTGGAATATGACAATTCTTAAGTCTTAGGCCCTTCCACTATTTTTCAGCCATGCATGATTAGGATTCTAACCCCTATTTTATAATTAAACTTATATATTACAATTGATTTGTTTTTTCTTTGAAACTAAGAATGAAATCCGTGTTGTCTGGAGCTTAACGGTAGGATATAGAAAATTTTAGGGAGGGGGTGGGGGGTGTTTAGGTAGGGGTGGTGGTGGAAGAACTTATGACTTAGGGTTTAATTCTTGGATTTTGGACACTAAACCCTAAACATAATATTTTAATATCAGATAATAAAGATTTTTCAAATTTGAAGTTTAAAAATATTTTTGAAGAATTCTTGCTCTTAATTATCTTGTTTTAAGTTGGATTGTCCTTACATTACTCCTTAGAATGAACAAGTGAAAAAAAATAATTATAAGTGGTAGTAATGTTTTCATAAAATAGAAAGGAAAAAAAAAAACTACTAAATAGGGATTAAAAGCTTCAAAGGGTCAATTTCATTGTTTGAGTAATTATTATGGTGGCTAGGGATTAGAAAGTTTCAAGAATATGGTTAATGGAGTTTTGAATAAATATTGATATTGTCAATGACTCATGAATAGATAGCCGTTTTAAGGATACAATCAAGTTATGAGGATGTTAGTTTCTTACTCTATAGTTTCAACTGGTCTGCAAAACTTGGTCTCTTGTTGGGCTGTCTTCATCCTTTATTTAGTAAATTTATGTTTTTGTTCTCTCTGATTGGTGATCCGTTAAAAAGATCATATTTTTACTTGTTAGGTTGTTGCATATTTAGTCTTTAATGGCATGGATGATCAATTTTGATTGCTTTGACTTGTGGGTTGTGAGGTTCATTCATATTATTGCATGTTTTTGCTAGTTTTGCTAGTTGTCCAGTCTTAAATTTGTTCACTGTCCAGGATACAGCAAGGGGTATTCTGAAGAAAGCTCATGGGGTAGTGATTATCGATGACCGATCAACGAATAACTTCCGTGCACCGTTGGAGGTGTCAAACAAAGATGATGTTGCCGTTGGCAGAATCCGTCATGATGCATCCCAAGAGGGGAACTATGGGTAAAACCAACAATAGAGTATACGATGGAGCAAATTCAAGCAGTTTTTGTAGAATAAGATATTAGGCTTGTTAGTAATCATTCTAATTTTTTATTAAAATAATCATTTTCAAGTACAATTATTCCCATTAACTTCAGGGGAATTTTGTTATTAATAATAATCTTTGTTGAAGTACGTCAAATTGATGTGTGCTACATGCTTATGTTCAAGCTCTGTAACTTGGTGTCTTGCTTTAGTGCCGACCAAGCACATAATGATTGAAATACTTCGCAAGCTCATAACATTACATATGTTTTATTTCAAGTGTTAAAATGGGGATGAATGATAGTGTTGATATGTCCATTTGTAGAGTATAATAATTAAAAAAATTAACATGAATAATATGAGTGAATAAGACATAACTATCTAATATTCTAAATATAACGAAAAAATTATCCGATTGACCCCAAAAATTTCAGAAGGTTCTTGTTGTATAATAATTATAAAAAACTCACATGCAATAATATGAATGAATAAAACATAAATATCTAACATTCTAAATATACTGAAGAATTAACCGTTTGACCCTAAAAAATTACCCTACTGACCTCAAAAATTCTAGAAGGTTCTTGATGGATGGCTCCATCTAATTCCTTGGGGAGCAAGTTCTGAGTTCCAAAGGTATCCAAACACTCGATTCTATGTACATTCTATGCCACTCGACAATCGTATATAAGAATTTCTTGAGAATTTCTTCGTTTCAATGCTACGTAGCCACTCTTATATGTGTTACATGTTTACGTTTAAGTCCCGTAACTTGGAGTCTTGCCTTAGTACATAATGAGTGGAGAAATATTTCGAATGCCTAGAACATGACCAATGTTCTTATTTCACGTGTTATAATAGAGATGAAGGACAATGTTGATATGTCCACCTCTAGAGTATAATAATTATAAAAAACTCACATGCAATAATATGAGTGAATAAAACATAAATATCTAATATTCTAAATATACTGAAGAATTAACCGTTTGACCCTAAAGAATTACCCTACTGACCTCAAAAATTCTAGAAGGTTCTTGATGGATGGCTCCATCTAATTCCTTGGGGAGCAAGTTCCGAGTTCCAAAGGTATCCAAACACTCGATTCTATGTACATTTTTATTGATTTCATGAACCTTCCTTGTCAAGGGTAAAAAGATTCCTCATCATGTAGTGTTGCCCAGTGCCCTCTCATTGGCCATTTAGAGAGATTCTTTGTATAAAGTTCTCTAAGCCAAACCTTCTCAGGAGGAGCTAAGACCTGATTACGATTGGTCCAAATCTTCTAGAATGTTCGTGGCCACAATTTTCAATTTCATCTTGACTAGCTAACATCTTGACTCACCTTGACTCACCTTGATTCACACGGACAAATTATAATCTACTAGAAAAGAAATTTGAACTCGACTCACCTTGATTCACACGGACAAATTATAATCTACTAAAAACGAAATTTGAACTCGAATGTAAGAAGACAGACAAACTATTGTGATCAACTGATTTAAGTCATATTAAAAAGTTAACAACTTAATACAACTTGATAACCCTAAACCCTATTGCTACGTGTCACAATACAAATAGAGAAATGACATTATTAAAAGATTAGTTATGCTACTGTTAAGTATAGAGAGAGAAGTAAAAGAGTATAACTGCCATGACAAGTCTTTCCTCTCACTTTCCACCTTGAACTGCCATGCCAAGTTTTGTTTTTTCTCTTTTGCTGCTACAACTGTCATGACAAGTTATGTACAGTGAGTCTTTCTCACTCTCACCTCAGTGTCCTATATATATGGTGCCTTCATGACCTTCTCTTCTCACAGAGCAAACACACTTCTGAATTTTGATATCTTAATCTCATTGCCTACGAAAAATGGTGAAGACAATTCAATTGTACGGGTTTTCATCCACTGAATCTGACGCGGCGGTGAAAGAATTTCTGGAAGCATACACTGGAAAAGGAACTGTTTCTGCTGTCAAGTTTTTTCCCCTAAAAGAAGGAAAAGCAAGAACATTTGCATTGGTTGAGTTCATACATGAAAACTACGCTGAAATGATAATTCTATTAGCTGAAGATCAAAGCCTGAGGTATAACGAATCTTATCTGAAAGCCAGAAAATCCAAGTTTGACATTCTGCACAAATCGACGAACTTTCCTGGTATGTAACTTCTGTCTAATGAGTAATACTAATGATCATTTTCACTTCTTCAGTACATCAATTGTAATGAGTGAATAATTAATTTAAATTTGTACTCTGATCTGCAGCTGCAGCTCCCGTCAAATCTGTCAACACTGCAAAGACAATACGGTTGCGAAAGTTGAAGGTTGAAAATTATGAACATAGCATGGAACTTGTGAAGCTGCACTTCGGATGCCTGGTTTCAAAGGAACAATTTTCTGCGCTTTGGACAACATCAGATGTTTCCGTGAAATTCGGGATGGAATTTAAGAACATGTTCTTGTTGTTCTCTCATGATTGTGTGGATTACAGGCTTGAAATTTCCTCTGAAAGTGTAAGCAAGATTGAACTGCATTGTCCGGGTGCTCAAGTCACAAAGTTTCATCTTATCCAGGTAAACCAGTTAACTTAAAAAGGATTTCTGAATCATAAAATAGTAACTTCTAAATTAAAGCTAACATTTTTTCACTTCCTTAATTCTTTCTCTTACCAGTTACTTGCTGCCCCTCGGATTTTCAAGAAAGCATCTGAAAGAGGCTGGGTTCGAGAAGTTGACTTCACTCCATCATGCTGCATTGGCCAATCTTCTGCTGTATGTCTGGAACTTCCAGAAAGCTGTGAGCTTCCAAATCTACCCAGGATCTGTGTTCATTATGAAGAAAATAAAGGGCGGTTCGTGCTGGGGAGAGGTAACACTTTCTCCTCTACTTCTTCAGATCTTGTTCCCATCGTCGGTCCACCAGTGGGGATTCACCTGCCATATAAAATCCTGTTCAAGATCAACTCATTGGTTCAGACCGGATGTGTTCCGGGGCAGGCACTTGATGTCAGTTTTTATGAGCTAGTTGATCCTAGCAGAGTAAGAATTGAATACATAGAGTCTGCCCTGGACAAGCTCTTTCGCTTAAAAGCGTGCTGCTATGAGCCTGTGACTTGGCTTAGTGAGCAGTACAGAGAGTACATGGAATCCAAGCAGATTCCTCAATCGCCGGCTATTTCTTTGGAGGACGGGTTGGTGTATGTGCACAGGGTTCAAGTCACACCAACCAGGGTTTATTTCTGTGGTCCAGAGATAAGCCTTTCCAATCGTGTCCTGCGAAACTATCCTCAAGATGGTCATAGATTTGTTCGGGTTTCTTTCGTGGATGAAGACTTGGGTAAGATTCGTTCAAAAGATTTATGTCCAAGTTCAAATTCTACAACTTCTATAGACAAGGAGCAGACAACAAGAGTTTATGAAAGGATACTCTCTACTCTGAAAAATGGCATAGCCATTGGGGAAAAGAAGTTTGAGTTCCTTGCGTTTTCATCAAGCCAACAACGAGAGCATTCTGTGTGGATGTTTGCTTCAAGAAGGGGGCTCACAGCACAAGACATCAGAAACTGGATGGGTGACTTCAGTGACATAAGAAATGTGTCAAACTATGCTGCTAGGTTGGGTCAGGCTTTTAGTTCATCCAAGGAGAGCTTTGATGTTGACAGGGATGAAATCGACTTCATTTGCGATGTAGAAACTAAAAGTGAAGGAATCAAGTACTGTTTCTCTGATGGAATTGGGAAGATATCTGCTGAATTTGCTGCAAGAGTGGCAAACAAGTGCGGGATAAGCTCAACTCCATCTGCATTTCAAATTCGACATGGAGGACACAAAGGAGTTGTGGCAGTTGATCCAACGTTGTCAAAGAAGTTGGCATTCAGAGACAGCATGCGCAAATACGAATCCAACAACACAACGCTCGATATTCTCGCATGGACCAGGTATCGGCCTTGTTTCCTTAATCGTCAAGTAATCACCCTTTTGTCCACCCTAGGAGTTGCAGATCATGTCTTCAAGAAGCTGCAAAGACAAGATTTGAAACAACTGGAAGGTGTTCTGACTGACCCATCAAGAGCACAGGAAGCACTTGAAGTAATATTTCAAGGAGATCTCACCAATGTCTTGAAGGAAATGCTTTTGTGTGGATATAAGCCAGATGCAGAGCCATTTCTCGCATTGATGCTACGAGCATTCTGTGCATCCAAGCTTGTGGAACTCCGGAGCAAGACAAAGATATTTGTTCCAAAAGGAAGATCATTGATGGGATGCCTAGATGAAACCAGGACGTTAGAGTATGGTCAAATATTCGTGCAAGGTTCTCACCGTGCCATCTTCAATGGCAATGGGAATGGTAGCACCAGTTCAAGCCAAGACAATTTTGTTGTCAAGGGAAAAGTAGTGGTTGCTAAAAACCCATGCTTACACCCCGGAGACGTTCGTGTTCTTACGGCTGTGGACGTGCCTGCATTGCACCATATGGTGGATTGTGTAGTTTTCCCACAAAAAGGACATAGGTAAGTAACTTTGTCAAATCTTTGAGTTATGAAATTTTGAGTTTGTTGACATTAATTTCTTTCCTTCAACTATTTATTTACTGACTGGTCTTTCATTCTTTAGACCACATCCTAATGAATGCTCCGGAAGTGATTTAGACGGAGATGTTTACTTCGTTAGTTGGGACACTGACCTGATTCCTCCCCGGCAATTTCGACCAATGAATTATAAATCACCTCCAAAAATTGAACTGGATCATGATGTAACAATGGAGGTATTTACAAAATTTATCAAGTAAAATGCAGTCAAGAATATTCGGTTTTCTTGTCCAATCTTTGTCTGTCTTATTCATAGTGTTCTGTGGTGTTTGTTACAGGAAGTTCAAGAGTCGTTCACCAACTACATAGTGAATGACAACCTGGGAATCATTTGCAATGCACATACTGCCTTTGCAGACAGAGAACGGCAAAAGGCTATGAGTGATCAATGTATTAAGCTCGCCAAGCTCTGCTCCTATGCAGTTGACACTCCAAAAACCGGCGTGGCAGTGAAATTTCCGGGTCATCTACGTGTCCATGAATACCCAGACTTCATGGAAAAGGTTGACAAAGCCACTTACCAGTCTAAATGTGTGATAGGGAACCTTTTCCGGCAGGTGAAAAAACTTGAGCTTGCATCAAATTCTTCTTCAGACTCTGGCTCGATTACATCCTTCAGTATGGAAGTGGCTAGGAAGAGTTATGACCCTGACATGGAAGTAGAAGGATTTGAAGATCACATCAACGCGGCCATCAGTTGCAAAATTGAGTATGACTACAAGCTTGGAAACCTGATGGATTACTACGGTGTCAAAACAGAAGCAGAAATACTAAGTGGGAGCTTTACCACAGTGCCAAAGAATTTCAGTAGGAGAGACGACTTGGAGTCAATCAACTACGCGGTGAAGTCATTGAGAAAGGAAGCTAGGGCGTGGTTTAATGATAAGCCGGGAGGTCTTAATGACGTGGATGCAGCAAAAGCATCAGCTTGGTACCATGTCACATACCATCCTCGTTACTGGGGTCATTGCAATAAGGGAATGGAAAGAGATCATTTCCTGAGCTTTCCATGGTGTGTGTTTGACAAGCTCATCGAAATCAAGAGAGACAAAGAAAGTATTAGAAATTCTCTGCTCATGTCATCATTGAAGGGCAATCACACTTGACAGTGTCAGCATTGTCGATAGAAGGCGTTTGCGTGAGAACTTTGAAGTCATGGATACAGAGGTACGATCCTATAGAACAGATCTCGTCCAACTATGGTTCTAAGTATATGAATATGATTTGGTGTGTTTACTTTAAGCTATTGCAGTGTATGTAAGCTATTGAAGTTTGTATAAGAGTGTGCTATCAAGAAACAGACTTGTGTATGCAAGTGTTGAATGTAAGCTATTTGGTGTGTTTATTATAGTATTTAAAGCGGCAAAACATTCATGTATAAACATGTGGGTGGAAAGAGATTGTTGGTACCTAGTTTCAGCTGCTATGAACAAAGCTCTTGGCTTTTCAAGTTTGAACTTCTTTGGTATGATCAACGCTGGTGGAATATAACAATGTAGTCATGGGCAAGTTGCAACTTGCAGAAACTCTTTGGTTTCGAGTAAACAAGACCTGCAAAGTAAGCAATACAAAAACTGATTATGACTGCTCAATTCAGTCTTCACCAAAATAGATTCCAAATAACTCAGCATGCACATAGTTTCGCTAAGAAATGAAAAACAAAGGATTCAGGAAGCGTTGATTTTTTAAAGTAAGAGGGATGTCAACAAATTCTCTTCACCAGTCAATTTTGGCAAGTTGTAAATCCTCACTCTTTGAACAAGGAAGCAAAGACAGAAACTTCTCCAAATCACCGTGTTTTCGATCAAGCATACAATCAAACTGCAGATTCAATAAGTCTTGATATGACTACCATAAGAGCCTACAAAATATATGTAAAACTAGGGAGACGAGTAAACTCAAACTGAACGTTTCAGCACCAAAAACGTTTCACTTAATCAACTAGGAAATGGAGCTGCCAGAGGAATCTGTAGAACAAGAACATAAATATAGTAAATATAGTTTTCAAATAAAAACTTTAATTCCAACCCATTACTTCAAAAATAATATCTACATTATCCAAAAATGAGCCCCGGTATCCAAAAGCTCAAGACTTTCTCCATTATTTTCTCAGAAAAACTGGTTATACAAAAAGCTCAAGACTTTCTACATAAGTCTACATTGAATAAGTAGTTGAACCAATGCATAAGTAGTTGAATTAAACAAAACAAAAAACGAATAATATAAGGTTGCATGTAGCATCCCAGTGAGCAGCACAAAGCCTACATTATAAGTCGGTCAGAAAAATAATCAATCAGCATGAAAAATTCAGGATTTTCCTTGGGATTTAAGACAGCCCAAAATAAATTGAAATTATACAAAGAGGTCATACCTGGGACAGATTGATTTCCAGAGATCATGGCATCAATTTGACTATGATCAGAGAATCACCACTTATTGAGGTATATAAATGCAAGACAGAATTATTATTAATATAATTATATTTGTTTTATTCAGAGCTGACCAAGTCAGGAACTGACTTCAGCAGCTGAGCTCCAATGCGATCCCTGCGAGCAGATTTTTCATTTCGTCGGAGACAGCAGCTTCTTTGTTTTTTTTTTTTCGAGAAAAAGGTGTACGATTTCATTGATCAAACACAGTCGTACAAGACTTGGTGCATAAATGTGTCCTCCTTAAGAGTGCCACGCACCGAAAAAACCGCATTAAAACATAATGAAACAAAACCCAGCAACGTACAGCTCAGCCAGATTACAAATCCATGTCAACAAAAGAAGACAGCCAGTGTGGAGTCTCCTCCATCCAGTAGACAGGCTCAGTCAACGACAGGGCATGCTGGGCAAGGTGGTAGGCTACCCGGTTGCACTGGCGCGGCCTGAAGTGGCAGGATACCTCAGTCGCCCTTGCCATCAGCGAACGGATCTCGTCGACGAGCAGCCCCTCTTCGCCTAGAGCAGTGGGATTGACGCAGCAGCCAACAGGTCTCCATTGTGGTCGCGAATTGCCACTCCAACACCCCTCAAATTAGACCCAGGCTTTGCTGACCCATCTACGTTGATCTTGAACCCATTCCTCGCAGGTGTCTCCCATCTCAAAGCCCCAGCAGATGACTCACTGCGCGACAGCAGCTTCCTTTAGTTCATCAATATATGGCATAGTAATTCAGTAAAAAAGTTAAAACAAACTTGTAGCCTGTAGGTAGAAAGTAAAAACCAACTTGGGGTTCATAGTAGATGAACTGAAGGAAGCTGCTGTGCTGCCTCCGATGAATGTCAACGGAGTGGGTTTTGGGATTCAAGGCTGGAACTTGGGTGGAAGTAGGAGTGGGACCCTGGTAAGTGGGAGGTGAACTTATTGAAACAATGTCGTTTTGCTACTCTTATCGTAAGCCCAAAATACTAATTAAGTAATATGTTTCTTCTCTGAATTTCTAGGATTCATAAAATTAGGATTGATTTTTTTTCGGAGAACAAATAGGATTGGTTTTGATTACCGTTGAAAACAATAAAAGAAAATTTAACATATAATATTATGCAGAATATAAGCGTGTTTCGGCGCAGCATGGTACACAATGGATACGCACTTTTTTTCCAACTCCTTCCTGAGGAAGTTCACAGAGTGTTGTCTTTTCCGTTCACTTCTATATAACTACGTCAGTTGCACACGTCATCACAATTATTTTTAAGGTAAAGGGCATGCGGAGGAGGATAAATTGATTTCTTTAGTCAAAAACAATAAATAATTTGATTTCTTTATTTAAAAGGCCGTAGTACAGCAGTGAGGGTGTGATGGACCAAAAACTGAAGAGAACAAAAAAATTGAAGATGGGAGATTGACTAGGGATTGACCACCAAGAGACTCTCACTCACTCTCACTCTGAGTTTGATCAACCTCGGGGTGTTTTTCTGCAGAAGTTAATAAGGTGTTTTTCCCCAATCTTTTTTCCTGTTCATTTCCTGCATAATTGGAACAATGTAAATCAATTTTCTCTACTAAATTTGTGTTTTTTACAAGTTGTTGGATATGTTGGGTCTTTGATATTATTATTTGATCAAGTTATGAGGATGTGGGTTTCTTACTTTATAGTTTCAACTGGCTCTGCAAAACTAGTCTGTTTTTGGCCTGTCTTCATCCTTTATTGAGTAAATTTTGTGTTTTTGTTCTCTCTGATTGGTGATCCTTTAAAAATATCATATTTTTACTTGTTAGGTCGTTGCATAATTAGTCTTTAATGGCATGGATGATGAATTTTGATGGCTTTGAATTGTGGGTTGTGAGATTCAGTCAATAATGCATTTCTTGAACTGTTGTCACATTACATTTTACAAGTACAATACTTTTCTTGAAGAATTTTACTAGCAGATTTCACTCCTTTGTATTTCTCATTACTGCAATTATTTGACAGCATAAATTATGTGAAGAAACTGACTAGATAAGATGGTTAAGACGGTACAAGTGTATGGATTCCCATCGGGTGTATCTGAACAAGGGGTTTTGGAATTTCTTGAGCGAATTACCGGAGAAAAATCTATTTGCGCTATGAAACTAAGACAAGGCAAAAATGGGGGAAGATATTATGCTATTGTTCAATTTGAAAACCGCAGAGATTGTGAGCGTATTATTTCCTTGGCCGATACTAAAGACTTGTGGTATGGGAAGTCCTACTTGAATGCCCGGAAGGTGGAGCATGACATTGTTCCGAGGCCAAGAAAGCCTCTGCATCACTTGAACAAGATAGGATTGCATTTCGGCTGCCAGATTGCAGATAAGGTGCAATCTGTTTTGTGGAGAGTGCACGATGTTTCAGTGGACTTTGGTAATGAACTACGCCAATTCTTATTTTATCTAGAATATCGAAATGTGGAGTATAAGCTTCGGCTTTCGTATGAGAACATTCTGAAGATTGAGTCACATTCTCCACATGGTCATACTGTTACGTATCTTCTGATTCAGGTTTCTCATCTAATACTCTCTCTGTTTCAGATTGGATAGTTTTGTGTCAACAACATGGTGAATTTGTCACTCAAAATATGCAATATTTCTTCTGCTTTCTTATTTGAGTACATTAATGAGTTTCAAAACGTAATTGTCTTTTCACTTTGTGGTTGATTATCCTATAAGATTGGATACATATATATTTTACTGCTACCAGTGCATGTTTCAGTGCTCAATGCCTTGTATTTGAGTCATTTCATGTTGGTTACTACAATTGGGAAAAATTTCTATCTTTTCCTTTTTTGCACTATGATGATTTCTGTTTGGTTTATTTGCATATTTAATCTGAATTATTCTTCAATTGTTAGCTACTTGGAGCGCCCCGGATTTTCAAAAAAGAGAAACGTTGTTCTGGACCATATGAAGACTATTTCAGGGATACTTCAGATGATGACTGGATCCGGACAGTTGATTTCACTCCTTCATATGCTATTGGTCAGTCTAATTCAGTATGCTTGGAGCTTCCTCATAGTCTCCAACTTCCAGATTTTCAAGAAAACTTTCCCGGGTATAAAGAGAGTCGTGGGGAATTTATCTTGAAAAGTGGTTCACCTTATTCTTGCAATCCAGAACTTGGTGCCATGGTTTGTTCTCCTCCGGGCATCAATGTGCCACATGATATATTGTTTAAAGTAAACTGTCTGCTTCAGCAGGGGTTTATTTCGGGGCCAACACTTGATAGAAATTTCTTTAAGTTGCTTGTTCCAGAACCTATACATCGTGCCTATATAGAGTGTGCCCTTGAGGATTTACTTTATTTGAAAGAGATCTGCTTTCAACCATTGGCGTTTCTTCAAGAGAGGTATAGGAAGTACCTCACTTCAAAGAAACCACCACAGTCACCTGTCATCTCCTTAGATTCTGGGTTGTTATATGTACAAAGGGTCCAATTCACATCTTGTAAAACATATCAATATTTTCCTGAAGTTAATGTCTCAAATCGTGTGCTGCGGAATTATCCAGGTGAGATTGATAATTTTATTCGTGTTTCCTTTGTTGATGAGGAGCTGGATAAAATTTATTCTTCAGACTTATCTCCGCGTACAGCTACCGCAAATGGGGATAGGAAAACTGACATCTACAAAAGGATTCTTTCTATTCTCAAAGACGGTATAGTGCTTGATGGTAAAAAGAAGTTTGAGTTTCTTGCTTTCTCATCAAGTCAACTGCGGGAAAATTCTTTGTGGATGTTTGCTTCTAGACCAGGACTTACTGCTGCTGATATAAGAGACTGGATGGGAGATTTTTGTGATATAAAAAATGTGGCCAAATATGCTGCCAGATTGGGTCAATCCTTTGGTTCGTCCACCGAAACCCTACAAGTTTACAGACATGAAGTTGAAGAAATTCCAGATATTGTCAGAAATGGATATGTCTTCTCTGATGGGATTGGGAAAATATCTGCCGATTTTGCTAGGAGAGTGGCCTTAAAATGTGGCTTTAAAGGGCACACCCCATCTGCCTTTCAGATTCGATACGGTGGGTACAAAGGTGTTGTGGCGGTTGATCCAAATTCAGGCAAGAAATTATCATTGAGGAAGAGCATGTCAAAGTATGAATCAACAAACACAAAGTTGGATGTTTTATCATTTAGCAAGTTTCAGCCTTGTTTTCTGAACCGCCAGTGTATAACACTTTTATCCACCCTGGGGGTTGAAGACCACGTATTCATGAAAAAACAAAGAGTGGCTGTACAACAATTGGATGCTATGTTGACTGACCCACTGAAAGCCCAGGAGGCTCTGGATTTGATGTATCCCGGAGAGAATACTAACATCCTCAAGGAATTGCTCATGTGTGGTTATAAACCTGATGTAGAACCTTTCATTTCAATGATGCTACAAACATTCCGAGCGTCAAAGTTGCTAGAGCTGCGAACCAAATCCAGAATATTGATTCCAGATGGAAGAGCAATGTTGGGATGTCTAGATGAAACCAGAACCTTGGAATATGGTGAGGTGTTTGTGAAATTCTCCAGTAACAAAAGTACTGGAAGTACATCAAACCAGCAATTCATTATCCAGGGGAAGGTAGTTGTTGCCAAGAACCCTTGTTTACACCCAGGCGATGTACGTGTTTTGAAGGCTGTGAATGTCCCGAAGTTGCACCATATGGTGGATTGTGTTGTATTTCCACAAAAAGGACCAAGGTAACAACTTCTTTCTGTTCTCTTTATTGTTTTGCAGTTCATTATATTAGGTAAGAAAGTTGATTTTCGTTTATTTCGCTGCATTTTCGATTACAAAAATTTCATATAAAAATGTCTTGGATGATTGAAATCTATTTTGTAATGGCAGACCTCATCCAAATGAATGTTCGGGAAGTGATCTTGATGGAGATATCTACTTTGTTTGTTGGGACCCTGAATTGATTCCTCGGAGGCAAATACAACCGATGGATTATACCCCAGCACCAAGTATAGAATTGGATCATGATGTCACAATTGAGGTAAATCTCTTTATTAACAATTAGTTAAAACTCTTGTGATATTCTTGGATTATCATGATGCTGTAAAAAGTTTGATGTTCATTTTCTTTTGATGCAGGAAGTTGAGGAATACTTTGTGAACTACATGGTGAATGATAGCTTGGGAATAATTGCCAATGCCCACACTGTTTTCGCAGACAAAGAGGAGATAAAAGCAATGAGTAAGCCATGTATAGAGCTCGCAAAGCTATTTTCGATTGCCGTTGACTTTCCAAAAACTGGTGTGCCAGCTGTGATTCCTCAAGAACTATATGTCAAAGTATATCCAGATTTCATGGAGAAGCTTGACAAACCCAACTATCGATCATCCAATGTCATTGGAGAGCTTTTTCGTGAGGTGAAAGAGATTGCGCCTCATGATGGTTCTATCAAATCCTTCACTCGTGACGTGGCAAGACAGTCCTACGACCCTGACATGGAAGTTGAGGGCTTTGAGGATTACATTGAAGATGCTTTCTATTACAAAACCAATTATGATTACAAATTGGGAAATCTACTGGACTGTTATGGGATCAAGACAGAGGCTGAAATACTTAGTGGGAGTGCCATGAAAATGTCAAAATCTTTCACTAAGAGGCGGGATGCTGATTCTATAAACATGGCTGTGAAGTCGTTGAGGAAGGAAGCTAGGACATGGTTCAGTGAGAAGGGAACTGATTCGGATTCGGGTCTTGATGATCTTTACGCGAAAGCTTCTGCTTGGTACCATGTGACTTATCATCCTAAATATTTTGGTTGCTACAATGAGGGATTGAATCGTGACCATTTCATCAGCTTTCCATGGTGCGTTTATGACAAGCTTGTCCAGATCAAGAGGAATAAAGCAACAAGAGCTCAATACCTATCATCTCTGGAAAGACAGTTCAGGAATGGCTTACATTTGATTTGAGCTGAGAAAATTGGTGATTAAACCAAAGGTGAATTGTCTATGTTTGTGGTGATAAAAACTTATAGTACATATTAGCGTATTGTATGGTAAGTAGATTGATGTTTGGCGTATAGATTGATGTTTGGCGTATTGTATGGTTAGTAGATTGATGTTTGGCGTATTGTATGGTAAGTAGATTGATGTTTGGTTTCTTGTTTCTGGCACTCGAAAGTGGACTTGAAAGCTTGCGTTTTTATGTTAACCAATTAAGAATCCCTCGACTGAGGACAAACCTTGTGACCCAAGCTAATTAGATTTAGAGTAATTGATTGTCTTTTGCCTAGAATCTAGAGCAAGCAATAATCTGTAACTTCACTGAATCTTCATTCGATAACAAGCACACAAACATGACAGAATTAGAATCAACTACGTACATGGTAGTTAGAAACCCCAAAAATTTCACGACATTAGTAAAGGGACAATACTTGCGTCCTACTTTGGGGTATCCTCTCGTATTATTCTTTCCATTTATATATATTATAATTGAAATTGTTAATTCTTTAAAACATCATTTCAAAACTGACATACTTAACTAGTATAGAGCGTGCGCATGGTGAACGATTACGTGGAGGACTAGTATGTGGCCTACAAACCGGTATTAATACTAGCTACTCTAATTGGGCATACAGCTAGAATCTCAAACTCGCTAATCAAATCTCGATAAGGACATCACTTAGTGCTATGATCTAGTGATATTTCTCTCCACTTGTTATGTAGGAGGTCTCGGGTTCGACTCTCGTAGGGTGAGGTCGATATCCAATGTTATATAAAGTAATCTCCCTCCCCCAATATCCTTGTATCAAAAAAACAAAATCTCGACAAGGACAACTCATAGTTGCCTAAACTCTACTCAGAAACATACACAAGGCTCAACAATCCTCCATCATGAGTAATACACAAGTAACATATAATCTTAACCCTAGGTTATAATATCAACACATCTCAAGCTATGCAATAGGTAAATCTTTGGAAACACACAATAATAGTAATAATAGTATGCTAAAATTGAGTTTAGGAAGGAAGTCCACTCACAATTAGTCGGGGATCAAAATCACTCGACGGTGTAAAACCAACGTAAGCTTCAAGCTATCAAAACCCTAATTAAAACCAATACAAAGTTTACAAACAACTAATTTTCCCATCGAGAATCACCAACTGACTTCCCTACTTTATACTTTTTTGGGACCTCATTCGCACTACGTTGTCCTCCACATATCTACATATGTATTGAATGTTTCTGCCGACAATATTAATCATCGATTTTGTATCCTATTGATGTCGACAACAATCGATAATTTATCTTGTTAATATTTATCTTTATATGCTTCATTTTAGCATATTAAGAGCAATTAGAATATTAAGAGCAATTAGAATCTTGTTGGGAGGGTAAGTTGTTGTAGCAGTCCAACGATTGAGCCCTTATGTGTAATTCTGGTCGGTCTAATCTTTAATCGCCCAATCCTTGTCGTTAAAAAAAAAACAATTAGAATCTATGTAACACTGGTAATTAGACAAGGATTATTTGCGAGAACCACCTTATTTCCATCAACTACTTTATTCTTTCCACAAAAACCAACTGACTTTACTGCATCATACTTTTTTCAGGCCTCACTCATATTATGTTTTCCTTTCGATTGTTAGCAATACATAATATAGAGTTGGTTAGTATACAGCTGTTAGGTTAGTTAGGTTAGACAGTTAGGTTGTTAGAACTACAGCTGTGTGTAGTTGACAGCTGTGGATACAACTGAAAGTTGTTAGGTAGTTAGTTTGTTAAGCTCTACTATGTATAAATAGATGAATTATGTAATTGAAAGAGTAATGAGAAATGCAGAAAAATCTGTAAGAAACACAAACTAACTCTTCATCCATCCTACTACTCCTGCACTCTTGCTTCTTTCTCTTCTTCTTAAATTCCCTTCTTCTTCCTAATCTCTCAACTAATGAATCCGATCATGGTATCAGAGCTGTAAAAATGGCTAACACCAACTGATCCTGTTGCTTTCCGCAGCTACATTTCTATCTCTTCCTCTTCGTTTATACACACCAGCTGCTCGACAGAAACACACAGTCACTCTTCCTGCCATTCCTCAACTTCAGATTCTGCAGTCTCTGATTACTGCTTCTGTTCCTTGTGCTCCACGCAGATCAACGATCAACGATCTTCCTCTCATCTTCCTTTGATTCTCTAAAAGCCCTATCGGTTTTGTAAAAGAGATAAGTACTCTTGACCTTGACTCGTTCTTGTATTCCTCCTACACTATGACTTCTGCACTAGAATTACTCAAACATGCTACTGGTTTTGTGTCTATCAAACTTGATGATACAAATTATATTTCCTGGAGTGTTAAAATTCACAGACTGTTGAAAAGTTTTCATTTGTTTGGATATCTCGATGGATCTTGTCCTAGTCCTTTGTCTTCTGATGTATCTTATCAGACATGGCTTGATATGGATGCTGCCTTGCTAAATCTGTTAATTGCAACGATTTCTGAGGATGCATTCACTGAGATCATGACCTGTGAATCATCTAGAGCTGCTTGGCTTACCTTGCAAGAGAGATTCTCCTCCTTATCTGAAGCTAACCTCATGCAGTTACAGACTAATCTTCAAACCATACAGAAAGGACTTGACACCATTGAGGTCTTCTTGAGCAAAATCAGATCGGCAAGACAACGCTTGGCCAGTGCTGGTCTCATTGTCAGTGATAAAGATGTAATTCTAATAACCTTGAACGGCTTGTCTACAGACTATCATCATTTCAAGTCTCACATCCGAGCACGACCAGTACCAGTCTCTTTGTCCGAACTTCGCACTCTTCTCTTGGCTGAGGAGGCAGATCTTTCCAAGATTACAGCGCAACAACAGATTCAGACCTCACTTCTCACTGCTATGGCTGCGACCAAGGAGCCTACTGAATCTCCACCGCCACAACCTTACGCTTCACAATCCTCACAGTGGCATGGGAGGCATACCTATCCAGACAACTATCAACACAACTGGTATGGTAGGAACTCCTACCGTGGTAAAGGGAGGAATAATGGCTATCGAGGTAGAGGCAGTAACTATCGGGGAAATCGGTACAATCCAAACTATCACTATAATCACAACTACAACAACAGTTATCCGCAGCAATCTGGTTATGAAGGCTTCAACAACACGCAATCTGGTTATGAAGGCTTCAACAACACCTATCCTCCTAATTCTTCTAACAGTTCTGATGGATCTTCACCACATGGTTACACTCGATCTTCGGGTGCTCAGTTTCATGTACCTACTAATTCAGCTCCTGGTATTCTTGGTGCTCCGCCAACTATTTCCTGCCAGGTTTGTAAGATGCCTGGTCATGAGGCCCTGGCATGTTCTCAAAAGGGCCACCTTGGTAGGATGTCTGGGCCTCCTTTGCAGCATCATGCTTACTCGGCTACGACTGGCTATGAATTCAATGACCCGAGTTTCTGGCTGGCTGATTCAGGAGCTACTCACCATATGGTGTCTGATGAGTCTCAGTTACAACAAACCAAAGCCTGTTCACCAAACTCAGGTATTTCTGTTGGAAATGGCACTGTTTTGCCCATAACTAGTGTTGGATCTGTCACATTGCCTCTGTCTCTTCATAAGTTTGAATTGTCCAAAGTCTTCCATGTTCCACACTTAGTACATAATCTTCTCTCTGTGCATAAGTTTTGTTTGCATCATAATTGTAAAATGATATTTGATGCATCATCTCTCCACATCCAGGACAAACTGGGGAACGTGCTGTATCACACTCCTAGTGTTGCTGGTCTTTATCCTATTCCAATGCATGTTTCCTCTTCCTTTCCTCTACCTGGTTCTGTTGGTGTTGGTTGCTTGGGAAAGCAGATACAATCATCTCTTTGGCACCATCGGCTTGGACATCCCACCAACACTGTTCTACATACCATGCTAACTCAGGCTCAGATATCACCCCAGCCTGATTCTTCGTCTCATCTTTGTGATTCCTGTCTACAAGGGAAAATATCTAGACTTCCTTTTCCCCTTTCTGGTCATAAGGCATCTCTGCCATTCTCTAAAGTTCATTCTGATGTCTGGGGTCCTAGTCCATGTCTATCTACCCTTGGTTATCGGTATTATGTTGTTTTTATAGATGATTGTACCCGATACTCTTGGATTTATCCTTTGTTCAATAAATCTGATGTTTGTTCCGTGTTTATCAAATTTCACTCTTATGTTTCTACTTGTTTTGGCAAGTCTATTCAAGTTCTCCAAAGTGATGGTGGGGGTGAGTTTATCAGTAAGGCCATGAGTGACTTCTTGTCCTCTAAAGGTATTCAACATCAAAAATCATGTCCTCATACTCCTCAGCAGAATGGCCTTGCTGAGAGAAAGCATAGACATCTCATTGAGACCACTATCACCTTGTTAAGTGCTGCCTCTATACCTCACTCTTTTTGGTTCCATGCGTGCTCAACGGCCAATTTTCTCATTAATAGAATGCCATCTTCTGTTTTACAAATGCAATCCCCTTACTTCTGCTTACTGTCTCATCATCCTTCTCTAATCTCTCTTCGAGTCTTTGGTTGTGCTTGTTACCCCTATCTCAGACCCTATGTGAAACATAAACTCGAGTCTCGCACCACCCAATGTGTCTTTAGTGGTTACCCTCAAGATTACAAAGGTTTTCTTTGCTATCATATTCCCACTAAACGAACGTACATCTCTCGACATGTTATTTTTGATGAAACTCAATTTCCTTTTCAGTCTGTGTCCTCACTATTGAAGTCTTCTCCTCATGTTGTTACTACATCTTGTTTTGGCAATGTGACTCCACCTAGTTGTACACCTCTATTTGGTACACAGTTTATTTCCAACAGGTTATTTCCTAGTATGGCTTCAACTTCTCCCTTATCAGCTTCTCCTACGGCACCAGCCTCACAGTCGAGCTCTTCGGCATCTCTTGATTCTCAGGCTACTGTTCCAGCCGCATCTGCCGTCCCAAATTTACACGCAGACTCTGTTGGAACTCCTGTTACTCTAGCTCAACCAAGTTCTCCTACTGCTCCTATTGATCTGGTGGTTGATCTTTCATGTCCTGCTCTTCCAGCCCATTCCTCTTCATCTACTTCGACACATCCTATGCTTACTCGTTCAAAGTGTGGTATAGTCAAACCCAGCAGGAAAGGTTTTCTTGCATTACACGCTACTGTTCCTGCCATTAGCTCTCTCATTGAGCCCGTTTCCTACCACCAGGCTTTACAGGTTCCTGAGTGGCATCATGCTATGATTGATGAAATTGCTGCTCTTCATCAGCAACACACATGGACCCTGGTTCCCTTGCCTCCTTCTCGCCGTGTGATTGGCTGTAAATGGGTCTTCAAAGTCAAGACACACGCTGATGGGTCTATAGCTCGCCACAAGGCAAGGCTTGTCGCCAAAGGATATCTTCAAGAAGCTGGTATTGACT
Source organism: Oemleria cerasiformis (assembly GCA_037349345.1). Taxonomy (NCBI): domain Eukaryota; kingdom Viridiplantae; phylum Streptophyta; class Magnoliopsida; order Rosales; family Rosaceae; genus Oemleria; species Oemleria cerasiformis. Next base: position 11,560,489 of record JAZGTL010000031.1, read on the forward strand.
ATGAGGAAACTTTCAGTCCAGTGGTTAAGCATACCACCGTTCGACTTGTGTTAGCCCTTGCAGCTCAGTTTCATTGGCCCTTGCGCCAACTTGATGTCAAGAATGCTTTTCTGCATGGGGTATTGGACGAGGATGTCTATATGGATCAGCCTCCTGGCTTTGTTGACTCTACTCATCCCGACCATGTCTGCAAGCTTGTTAAGTCCTTGTATGGCTTGAAGCAGGCTCCTCGTGCTTGGAATGCTCGCTTCACCACTCACATGCTCCAGTTAGGGTTCCTTCAGTCATCCTCTGATTCCGCCTTGTTTATATCTCATAAGGGTTCCAACTTGTTGATTGTCTTGCTCTATGTCGATGACATTATTATCACTGGTACTGATGCCTTGGCAGTGGCTGGCTTAATTACGGCCCTTGGTAGAGAGTTTGACATGAAAGATTTGGGTCCCTTATCCTTCTTCCTTGGTTTGCAGATCTCTTACTCCACTACGGGTATCTTCGTCTCACAACGTAAATATGCTACTGATCTCTTGGCCAAAGTTGGTATGTCCACTTGCAGTTCGGTTTCCACTCCTTTGGTCCCGGATACAAAGCTTCTCATCAATGATGGCATTCTGTTGACTGATCCCACATTGTATCGCAGTATGGTTGGTGCGCTTCAGTACCTAACTTTTACCCGGCCTGATATTGCCTTCTCTGTTAACACAGTATGTCAGTTCATGCACGCCCCCACTGATGTGCACATGGTGGCTGTGAAACGTATCCTTCGTTACATCAGCGGCACCCTTGATTGTGGCCTTCACTATGTCTCTGGTCCCTTACACTTACAGGCCTTTTCTGATGCAGATTGGGGTGGTGATCCCAACACTCGCCGCTCCACTTCTGGCCACATTGTTTTCCTTGGTCTTAATCCCATTTCTTGGTGGGCAAAGAAGCAGGCTACTGTATCCCGTTCCTCTGCAGAAGCTGAATATCGCTCACTTGCAAATACTGCTTGTGAACTGCTTTGGATCTCTTATCTGCTTGATGATTTACGTCTCACTCCTTCTCAAGTTCCTTTGATCTGGTGTGACAGTATCTCTGCCATTCAAATGGCACACAATCCTGTCTTCCATGGTCGCACGAAACATGTGGAGATTGACGCCCACTTTGTCCGTGAACGTGTCCAAAACAAAAGCCTTCGCTTGGCTCATGTATCCTCCACTAATCAACTGGCGGATGTCATGACACATGGTCTTCATGCGCCACAATTTGAGTTCTTTCGCAACAATCTTCTGCTTCGCCTTCCTCGCATCCGATTGAGGGAGGGTGTTAGCAATACATAATATAGAGTTGGTTAGTATACAGCTGTTAGGTTAGTTAGGTTAGACAGTTAGGTTGTTAGAACTACAGCTGTGTGTAGTTGACAGCTGTGGATACAACTGAAAGTTGTTAGGTAGTTAGTTTGTTAAGCTCTACTATGTATAAATAGATGAATTATGTAATTGAAAGAGTAATGAGAAATGCAGAAAAATCTGTAAGAAACACAAACTAACTCTTCATCCATCCTACTACTCCTGCACTCTTGCTTCTTTCTCTTCTTCTTAAATTCCCTTCTTCTTCCTAATCTCTCAACTAATGAATCCGATCATCGATATCTCCATATGTATCGAAGGTTTAGACTGATATCTATAAATCATCGATGTTTTATCCTCTCGATGTCGATAAACACTCGATGATTTGTCTTTCTAATTTATTTATATAAGTTATCAATACAGGCAAATTTACTATGAGGATAACATAGTTCCAATGTACATAACTAGCATATATTTATCTAGAAAACATCAAACTCGTAAAAAATTTGTCGGAATCATCTCTAAAATTCCATTACACTTTGTTAGAAACCATCAATTCAAGATCATAAAAATAAATTTTGAAAGTGTTATTTAACCTTCCGCACATAATTAAAGTAGCCTACAACTTTCTAAGGAAATCAAGGGGTGGTTGTGGTGGTTATGTGATGAACTAATCGTAATCAGGGGCAACCCTAACTTAAGGCAACTAGGATGACCGCCTAAAGCCTACGGGTCAGCAGGGTTCAAAAATTTTAAATTGCGCTTATTTATATGAAAAAAAAAATATTTAAAATCACCTACATTTTTTGAAAATTTTATTTTAATATAAAAGTTATTTAAATTATATTAGAAAGACTTTCATTATACATTTATATATATATATATATTGATTTTCTTAAAAAAAAAACCCTTTTGACAAACTTAATGAGACACAGTTTTTCTTATAGGTACTTATTCATATACAAATTTATATTTGATTAGTTATGACAATCAGTAAGTTTACTATGACAAACTTAATCATATCACCTCCATAATTTTTAGGTGATTTATGGTTCTACAGTTTTAAAACAAATTAAAGAAATAAAGTTGTTGATAACAGATTGAAATAAAATATTATGAGACCCCGGCCAAAAAAAAGTTTAAACGACTGAAATGTTGTTATTCAACTTGATCGACCTGGATAGTCCACATGAACACCAACACACACATTAAAATAAAATATTATAATGAGACCCCGGCCAGCAAAAAAAAATTAAAAGACTAAAATGTACGTTGTTATTATTCGACTTGATCAACCCGGTAGTCTAATTGGACACTAAAATCGAGGAACTATGGCCGACATTTGAACGTTGACGCTCAAATAACGACAAACATGCTTCAATTTTGATGTCCACGTGGATCAGAGTATGTCACGACTTGGATCGTGTTGATCGAATAATCATTTGCGCTTAAGAACAGCAAGTAACTGCACTCTCTCTTGGCTTCTGGAGTTGATGAGGTCGGAAATGTGTAAAGCTTTATGGATCAGTCTTCGAAACATTTCATCCATAACCTCACTTCCAAAGTGTCTTGCAAACATAGACTCCATGGCAGCTCTGATATGCATCACACAGGATTCTATGTCAACTGCCCTACCTTTCAACCATGCTGCTGGATTTGATAACTCCATTCTCTCCGCCGTAAAGCACCCATTTTTCTCCACTATCTCCGCCATCTCTTCTGGACACGCTGCGTAAAATGGCAAGTTGAACGAGTCCACCAATCCTTCATCAATTGTTCCCTGTGGATGTGGAAGCAAATTAAAGAAATATTAATTAATGCTCCATAATTTTCATTCCAGGATATCTATATTATTAGTTGAATATGCAATCTAGTTAATTTGCTATCGAGCTATATATGTTTCTATAAATGGCGGTCTATTTGATTAGGTGTATTAATTTGGTCTTAGTATAAGCATAGTTAAGCATAGTTATTACAATACATAACGGACATACTCCGGCCACTATATATTTACAGTTTGGATATTTATTTAATATGTAGTATTTTTCTGTAACACTACATTAAAACATGTATATATATAATACGTGAATATATATATATATATATATGTATTATTTAATAGTGTCAAAATTAAGTTAATTATACGTATATATATGTAGTACTTTTTACATTTTATAAAAGGGTAAATTGGAACAATAGTTCTTGAATTTCACCATAATTTTAGAAATCGTCCATAAACTTCAATATTAGTTTTCCCTGTCCCTATAATGAAGTTTAGGGATAATTTCTAAAATTATGGTAAAATTCAAGGACTATTGCTCATATTTTTCCTTTATAATAAAAAAGAACATTTACCATAAGGAATCAATTAAAAGAAGTTTACGATAAAACAAATACGCACATTTATAATATGTGTATTATACACGAATTTGCTTATTATTAGAATCTTAGGTCATGTTTGGTGAGTATGATTGAATTGGATTAAATAATTTTCCAAATTAAATGTATTTTGAAAGTAAAAATGAAAACATATTCATTTTTACATTCAAAATACATTTAATTTGATGAGTTATCGAATTAAACCTAATTCCCATCACCAAAAGAGCCCCAGCTAAGACATTCATAGTTGAATCAAAATTATCATTAATTAACGAAAATGAGTAGTGTACGTGATTTACCTCTTTTGCCATTTCCATAAGGCTAGACGATATACAATTGTACAACATTCCAGTTGGAATTTCACAATAAGGCATCCCTTTGGGATTCCCAGTAATGATCATTACTACCATTCCTCCCGGCACAACTTCTTTGGCCCTAGCATTCAAAAAATTCTCCATGTCCTCAGCAAACTGAGACGCATAAGCATCAACCACTTCACTTGGGGCACTTGTGTAGTGAATCCTTCCCTTGTTCCATGCCGGCGAGGCTTTGTTTTGCATGTCCGCCGGCAACTTAGACAGCCAGTGGAGAGAAAATGAGGTGTGCACCAAGTGGATAGATGACTCGGGAAATAAACGGCCGTGAAATGAACCCGGCACGCCGGCCGCAAAGTATTCCGGCCGGTGTGGGGGGAGAGAGGTGAAGAGGGTATTGAAGTCATTGGAGTCTAGATCGTTAAAGAAGACTTGAAACTCGGGACATGATTGGGATTTATATTTTCTTTGCATGGCTTCTATTATGGTTTGAATAGTCATAAAAGTGTTTGGTCCAGTGGCACAACCCAAGTCTGCAACACGAATTGTGTTTGAGACAGAAGACAGTTTTTTCATGTCAAGCTTCTCTTCAATTTCCCCAATGATTTTTTCTTCATCAGCTCCAGCAGATACTTTCTGCTTAATCAAATTAATAAGGTTCAAATAAGCACAGATTTGAACATCTAATATTGGTTTTCTAAAATAGCTATCGTGCATATATATACAGTTTTTTTAGTGAAAAATAATAATAATAGAATACGGCCGAATTAAAAGAAATATATTCAATATATTTTAGAGTGTCAATAACATTTCTCGAGAAGTAATGTAAGTTGATATAATATTTAAACTTTACAAGTAATGATTTTATAATACAAACAAATTCGGAAGTTCGAGAGTTTACCACGCACGTATATATGATACTATATATGATTCCGACATAATTTAGTCCATATATAACCAGGAGCACTCTACAACTAACTGATTCATTAATTAGAGCTCAGGTGAATCCAATCTTTAAGAAATAATTTCAACCATGTATATATGATTCTTCTAGTTTTCTATCATTTCAGAAGAAAGTGGCAGACAGAAATTATAAGAATGAGATCGAATTTCGAATAAACATAAAATATATGCAGCTTAATTAGATGGATATATATGGCTAGGGTAGTAATGAATAGGCATATATAATAAGATAGGGGCCGGGTGATTATTACTAAATTTACTAAATTTTTCTGTTCCCTACAATCTAGGCTCTAGCTACCGAAAGAAGTTGAGGTTCCACCCCAAAACCAATTGGCAATGGGGAGAGAGACTAAACTCCTTATAAACTCTTACAAGATTGTACAACTTTCCAATGTGAAATTTTTGTACTTTCACATTCTCACAGCTACTATAGTCGAGGATGCACTGATCCTGATCATATGCAATATCATTATTCTTTACTTTAATATTGGACATTTTATCGACTTGCATTATGATGGTACGTGATTACTAAATCATATATATATACATTATACGTATATAATTTCTTGTGAACATACTATATATATATATATATATATAAATTTATAGACCCTTCGGATGGGATGTATGCTGGACTTACCTATCAAAACATGGATCATAAATCAGCATCTCATATTAACATAATATATATATATATATATATATATATATATTTGTTTCAACTACGTACGAGTGCAGTTAGATCTCTTTGAGAAGCTCTCCGTACGTAGGCGCTGTTTAATTAGATATAGCTAGGACTTGTATCTACATATTCATCATAATTAAAACAAATTATTAAGACACAAAACTTGATGCCCTATATTAGATATATGATCATGCTTGCAATATATATATATATATATATATATATATGTATATACCTGGAAGTAGGAGTTCTTCGAGTAGCTGTGAGTGCCATTTCCACCGTTCATTGGCAGAGAACCTGTGACTTTGGTGCTGTTTTCATAATCTCCGTTGAGATTCAGGCAACGAGCTGAACCCGCCGCCGGAAACAATATCTCTTGACCCTTTTCAGCTGCCATATATATAATTATTATAAATAATTTAGAATTAGCGGGCAATTAAGTAGTATTTAGACTAGCTTGAATATTATTTGTGATGGAATTAGATGACTGAAATCAGTGAATGTGGGTGTGGCATTATATAGAACAAATTAAAGGTGAAGAAATGCTCATGCAACGTGGTGGTACCACCACAGATGCATGCCTTTCCATTAATTAATCCTCATTAAAACTACCTAATTATAAATTTATAATAACTAATTATATTTAATTTCCATTCACGAATTAATATAATTGACATGGAACCAAAAAGTCTGACTTGTGTACTACAAGGAAGGCATGGGCTAGCTGTTTATATTTTTAACCTAGCTAGCTCATACATTAGTTGTCCTATTCGAAACGCAACAACTTTTATCGTTTCGATCAATGATGCCCTAATCACCAACTATGTTTCTGCAGGAAAGGACATGAGTTAATTTATTGGTTTACTTAGAGAGATAAGATGCCAATTAATTAAATATTGACCCACCAGCAGTCCAGCATACATATAATATCAGGATTAACGTACGGATTTCATGCATGCGACTTAATTTTGTTCTTTTATTATTACATAAAGCTAGCAACATTATTTCCTTCCACTCCCCTAAAGTTCTTGCTTGGGAACCTGCACATTCATTTTTAACATCAAGCATCTTGTGTATATAAGATTGTAAGGTCGGTACAACTCGAATCCATGTCGTGCTTCTTTGTAACGCTCTTTCTTTTAACTTTTCTATCATCATGCAAGAAAACTCAGAAAATTGAGGAATAATAATCCCTCAAGCTATTAAGATCCGATGATGATGAGAGTAAAGACAGAGTTGTGAAAGGATTCGAGTCAATGTTCAAAAGAATCAAAACCCTAGCTAGCTAGCTTGTCATGGATCGAGCATGTGCTTTTAGATTAATTAATCATAATTTGCTTAATTCAAACTATGCAAAACCCTTTGTGACCTTGCCCCAGCTATACATGTGAGAATGTGAAGGTACAAAAATTTCACATTGGAAAGTTGAACAACCTTGTAAGGACTTATAAGGACTTGGGGCTCACCCCTCATAGCCAATTGGTTTTGGGGTGAAACCTCAACTTCCTTCATGGTATCAGAGCGGGTTATCTCACGTGTAAAGTTTAACCGCCACACGTGCTCCACGTCACCCAATATGAGGGCGTGTGAGAATGTGAAGGTACAAAAATCCCACATTTGAAAGTTGCACAACTTTGCAACCCAATATGAGTTGTCCACGTGTTAGGCTTGAAAATTCGCCACACGTGAGGGGGCGTGTGAAAATGTAAAAGTATAAAAATCTCACATTGAATAGCTGCACAACAATATTGCAAGGGCTTATAATTAAGGACTTGGGTCTCTCCTCCCATAGCCAATTGGTTTTGGAGTGGAACTTCAACTTCCTTCAATATATAGAATATGTTAAAATAAATAAATTAAATCCAAATATATATATATATATATATATATATTATCACTTCAAATTAAGTTCAAACTTCAAGTGAATTACTTGATGATAATATTGCTTTCTATTGAAATAGATCCATGTATTTGAGGAACACTAATAGAGTTTACTTTGTTGAGTATTAGATTGTATATGAAACAAAGGGTTAATTAACCACTTAATTAGTAACTTATTTCAATGGCCAGATCGATTATATATAATTAATGTAGTTAATTAAGGGATTTATCAGTAAAATTGAGAGCTAGGGTTGTGGACGGTGGACCACCCTACATATATATAAGCCTAGCTAGGTCTTTTTAATTTGTCTCCTTGATGCACACCAATTAATTAAGGTTGTCCAACAACAACATGGGATTATGGAGAAAATGCGAAAAATAATGCCCTCGAACTATGTCCCATCAGCCCCTATAATTATAGAGCTTCAACCTTATTTACCGGCCGATTAGGGCACTAATCTCAGTTTAATTACCGGCGCCCACCACAAACCCCTAGTACTGTGTCAATGTGTAGGAAATTATGGATGTTCAGTTTTGCAGCAACTGGTTTGAATTAATTAGTACTAATTAATTCAATGATATATTGTGTGTGTGTGTGTGTGTGAATATTGGATCTTTTTCTTGCATACAAAAATGTTGTTGTAGGTTTGTTGACTTTAAGGGAGCAGCTGAAATAATTGTAAGCCTGCAGCCCAACAATCTGAAAGGGCTTAATATATGAGATTGAGATGTATTTAACAATGTCTGTTTAATTAATCTCAACCCTAATTAAGGTCATCAGTTCTCGAGATTATTACCGGCTACACTTAATTTTGCATCGATCTTCTTAATTTTTATTAATTAAGAATTATCAGCCCTAGACATTTTTCTTTATAATTTTTTATGCAGCCTGGCCTATATATATATTTAGTGGTCCTCACCAATCACCATATTAGCTAGCACTATATCATGTTCATTGCTGTGAATACTTGCGATCTGAAAAATGAACACTAATTAAGGAAGTAATTGATTAATTAAGAAGGTTAGAGATAAAAGATTCTCTAGCTAGCTAGCTTGTAATATGTATTGATCATAAGAGTAGTGATAGGTGTAGCAAGCCTTACATAATGGCATGCCGAATGATATGTACGTCAATATTTAACATATATTTTAATTAAGGTAAATTATCCTTTACTATATATCTTGTGGTTTACTGTTTGTAACACCTTTGTATTTGGCTTTTAAATACTTAGCTTTTAAAACTTGACAAACACCCTATCTGTATTTTCTAAAACATAACAGCCCGGCTCGATCGTTAAAATTTCCGTTCAAACTTCTGTTAAATGCTGATGTGGCGTCTGTGGGTCTCATTTTCTAACTATTAATTACTAGCCTCATTCAAAGGGCATATCTGCCATTCTACTATTTTTGGCTCCCAAAACTTAGACGAGGGAAAGAAAATTGGAAGAAAAAAACCTAATTGGGCTCCAAAATGGGTAAATTGAGACTGGTAATAATTGGAAATTGGACCTACAACGCCACGTCAGCATTTAACAGAAGTTGAGACTGGTAATAACTGTCATGCCAAGTTATTATGTTTTATAAGGTACATGGGGTGTTTGTCAAATTTTAAAAGTCAAGTGTAGTCGTATTACAATATATAAACCACAAAATAATAAAATGTAATTTTCTCTATATTAATATCTTTAATATAATTTTTTTTACAGTTACATTACATAACATGTAAAACTTATTGTCAGTTCCATCCATCATATATATATATATATATATATATATCTCCCTACACATAAAATTTAAAACTACATAGCTAGCTAGGTACATAATTAAAGGCATAAAAGCTTAGCTAGGTTAAGTTAATCCATTGGTTGAGGTGTGGAATATGTTTGATCGATATAATTAAGCGACAAATGCTCTCCCACGTTTAAGCACATGCAATGACACTTCATTCACATATGGTGCATATAGTGCCTATTGCCATATAGCCCATAGCTCATCATACTCATAGCTAGCTTGGTGACTAGGTAGGTAGGGATCCTAGCTAGCTAGTGTGGGGCGCCTACTCTAATTAACCTAAATAACTAATCAATCCAACCACAACAAGTTGACCCAATGGTCAGGGCGTTCCCAGACTCGGTATGCTCCCGGTTAGTCCTGGGTTATATCCTGATTGTGACCAGGGGTGTGCTGTAACGCATGTGTGAGTCTTCCCGACCCCCGGCGCAGATTAATCATTAGTTATCAGTTTTGGGATACTGCGTGTCAATGGCAAAAAAAATAATAATAACTAACCAATCCAACTAATAATCGATTCTATCATAAAAATTATAATTAAAATATGTAAATGACTAAACAATCTGCTTTAATTTGATTAATTTTTCAAAAACTAGATATCAATGATTTTTAAATATTAATTAAGCTAGAAAATGAATTACAATTCAAATGTGTTTGGCAAAACTTTGTTAATCCTTTATTAAACAAACGAAGAAAATATACGAAAATATTGCACTTAAATATAGAAGCCTTGTATATATATATAATTGTAAATATAGGTACACTAGAATTTGGCTACACTTCATTTTAATTAAGTTTTAACATAGAATTAAAGAATAAGAATCAATTTCACTAGCTTGAAACTACAATTTGCTAAAATATAAAACACTCTCTAGCTCTAAGTACACTCTCGGTATATTTTAGAGTGAAAAACGTAGAGACCAACATATATAATACCCTAATATTAATTAACTTATGATAATTAATGTACCAAAGAATCAAAATAATTTAGGGTTTCACATCCACGTTGTACATCAAATCTCGAAGAGAGATACTTGGCGGTGATGATGAACACAAGTTCAACAAAGAGAACTTAACTTGCAAAGTTATCTTGCCCTTCACCAGGTTCAGCTTAGCTCCAGTCACCAACCAATACCCTGGACTATCCTGTGGGCCCCTACACAAGTGTGACATGTCCACATATTTCACAAACTTTTGTAGCTGCAATGGCACCGGAGGCCCTGTAGGAAACACACCTGAGTCCACAATCACCTGATCGTCATCAGGTAACACTTTCTCTCGTGCCCAATTTGCCCCAGATATTGTTGTGCTTATTGCATTGAAGAGGCCCGACGATGACGAAGTTTTGGAATATTCCGAGGGACATTCTGTCCAATTTGATTGTGCCACAAAAAAATCTGAGACTTTGGAGAACAAGAGGCGGAGATGGAGAACATTCTTTGAGTCATGTTGCTTCAAAATGAGTTGGACTCCGGAGACGATGAAGGCGACGTTTTTGTTGGGGGATGTCCAATTTGGGTCGTATTTTACCGGCACCGTGCACACGTGGGAAAACTTTTTCCGATTTATGGGTTCGAAGTACAGGTGATCGGCAATGTCATCGGATCCTCGCCATGTTGGTGTGTCGTCTATTTTGTTACGTAACATGGCTGGTGTGTTTGATAGATGTTGGAGATGAACAGCTAGCCTGAAATAGATAGATAAAAATATTAGGGTTTTTAGGTCATATCCCTATTTTTTAACCAGATCACACCATTTTATTAGTGTTGTAATGAGAAACTTACCTATTGCATCTTCGACCCTCAAGATACAAGCGCATCCCCGTGACAGGCCTATTTCCAACTCTAACCTAATGATCGTACACAACAAAATATATAGGATCAGAGTTTCGAAAAAATTGAGAATAAAATGTAATATACTTCAAATTAACGCGAATCGTCAGTACAATATAACACGCATATGACACTGCTCACAAAAGTGGAGAACGGAGATGAATGTGAGATTAGTTGAACCAATATATTAAATATTTTGTGCGCTTTATGAGAAGTAAATGAGAATGACTGGCTGTCTTACTGAAAATTTTTCTTCAAACTAATACGAATTCAAGAAATGGAATATATTGTACCTGGGCTGTGTTTACATATAATTTAGGGCCCATAAAGCTGAAGTGGATAGCAGGGGACTGAGTGGCCCTATTTGAGGCTGGGCCTAGAGCGAGATCATTGAGAACGGGAGCCCAAAGTTTGTGGGCTTGAAAGTCAAGAAAGTATTGCAGATCAGCAATTGGAGGCTTGTCTGCAGGCATACAAAATTAAAAATAAATTATGTATATTACAATAATCAAAGAAATTAAAAATTAATAATTAAAGTATCTAATGAGAATTGGAATTTGATTAACTTACATCGAAGGTAGAGGTTGATGGCATGGGACAAGAAGCCTTTGCCGGGGACATCTTTAAGGAGAGAAGTGATGGGGATGAAGCTAAATTGAATCGCATCTGGCATTGATCCAACGGACAGTAACCACTCGCAGTGGCTGCTGGCCGAAGGATCCCCTCCTTTTTTATAGCATATCACACTAATACCCTGCAAAATTCATCTGCCACGTGGTCATGACAACTCCTGTTAATTATTTAAATTAATTTAACTAATTAATTAATTATCATATTATCGTTTCAATGCACAATAAGGACAATACTTGCATCCCACCCTTTCGATTTATCAAATTGTCTTTGTATATATATCATAATCGGAACCGTTCATTCTCTAAATCATCATGTCAAGATCATCTCCGTAAAAAATCAATAAGATTGGAGATCGTTTAGTTATTCATTTTTATCAACTAAATGGACGATTCTCCATAAGGATCATAATTCTTATCAAAATCGTTGATTTATTTGGTACATGTGAATGCCTAAACGGCCTCCAATTTTATTTATTTTTTACGGAGATGATCTTGACATAATGATTTAGATAATGAACGGTTCCGATTATGATATATGTCAATATATAATTGGTTCATATCAAAATAATGATATAAGGACATCTCATCATGGTGGAATGCAAGTATTGTCTTAAAAATAATAGGACCAACATTACATACATCTTTTGTGCTTGCCGTGTAGAAGCCGTTGATGGCCACTGACGTGGGGTCGTGAAAGACGTTGTATACTTGTGGGGCCTGTAAAATACAATATAAATTAAAAAGATGTATAATCAACCGAGAGAAACGTATTGAGAGAAATATTTAGGAATATGTGTCCGTACCTTGTGCTTTTGGTCTTTTGCTTTGGAGTGTAACGGTGAGAAATTACAGGTGCCTGTAAAATGCTGATCTCCAAGCTCGTTCAAGTGATTTTTGAGGTCGGATGGCTCCAATTTAGAGGATTTGTCTTGCTTGACCAACACGACATCCTGGCCACCAATGCTCAAGCCCACCACGATGTGCGTCCCATATTTCTCAATGAAACTGTCAAATGTACACACCACGCGCCTTCAATTTATTTGTATCAAGTTGTGATTTTATTCTAGGATATAGGGCAATTTCCAAGACCAAAGAATTGGTCAGTCCACTTCACTAGGATCCATAATGGGAAATTAGAAAATATAGTACCGCCTCAAATTATGTAGCTTGTACGATCCGAAAAAAAATTATATAACTTGAACTATTATTTTTTTTTTTAAAAGTCCAATCACTGTTATTTACAGTAAATGAAGAATTTTAAGAATTTTACCATACAATATACCGTCGGGATTTGAACTTGAGACTATTAGTCTGTAAACCAAGGCTAGAACCATCTAAACTAGACCCACGTAGCATATAACTTGTACTATTAACTAAGTATAATTTTAAAATATAATATAATTATATAAATAACGTGATCAGACTATTTTAACAATTCTAATTTAAGACTTTATCGTCTACTTTCTCATTTATTAACATACATACATTGGTATGTTGGCTATTGTGAATTGAAACCCTAGATTGCGGCAGGCCAAATGAAAATTGAGCCAGTGGTCAAATTATACGATTTCAATCCAATAATGGGCTTGCATTACGCGCCTATTATGCATATATTTTGGTAATAGTCAAACAACATAAATAAAAAAAAAACAAACATATATAAACATAGTCATTAGTGGCTATTAGACTAAATAATAAACTCGTCATAATTAGCAATTAGACATTAATTATTATCACGAAATTGGTTTTTCAAGTAGGGCATAAACGATCCAACCTTGATCTACGTTAGTAAATGTAGCTGAATAAAAAAGAAAAGTACAAGGAAAGGGATCTTGTATAATCGACCCTATTATTTTTGCTACCAAAATTAACTCTCTGTTTTAGTAAATAAATCATATTTGAACCGTAAAATTAGGGATGCAATAATTAGAAGTAGGCACAAGGTAGGAGGCCAACCAAAACCCTCTTCTTCTTCGTGAATGAAAATTAGAGGAAATATCACTAAATCGGAATAAAAGAAGAATTATAAAGGTAAAAATCATTAAAACAATGGTATTCATACACACCTTGCAAGGGCAGGAGGGTCCCAAGTGGAGGGAACAGAATGACGAACTTCCTCGGCGAGAACAAGAGGGTACCTATCGATATGAACATTGAAGAATATGATGAAGTAACCATCAAGAGCCAAATGTTTGATGCTGCCCGCATCCGCCGCCCACGAACCGCTGTTGAATCCAAACATGGCGTTGAACAACCCGGACGGGATCTTCCCCGGCACACTCGACCTTTGGTTGAAAAATTCCGACATCTGCATGAATAAATGAACATATCTCATCATTATAGCTATCATAAAAAGTGAAAACTGAAACAGTTATCGAACATAACTAATTAAACAAATTATCCTTATACCTGATTGAAGGTGAGGATGTCGGATTGGTAACGAGTGCGATCGCCTTTGTCACATTTGATATCGGCGGAGACGTTTTGAATGGATCCAAAGCCAGGCACTGTGAGTTCTGTTTTATCGACGTCGTTGAGCAAAACCAACCTTTGTTTGCCTTTGCAATATTTCAGCCGGAAATCTGAGGTTAAGTCGAATCCTTTCCCAAGGCTGCTTAGAGCACTCTCCAAGATATTATCGTCGCCGCCACTCATTTCCGATCACTTAATCTGATCGGTGGCGATGATGATGAGGATTTTGTTTTGGTGGGCAGATGGTGAAGATATAGTTTGAAAAGAAGAGAGTAATAATGTCAAGACTTGGTATATTTTGGATGCTTATTTGAATTGATTTCGTAATGCATATATATATATGGTAGGGTTTTTTTTTAAAAAAAAAATTAGGTTTGAAAATGAAGTGGGAGATAAGAATATGCAGGCATTGTCGAATCAAAGTCGTACATTCTCGTATTCCGTTTTATACTTACTCATAGTGAAGTTTGACTGCTCTCTTATTTTTCCTTTTCAATTTCAATTATTAATAATTATCAATACTTACTAATTTTTCTTAACTTATCATTAAAGAGCGTATCCGTAAAAAATCAATTAAATCGTGAATGATTACATATGAATGCTTAAACGATTTTTTTTTTTTTTGTAGAATGAGTTTCAATTAAAAATGTATGAATTGTTCCGATTATAATACGTAAAATTCATTTTTTACGTTCGAATAGATGAAGAGATTTTCCACATGAAAACTCAATATTCCCGGGTTTTTATAATTAATATATATTTTTAATGTTACTCTAAACTATAGAGACATAATTCAAAAGTCGAAACTAAGCCAATTTGTCTAAATAATAATATGAGTTTCTTTGATTTTTTTTCATATAATTCACACGGGTGATGATTAGCCAACACGCTGTTCCAAATCTATGTTCAACGTCAAGTACTGCTGGCTTAAGGCTGGGAAAGTAGGAAAGTTAGTACGCAATACACCGAAACCATACAGTTATATGGTGTTGTCAATTATATGCTACTTCTCTGGCGATTTCTGCTACATCACATAGGTGTGGTGGTTCTTAATAAGATAATACTTGTACTCGTATCACTCTTTTAATTTATCGAACAAGCTTTATATATATATCATAATAAAAAATGTTCAACTCTTAAATCATTAGTTAACGATCATATCTGCAAAAAAATCAATAACATTGGAGATCGTTTAGTCATTCACATTATTTATAAATTATTTTAAGAAGGATAATATTTGCATCCCACTTTAGTGATGCCTACTCATATCACCATTTCAATTTATCGAATAATCCTTATACATATATCATAATCGGAACTGTTCAATTCATAAGTTATCATTAAAGACCATCCCCGTAAAAATCAACTAAATTGTAAATCATTTAGCCATTCATATTTATAAACTAAATACATGCCTCATTATAAGAAATTTAATTGTTACTAATATCTTTGATTTGTTTGAATGAATGACTAAACGAATTTTAATGTTATTGATTTTTTGCATATATGATCTTGATGAAATGATAATTTAAGAGCTAAACGGTTTCGATCATGATATATATATAAAGATTGTCCGATAAAATGAAAGGATAGATAGACGTATGAGTAATTGCCACCAGGGTGTGATGCAAGTATTACCCTTCTAAAATAATTCAAACAACAAACATAAGTGTGATCATATTAATTCAATATTGCTTTATATAAAAATAAATAATCAATCAAGTTTGTAATTCCTAATTACTTACAAGTTTTGGAGCTTTCCCTCTTTTACGAAGGCTAAATATGACACAAATCCGATTGATTCCCAATTAAGGCAACAACTTAGGAAATACGTCCATAGTTTTTAATCCATAATTTTTTAGTATCAGCATCCTTAATGTGAGAAAGCAGAACCATATTAGATATTGTAGATTAAACTTGACTAAAGTGTTTAACATATCCAAAGTGTCCTTAATGTGAGACACGAGAATCAAACTCGAGATCTCCTATATAATGTATGTAGAAGATTAATAACAGTATCTAGTATATCAAACGGATCCGAAGAGTGTCTCATTGTAGGAAGATTTGTAGAGGGCTTTTTTTTTTTTGGATAAATATTGTAGAGGACTTTCGTGTAGGGACTTTTGGTGCACCATTTACACACTCTAGCAGTTATCCAGTGTGAAAAGGGGAATGGAGGAAGAGTCCCTCGGTCCCCTAAGGCTTATTAAAACAAAGAAAGTGGCACCTAAAAGGCAAAACCCCCCAAACGAGTCGTTTATAATCAATCCATGTCACTCTCACACCTAGTCAGCACATCCATATCCCACCAATGTTAATAGCGTGTGAGTTGAGTATCATGAAAATGAACAAAATAATTGACTTAGCTTTAGCTAATAATGCCTACCTGACTCATATGTCGAAGAACTTCAAAACTTAATTATATGTTTCGTCTTCTTGAAAGCTAGAATCTGTTTGGAAACAGAACTTCTAACCTTAGTAAGTTTATTTTGTTACTAAAAACGTAAAGACGGACATAATCTTAGAATGAAAGCATCCAACTCAAAATCGGCCGTACAGAGGTCTAATAGTAATAGCGTTGTGGGATGAATGCTCTCATTAGGAAGCATCGTATATCGTAATCATGCATGGTAAAGTATGAACTTGAAAACTTAGCTGACGAAGGGCCCGGTGAGTTCCGAGTGTTTGACTCAATCTAGTAGTCCTAAAGTTCTTGAAAAATTTCAGTGTTCACAAGGAGGGTGTGAACTTGACCAAGTGATGCTCTTTGCATTTCCCTACTGGGTCAAATCATCCCATGAATTTTTCTTAATTATATTGTCACAGCTTAGAGTCCTACATAAAGCAACTAAATCATCAAATGACGAATTAGATACAAGCATTTCTGTACCGAAAGTCGTGAGTATAAGGTTTGAACAAGATAGCAAACAAGGACTTGGACATATTTGAACCGAACAATAGCGACTTAAAGCTAAGCCTATAACGAGCGGGAGATCGAAATCGGAGGGAAGAGAAGGTATTTGGACCGAACAATAGCGACTTAAAGCTAAGCCTATAACTAGCGGGAGATCGAAATCGGAGGGAAGAGAAGGGATAGGTCACATCCTGAGGTTGAACTCTCATTCTTACAACTCTCTTTTTGAAGCAGATGGTTCACAGTGAGCAAACTCTCTCCTCAGGGAAACAACAATTAGTACAGCAATATGAAGAACAAACATGAATTTGCCCAAACCAAAAATTAAGAAGAAGGATGAGGAATCGCATAGCCATAGGTGACGATCCAAAGAGAATATGACAATAACAAGACAAATTTCGCAGCAAGAAACAACAAACTAGACGGAAAAAACAAGATCACTGACATGAAGGACAATTTCTTTGAAGAACAAAATATGAGAAAGTCAGCATAAGAAACTAGGGCAGACGAACATTATATGACCTTGTAAGTTGCAGCCTAGTTCAAACGACATTCAAGCTACTGTAGCTATGGTTAGAAAGAACATCAAACGAAATCGATCTGCCAAATGAAACCAAACCACACAACAATCTCCTCCTAAGTCCTAACAAATTTAAGGATTGTAGATTTGCACATGGATACAAATGAGGTTTCCCTCGTTCAAGTTTGTATTATCAAATGCGGAAAAACAAGTTCTGATTTCATGCACAAAACACATTTACAGCTTTACAACAACAAAATGCAAAAAGGTCTCCGATTGCACAGCTTTTCATAACACTACAAATTTACATGTTGAACAACAGAAGCAAGGAAACTGAAGGAAGTACAGCCTACATTGTGGCAGTTACAAACAAAAAAAAACGAGGAGGTAGTGGCCTTATCTTTGGTAAGCCTATGGAGCAACTGTTTGCTCGGAAACAGATGCCAAACCCTGCAACAACCTAACAATTTCCACTGTATCATCCAGATAGTACTTAGCTTTACTGGGTTTACGGCAAACTGTACACGCAAAAACTTCTGCTCTTGGCGCTATGGATGGACCCGCTACCGCACTTTTAATCACCTCAAACATGTCTTCATCAGATCGGTCATCCCCTATGCAGAGAACAAAATCTGGTGACATTTCCCTTTCTTGCATGGTGGAAAGCAGGCGTTTCGCTACAATCCCCTTGTTTACACCCTGCATAGCACAAGAATAGAGTTAATCACAATTCAGCAATTTTGAAGTAGCAAGGTCTATTTCAAGCTTCAAGCTTTACTTGAATCCAATTAGTACACATACATTGTTTGTATATTTCTCTTTTTGACTACACATTCGAGAAATAGTCGGGAATGTGTCACAGGATACTTAAAATGGCATTGTTTCAAGAATATGCACAATCATGATGGACAAATCATCAGGAGATCTGCCACAAGGTCACAATTCATAGAAGAACATAAGAGCTTTCTCACCTGACCCAACCACCTCAATGAGCATGAACCAAATGAGTGAAAAGCCACCAACTAATCATTTACACTTGCGAAAAGATACAGAATGCTGCATCTGTTGTCTATGAAGGGGCCATTTTTTTTTTCCCCAAAACCCACATTATATACTCTACCTAGCAGACATATTTGAAATATAACATTCATGTACTTATATCTTTCCTTAATAATCTTGGCTCAACCCGTAGCTTGAACCTGGTGACTCTCTAACCCTTGACCTTCTACAATCTTCTGACACCATTGACCAGCCTAAATATTCAAAACATTCCCTTTACTGTTTCAAAGGAGTTACTATGCTTATGTAAACGTCGGACATTGGTCATACAGGTTAGAGCAATCGAAGAGCAAGTATTTTACAGAACAAAAGAGATTGCAACTTAACAAGGAGAGGTGTATATATCAAACCTGTGGCTTAACCTCCACTACATTCTGCCCACTTTTGACAGTAACTGGTTCATTAGCAAGCACACTTTCAAGATGATCCAGAAGTTCCTTAGCTTGGCATGATCCAAAATCTGGATCCGCGTCCTCATAACACCATGCAAGTGAAGTTTCCTTGTCTTCAATGGTGGATCCATCAGTTGTTTCAGTGTAAAGCTTCATTACTGGTTCTGCAATCTGCTTCCAACTACTATCTGCAACAGGTACGCATGTCTCCCATTCCTCGTCTCGCTTCAACCTGAATCCACATAATCATTAGTTTCAAATTAACCCACATTTCCATTGGTAAGCATAAAACTTGAAATTTGCACGATTTTACCGGAGAAAGTAACCATGCTCAGCAGCAATTCCGAGCTTCTCACAAGGAGAGAACCATTCAGCAAGTACTTTACGACTTTTTGCACTGACAATGAAAACCATGTTGTTCTTGTCTCTGCACAAGGTATTTAGAATTCCAATGGATTTAGAAGTTGGGCTCTTATCGATGGAAGCCTGAGGCATCAATGTACCATCATAGTCAAGAAGGATTGCCCTGGTTGTAGTCCTTTTGTAAGCTGACACTATATGCTCCATAGAGAGCTTCCTGAAGTTCGGATCAAGGGCCACAACTCTGAAACTCAAACCAAACCCAATACCCCAGCACCGCTGACGCAAATGACCCCTACACGTTCTTCCCAAATCTTGGAGGAAACTGCGAGCCCAGTACCCAACATCATGGGTACTGACATACCTATAATGCTTCTCATGCCGGAGCTGTTTTTCTGGCTCTGGCATCTCCAGGGCACAATCCATTGCATCTGCCACAGCATCAATATTCCAGGGGTTCACACGAATCGCACCACTCAAAGAAGGAGAGCAGCCAATGAACTCAGAAACAACTAACATGCTCTTCTTCGGGATGCACGGGTCCAACCCCAAAACCTTATCCAATTTCGCATTCCCATGTCGACAGATTATGTACTCATATGGTATTAGGTTCATTCCATCTCTGACGGCGGTCACCAAACAACACTCAGCAACAACATAATATGCAATTCTCTCATAGAACTTAAGTGGCTCATCAATCAACACAACAGGCTTGTACCCGGGTTTACCAAATGTTTCATTAATACGCTTCACAGTTGAAGACGTCTCGACCTGAACTTCTTTCACATCTTTTCCCCGACCTCTGGCTGGATTGGCTATCTGCACCAACACAACCTTCCCTTGGCACTCTGGATGCTGAACAAGCAGCTGCTCCATCGCCAAAAGCTTCAAACTTATACCCTTGAAGATATCCATGTCATCAACACCAAGTAACATAATCCTTCCCTGGCCACAGAACTGTTTGATAAGCTCGGAAACCTTAGCTTCAGTTTCTGGAAGGCTCAAAACCGACTGCAGCTGACCCATGTGTATGCCAACAGGAAGAATCTTGATGCTAACAGTCCGACCATAATACTCGAGGCCTATATAGCCCCGCTTAGATTCATAGGTAAGACCAAGCATTCGACTACAGCAGGATAGGAAATGCCTTGCATAGTCAAACGTATGGAATCCAATTAAATCAGAATTTAAAAGGGCTCTCAGAATCTCTTCCCTAACAGGCAATGTCTTATAAATTTCGGATGAAGGGAACGGACTATGGAGGAAAAACCCAAGCTTCACTCGGTTAAATCTCTTCCTCAAGAAAGTGGGCAACACCATCAGATGATAATCATGTACCCACACAAAATCATCTTCCGGGTTGATCACTTCCATGATCCTATCAGCAAAAATCTTGTTCACTGACACATATGCTTGCCACAAGGACCGGTTGAACCTACCACCCAGGTCCGGCGAAAGGGGTAGCATGTAATGAAACAGTGGCCACAACTGTTGCTTGCAAAACCCATGATAATAGCGGCTGAAAAGATCTGGTGGGAGAAATGTTGGGACACACTTAAAGGTCTCAAGGAGGATTTGGGAAACCTCATCTTGTTCATTTGGGTGAATTTCTTCCTTAAGACAACCAACATAAATCACTTCAATCTCATCATCCCCCAACCCATCTTTCAACTGGAGAAGTAGTGAATTCTCATCCCAACTGAAAGTCCAACCCTTAACATTATCTGATTTTCTATGAACCCTTATGGGAAGCTGGTTAGCCACGATGATAATTCGGTCGCGTTGAACTGACGACGAAGACATGGACCCACCATCATCAACATCAGAAATCAAACCAGCAACATTCATAATGCGTGGAATTTGCCGGCCAATCCGGCCAAACGAGGGAGCCTCCCCTGAGGCAAGCTCCAAGAGATTGGAATACGATTTTGACACCATTTCTTTCTAGACTACTCAAGACAAGAACTTTAGTTCATCAAAGCCTTCTATATCTATACCCTTCCCAACATAGATGAAACATCCCATTAAAGATTGTCTTTTTCCTATGACAACAAGCGCAATGAAAATTTATTACCTAACAAAAGGTATGAGCTTTGAGGCAGAGATTACTTCTAGTAAAACGACTCTAAATCAAAACCTAGCTAGAGATAACGAGATTATGATTTATGAGCAGCTGCGACCAAATTTGTGGGAAGAGAGTGAAAAGTTAAAAGGGTGGCTCAAGATAAGCTTGGAGAAGTGAATCAAACAAGGGAAGGATAAACCAAGTGCTTTCTTGATATCCGGATAAGAGAAGATAGTAAAGGAATGGAATAGATTCAGATCACACGCAGCACAGAAAATATACGGCAACCAAACATTCAACCAGGCATTGTCGTACATATGCAAACAGCTCAGAAAATATAAGATCGAACTGAAAGCAAAGACAACAACAGTAGAACAACAACAACAATCGCAAATTCAAATTTCAAGATTGAAACTTTGAAGAAAAAAATTGAGAAGAGCTTAGAAAGTTACCAGTTGAAATTGCAAGAACCCCACTTTTGATTTGGTGGGATTGAGAATGAAAGAAACAGAGAATAAAAAGTAATCAAAGATTGAAAGGGAATAAAGGAGACCCTAAAATTTGGTTGCTCTTCATGGGACTTCCTCGGAAATCAGTCTTCCCTTATAACCTCCTCTCTCTCTGAGGATCAGACCTACTGAGGCAAACATAAAATAGTGGGATAATGTTCTTGCCAATTTACTTTGTTTTTCACATATTTTTTTTATTCAATCTATCGCTTAATTTTTTCCTTTCTAAGAAGAAAAAAGTATAAATGAAAATGCTGAAAACTTTGTAGCCGTTGATTCGGTATCTGAACGGAGTTAAGTGGAACGGACGGTGATGAGACTATACGGCAGCGAAGTGGACAGTAGGCGATGACAACTCTAGGCCTTATCCTTGTCCATTGGTGCGTCCGCCACGAGGCTTTTCCTACTTTGAGGTGGGACCCACCCCGAGGGGCTTGTCCGCAACTGGCTGTCCTGAGCGTGCGACTCTTTACGTGGCGGACTATAACTCGGTCTCGGTGACACGTGTCGAACTATCCATGCTTCATTGACAGCTCGAGAATAAGCCCCTGTAGGGTGTGTCTCGTTTGACCTATTTATGGGATATGTCCGACAGTCCTTGTAACAACTATAAAAATAACCAAGCTCTCTCGATCTACTGCAATTTCGAGAATTATTGTACCCTTTAATTGGTCTAAGTAATTGTTTGGTACTCAAAATTTGACGGTGAGAAGGTAGCTACAATTTTTTTTTTTTCTTAACTAAAAAGTAGCTATAACTTTCATTATTACAGTTAAATTATTTATAAATGAATCGTCTAAAATTCGAATATAATTTTTAAATTAATCAATTCTTACTTTTTAAATTTTTAATGTTAAATTAAATTATCTATAAATGAATCATCCAAAATTTATATATAACTCGAAACAAATCATTTCTAAATGAAATTACTGGAAAAAGTTGAATATAAATTACAATTACGAGCAAATCCTCACACGACTTTGCAATCATCAATATTATTATGATCCAATTAAAAGAGACGGGAAAGAGAAAGATTAACTTGACAAGATTCATATATTGAAGTGATAATCGTAATCAGAAATTTGATTTCAAATTATCTTGATTGAAACGGAGTGATAATCGTCCACGATGAGAAATTTAATTTTCAATCAGGGTTCTATTGTAGAATTTGTAAATGAACTTTAATACTGAAGATAACTACGATATATAAAGGTTTTTTCAATCATTGCTTGTTTTTGTGTCCCAATTTTAAAAATAAGATGCTCGAGTGGATAATTTAATTATAAAAATAATAATAACGATGACGAGAATGCTATTTTAACTAAAAAAATCGAAGGAACCAAATAAAATAAAATATATTCTTACATAATAATTGAAAGTTTATTTCACCATCTATCATATTATCAAGAAAATAAAACTACTTTCATCCACCTTATGATAAATGTAGTCGTCCTCTCATGTTGATAAAGAAATTTTCGTCTGTAAGTGAGATAATCAACACATTTGATTTCTTCAACATCCTGCAAAGATCCTCCGATCAAATTTTTTTATTAAATTATAAATTATTTTGTAGATTATATGTAATAACAAAATGACGAATCCGTATATGCATAATTAATTTATTTAGGGTGCCAATTAAAGGACCCTTTTAGAAACCCCACTTTCTTATTTGATTTCACTTTTACACTTTACCCATTTTTTAAATAATTACTCTTCAATCATTATTCATGTCTCAATTGGTTCTCTACAACTTGAAACTTACAACATTGCACATGAAAATAAATTTTTACTCCAATATTAACGTAAATGCGTTAGATATTGATGTCAGTAGCAATAAAATACATATTTCTTTTAAAATTTGAGATATGCACAATTCTCCATGGCCCCACGGTGTCACGGTGATGGTGATGTGGCACGGCTGGAAGTCACATTCATCGATTCACCGATATGGATATTTGAGTCATTATATTATGATGCAATATTAATATATATTATCATTATGTGGTATGTGTTAAACAATGGGCCTATAATATACTGGTAATTATCTTCAATTAAAGTATAAAATATCAACAATTAAAGTATAAAATATTAATATATCACCTCACTTTAATAGTACTCACTTTTTTATACACGCATTGTGCATAAAATATATATTTTTAAAGTTTGATCAATGTGATTTTAAGTTCTACACGCAGTGACGTAATTAAGTTTTCATTTATGAAAAGACGTTTCATAAAATACTTAAAAATAAAAATTGAACTTTAAATGTAATTTAACTCATCATAATATATATCAAAATATCAAAAACACTAATTCATTACAATCATATTTGCGGTCGACGATTTTTTCATTTTTTGAAATCGTTACATAATAATAGCGTTATCTATACTCTTAAAAATATATTTCTCGATATATGGAATTAAGCAGTCAGTCATCCATAAATCCACATTCGTTATATAATAATCTTCCTATAAAAAAAGGAAAGTATAATTAATTAACTTGACAAAAAAAAAAGAATTTTTTTATATACATTAATCACGCCATTTCGGATGATGTTAACCAAAAAGAAAAAATGAATGTTTTTAGTTAATCCCAATTAGTGGCATAATAATGATTAATTAATCAAAAAATCATATTATAATACATAAATCAACATAAAATAAATTAAAATCAGTGGGGGCCTAGGACCCCCTGGACCCCATCTGCCTCTGTCATTGGCTATGCGCAACTTTTAAATTTGTTTATTTCAATTTTATAGAAAATTAATTTTTTTTATAAGTTTATGTATTTTTATATATAAATAATAAATCAATATTAAAAACACATGAGTAAGTGTGAAATAGGAAGTGGGAGTTAGCCACCAAAAGTTGAGATTAATATACAAGTCTCATTATTAATAAATAATTAAATTATTTTATATTGTTAAATAAAGGACATATATAAGAAAAAAAGATTTAATCAAATTATTGTCTTGATTTTATAATAATAAAGATAACACTCATTAATTTCTTTTATTTTCTTTATATTTTTTTCCATCTTATATTTTATTTTATTTTATTTTGCTTGAGCATTGGGTAATCCAAGTAGATAATAAATTAGGATTAAATCGGATAAGAACATACGTATGTGTAATTGAGAAATACTCGTGTCATTGGTGGGACATTTGATTTCCGGAAAAATGAGGAAAACAGACAATAATCCAACCGGCAGTTACGTCTCTCTTTACCGTAAAACTCGAAACAAAGAGCGGATAAGGTTTGGTGTCAGGGCGATTACGCCCTGCATCGCCAGTCCATGACAAATCCTGTTGAGCAATCACAGCTGAAATCCTGGGGCCAGGGAAGTGACGCGTGTAGACCCCGTACCTTTTCTTGACGGTAGATGGAAACGTTAACGGAAGGGCTTTATTTGGAAAGGACAGCGGTAAAGGCGGAGGGAGGGGGATTCTTTGCGGAAAGGCGTACGGTAGTCGGTGTATCTATATACGTTAGGGACCCACGCGAGAAGCGAGGGTGAAATCCTGATCGTTGGAATTGGCGACATATGAAAATGGCCAAACTAGAATATGAAATAAAATCATATTCTAGCACCCGATTCGTTTAAAAGTTTCTTTAATTTTGATTGACTTGTTTTCATCTAATCATCTGCTTGGGTATATACATGTATGTTATTACACCTGAGTTAATTTGTTCTCATATATATATATATAATATATTATTATGTTTTATCAATTTTTCATATTTTTGTGATCATTATTATATATCGATAATAATTTTCAATTAATCAATTATCACCGATCATAAAAAAAATTTATTTTTTACAAAATATAGATAGTCAAAATTTATGGAAATATTAACCGATAGTTTGATATCGATATTAGTATCGTTCACGATCAACAAAAAAATATTAAAAATTTAATTCAAAACTTAAAATTTTAGTTCAATACTTATATAAGACTAATACGGATATCGTAAAAATTTGAGGAATATTTTTTTCTCTTATTTTTATACCTAGACTCTTAAATACTGATATATCCATGAAAATATCGAGATCCAAAAATATATATATACCAATAAAAAAATCACAAAATATTACGAATATTTTCATACATTATTATCACATCACTCGCTTTACTTGTAGATCGAATAGATCAATCATCCATGTAGATGAGAAAGTAGCCCTTTATTAAATTTTTCCTTTTCTACTATTAGCTTTTGACTTGGAAATGCTATACAATCATTTTATTTTTTTGTGATATATATTTTGCTTGATATTCCAAAAGTTAATACCTTTTACAGCCTTATATAATTAAACACCTTATGCATCTACGGCCCTGAAAGTTTGATTTTTCTAATTGCGGGTATTTTAGGGATTGTTCGCTTGTCTGCAGCGACTATTTAAAAAAATATATATAATTAAATACGTTATGAAAAAACTGTAAATTTAATCGATCAAATTCTTGCTTATTCTGTAAATATTAATTCATTCTCGTTTTATAAACGAAAAGAATATGTATTTTGTGTTTAATCAATGGGTACATAATTATGAACAGTAGGGCTATTGATTCTACTCGACAAGTGGATTAGCTTCTCTCCAAGTGCAATCATGTTATGTGATTGGTGCAAACACACTCAATTTAAATGTGTGGCGCATAAGTAGTGAGTGGAAGTGGAGGATGAGTTGGCCGGGGTTTCCAGAAATGCGGCATATTCAACAATGGTGGCTGGAAATTCTAAAAAATACAGACGGTGGATGGGATGGATCGATAATCGATCAGGCGAGATTAATTACTTTATAATACATAATTTTAGGGGAAACTATTCACTTTTATAAAGTATTCATTGAGCTATATAGCTAGAAAGCAAGTTGACGTTTCTTTATAATGGTCCACAAAGCTTTCTTTTTCTTAATACAGTAGTTGTAAGACGGTGATTATTATCATTTCGATTTATCGAATAATTCGTATACATATATCTTAATTGGAATTGTTTAATTCTTAAATTATTATTTCAAGAATATTAATTTGTATAAAAAATCAACTAAATTAGAGATCATTTAGGCTTTTATATGTATAAATTAAATGGACAGTTCAGCGTAAGGATCTTCTCTGTTATCAATACCGTTGAATTGTTTAATGATATGAATGACTAAGTGACCTCAAAGTTGTTGATTTTTTTTAGAGATGATCTTGAAATGTTCATTTAGGAGATGAACGATTCTAATTATGATATATTTATACGGATTATTTCATATATCAAAATGGTGGTACAAGGAACTTAACCACCTTAAGGAAAAACATTGAACTAAACCAAATTGTGTAAATTAACACTATATCCAATGAAGTGATAAATTGATATATGTGTGTGTGTGAAAAATTGAAGTCCGCCAATGAAACTAAAATGGAACCTAATAAAGCAAAAATAGTGAATCCAATATAGCAAAAGTTTAATAGTAATTTACAAGATAAGAGATTATTACTTAGTATTGTTTTAATGCGATAATGTGCGGTATTTTGTTCATATGTTATAGTATAAATAGATATTATGGTTTAAAAATAAAAAATATCAATCATATCGTCTATTTATATTATAATGTTTAAATTGAATGTATCACGTGACCTTAGTAAAAAGCACTTACCGTTTGATAATTTCTCAAATGTAAGGAGAGTTTTTTTTTTTTTTTTTATACAATAATATTGAGGGAGAGGGTTATATTATATATGCATTTGGTATCGACTTCGCTCAATTAGAGTCGAACCCGAGACCTTCCACATAACATGTGGAGAAGAATACCCTTAGACCATAGCACTAAGTGACTCGAGGAGAGTTAGTAGAGTTGTTTATTGGTTGTTTCCTCAATGAATGCTAACCATTTCTCTATATATACATGCTCAAAGTCACTTGGTTAATTATTAGCTACTCTCTCTATTTATAATGTAATGAATGGAGACATAGGTACCTGTATTGATAGCCAGGGTCGGTCCTATTACTTCATTAAGTAGCTAGAGATTAAATAACGAAGATATGTATATATAGCTAGAATGCATTAAAGCGCTAGCGTTAGTTAGTATGAATACATAATTACAATTAGTGAATAGCGATCGATGTATATGATGACTATCTCTGGTACGTAGGTCTCGTATTTCATGGATCCCTGCCGGCTAAATTTGCGTGTTGATAGATGGTAGATGTCATATATGCATGCAAGCATGGCTGCATGAGGATGATTCAGTACTTGTGTTTGGTCAATGAGTGATGCAACAAAACTAGAAAACTCCAAAAGCTCACAGATATATATTTATGGATGGCAGGCTTTGGTCGACGGTCAAGCAAATTGTACGTACGAACAGATGAGATGATGAATGAATCCAAGTATGTTACGACAGCATGCATCGTCTTTAATCGATAATAGATAGATAGAGATAGGTTTCGTCTTTGTTTCTGGGCATGAAAGGTGATCGATTTGAAACCAGCAGTACGTAGCAGCTCAGAGGAAGCGTGCGCGTATATACCAAGTCGATCATCGAGTCAGTCATCTCTCCCGACTTTTATCGATCATTTTACCATTTATGTAAGCGCGCGCATACACACACATATACACATATATACATATCGATCTAATTAAATATATAAAAGTAGGACTCACTCTATCGACTATTGTTCATTATAATTCATATATATATATTTATACTATAAAACAAGTATATATACGTGGCTACGGACCTACGGCAAATAAGTAAGGTGGCTACGGCTATGGCTATCTCATCTGTGTCCTGTGTTTGAGTTTGGTATATCTAGTTAGGAAGATCAGAGAGAGAGATGGAGGGCAATTACGGTACTGGCGATGTTGATGTTGATGATGATGATGATGATGATCAGAATATTGGTGGGCTTGTTAGGGTGTGCAAAGAATCAGATCCTGATGATCATGAAGGTGGTAATATTATTATTAATGGGGAGTATGAGGAGGAAGACCAAGTTGAGGTTCTAAAGAGGAGGATCTCAAGCAGCCACCCACGCTACGGACTACTAATGGACAATCACCTCAACTGTTTGAAGGTATATATTATATGTTATATAATGGAGACGTTGGAGTAAAAAGTAGTACAAAAGAAAATGCCGCCAACAACAAGCACTAGGCCATCGCTAGTTCTTCAGACCTTGATCAATTCATGGTAAGTTAAGTACGAATATTGGTCCCATACATACACACATGCATACAGCTAACTAATATCAGTATATGTTTAGGCCCCCATTTGTTTCTCAGTAATGAAGATAAGGAATGGGAAATTAATTCCACTTCCACCAATAGATTCCATCAAATAATTTCACAAATTTTCAATTTTTGTAACAAGCGGCAACAATAGTAGACAAAAAACTAAACAATCTCTCTAGAATGCACAACACCAGCACCATCATCATAAAAGGACTGCAACATAGCACCAGGAGGATCCAACAACATCACATAACCAACTGCCCAGTCATAACCCAGATTCACAAGCATGTCACTCATCACAATACATTACCTATAAATGTGTTTATAACCACGCAGGATCTCTCCTGAGCAATCAAAAATATAATAGTTTTTCTCTCATCTGGCCTGCTGGACTAAATCTCATTCTGGAGAATTTTTTTGTTTCCATTTCTAACTTCAGATGAATGCATTAATTTTTGGGGTAAATCCTTGATTAAGGCCATATGAAATTTTTTTTCCTCTAGATCTAATCCGACTTTAGAGAAAGAAATGGTGACATTGAATTAGGTGGAGGAAGATAGGAACGATGATTGGGCTGTCGCAGCAGTGTGAATAGCTTGGGTTGGAGACCCATGGGCCATGGCAGATACGCCATGGATGGAGGAGGCAGGAAGCATACTGCAATGCCCTAAACAAGCTTAAACAAGCCATGAAAGAGCCTATAAAGGAATCAACATCTTTCATCATCTCTATGGATGCTCAACTTGAGGACCTCCCTACCGACTCCAAAAAGCCACATTAACCCGTACCCGCCTGAATCCATCACCGCCTATATATGTATTAACTTTCGACTATACGCGTATACACGCGAGAAATAATTAAAATCCAACCTGACTCCTCCATGCATTAAGAATTTAAGAATGTTTGTACTACGATGATACGACAAGCATCAATCGAAGTCCTACTTTCAATAAATAATTTGTTTATATATAAGACGTGAATGAATTATATATACTATACCAATGTCAGTATTTAACTTGAGTTGCATTCAATTCACACGGTCCAATGGGCTACAGAGAACTGGGCTGGATTGGGCTCGGCCCAACAAGTTCCACCGAACGGCAAAGCTCCTGTCGGTTAATAAAACAGAAAGCGATCAATCTCACTGAAATAGCATGAGGAACACCGAAACCACAGAGAAAGTCCAGTTTTCAAAAGTCACAGAAAGCATATTCTAAAACCCCGTGAACGCGGCATACCCATAGCCATAGAGGCCATACATAAAAACTTGGTCATCAATTCTACTCTTCTTCTTTTGGGTCTTCTAAAACTCAATCCCACATCCAATTTTCAGGTCAAAATCTTGGGGTTTTCTTTATTACGAATTCGGAAATGGTGAAATCGGCGGAGAAGAGGGGGGATGGGTCTGGTTCTACGGGATCGGTGGCTCCGTTTCTGAGAAAATGCTATGAGATGGTGGATGATAAGGCCACTGACTCTATAATCGCGTGGAGTGAAACCGCCGATAGCTTTGTGATATGGGACATGACCCAATTCTCGATTCTATTGCTGCCCAAGTATTTCAAGCACAGCAACTTTTCTAGCTTCATGAGGCAGCTCAATATCTATGTGAGTTTTTCTTTTCACGTTCTGCTTTACTGCCTAATTTTCTTTTTTCTTCTTCCCAAGTCTTTGCATTCTTGGTTTTGTTTTCGTTTTAAAGAAAATTTTACTTTAGTTGGGTTATAAAGTTATGATTGCGGGTTGGATTGGTTTGTGTAATTGTGCTGATATTAATACTGGGTTTTGCGGACTTGTTTGTTGTTGGTTTTGTTGATGTTGTGCCAAAATATAAAATTGTTGCAAATTTCTAGATGATTTTAAACAAGTTTGTTTGTTTCAATTATAAACTCATGCTCAGTTGGTCCATACATTATCCTTTGCTATAATGTTTCTATAACTTGCTAGTATTCAGAACTTCAATTGGAAGTTTTGGGTGGTTATCCATTAAGTGTGACTGAAAAGGAGGTCTTTCTAATTAAAAGATGTAACCTTGACAATTATTTAGACTCTGTAAAATAGTTTGAATGGTGAAGTTTTCTTTCCAAGCTTTCCATAGTCGCTCCTTTATGTCCACAAGGTTTTGGTTTAATCTCAGTTCCATAATTGCTATCTGTTCTGAATTGAGATGATAGTGAGGAAATAGCAAACTTATTTAGATATATTTGCTTGCAATATAGCTAGACAGAATAAAGTGTGACAAATCCAAATCGGCATTTTCTTTTTTCTTCTCTTTTGATGTATTATGCATTGTATGTGAGTTACAAGCATCGGTGTGTTACTGCAAAATCCATGTTCTGTTATTTGAATTATTAACCAATAGTGAAGTATTGTGAATCTCGATGTTTCAGGGATTCAGAAAAATAGATCCAGATCGTTGGGTATTTGCAAATGAAGGATTTATTCGAGATCAAAAGCATTTTTTGAACAATATTTCTCGAAGGAAACATCCTCAAGGCGCAGATCAGAGAAAAGCGTTGCAGCAGAACGACAATCCTGATGTACCTAGTGAAAACTCTAGTGAAAATGGTATATGGAGGGAGGTTGAGAACCTGAAGACTGATAAAGTTGCTCTAAAGCAAGAGTTGGTCAAGCTTAGGCAGCACCAGGAAAAATCAGAAAATAACTTGCTCCTCCTAAGGAACCGCCTTCGGGGAATGGAGAAGAATCAGCAGCAAATGCTGTCATTTCTAGTGATGGCCATGCAAAGTCCTGCGTTTTTAGTTCAGTTTCTTCAGCCGAAAGACAATAGTTGGCGCATTTCTGAAGCTGACACTATGCTGGAACAAGGTGTAGATG
Source organism: Oemleria cerasiformis (assembly GCA_037349345.1). Lineage (NCBI taxonomy): Eukaryota > Viridiplantae > Streptophyta > Magnoliopsida > Rosales > Rosaceae > Oemleria > Oemleria cerasiformis. The sequence continues at coordinate 11,592,641 of JAZGTL010000031.1, forward strand.
ATGGTATACCAGTGGCTTCTGATGGAGCGATAGTGAGGTACCAACCGCCTATGGATGAAGCCCCAGAGCCTGTTATCGAATCGAATTCAGACTCAGAGAAACAAACAGAATTTGATTCTTACCTTGATGGAACAAACGATTTTTCCATGAATCCTGATTTCATGAACATGCTAATGGATGAAAAGGCGAGCTCTCTGGAGAATCAGGCCTCATATACCCTTCAAGATATATCTGATGAGGGTGCTGGTGCCTGGGAGCAGCTTCTTTTAGGTAATTCTTTCTTAGAATATTTTGAAGGTAGAAAGGAAGATGGCACGGGACATGTTGACTCTAGAATGGAGGTGGAATCAACAGCATCTGAACTGTCTGAATCACACAATTTTGATTCTTTAGTAGAGAAAATGAAGAAACCTCAGAACTATGCTTTGGAATCAACAGTTTATGGATCTAATATGGAGAGCTCTCCAAACTTGGACCTCATAACTGCACAAATGGGGCATTTGGCTTCTGGCTCTAACAACAATCAGGAAAGTAGCAGGATATCTTCGGGACATTAGATTTTTTTCTTTTCCTAACAACCAGCATGGAGCACATTTATATCTTCTGGAGACTGGACTTCAGGATTTTTTAATCAGCTCTGGTGACGGCTTCTTATGGACACTTTCTCTCAGTCCGACATTCTTCCACAACTGAATTTTTACTTATTTAAGTTGGTTCTTATTCTTCACTGATATCATAATCTGTGCGGATAAGTCTGGAATTCCATCGAAGCTCTGAAGTCGGTTGTATTGCTTTGGTTGCATCTTGTAAGTTTGAACAATATCTACTCACCTCTCTATTTTGCTCATCGACAGCTTTGGGAGGGCATGGCTTGCCTTTGATCGTTGGGAAGAGTGTCATGCTTTGCTGTTAGTTTTGCTCTGTATTTTCTTGTCCAGTTAAAATAGACATTTGGATAAAGAACGTTGACGATTGTCTCCTCTGCAGCCATTGCAGTGGCCTGGATTCTTCGTAACTTCTCTAATCTCACTTGCTAATTGGTATAGTTTTCTAATACCATGTTTACCTTGTAAAGTCAATGCTGTTCTTATTCTCTCATGACATTTGAATCTCACACTGATTTCTATGAGATCAAACTAGAAATGTTCTGTTCTGTGTGTTTTATCTTATATTTCTTAAGATTGTAATATCTATTTCCCATCCAAATTTCCCATCTTTGCATTACACACTTAAAATAGAATTCAGTAAAAAAGTACCAAGGATATATAGAAACATTGAAACTGCCCAACATGATGGGAATGGAAGCATAAAGTTCAATGCAGATGGATTCATGGATGGATAGCCTTTGCTAGGCCGAAGGCGGCCGCCGATGCGATGGCTCCGATGAGAGCTGTCTGGAAGGCGCTCTTGACGGGTTTGTTACCGGTGAAGTATCCCTTGGCAAACCCAAATATCATCAATGCAAGCAAGGTTACAACAACAGAAGCAACCAAAGCTTCTCTAGCCCTCGGAAAGAAGACGTAAGGAAGAAGGGGTACGGCGCCGCCCAATACGTATGCGACGGCGATGGTGAGGGCGCTGTGCAGTGCTCTCCTCGGGTCCGGCTTCTCCAACCCCAGTTCAAACCTGAATCATCATCATCAACGTTCATGTGTCATTGGCATCTGACTACACTCTGAGATCAACACGAAAGATTTTCTAAATCCAAATCATGATTAACCCACTAAACACATTTCATGCCAATAAAAGTGAAAGATTTTGTAATGATTTGAGGCACCTATAACGTGTACAATGTGCCCCAACCCAATCAAAGACAAGTGCTTTATATCTTTTCACAGTCTGAGGACCACATGGATTTTGTCCAGACTTCAAAAGTGAAGCCAGACATCGTCCTTTATCAAAATTCAAAGAGAATTTGCTTTTATAATTGCATTGGGCAGTAAGTGATGGACATTTTCACTTCTCAACTAGTCCCGCATGAGAATGAGACCACCTTCTTTTTGGTCCACCCACGTGTGTGTACAGATTACAGAATATCCAAAACATTTTTGATTTCTTTATCAGTTTATCATGAAAAATGATCGATAATATATTTTTCCGTAAATTGTAAATTTTATTAATTTTATGATGGACTTACTTCATCATGAAATCGAGCCAGGCTTGAGGCTTCTTCCTTAGAGCATTGACAACAGGTGTATACTCATGTGGCTGTATCCCGTACTCCGCCAGTATCTCCGCCACCTCCGCCGCCTCTACAATTACCACCAATCAAAAACTAATTAAATTTTAACCATAATAACATATATAAAATTTCAAAAATATGAATCCAAATGAATTAAACCCACCTGTTTCAGGAACATTTACTATTTCTTCTTGTTCTCTCCTCAGCTCCCTCGTATAGTGATCAGCTTCACTTTTCGCCGCCAGATATCTGCGTAACAAATATTAACAACCAAAAAAATTATACATTTTGTTTTCATTTCCTCATTTTCTCAGTCACCAAACAAGAAACGATATCAATCAAACACGTGCGAAATTGAAAAAAGTAATAAATAGTACCCGCCGAGGCCCATGGAGATGGCACCGGCAGCGACTTCGGCGATGCCGGCAGTTAGGACAATAGATGAGGTGGCATTGGCGCCGGAAAGTCCTGCAGCGAGAGCAAAGGGGACGGTGAGGCCGTCGGACACGCCGATGATGATGTCACGGACGATTTCGCCGGCGGTAAAGTGCTTCTCTTTGTGTTGGTTCAAAAGTGTCTGCTTTTCTGGGTCTAAGTTGTTTCTTTGTTGTCCATCATTAGCCATTGAGAAACCCTAAAAAATAAAATGAAAATTAAAAAGGGTTTTTGTTTGAGTGCTTTAGGTTTCAACTCATGTTTCCGTATTTATAGGCTAACTACACCATCTTATAATTATGCTTCACTCATCAAGTGTGTGGGGGTTCATTTTTGGTCTTTCATTCCTTTTTCATGATAAAAAAAATAAACATTTTTCTTTATTTTATAATTTTGTTGACATTTTTTTAGAGCAAATTATACTTTAGTACCATGTGGTTTACATCTAATTTAAGAGTTATATTTAACCTTTCAAATGTTGCATTTAAGTACCCTGATATTTTCAAAACGTTTCAGTTAGACTCTTCCGTTAAATATTCTGTTAGAAAATACGTTAAGTGCTGACGTATTACTTTTGGTACTCGCCTTTTAAATTTTTATTTGCCATGTAGATGGAATAAATGATAAAAAAATGAAAAGAAAAATTAAAAAATTAAATACATCTTTATCTCCTCTTCCTTCTTCCTTCCCCTCCCTCAATCTCTGCAACTTGGAAACCCATCACCACCAAAAGCCACGTTTGAAAACCTTCCAGAATTCTCTCTCGATTATAATTTCTACTCCCCTTTGAAACCATCTATCATCATCTTTGCCACCAAAATCATCCAAAATTCCCTAATCAATACTTTATCTCTCTACTCTCTCTCTCTCTCTAAATCTCCCATTCTCCATTGATGTCGAGCCAAAGACTGGGAGACGGTGATCCTCCACAAGTCCAAACCCAAGGCCCAGGTCCTGGGCGACCCAAAGGTAGTAAACCAGTCGATTTGGTGACTGATTGGTGGTTGCGGGTGGATTGGGGTTGTGGGAGATGTTGCTGGGTTTTTCTTTTAAGCTAATGTTTTGAATGAAAGTAAGAATTTTACTAGAAGTTCACTTATGGAATATGAAATCAGTTGTTGCGTAGGATATCACTGTGATGTTCTGAATATTTATTCTTCATTCTTGGATTCTTTTTTCTTTGATGTTTGTCGGTCCTAAAAAGAGGAAGATTAGTGAAGCTACTGCCTGCAATGTGGTTTGTTTTGGTGGAGGAAAATCTAATTCATGAGGGTTTTAAGAGGTGAAATATTTTATTTAGAATATATAGTTTCTACTGGGGCAGAAATGGTCAAGTATGATGTTTCATTAAATTGAGCAATTTGTGGGATAGCATCTCAAATCTTCTAAAACATGGTTCTCCATTTTATTTTTCAAGATAGTTTGTTTATTTTTCACCAACTGTATATTCTTTTAAAGATGAAACCTCAAAGGAGTGTGTAGCACATCCTTGCGTTATTACAAACCAACTACAATTGGTGGTGGGAGGGAGAGAGGAGGAAGATGAAGGAAGAAGGAAGAGGAGAGATAAATGTATATAACTTTTTTAACTTTTATTTTAATTTTTTATCATTTATTTCATCTACGTGGCATATAAAAATTTAAAAGGTGGGTCCCACAAGTGACACGTCACCACCTAACAGATTTTCTAACATAATATTTAACTGAAGAGCCCAAGTGAAACGTTTTAAAAATATCAGGCTGCTTAAATGAAACATTTAAAAGGTTAAGTATAACTCTGAAATTGAATGTAAACCACAGGGTACTAAAGTGTAATTTGCTCTTTTTTTTAAATAAAAATTTTGTTCATAAGGTGGAAAAAAATCACCTTTAAATAGTAAAAGGAATATTCATAAGATCCAACCACTAGGTGTGGCGCGATTGGTTACCACGCTCCAATGAGGTTGAATCGTTCAGGCACTACTTGAGTTCAATTCCCAGTGGAAGCACATGTGGCCAGGGTTTTACTTACCTCCTCGCCCGAGCGGGGATTAGTCGAGGTGCGCGCAAGCTAGCCCGTTCACCTCGTGGTGAACATTACCCAAAAAATATATATTCATAAGATACATATGACATCTAAATGTGATCAACACGAATAAAATTTAAAAATATTTGCTGGTTGAATAAAATTTAAAAAGATTTGCTGTCTGAATTAAGTAACAGGAACAAAGAAATTTTTTTAAAAAGATTTGCTGGTAACAAGAATAAAATTTAAAAAGATTTGTTAGCTGAATTAATTAATGGGAACAAAGAAAGAAGAAATTACAAACAACGCACTGGATCGTAAGTGGCCTCTAGTTAAGAATTTTATAGTAAAAAAGTTCAGCGTCAAAATCTAGTTAAGGAAAAAAAAACGTTCACCCCGCATGAGATAGAAAAGTTTGAGAAATCAACTACGTTTGGTGGGTGCTATTGAATTGTATTACTCATGAATTTCAATGTATTTCGAAGGTAAAAATATATATGTTCTCAATGTGTTTCAACTGAAAAGGGAATTAAGAACATTAAATATAGAAGGAAATTAATGTACTTATCCAATAAAATCTCTCAAAATAGTAAGATTAGAATATGCAAGTGGCCTCTAGTTAAGAATTTTATAGTAAAAAATTTCAGCATCAAAATCTAGTTAAGGTAAAAAAAAAGTTCACACCGCATGAGATAGAAAAGTTTGAGAAATCAACGTACTACGTTTGGTGGGTGATATTGAATTATATTACTCATGAATTTCAATGTATTTCGAAGGTAAAAATATATATGTTCTCAATGTGTTTCAACTGAAAAGGAATTAAGAACATTAAATATAGAAGGAAATTATTGTACTTATCCAATAAAATCTCTCAAAATAGTAAGATTAGGATATACAAGTGGCCTCTAGTTAAGAATTTTATGGTAAAAAATTTCAGCGTCAAAATCTAGTTAAGGTAAAAAAAAAGTTCACACCGCATGAGATAGAAAAGTTTGAGAAATCAACGTACTACGTTTGGTGGGTGATATTGAATTATATTACTCATGAATTTCAATGTATTTCGAAGGTAAAAATATATATGTTCTCAATGTGTTTCAACTGAAAAGGGAATTAGGAACATTAAATATAGAAGGAAATTAATGTACTTATCCAATAAAATCTTTCAAAATAGTAAGATTAGAATATGTAAGTGGCGGCCTCTAGTTAAGAATTTTATAGTAAAAAATTTCAGCATCAAAATCTAGTTAAGGAAAAAAAAAAGTTCACCCTGCATGAGATAGAAAAGTTTGAGAAATCAACTACGATGGTGGGTGATATTGAATTGTATTACTCATGAATTTCAATGTATTTCGAAGGTAAAAATATATATGTTCTCTATGTGTTTGAACTGAAAAATGAATTAAAAACATTAAATATAGAAGGAAATTAATGTACTTATCCAATAAAATCTCTAAAAATAGTAAGATTAGAATATGTAAATATTCTTTCAAGTCTGACCCCTTCTAAACATTAACTTCGACCTTTAAATATACGTTGAATTTCATAAATTATTCAATTCAATCCAATCGAGTACAATACGATTCATCAAACGTGACCATAAACTCTTGGTGGGATATATGTTTGAATTGAAAAACTATGGTCCCCTAATACGTGGATTAGGATTAGTGTACAAAGCAGTCCATCAAAGAAAAAATGTTTCTTTTGGTTTTGCCATTTCCATGACACAGGAGAATAAACGAATGACTAATATATTGAAGATAATTAATTATGTGACGATGACAAAATCAAGTCGTGTTTCAAACCACCTTGTTTTTCAATTCTACCTCATTAGTATTCCTCAAATCTATCTAGTCAATAACGAACAATAATTCATTCATTTTCGGCATGATATTTCTTTTCTGATTGCGATTGACATATGATATCTCATAATATATATAATTACCGAATTAAGTTAACTATATATATATATATATAATAAATGATCGACTATATTTTGGTTCATATTTTTGTAAAGATAAGAATTCAATCGTTTATTACATTATTACATAAGGAAAATTCGATAATCAAATATTAACGTACCAAATATAATTGATTAGGAGGAAATCAAGTGTTTACACCTGAAAAAATCCTGTCTTGGGCCAAAGCAAATGGTCAGATGAATTAAATGCCCAAGTCACAAGATCCAGCCCAATAACTCCCAAGCGTGTAGACGTGGAAACTTGGAGGAGGGGAAGTCGGCTCTGACACGCGCAAAGGATAAGAAGACAAAGGGGATGTTCTCGACAAGCCAACTGCAACACGGCTCCTGCAGAGGTCCACATGGCACTCCAGATCAGCCCCTCACCACCTATAAATGGAGAAGAAACTTTTTCCTCAAATGACAATTAATGAATCAATCAAACAAACAAATTAATCAAACTCAATCAATTTCAAAACAACTGCAAATCCTCACAAGTTTCTTTGTTTCAAAGGCTCGCCTCTTTAGGCACAACTTGTTTCTTTCGATCTAGGATCAATATTCAGTTCTCTTCTCAACCCCTCTCTCAGTTCTTAAACCAAGAACACAAAACTTTCCTTCATCCCGACTTGCTTTCTAAGTTAGTCCTGAAGATCCCCAAAGACTCTCCATCCTTACTTGCTTCCCGAGCTAGTTTTGAAGGCCACCCAACACCTTCCTCATTCCGACTGCTACTCAAATCAGTCTTTGAGGCATCCAAACATCCAACCTCCGACGTCTCAACATTTCCTGAATATTCTGCCAACCTATGGCATGATTCCGACTGATGTTCATTCAGTTGATGATTTCTAGAAGATCATGCATCAAGGCTTGATTGCGAAAGAAATAATTTACTTTCAGCACTTGTAATTTACTTCCTGCATTTCAATACTATCGCATTTACTCTTCAGTATTTGTACTTTACTTTCATTGCAATATAACCGGATTTTCTTAAGGAGAATTGAGTATTCGGAATATACCAACCAGTGTGTTTCGTGGCTGCCTAAGTCGTGAAACCATCTACATGTTTTTGTCCAATACTATCATCCCGACTTAAGGAACTCGTGTGTCTAACTGCTAACTTACTAAATAACAAGCTGCTAACTTGAACATCATGGAAATCACATGAACTTGGACTAGACTGGAAAGAAAATTTATTAAAATCATTGGATACATTAAGAAGAATGCATAAAAAAGAACATCGCAAGCTATTTTCCCGCTAGCCTCACAATCACTTGATTATAAGAAAGGTTCTTGGGCCGCAAACGGAACACATCTTCAAACTGTTTAGTAATAGTCTCTACTAGTAGCACGCCTACTTTGAAAGTAACTAAGGCCTATTTGCTTCATGGTTAGCCCATCTAGGGAAGGACCGTGGCTCGAAGGCCCCTTAGCCCACAACTTTCAACCCATCCAAACAGTCCACACAACTCATTCACTAAGAGAAACCCACACGAAGCCCGCTCCTTCGCTCCGCAACCAGGTTCCCGGTGGGGGCTCACCGGAGGCAGCCTCGGGCCCGCTGTCACGAAACTTTATGGGCCGAACACCATGGAAGCAAGCAATACATATAATTAAGATGCCAATTTATTACCAAATATTATACAAGCTAGCCAGTCGGAGATGGAAATGAAGTAAATAATTAATTAATTAATTAATGGTATGCTTGGAATAGTTTGGCAATGGAATAGGCGGCGGCGGAGGCAATGGCTCCGATGAAGGCGGTCTGGAGTGCGCTCTTGAAGGGTTGAGTGCCGGTGAAGTGACCCTTTGCAAAGCCAAAGATGACCAAAGCCAGTATGGTGACGATGACAGATGCCACCACGGCCTTTGATGCAATTGGAATGATCATGTACGGCATCAGAGGCACCAATCCTCCCACAATGTAAGAAAACGCAATTGTCATTGCACTTTGCAGCGCTCTCATTGGATCTGGTTTCTCCAGCCCTAATTCAAACCTGTATCAAATTAATCCCACGTACCGCCATTAATTAGAAACATGCAATTATTCATTTCTAATTAATTAATTGATAATATAATTTTCAAGACTTAAATATTACTTCATCATGAAGTCGAGCCAGGCTTGAGGGTTCCTCCTGAGAGCATTCACGACAGGTCCATACTCATGTGGTTCAACTCCATATTGTGACAATATTTCAGCAACCTCAGCAGCCTCTGTACGTACAGATATGCATGTTTCATTTTAAATATTTATGTTATAATAATTATGATCAAATAATTAAATTAAAAGAGAAATAGAACGGTGTCCCATATCGATCCCCACATATATATATAATCATCATATGATGATAACTCAAAATAAATTGTGTGGAATAAATGTTGTATATAATAATTAGCTACCTCTGGATACTACATAGAACATCTCTGATCGATCAGATCTTCTCAACTACTTTAAACGTTAATATATAAAGATTAAACTGCATGTCATGTGGACCAAAGACCTGAGCAGTACACAGTTTTGTAGAAGAGGTTCACATGCATGATCATGATCATATATATATATATATATATATATATATATAACTCATAAGTTGGCAGGCACCATCTCGTGATGAATATATATATATGTTAAATGTAATTGGTTTAGTTTTAGAACAAAATGATCGATTAAGAGAGTAGTATAATATGATTAGTGTATATGTGTTTGTGTTAAAATTAATATTCAATTTTGAAACCTGTATCAGGGACGGCTATGATTTCATCTTGTTCCCTCTTTAGTTCTTTCATGTAATGATCGGCTTCACTCTTAGCAGCAAGGTACCTGCAGCAAGGTACATTGAGAAACGAATTAATTAAACGTACAGAAGTAAAATTTCACTAAATAATAAGATCAATAAATAGTTTAATACCCGCCAAGTCCCATGGAGATGGCGCCAGCAGCAACTTCAGCAATGCCGGCAACGAGAATGATGGAGGAGCCGACATCGGCACCGGACAAGCCAGCGGCGAGGGCAAACGGGACAGTGAGACCGTCGGATACACCGAGGATGATGTCACGCACCATCTCACTTGACATGAAGTGCTTCTCTTCATGTTCATGCAGAACCAGCATCTGCTTCTCTAGGTCAGCATACCCATTTCGGTTATTCTCACCATCGGCTGCCATTTCTAATTTCTTAAACGCAATAATTAAGTAACTGATCTATGAGCTTTGGATCCCACAGGGAGTGAAAGGGTATATATATAAAAATAAACGAGGTTTTATGTTTGGTATTTTAGTTTAATAAATGAGTTATTTACATTAACACCCGAGGTTTTATGTGTATTCACAAAATTCCCATTGGATCTTGTAAATTACATCATTACCCCTTTGGGTTTTAAATTATTTTCACATCACCTTATCATTAATATTTTTTAATGTAAATGATAAGCTTAACCTTGTAGTATTTATATAAAACAAATAAATAATGCATTAATTACAAAATAAATAAATAAAAGAAAATTTAAAATTAGACCTAAACCTAAATTAGGTCAAATTATCTAACCCTAATTTTGAAATTTCAAACTCAATAAAGTAAAACCAAACTTCAAATGCTTCACCTCGAATCCACTCCATGATCTACATTAGCCGCACCCTCAAATGTTGCTGGGTGCATGAAAACCCAGCCTCTAGCTTCCATTAATTTGGGGGAAGATTGGACTTCTTGACGTGAAGAACGGTAACCCCTACAGACCTTTCCCCTAATGCAACGATAGTGGCTCCTTTTATTCCCATCCCGGTACTGGTTCGACATGGACCTCCTGAATCCAAAAACAGTCCCTTAGACGTAGAGTCTGACGCACCCCTCTTGGCGTTCCTTCACCATTTTCAAATGGAAGCTCTATGTTGCCTTTTGAGTGTTTATGGTGTTTTTAGATTTTCTTTTATTTATTTAATAGTTGATGTATTTTTAATTTTTTTATATTAATAATTATAAAGTTAAGTTTGTCATTTACATAAAAAAAATTATTAAATGATGAGGTTATGTGAAAGCAATTTAAAATTGAAGGGGCTTTCTTGTAATTTCTGAGACTTAAGGTGGTTTTGTAAAAACACATAAAATCTGAGGGTCTAATAAATGGAATATAGCTGGGAGTGGTGGGTGTGTGGAAATTCAGATTTAGAAAAAAGGCGGTGGGATTTTTGCGTAGATTCCAGATAAAGATAACTGAGAGGGAATATGCGTCCATTTGTGTTGGTTCCATATCTCCACCACATGTGCTCGGCTGACCCGCCGAATTCACATTTTTAAAATAGGTAAAAAAACAAGAAACTTGTGTGCACTTTTTGATTCAGCTGTCACTTAAATAGTGGAGTGGCGTGTGCGCACCACAGGCCTACTTCTGTCACATGCATGCATCAAACTAAAGATTATTATCAGCCCAAACTAAAGATTATTATAGCATCACACACACCCCTCAACCCCCCAAAAGATGGGGTTTTGGTTTATGCAAACCCCCCCCTCCCCCAACCCCCCACTCCCCACTCCCCAAAAGATGGGGTTTTGGTTTATGCAAATGAGTAGGAGTTTCGTGGGGACATGATTCTTTGTACTGTTTCATTAGATGTATTTAAGAAGGGTTCCATTGAATTTGTTCCGGAGCTTCCACAAAAGAAGAAAAGGGTGGGCAGTGGGGGGAGGTCCAGTAGAGGGAGAAAGGGAGACGAGGATCTGGTGGGTTGGGAAGGGGAAGGGGAAGGGGAAGGGTAAATAAAATTAATTTTAATTTTTTAAAAAGAATTTTAATATACAATTTAATAAAATATAACAAATATTTTAATTGCCCTTAAAAATTTTGTAATATTACTGCCACATCAGCACTTTTAACGGCGTTAGTAACAGAGATTGACGGATGGTACAACGGAGGTAACGGAATGCCTGTTATGAGCGTAAACTAAGGTAAATTTTAATTTTAAGTGCATTTTAAAATTCGCTGATTTATTTTTAGTGCAAATCAAGTAATTAGCCTATTTTCTGAATTTCAGTGAGGACTTGATGGTCAAGAATTAGATAATTTATAAAAACAAGGGGATACAAACAAGTGAGGAAGAAAAGGGCGGGAGGATTTGGTCACTTAGGGAACATGGAAGCATGCTGAATTGGGTCACCAGGTTAGGCGTGTGTCTGCCACAGTTCCCTCCTACAGATGCTAAAACCTAAAGCAGTGTGTCACACAAACTAGCCTTATTTTCAGTGGTATACACTGCCGACAAGTGTTTTTAATTTCAATCTTTAGATGAAGTATGAATTGTGGTTTTTAATTACAAGGCTCCTCCTTCCTACAGACGGCGTCAAACTATTGATGTCAAGAATGGATCAATTTAGAATTGTCCCTTTGAGTTCGCTTCACTTACTTTTCCTGGAGGTAGGGAGACCTGCACAAAGGGAAAGCAGAAGTAAAGGAGCACCGATGGGGTGCCGGCCAAATAGTCTCTGATGCTTAAGTTAGTTAAGTGTTGGAGGAATTTGGCAGTGTAAAGGCAAATATGTCATTATTTTTTTTTAGGGAAGGTACCCTTGTATTTATAGTGGCATTGAATGTTGTTGATGGAGTATTTCGATGTGGGATAAATGTCCCCATTCCTGGGGCTGACGCGTGTCCTGGAGTTTTGACATGGTCGGCCGAGGAGTAGGCCAACCAGATACGATCGGCCTAGTGGGTTGTTGTCTTTGTCTAAGGTTGTGCGTCTTGTTGAGCCAAGACTGAGTATGGTTCTGGAGGACTTTGTTTGGCCTTAACCATGTTGATCAAATTAGGTGCAAACACATAGTTTCAAAAATCTATTTCGATTTGGAAATAGGAGGACTAATGGAAACTTTCATTAGAATTAGAATTATTTTGAAAATTGGCCGAACTTAATTTCAAATTTACCGTTAATATATACATTTTCGAAAAAAAGAGAGAAATTTTTTGTAAAACTCGGATTGAAAGTAACTGTGAAAGGTTGTTGCACTTGCATATGTTTCTAACTAATTATTTTGGAACTTGCCAAATGCGAAGCCTGATTTAGAATTTTCGGAAAATATTAATTTTTTAGGAAAGCATCTGGAAGGGAAGAAGCTGGATTCGGTGTTAATGTGTTCACAATGTCGTTGAGCAGCAACCGCATTATGCCATTATGTGTTGATAAAGTGGCTTCGCTGTATCGTAGGGCAGCTTCTAATGCTGAAAATGAAAATAATCCTATATAGGTGTAGTAATCCTTTCTTCTCAGTTTCTTAAATATGCATTACTCCCATCACACATAGGTGATGCTTGCTGCTGCTAATGCTGAAAATGAAAATAATCATATATAGAAGTAGTGGTCCTCTCCTCTATGCTTCCTAAATATCCGTTACTCCCCTTGCACATGTGAGAATGTGAAGGTACAAAAAGCACCACATTGAAAAGTTGCACAACCTTGCAAGGGCTTATAAGGACTTGAGCCTCTTCCCCCATAGCCAATTGGTTTTGGAGTGGAACCTTAATTTCCTTCATGGTATCAAAGCAGGTTATCCCACGTGTAAGGCTTAACCGTCACACGTGCTCCACGTCACCCAATATGAGTTGTACACGTGTTAAGCTTGAAAATTCGCCATACGTGAGGGGACGTGTGAGAATGTGAGGGTATAAAAAGTCCCACATTGAAAAGTTGCACAACCTTACAAGGACTTATAAGGACTTGAACCTCTCCCCCCATCGCCAATTGATTTTGAAATGGAATCTCAACTTCCTTCGGCACATAGGTAATATTTGCCCATGCATGTTCATCTCGATCATGATTTTTATTGGAAACTGGGGGATATGATATTGATAAGAATATAAGATAGGAGTATAGGACAAAGCAGAACCAACGTGATCGAAGCCTATATCGATCCCACCCACCACCAAAAAGAAGAACATGAATTATATATATATAAGATGAAACTTGAAACAAAGGCAGCTTGAAGCTTGATGCGAGCGGCCACCATTTGTTCTTAGTACAACTTCTCCATCTTCTTGCTTTCTATGATGCCTTCTCAATTCTCATATCAAGCATGTGCCACAAACCGCCCTTCTTTTTCTTTTTCCCTTTTCCTACTCTTTCGTAATGAGAGCGTCGATGCCTATTTTATTTTCTTCTTTTACTTTATAATTTTAGAATTGAGTAAATTAAAACAAAATTAAAGTAAGAACCATGAAGAAATTTTAAAATACCTGTAGAGAAGGAATATGTACGGATCTAGATATGAACTTGGTCCACATATATGAAATGCCACTAGCAAGAAGAACATAAAAACCCCACGCCTCTGACCTCTGAGTGTAGGGAGAACTAACAAGTAACAAGCACTATGGCCACTATCGTGATTTTTGCTGCTTTATTGTTCAGATCGTATATTCAATGCTAACTGGTCCTGCATTTTGTTTTTCGAATATTGTAATCCTATTTTTGATTACTTCATGTTGATGTAAAAAATGAACTAACTTAGAATTGTCTTGTTGAGCTAGTTTCATTCTCTCCCGCTCCTCGGGGGTAGAAAGATCTGCAGGGGGAAGGTAAGAGCAAAGGAGCACCGGTGGGGTGCCGGTCTAGTAGCCTCCGATGCTTAAGTTAGTTAAGTGTAGAGGGCTTTAGGCAGTGTAAGGGTAAAAATGTCATTTTTTTTTAGAGGAGGTACCCTTGTATTTATAGTGGCATTAAATGTTGTTGGTGGGATATTTCGATGTGGGATAAATGTCCATGTCCCTGGAGCTGACGGGTGTCTTGGTGGTCCCGAGCTTCGTGACCGTGTTGATACGGTCGGTCTAGTGGATTTTATCTTTTGCCAAAAGCTGTGCCGGTGGGGTGCACTTGGTGTTTGTGTTTGCATTTTGTGCTTTTTGTTGAGCCGATATCAAATATGGTTTTGAAGGACTTGGTCGGCCTTAATCAGGTTGATCAATTTGGGTACAAACACTTCATTTCCAGAAAAGTAGGAATGTACGATGTAACCTAAGCTTACATGTGTAATTTTATGATGTGATAATCTGCACTGTCGTATCGTTGGGCCGGTCTGGTATCCACTGCCCAACAAATAAATACGGTTCACAATGTGTTCGAGTCCACTTGTCATATCGTTGGCGGGCTTGACTTGATAGAAGAAAATAGTTGGGCTTTCATTTTTCAATTTTGGGCCCTCAATAAAAAGATGAACTGCATTGCCCGTGTTCTACATATGATCGTTGTATAAAATTCATAAATTGAAAAAAAAAAAATTCAAAAGAATGTATTGAGAGAGATGGTGATACATACTGATAACGTGGTAATGAACTTTGATATACTGCTCATTATCAATCAAGCCTTCTCATGCCAAAGTTGATACTGGAGTAGAGTTTTCCTCTTTTTCTTGCTTTCTTCAGTTTGGAAACTAGGATTTGATCCATATTTAAGGGGGTAAAGTCGTCAACATATACTTTTGGTGCTGCTATAGGCTGTAGCTCTGTATAGGTTGTAGCTAGGTTTTATTCCTACTGGTTAATTAATTAGGGTTTGCAAATTGTAACAGCATGGAAGACGATAAACAAGATGAAAACGTACGTAGCGGCCGTGAACGTGAAGGAAAATATATCTCCTCCTCCTCCTTACTTGCCAGACGATATTGTTGATGAAATCCTCCGCCGCCTACCAAGTAAACATGCAGTCCGCCTGAGTTTTTTTTCCAAGCAATTGGAAGGACGTCGTATGTGGTGTTGCTATTCATCAGATCACCCTCTAGTATTAGAATTTGGCGTGGTTGAAGACGGCGAGTATCGTAGTAGAGACGTGCAGATAACAGATTTCGATGTTGCTTGGGATATATCTCCGATGGGTTTTGCGATTTTCTTGAGAATCACAACGCCAGCACCATACATAAATTTAGGGTTTGCATTAAAGATTCATACCAATCTACAGCTATATAGCAGATGAGTGGCTGGGTTTTGTATTGGAGAGAAGCGTTAAAGAGTTAGATATGAGGTTCAGATATCCTAAGTTTTATGACAATCTACACGCAGATCATCATGAGTATTTCTACTGGCTCTACTACAGGTTAAATCCGATGGATTTTATAAATGCAAAAACTTTACCTAGTTTAACTTTGGAGTGTGTCAGGATAAGCTTCTCCAGAACCACATATCTCGACCATATCAGCACAAGAAGCAACATAGAGAAGCCAAGGTCTATTATTCTTCCCTCTTTAAAAATTGTCCCCTCAAGCAAGTGCACTTGAATCATTAAGCTGAAGACTTCTTGAAATTTGAATGCCGTTTGGTTCAACATATGACGTTAGTCTCATGTTTTGGTGAACTTGTTACCCTGCAACGAGTTCCAGATTGCAATTTTACTCGTTATTCTCAAGTTTAGATTCATTACGAGTTCCGGATGACCTTCTCTACTTTATCTTCTTGTTTAATACGCCCAAATTGAAATATTTTAACGTGCAGCCGAATCACCTTCCACAATTTTGGTTTGGTAGCCATGGTAATATTGTGAAGGCTACAATCAATACACCGCATCTAGATTTTCTTTATCTCCATAGTGTCTTGGAGTCCAAGGTATCTCTCAACATTCCAAGTGATGATCTATGTGAATGTTCCGCCGAAATCGTGGCTTGTGACCTTTGGTGTGGTAATAAACTACCCACCTTCAATGCGGTCATGGCTTTTCTTCAACAGTTTGATTGCTTCGGAAATATAACTCTCATTATTCATGATTTTCAGGTAATTATATTATTTTTTTATGGGTTTTAATCAAATTGCATGTTTATGCTTCAAATATATCCAAATTAACTAGTTAATTACATAATTCTCCCTTTAATTATTATGGTTTACTAATAATAGTTTGTCTAGTTGCATGTGGCTGGGTAATTGGAATATTAGGCCTTCATCTTTCCAGAAAATATGAAGAAAAGCTTGAGTCCACCATTTCCTAGGCTCAAGAATCTTACGCTGAGGACTTTGAATGCTCCAACAGAAGAGAATCATATTTATGACTTGCGGTACTCCTTGGCTTGGATGGCACCTTCTGCATACCTATTCTTGGACTACATGTTAATAGTTGGGCTTTTATTTTTCAATTTTGGGCCCTTGGGTAGTCTTGTGCCCGGGTGTCTTTCTTTTTATTCTTTCTGAAATTTGCCTACATTAACAATATTGCAAATTTACCTTGCCAAACCCAACAAAGCAAAAGCCAAGGTAGAATCACAGCTTCACTTTGCCGTATGTAAATAATGGTAAAGAATTCGAAATGGAAATGGAAATGGAGGGTTGAACAATAAAACCATGAATAATTAGTAAACTGGACATTTTCTTTCAGTAAATTTCGTTACTTTTTCAATGTAAATTTCTAGATTGAAAATGAAAAATGGCAGAACAATGCAAAAGGACACAGAAAATCTTCTTCAGTTCAGGTCTCCAGATTTTCAGCATCAATAAGCTCAGGAGAATTGAATGGTCATCATTAGAAGCACAACAAAAATATCCTGTTTTAGTTCTTAGAATCAAAAATCAATTAGCACGGCGAAAAACAATGAAAAAAAAACCAAAAAAGAACTTTAAAAAAACAACGAAAATATCTTCCTAGGATGTTCTTCAGTTCAGGTCTCCAGTTTTTCAGCACTGATAAAGCTCAGCAGAACGAAAGTATTACAGAAACATCATCATCAGAACAAAAAGAAGAAGATATCATGTCATTTCAGACCAAAAAACTCAACATCAAAATCCAAAGCACAAACAAACATCCACAAACAAAACCTCCTATAGCCTCTGCTTCGACGACGCTGTTAGGCGGCCAAGACGACTCCTTTTATAGCGTGAGACGCCTAAACCTAGCCCTGCTGGCTCTCGTATGGACTGGGCCCCAATGCATGAGCTGTAATATTGGACTGGGCCGAAGACTTATATTTTTAGTTTGGGCTTTTGATAAAAAGAACAAAAAGATGGGAGCAAAAATTGTACTGAGAAAGGAGAGACGATGGAACGAAGAGAGTAAGAGACGAGACAGAGACTGCTCGTTCAAAATCTCACAATTCCAGACTGAAAGAAAGAGAGAGACGAAGAGGTGGAGGAGGCTGACGACGTCGTATTGGTAGATAGCTGTTGAGTTTTCTTCTTCCTCGTTTCTCAGTTGATTCTTATACTGGGAACCTGCTAACAGCGCTGTTTTCAACGGTATAGAGGGGAATTAAAACCCTCTCCTGTTTGAATTGGGGCTTCCTGTTCTTAGTCGGTTTCCATTGATTTCAGTTAACTTTGCTTACTTTTGTTCTTTGTTAATGTATACATCTAAAGCTATGAAATTTTGCTAAGTTCTGCCCGAAACTTATTTAAAGCGCGCATCTTTTTTATACTACTTTCAATTTTTTTCTCATGTTTCTTAAACTAGTCTTTTGCTTTCCTTTCAGATTAAGTAATTTTCATGATGTCTTGGTGCACGATTGAGTCCGACCCAGGTATAATTTCAGAATATTTCACTGTGTGTGTGAAAATTTAGATGCGTGTTGATTTATATTGATAAAGCGTAGTCTTCTCATTAGATTTGTTAACCATTGATATCTGGATATCAGCTTGCTTTTCCATTTTGTATGATGCATATAAGCTTTTATAAGTCTTGGTATGGACCTGCATTAAATCTTTGCGTCTGATATTATCAATGGCACACATGCTTAAAGACGCTTGGAGAAATTCCAATTTGAATTCGAAACAAGATTTTAATTGTATATTTGAATGTAGTTGTAGAAACCTAGCTTGTTGACAAGACAAGCTTGATGATGACGACCATCAAACGAAATTTATGAGAATTTTTAGCTACCTAGTGATATGCAATATGACGTCCATAACATTTGTTTTTGAAGAATCAATTGGGACTGTATGAGTGATGAAGTTATAATTTGGTGATGCAGAGTGAGAGTTGATAGTAATTATGGTTAAGAAGTTAAAACGAATGAAGATGTAAAATTTCTAAGGGGAACGATTCTTGAAACTCTTCTTTACAATGCATGTAGTGTACTAGTTTTTTCAAGGTTCTGCTTTGCATTTCAGGGGTGTTTACGGAACTTATCCAGCAGATGCAAGTAAAAGGCGTGCAGGTACACTGTCTTTGATGCATGTTTCTTTGTGCTTACCATGCTGTTAACTATATCAAACACTATTTCATTACTATGCTGTACCCAATTTTACTTTCCAGGATAGTCGGAGTTCAAATATTATGTCGGGACTTGGATTGTAGTTGCCTTTTTTCATGTATGCCATGATTCCTTTGTATGACCTTGCAGGTTGAGGAGTTGTATTCATTGGATCTTGATTCTCTGAACAACTTGAGGTATATTAATGGTTGTTGAAGCTTTCATCTACCCCGGAAGATATCCTCAGTTCCATTGTAGAAATGTTTTAAGTTTCTATCTTTATTATTATTGTTGTACTCACTCTTTTCCTCTCATAAATTACAGGCCAGTGTACGGTTTGATTTTCCTATTTAAATGGCGTCCAGGGGAAAAGGATGACCGCCTTGTAATTAAGGATCCAAATCCTAATTTGTTTTTTGCAAGCCAGGTTGGTTTTCGTGAAAATTTATTTCCTTGAGTAATGATGTAAGCTCTTCTATCTCATAGTTTGTACATCCTCGCAGGTTATTAACAATGCTTGTGCAACCCAAGCAATCTTGTCTATCCTCATGAACTGTCCGGATGTTGATATTGGTCCTGAACTGTCGAAACTGAAGGAATTTACAAAGAATTTTCCACCTGAGCTGAAAGGGTTGGCAATAAACAATAGTGAAGCTATCCGTAACGCGCATAACAGTTTCGCAAGGCCTGAGCCATTTGTTCCTGAGGAGCAAAAGGTAGCTGAAAAAGATGACGATGTCTACCATTTTATAAGCTACTTACCCGTTGATGGGGTCCTGTATGAGCTTGATGGATTGAAGGAGGGACCCATTAGCCTTGGACAGTGCCCCGGTGGGCAAGGTGACATGGATTGGCTGCAGATGGTACAACCTGTTATCCAGGAACGCATCGAAAGGTATTCCAAAAGTGAAATAAGATTCAATCTCCTGGGCGTTATTAAGAACAGGAAAGAGATGTATACTGCCGAACTGAAAGAACTCCAAAAGAAGAGGGAGCGAATTTTGCAGCAGCTGTCTGCCTTACAGTCGGAGAGACCAGCTGATGGTAGCAAATTTGAAGCGCTCAACAAGGCTCTCTCAGAAATCAATGCTGGGATCGAGGGTGCCACCGAGAAGATCTTGATGGAAGAAGAAAAGTTTAAGAAGTGGAGAACCGAAAATATTCGCAGGAAGCACAATTACATTCCGTTTTTGTTCAACTTCCTCAAGATTCTGGCTGAGAAGAAACAGTTGAAGCCGCTGATTGAGAAGGCGAAACAGAAAGCAGGCAACACTAGATGATGAATGAGAATGATGCTTGCTTTTTTTAACTGTACTATTATGGGATTCTGGATTACTTTGCATGTTGTCAGTTGTAATTTTGGGTGAACCTAACCAGATTATACATGCTTTCTTGAGGTTACTCATTAAACTTTAAGTTATGGTGGTGAGACAACTCCTGGAATCGACTTGTTTTCAATGTTATTTTGGCCAAGATACACACATATCTTTAAATTATGTGGGATGATAAGTTTCCATCACTCTCAGCCCTTTCCTTTGGGTTATGGCTGGTCTGTCACGCCTGGGGTTATCTACCGGAATACTCCTATGCTTTATCTATCACCTCATTTACAAAATATGATTTTTGCCTCCCTCTCTTCCGAAAAAGAAAAAGAAAATGCACCTAGGATTCTCTGGGAGTACTCCTATAAACCTCGCCTAATCTATCACCATCACTTCTTTGAAAATACAAGTCTTGTCTCCCTCTCTTTTTCGAAAAAAAGAAAAAAAACAAACGTGTTTAGAGTTATCTTTCAGAATACTCTTACAAACCTCACATAACTTATCGTCAATACGAGTCTTGATTCCCTCTATCTTCCAAAAAAAGGAAAAGAAAAGAGAAAAAGTGCGTCTTTCAAAGTACTCCTACAAACGTGACCCACACAGTAAAAGAAAGGAAAACGCACACCATGGGACTCGAACCTACGACCACCCACCGTGACAAAAAAAAAAAGAGACGCCCACCGTGGGGCTCGAACCCACGACCACAAGGTTAAGAGCCTTGCGCTCTACCAACTGAGCTAGACGGGCTTTGCTTGGCATTTAGCGGGTGTTTCCTTACTTATCAATTGCTTTATCTTGTTATTTGCAAACATGTTTAATTTGGCGCCTAAATGATTCATCTTCAACCGTCAAAGTCAAAAGCTTTAACAGACAGTCGTAGGCCGTTATATATACAGAGATTCATTAGGTGGCGGAGAGAACGAGGAGAGACAGAAACCCCAATCTCCTCCCCTGCAATCAATTATTTTCAGATTCTCAGAGCTTCAAAGCTACAGTCTTGACTCTTCAAGAAGAAAAGAATTCCATTCATGGCTGACTGCACTGACCACAAGACTCGCAACCCACAACCACAACAAAAAGATTCGTCCTTGTTCCAAAGCCAAGACTACTCATTGGAGGAGCCCTCAGTGGTGGTCGGAAATCACTTTTCCAGGCTCTGCCTTGACCGGAGCTTCAACCCTTCCACCACTATCTCAATCCCCAATTCCAATTCCAACCCAAAGCCCATGAAAAAGCGATCCCCCTCCGATTCCTCACCAATACCCGAACCCCATCCCAAGAAAGAGAAGCTTTCTCTTCCTCCCACACCGCCTCTTCGCCGCTGCATTTCCGATTCCTTCAACCCAATTCCTCCATTTCATTCTCTTCTAATTGATTCTTCTTCTAAATCTCCTCCCAACGCGGTTGCAGTTGCGGTTGCGCCACCACAACCACCACCACCTGCATCAACCAATAACAAACCCCCCTCTGGTGCCTCTGTCTCAATCAACAATAATAACATTAATTCGAAGAACACACTCCGCCGCACCGTCTCCGATCCCAATCCTTCTCGTTCCCCTGCACTCAAAACCACCTCCCGCGCATCCTCCTCCTCCTCTTCCGGAGGCGACGACGATACTAGCCCCAATTCTAAGGTAAGTTCTCTGCAACCCCTTCTTGGTTCTTCACTTTCTGCCGCCTCCTTCATTTTTATTAATTATGGTTCTTGATTATATTGCAGAGGCTGAGAAGGATAAAGAATCGCGCCACAGAGATGAGCCTCTGGTTCCAAAAAGTCTTGGATGATGAAGATCACGACGAAGAAGACGATCAACAGCAACAGGAAGTGGCTAATGATCAGAATCTTTGCAATTACAACAGTAACTCTACCTCTACTGAGGTAATTATTTCCTTACAACTATAATTGCTTGGTTCCCAAGAAATCCATTTTCCAAAAGCTTGATTTCTTATCAGTCTCAAATGAATGATCGTAACAGCGTTTCTGGCTTTTCGGGTTCGATTCGTTTTGATGTTTTCGTTTGCAGGATGATGAAGCTGAGAGAAAATTCGAAGAAACGATGGGCGTGGAGAGGATGGGAGAGGGCCTGGTCATTCACTTCAGGTGCCACTGTGGCGTACCTTATCAGTTCCTTGTTGCTGGAGGCAACTGCTACTACAAGCTCATGTAGATTTATGTGACAAAACACCACTTTTTATTCTTTCTCTTTTTCATTTTTCCAAAGTAAAAGATGTAGAATACATGATCTGTCATCTGTGACTAATAAAATACTTGTATACAAAGGTTTTGATTCATTGATTCTGTGAATGAATGAATTGCTCTCACCTTGGCCAAGTGAAGTTCCACATAGTTTCCCTATTTCTTCTTCACCTGGTATATTTCTTGATTCATAAGTTCCTGTATTGAAATTGCATCAAAAGGCTTGGGCAGCCGAGGTCTTTGAATAAGCAGCTCCTCAGAAACATGTTGCATTGTTGGACGAGATCGTGGTTTGGTGCGTAGGCATGCCAAGGCCAATGTTGCTGTCATCACCACACTCGAAGCTGTTTGGTTGCTAGGAGGAGGAGACAGCCGTGGATCCAATACATCTTTCAGCATAATTTGTAAAATGGACGGCGACTTTGAGGGCATTAAGGAAGATGATGAGGATATCAAGGAAATAAGCTCTCCTGGATGTCTTCCCATGAATACTTCTAAGGCCAACACTCCAAAACTATACACATCGCATTTTTCAGTCACGGCCGTGCTGCGTGCTAGTTCTGCTTAATGTACCATAACCAAACAAGTAAATATATGAAGCAAACAAAAACAAGTGAAGCTTAACTAACTTAGCTGGAAAGATGAGTTCACCTGGGGCAAGACATCCATGAGTACCGGCAACTATAGTTCGATTAGAGGAATGAGGATATAAGAGCCGGGCTGTCCCAAAATCGGATAAAGAAGCCACCATTTCTGAGTTGAGAAGAACATTGCTGCTAGTCACATTTCGGCGAACGATGGGCAGGGTGCAGTTGTGATGCATGTACGATAACGCGTCAGCTATACCTTCCATGATATGAACCCTCTTGATCCAATCCAACTCCGCAGCTTCAGCATCATTGCTCAGAAAACTGAATAAGTTACCTCTTTCCTTGTAATCATACACCAAGAACATACAGCGCGTGTGGAAACAAAACCCATGAAGCTTCACAATGTTTCTATGTCGAATACTAGACAACATTCTCACTTCATTCCTGAAAATCTTGAAGACATCAGCTGGCTCCTCAACTTCCCAACCGCAGAGCCTCTTCAAGGCAACTACTTTGCCGCTTGGTAGATGTGCTTTGTAAACATTTCCATAAGTACCAGTGCCAATACAATACTTGATGTCAAAGTTCTCTGTTGCCTCGACAATATCTTTGTACGCAATTTTCCCATCAAAGTTCCATATTGAGAATAAATCCCCGTTCTTTGCTGCTCTTGCATCAGACTGGTTATTTCTAACCACCAGCCATTGAGTAAGAACCAGATAACCGACACAAAACAAAGCTAAACAGATGGTGCCTGGAATGAAGATTTTCATATGCAGCATGTTAGGCTTGCTTCTAGGGGAAGAACAAGATGGGAGGCCTATCATTTCACCGCGTAACTCATTTTTACCGCCGACAAATGCATCAGGTGGAAAAGAATGCTGGAGCTCAGTCGGGATATGACCTTGTAAAGAATTGTATGACAAATTAGCAACTCCAACGAAAATGAGAGAAGGGGGAATTGTGCCAGTGAGTTTATTATCACTAAGGTCTAAATATTCCAATGAACGCCTTATGTTCCAAAGGCTTGGAGGGATCGAACCTGTAATTTGATTTGAAGAAAGGTCAAGGTATGTGAGCTTGAAAAGAGTTCCTATTTCAGATGGGATGCTCCCGCTGAGTCCATTTCCGTGAAGCCTAAGACGAACAATGTTTGGAAGCAAAGAGAAGTTAAGTTTTCTGAACTTGTCCCCCAGCTGGAACTCAGGCGGCAGCCATATCTCTGTGATGCTTCCTGCACTATTGCAAGTAAGACCGGGCCACTTGCAGCGGCTTAGGGTATGGATGGTGTGGCCACTCCACCACCCGCTGTCCACCAGAGCCCGGGCTTCCAGTTCCAGTGACTGCCACGACTCAGATGCTGCCGCTGCTAATGCAATACTAGCAATCCATGCAACCAGCAGCAAGGTGGGAATGAAGCGAGGAGACACCGCTGAGGGACCAGGGACGCGTCCAGGACCTGAATTGGGTCTCCGCTTTTGAGGTGCACCATGGACTTGTCACTAGCATGGCGTGGCGTGGCGCACGAATAGGGGTTCTCGGCTGGGACTTCCTAAGACAAGGCTTGTCATGCCAAGGACCTGTCCTTGGCCTCGATGGGAGCTCATCTGGGACTCGGTACTGGGCCTACTCAAGGACTCAATCTGAGGCGCTTGAGGAACTCAATAGAGGCTCTGCTTCTGGAATTGGCACACATTAGGGGACACGAATGAGACTTGGCTAAGAGCTCTGACAACGCGCCTTGGCTCGTCTGGGCTAGTCTTGGATTTGGCCTAGATGGCATATCCTTGAGACATGTCAGGGACATGTCTTGGCATGTACCTTGGCTCGTCAGGAGCTTGATCTGCTAGGCCTCAAACATGGTTTCAGGACCCACATGGCCTGATTTGAGTGACTTGATTTAGGGCGCAAGGATGCGCCAGGCTCTTCTTTGGACCTGATATTAAATTGCAGACATCTCCTTCATTTGAACTCTAATTTGAGCCATTCTTTCTCCTGTGTTCATAGAATTGCATTATCTTTCTAAAGTATGCACATGTCTTACAAGAGTGTCACATTCTACTATGGATGACCTGATTTCTAACAAAAGACAAGTAAAAGAGGTACTAAGTGACATCAAGATGATGCTTAATTAATGATTGAACATTAAGGGTAGACATAAATCTGTTGAAATCGGAAATAGATTCGATTCAAATTGTTTTTGGCACTTCGGTTTGGATTTGACCGGATAAAAGTCAACCAATTTGATAATCCAAAGAGTTCCATTAGTAACGGCTTGATTTTGGATTTTCATTTTAAAAACCGATGAATTCGAAACTGAACAATTAAGATTCTTTATTTATATTTGTTAGTGAATATTTTTCATTCTATAATATGTTATTGTAAGTGTTCACCCTACCTCACTTAATCCTTACCCATTTTGTGCTACTTTCGAATTTAAATTATATTTATACATAACTCGTCATATTTCGAAGTTTAAAATGTTAAAATTTTTAATTTGTTGATATGTATGAATGAAATATTCATGCCAATAAATGCAATCTTGAAGTAAACACATGAAATCTTGATAAGAATGGTGGAATTTTGGAAAAAAAAAAAATGTTTTGGAGTCTTTTTAGCGAATAAATTACATGAAAATTTTATGCCTAAACCGTGCAAACCGATCCAAATCTAACCGTTGATAATGGTTTGAATTGGAACTGTTTCAATTCAGTTTTTTGAAATTTTTTGAAAATTCAAAACATATCGAACTGCTAAAATTTTAACGGTTTGAATTTGGATGATATCCGCATCGATCCAAACCGTGCTTACACCTACTTATGATAACAAAAAATAAAGAATTATATAATATTGATTACTTTAAAAATCTAAAAATGTTATAATAATTAAATATTTATATATTTTTTTATTTCAGTATCCATTTGACCATTTTACCCTTAATATATTAGATTGTCTTTTATTTTATATTTTCTTTAACCAAGGACTTTTTTTGGGTTTATCGAAAATTTAACCAAAATCAAGTTTTGGCTTTATACATATAGATTTTTACCCTTTAATTAATATATTTTTAGTTTTACTATTTTGACCTCACTTATTAAATTATTCATTTTTGAATAAATTATTTAAGTTAAAATATTTTTGGGAATTTTGAGAAATTTAACCTATTTTTACTATTTTACCCTCACTTATTAAATCATCCCTTTTTTAATAAATTATGTTTGCAAGGGTATTTTGGAATTAAGGAAAAATTAACCAAAAAGCCCTTTGGGCTTTGTATATATAGATTATTTGGCCACTAATTTGTGTCATATAAGTATGGCATGGTTTTGTATAAAACAGAAAGAAGAAAAAAAGTATGACATTGTTATTTATTATTGGGGTATTTTTTTTGTGCTGGGATTTTATGAGACGCTGGAAAGTTCATTAGAGAACCTAATGGGCTTCCAACCTTGCCTACCCTCTTGAGTTTGAGTAAACGAGACTAGATCTCAAGGTTTCCCAAAAGAGGATATCTCTTAAAGAAATAGTTGATTGGCTCCATTAGATTGTAACCGGTTTGCCTACCAAACCTACGTATATATGCAGGGGCGTTGCCAGGATTTAGCTTTAGGGGGGCCTTCCACATATGCAAGTGCATACGGTATTCAGATGGTTCAAATCACCATAATAATATCAAACTAAATAAATATCAAAAAATCATATTCTATTACTGATTCATTTCATTACATAGTTATATTTGACGAGTTTACTTTTTTTGAAATTGTTGTAATTGAATATTTATTTCTCTTTTGAGATATATTTCAATAATTGAAATATATATATATATATATATATATATATATATATATATATCTATATATAAATTAGTCAATAAATATATATATAGATATATCTATATATACGGTAATAATGAAGATATATTCCCTTAATGAACCTTCGTTATCAGTACGCTAATAGGTATAGCTCATAATTACGGTAATAATGACTTTCCAGTCATCCTTGAATATATATATAGTTATACATATATATAAATATATGTATAATATATATATATAATATATATATATATATTATACATATATTTATATATATGTAAGGAAAAAGTTATCCTGGAATAAGATATATTTAAACAAAGTTTTCCATCATTGTATTTTTTTTTCTTTTCTTTTCATCCATCAGTTTTTTTTTTCATCCTTCTTTTAGCTCATCCTTTTTTTTCATCATATTTTTTCATATTTTTTTTCCCATCCTTTTTTTCATATTTTTTTTTCTCATCCTTTTATTTCATCCTTCTTTTTTCTCATCCTTTTTTCATCCTTCATTTTTCTCATCCTTCTATTTTTTTTTCATCCTTCTGTTTTTTTTTTCATCATCTTTTATCAATTTTTTTTCACATTTTTTTTTCATCCTTCTTTGTTCCGCTTCTCTCTTCTCTTATGATAGCTCACATTTCTCTCTTCTCCACCTTGGTCGCCCATTTTTTTCCTCCTCCTCTACCACCCCTATTTTCTCCTCCTTTACCACTCATATTTCTCTTTCCTCCTTATTTGCTCGCCCATTCTCTCTCCATCAATACTTATGTAATTATAAATTTTTACGTGATGTTCACAAACCACCACTTTCTTCAATTTTTTTGATTATATTGATCTAACGGACTAATAATTGAATTATCACAAGATTTTGGTGGCCTTTACTTGAATAATAATTGAATTAACAAAAGATTTTGGAGCTCCTTAATTGCCCAAGAATCGTCCAAAGGCTTGCTTACCAAGATTGGTAACTTGCGATGCTAAGTTGTCAAGAATCACTAAAAATTTCAGCACTGAGTTACTGGTACTAAAATTGATGTAACACACCCTAAAAAACTCAAAATCATGGGCCATAAAATTCTCTAGAAACTAGACTTACAAAGCTTTCCAAACATATATGGCTCATTTTCTAGTTCTTTCTAAGCATGTACAATTCAATCCGTAAATTTGACACATTTGGATTAACAGTTTTATTGACAACACTGAGCTACTGGTACTAAAACTAATGAAACTCCTCCTAGAAACTCGAAATTATGAGCTATAAAATTATAATAACCTTTAATGGCAATTTCTCACAAAAATTGCTCTCATCACATTAAAACGACAAATTCTACTGAAAAAACTAGTGCAAAATATAGGAATAAGGTATGGAAATTAAACGTAAATATTATCAGACTTCAGTTTTAATTTATATTATTTTTTTTAATTATCTTAATCTTTAAAAATATAAAAACAAAATATTTTTTTAAATATTTATGTCCGATTAACTATGTATTAATGGTTATGATTATTAATAATATCCATTTAGAAAAATAAAAAATGAGTAATTTTGCCATTATTATTTTCAATTTGTATAATGAAATTATTATTTTCAATTTGTATAATGAGTCATTGTGGTGCTGATATATTAGGAAAGAGAGAATTGTTGACTATCATGTAATATATAATTGCCTTACATGGGTGTATCGTTTAGGATTTTCCCTGGTGACCAATTATATAAACATTTGATATATCCAAGTGCGTAAATTCATGTTTTTTTGGTCAGATTCATTGCCTTGTGGTGCTGATATATTTGGAAAGAGATAATTGTTGATTATCATGTAATATATGCTTGCCTTACATGGGTGTATCGGTTAGGATTTTCCCTGGTGAACAAATATATAAACATTTGATCACCAAGGAAGTACCCTACAACAAAGTTTCTTTCAAAACAAAAATTAGCAATGGCTATTGTTGCAAATTTCGTAATTATTTTATTTTATACATGTATATCCCAAGCTTCCTTGTTCCAAGCAACTGATTCCATGGATATTTCCTACAAATTCGAGCAATGGATAACAAAGTTTGGACGCAGTTACATGAACAGTACAGAAAAAGAGGAACGATTTGCCATTTTCAAGGCCAACTATGAGGAAGCAGAAAGCTTCAACAATGAAGGGAATAAGACTTACACACTAGGTTTGAATCAATTTTCAGACATGACACATTTAGAATTCTTTGAGCATTTTTCGTGTGCAACACCAAATACCGTCTTATCGGATGAAAAACGTAAACCATATAGGGATCTAGACATCCTTGATCCCCCGGAGAATATCGACTGGAGGGATGAAGGAGTTGTCACCAATGTAAAGAATCAGGTTATAGGGAAGAAGACAAATTGTGGTAAGAGAATTGTTATATCTAATGTACATTCGTAATGCGTATTTGTTTTTTTATGTTGTAAGTAACCGCACGGTAACAAATCTGTATGCACGCAGGTTCATGCTGGGCTTTTGGGGCGGTAGCAACAGTGGAAGGGATTAATCAAATCACATGGGGACGTTTGTTGTCACTTTCGGCGCAACAACTTATTGACTGTGACAATGAGTTTTTCAACAATGGATGCAAGGGGGGTAATGTAGCTGCGGCTTATGAATACATCCTAGCAAACTATGGAATCACTAGCGAAGACAATTACAAATATCAAGGTCAACAAGGAAAGTGTAACCGTGCCAAAGAAAAAGCGATTGTAGCTACGATATCTAGTTATGGGAAAATTCGTCCGAATAATGAAGCGGAGATGATTAAGGCCGTGTCCATGCAACCTGTAGCGGCTAGGATTAGGGTTGGCTCTAAATTCAAAAGTTACGCTGGAGGGGTGTATATCCCTGATAATGTAAAAGAATGTAATGATAATACACGGACGCACATTCTTACGATCGTAGGGTATGACATAGATGAAGAGTCTGAAGACGAGTATTGGATACTCAAGAATTCATGGGGTGTGCATTGGGGTGAAGATGGATACATTAGAATGGGTAAAGGAGTCGATGTACCGGCGGATGGTCCTTGTGGCTTGTATGAGTTTGGCGTCTATCCCATTCAAGACGTTCAGGGGTAGTCGATTAGGAGTTTGCGAGAGATTATTACATGGTACTGTCTCACGTTCATGTGATGTATTCAGTCCACGTGATATTATATAAGTGGATAGTTAATGCTATTCTACCATAAAAATGGAGAATTTGACTCATGTCGTCCCTTCGTATTAAAACATGTCGACTGGATGTGCCATGTGGATATGAAACGGTATCATCTAATAATTTTTCTGATTTCTGAATTATGGAGGGAACACTCATTAAAAAAATAAAAATTATTAGAAAATGTAATGATGGAATATTGAGTTTCTATTTTGCATTCCATTAATTAATAAAATCTTCCATTTATTATCCACGTTTTTATGCTGTGATAACATATTGCTCATAATTCTATTTGATATCTAATTAATTCGACAAGTCAAAATAATCCAATCAGGTATCTCAGTAAATTGTTTTGTGAGTAAATAGGTATCTCAATAATTTATTTATTTTACGTTAAAAATCTCAACAAATTCTGTATTAAGGCATTCATTGTTAGAGTCATTTGAACGTGGGAAATTAGAGCAACCTTAATTCCTAAAAAAGTACCTCCCGCTCTGCTAGGGTTAGGGTTTTAGTTTTTCAACAACAGGGGTCATACCATCGTGGCGGCGTTGTCTCATTCCCGCGTTTGGTTTTGGTTGTCTCGCCTGTGCTGCTCTTTTCTGGCTGGGCTGAGATCGTTGATGCAAGCAGGGATGGCAGGTGTGGAAGAGATGACGAGTTCTTTGGGTCAAGCTTTGTCGATCACGTACGGCTACTGAGAGCTGTGAGTTTGTGGATTTTGATGATCTCCAAGGTTTGACGGCAAACCGGTTCTTTGTGGTGGGGAAACTTCTGACGTCCAGGAAATATAACAGCGAGGCTTTGGCAGGGACCATGAGACAGATATGGCACACTAGGGAGGACTTCACCATGTCCAACCTAGAAGAATCGGGGAGGCTATTGTTGTTGGTACTTAAGCTGTACACTAGGCACCTAGGTGGCTAAGCTGGATTACAAGTCAGCAAAGGGGTGTGATGAGCTGTGAAGAATCTGTTTCAAACAGAAAGCAGTGTGTGTGGTGTGTGAGCCTAACTTGGCGCCCAAGACTAAATGAGCCGTGAGAGAAGTGTGTGTATGACATCATAGTGTCATCACACTAACAGATTCTAAAAGAGAGTGAGAAAGGTGTGTGTGTGTGTGTAATCTGTAACCAATCAATCATAATTGAATCAATTCTCTCTGTCACAGTAGAAAGATCAAACGAAAACAACCAGAAAATTTCACAGAAACCATCTATCAAACAGTTGGTGTGCATAAACAATATCACATCTATTCTTTGCAGAAATTCAATCAAGTTTTCATCACCCGAAGGATTCATTCCTAAATCTAAACACAATCAATTGAATTCTGTTTTAATCAAAACTAAATTCATCTAGTTTTGAGACTGAGAACTTACCCGAATCTGAAGACACCATTTCTGATTGCACTCGAAGCTGCTGAAATCAACATGGTATCAGAGCCGATCTGATATGTGAGCATTGGCTTGGGGACGTCCAACTGTGAAGAAGCAGTTGTGTCTAACATGGCAGGAGCTGGTGGAGCTGAACTGAGAGCTCCGATCTTTGATGGAACCAACTATGAATTATGGAGCATCAAGATGTGAACCATACGCAGAGCTCATGATCTCTGGGAGTACATTGATGTTGGCCTGCATGGAGAAGCAGGGAATGCTGCTGGTGAAGTGGTGAATCAGCCAACTCGAGCAGACTACATCAAGGATGCATGAGCTTTAGGCATGCTTCAAACCTCTGTTGCTGATACAATCTTCTCCAAGATCTCAAATGAGGAGAATGCCAAAGCAACTTGGGATCTGTTGAAAAGATAGTATATAGGAGATCAGAAGGTAAGAGTTGTGAAGTTACAATCATTGAGACGTGACTTTGAATACACTCGAATGAAAGAAACTGAATCACTATCTAACTATCTGTCTAGACTATATGAAATTGTGAATCAAATGAGAACTTATGGTGAAGATGTCACTGAAAAGAGGATAGCACATAAGGTACTGATCAATTTAACTAAATCCTATGACTCTATAGTATCTATTATAGAAGAGACCCGAGATATGGATATTGTAAATGTTGAAAATGTGGTAGCATCCATTAGAGCTTTTGATCAAAGACTAGAAATGCATGACAGTAATGTGGATATGGCATTTTCTAGTTTATCTATGCATGCTAAGGGACAACAAGGGAATGTACAAGGCAAATTCAAGAAGTAGTTCAAAGGCAACAAAAACTGGAATCAGAAGTTCAATTCTGGAAAGTCTAACTACAATCAAAATGTGAATACTAGTAAAGCTGAAAGCAATGGTACTAAATTCAAGATATGTGACAAGCTACACTATGGAGAATGCTGGTTCAAAGGGAAAATCAAGTGTTATCAGTGCAACAAATTTGGTCACATGGCCAATGACTGCAATGGGAGGCAAAACGCAAATGTAGCAAAGCAAGCAGATGAAGAAGGTACAATGTTCTATGCCTGTCACTCTGCTACAACCAAAACTGTCACTGATACCTGGTACCTAGACAGTGGATGTAGTAATCATATGACCTCAAACGAGGCTTCTTTGATTGATCTAGATAAAACTCTAAAGTCTAAAGTGAAAATGGGGACTGGTGAGCTTGTGGAAGCAAGTGGTAAAGGTACTCTAGTGATCAAAACACAGAATGGAGACAGATTGATGAAGGAAGTAATGTTTGTGCCAGGTTTGGATGAAAATCTACTTAGTGTAGGACAAATGGTTGAGCATGGATACAATCTAGTGTTTGAAGACAGAGTTGCTAAGATATATGATCAATAGTATGAGGTTGCATATGTTCCAATGACTAGAAATAGATGTTTCCCAATCTCATTCAACCAAGTCATTCCAGTAGCAAGAATTGCCACTGAAGAGGGATGTTCCTAGCTATGGCATAGAAGGTTTGGTCACTTGAACCATTCTAGCCTTGCTGCTCTATACACAGAGGACATGGTTGTGGGAATGCCTAAGCTATCCAAGAATAGTGAAGTGTGTGAAGGCTGCATTGTTGGAAAGCAGCATGTGGAGAGTTTTAACAAAGACAAAGCCTGGAGAGCATCAAGACTACTAGAATTGATTTACTCAGATGTCTGTGGTCCTATGCAGACTGAGACAATGGGAGGAAACAATTATTTCCTAACATTCATTGATGACTACT
Source organism: Oemleria cerasiformis (assembly GCA_037349345.1). Classification (NCBI taxonomy): domain Eukaryota; kingdom Viridiplantae; phylum Streptophyta; class Magnoliopsida; order Rosales; family Rosaceae; genus Oemleria; species Oemleria cerasiformis. The sequence goes on from JAZGTL010000031.1 coordinate 11,625,615, forward strand.
CTAGAATGTGTTGGGTCTACTTTCTAAAGCACAAGTCTGGTGTGTTCACTGCATTCAAGAAGTTTAAGGAAATGGTTGAATTGCAGACTGAGAACAAGATCAAGAGGTTGAGAAGTGACAGAGGAGGTGAGTTCACATCACAAGAATTTCTGACCTACTGTGAACAAATGGGAATAGAAAGGCAGCTTACTGTGGCATACTCACCACAGCAGAATGGGGTTGCGGAAAGGAAAAACAGAACCATTGTGGAAATGGCAAAGTCTATGCTGCATGACAAGAGGATGCCATATCATTTTTGGGTTGAAGCTGTTAATACAACAGTATATATGCTTAACAGGTGTCCTACAAAGACTGTTCTAAAGAAGACACCATTTGAGGTGTACAGTGAGAGGAAACCTGGTGTAAAACACTTAAGAGTGTTTGGTTATGTGTGTTATACTCATGTGCCTACTCAACTCAGACAAAAGCTGGATGAAACTGCTACAAAAAGTGTATTTGTAGGCTATGGGAGTTGTGAGAAAGGATATCGTGTTCACAATCTGGAAACCAAGAAAATTGTGATTTCCAGGACTGTGACTTTCAATGAGAAAGCAATGTGGAGTTGGGAAGCAAATGAAGAAATCAGAGTCCAAGTTCCAAGTGGAATTGGCACTGAGATGGAAGTAGAAGTTCCTATGGTTCAAGAACCAGACCTATAAGCACATGACTCACAAACAAATCCTAGCATTAGTTCATCCTCATAAACATCATCTGAATCAGGAAATATTCCAGTAAAGATGAGAAGTATAGGGGACATCTATGCTAGATGTAAATTAACTATTGTTGAGCCTGAAAGTTTTGAAGAAGCAGTAAAAGACAATGCATGGAAAAGAGCAATGGAGAATGAGATTGAAATGATTGAGAAGAACTCAAACTGGGAGATGGTTAACAGACCATCTGATAAACCAGTGATTGGGGTTAAATGGGTGTACAAAACCAAGCTGAACTTAGATGGCTCTATCCTGAAACACAAGGCAAGGCTTGTAGCTAAAGGCTATGCACATAAGCCTGAAATTGATTTTAATGAAACATTTGCTCCTGTTGCAAGGCTAGATACAATCAGAACCTTGATTGCACTAGCTGCACAGAAGAAATGGAGGCTATATTAGTTTGATGTAAAATCAGCCTTCCTAAATGGTGTGCTAGAAGAGGAAGTCTAAGTGGATCAGCCTGATGGTTTTGAAGTACAAAGAGAAGAATGGAAGGTGTACAAATTCAAAAAGGCCCTATATGGATTGAAACACGCTCCTAGAGCATGGTATGGTGAAATAGACTCCTACCTTCTGCTCTGTGGATTCCAAAGAAGTCCTAGTGAGGCTACATTGTATATGAAGTCAAATCATGACAATGAAGTGCTCATAGTATCTATCTATGTGGATGTCATCATCTACACTGGAAACAGTGAGGAAATGATTGCAAGCTTCAAGCAGGATATGATGGGAAAGTATGAGATGACAGACTTGGGTCTACTACACCATTGTCTAGGCATGGGAGTGATTCAAACCAGTGAATGTATCTTCATTCACCAGAAGAAATATGCACTAACTCTACTTGAGAAGTTTGGCCTAAAAGACTGTAAGCCAGTTAGCACTCTATTGGCAACCAATGACAGACTAAGCAAAGATGATGGATCAGAAGCAGCAGATGAGATGATCTATAGACAAATGGTTGGTAGCCTACTCTATTTGACAGCTGACTCAGCTGCCACGTGGCAGTACAGTCAGCCATGTTGGGTCAACTGACGCCGTTAGGGTTTGATGGAATATACTAACGGTGTTAGCATTTTTCGTGAAAAGATGGGCGTGGAGAGGATGGGAGAGGGCCTAGTCATTCACTTCAGGTGCCACTGTGGCGTAACTTATCAGTTCCTTGTTGCTGGAGGCAACTGCTACTACAAGCTCATGTAAATTTATGTCACAAAACACCACTTTTTATTCTCTCTCTTTTTCATTTTTCCAAAGTAAAAGATGTAGAATACATGATCTGTCATCTGTGACTAATAAAATACTTGTATACAAAGGTTTTGATTCATTGATTCTGTGAATGAATGAATTGCTCTCACCTTGGCCAAGTGAAGTTCCACATAGTTTCCCTATTTCTTCTTCACCTGGTATATTTCTTGATTCATAAGTTCCTGTACTGAAATTGCATCAAAAGGCTTGGGCAGCCGAGGTCTTTGAATAAGCAGCTCCTCAGAAACATGTTGCATTGTTGGACGAGATCGTGGTTTGGTGCGTAGGCATGCCAAGGCCAATGTTGCTGTCATCACCACACTCGAAGCTGTTTGGTTGCTAGGAGGAGGAGACAGCCGTGGATCCAATACATCTTTCAGCATAATTTGTAAAATGGACGGCGACTTTGAGGGCATTAAGGAAGATGATGAGGATATCAAGGAAATAAGCTCTCCTGGATGTCTTCCCATGAATACTTCTAGGGCCAACACTCCAAAACTATACACATCGCATTTTTCAGTCACGGCCGTGCTGCGTGCTAGTTCTGCTTAATGTACCATAACCAAACAAGTAAATATATGAAGCAAACAAAAACAAGTGAAGCTTAACTAACTTAGCTGGAAAGATGAGTTCACTTGGGGCAAGATACCCATGAGTACCGGAAACTATAGTTCGATTAGAGGAATGAGGATATAAGAGCCGGGCTGTCCCAAAATCGGATAAAGAAGCCACCATTTCTGAGTTGAGAAGAACATTGCTGCTAGTCACATTTCGGTGAACGATGGGCAGGGTGCAGTTGTGATGCATGTACGATAACGCGTGAGCTATACCTTCCACGATATGAACCCTCTTGATCCAATCCAACTCCGCAGCTTCAGCATCATTGCTCAGAAAACTGAATAAGTTACCTCTTTCCTTGTAATCATACACCAAGAACATACAGCGCGTGTGGAAACAAAACCCATGAAGCTTCACAATGTTTCTATGTCGAATACTAGACAACATTCTCACTTCATTCCTGAAACTCTTGAAGACATCAGCTGGCTCCTCAACTTCCCAACCGCGGAGCCTCTTCAAGGCAACTACTTTGCCGCTTGGTAGATGTGCTTTGTAAACATTTCCAGAAGTACCGGTGCCAATACAATACTTGATGTCAAAGTTCTCTGTTGCCTCGACGATATCTTTGTACGCAATTTTCCCATCAAAGTTCCATATTGAGAATAAATCCCCGTTCTTTGCTGCTTTTGCATCAGACTGGTTATTTCTAACCACCAGCCATCGAGTAAGAACCAGATAACCGACACAAAACAAAGCTAAACAAATGGTGCCTGGAATGAAGATTTTCATATGCAGCATGTTAGGCTTGCTTCTAGGGGGAGAACAAGATGGGAGGCCTATCATTTCACCGCATAACTCATTTTTACCACCGACAAATGCATCAGGTGGAAAAGAATGCTGGAGCTCAGTAGGGATATGACCTTGTAAAGAATTGTATGACAAATTAGCAACTCCAACGAAAATGAGAGAAGGGGGAATTGTGCCAGTGAGTTTATTATCACTAAGGTTTAAATATTCCAATGAACGCCTTATGTTCCAAAGGCTTGGAGGGATCGAACCTGTAATTTGATTTGAAGAAAGGTCAAGGTATGTGAGCTTGAAAAGAGTTCCTATTTCAGATGGGATGCTCCCGCTGAGTCCATTTCCGTGAAGCCTAAGACGAACAATGTTTGGAAGCAAAGAGAAGTTAAGTTTTCTGAACTTGTCCCCCAGCTGGAACTCAGGCGGCAGCCATATCTCTGTGATGCTTCCTGCACTATTGCAAGTAAGACCGGGCCACTTGCAGCGGCTTAGGGTATGGTTGGTGTGGCCACTCCACCAGCCGCTGTCCACCAGAGCCCGGGCTTCCAATTCCAGTGACTGCCACGACTCAGATGCCGCCGCTGCTAATGCAATACTAGCAATCCATGCAACCAGCAGCAAGGTGGGAATGAAGCGGGGAGAGGGCGAATGCATCTTCCAGTGTTGCATAGTGTTGCATGAAACTATGGGTTAATAATTGGCTTTGCCTGCAATGGAATGGAAACAGATTATTGTATGCTAATGGGTTTTGGCTTAAGGAATAAGGCACATCATGTAAACAAAAGACCATTCCAGTTGACTTGGATGGCGTCGACTCTTTGAATTGCTTAAAGCTGTGGCTACAAATCAACGCAGTGCTGACCTATAACTAGCAGTTAGTTTTAAGTCATTGCATAGGCTCCTTCCACAATTAAGCAGGATACTTACTGTGGGTCCCGCCCCGTCATGAGGTCCCGTTTAATTGTAAGAGATGACTTACAGATCATCTGGCCGGACACCTTTGTCCAAGACTACAACTTGATTTAGGGGTCAGTACAAGTGTCTTAAAAGAAAGGCTTGGTGCGAATTGGTGCAAAGATTGCAATTTATGAGAGCTGCCTTGGTGCCGTGGCTTAGGGTAAACGAGAAGAAAAGAAACTGATAGTAAATAAAACAACTTACACATATGTATATACCAAAAAATAAGTATAAAACAATGTAAATGAAATTATATTCTCCTATAAAGTGTGATGTCGCAGAAATCTTCAGTGCGAGGTTCAACAGTTCTCAAGGAAAGCTGAGCATGTGGGCGCACCTCTCATTTCGTTTTATCGTCTTTGTATACGTATCAGAAATCAAAGAATTTCCCCTAACTCAATGAGAAAGCTCCATTGCAGTACCTGCACAAGTCGGAGAAAATAACAAACCAGTAAATATGTGCTCTACCGCACTGATATCACACGTGTTAAGAGTGACAAAACAAAATTTACATATAAGTTGTCCGTATAGAAGTTATTGAAGGACACTAAGGGCAAAAATGATGAAAGATCTTGCAAAATTGAAGGAAGTATGCATTACCTGTTGCTGAACTTCTCAACGGCATCAGAGGCATAAAGAAGTGTTTCATTGGCCTTCTCTAGAACCATATAAAGTTCCTTCCCTCTTGTGACCCGAGCAATAACCCAAGCATTGTTTTTTGCCCTGATGCTAACTTCCAATTCTTTTTCATGATCAGCATTATCCGATTGTGCTCTACTCTTTTCCAAATCAACTTCTTCTCTAAGCTTACTTAAGGCAAGTAAGGAATCCTGTCACACAAGATAAAATAAACAACTGTCTGGAACAAGAGAGCAAGCCAAACTGTCAAAGCATGCTTTACCTTAGTAAGGGTTGTGACCTTTCCAGGAGGAGAAGCCCTGGATACATTTCTGTCTCCATCCACTAGTAAATATCGATATCCACTAACATGATAGGCATTCTCACCACTCCATCCTTTTGATAGTTTCTCTTCAACTTTCAACAGCTTTAGGGATACCTATAAATTAGTAAACGAGAGCACGAAATTTACTTGATATCACTCCAGCTTTCATGTCAAGAAATACGCTACTATACTCAAATAGTACAAAGCAGATTAAATATTTAAGATACCAGTTTTGTATAATTGATAAAATGAAACCAGTGATACCCGAGAACTAACATACCTACTACTGCATGAAGAAGGTTATAATTTCAACATGACAATGCTAATGACAAGTTTAAAATTTGAAGAGCTGTTTGATAGACTAAGAAAGAGAGTTATTAGCAGAGCTAGAAAGCCAACATTTTCAAGAACTTGCTGCTTCACCGCAGAAACTCCGTGATCCCCATTTTGTACCGAAGAAACAGGAATGAGAAAAATTAAGGTAAGGCTGTTATGCTGGTGGGCACACAGATACATTCTCTCCTGTGTCTGATGGAGCAACACTGTTGGGGTGGTAGAAACCAAGGAAATAGACTCTGCACCCCAAATATCGGTGACAAGAAAACCATCCTTTCCTTTGGACCACTTATCAGACTGCAAGGGCCGTATGACATGAACACTGTTATCTCCAGCAGGAGAGTTATGATGTGAGTCATGAAATTGTTCTGGAACAGAACCTGGGCGGGCCAAGAGAGAACTTGGGGAAATATAAGATGTAGTTCCCTCTCTTAAATAGGACCTGGAACTTACTCCAGAGGATAAAGCACGAGGAGTCAACCTTAAAACAGCGTAAGCAAAGAGATTTACAGTGTCATCCTAACAAAAATAGGAAAAACAAAATTCACATTAGTCAACATTTGATCAAATAAATGCACCCAGCACTCTCACTATTTAAATTCTAAAAACATGTGTATCTCAGTTCTTAAGCTGCTCCTAAATTTTAAGACTAAAACATAACGATATATGAATTATTTCGAAACCATCAATGTTAATAAGCCAAGAAGATCAAACCATACAGGAGAAAGTGTTGTGGACACCAACAGGTTCTGAAACAAGATTAGAGAGTGACAGCGCATGTTCCCAGCACAAGATTCAAGTACCCTGACAAGCGACTGCAGAGACAAGTAAACATTCAATAATAAGCAAAAGAAAATTAAACAAACTTTGCATTACTAAAAAACTAAAATTAGGAAGTAGAACTTAGAACTGAGGTCGGGATAAGGGTCATATAAAAGCACTCAAACATAAAGAGATGTAGAGTTTTGAACAATACAAGTTGGCTAAACGGAATCAAATAGGAAGGTGATGATAGATAGGCCTAATGCTAATGTAAAAAATAAAGGGATGTCTGTGAAACTTATTAGGATAAAGGATAAGAAAATTAGATAACAATATAATAACAGTACATGTATCTAGGATGATCAATCCAAATTACCCCCAATCTGGAGGGTGGAAACTTTTTCAACCTTAAGCAGAACTCTTGAACCAAACAAGCATTTAAACAACTAGCACACCTAACCAAGATCAAGAATACAACTAGGGCATACTAAAACACAAAAAACTTCCATAAAAGAATGTAGAGTATATTTATAGCATTAAATAAGCTGAAAATACCATTCTAGCCAGAATGTGAAAAAAAAAAAATTAAGTTTTCCACAAACATATGAAGAAAATACATTCTGAACACAAACCTGAACTTCGATTGCTGCTTCACGCCCTACAGTAAGCATCTGTACAGTTCCGCGCTCCTTTAGACAGTCACGAAATGATGGTAACAATAGTTTCCTCCCAACCAGAAAATCTGCCCCTTAGAGTAAAATCATACATATGAGAGACAGCAACTTCAGCATTACTTAGGTAGAAAAATCCAATCAAAATAACAGTATACAATAACTTGAATGTTACCCCAGCAGCACTTATAAATGAGACCGCTTTTGAAATGCTGGCAATTAATGATATTACAATGAAATTTGAACCTAGGACAATATAAAACTGGACTGCAGAGCAATTAGTAGGCGCGGGACTGTATGAAGACTTACCACCGAGATAGTCCATAATGAAGTAGTACAGATGAGTTCGAGTTAGTCCTCCACCAGGATCTTTATCAAGCATCACTCTTATAGATCCACGAAACATTACAAAAAGAGAATGAATTTCCTTAAGAACCTTTCTCAATGCATCACTTCTCCAAACAGCTTCAAACTCCTTGGTTTTCTCCACAATCTAATCTACCACAAGGTCGAGCAATTATTTCAAACTACTTACAAATCAGCAGTGGCAACAATTGATTCTAAAAATTGTACGAGAAACCCATAAATTATAGCATGGAGCCAACAGTAATGAACCTTAGCTAAACAAATAATTGACAATGAGGAAAATTGAACGCACCATCACCATCCAGATGTCTGGTTCTGCTTCATAAAAAACATGAGAATGCCTCTCTGCTTCTATGGCCTCACAAGCAGCCTCTGGAGAGAAGATTCTGCCCAAAATATAAACGAGTTCTTCAAATTAAAGACCCAAAATAAGGAAAGAAAAGATGAAGAAGAAAAGCGATAGAAAGTAGAAACCTGGTAAATATGATGAGTCCTTCACTGAGCCCGATCACAGAGAACTGAGCTGAGAAGGGCAAATCAGCAGGGAAGAAGAACAAAATCTTGTCCAATTCTTGCCCTTCATTTTGACCCCTCCTCAAATCAAAGATGCACAATTTCAGGCCTTCTGGGGTACCAGTCGTAGTGGTAGCAGATGACAAACCCATTATTCCTTCCTATGATAATGGCACAATCAAACACTTGCATTACAAATTGAGCCCTAATTTCGTTAGCTGCTACAAGAAAATGCGAGATTGGAATGCGTTACTTGAGCTCAAGGTTGGAACTTGGAAGACGATCTCTATATGTCACAACGAAGCTTGATTTTGGTACCAAATGAAGGTTTTGAGGTTACACAGGACTTTCTTCGGGAATCCATTCGACTGAGGTCGTTAAGTTTTTTGAAAGTTTGAACGGTAGGTAACTGGTTTTTTCTAGTTTGTTTACCATTAGTTGGGCCAACAACCAAAATAGCGATCCATCTCATTTGGGCCGAGAACTAGAAACAACGGTCCAGGCAAGAGGAAAAAAAAGGCAGGTACATGCAAAATGAAGCTAACCCATCAATTTTTAATAAAAAGACCAAAGAGGACCTCGTCGCTAGACACGAGTGGTGTGACCGCGAAAAGACTAAAAAGGACGCAAAGCCCCCAACTGCCATAACCGCTTACTTGAACTCCTACTCTCGCTCCCTTCTTCATTCTCTTCAATTTCTCACTCACGACTACAACAAGCCAAACAGCCCTCACACTCGCTGAAAATTCAGAAATTAGAATTTTAAAATTAGTTAAAATGAAAACCAAATCGATCAAAGCGAAGCAAAACCTCCAAACGGCGACGTACCTGAAGACGAAGAAGAAGCTCCGGTCGGAGCTCCCTCGCCGGAAGCGATCTCAGATCTCTCCGATTCTTTACTCGTCTCTCAAGCTCAATGCTCGAAATGAGACCTCTGATTTCTCTGCCTTCTCTGTGAACTCGAACTTGTGCTTGTACTTCCGTGGTGAAGTTTCGTGTGAGTCAAGCAGAGTTTCAGTTGGATCTGGGAGCGAGGCGTCGAGTAATTTGAGGAAGAGACGCTTCGATGAAACTCAAGGTTACGGAGCTGAGAAGGACCGCAGCATACCGTACCGTAGAGTTACGAGGTCGTATTATCGAGGAAAGGAGGATAAGAAAGACGGTGAAGCTGAGATTTCTGAGTCATCGTGTGTGGAATCTAATTCTGGACCTGTTGTTGGCGGTTTCGCAGAGAAAAAGTTGAAGCTAAAGTGTAAGAGCCGCAACGCAAATGAAATTGTGAAGGAAATTGGTGGAAATGAAGGTTCTGAAGCAGTTACAAAATCAGAGATTTCCGAGTCACTCTCCAATAAGGTATCATTGGAATACAAGGAAAACGAAGTCAGTTCATTCAATTCTGGCGTCAAATTGTGTTCTCTATCTAAATTAGCAGAGAAAACAGCCATAGACGGCGGAAACAGAGCTCCGGAATTTGAATTCCCTGGGATTTTGAGAAACTACTCCAGTGAGAATTTTACCTTTTCAAACTCTGAATCGACCATACTGCAGGGGCGAGTCGATTCTGATCTTGCTTGTAAGGAGCAGTTCTCCTACGATGAAGTCTCAGAGTACTCTTCCAGCCAGACATTTTCGGAGGTTCAATCGGACGGTTTGGACGAAAATTCCGATCTCGGTTTCTCAGAGTACACGCCGTCTATCTTCTTCGATTCTGGAAGTGAATTCTCGGAGCGTACGGACGACGGCTCAACTCCTTCACCTACTTTTACTTTGCTTCTTCAGTACAGAGAAGCATTTTCGAGATCAAGCATCGCTTCATACGTCCATGCTGCTTCCAGAGTTAAAGAAGTGTATAAGGATCATTCTACAGTAAGTCTAATCAAATTCAGAATTGGGATTTTATTTTTCCCTTGCTTTCCTTCACTTTCTGATTTTAATAATATTATTTTAGTTTCTAAAGTTCCAAGACGTAGAGGACGAAGAGAGCTATCAGCTGCTGAGGAACAGAGAAAGGATGCAAGTATTTCTGCGAGACTACACGGAGGAGTACTCTTCCACGACGGAGTGCGGCGATCTTATCCTCCAGCAACGGTGGCAAATGGTCCGTTGGATCATCGAGGTATCGAAATCTACGTTTCACAAATTAAGTCCCATTAGTCGTTTTTTTTTCCTCTCTACATATAGTCGATGTTTAATTAAATCGCCGTAGTTAGTTCTGTTTGGACCGGCACACGTTTATGGAAGTACATGCCGTTGCAGTAGCACATACTATCTACGTTGACGAATTTCTACAAATATTTTAACAGCCAATGAATTCTCTGGCACGTCATTGATTGAATGTGTTGGACACTTTTGCTTTGCTCCTATTGGCCAGTGAATGCATCGTGCTAGGGTCATATAATGTCACTAGCTTTGCCTTTCTGTTACAATACAGCAGAGTAATTTGATACAAATTTTAAATTCAATTTACAAGAATCCTTATACCTTCTTAGCTTAACAACTTTCACGTGCACTCACTTACAACTTGGTAGTAGTACGTGCTTTCGCGCCAAAGTAACGCAGTATAGTTTGTTACTTGTTGGACAAGGCAATGCACACAGTAGAAGATGGGTGGTGATTTGGTGTCCATTAATTCCACAAGTTTTTAGAAAAACATGACCATGCTAAACTATTTGAATCAACGGTGGAATTTAAGTTCATTTTCTGTTGATTAGCTGTTATTATGTTCTACTTTGGTGGAAAATGTTTGAATGTCATTGTTAATTTTCAGAAATTGTATAATAATTAAAAATTGAGTTCATACCATCATATTACTATAGGGGTTAATTCCTCTCGTATTCCCTTCCTGTTGGATGTTAGTACTTGGAAAATGCCAGTTTGATTGGGACTGTGGCAGAGTGGATGGATTAATTGTCATGTGTGTGTGTGTGCTTATAATGCGTTTGTGTTGATGTCTCTTGTTATTTGTTAATGTGGTTTTAATTTTCTTTGAACGAGCAGCAACCTACTGAAACGAAGCTACAGCAGGAGACGAAGTTTCTAGGAGTTAGCCTTCTTGATCGATTCTTAAGCAAAGGATTTTTCAAAAGCAAAAGTAAGCTTCAGACTGTTGGAATAGCATGTTTAACACTGGCCACCAGAATAGAAGAAAATCAGCTCTACAACTGGTATATGCCTTTACTTTTTTATATCACTAGATTCATACATTTCTGTCTAGTCTGTTTCCTTATAAACCTGGTGTTTAGGCCTGTTTCTAGATTCTGGAAATTAAAGCAATACTTAGAGATAGGTACCAAACATTACGAATTGAGGCAGTCAAATTCCTTCTGCTAGTAACCCCCACCTCCTTTTGTACTTGAATAACAATGTAATTGAGACCTATTTGATGGCCTTTTCAGCTTTCGGAAAATGGATTTCTATGTAAAAGGCAATGCGTACAGCAGATGTGAAGTGGTGGCTATGGAATGGCTAGTTCAGGAGGTCCTCAACTTCCAGTGTTCTTTGCCCACCACCTATAACTTCTTATGGTAACTTTTAGAAATGCATGCAGCTTTCTTATGTTTTGGGCAGAGAAAATGTTTCTGAGTTGAGGGGTTCATGACATCTTTATCCCTTGAGCTACATTACTAAAGTTTAATTGGATAATTAACATAGGTTCTACCTGAAAGCTGCAAGAGCTGATGAGCAAGTGGAGAAGAGGACCAAGTACCTGGCAGTTCTGCAGATGTCGGACCACGTACAACTTCGTTACTGCCCTTCAACAGTTGCAGCTGCGCTTGTCATCCTCGCGTCTTTAGAAGGCAATCATGATGCATCCCGCCAACGAGTCATAGATGTAACTTCCAGATTTGTTCTTCTAAACTACTTAGAACTATAATGTAATGGCATTATGTCATCAAGAAGAACACATCTCTCAATATCTCATTGATGTGATCTTATGGTTTTGCAGACTCATGTGAGAACAGAAGGTGATGATTTACATGAATGCATTGAGGTATGGATAAACTCTTTTAAATATATTGTCATTTTAAGAGAGTTGATAGGTGCTGATGATGTGTTCAATGTAACAGAGCCTAGAGTGGTTGTTATCATATGTATGACTTCTGTTTGCTGACTCCCTCCCTCGTCAAAATACATGGATGGAAGAAGATGAAGCTCACAGATCTAAATCCTTATCAGACGGTAAACAAATCTGATATTTTTGTCATGAATCAACCCAACCGTACAGCTACTTGTAAACATTTTATAAACATGGAATACTTGTACCAAAAGTAAACGTTATGTTACTTCTGTGACAAATAAATAAGAAATTACAGGGTTATTAAAACACAAATGCCTGAACTCCTCTGTTTCTCAATTTTTCCTCGGTGAAATTTGTGATTTACTCCTCCTAGGCATGATTTTACAATAGGCTATGTAGAATTAGTATAGAATCCTTATCCACAAATCCACACCAGTCATACAACTCCAGGCTTCGTGTGATCCGGCGAAGTGACTGGAACTACTGGAGGCACACTGACAGGAGACCGATCAAGATGGGTCTGGGCAAAGTCAGTGATTACCTCTGTCCTCTGCCTCTGCATCATCTCCTTTTTTTCCTCCTCAGCCCTCTCCACCTTCTCCTTTGTCATCACGCTCACATCGGTAGCCACCTTTGCCACCGCGTTGAGCGCGCTTGAAACCCACGAAGCTCCGGTCATTACATAAGGGTTGCTCATGATAACACTTCCTGCACTGCTTGCCTTCTGCTCAGCAACAGCAAAGACAGATTTGGTCTTCTCGGAGACCATGAACCTCTGATCCATCTCCCTCACCTTCTCACTCACAACAGCTGTTCCAGCACTTAGCTTCTCCATCAGCCCCGTCTTCTGGTTAATGGAAACAACGGTGGCAGATGCATTTGACGTTAAATGATGCCTCTCATCAAATGATTTTGCCTTGCTAAGCACATCCTTTCCTAAGATATAACCCCTCGCAAGCATAGCGCTTGCCACACCTTCTGCTTTCTTCACAGCAAAATTCGCAGCAGCTGGCTTTTTCTCCTTCAAAGGCGAAGCACACATGTTATAACAAGGTTGAAAAATGATACATTTACATGGATGGATGCCATAGTATTTACCGGGCTTGACGGAAGCGGGATAGCTTCAGGTGGCAGCATGTAATCCTCAATCGGTGTAATGTTGACAGAAAGATCAGCTATGGTGGCTCCCTGAGGCTTGAAAGATTCAGATACATGAAAGAATGGTATGAATTTTGATGACCATTATTAGAATCAATTAAACATACCGAAAGGAGAAGTGCTGTATCTGCTCCTTGTGAATCCTTGAAGGTAACATACGCAAACTGGGTGTTCTCAGTTTCTCTGCCGAAAATTCCACCAAATTTTTCAGAATCACAAATCTAAATTCTAATATCATTATTTTCGCGGATAGGATTCAAAAATGTGTACCTTTTCATTTCAACATATTGGATGTCTCCAGAGAAGGAGAAGAATTCTTTGATGTCCACGTCCGAAATAGGTAGGGATATGTTACTAACTTTAACTGTCTTTATCTGCAGAGGAAAAATCAAGTGATTCAAATATGTGCATGAATTAGAAGTTCAGAGCACAGACCATGATTATACACACACACGCGCACACCAAAAAAAAAGAGTCTATTTTCTCAACATTTGTTGTGCTGTTTGGTGTGGCAGTTGTTGTTGTTGACTGGGGAACTTCTTCAATCCCGTCATTTGAATGCTCCAATGAAGTCTGTACAGTACATTCTCAATTACGTAAAGAATTTCTGGGTAAAAAGTAAAACCGAGAGTAACAATGACGCAAAGGAAACCTCATTGTTCCCCCGAAGTTGTTTAGATTAGAGTGAAAACAAGAAAGAACGCCTTGAATAATTACAGATTTATCAGGGAAAAAACTACCCTTAAACACAAAACCCTAATGTAACCAAACAAGTGATTCAAACATGGAGGCATACAATTATTTTCAACCTTCAATTTTTGTTCTTGATTCCCGAGCCACCAAGCAGAGCACATAATCAAAGGGATTTACGTTCAATCAATGATATGGGTATCAATTAAAAACCGATGAATCTAACACGATAGAATTAAGATTAATATTTTCAAAACAGAGAAAAACAAAAAAAAAAAAAAACTCACCGACATTCGGATAGATTTTGCTTGAGAGGCAATTCACGAACGCCCTCGTTCTTCAATTGTGGTAGTTTTCTTCTTCTTTTTAACTTTTTTTGGTTGATCTTTTTCTTGCTAATGGTAATTTTGGTTTCTGGATTTAAACGTTTTTCCTATTTCTCTCAGCGGGAAATTCGTGAATTGTGATATTTTTAGGGCATTCAAAACAAATCTCCTTTGTTTGGTGATTTTCTCTGTTTGCTTTTTGTCCAAAAGAAAGATAATTCCAGTTGTCGATGAGTGTGGAGTCAACCATGCATCAATGTCGACGATTGCCTGTATGCACGACTCATCTTAACATAACATTATTAGTTTACTATAATGAGCATCGACAAGGTGAACAAATTTCCACATAAGCAAATACTAATAGCATATGCTGACCAATACCATGCCAAGCAGCGAGACAAGATAAATTGGTCATCCATGTGCAACATGGACGCAATGTAGCAGAGTCTTCTTAGTAGGATTCGGGCAAATTCGAGTCACTTGCAAGTCACAGAACCATTCCTTTCTGTCTGCCACATCCATAAGAAGACATAAAACAAAAGGACGTTGCCATGATACAAAGGGAGAAGGAGGGCCCGAGTATAATAAACAGCTACGACAAGGAACATGAGATTCGGACATAGATGATCGATTGAGGTATCAATCTTAGTCGACCAACGAGTTTGAAAAAACAAAGCAATAAAGCAGCCAATCATGCCAAAACAGCAATAAACACTCCCATCAAGCAGCAGCTGATCTTGTTTTGTAACAGATATGTATTTCAGAAATGAGAAAATTTAAAGAATAGTAATATTCCCAGTAAACCCCTCAAATGCTCCCCAGCATTGCCACCTTTCTCTTATGCTGTACAGCCTCAAAAATGTATATCAGAAAATTTCTGTGGTTTTATGGTCTAAATGTAGGACAAAGAAAAGGAAGCGAAAAATTTATTCGAGCTTTTTTAGGCATCAACAGAGAGGAGCTCTGTGAGGGATGCCTTTCCTCTTGTGCAAAAGCTTCCTTGGCTTCAATGTTGAACATAACCAACCATTCATTTCCTCAGATGACTCGGCCAACGAGATAGACGATTCCATTTCACTTGTGTTTGTTTCGGAATTGTAGTTACCTTTTAATGAAAAATCGCCATGTTTTGGTATTGTAACGGTGATGAATTTGTGAGTTTGGTCTTTCGGCTTCACTGAAACTAGAGATGCCTGAAAATTGCGTGTAAAGCATGGAAAATTTTCATGATCCCGAAGATTGATACAAATGGAGTTCGACAATATGGGACTAATTAACATCAACGATTATACCTTACACGCGATGGAGCAGTAGCGATTTGGTATGTCCTGCAGATATCTGTCACAAGCTTCACAGGAAGCACCAAACTTTGCTTTCGTTGATGGCTTGGCATCTTTGGCTTGAGGACGAGGATTTAGATGCACAGCTTTCTCACCATTGATTTTATATGTCTGTGAAACATCAATTTGTCACTATTTGAGATAAAAGAACATTCAATTCTAGTGTAACATGTAATTTCATAAGGACCAAAAACCAGACAAAGATACAAGCTAAGGACAATTGGTCAGCCGCGCTAACAACATAACCATGTAACAGACTAATTGTAAATTAGTGATCAAACAACTAGATTAGAATTTATCCTTTATGAAAGGTAAGATTGTAACTCATTGTCCCTCTTGAATTTGGATATTAAGCGAAGCATGAATCCATGTTTTGTTAGTTGAAAAACTTGAGCAGTTACTGAAAAGATAAATATATTGCATCACAACATTAAATAAGCGTAACTGTGATTAATGCTATGATTAAAAAAAAAAATTAAGTAGGCAAGCTTCATTATGAACTTAAGAATCAAACATTTGGTTCAGATTGATTACTACTTCCACAGAAGAAATTTAAACAGCAATTCTTGATTGGGAAGAGCAAAACAAACACAAGATTGAAACCCCAGATGCATACTCACCTGCAATGATGAAATCAAATCCAATTGCTGAATTATTATAACTGGAGACAGAGAAAGGGAAGCAAACCTGAATTTTAGAACAGTCAAGATGCTTCTGAATTTCTTGAAGGCGGACGACGTCGTGATAGACATATTTGCAGATCTGAAGCTTTGAATGGAGGCAATGAGACTTCATACAGTGCCTACAGAGGCGGAGACTGCAGTCTATGCAAAACACATTCTTCTCATTTTTTCTAAGGTCTTCATGAACGCCACATGAACCAAAGAAATTGCTAAGCAAAAGGGTGTTAAGCCAATCAGCCCTGTTTTTCTTTTTATTAACTTTGCAGCCTACCTACAAAACCAAACCCATCCACTTCCAAAATTCATCAAAACCAATCAATAAACATGCACAGAAAAAAAAACAAATTCGTCAAATTTTTTACCAGCATCATCATCATCAATCAAGACTCAAACTTTTTGATTGTTTAGGCTTCAAACTCAAAACCATTCAATCAAATTCACAAAACCCACAAACAAATATCACAAATTCTATTACTTTTCAACGATTTTGAATCAACCATATGCATAAACTGATACACAGAATCCAATAAAACTTCATGCAATCAATTTGACAATAAAAACGAAAGATAGTATTTGAAAAGGATTGAAATTCAGCGGTGAAAGTCTTACCATTTCCTCAATTTGTGGACTGAAATTGCAGGAGTTGATGCTTGATGGAGAGAGTGAGTGAGAAGCATGAAATAAAAAATTAAATTTGCAAAAAGAGTGTCCAGAAGGCAAAGGGTTTGTGAGGGAGTGAATACAATGGATGAGATTTGAGTCCAATATTTCACAACAACGTTATTGGAAAGTAAGTATAAATGGGAACCCAATTATTCCTAGGAGGCCAGAGCTGTGTCCAATTTCCCACTTAATTACCTAGAGAAAATAAAAAATAAATAAATAAAACAATCCGCGGGAACCTAAATGTTCGAGCACCGTTGGATCGAACTCAAAGGGATCTCACGGCCACGAATTTAAGGAATATTTATTAATTTTCTTACCTGAAAATAAATTTAAAAAAAGAAAGAAAAGAAATAGGTCAGTGGATTTTTGTATGGGGGCCATGTTGGGCAAAACCCTAGCGAGCGTCGCTTTATGTCTTTTCCCGCCGAAAAATAACCGAGATTTTCGGAGCCGTTTTGTCCTTTTTAATTTCTTTTCTTTTTGTATTGATTAATAAATGGGTTGTGGCTTCTGCTGCATCTCTGACTTGGATTCTGAAGTCAAATTTGCTACAATGCTCAATTAAATTAATTTCTTTTAAGTGAAAAATGACGTGGGTGGAACTAAAATCACCCAATTTTATATCAAATTAAATTTTTTTAAGAGAAATAATTATTGAAAATAAATAAGATTTATAATTATTGATTCTGTAAAATAGCGCAAACAATTTGAGATTGTTTCCATTATAAGTCAGATAGTCAAACAAAAAATATTGTCTTTTGACTTCCATAGCCTCATTACACTTTTTGTGCATAATCACAAAAAGAAATTCCTAAATTTACTCAGCAATATACTAAATTTTGATTTAGATTCTAGGGTGGATTTTATTATCTACCAAACAGACAAAATTTAGGTTTTCTACTATTTGGCGGTGATTCGATGCTATGCAGAGAAAGGGATTACTTTAAATTTTTTTTTCTTCATAATTTCGAATTTGAATTTTGAAATTGTAAAATTTATATGAATTTTAACGTTTGATAATTAAAATTGAAAAAATAATTTTGACATTTTTCTATTTTGAATTCGATTTTTCAATATAAAGGTTTATATAAACTTTTACAATATACGATTCGAGTTCAAAGTTAAATTTTTTTGTAAAACTTTCGAGCTTGGATTTTAGAATTATAAAATTCATACTCTAGCGTTTGATATTTGAATATTAGAAAAGTAATTTTTATATTTTGTTTTTTCAATAAAACAGCTTGGTGTGAACTCTAACAGTATAAGATTGAGGATTCGAAGTTAAAAAAAAAAATTCCAAAATTTCGAGGTTGAAATTTGGAATTATAATGTTTATATGAATTCTAAAATTTAAAATTGCGGATTGGAAAAATTATTTTGACATTTTTCTATTTTTGAGTTTGATTATTTCAATAGAAAGATTCATATGAACTCTAACAATATACAATTGGGGTTTTGAAGTTAAAATTTTTTCTTCAAAATTTCGATTTTGGATTTTGAAATTATAAAGTTTATATGAATTCTAGCTTTTAATATTGTAGATTGGAAAAATAATTTTGACATTTTTCTATTTTGAGTTTGGTCTTTTCAATAGAAAGGTTTATATAAACTATAATAATATACAATTAGGGTTTCAAATTCGAAGTTAAATTTTTTTTTTCCAAAATTTTGAGTTTGAATTTTGTAATTATAAAGCTTATATGAACTCTAGTGTTTGATATTGCGAATTGGAAAAATAAATGACACTCTTCTATTTTGAGTTTTTTCAATAGAAAGATTCATGTGAATTCTAACAACTTACAATTAAGGTTTCGACGTTAATTTTTTTTTTTTCAAAATTTCAAGTTGGATTTTGAAACTATAAAGTTTATATGAACTCAGCGTTCAATATTGCGGATTGGAAAATTAATTTTGACATTTTTCTATTTTAAGTTTAGTTTTTTCAATATAAAGGTTTACGTGAACTCAAACAATATATGATTAGGGTTTCAAAGTTAAATTCTATTTTTACAAATTTTGAGTTTGAATTTTTGAAATTATAAAGTTTATATGAATTCTAGCGCTTAATATTATGGATTGAAAAATAATTTTGAAAATTTTCTATTTTAAGTCAGGTTTTTTTAATAGAAATGTTTATGAGAACTCTAACAATGGATGATTGGGAATTT
The DNA here is from genome assembly GCA_037349345.1 of Oemleria cerasiformis. NCBI lineage: Eukaryota > Viridiplantae > Streptophyta > Magnoliopsida > Rosales > Rosaceae > Oemleria > Oemleria cerasiformis. The sequence goes on from JAZGTL010000031.1 coordinate 11,644,562, forward strand.
GAGGTTAAATTTTTTTTTTTCTTCAAAATTTTGAGTTTGGAATTTTTGAATTATAAAGTTTTTATGAACTCTAGCTTTCAATATTGAGGATTGGAAAATTAATTTTGACATTTTTCTATTTTGAGTGGTTTTTTAACTTCGAAACACTAATCGTATATTGTTAGATTTCACATAAACCTTTCTATTGAAAAAACTAAACTCAAACTAGAAAAATGTCAAAAATATTTTTTTAAACCAAAATATCAAAGTTTAGAGTTCATATAACATGTATAATTCCAAAATCTAAACTTGAAATTTTGAAGAAATTTTTTTTACTTCGAAACCCCAATCGTATATTGATAGAGTTCACATAAACCTTTATATTGAATAAACTAAACTCAAAATAGAAAATTGTCAAATTATTTTTCCAATCGGCAATATTTAACGCTAGAGTTCATATAAACTTTATAATTCCAAAATAAAACTCTAAATTTTGAAAAATAAATAAATTTAACTTTGAAACCCCAATCGTATATTGTTAAAGTTCACATGAATCTTTCTATTGAAATAACCAAACTTCAAATAGAAATGTATCAAAATTATTTTTTCAATTCGCAATATTAAACGCTAGAATTCATATAAGAAATATAATTCCAAAATTTAAACTCAAAATTTTGAAAAAAAAAATTTAACTCCGAAACCTTAATCTTATATTATTAGAGTTCACATAAAAAGGTATTGAAAAACCAGACTCAAAATAGAAAAATATCAAAATTATTTTCCAATCCTCAATATTGAACGCTAGAGTTCATATAAATTTTATAATTCCAAAATTCAAACTCTATAAAATAAAATAACTTCGAAATCCCAATCTTATTGTTTGAGTTTACATAAATATTTCTATTGAAAGAATTAAAATCAAAATAGAAAAATGTCAAAATTATCTTTCTAATCCGCAAAATTAAACGTTAGAGTTCATACAAACGTTAAAATTTCAAAATTTAAACTCGAAATTAAAAAAAAAAACTTTGAAACCCCAATCATATATTGTTAGAGTTCACATGAAACTTTCTATTGAAAAAACTAAACTCAAAATAGAAAAATGTCAAAATTATTTTTCTAATCCACAATATCAAACGCTAGAATTCATATAAACTTTATAATTTCAAAATTTTGAAGAAGAAAAAGTTAATTTTGAAATCTCAATCATATATTGTTAGAGTTCACATGAACATTTCTATTGAGAAAACCAAACTCAAAGTATAAAAATGTCAAAACTATTTTTCCAATATGCAATATCAAACGCTAGAGTTCATAAAAAACTTTATAATTCCAAAATCTGAATTCAAAATAAATTTAAAAAAAAATAACTTCGAAACTCCAATCGTATTTTGCTAGAATTCACATATACCATTCCAAACACATATTTAACTTTAAATCTCCAATCGTACAGAAAAAGCAAACTCACAAAAGCTCAAAATTATTTTTTTAATCCGCAATATCAAATATTAGAAAACAACCATCCATGTATACAATAAAAAGTACTAGATGGAAAATTACAGTGTTCGATAGGCAACAGAATTGTATCAAACAGTTGGGCACAATTATCTCTGCTTCTAATAAAATTTCATCTTTATCTGTTTTCAATTCAACCTCATCGTATCACATCACACATGCCAAACCTTCAAATCATATCACCTTACATTCATATTTGTGGAGGCCCAATCTTTCTTTTTCGTTAACTTCAGGTCTTCTTTCAGTAAGGCTCAAGGCCTAAAGCCCAAGGCCCAAAGCCCAAGGCCCAAAGCCCAAGGCCCAAAGCCCAAGGCCCAAAGCCCAAGGCCCAAAGCCCAAGGCCCAAGGCCCAATTCGCATTAAACCCGAAGAAAGTTGTTATCTTTATCCGCCTTAAAATCTAATCGTATCAATTATACTACATGAGTGCATAAAAAACCTCAAATTGGAGAGATTGAAGCAAACCATGAGACTGGTGAAACAAGAATTAGAGTGCTCTCAAATAGCACATTATTGTCCAACAATATGTCGATTCGAGACACGAAAGTTTATACACAGTGGCATCTTGATTCTGGAACCAGCAGGTAACCATTTTTTTTAAACAAAATTGGATGGTGATAACCATTCATAACTTAGACTACAAGGCTAAGTGGCTTTCTGGCCAAAAACGCAAATGACCAAAAGATAGGTTTCTCTAGCTTATGCTGTCCCAACCACTATCTATCCAGCCCTCCCTCAGACGGCCTAACGCATAATTCCACGAGAACCTGGTTCTTTTCAACATCTTAGTTGAGCAGAACTAACAGAATGCTTGAGCCGTGACGGGCATTGAACCTGAGATGGTTTTCCTTGTCTACAATCAGTCATAATGAAGATGGTGTTTCCTCCTTTTGCACCTATTGACATACCAACTGGCATGTTTCTGGAGGCCCATCCCTATTAACACTTTGAGGCTTGTGAGCATGACATAGGTCATGGCAAACAGGACAAACATCCAAAAGAGTTTCCATGGAAGGGGACTGTAAGGAAGGTGAGCAGCATACACCGGAGTAAGCACTCGGATTACCTAAAACAAAGATAATAATACTCAAAGGGATTATCATATAACTAGTATTATTAATAACAATATTCGCTGGGAAAATGAAGTAGTGGACTTTTCACACCACATGTAGCATTTTCCATATGAGTAATTTGGTGCTACATTTAAATGCAAAGGCTATATTGTCTTACCACGTTTCTGTTGTAATTTGGCTTAAATTTTAAGTCAATTAGTTAGCCTTTTTGGAGCAATTATTACTTACTCTTGTTAGCTTTTTGGGTTCTTTATTCTATAAGGATTAGGGACCATAATCCTTGTAGGAGTTTGGTTTCTTATCTTATAAGGTTTATGAATTTGTTATCCTTATAGGAGTTGGTAAAGTTAGACTAGTATATAATTGACATATTTGTGAAAGGCCTAAAAACCTTTCTTATGTTTTGGTTGTGGTGCCGCATCGTTTGTATCTGAGAGAGCTTTGGGTGTATTTGGGATTTGGGTTTGCGAGAGTTAATCTTTTTTGTTATCTCCTTTGTTATTAGTGGAATTTCCTCGCCGGCTTCGCCCGTGGACGTAACCTTTATAGCCAAACCACGTAAATCCTTTGTGTTATTTGTCGATTTCTAGGTTTCATATTTTGCCTTCATATTTGTTATATTGTTTTGCGACGCTTCCGCACAACAATTGGTATCAGAGCTCGAGTTTCGACTTGGGTTATGTTTATATGATGGCATAATATAGAATTGGAAAATTCGACGGAAGGAATGACTTGGGAGATTTTAGATAATCCCTCACCAATTTGGCTACAGTTGACGTAGCGTTCATACTCTCTATTTGATTCGAAGTTGACCTATCCAAAACCAATTTGATGATTTGGTTGTTCTGAATTTGTGAAATTTGGATGTGGGTTTCTACATCAATTTGTTCTTTGTCAAATTCAGATGTTCCTGGAGGTTTTGATAGGTGTATACTTTGTGAGGGCCAATTTGTTAGGTTCTGCAAAATTGTAGAACATTTGTTTGGTTCCTCTTAGAGAAAGCTTCGATCATGCTTTCTAATTTGGTTGGTCTACGGAATTTTGGCTGAATTTATTTGTCCCTGCTATTTGGTTTGTTGGTCTCCATCTACGTACTGCAATTGTTTTGAAGACTCTGTTTGGGTATGGATTTGAACTCCTACTGGTTATTTGGATTTGTTGTCTTGTTGGTGATCAAGTAATGATGGTAGGCTAAGGGAAAAATTTGGTACTCCTAGGATTCGTATTTGGGGTGAACGGTTTTGTATATGGGACTTTGAACCTTTGTCACCATAATGTGTAATCAGCTTTGTTTTGGAGAATATGCCATACATTTGTGGAGTGATTCTATTTGTGCAGTTTCGGATTTGTGAGCAGGTGGAGTTTGAAGTTCAAGTATTTGGTGCTTCATTCAGCTTTGTTTAGTGTGCTTGGTTTTGTTCGGTGATGTTGGAGAATTCAGGTTCTCGTTTGAATCACTTTGTTTTGATCAAGACACTTTTGGTTTGCATGCTTGGGCATATTTTGGGTTGGAGAAGACATTGGTGGAAACTTCCGTTTGAAGACTTAAGTAAAATTTAAGTCAAGGTGGAGATTGTTGTAATTTGGCTTAAATTTTAAGTCAATTAGTTAGTCTTTTTGGAGCAATTATACATACTCTTGTTAGCTTTTTGGCTTCTTTGTTCTATACGGATTAGGGACCATAATCCTCGTAGGAGTTTGGTTTCTTACCTTATAAGGTTCATGAATTTGTAATCCTTATAGGAGTTGGTAAAATTAGACTAGTATATAATTGGCATATTGATTTCTCTTTGTTTGGTGTGTGTGCAGCCACTTATTTGTGAAAGGCTTAAAAACCTTTCTTATGTTTTTGTTGTGGTGCCGCATCGTTTGTATCAGAGAGAGCTCTGGGTGTATTTGGGATTTGGGTTTGTGAGAGTTAATCTCTTTTGTAATCTCCTTTGTTATTAGTAGAATTTCCTCGTCGGCTTCACCCGTGGGCGTAGGTTTATAGGCGAACCACGTAAATCCTGTGTTATTTGTGGATTGTTAGATTTCATATTTTGTCTTCATATTTGTTATATTGTTTTGAGACGCTTCCGCACAACAGTTTCATCCTATGGAAAATTTTGTTCGTATTTCTCAATCTAACATAAAACGGTGGGGATGATTTCACACCATGACAATAAACATGAAGGTAAGTATTAAAAGGTGTCTTACCACACAAGCTGGTGCCAGAGGAATGAATGTAAGATTCTTCTTTGCAGCCTCTGATTGTATATTTAAAGTCTAAGGAAAAGAAAACAGAAAATCAGATTGTCAGATCATATAATCCAGAAGGGAAAAGAGTATTTGGTGTATGTAATGGACATCATCTGCATGTAAACCAAAGAAAACATATTTATATATCGGTCACCACATAACAATCATCTAAATTCTCAAGAATTGGCCTGCATATGACGCGTGCCCACCCAAAAATATGCATGTCTATCAATTCAAGTGTTATGGACCAAAAATAATTCACTTACATATATATAGAGTCAAACCAAATATATAGAAAACCCCAAATCAAAAATCAGGAACCAACATTTCAGTAGTCTAACATAAAATGTAAAGAACATAAAACCACCCAATTCCAAACAGTATTAACCTCCCAGCCCCTACATACTAAGATGGATGCATGGTTAAAATCAACTATAAAGCAAACTTTTGAGGCACAAATAGTAGACTCTTCTACTCTCACATATACAATACAACTGGCATGCATTAAATGGAGTTCCAATAGCAAATTATTTGACTTCCATGACATACAAGCACAGATTACTCTACATTTCTAGGTCAGTCACCTCAATCCACCTACGCTGTTCTAAACATATAACAGTCCATTGTCACAAAGTACACCGGTCAACCATACGTTGGAATAGGTTCTTGCCTTAGTCCTCTCACTTCTTTTTCTTCAGGAATCTGAACCCATTATTTAATGATCTAAACATACAAAATCTCCATAACTAAGCTAAAGTCATAAAGACGAAAAATGACATCATCTAGAACTTCAGAGAAAACAATACCTGCTTGCAAAGGTCTTCAAGAAACTCAGAGTATGCAATGGGCTTTATGTCATTGAATTTAGCAATAAATGAATGCTTTATGATATCGATAATCATTTCACAGACGTATACCAAGAGAGCATTCTGCAGTAACCAAACGTAAATCAGTTTCTGATCAAGATGCCGCTGCACAAGGAAACTGTTTCTTTTAGAAAGAACAATTTCTCATTGAAATGCTTATGTAAACTTACAGAAAGAAAACTTTCAAACCAGGGACCCTCAGCCTCCAGAATGTTTTGAGCTAAAACAAATAAGACAAATGCTGAAATGTGGAATCTCTCTATCGAATCTGGTTTGAGAAAACGAAAATAAAATGAATTAAGAAAAAGGATTTCAGGCCAAATGAAAAGATTAAACCTGACAGAGACTCTAGACACCAAATATAATTGAGTGGTTTATTTTTCTCAACCATGGAATGCAGATTTAAATAATTTAGACCAATGTGTATATCAGGATGCAGTATATTTCCTCCTTGCCAAGCTGAAGGCAAATCAACAATAAAAAAGTAAGGTAGCCATCATTTTGAATAGATATATGAAATTTATGACTGCATCTCCAAATTTAAGATACTAAAAAACCATGTTCCTTGGGCTCATTTAAGATAAGTATGCTCACACAAAGATTTAGTATTTTATCTTTTCTCTGCAATCATCACATAATAGAGATTCTACTTTCTTTATGCAAGCTTAATATAATTGGTGAACTTGGGATACCACACAATTATCTTATGGTTTTTTACATTGCTGTGAATGCACGGTAATCAATCACCAGTTCAAAAAAGGCAATAAATAAGAAAGCAGCTGAAAAACTTGAGCAAAATATAGCAAGTATGATGACTTGTGATTAACAGAAAAAAATGGAGTAAAAACTTTATGAAACCAACAAGTTCTTGTTTCTTCTCTGAAATAGAATAGGTCTATAATATTTCCACCAGCACAAAAAAACATAGAATCACTAACACTAAGCAATTCAAGTTCATATATAACCAAAACCTTACAAATTTTCTAGTCATTGTTTTTTTAGTAGAAAGCACAGTTCCAGAAGGATTGTAGCAAATGCTGAGCTCTTACTATACTATCAGTCTATGAGCAGGATTGGTTAACTCTTGTCAAAAACGGTGGCTATTTTATTCTCAGCCAGCAAGTTATAAAGTTTTCAGTGGCTAAGGCTACAATTTTATTTATTTATTTCAGTGGCTAAACCCTAAACAGTAAAGCAAAAATCTCATTCATATAGACCATAACATAGTGGTCAGAAGCTAACTCACCGAAGTATACCAGACTATGAATGTTTTCTTTACTGTAGCGCTTAAACACATTGCTTTTGATCTCAGCAAAGTTATTAGAGACCAGCAAAGCCAACAAGGCATTATTGTGAGCAACTATGCAGGTTGATAAAGTAATTGCCTGAGCTAATAAGATAAACGAATGAATAAGTATGTACAGTCAAGGAATCCATAGTTTACCCATGAAAAATGGAGGGAAAAAAACGTTAAGAATATAATAATTTCGAAATTAAGGATATTTGAGGCAGCCACAGCTAAAGCTTGGTCGCAAAGGAATCTCCAAATCCAGAATCTCATGTTTTCTGGTGGACAACTTGCAAGTCCTTCTGCTGAGTTAAATAGAGTTTGCAATACATCTGGGTTGAAACTTTGACAAAGTTTATCAAATATCTGTATGGAGGAGCAAGAAGCAGCAATACATGAGTTTCATTTAGAACACAATAGCAAATAATGCCGTAAGAGCATATCAAGTTGAAACCTTGTAAAACATAGGATCACAAACCTAATTACCTCCAACACATTGTACACCACATACAATTTGATTGTTCCTTGACCGCGGATCATGTGATATATTAAGCTGATATCTGAGGCAAGAAAATAAATTAAGAATACAATTAGAACGTTGCAGTTCTTGCTCTAACTAACGCGATCAGTCGTAAGATTATAAGAATCACAGAAAACAGGCAGCAATAAGACACCACCTTAACGAATAACACAATTATGTTGTTAGCTAACCTGTTCGCTCCAAGAGAACGACTCCACAAGCCATTATAGTAAAGCATCCAAAATCCGAGAGCTCTGCCGTAGATGGCCTCTTAAACTGCCTGCCAAAATTATGGTTAGGTTACATTGTAAATATCACATTTATTATGATTTAACCAAACAAACCAGAAAACAGCAGCAATAATACTGAAACTACACTGGCAGTTCGAACTCCGAAGCAACTGAGGTGACTCAGACAGTGTAAATGAAATGACCCCCTTTTTTCAGATGAATCGAGAAGGGAAGAGTGAACAGAGAAACCTAACCTTGAATGTAGAAGCCTCCAGAGGGTCATCACAATTCTTGTTGGCATGATAGTCAGCAATGAAAGAAATGAATCAAAACAGACAAAAAAGCCAACATCTATAAGCTGCAACAAAATTGGCAATAGTTCAGACTTGGCAGAGGTTACCAATTCACATTAAAATTAGAAGTGTCCAGAAAATACAAGCCTGCTAAGATTACCAATTCACATCTCCATGGTAAGCGGAAGATGGTGTCATAAACTCTCTCTCGCTCTTTCTCATTGCCAAGTGTTGTTGTGCTCCGTAATGAATTCCCATTCGACATCTCTTCCATGAAGTACTTAACTGGGGATATGTCCACTGAAAACAAATCTACAAAAAGAAAAATTGAACTGTTTCTTAAACCCAGAGCAAAAAACCATACACAATTTGCAAATTGCAAGAAAAACAAATAAGTAAAGGGACTCACAATTGGGATCTTCAGCCATAAGCCGCTTCCAATCGATAGACTCGGCGGACTGCAATTTTGGAGCCGCATTCCCATTGGGCTCGCTCCTCTGCTTACTCGCCGAACCCGGCTCCACGCCACTCTCCTCCTTGGCCTCGACTTCAATGCGAGATGACGCCGATTCCGTGTCATTGCCAACTCCTCCGGCGTTCCCACTGACAGCCCTCTGTCTCAATTCTGCTGTGCCGCCCAATTTCTGAAACTCCGGATCGCTGACCTCCGTCGTCGTGACGGGGCACAGCACGGTCTGACTGTAACGGAATTCCAATCCGCTTCCGTCAATCCCACTGGTCCCTCCATTTATCCTCTCTGAATTTTCATGGAACGAATTCGAAGCGGCAGCGTCTGTGGCGGGCGGGCTTTCTGGTATGGAGGTGTGGGCGGCGGCCTTCTTCTTCTTCCTTCTCTTTTTCCGGGCTGGTTTGCCGTTGTCGTGGTGATTGGATTGGATTGGATCTGAATTGGATCGGTAGAAGGTTGCTTCTCCTTGTTCATCGGAGGAGCTATCTCTGTTCAGTATCTCGAAGGACAGATTTCGACCGGTGGATCTCAACGCCATGGGGTTGAGAGCTTCTTTGTCCAGTGTATTGCAACTTAGAAGTGGAGATTCATAATGGGAATGAAGGACAGTGAGATACAAAGACAGACAGATTCTCTGATTTTCTTGCTTGGTTACTTTATTCGTCTATTAGGAGCCCGGTGGGTTCTCTCTCTGCCATCTAAATTCTTCGACCTGTTGGCTCTTGGCTGGCTGTGGACGTGGAGTGTGGGCCGGTTTTTTTATTTATTTGCTTAAATTTCCATTTACACGATATCCAGTCCAATCACAATTCACTCTCCCCTAGTTCCACTTTTTTTTTCTTTTTTTTTTCTTTTAAGCTAGCTTTATTATGTCATATTTCAAAATTTTTTTAATTATATATCATTACTTTGAAATTACCTTAGTAAAAAAAACTATTAAATAACATTATTTAATAATTTATTAGCCTCTTACACTTGTGTGAATTTATTTTTTATTTTTAAAAATAAATAAAAATAAATTCAAAAATATAAAAAGGAATGTGAGAGGGGGAGTAACTACCCATTTTCTCCATTTAATTAAAATATTTAATTTTACTATTTGATTTTTATTTTTTAAATCATCTTTTTTTAGAACTTTCATTGAGTAAGGGTATTTTCGTCCAATAAATTTTGGTGAAATCTACTCACTCTCTTAGTTTTCTAATAATAAAGATATGCATTAATTAAATTAAATATTTTATTTACGATTAAAATTTTCACGGTCACAGTAAAATGTAAAATGAGAAATAAATTGGTGCATATAGTCATTTTAAATCTCTTTTATTAATACTACATTTAGTTATTTCAAATTCATTAAATCTAGTGTTTTATAATTTTTGTAATAAATTTAGCCTTGTTATCAAATCCAAATCTAAATCCACTTCTCCTAAAAAAAACGAAGCCTAAATGAAATATTGGAATGGTGAGGTTTCACCAAATGAGAAGTTAACACCATATTCATGTTCATGACATATTAATCTAGTCGTCGGTAATGTATAGCACATGAACAAGTAATATAAAAAAGTTTGCGTGACAGTCACACTTAAATATTTTTCTTACTTCTCTTTATAAAATTTTTAATAAAACAATATTGGAAAAACGAGAATATAGTTTCTAAAATGAACTAAACACTACATATAGAATTCCGCGTACTATCCTCTCATAAAAATCGAATCTAAAAATCTTCACTTAGGTCTAAATTAATGAACTTTTAAAACATTTGGCTGCATGGTTGGGGAATTATTTTCTTTGCCAACATGGTTGGAGGATCAAAGCAGGACTTTAACCTCTTCATCGACATTTTATTTGAGTTCATTTTAATAACCACACTGTATAACACCAAAAGCCATGTACTTGAGTTATTATACAAGGGCGGCTCTTTTAAGTTTTAAAGCAGGCCCAAAATCGCTCACTGTTCAGAGCAGAAAATTACAACATGATACAAAAAGGTTATTTAAATACAACCACCGGCGGCCGCCAGCAACTACCACCTTATTTTAGTTCATAAGACTAGTCGTCGCTTAGGAAAAATAAGGTGGGCTTTTTCGGCTCCGTTATATCCACTGTCCCCTCCAACATCTTAGCCACCTTCCCCATCGACGGTCTCATATCCGGCCGATCCTGAACGCACCACATCGCCGTTTGCACCATGCGATTCACCGTCTCAAAATGCAACCTGCTATCATAAGAATGCTTGATCTGACGGTCCAAAATGTCCTCCACCTTCATCTCCTTAAACACCTTATCGAAAACCCATCTCGGAAAATACCAATCCTCGCTCTCTATCGTCGATCCTCGGGTGTCGTTATTTCTGACTCCGCTCACAAGTTCGAATAGAACCATCCCGAAGCTGTACACGTCAGCCTTGGGTGTGATCGGGTCCGTCCTGACCCATTCGGGCGCCATGTACCCGCGGGTCCCCTTCAACCGAGATTTGGTAACCATGTCTTCTTTCTTCTTCAGCTTCGCCAACCCGAAGTCCGAAATCTTAGGACAAAAATCGTCGCCTAAGAGTATGTTTTCCGGCTTGATATCGCAATGCAAAACCCACTCTAGACACTCCTCGTGAAGATAAGCTATGGATCTCGCCACACCCAATGCGATTCTGTACCGGATTCCCCAATCGAGTATCGGTTTCTGACCGTTATCGGCCAAAACACCGGTTTCTTCCCCTGGGTCCGATGACACAACCCGACCCGGTTGGAAAAGGTACTTGTCCAGTGACCCATTTGGTACGTACTCGTAGACTAGGATACGTTGACCTTTCTCAGCGCAAAATCCCCAAAGTCTGACCAAGTTGAGGTGGTGCATCCGGGCAATAATGGTGACCTCAGCCCAAAACTCGGCATCGCCGCCGGCTACATGCTTCAAACACTTGACCGCCACCACACGCTGGTCGTTTAACTCGCCTCTGTAAACATCGCCGAAGCCTCCTTTCCCTATGAGATTCGAGAAGTCTTTGGTGGCGGCTTTGAGCTCGGCGTAAGAGAACCGCTTGGGCCCACCGGCGGGAAGAAACTCGAGACCGAGGGTCCGAGCCATATCTCTGTATTTAATATATTTCTTAATGAAAGCCCAGAAGAAAAGCACTCCGGAAATGAGCTCCGCCGCGAACAGAGTACAAATAATCACAATATTTCTCGTCGTCGCGTTCGATTCTTGAGGCGGCATAGGAAGACTTATCTGAACTGGACATGTCGTTTCTAGCAACTCCGTCATACCGGTGAAATTCGACGGGTCGGTTTCGGACTTGTCGACCCGAAGAAACATAGCGGTTTCGGATCCCGGAGACCAGTACCCGTATAACAATTGATCGAGCTGAAGCACACAGTAGCCTTTGCCGTCGTATTTGAACATGAACCCGAGACAATTGCTTCTAGCCAAACATCTCGATTCACAAACGGTGAAATTGGTGGCGGGCCAATTGGTTTGGTTCGACCCGCCTGTAAAATTGACATAATCAAGTCGCACAAATCTGGTGTTGCCCAAATTTGTGAGCTCAATTTTCCTCTCGCAACCTTGATCTTTGATTCCACCGGCGGCTTCTTTAAACCCAGGTGGGCATACACAATAAGAATTGCTCGAACCATCGCTGTAGCAAATGGCGTTTGGTCCACACGTGCCGTGGACTTTGCACAATTCATGCCCTGCTTGCCAGACAATGGTCCATTCTCTAAGGCTCGGATCGAAGCTATAAATTCTGAGATTCCCATCGTCGTCGATGGTCAATCTACGAGATCGGTTGAGGCCAAAATCAGATGCGATGAAGGAGGCTCCATTATCCTGCAGCACTTTGCCATCGTAGTCCATGGTCTGGAAAGCGTTTTCCATCGTTTGATAAACATCGGTCTGATTGAAAACCAATTTGCTTGCATTGACGAATCTGAACTTGCCGTTTTTGGAGACGAGAGTCATGTCAGCACCTGTCATGCTCTGATTGGCCACTATGGTATCAGTTGGATAATTAAAACTCTCCCATTTGCCGTAGATTAAATTACCGTGGTTGTCAAGGACGAGTCTGGTGGTGTTTTGATTTGTCGATTGAGTTCCTGGCCACAAGTTTGAATTTCCACTACCGTTGGTGAGACGGAGGACGCCGGCGGCGGTGATCACAAGGCTTGCCGTGAGGCCCACCGGAGATTTTGGGGCGGACCAGACGATGGCGTTTCCAGCCGCAGAGATGTTGCGGTACCAGACTGAGAAGTTGAAGAGGTTTGGGGAGTTGGGTAGGGGAAGAAACCCGGCAGCGAAGACGGAGTTTGGGGAGAGGAGGGTTTTGTTCTTCTGGGAGGGAGTCCATGGGGAGTTTGAGATGGAGAAGGCGGAGAGTTGGGCGGAGGATGGTGGTGGGTTTGAGAGGATGAAGATGAAGAGGACAGAGAGGGATAAGGTGGACAGGATTTTGGGATTCATTTTCCCTAATTCATTAGCTAGAGAGATTTTGTGATCGATTTGGAATCAATCAGATCATGTGTGTGGGACTGGATTGGAGGTTGGTGGAATTTTAACGGCGGCTAAGGCAAGTTTGAATGGTGTGTCTGCGTTGACATCCGAATAGGGATGGACAAAAAATTCGCCATAATGGTTAATCGCGTTTACAGTAATCATTTATATTAAATGGTACGCATATATAGTTGAGTTATTTATCTAAATTATATGATTATTGTTATAATCATTTAGATCATCTTTTAAATGGTATGATTATGATTTTAATTATTTAACCACTTAAATATAATCATTTAACCATTTAAATTTAATAATTAAACCCTTTATTACATAACTATATAATTTTTTTTGTCATATTTATTTAACCATTTATATAGTGTTGTTTAATTAAAATCATTTGAAAAAAAAATTGAAAAAATTTAAAAAAAAATTTGACAAAACTTAAAAAAACAAATCCACACACCCATGGGTGACCCGCTACTCTGGAGGGTCAACCCGCATTTTTCGACCACCTCAGGCGGCGATCTTGGTAAGGATTTGTTCCTCTCTTTGAGTCTAACAAGTCTATATCATTAGATTTGTCATATCTTAGTTTATTTTTGTGAATTTAACTCGAAAATTTTCAAAGTTCCTAAATGTTTTTTATATTTTTCGACCACTTTTGGCATTTTTGGCCATTGACCCAAGTAAACAATTGTTCTACTCGTCGAGCTCTACACGGTGATATAAAATTTATTGATATCCGAGATGATTGATTATCCTTTGCAATTTTACCTATTTGTATTCTTTTTAATTTTTTAATTTTTTTTGTTAAATATTAATTTCAGTTATTTTAATCTTTCAAAAAATAGAAATAATTTAAATTAAAAATTAAAAATTATTTTCGCGGTGCACTGCGATTAACCGCAATTAATCATATATTAATAGTTATGATAATGGTTAATAACCTACCTGAGCATTGAGGCTATTGAGCAATTTTCCAATACTGATCCCGCCACTAGCTCATGTATTCATTTCTTAATTTGATCATTACATTACATTACAAAGTTATTAGGATAATCTTATCATAATCAAATACTATAGTTAAAAAATAATGCAGTCTCGAATTCAATTTTTATAAAAATAAAAATAAAATTTATATTACATAATTAAATTTTGAATATATTAATCAAATACTACAATGAAAAAATAATACATTCTCAAATTCAATTCTTATAAAAATAAAATATGTTTTGTGTAATTGATCCTTCAATATTGTTGTACAAAAATTGGAAAACTAAACGGGTTGAAGGCAAACGTAGGTAACTATCTTTGGTGTAAAACTCACGATCTTCAATTGGTGGGCCGTGTAAAGAAAAAATTGGCAGGCCTTGTCGACCCGGGTGGCTTGTTGACCTAGGTCCGTATGTTGTACGCAAGAATTGCTCATTTGACCAAAAAAAATTCTTTTAGTCAAAAAAATTAATCAAACTAAAAATTGTTTAGTCATTTATATATAATTTGAGAATTAAAGGTAGCTTGTCTCGCTCCGGAAGTAGGAAAATTTGAGAACAAAGTGGCAAATAGTTGCGTAACGCGTTGGAATCATTAATCATATATATGCATAGTTACATTACTTACTTGTTTGTAAATGAGACGAATTTATTAACAGCTTACATGTATTCATGCACTTCACGTACATTAGCCTCAAGTTCACTCTTAGAAATATAATCATCGTATCCTTCACGCCAATCCCATAAGTGTCTTATCCATTATAATTCGATTAATACAGGAAAATAAATAACGATATTGAATCCAGAGATAGATTGTTTAGAAAAAACTTGATAACGAACTTGTTATAAGAATATACTTCAAAAGGATTGTGCAATTGAAACTCTTCTTATTGGATGATCACGATATAATTACCAAAAAATTAAATTCTTGATTAATAGAGGAAGCAATAATAACACTATTTTCATTCAATAAGATATCAAAGTGGATGATTAGGCCATAATCCATACTACCAAATAGAATGGTCGAGTTCCTGTATATATAGAACCTTTGACAAATATATCCCTAGAGAGATGGATATGGCTAAGGAGCTTAAGTAGAAGAATCTGCTTATTAATCTTTTCCCGAGGAGTTCCTTCATTCTTGTGTTGCAAGGTTTTAAGTGATGCTTATGATTTATTACATTGTTTCCTTCATCGGGAAAATTCTAAGTCCATAAAGAAAATTCAAGCCCGGAAATAGACGTTCAAATGAAAACACTTAAAAAAAAAGAATTTATGAAAATTAAAGATTCCGTACGGATCAATGCTCTCTATAGAAAAATAATTAGTTAGCTCATACAAATTACAAATAATTATGTACTTGGGACATAATTTTTGTTAATGTTAACTAAAACTGTTAACTCTTGCTTAATTACTTGGTTTATGACAAACACAAAAGACCAAATGCCTAGCTTTGAATGACCTTGATTTCTCTTCACAAGAATCTTGTGCAGTAAATTAATCAACCAAAGATGAAACCAAGAAAACTCATTTGTTTTTATCTCCTTAATTATCTGTACTTTGAGAATTCACCTTCTCTCCTTAAATTTTGATTGGCACTAGCTACTTAGCAGCTGGCCTCCTTGTAGTTGTAGCGTCGGTCCAACCAAAGACAACATTGTCCTTGTTAGTGCCTATATTAATTTTGACCTAATAATTTCTCACATCCTAACAATTCACAACCTCAAACTCTGTCTCTCACCATGCAGAGGCGATTCCGGCAAGTCTTCACAGCTCTAAGAGAGCACAGCTCCGTGAGATATGCCAAGATCGCCACCGTCGGAGGCTTTTGCAACGTTGAATTCATTATAATAAAAGCAACAGCTCCCGACGACTTCCCCTTGCCGGAAAAATACGTTCAGGAGCTGTTGAAGATCTTCTCCATCTCTCCTTCTTCACTGAGAGAGTTTTCACTCGGCTTCACACGCCGTTTTGGCAAGACTCGCTCCTGGCGCGTTGCACTCAAGTGTCTCATTCTCCTTCACCGCCTTCTTCGCTCGGTGCCTGAAGACAGCCATTTTCGGTCTGAGCTCCTTTGGACCAGATCCAACGGCTTGATGTCTCTCAACCAGTGTCCTTTCCGCGATGATTCCTCGTCTTCTTCTGAAGATTACACCGCCTTTATTAGATCCTATGCTCAGCTCCTGGACGAAGTTCTTCATTGCTTTTGGTTGGACACCAAGCCTGCCACGTATGAATCTGATCAACAACAACAAGGAGACGAAGACCAAGAATATGCAGAATATGAAGAAGCGCAAGAAGAAGGGGAAGAAACACAACAATTTGAGAGCTTATCAAATAGAATGACAAAAGTAGGGAAAATGCTTGAAGTGTTGCCACAGCTACAATGCCTCATTGACCTTGTGATAGACTGCCGTCCCACCGGATCGGCATCCAAAGCCTTCCTGGTCCACGTGGCGATGAAGCAAATCATCAGAGACAGCTTCATGTGCTACACAATCTTCCGGAGGGAAATTGTTATGGTGCTCGACAGCTTGTTTCAGATGCCGTACAGGAGTTGCATATCGGCTTTTGGAATTTACAAGAAGGCAGCGGTGCAAGCCAATGAACTCTCCGAGTTCTATGAGTGGTGTAAAGCTATGGGATTTTGTGGATCGTATGAATATCCCTTCATTGATCAAATCCCATATATTCAAATTCATGCCCTCGAGAATTTCCTCCATGGAATGTGGCAGCTGACGGATCAGTCATCGTCTACACCAACTTCGTCACCAACTTCATCAGCTTCGATGCCTTCGACGTCTTTCGTGGAGTATTCCAGTTCGGCCCATACAGATGACGATGGTTGTGACAAACTAGTAGTTGCTGGGACACAAAACAAGGATATTCATCATATTCTTGTTAGTACAAAATGGGAGAAGCCGTTAGTTCGGTTTGATGGAGGTTGTTGCGAAGAGGAGAAGCCGTTAATTAAGTTTGATAGTTGTCAGCCATTGATTCAGTTTGAAGATGATGACGAGAGCTGGGAGAGCCTGCTTGAAGCTTCCATTGACATGTCTCCTCCTGCTACTGATAGTGATCATCAACAGCAAGACATTATATGCTTCAACAATAATAATAATGCATGGCAGGTGATGCAAATATACAACAACAATGCTCTTAATAATCCTTTTCTACCAGCAAGTGATGATGAGTCCAAATTACCATGCATCTATTCATGGGGACTACAACAGTTGCTATGCCCAATTCTAGCTCAATAATGGGAGACAGATCAACATATATATATATATATATATATATATATATATATATATATATATATATATTCATTACATGAAATAAGGAAAATTATATGTAGTGGGAAATACATTGAATATTTATTTCATTTTTTTACGTGTGTTGTATAAGGGACTCAATTTTTGTGATACAATAAAAGTTCTCCAATTTTGTGAACTTTATTTTATTAGGTTTTACTTCTTAATAAAGTTTACTTCTTAATAAAGTTTCAACTACGAAAATGATAAAAAAGAAGAAAACCATAATGATGCCAATGCAATGCGATTTATGGGCATATTAAGTAATGAGAATAAATCAAAGGCTTCCATTATTTTTTTTTCTATTGCGTTTATATGCAAATAGGTAATAATAAAGTTTTAATATCTTAGAGCAGCAAATCGAGTTCATTAAATTGAGAAGAGAACGGACTTTCATGATTGCCTAATAGTCTAGCTATGAACTATACTATGAGTGTCATTTTAGTCTCTGAATTAAATTCTTACATTTTTAGTCCTTAAAATTTATCAAATGTGCCAAATTGATCATTTTCTATCTATTTTGACAATTTTACCCTATATTTGAGAAATATAATCAAGAATTATTACATTCATTTAGATGAGGCCTAAAACTAAGATTTCAATCATCGAAATTTACGATTTCAATGAGTCTCTACTGCACTGCAAATACCCTTAACAAATTAAATAAAAAGATGAGAATATATACGATCGTAATAAGCTTCCATTATGTTCATGATCCTGTATACGATAATCTCCCACGGCAAATTCACCAAAATATAGAAAGGAAGCATGAAATAACAAAGTATATACCATGCTGAAGCTTTTCACCTCGATCGGGAGCCTTTGAGTTTAAACCAGGTTCATTTTCATTGAACCATGATCTAGCTTAATTCATTCCTCAAAGCCCTCACAGAAACATCAACGGTCTTTATATCCTGACTCTTAGCTAGTCCGGGTTTTTGATATTTTCATAAAACCAGCCCTCATTATTTCAGCCTTCATTTGAAGTCCATTTCATCATACATCCCTTTGTGTGTGTGTGTATATATATAGCGGGGCGATTGAGGATTAGGCGAAAAGAAGTAAAATTCAATTAACATGTGAGTTTCGCTTAATAAGTATTGAAAATCTGAGTAAATAAGTATTTGTCTTCCATAATTTTGAATACTCAAACTAGATGATACTACAATTACTTTTGAAAAATGGATAACATATTTGCCCATTAAATTCTCTCTGCCATTGACATTGCCATATATTGATTTTTTGTTTTTCTCGCCATTATGATATGTCTACATAAAGTCTCTCTTAACATTAATTTCTCAATTTAGAATGTAATTAAAACACTAGTTCATTTTCTTAGAAGATCATGATCCAATGCCACAACTTCTTTATATCCCGATATCTCATTTGAAAGGCAGATGAAACAATATTTTCTTCAAATTCACACACTAATGCGACCTTCTTGGCAAACTCGAAGGAGATCCCTGGATATTACACTGTCTTCTAGAATCCAAATTGAACATGCGCTTACTTAGAATGTGGATATATAACTCATGCATAAATACTCCCGATGTATCTGCCTACTCCCGATGATAAAACATGCTCGATCCACATAGACATTTCACTGTTTTTCTAGATCCGTAATTAAACATGATCTTACATAGAATGTGGATAACTTATACATAAATCAATCATCTAGCTGCCTACTCCAGATGATAAAACGTGTTCGATCCATTCATGTCCTTCGATGATAAAACGGAAGACCCGATTGGATACATTCAGCTTTGGACCATAGAAGTATACTCTTGAAGGTGATATCTTCACTCGTGGCACATACATTAGTCCATAAACCGATGCTTTAAGAGGTATTTCAATATTAGACTATCCATACTTTTTAAACTGCTTAAAAAGCCATTTTGAAGGTTCACATCAGACATTGAATCCAAACGAGGTTCATGTTCGTTAAACCATGACCTAGCTTCCTCCCTCAATCCCTAAATAGCAACTTCAATGGTATCTACATCCCTACCCTTGGTGGATGTCTTTGACATCTTCACAAAACCAACCCCCATTATCTCTGCCTCTATCTCGATACCATAAAAATCCATGAGGGTGGCCAATTTCTCATCATACGCCATTTTGTAGATCACAA
Source organism: Oemleria cerasiformis (assembly GCA_037349345.1). Taxonomy (NCBI): domain Eukaryota; kingdom Viridiplantae; phylum Streptophyta; class Magnoliopsida; order Rosales; family Rosaceae; genus Oemleria; species Oemleria cerasiformis. The sequence continues at coordinate 11,663,958 of JAZGTL010000031.1, forward strand.
CCTCGTTCAAGTAGACATAGTAGCTGTCAATGACCAAATCCATGTCGAACTTCTTTGCCCACTCATGATCAAAGGGTATGATTGGATAGACGTCACTGGGTGCAATGTCCTACACATTCCGATACAAAAATCCAAGAACGTTGGGCGATTCATAAGATGGCTTGTAAGATTTCTCCATGAAGTTTGGATACAATTTGAGGCGAAGATGAGGGGGTAACTCAGCTGGTATACCGGTGTTGGCGTAATCAACAACATCTGAGCCTAACTTTGCGAGTTTTAGACATTATTTACTATTTGCCTTGTCATGGTTCTTATCAGCGAACAAAATATGGACATTAGAAATCAGCCCATAAGTATCCGTGATTGTGTAGTCTGCAAAGTATCTGTGATTTTGGTCTCTCATCTGGTCATCAAATGAAGAGCTTCTCGAGCTCTTGAAGAGTTCGTAAAAATATCATTCAATTGCCTATGTTTTTCAAAAGAACTTGGTCCGGACTTGAAGAATGGACAACAAAGTGATCATCTATCTGCCTACTCCATATGCTAAAACTTTCTCGATCCACATAGACATTACACTGTCTTTCTAGATTCCTAATTACACATGCTCTTACTTAGATGTGGATAACTTATACATAAATCAATCATCTATCTGCTTACTCCCGATGATAAAACTTTCTGAATACAATACAAAGTAAAAAACAAAAAATATAACACCAAAGTCACCTGGAGAGAGCAAGAAGAATGAGCGAGAAGAAGAAGTAAAACAGAAAAAGAAAAGAAGTATAAGCATATAGGTCATCTGGTTCCTGTAAGTAGGGGCCGGAGAAACCACAGATGGTCTCTTAACTTAGCCACCTTCTCAGCCACTTGGATCCCCGTTTCCTCTCAACTCAGCCACATTCTCAACTATTTAAGTCCCCGTTTCCTCTCAACTCAGCCATTTGCATCACCATTTGGTACAACGCTTTCTCAGCCATTTGGGTCCATGTTTCCTCTCAATTCAGCATATAGGTCATTTGCCTACTCCATATGATAAAATGTGTTCGATCCATTCGTGTCCGCCAATGATAAAACGGAGGACCCGATTGGATACATTCAGCTTAGGTGATATCTTCAGAGAAAGAAACAGATCAGAACTAATCAGCTTTAGTAGCCTTAGATAGCTCCCTGAAGCTTGCTTAACAGTTATCAAACTAAACAATATATACAACATCATTCATTTTTGAGCATGCTCAAAACTTTGATGATTGATGGAAACTATATGTTTCTATTTGGCATGCAAATGGATAACCTAAGGGAGATGGCTGCTAAGACTAAAAAGTTAAGGGAGATGGCTGCCAAGACTAAAAAGTTAAGGGGACAGAAGGATCAAAGGGAAAAGAAAGATTCATGGCACTTGGAGAATATATCACTACATTTAGGCTGCAAAGTTTCAAAGTTTGTGGAAAGCATAAAAGAATGTAGTTGACGATTTCGGATTTGACTTTGGCAAAAAATTTTGCTTTCAGTCCTTGAAATACAGACTCCACCTTTACTCAGGGAGTCTCTTGAAGATTGAATTGCACATTAGCTCACTTGATGCCATAGTGAGGCATCTTTTAAGAAATGGACGAGAACAGCGAATTTCACCAAAGACTCTGAATTCACTTTGGAGAATGGTATTCCTTTCTCTTGCAACCATAACTTAGCCCCCATAATTAATTCTGACCTAGCTATGAAGTTGTCGTTTGATATCTTCTTCAAATTAGTTAAATCAAATGTCCATCTGCCGTATGATCTTCAAATACTCCCGATGTATCTGCCCTCATGATGTATCTTCTTGAAATTTACCTATCTAATATTTTTCTCAGTTGTCTGGAGCTCCTCGCATATATGTGGACTCTCCGTAATCTGAGGAGACGAGTTCTCATAAGAAATGGACAAGGACAACGGATTTCACCAAAGACTATTGTATTGGGTAGTTGTCTACAATCTTTTTGGAGCTTCCTCCTGATTCCCAGATTCCATAGCACATTTCCAAAAATGTGCTAAAAATGCGAGCATATGGGCCTATGAATTCACTTAGGAGAATGACATTCCTCTCTCTTGCAACCATAACCTAGTCCCCATAATTAATTCCGACCTAGCTGTGAAGTTTTTTTTTTTTGGATATTTAACCTAGTTGTGAAGTATTTTTTTGGATAATTAACCTAGCTGTGAAGTTGCCGTATGATATCTTCTTCAAATACTCCCGATGTATCTGCCTATTGACGATGTATCTTCTTCCAATTTACCTGTCTAATATTTTTCTCAGTTATCTGCAACTCCTCGCATATATGTAGACTCTCCGCAATCTGAGGAGACGATTTCTCATAAGAAATGGAAGAGAACAACGGATTTCACCAAAGACTATTGTATCGGGCAATTGTCTGCAATCTGTTTAGAATACATTACTAATTTGACTTATCAGTACTTGCAAGCTTTGTTAAACGTAATATTTGGAAACTTTTGCTTATTAGATATCAAAATAACAATATATACAACATCATTCATTTTTTAGTATGCTCAAAACTTTGATGATTGATGGCACCTATATATTTCTATTTGGCATGCATATGGATAACCTAAGGGAGATAGCTAAGACTAAAAAGTTTAAGGAAGATGGCTGCTAAGACTGAAAAAGAAGGATTTTAGGCACTTGGAGAATATATCACTACATTTTGGCTGCAATATTGTTAAAGCAAAGTTTCAATGTTTGTGGAAAACATAAAAGATTATAGCAGTGGATTTCATATCTGACCTTGGCAAAGATATTCGCTTGCAGTCCTTGATGTATTTGCCTACTCATGATGATAAAACATGCTCCCGATGTATCTGCCTACTCCCGATGATAAAACATGCTCGATCCACATAGACATTGTAGCACCCCTAAACTCAATCCGTGCATAGCATTGTCCAATATGAAGTTACAAAAAAAATACAAAAAAGCTAAGTTGGTACTTTGCTGCTCAAGTAATATCTTAATGAAAACAACTATTTTCATCTTTTGGCAATTTTAAGGTTTTAACTCAGATTAGCATAATATTTAAAGCTAAGTTACTAATCAACAATATTATTTCTTAAGAAAAAAAAAGCCAACTTACAAAAGAAAAAGGTAAGTTACACCCAAAAAGAAAAGCTATGATACACAAAAAAGCTAAGTTACAAAAAAAACCTAAAACTAAGTTACATAAAAAAGCTAAGTTACGAAAAAAGAAACTAATTTAGTAACTTAGTGCTCAAGCATGCAATATCCTAATGAAGATGGGTAAATTCTTGTTTCCAAATTTAAGTTTTCGGATCTTGATTTTGAGTGTACTACTGTGGAAGGTCAATTTTTTCCCAAGACATCCTAATATTGCAATGTACACGATCAGATGCCGCACATTAATGAATGATGGGAAGGAGAAGGACTTAGGAGATCTTCCGGATGACGTGCACATGCCTTGGCAAGCCTTCTTGCAGAACTTGCACTTTATATTGGTTTTTGATAGGGAACCTGCAAGAATTGATCTGTCACCATAGGAAATAGCAGCTCTTCCTGGTAATATTGGTGTTTGATGCTGATATGGGAGCAATATCCTAATAATGAAGATGCTATTTTCTTGTTGACCAACCTTATGGATTTTTATGGTATTGAGATGGAGGCAAAGATAATAGGGGCTGGATTCATGAAGATGTCAAAGACATCCACCAAGGGGCGAGATATTGAGAGAAACCAGGTCATGGTTTAACGAAAAGAAACCTCGTTTAAATTCAAGGTCTGATGAGGTATATAAGAAAGCTTCGGCATGGTATTATGTTTCCTACTTCCCTTCATTTTTTGGTGAATTCATTGTGGCACAACATCGAAGACAAGACCGTGAACACTACATAAGCTTCTCCTGGTGTGTTTATGACAAGCTGATGGAATTGAAGAGAAAGTAAAAAAAAACAAACGGCCAAAAAAGAAAAAAGACAAATTAAACTAGGTATATAATGTTGACCTAATTTCTATTTCTAGCTAGCTAACTACATAATTATTAATTAAGGTTGATGGATGAATCAAAAAGGCCTCTTTAGCTGCTTAAAACTCATTATATATGAAAGAAGTTAATGTTTTTTTTTTGTCCAAAATGAAACGTACCGATAAAACATACGTAACATTGTGTTTATGAGATGTGCAAGTTTTAGCGACGGTGGGTGTGGGAGATATTTCCTATCCCATCAGAAAAGCAATATTTGACGCCATTTACTTATATCTCAATATAAAGGATCATTTTAACATATTCATTGTCAAATTTCACAATTTTTACCGATGAACTAAAAGATAGTCTAAGCCTTATAGAGTAATTAGCCATATTCCTAATCTCGTTGAAGTTGCTCATCCAACTTCTAGTATCAACAACTTTAAGCTGTAGCCGCAAAGTAGACATCCGGTTAGTTGGTCCTCGATCCTGCCTCATATCTAGAGACTATTATTTACAATCTTTTAGGGTTAAATTCTTATTAGGACTTATATACATAAGTGGAAAATCCTTCATAGGAATCAAATTTTAAAGTCCATGTTATCTATATATTCCGACTCTTGATGCATATCTTTGACATTTTCATAAATATTCCAGCCCCATTGTCTCTGGCCTCCATCTCAACACCATTAAAATCCAAGAGGCTCACCAATTTCTCATCATGCGCCTTTTTGTTGATAATAACCTCTTCAAGGTAGACAATGCATGCAGCCATCAATGACCAAATCCTTGTCGTTCTTCTAGCTTTACCTACTGATGATCGAAAGCATGATAGGATAGTCGATCATCACTAGTTGTAATGTCCTTACTCTGGCGATACAAAACCCCAAGAACATTGGAAGATGTTTATGATGACTTGTTAGCTAGACTTCTCCATGAAATTGGGATATATTATAATAAGATGTGTATAATTTCCTTACTCTGACGATACAAAACCCCAAGAAACATTGGAAGATGTTTGTACGATGATTTTTTTAGACTTCTTCATGAAATTGGGATACATTATAAGATGTGTATAATGTAATCCTCTATCTATGCCGATAGGTTTTCATTTTTGTTTTCTATTGTTTTTGTTTTTTTTATTGTTTTGTTTTCTAATACTTTAAAAAACAGTATTTGTTGGGGTGTTAAGTTGAACTGTAATGTGTCGTATACATTTTAAATGATAGGAATTTTTAAATGTGTCGTGTGTGTAAATATAAATAATTTTACTAATAACTTTACTTGTAAATGAAAATTCCATAAGTATGGACTAATTAATTGTATGACTTAAATTTCTGGCAGTTAATTACTCTCCCCATGAGGTCTAAAATGATACTGGGGACCAACAAAAGATTGCTGTTGGATGGATATATAGCAACCACATCACATAAAAAAATGTGCGCCACGAAAATGAAGGCCGGCGGACTAGCTAGCTGCTGGTAGTCGCATGGGGTCTTTTCTTTACATATGTTCTATTTAAATTTTGTTTTGTTTTAAGGTCAGCTAGTCAATTCAGGCTCCTGGGAACATGAAGGCTAGCACACCTGGCTGCAAAGGTGGTCTTCCTAATTACTTAAAAATTGGAATATGACAATTCTTTATTCTTAGGTTTCTTCATTATTTTTTAGCCATGGATGTTTATTGTCATCTTCTTATTATACAATGTATGATTAGGATTCTAATCCCTATTTTATAATTAAATTTAAAACACTTTAGTAATTAAACTTTTATATTACAATTGATTTTTTTTTCCTTGAAACCAAAAATGAAATCCGTGTTGTCTGTGGTTTAGCGGTGGGGTATAGAAAGTTTTAGGGAGAGGGTGGGGTATAGAAAGTTTTAGGGAGAGGGTGGGAGTGTTTAGGTAGGGTACGTACGTGGTGGTGGAAGAGCTTATGACTTAGGGTTTAATTCTTGGATTTTGGGCACAAATCCAAGAACTAAACCGTAAGTGATTAATATAATATTTTAATATCGGATATTAAAGATTTTTCAAATTTGAAATTTAAAAGTATTGTCCTTACAATACTCCTTAAAATGAACAATTGAAAAAGAAAAAAGATTATAAGTGGGAGTAATGTTTTCATAAAATAAAAAGGAAAAAAAAAGCTACTAAATAGGGATGAAAAGTTTTAAATGGTTAATTTCATTGTTTGAGTAATTATTATGATGGTTAGGGATTGAAAAGTTTCAAAAATATAGTTAGTGGAATTTTGAATAAATATTGATGCTGTCAAGAACTCATCAATCTATATTCCTTTTTTTTTTGCTTTTATATTTTATTTTTTGCTATGCTTGCATAAATAATCGATCTAGGATATATAACATATTGATTGGCAAATCAAATTATTTAATCTCTGTATAGAATTCGATCGTATATCTGAATTTTCAAGAAGCATGTGTGAGTAATTTGTATCTGGTTTTATACATGGACTATATACGACAAAGAAAGGGCCAATTGATAACCCTTATTTCAAATTCTCTCTTTCCTCCTAATATTAATCGAGCAAATTAAACTAGGTACATAATGTTTAACTAATTTCTATTTCTAGCTAGCTACATAATTATTAATTAAGGTTGATGGATGAATCAAAAAGGCCTCTTGAGCTGCTTAAAATCCATAGAATCAATGCACTCTAACCTCTCCCTATGAAGATTCAACACCTTCAACAACTCAGTGGCCTTCTCTTTGGTCCTCTCCCCACACCCAACTTGCAATAACAACAACAGCTTCTGAAACGCACCCACTTGAAGGGCCTCCAAAATCACACCCCCATCTTCCCTACTTTCATTCTTGCAAAGCTTCCAAAGAATAGACACCGAAAACTCCGTCGCCAAATCCGAAACCCTAAGTATCTTCTTCACAACGACAGGCATAGTCAAAGCATGACGGTACGCCTCCTCCCTCCCTTGCTTGGTTCCACAAACTCCGTCGAGAACCCCCAACGCCTTCTCGCAAATGCTCCGATCGGCATCCACGAGGATTTCGGACAACAAGGCCACCAACCCCATCTCTGCAACTCTCTCCTTGATAGAAATATTATTGTTGACCATGTGATACACGATGACCAAGGCCGCTTTTGTTGAAGTAGGGCAAATTGGCTCTTTGATCACCTTCACTACGGCCTCCAAAGCTCCTTCGATCTCTAACAAACCCTCCGTCGACGACTTTTGACGACCGGCCGATAGGATCTCGGTAAGCACAAGCAATGAGTTTCTTCTATGTGACAAATCTCCGCTCTCCAAAAACCTAACCATGCAACGTAAAGAAGAACCTGAGCCAAGACACAAGTGGGCCTCGTTTTCTAGTGGGAAAACCAAAGTTAAAAACGACAAGATTTCCTCCACAACGGCGGCGTTTTCATCAGAATAATAACAAGCGGATGAAAAAACATTAAAAGCCGCCGCTAAAACGTTCCCCGTGCCATTCGTGACGATGCACCTTTTATTACGCTCGCTTTCTTTTGCCAACGACTTCAAATTCCTCACCAAATCTCTGCACTCATTCATCTTATGATCCCGGCTCGCCGTCGTTATTCGGGAAAGAATCTCGTTGACCTGAACTGAGCTGACCGGGATGCGAGGGGTGGGGATGCGCTCAATGCCAAAGGACCTTTTCTCGACGCACCAATCTTGGATCATCTTGCGGATGGTGTGGTTGGGGATGGGCTCGAAGCTTGTGAGGACTTGGTTGGTAATCGGGCACGTGTTGTTTCCAGCTTCGATCCATGTCTCGATGCTGTGACGGTCGTATGTGATCCCGGTGGACATGGTGACTGGATCTTTCATCAAGTCTAGTGAGATTGGGCACCGGAAGTGGTTCGGAATGGTCAGCTCTATGTCCCCCGCCTCGCCTTGCTCCTTGCCGGTACGGCGGCGCACCCTCAGCCTTCTCCATGACAAAGTCATATCTGTGTGATCAAAGTTGAATAGATGGTATTATTGTAGGTGGATCGATGAATACTATTATGATGAAGATATATACAAATATACGATGTACGTGTTTGTCGGGTTGGAAATTTATACAGATGCTTGTTTTTGTGTTTGTGTTGAATGAGAATATTGGACCGTTGGTGTATATATATATATGTAATATGTAGGTGAGTACATATTTAAAATATGGACGCGGTTGAAGTTTGAAGCTTTTTGGACGAAGTTTTATAATTAATTAATAAATGAAGAAGGGTGGGGGTTTTGAATATTTGACCGTTGAAAGTTTGAAATGGTAAACTGGTAGAACACCGTCCAAGACGAAGAGTGGGATGTGCTTATGGTTGTAGGGTAGGGTACTAATTACGTAAGGTTTCGAGAATCGATCAACAATCAAAGGTTTGACTCCAAGCAGTCAGCTGGTAGATGGACTGGACCGACTCGCTACAGGATTAATATACAGCTTAGACCAGATCAGCATCAGCATCAGCATATATGCATGTGAGATGGATGCCTTCATCTTTATGTTTATCCTTTTCTTCTGTTTATTAAAAATAAAAATCACTGCCTTCATTTTCGCAGTGGGGACTCGATATATATCTACTAGTCGCGATCGATATTATTTGGGAAAATGGATGTAGTTGTTTTTTCTCTTTTATTTATTATGAATAAAAATACACTTAATCAAACATCAAATTTTTTGATTTAAAAAAAAACATCAAACCTTTATTACTGTTATATTATTTGGTATTATTTTACGTTTTGTTAATGAGAATGCACGTCTCATGGGCTCGTTTATTTGGCATCTAACATTGGATTGTACGGGATAATTTACCATATTTAAGACATAATAAAAAGCAAGCAAAGTCGCTAGAAAAACAAGCGCTTCTAGCCCTTGAATTCTTATTCACAAATGAATTGGGAAAACCAACAGAAAAATTTAATTATCAGTTCGTAGCGCCGAAGACACGTTGTTGTTGTCTGAAAGTGAGGATGAAATTTAAAAAAAATTGTTTAAGTTGAAAGTATGTACGTAGGTGATGAATTCTTCGTGGAAAACCAACCGAAAGATTCGATTCTCATTTCGTAGCACCAAGACATGTTGTTATTGTCTGAATGTAAGGGCGAAATTATAAAAATTTGTTTAAGTTGAAAGTACGTGGGTTTATGAATTCTCCGTAGAAAACCAACAGAAAAATTCGATTCTCAGTTCATACGTAGCAGCAAGACATGTTGCTATTGTCTGAATGTAAGGAAGAAATTAAAAAAATTTGTTTAAGTTGAAAGTACGTAGATGATGAATGCTTCGTGGAAAATAATGCACTGATCTAATGCTGGTCTTACAAAATAATAAGACTAATCGGCATACGTTTCCCTCGTATCTAAAGTGTCCTTAAAATGAAAAATACCTTTACTTCTTTTTTTTTTTTTTTATAAAAAAATTCCTTGACTTCTCAATACCTTGAATTCTAGAAATTATCAAATCAAATTCAATTGTAATAAACACCAAGTCCCATACACATTTACATAATCGAAAGCTCTCACATGTATGAATATTATAGGTGTTTGAAGAAAAAACTTGCTCACACGTACTTGATACGTATAAACGGGTGTGGACTAGATGGAGCTTAGTCTCTATACTTAATTTGGTCTCTTCAACAACATCGTCAAAAGCGTGGGTTTAAATTTATCGTCACTATACATATGAACGTATGGTTTAATTATTTATTTGGTAAACTGAAAATTGTCTTTGGTGAATGATGATGCCCGTAATCACGCTCAGACTAATTGAAATTAAGAAATTGAGAGAATCAATGGCTTCTCACTGCTGCAGAGGCCAACTACGTCCTTGTCCTTCGACCTGCTCCCATGGAATAGAAATTATAATTATAATATATGTCCCCTTTTCAGCGTCATGCTTATTATTTATTAATATATTATGTGTCAATTCATCGGTCGCGTTCATCGAGTTTATTTCTTGGTACGATTTTATTTTTAATTTAAAAATAATTGTAAGATTATAGAAAAGTTTCATGTTCTATTAAAAAATTGCGTGATTTGAATACATTCAAAAAAATAAAAGGCTTATTACTTAAAATGCTCTCCGAATCGGACTTTGAGTCTCAATTTGTTATTCGAACGCGAAATCGTAATAATGTAATTCTTAAACCCCTTTCTGTCAGTTCAGTTGCACCAAAAATTATACTCCGTTACTAACAGCAGTTAGAAGAGGGTATTTTGTCAAAAAATTAAAACAATTACCCTAAAAGAAAAAAATTATTTTCATCTCCACCCTAACCCTCCCAATTCTCTCCTTCAACCAAATTACCCAACCCACCACCTCTTCACATTCGATCCCATCGTCATCCTGTTCTCACAAACCCAGCATCACCATCATTTTCATCTCTCGCTTCGTCTCCCTTCTCTGCCAATGTAAGGCAAATAAATTTTCCCCCATACTTCAAAACTTTCTCACATGGAAAATGAAAATGCAATCTCATACAACAACGAAACAAAATTGTTGACAGCATAACTGCAAAATTTGAAAGAGAAAAATAAGTCCAGCACACCTCTGATAAGTACTGATTCCCAAGCCTAGGCCCAAGTTCTGGCTCCATCAAACCATCCAATTTACCTTTGTCAACTACAACATCAAAGGAGTGGGTCTCTGAGCTCGGACCACTCGGCGTACCACTCGAAGAAGTCGTTGGTGCCTCAGATGGTGAAAAACACGTCCCAATTCTCTTTGCTTGTGAAGTCTCCAAGGGTTCCAAGTAGCTTTGCTAACTGCTCCTATTTCCCCATCTCTCGCATCGTTTCCCCCTTCTATGTCGGCATCGAAGAGCAACCTCAACCATCGTCTCAAAGCTTCGAACCAGGATCCCAAACTACACTCATTATCTTCATCTTGCCCTCACGTGTCCGTTGGACTGAACCGTGAGCCACGAGGGCTACCGTGACCCGAGTTGCAAAGTAAAGCCCGACAAGGACCCGACTACGACCCGGTGAGATTGTGAATGAATCAAGTATGTTTGATCTCTTTGAGTTTAACCATCGTCTTATACGCACTGAGGACTACATTATGGCCTCAACGTGTCGATTTCGAGACAGGTTTGATAGCGGTCGACACTGCCAGAAGTTGCAGAGCCAACGCACTCCCCATGAAATCCAGCGAACTAAACCTCGCATCCAACACCTTCATGATCGTCTTATACGCATTGAGGACTTCATTTTGGCCTCAACATGTCAATTTCGAGACAGGTTTGATGACGGTCGACACTGCCGGAAGTTGTAGAGCCACCACACTCCCCATGAAATCCAGCGAACTAAACCTCGTATCCAACACCTTCATGATCGTCTCGACTAAGGGGTGAGGATAGCCCAAGCAAAGTCAAAGCCACCATGTTCTGATTGACACCATCGTTCTCCTGCATTCAATCAAACAATGTCCATTTCCATGGCCTTGTTTTCTCCAACCCATATCCCAGTTTTCTCTCCTTCTTCATCATACTTGAAACTCAAATTCACCCACAAATCTTATCTATCTCTTAGACCCAAGAACCATATCTTCGCCACCAAGGCCTCTGCTGAAAATGGAGCAGGGATCAAAGGTGAAGAGGTGGTGGGTTGGGTAATTTGGTTGAAGGCAAAAATTGGGAGGGTTGTGGAGGGGGGTGGATTGGGGAATAATTTTTTTCTTTGAGGGTAATTGTTTTAAATTTTTTACAAAATACCCTTCTTTTAACTGCCGTTAGTAACATAGTATAACTTTTGGTGCAACGAAACTGACAGAAGGGGGGGTTCAGGGATACATTGATACAATTTTACGTTCGGGGAGCAAATTGAGACTCGAAATCTGGTTCGGGAAGCATTTTGAGTAATAAGCCAAAACAAAAAATAATAGGCCAAAGAAACCCGCACGCCTGGTCCATCAGCGACCAAGATATATTTACACAAACAAACGATAAACAATCACCCTACCCAAGAAGAATGAAATATAAAGAATAATCACACGGTGTAGTGCAGTTGGCAAATTGACACTTCCAGAGAGAAATTTGTTGGGAGCATTTTGTGGTTATGGGCAAGCCGCATTCCGAGCGGGAATTAGACCCACCTTTTGGGCATAGAGACACCTCGTAGTATTTACCAAAAAATAAAGAATATTGTTTGATAATGTTGCCAAGAGAAGAATGAACTATTTGGGCCGTAAGAGGGTCAATCATTGGGCTCAGCCGGAGAAGCAATATAAGCCCATATAATAATAATAAGGGCTGGGCTTATTTACGCTACCCATGTCCCAATCTTGGCAAATGATGCCAGCATTGCCAATAAGAATGAATTTATTTATTTTTGACAAACAAGAGATGAAATTTGTTAACTAAATAATTGCTCTCTTTCTTATGGATTCATTTTGCCGATGATGACACATATCAGATCGGGGAGTGGAGTTGCAATGCTAATTTCTAATGAGGAATTAAATCTACTGGAATAGACGGGTGCAAATTGAATTTGAAATTCTGAATCCGATTCATTGCAAATTGAAATTTTTCGAAAGGAGATTTTAACATTACATAATTACCGTGAACGTTGGTACATTACGTTACATAATTCTAAACAAATTTGACCAGCTGATCAAAGTTTCCAGTTCATTGTCTCCTTAATTTTCTTACCATTTTGAATGTAGGTACATTTTCCCGTGAATGTTAAACAAGTCAGCACAGCTGAGCTGGATCTAGCTACCTAGCCATGTTAGTAAATAATCAATCAAACCAAACGCCTATATTTATTTCCTACCAAAATTTATAGACAGCAAGATGTCTTAACCTCTATTTTAAGTAACTTCTTTTCTTACCTTATTTGATTACATGATTTTTTTTTGGAAGTCGTCTTTTCTACCGCGTTAAATTTGTAACAAAATAGACATAATTATGATAATTTTAATTATTTATTTTATTCAATATACGTGAATGATTAAATGATTTTAATTTTAGTACGAGTGAGAAAAAAAATTATTAGTACTCTTACGTATGTATTTAGGTAGACAATTGGTCCACGCGTAGCCGGCCTATAGGACATAGATTATACTTAAAATGAAAACGGCAGATGACTTCGGACACACATCAAACACAAAATTAGGGAGGCCTAACAATTACGCCACAAAAAACAATCAATTTAACAATTTAAGATGACGACGAGTGCGACGAGACATGCGGGATGTGCTTCCCCGTAGGTCATTGTCGGAGTGGGAGAATATTCTAGACGATGCAGCTGGCAAGTGTATCCACTCCTCTACCATGTCGGACACGTGTCATTCATTGCCGGAGTCTAATGCCTACCGGCACCCAACTGAGGCCGAGGGCCCGAGGCTGAGCTGTGTGGTGGTTGTTCTGGGTTCGTTGGCTGGCCTGCATTGGCCTTATCAGCTACAAACTTACAACTTAACAAGTTTATGCAACTTCATATAAAATTTGAAAGGGAAATGGAGAAGCACGTGCAATGGCACGTGACATAGACCAATTCATAAGGGCAGCTACAGATATATATATATATATATATATATATATATAATAGGTTATGAAGAGCAAGAACAAGAGGAATGAGCATAAAATATAATCTCTGGTGTCTACTAATCTCCACAATTCTAAATTACCAGATATTTAAACTATTTAACCATAAAATATAACAATAAAAACCATTTAAAAAAAATGCATCATCACCCTGCTAGATTGGGAGAAAATAAGAACAAGCCTTCAATCAAACTCAAACTTCCTCCTTTCTATACCTTTACCTCCCATCCAATGATGTGAATGACTCTGCAAATCCGGACGGCCGGGTAGGTATGCTGGTTTGAGTATTGTCCCCGCTGGCAAGGAACGATGAAGAAGACGAAGATTCATCCAGGTTGCTATTACCCTCAAAAGCTTGCCACTTCTTTAATGCTTGTGGTAAGGTCATTTCGAGGTTAATCCCAAACACGTCATCAGAATCTTCGGGTTCAGATGGTTTCCAATGCTCAACAAGCGATGAAAGTACATTGACTGCATGACCCATGTCAGGTCTCTGGTAGGACTCCCTTGCGCTGCAATGCCCCGCAAGCTCAGCAACAGTGCTAATAGTAGGGAGAGTTTCCTCATTGATTTCAATTGCTGGATCAATAACCTTGTGGAGTGAATCCTTGTTAATGAGCATTCTACGGAACCATGTCACTAGGTGCAAACTCTCCTCAGGCTGGTTTTCGTCAATTGCTTTTCTACCCGTGATCATCTCCATTAATATCACTCCGAAGCTGTACACATCTACCTTCACTGTCATCCGTCCAGTTGCTGATACATCACAAAATTACTGCCATTTTAGTGTCTTACAAGGAAGAGCACAACATAAGAGATTATGTTTACTTTGCAAGACAAAAATATTGTTGAGACATTTGATGACCCCACGAAGAGAAAATTACACGAAACAAGAAACTCTCATCATTTCCGATTTTAATGACAGTCCTTTGTTTTCTTGACTATTGAAATTAGTAACATGGGGAAGAGGAAATGCATGTATAATGAAACAAAAAGATAATGACCAAAATGGATATAAACTTGTATTCATAGAATGCCAAAATATCCTTGGAGAAATCAAAGAACTGTAACATATACACATCAAGATCAGGTTGTCCCAAGTTAGTTTCATCCTACTTTCATGATAAAGAATATTAATTTTAAAGTTCTTACCTGGTTACTAATTTTCTCTAGTGGTTTAATCTTCGCTAGTTACTCAAAGCACAATGATACACCGACTGTTTTAATTTGAGATTGAAAACGAGAGAGCATAGAGAAAATACTGACCTGCATATTCCGGAGCCAAATAGCCGAACGTTCCAGCCAGTCGCGTCTCAATCGAGGCTTTCCCTTCTGGAGCAAGACGAACTAGTCCAAAGTCTGAAACTTTAGCCCGCATATCATCTCCGAGTAAGATGTTTGAAGGTTTAAGATCCCTATGAATGAAAGTCTGGTTGGCTAGACCATGTAGGTACTCAACCCCTCTTGCAACGTCCAATGCAATGATAAGCCTTCTAGTCCACTCAAGTGGCTTCAGCCCTTCCTCTTTCCAGTTGAACAAATGTCTACTAAGAGTCCCTTGAGGCATGTATTCATAAACAAGAAGCCTCTCGTTTCCATCCAAACAATAGCCAAGAAGTCCAACCAAATGGCGGTGTCGGACCTTCGTAAGAACTGCAATCTCAGCCTTGAACTCATTCAGACCCTTCTCAGCCACCACTCCAGATTCCATCCTCTTCACTGCAATCTTCGTCCCATCATGCAGTTCCCCTTTGTACACCGTTCCAAAACCCCCTTTTCCCAATATATTATCTTCGCTGAAATTATTGGTCACATTCCGCAAAACTTGGATGGAAATGACCATACTTCCAGCCTCAACCACATGAATGTCACTAGGTCCACTACTCGAAGGACTGGTATAGGACTCATTTCCACCACCATTCGCCCTAGAGTTAGCAATCGTAATCTTCACTGCATTTTGATCACCAGAGTGACGAGGATGAATTACCAAAGCATTTGGACTCTGCACTCTGCCAGAATGTTTATGTTTTCTCTTAAGCAGACAGAAAGCAGCAACCCCAAGTACAACCAATCCACAAACACTGCCCATGACAACCCCAACAACCACCCCAGTCCTGGATTTCTTACCCCCGCCATCTGAGGGTGAGCCCGGTGGGGAATTAGGACTTGAAGGCTTTTCTGGACTACTGCTATGGTCCTTACCAATATCAGGGTTCCCATCCGTTTTCACAATGACACCATCTTTAAACGCCGGTACTTGACCATAAAGCTGATTGTTACTAACATCTATTTGTTGAAGGTTGGGCAGTTGCAGAAGCTCCTTTGGTAAAGTTCCCCTGAGATGATTACCATCAAGTCTAATTGTTCGTAGCGATGTAAGCAGAGAAAAATTGGAAGAAATGGTACCAGTGAGACCCAGGCTCTGAAAATTGATAACAGTAATGTTTCCTCCATTACAAGTAACCCCCTTCCAGTTATCACAAGGATCATTGTTCTGCCAACTTTCTGCAAAAACTAAAGGGTATCCCATCTCTTTGACTATTGAAAGCAATATATTAACGCGGGGATCACAATCACCACCAGGTTTATCAGTGCAAAAGCTATTAAGACCGGCCATATCTACCTTGACTTCATTACCAAACTGGGGCATTGGTCCTTGAAACTTATTGTTGGTCAAATTGACAGTAGCAAGAGAACCAAGCTTGGTCAAAGACGCCGGAACAACGCCGGTGAACTTATTATCCCTCAAACTCAAATCTTTTAAGTTACTCAATTTTGATAAGTCCGGTATAGGACCAGTGAAAGAATTACCATGTAACCAAACATCACTCAATGAAGTCATATTCTGTAACACATTAATCGTACCATTAAGCTTATTTCCATTCAGCCAAAGAGACTGAATTAGAGTACCCGAAAAACTGGCAGGCAATCCGCCTTCAAGGGAATTGAAAGCCAAGTGCAGATCAGTCAAACCTGGGAAATTGGTGTTGTCAAAGAAATCGGGGATTGTTCCAACGATGTTGGAGTCGGTGGCCGAGAACTGCTTCAGAGACGTGGCGCTTTTGATAGTGTCCGGAATCTGCCACGCCGAGAAGGGGTTGTGGTCGATGTTGATGTTGCCGAGGGAAGTAAGTCCGGTGAAGAAATCGGAGGGGAAGGAGCTGAAGTTGTTGCCGTGGGCGATAAGCTCCTGAAACGAAGTCAGCCCAGATAGGCTTGGGAAGGATCCGGTGAGGTGGTTGCCCTGAACTTCTAATTGTTGCAAAAACTCGAGCTTTTGGATTTCCGGCGGGAGTGAACCGGTGAGGTCTAGACCCGGAATTTGGATCTTCTCGACCCTGTTGTCCTTGTTACAATTCACTTGTTTCCATTTACAGTAATCGGGGCCCTCCCACCCCAGCTTGTTGGGGCCGAGGCTTTTGCTCAGAGCAGCCATGGCTGCTCCGTCGCCACCGCCGGACTGGGACTTCACTATCCCGTTCAGTGAACACAAAAGGAGCAGAAGAGGGAGAAAACCCCAGAAACCCAGATGGGGTTTCTTCATGATTTCCGAAAACCAGAGAGAAATTGCAGGAAAAGCAAAACAGAGTCCGTAACAAAGAAAGACAAAAAATAAAGATGAAGACTTTATGAAATTCCTAAGGACAAAGAAGAGAAGAATCCTCTAGGGTTTAACAATGTCGATGTTAGAGAATTAGACGGAGGAATCGGGAGAAGAAACGGCGGAGATAGAGGAGAGAAATCTTAAATTGGGTAAAAAGGAAGACGAAAAGGTGTTCTTTTTGGTGTTAATGAGGGGGTGTTGTGGGCTTTGAATGATATTTTGATTTTTTTGTGTTTGGGAACAGAACAGAGAAAAATAGTTGGCATAATAACCATCTACGTGTGCGGGAGTTTCTTTCCTTTTTTTTTTCTTTTTTTTTTGAGAGAAGGTTTCTTTCCTTTTTCTTTTTCCTACTATTTCTTTTTTTCTTAATTAGTATGGAATTTCATTATTTTCAAAAAAGAATAAATAAAATTATGCCCTTAACACGTTTATAGATTTGCCACTTGTGTACAGATATTTTACGACACGTAATATCCACCTAGACTACTCTTTAGGGAGTGGACAATAAAATAGGGATAAGGTCTTTGCTGTCTTCCATTTTAATTTTCTTCTCAAATTACAACCACCATTTTTACTACAAAACGTACAAATAGGAGTAAAATGGCAATTTGGGTCAGTGTAAGGAATTTTTTTTTTTGTGAATTACTCTTCAAAACAATGGATATTGTGTAATTGTTTGATTCATTAGGGATGGAATTGGAATTTCGTTGAGGTGTGATTAGCAAAATTTTGGGTGTGAGATTTTGTTCTTGGGAATTAAATCCCAGTGGATTTGTTCATTGGCTGCAATCAGAAGCCAGAATCCCAGCAGTAAAATAAGGATTAAATTGCAGTAAAAAATTTGTGGGGTTTTAGTCGGCTTTTTCTGTCTGAAAATCTGTCCACCGACCAAACCATTTTCTGAAACCACCATTAATCGCCACCTGACATTTCACATTATCTCATTTAATTTTCAAAAATCCTAATCACAGCCCTTTTTATAAAATAAAAATAAAAATATTTATATGAATTTGTTGCACGTCATATTCATTTATCAAAAATATATAATATGTGATATAACGTAAATTTATATAAATATTTGTTGTTAATTTCCGCTACGACGTTACCCTTTTTCGTAATTTTTTTTTTTTTTTTTCACAATTTTGTCATCACCTACAGTGTCAGTGTTTTTAATTTTGTTTCCCTTTCTTTTTTCTGGGTACGCTGAACAGCTTTCTTAATTATAATTTTTTTATTGATCAAGAGTCAACTTTTGATTCGGTATTTAGAAGGTGTGATTGGGCCAAAATCTTCCAACTTTTGATTCAGTAATTATAATTTTTTTATCGATAAAGAGTCACTCTACTGTCTGTCATGCACGTCGGTTTTTTTTTAATTTTTTACTATTTTCCAAAATAAGGTTCAAATTTATTTATTTATTTATTTATTCCAATATTGGAGATTTTAATAAATTATAAATGGCAACATTTGCGTGCAAAGATTAGGTAATGATTGTAATTAAATCAAATTCAATAATTTTGAGTCAATTTGTATTCGAAAATTTAAAAAGAGTATTTGGATATTTTTGTGTCGGAAGAGTTAATTAAAAGAAATCGGTTGGAGATTCCATAAAATATAATAGAAAATACATAGTTAAAAATAAAAATTCATACGGTAAAGAGTAAAATTCATAAGATAAGTGTTTTTGATGTTTTTAGTGAAATATAAAAAATAAAAAGTTATGATTCATAGCTTCTGTAAAAAATTTGACGCTTCAAAATTCACAACATATTTTTTATCTTAATATAAGTATTATAAGCTGTTTGGAACACATCTAGTTATTTTTTGGGCTCGAACAATTAAACTAATCTTGTTTTACTGGCTCAATATACAAATATGTATGGTTGGTCATGCAAAACTGATGGAAAATACTAACAAACTGTCTTAATTTAAAGTTGTTAAGTTGAATTGATGCCACCTCATTATTTTTGTTCGATAATGAATATTTCAATTCATTCTACATTCCACTTAGTGACCTAGTTGTATTATTCTCTACACATTATGTGCGAAGCCTCGGATTCAACTCTCATAAATGATGAAATCGATACTCAATATATATATCGTAATTTCCCTTCCTTAATATTATTCTATTAAAAAAATCATTCTACATATAAATTATGAAGCGAAATCGATAAGACAATTATATACTAAAGCCACATTAACATTTTCCTAATGATAAGACGTGAAGAGAAGAAAATCCAATCCTCCTTACATTAAGGAAACAAATATTAGCAGGTTGTCAAATTATAATTCGCTATTTATTTTATTTTGTGAATTTTTAATTAATTAAAAAAAAAATTCTAAGTTGTCTTTCACTTTATTTTAACGTGTGTTAGAAAAGCTTAAAAAGACTCAAATCCAAATCGAAACTTATGAAGGTGAGAATAAAGTGAAATAACCTCGAAATTAAGTCAGTGAAATTGCTAAAATTGGATAAGGTCCAATTACTCTTTGGGACAATAAAACCATGGAAGGATCACCCGGTCCGATCCGATGTGACCGGTTCACATGGGTCCTTCGTTTCCCTCGCAATGACATTTCTTTTGTTTTGCCACGTGGCAGAACATGGAATATTGGCGTGGGAAAGCTTTCCCAATATAATAAAAAGTGTACAGGTGTTGTCCAACGTGGCACGCCAACGTCTATTTGGGGGCTTAGGAATATTGGCGTTTCCACTGGGAAATGACAGATTTGAAAAGGGCCACAAAAACATTGACAACAAAGAAAGAATGAAAACGAGAGTCACATACCGCACTCATGCGATTGGCGTTTATGCCGTTTTAAGATTCCAGCTAATAATATGAGGCAATACTTATAGTAACGCTTGTTGGTTTTATACGAGAGTTATTTATTGACAAGTTCGTGATAATATTAATATTTATTTAAAATTCTCTAATTAGGTTTTTGAAAATTTTCAGTTTCTAATCATCATAATAATTACTCAAATAATCTTTAAAAAATTTAATCCCTTTTTAGTAATTTTTTTTTCCTTTCTATTTTATGAAAACATTATTTCCATTTATAATCATTTTTCTTTTTCACTTGTTTATTTTAAGAAGTAATGTAAGGACAATTCAACTTAAAACAAGATAATTAAGAGCATGAATTCTTCAAAAATATTTTAAAACTTCAAATTTGAAAAATCTTTATTGTCTGATATTAAAAGATTAGGTTATACCTTACTGTTAAATCCCAAATAACACGGATTTCATTATTGGTTTCAAAGAAAAAATAATAATTGTAATATATATTTTTAAATATAAAAGTGTTTTAATTTTAATTATAAAATAAGGGTTAGAATCCTAATCATGCATTGTACAAGAATATGACAATAAAGATGCATGACTACAAAATAGTGGAGGGACCTAAGAATAAAGAATTGTCATATTCCAACTTTTAAGTAAAATACAATATTGTCAAGGATTAGTTAATAGTTTATCTTTTATACAACGATATTAAAAGATGATAATATTCCCCTAAAAAAAAGATAATAATATATCTATATATATGTTGTATTTTTTTTTTTAATTCTTATTAAACTCAAAATTTAAGGATTTTTACCACACAAAAAAAAAAATATATATATATTAAAAAATTATATATAGCACTAAACTATGCAAACAAAAAAGGGTTTGAACACAAGCCCAATAGAACGGACCAGAAGGCCGCAATAATATGATGTCCAGATGCCCATAAAAGTCCTGCAAAATCCTCATCTACATTAAAAAACGTGTGTATGTGAATAAACGCCATTAATTATCAGTATCACTTGCATTTTTAAGTTGCTTAGAGCACAAGAAATCAGTGATCATCAGTCATGGCAATAGTACACAGTTACCTCATCTTCCTCACATGAGCAATATCACTACTCTCTTCGTCTCAGTGTCATCAATTACTCGATCCATGGGGGTTGCAACCTACTACAATCCTCCTCATTCTCTTCGTCTCAGTGTCTCAGTTTTTTTTCTTTTGATATTGCGTAAGGTGTTCGTTGTCTATCTCCAATGCCTTTATGGGATTCTGGTCCTCATATGAGGTTGTTATCAGACCGGGGGTATTTTTTATATTCTCTGGTGAAAGTACAGCCAGTGGGATTTAGGACACTAAATTTGGGAGCAAATCTTAATAGCGTGTGAATCATTAGAGCACACATTGTGATTTTATTTAGAAATTATTTAAATTTAAACTATTTTGAATGTAATTAATATGTATAGGTGTTGTTTTTTTCATGTAGCTTCTGCTTGTTATCGGTGGAGAAATGACGGCGTTATGGTGGCAGCCGCTAGCCAGATACTGTACGGTCACCGGTCAATATGTGGGACGGAACATGAAGGTGACTTGCCTGAGCGCAGCATATAGATCAAGCCGCAACCGTTGCAAACCCAATAACACGGTGTATGTTACGGTGGTGGACTTATGCCCCGGCTGCCGGGGCATCCACTTTGACCTCTCTAGACATGCCTTCGAGTCCATTGCCAGTTTACCCGCCGGAAAGATTAAGATAGATATTCAACAGGTTTGATCCATGATGGGAATATATGGAAAATACCATTTGGAGTGAAAGCGAACAGTATAAATATATATACAAAAATACTTGTGTTCGACTCTTTTAATTTAACGGACTTTCTATATATATATATATATATCATAATCGGAATATCTCACACTTTCTATAATTATTTCAAAACCATTTTGGAGAAAAATCTACGAGGTTGAGAATCGTTTAATTATTCATATGCATCGAACAAATCGATGACTTTGGAAATAATTAAGGTTCTAATAGTGAAACGTCAATAAATTTGATTACATATGAATGATTGAATAATCTTATTTATAGTTGATTTATGCAGAAATGATCTTGAAATGATTATTAATTAGGAGATACAATAGTTCTAATTCTGAATATATATAGTGAAATTTTGTTAAATTAAAATGAAGAAACAAATAAACTCTCTTAAAAGTGAGACGTAAATATGATCCTAGATATATTATCTTAACGAAATATTAATAAGAAATTAGGTGACTGCTTCACTCCTCAAAAGTAAATTTATTATTAGTAATACTGATGTATAGTAAAACTGCCTCTTACCATGGAAGTTTAACCCATATATATGACCTCTCATGTTACCCAGAAGGTTAAAAAGTAAATTATTGGTCCCATTCATGACACTTCCATTTTGAAACACATTGAGTTAATTAGTTGTACACGAGAATGATACAAATGAAGAAGGATTCGAAGGCATACGTACAAAAACATATGATTTATACACATATTTGCCCTCCTTTCCCCTTTTTCTAAGGATCCTATAGATACAAGTGGGAAACATGGAGGTAGGTTGTTCTTTAGTATACATGTACCCAGAATCTAATCGAGTTAAAAGTCGAGTTGGTTAGAAATGATTGCCCAAATGAACCTGTTTTTCAAGGCCTTAAGCAGAATCATCAAAATTCTAGGACCAACTGCTTGCTAGCTGCCCTTCTCTCTGCAGAAAATAAAAAAAAATTGCTGGTAGCTAAGATCCGAGATTCGACCAACTAAGATAATGTCTGCATATTTGGATTGTCAAGGACTCAAGGACTGTTTTTGAAGAACTTGGCAACAGCTTGGTAGAGATTCTCTTCCTCAAACGGCTTCGACACGTACCCATCCATCCCACCTTTCAGGCACTCTTCATAAGTTGCATGAATAACATCAGCTGTCATAGCAAGAACTGGCAAATGCCACTCACCATTCATCTCCACATTTGCCTTGCTCTCCATCTGCCTGATTCTCCGCGTTGCCTCAAATCTGCAATCAAAACAAACATTAAGAAACTTACCCGTTTGGAACTATAAGGACATTTCAAATCTGAAACGTAAACATTACCCATCCATTTCGGGCATTTGAATATCCATGAAGCAAGCATCGAACTTGTGTGGGAGTTCAAGCAAGGCCAATGCAGCTTTACCACTCTCAACGCACTCCACATCAGCCCCAAACTTCTTAAGTGCACCAGCTGCAACTCTCCGGTTTACCATATTGTCATCCACCACCAAAATTTTCTTTCTGCAGAGGAGGCTTTGAAGGAAATTAGATCCATTAGGCACCGCCTTCCCTTGTTGCATCATCTTCCCTATGCCCAGCACCTGTTGAAGACATGCAGCCACCAATCTAGCCCTCAAAGGCTTCATAATCACCATATCTGCAAAACCCGCTTCCCTTGCCTTATCAAGTTCAGCATTACTAACATTGGTTGCAAGAAGGATCATCTTCGGCAGCTTAAATACATGACCGTTCTGTTTCCAGTCCAATATCTGTATATCAACATCACTTTCTTCACCAGAAATCCATGAATCCTTCTCAACGAGAATTATATCCGGCTGGATATTGTTTCTGCCAAATACAATGAAGAAGCAGTTCTAACTCATTAGTCAAATCGTACTCCTTTCCAAAGTCTACATGAAAATTTCAACTGTGTCCTCTAATAAAAATTTGGGATAGATTTAAAAGTCTGTGTACTATCAATTTAGGAGAGACTTTTAACTAGAATCTGATTTTCTTTGCTTTCCTTTGAATCAATTATATTTACTTAAGAGACCTAAAGAATCAAATATGCAATTAACTTACTATTGATAGTATTGGCATTTATATTTTATTTCCATAAGATCACATCAGAATGAAAAAATCAGTTTCATCGCAGTTAATCATACTAACAGTCGTTATATCGTAGTTAATATTGATAGCCAAAAACTTAAAGAAAGAGTAAACTTACCCGGATGACACAGAACCATTTCTTGCACATAAAGCAACAGCCGTCTTGATGCTGCTTGCAACTTCTACCAAGATTCCAAGTCTCTTTAAGTGGTATCTGGTTACAGCAGCTCTCACAAGTTTTTCATCAACTACTATTGCTCTCAATCCACTAAAACCGGAAGGTAGATCCTCAGAATTAGGTTTTTTCAAGTCACTAATTGCACTTTTCTTGCACCTCTTAAAATTAGCTGTGAAAGAAAATGTGCTCCCAACATGAGGTCGGCTTATGAATTTTATCTGACCACCCATCAATTCAACCAGACACTTACTGATGCTCAAGCCAATACCAGTTCCTCCGTAATTTCTAGAGGTTGAGCTGTCTGCCTGCATGAAGGGCATAAAGACACGTTCTTGCGCACCTAATGGTATACCAATTCCGGTGTCCTCCACCGATACCATCAAAGTGACAAGCTCATAAGCTTCATTAGTGGCAGTCACAGTACTTGAAACATCAGCTCTGTATCCCTCATCAGCAATCAAATGCTTAAACTTATCCCAACTGTTTCGGTCATCGGCAGCTTCACATCCACTTAAAGTTTTAAACAGGTGGCCATCAGACACTGCACCTTCATCTGACCCTCCTTTCATGTAAGTCTCCGATTTCCCATTTATCATGACCTTTGAATTCTCAGCAAGATGGACTTTGACAAATATATGTCCCCGTTCAGTGAACTGCGGCCAAATGCTTAATATAATGAACATCAACATAACTCATGAACTGTGATTTTGGGAAATAAAACTTCAAAAATAGCCACTTACTTTAATAGAGTTGCCCACAAGATTTGTAATTATCTGCCTGAATCTCCCTGGATCCCCCACAAAAATTTCTGGAACTTTATCCGAAACAAACACTGCCAGCTTCACTTCCCAAATATATGTCGGAGTTGGAAGATTTGCAAAGGATGAAAGGAATCATGAATACAACATCCAAGGAACAGAAAGTTAGAAAACGAAATAGAGAAAATTTATATGAAACATGAGTATTTGAAGTGGTTGAAACTTACCTCTATACCCTTATTCCTAGATTTTTCAGAAAATAAAGATAGGACATCATCTAGTATTGACCGAATGCCAAATGGAACTTCTTCCAGCTCTAACTTGCCAGCATCAATCTTTGCTCGGTCAAGCACCTCATTAATTAATGTTATCAGGGCCTTTCCACAGGCTTGAGCAGTTTGAGCATAATCCCTCTGGGTTGAACTTAAAGCTGTATCTAAAAGCAAGGCAAGCATTCCTGCAATCGTAGTAAAACAAAGTTGGTACCGCTTACAAAAGAGCATTTTCAGGCTGATAACATAATATTGTTCCGAATATAAAACCTTAGAAATGAGAGATCTGTCAGCATACCGAGGATTCCGTTCATGGGTGTTCTAATTTCATGAGAAACAGTCGCAAGAAACTGGCACAAAAAAAACATACAAAACAAAAAGAAAACACACATGAGAATTGGAAACATGGCATTAGGAATGAACAATGTTTCGGGAAATGTTGGGAAGAGTACCTGGGACTTGGCAACATCAGCAGCTTCTGCTCGAACTTTTAATTCTTCCATTTCATGGAAATCATCCTCAACTTTGACAATGTGCATTGCTGCTCCATATAAGATATAGCCAACCAAGAATCCAATCACAAAGAATAAGAATGCAGTGTTCATAGCTGTCCATGACACAGGTGCCACGTGATGATATCTGCTCAAAATCGAACTTATGAGTATCAGCAAGATAATCAAAACATTGAAAAATTTTCATCTATGACAAGTTATTGAATGGCTGCCCTTACCTACATATCATCTGATGCTTCCGGAAAGGATCTCCAAAATCAAGCTTGCTTTCATGCACAAGAGATGTGTCACTGTCTTGGTATTGGTGACCATACATAATTAGGGGATCAGAAGTGTTTGTGACATCATATACATAAACCAAAATGGCCTGATTCCCAGCAAGTTGCCCAAGCAAATTCTCCACAAGGGACTCAACATCAAAGGCTCCACCGAGGTACCTGCATTTGGTCGGGCGGGATTCATATTAAACACACATCTACAAGACTACAACAACTTCCAAATACAAAGCAAAAAACTTGAAAATTAATGCCAACTTACCCAACAGTCGCCTGAATCCGCTCCTCCACAGTTGGGGTTGGGGGGAGCTTGGATTTGTAAACAGGGAAAGTCAATACAACACCAAGATGATGAGAACCCAACAGCCTGAAGGGACTGGTAAGAACAGCTTTTCCAGTAGCCCTAGCCCTCAAAATGTTTTCCCTATCCTCCTGCATCATGAAGTCAAAAATCAAATGCCAAATTTACCCTCTGATTAAAGTAGTAGAGTCAAACAACATAAGCAAAGTGGAAGGTAAGCACAATTCTATAGTTACCTCCCCAGACATCATGTCAAGTGATTCAATGTAAGAGACGGTTTCCTGTGAGAAAATTACAGGTGCATACTCATCTCGGAGGGGCGAGGGTTCCCTCTCCATTGTCTTTATGGTCCAGCCATGTTGCCCTTCAAACTTCTCCCTATCTGAATTAAGCACTCTTTGTGCATAGGCCACCCCACTTAAAAGAGGCCTCTCAAAGGCGGTTCTCGCAGTGTATTCAGCAAAAGTTTCCTAATTTTCTCCACACAAAACCCAAATCAAACACAAAGCAGAAACCAAAGGTGCCACATTTGATCATCATAGACTCAATGAACCAAATTTACCATTAGCCAAAAACTGGACAGCAAAAATGGCAAGAATTTCAGTTTTCAACCCTTTTTCCTCTAATCTTCCTCAAATTTACAGCAAAACTACAAGTTATGATGAGAATTGAAACACATACCTGATCAATTGCTGATGGGTTCTTGTAGTAGTGGAAGGTGGAAACAAGGATGGCAAGGGCATGCACATGGTTAACACTGACACTAAATTGATCTTGCAACATTCTTGCCCTCTGATCACACATGCTTCCAAGTACTTCTACCCTTCTCACTTTGTTATCAGCATCCATGTAATTGTATATTGAATGGCTCAAGAAACCCATCACAAGGATCCAAAGGACAAAAAGTTTAGGGAACCAAGCCCTGTAGGCTTGAACAAAAGTGTAGCCCTTTTTGGTCCCCATTTGCTCATTCAACCTCACAGCCACAGAGTGGTGGCTCTGCCTCTTCAAATTCCCACCCATCACCACAAAGCCAACCTCTTTGCTTCTTCTTCTTCCTCTAGATTCCTCTTTGCCCATCTCATATCTAAGCTAAAGCATCATAAAAAAGCGAACTTTCTTAAAGTAGTGGCTATTTTTCAGACACTTTTTTCCCCTTATGTAAAAAGCATAAGGGAGCTGCTAAACTATAAGTGAAGTATCACTGCAGCATTATTTTGTGTGATCCAAAAATCTGAAGCATAAGTACAACCAGAAGCAAGCAAAATATGACTTACCTCTCCCTCACTCACTGAAAGCCCATTTTCCTATTTGATAAAAAGAGAGAGACCCAGAGCTCAAAAAGGAGAATTCTCAGACAAGCATGGCTGATGGGTTTCTCAAAAGATGGGGAAAATAAAGCTCAAATTCCAAAGGAGTCTTTTTACTATTTCTCTCTGTCTCTCTCTCTGAAAATGGTCTGTCTGTCTCAGGCTGTGAATGCTAAAAAAGAAAGAATTCAAGGAATAAAAAAACATAGATAAGTCTAAATAATCATGGCCTCTCAAAGCGTGAAGTTTAGTGAGAAGTTAGAGGCATCCAGAGACAAAGAAGGAGCACGTTCACTGTTTTTCTTCAATATAATAATGGAAAGCCTCAAATTGACCCGAGAAACACACACAGCTAAGCACATAAACACAGAATCACACACCAAACCAAGAGCTTTAAAGACAATAAAGAAATGGGTTTGTTGAAAGAAACCATTTTTACCTGCACAATTATAGAAAGAGGCTGGCTTTGGCTTTGGCTTTGGCTTGGTGCAGTTCAATGAATGTATGAATTTTGGGTCTGTCTTGAACTTGATTTCAGCCTCTTTCTTTCTTTATTTTGTTGGGTTTTTTTTTTCCAGTGAGGTCTATGACTTTCTATGCTTTGCTTTTTAAAGCAAACTGAATCGAATTTTTTGGATTTTCAGAGATACGCTCTTGTCTCCCCTTCTTCTCTACATTAAAAACTACGAGAAAATACTTCTCCCTCTCTCTGTCTTCTTCCTTAAAATATTGCATTTCACACTGCACTCTGTCTCCCCCTTCTCTCTCTCATACTTTCTCTCTCTCATACTTTCTCTCTCTCTCTCTCTTTTCTTTGCAACTTTCTGAGCTCACATTGAAGCTGATAGTCGTCCAAACTTTTGAAATTCAACTGAAAAATTTTCATGGGTTTGACTCTGACCCTTTATAAGTACAAAGATAAGGAAAGAAAACACAAGTGGTTACATCTTTTAACCATGGTAAAAAAATCCCAGTTACTAAAACCAGAAAGACTCGGATATGATTGATGTCTGGCTTTTTCAGTTTTCTGTGTTAAAATCTTGGAATTAATATCTGGTGTTTTTACTTTCTGGGTTGGAATTGTTCTATTTTTTCACTGTTGTTTTTCTTCCGCTTCCTCTGTTTGTTATTTCTAGAAGGCAATGTGTTTAGGATTTATTTTATATTTTATGTTTTTTTTATTCATCAAATTGGTGGGAAGGGAAGTCCAAAAATCGCAATCACAAATCTGCGCGATAATGACATTGCGACAAGCCTCAGATCTCATTCCCTTGTAAATTACTTTAAACCCCGTACTATTATAGTGAATTCCCAAAATACCCCGGCCCATCTGTTTTTTGCCCTTTTCTTTCATTTCTACTGTTTTTGGGTGTGTGATGGGTGGATTGGTTGGGTAACAGACTTGATTGGCCGTAATTGACAATTAAATTGATGTGATCGGTATTTTATTAAATGGTTCATCTTTGCATTTCATCTGTTAATATTTCTTAATCTCTTAGTATTTTCTCGTATTATTATTTTGATTTATTTAATTTTTAATGTACATATACTATAATCAAAATCGTTTAATTTCTAAATTATTATTTTAATATCATTTATGTAAAAATCAACGAAATTAGAGATCATTTAGTCATTCATATGTATCAACTAAATGAACAGTTCACAATAATGATCTTAATTGTTATAAAAATCATTAATTTATTTTATATATAACATTAGCTAAAGGACCTCTAGTCTTATTGATTTTTTACTGAACTAATCTTTGAAATGATGATTCACAAAATAAACGATTCCGATTACGATATATGTATACCAAAAATTAGATATATAAATCGAAATAGTGGCACAAGAAAATAACACAGCAAGAAGTGGGATGCATTCATTATCCTTGTTAAATTGAAGCCGTTGTCGAGTCAATACAAATGAAAAAATGACAATATTGATAATACAAAATCGATTCAGTCTGCCACGTATTTTAAAGATGATTAAGATGAATGATGATTTTTTAGTATCAGTTCATATCGAAGTTGAGTGATTGAGGATTCAATTGATAAATCTATCAAATTCTTGACAAGATTTCATTAAGATCATGTCGGATTTGTGAAAGCCTAACCAGAGGCTTTTAGATTATACGTACACGACGACAAGGGCTAGAGTAGGAGAAGTATGTGTCATTGCAGGTAGAGTAGGAAAGGAGATGGGGAGGAAGAAGAGATCGAGAAAAGGGTGTAGTCCAGATCAATTTTCTGATAAACTCAAAATCTAAAAACAAAGCTGACACTAAAGAGGTCGGTTTGGTCAAGGATATAGATTGAAATCTTTGGTTGAAAGTTGGATCGATTTTTGTCATTACAGAATTGTTGATTTCAGGACAATATTTGAGAAATAGATGTGAGAGGGTGGGCGGCCCGGGCATGTTCATTTTGTGCCACTCAAAGTGAAAGTGGTGTGTAGGGGGTGAGGGTGTCGGCCATGTGCATGCTGGTGGACTGATGGTGGTAGTCAAGGCTCAAAACACTCAATACTCAAGAGACTCAGCCAAGGCACCACCTACATGTATCACTTTCTAAAACAAAAGTCCAAACTAATGCACATATAGTTTCTTTTGTTTGTTCAATATATGAATGATGATGATCATGTCGTCCTCCTCCTGCCAATTAATCTGTGAATATATCTGCCATATATGCATGCATGCATGCATGCCATATTCCTCCCTCTGTCCCTCACATGGCCTGGTGCTGCATCTATCTCCTCATAGCCTGCCTCTTCATCACGAGGAATTCACTGCTCTCAAGCAACAACATACTTGGAAGTTAGTTCCCTTATTAGCTCACCGCAATGTCATTGGGTGTAAGTGTGTTTTCAAGTTAAAACGCAATGCAGATGGGTCAATGGCAAGACACAAGGCCCGCCTTGTTTCCAAGGGATATCTTCAGGAGGCTGGGATTGATTATGATGAAACATTCAGTCCAGTTGTCAAGATACCATAGTGAGGCTCATTCTTGCTTTAGCAGCTTAATTCAACTAGCAATTAAAACAACTCGTGTCAAAAACGCCTTTCTTCACGGTTATCTTAATGAAGAAGTTTACATGGATCAACCACCAGGGTTTGTTGATCCTCACACTCCTTCACATGTGTGCAAGTTAGAGAAATCGCTTTATGGTATGAAGTAGGCTCCTCGAGCTTGGAATGCTCGTTTTACTAGTCATATTATCAAATTAGGGTTTGCTCAATCCCTATCTGATTATGCCTTATTTGTTCTTTATCGAGGATCAGTACTTCTTATTGTTTTGTTTTACGTCGATGACATCAGCTTGACTGGCAAGGATCCTGCTGCAATGACACGATTGATCCATGCTTTGGGAAATGAATTTGACACGAAGGACCTCGAAGCTCTTTCCTTTTTTCTTGGTCTCCACGTGTGTTATCACACCAATGGCCTATTTATTAATCAGCGTAAATATGCCAGGGATCTTCTAGCCAAAGTTGGAATGTTCGATTGTAGTCCTGTATCTACTCCATTGGTCCCTGACACTAAATTGTTCCTCACTTATGCAACCTTACTCTTTGATCCTACCTTTTATAGCAGCATGGTTGGTGCTCTTCAATACTTGACATTCAGTCTTCTGAATATTGTTTTTGCTGTAAACACAGTGTGTCAATTCATGCATGCTCCTACAGACGTTCACATGATTGATGTAAAGTGTATTCTTCGTAATATAAAGGGTATTGTGGACTATGGTCTCAGTTATGTCTCTGGTCCTCTTCGACTTCAAGCTTTCGCCAATGCTGACTGGGGTGGTAATCCCAACACTCGTCGATCTACTTAAGGCCACATTGTATTTCTTGGTGGCAATCCCATTTCCTGCAGTGCCAAGAAGCAGACCACTGTCTCTCGCTCCTCTGCTTAAGCAGAAAATCGTGCTCTTGCAAACACTGCATGCGAACTGCACTAGATCACATACTTGTTGGCTGATCTTCATCTTCCTCATCCACCACTGCTCTAGTATGATAGTATTTCAGCCATTCAGATGGCTCATAATTCGGTGTTTCACGGCCACACTAAGCACATTGAGATAGACGTGCATTTTATTCGTGAGAGAGTCCAAAGTAGGGCTCTTCATTTAGCACACGTCTCCTCTGGTGATCAACTAGCCGATGTTATGCAGACTCATGGTTTGCACACACCATGGTTCGAGTTTTATCTGGACAATCTCATGCTTCGAACATCCAGCATAACATTGAGGGCGGCTGTTAGATGACATGGTTAGATGGTTGCAAACAGATTCCGTTAGAGAGGTTAAAGATTCCTAGAAGATTCGTATATTAACTGTAAGTTAGTTACTCTATTAGAGGTGCCTAAGGCGTGTGCAGTGTTATGTATAAAAATGTAAAGCGTAGAGAGATTGGTTATGTAAGTTTCTTAATAAGTGAAGAATCTGATAGTTTTCTCTCTAACCTTTCTCTCTGTGCTTTCTGCCTCTTCTCACTTCTTAAAACTTCTTTTCAATGTCTCCATCGATTCCAAGATCTCTTCATATCCATCGATCTCAAGACTTAATAATGATCCTAATATATAAAACCCTAGAAGCTAGCTAGGTAGCTAGCTAGCTAGGTAGAGTTATTATGAAAGGGTGGGTGTTGGCGTGTTGCTGCATGTGCATGTGTAAATTGTAATGTACGTGTGGTCCCCTAATTCATTTGGATTTCATTGAGCCATGTGATGCTTTCACCTCAACATATCTCTATGCCTATATATTATCATGCATCAAAACAAATCCAACTTCATTGCTATTGCGATATCTCGCTATATATATATATCGACGTTGCCTTCGATTCATTCGCACTTGGAATCCGATAGGATCGATATGTAAGTCGTTTAATTATATATTAGTTCATTTTTTATAATTAATATTGAAAATAGTTCATTTATTGATGATTCAAATTTCATGTCAATATATTATATATATATTTTTTAATATTAATTTACTTTTTCAATATTACCCTTATAATTTAAATTCATATTATTTTCTTCTTTTTTAAATACAAAAATTTCATAATATCTCGATCAACTATTTTATTTTTAATATAATTTATTTGAAAATGAATGAGTCTTCTTCTCTACAAGTAGAAAACATGTAATCTAATTTAAAAAAGTAAAAGACATATATATATATATATATATAACAGTACGTACAAATATAAAATACATATCCAAAAGGTTCATGGAATAAGCCTATTAATTAGGTAGGTTAATTCCTTAGTAATTTTAAGGTATAGATAATATACTTTCGATGAAATAATAATTTTGTAAAAACTACGTTTTTTGTTTTGTTTTACAAACCTATGAAAGAAGTTGAAAACATTACTTGTGAGTTAAATTGATTGAATCTATTTACGCAGGTAAACAAAATTTGATGACAAGCCAAATGAGAAAATACATTTTAGATGGAGAAATTAACCCAATATCGGCTTAATTATTACATAGAAAAACAAATATAATGTGACATGTGATGGAGGTATATAATAATATGAAATAAAAACACCTCCCTCACCAAAATCGAATAACTCAATTAATCTTACATAATGAAACTAAATCAAAATAAAAAAAGAAATCATTCATCTAAATTCGGTACATAAATAAATACCGGAAAATTATGGGCATCAACTAAACATAAAGAAAATACCTTTTAGATGGAGAAATTAACCCAATATCGGCTTAATTATTACATAGAAAAACAAATATAATGTGACATGTGATGGAGGTATATAATAATATGAAATAAAAACACATCCCTCACCAAAATCGAATAACTCAATTAATCTTACATAATGAAACTAAATCAAAATAAAAAAAGAAATCATTCATCTAAATTCGGTACATAAATAAATACCGGAAAATTATGGGCATCAACTGAACATAAAGAAAAGACTCACGTTGAAGAAAACTATAAGAGAATGTAGGTCGCATCTGATGCCTGCACTTATCTCTCTCACTCTCAACTCTCAAGGGTCTAGGACGTCTTCATTCGGAAAATCAACATATCCACGTCGTGTCGCTACCAATTGAGACCGGCGGTGCTCAGTTGCACGCGTGCATGACCAAAAGCAACCAAGAAGCTACGTTCAATTTAAGAAACCCTAGCTACTTAATCACTCGCGATCTTTACCATTCTACGCTCTTTTACATTTTTATCGCCACCTTTATTCCCTTCCTATATTTGACGACGACAAAGTAAAACTAGAAATGAAAAGAAAATTGTTACCAAAGCTGGGGACCGGCCATTAAATAATTGAGAGACCATGTTATGATGGTGGAAGAAACTTTCACAATATGTGCGGGACAAAAATGAGTGCGGACAATTCTAATTCTAATTATAATTATACCACAAAGTACTGCTTGCACCTAGCTTTAACATTTAGTAATCATTTTGTATTTTCGTGTACTATATATATACGCACTACCTGCTAGTACTGCTGCTGGTTTATTATCAACACCCCCACCATCTCTTCTTCCTCTTCGTTATCATACATATACGGACGTACGTGTCCATGCATGGGGCGATGGGTGTACGTGGTTCATTCACAGGTCCCATCATAATCGAAACGAAGGCATAATCAAGGAAATAATCATAGTCCGTGACCATATCCATATGTTTATGTGCAAAACACTAATCAAGTTTGAAATGATCAGGTTTTTATTGGCACCTAATTAATTAAATTTAGTTGGATCAACATTAAACTCATCGAAAATGAAATATAATAACTCGTGAAGAATCATCCAACTCGTCTACAAAATTAGGGATGAGGGTGCGCGCCGTACGTGTTGCGAATACCTTTTTTTTACCTTCCTTCAAAATTATATATGAAGTTTGCTTTCTTTTTCTAAATGTATGTTCTTACGATAAAGTTAAATTATCTAACTAGAGAAGAACAACATGTTCGAATCATCAGTTCAAGAAAGCAAGGAAGAGAGAAAGACTCAGAATGAGAAAACCGAGAAGAAATTGAGAGAGTTTGAGAGTGAAAATTTCTACTTTTTATCTATTAACTTCAGCCTTTACATCTCATCTTTGTACACTTTATATAACACACATAACTCATGTCTAACATCTCTAACTGTGTTGAACAACTAGCACATAACAAACTCTTGACAGCTAGCATTGATAGCAGATCAACTAACTAATAACAATCCTATTGATAGCTGTGATGATATCAACTAACTGACTAACTGATAACAGCCCTAACAACCCTATCCTTCTCTAACATCCGCCCTCAATCTGATGCGAGAAGGAAGAAGCAACAGATTGTCACGAAAGTATTCAAATTGAGGAGTATGAAGCCTGTGGGTCATAACGTCAGCGAGCTGATCAGCATAGGGAACATGCGCCAATTGAAGCGTACGACGTTGGACACGTTCCCGTATAAAATGAACATCGATCTCAACATGTTTAGTATGATCATGGAAGACTGGATTGTGCGCCATTTGGATTGCGGAAATGCTGTCACACCAAATCAGTGGAACGCGGGGAAGTTGAACGTGGAGATCAACAAGTAAATAAGAGATCCACAAGATTTCACATGCAATATTAGCCAAGGACCGATATTCAGCTTCGGCAGAAGATCGAGAGACAGTAGGATGTTTCTTCGTGCCCCAGGATATGGGATTCTGACCAAGAAAAACAATGTGACTCGAAGTGGATCGTCGAGTGTTGGGATCACCACCCCAATCGGCATCCGAAAGGCCTGAAGGCACAGAGAACTCGAGACATAGTGAAGACCAAGTTCCTGAGTACCCTTGATGTAACGTAGAATCCGTTTGACAGCAACCATGTGAACATCAGTGGGAGCATGCATGAATTGACACACTGTGTTAACAGCAAAGACAATATCAGGACGTGTGAAGGTCAAGTATTGAAGAGCGCCCACAATACTTCGATTCGAAGAAGGATCGGACAATAAGACCTCATTAGTGAGAAGCAACTTGGAGTCAGGAACCAATGGAGTAGATACTGAACTGCAGTTGGACATGCCTACCCTGGCAAGAAGATCGGTGACGTAATTAGTTTGATTAACAAAAATACCCTAAGCATCGTAGCCAATTTGAAGTCCAACAAAGTAGGACAAGAGACCAAGGTATTTCATATCAAACTCAGTCCTAAGAGCAGTAATGAGAGTTGTAATGGCAGTAGGACTATTACCAATGATAATGATATCATCAACATAAAGTAAAACGATGAGGATAATAGATCCCTGATGAATAACAAACAAAGCTGAATCAGAGGCAAACGAAAGGAACCCCAATGTCAACATATGTGAAGTAAAACGAGCATTCCATGCGCATGGTGCCTGTTTCAGGCCATAAATAAAGAGACTTCTCCAATTTACACACATGATAAGGATAAGTAGAGTTGACAAAGCCTGGTGGTTGGTCCATATAGACCTCCTCATTCAAGTGACCATGAAGAAAAGCGTTCTTAACATCAAGTTATCTTAATGGCCATTTGAACTGAGCCGCAAGAGCTAAAACTAGGCGCACTGTTGTATGTTTAACCACATGACTAAAAGTTTACTCATAGTCGATACCGGCCTCTTGAAGATAGCCCTTGGCAACTAATCGAGCCTTATGTCTAGCTATAGATCCATCTGCATTATGTTTGAGTTTAAAAACCCACTTACACCCAATGACACCACGATGATGGGGTAGATGAACCAATTGCCAAGTTTCTGATGTTGAAGAGCATCATACTCATCCTACATTGCTTTATGCCATTCAAGCACTGCCAATGTTTGCTTGTAAGTGACAGGTTCAACCAGAGAACTGCCGAGTGAGGAGGTAACATATAGAGCAAGAAAACCTTTTCTGCTAGGTTTGGATATCCCATTCTTAGACCGGGTGACCATATGATGAATTGAGGAGGACACTGGTTGTGAAGATGGACATGAGAGATCAACCACAAGGTGAAGTGGAGGCGACTCACTGTTGTAGCATAAGAGGATACTTCATATGATGATGCATGATGGTCTGAACCTGCAAGTTGAACTGCGGAGGATGAAGATAGCGGTGTGGAAATCACATTGGAGGGCACTGGAACTATATTAGATAGTCTGGTACGACTTGAAGGTGGTTGTGGAACAAGAACTGGAGCTAGACTGAGAGACTGAAGGGATGAGTCCCCGTGTGGGGTGTGATGATCACTAGATAATAGAGTACAACTAGAGACAGTTACATTGCCAAGATCATGGAAAGGATCGTCATTGTGAACAAGAGACTCAATGGACTTAGAGCCAGAAGCAAAATGAAAAGGGAATTGTGTTTCATCAAAAATAACATGTCGTGAGCTGTATGTTCTTTTAGAATAAATATGATAGCACAAGAACCCCTTATAATCAAGTGTATACCCCACAAATACACATTGACAGTTCGAGGATCAAGTTAATGTTTAGTATATGGTCTCAGGTAAGGATAGCAGACACATCCAAAGACATGAAGAGAAGCTAAATATGGATAATGAGTAAAGAGACAAAAATAGGGTGACTGCATTTGAAGAGTAGATGTGGGCATTCTGTTAATAAAGTAGTTGGTTGTGGAACACGCATGGAACCAGAAGGAGTTGAACATGGATGTCGTTTTTAACAAAGTGATGGTAGTTTCAATAAGATGTCGATGTTTCCTCTCAGCTAGCCCATTATGCTGAGGTGTATAGGGACAAGATTTCTGATGTTGAATACCTTTGGATGCAAGAAACTCAGTCATAGCTTTACTAATGAAATCTCCCCCTCCATCATTTTGAAATTTTTTAATAGACTTCTCAAAATAAGTAGTAATATAGGAATGAAATTTGACAAACACTAAGTAAACATCATATTTATTTAATAAACGATGGATCCAAGTGTATCGAGTACAATAATCAATGAAAATGACATAAAATCGATAACCAAGAGTGGAAGTACAAGGACTAGGACCCCATACATCATAATGGATCTTATGAAATGGCACAGAAGCCCTATGAGCTGGAAGAGGAAAAGGAAGTCTTGAAGACAAGAGGCACATATGTGAGAGGAAGGATCAGAAGAATGAGGAATATGAGCCTGGGTAAACATTGTAGCAAGGATAGCATTGGTGGGATGACCAAGCCTTTGATGCGAGAGAAAGGACTGAATCTTTTGGCTCAAGCAACCAACACCTAGAGATCCAAGGGAAGAAGCAGAATGCAGATTCATGGGAGTGGGATATAAACCAGCAATACTGGGGGTTTGGTACATCATTTGGAGTGAACATGCGTCACAGAGCATTTTACAATCATTATGTAGACAGAACTTATGCACAGAAAGAAGATTATGCACTAAGTGAGGAACATGACAGACATCAGACAAACCAAACACATGATCAGACACATGCAATGTAACAGATCTAACTCTAGTGATTGGTAGAACAGCTCAATTACCTACTGAAATACCTGAATTTGGTGGACAAGGCTGAGCATATTGAAGTTGAGATTCCTCAGAGGTCATATTATGTGTTGCTCATGTGTCAGCTAACCAGAAGTTAGGATATGAAAACTCAAAGCTAGAAGTGGTTGAGTATGCTTGAGGCTAAGCTACAGGTCTAGGTGTGGGAACAAAGTGTTCCCTTTGAGAGCATTCCAGAGCCTCATGACCCGATAGTTTGCACAGTTCACACACAGAGGACTGAACTTGAGGTACTACTGTAGGACACGGAAAAGCCCCAATGACTCATGGACCAGAACTAGCAGCACCAGGAAATGAGCCACCATAGCCTTGATTGTAGCATGAATTGTAGTTAGAATTGTAGCCTTCATGACCTTGAGTAAAGTCTGAATTGTAGTTGGAATTGTAGCCTCCATGACCTTGAGTATAGCATGAATTGTAGTTAGGATTGTAGCCGCCATAGCCTTGACCTTGGTATGGACCATTATAATTGTTGTTGTAATTGTTATTATATCGACCTCGGTTGTAGTTGTTCTTGCCACGATAGCCATTAAACCTGCCTCTTCCATGATTGTTTCGACCATACCAATTAGAATCTTGGTAGTTATTCCTTCCATGCCAGTTTGAATTGGAATTAATGTTGGAGCCTTGCCACTGTGATGACTGAGTGGACATAGCATCAGATGACTGTGGTTGAGGTTCATTTGTTGCCTTAGTTGCAACCATTGCAATGAGAAGAGAGGATTGAGTTTGCAATTGTGATGTAGCCTTAGAGAGATCAGCCTCTTCAGCAAGAAGAAGAGTTCGAAGTTTAGACAAAGTAATCGATACAGGCCCGGATCGAATATGAGATTTGAAAGCATGATAGTCTGTAGATAATCCATTCAATGTGATCAGAATCACGTCCTTATCTGTGACCACAAGTCCAGCACTAGCCAAACGTTTTCTTGCTGATATGATCTTAGCTAGAAAGGCCTCAATAGAATCTGATCCCTTCTGTATAGTTTGAAGGTTGGTTTTCAACTGCATAAGATTGGCCTCAAACATAGAGGAAAACCGTTCTTGCAGTGCAAGCCAGGCATCTCTCGAGATTTCACATGTCATGATCTCAGTAAAGGCTTCCTCAGATACAGTGGCAATCAACATGTGTTAATAATGCAGCATCATTATCTATCCATTTCTGAAAACCTTCTTCAATTGGACCAGGACATGGACATGTACCATCCAGATGACCAAACAAATGAAAACCTTTTAACAGCCTTTGAATCTTAACACTCCATGAGACGTAATTTGTATCATCTAGCTTTAGAGATACAAATTCAGTTGCATGCTTAAGTAAATCCATTGCAGAAGACATGATTGTACAAGGTATTATTTTTCAAATTCACAAATTTACACACGAACTAGTCACAAATATCTCAAATTCACAAGAAAATCTTTCAAGATACGATGAAATCAGAAAGAAACCGAGGAACTTATCTTTAGAGGTTTGAAGGAAGATTGGAGAACTAGAAGGAGTAGTGGATTGAGATCGGAGGGACACAAGAGAGAAGTTGATCAGATCAGACGACTTGAATCGCATCCGAGAAACGTCACAGACCTCAGAAAAATACCGCAGTAGCAACAATACATCTCTTCAAAAAAGCGCACAAGAAGCAAGAAAGGAACCTAGAACCAGGATCTTAGATGTGAGCTTCACAGCTCTGATACCATGTTCGAATCCATGATTATCAGTTCAAGAAAGCAAGGAAGACAGAAAGACTCAAAATGAGAAAACCGAGAAGAAATTGAGAGAGTTTGAGAGTGAAAATTTCTGCTTTTTATCTATTAACTTCAGCTTGTACATCTCATCTTTGTACACTTTATATAACACACATAACTCATGCCTAACATCTCTAACTGTGTTGAACAGCTAACACATAACAAACTCTTGACCGCTAACATTGACAGCTGCTCAACTAACTAATAACAACCCTATTGACAACTATGATGATCAACTAACTGACTAACTGATAACAGCCCTTACAACCCTATCCGTCTCTATCACTACATATACGAGTTAAATTTATTGGTATAATATGGATTAGATTTTACGTTGCAGAATATAATTTTTAATTCTTATACAAGAATTGTATTTGATTTCTTAACACCTGATGAACTGATGAGCCAAGTGAATACAAAACCAAGTGCATCTTTGTTGCTTTTATATATGTTATTATATATAAAACAAGTAAAGTTCCAATTGTGGTTTGAGTAGCCGTTGCAATTGCCCTCTTAGTTACTTTTCAAAGTCAAAGTCGATCCTTGAAAGTTGAAACACAATTTTCTCTTGGACTAATG
The DNA here is from genome assembly GCA_037349345.1 of Oemleria cerasiformis. Lineage (NCBI taxonomy): Eukaryota > Viridiplantae > Streptophyta > Magnoliopsida > Rosales > Rosaceae > Oemleria > Oemleria cerasiformis. Next base: position 11,704,141 of record JAZGTL010000031.1, read on the forward strand.
AAGCAAAAGATTTGATGCCCATATTTCCTCTTTTGGGGTCGATTCATACGACTAAATCCCTTTGAATAAAATACCCAAAACGCACGTAACAATGGTCTTCGATCAGCCTCCCAATTTTTTAATTATCAGAAGGCGACGAATTTAGAAAGAAAAACGATAGCTATCGTCAGAAAAAGAAAAATAAAAAATGACTCGTTTTGAAGAAAAGGGAAGGGTATGTACGTAATTAATTTGTTCATTTTCCCAACCTCATTCTTGGTCATTCTAATTAATAATATTTTTTTTGTAAATGCTTGCTAATAATCAAGGATAAAAAAATATCGTTTTTCAAGGAAATATCGATAGCCAAATTTATAGAAATATCGGCGGATATTTCGATATCGTTCACGCTCAACAAGAAATAATGTTGAAAATCTAATCTAAAACTTAAAAAATTTTGAATGAAATTTTAGAAAAAACTTAATCACCTAATAATACTTAATTATATAACATTAATACGGATATTGTAGAAATTGGGGGAAGATTTTTCTTCCCCCTTTATTTTTATGTCGAGACCCTTCAATACGGGTATATCCCAGAGGAAATATCGCGGATATTTCTTCTCCCCCTATTTTGATGTCGATACCCAAAAATACGAATATATTGACGAAAATTTCGCAGATATTGCGGATATTTTCATCCATGCTAATAAGCTCGTGAATTCATTAATAGAGTTGCATGCATGCACATGATATATCAACGACACAAAATCCAGCACAGATCAAGTGCTTAATTAAAGGTTCACCGCACTCGCGACTCATACACCAAATATTTAATCTTAATATTTGCTTGTGCATTGATTCTGCAATTCGATCTGCACTTATTTTATATATATATATATATATATATATATAGTTGATAATTAAGCTTAGTTTTGTTCCCATATTTAAGAATTAATTACTTTACATTTTAATTTCATATATATATATATATAATGAATTTCATATATATATTTATATCAGTTAATTATCTCTTACACCATGGACGAGTCGAATAATCTATATAGCTAGGATGGATAAGCTGCTGAATAGTTTTTCAAGAAGGTTGAAAATTATATAAATATATATATATATAATCTTGAGATCGACCTGCTTAGTTTGTAAGATTATATGCCCGGATCGACCGATGATGTGGTATTCTTTCATTAATATAGATCAGTACGTACGTTTTCAGATGATGAAGGAATAAAGTTTTGGATAGAAAGGTATATTAGAAGATATCGAAAGGCATGCATGCAAGCAACTTTTGCAATTGGAGCTTAGCTCGATAGCTACGCGAAATGGAGCACCATATACATCGACTCTTATAATTAAGCTTGGTTGGGTCTTGGGTATATACGTGTACGTACCTAGCTAGTGAATATATAAAGCTTGATTAGCGTGGAATTAGAATAATGAGATAAGTTGATGGAAAGATTCATAGATAGAAATCTGAAAAAACTTGGGAATATAGTAGCAAATCTCTTCTAGTCAAAATACCCAGGTAGTAGAAGACACGGGTTCCTTAGTATTTGATGTCGAAAAGAATATATCGATGCCCATTAGTGGCCCAAATGAAGCATATATCTCTAGTTAAAGAAAGAAAATCAAACTAATGACGATATTGAAGGAAACTGAGGTTCCATATGGGACTTATAAGCCTTTGTAAAGTTGTGCGATTTTTCAATGTGGAACTTTTGTAACTTCACATTCTCACACGCCCCCTCACGTGTGGCCAATTTTCAAGCCTAACACGTGGACAATTTTCCAATGTGAGACTTTTGTAACTTCGCATTCTCATACGCACCCTCATGTGTGGCGAATTTTCAAGCCTAACATGTGGACAACTTTTCAATGTGAGACTTTTGTAACTTCGCATTCTCACACGCCCCCTCACGTGTGGTCAATTTTTAAGTCTAACACGTGGACAACTTTCCAATGTGAGACTTTTGTAATTTCGCATTCTCACACGCCCGCTCATGTATGGCGAATTTTCAAGTCTAACACGTGGACATCTTATATTGGTTGACGTGGAGCACGTAAGGCGATTAAACCTTACACGTGGGATAACCCGCTCTGATACCATAAAGGAAGTTGAGGTTACACTCTAAAACTAATTAGTCATGAAAGGAAAGACTCAAATTCTTATAAATCCTTGTAAGATTATGTAATTTTCCAAAATGAAATTTTTGAAACTTTACATTCTCTCAGCTACTATCAGGACCAAGTTCAGAAGCATGATCGAGTGTGTCATCACCAAATTAAAGAATTACGATGGCGTCACGGGTTGCAAGAGATTAGGGCAAGTAGAAGTAGGTAGGTAGGTCAATGCCTTAATGGGGTGACGAAGTGATCAGAGACGTCCATTTCAACTTTGACCAGACACACGGTATGAGTGTGTACTCTGAGTCTGTGTACTGCACTGCACTCAATCTTTTCAGTCAGTATGTCATGGGCAATGCAGGCGCTGTGTGTGACCCCTGCCTAATTACAGTTTTGTCATCTCTGCCCTCCCCTTACCTGCTTTGCTCTTTTGTCCAAATCAGTTGCATGTGAATCAAGGGCGTTCCAACGGGGAATGAGGCCTAACAAATCTTCATGTTTTCGTCGTTTAAAAAAAAAATTAATTATAAACGAGACGTTGTTGCATATATAAAATTTTATCGTAAATAATTTATTTTATATTTTAAAATTTAAAATTATAATTTAATTTAAATAAAAAATTTTATATCATATTTATTCTAAAAAATAAAATTTATATCACTTCATAAAATAAGAGAGAAATTTTAATTTTATATAATTTTATCCAATTTAATTTCTCTGTTAATAAAAAAAAAAACAAATAACTATTACTGTATTAAAAAAATTAAATATAACTTTATATAGAATCGTAAAAAGCCTAAATAATATATATGGGTATTCTTTGTTAAAAAAAAATAATAACTCTATTAACCTTCGGGTCTTTAAAAAACATATTAGCATTTGAGCCATAATATTTGATTTAAACTGTGTTTTGATGCTTCAAATAGTTTAAAGTGAATTATTACTTTAAATAAATTAATATATGGTTTAAACATATTTCAAAATCTGAAATCCTTCCACAATGTGAGGTCGAAATCCTAAACCTTTGCTCGCCTTCTGCTTGAGCCGGCCGGTGTGAATGTACGTGGAAGAAGAAGTGGCAGCTAGCACGGTCACCAGACTCACCACCCAATTTGAACCCACTCAAACTTGGGCCCTACTTTGCTTCTGTGATTTCGATTATGATCCCAAGCCCAAATATTTTTGTTGTATAACAAGCCCAAAGCCCAAAGCCCAAAGCCCAAAGCCCAAAAGCCCAAACTTTTGTGCATGTGCCATTCACGCTTCACAGTACCCAGTATGGCTCGACTTACATATAGGCAGATTCATGCAGCAAAGAAGAGGAAGATAATAGAAAAAAGGTTTATTATATCCACTTAAATTATTAAATAACATAAATTAAACAAAAAATAAAATAAAAAAGATATCCATTGGTGCAGTATTTATAAATAATTTGAGTTTGATTGACGTATTGTAGTCTTTCTTAAAAATTCCTTTGTTCTTTCTTTGTCTCTGGTGCCGACATGTCTTGTGTATTATTATTCCCTTAATGAAAAAGTTCAGCTTTCTTAAGATCAGTTAGGAGATCTTTACGATGAAACAGTCGTTATATTAATCGAAATTGAAATGAAGATTTATGAATGTTGTTAGCATGTGATTGGATGTGATTAGAGGAAGAATTATGAACGTTGCTGTTCTATACCCGAGGAAGAAGAAAAGCAGAAAGATTATTGTGGGGGGGGGGGGACCATTCTCGTTATAACCCGATGGATTACACGTGTCAGCACCACGTGCTAGTGGTCGGCCATTTTTTATTAATAATTTGGTATTAAGGTTCTATTTGTGTTTGTATTAGTTTTTGGAGTTAGTGAAGTGTGGGCAGCAAGTGTTGTACTGAAGTGGAAGCAAAATAACGCTGTCGGGTCTTAGTGGGCCGACGATCCATTAATATGTGACGAGTAAAGTTTATTTTCTTGGCGTTTAAGTGACTAGGAAAGTTTCTTTTGACGTTTCTCCTTCTCTCTTTTTTCAAAGCAACAAAACACATTTTGGGTTTACCGGCCCTCCACTTGATTTAGTGGACTGCTAGTCTTATAATATAAATCGTTATTTTATAGAAATCAAACTCCTAAATTTGGTCGGAAAATTTCAGCATAATGAAAGTGATTTTTATTTGTGAGAGTAATTATTGATTCTTATGAGTTTGATTCATATTTTAGTGGGCCACATTAATCAATGGGGAGATAATGGAATATAAACAAACAATAAAATGTTATGACTAATGAAAACAAGTGTGGTCCCACCGCTAATATTACACTTACTAATGTAGAATTATCTTTATAGGAATTAAACGCAGGTGGTCTGATTCTTATGTATAGAAATCAAACTTATACGAACGACTGTAGAATGCCTAATGCATGTGAACTTTATTTGTATTGGTGAGTACTACTTTATATTAGTATTTGTTTTATAAATGTAGTGTCTTTAACATTGCCCTTATTCAATTGTTCCTAATGTCTAAGAAGATATATTGATTGGTTGGAGTTCTCACATAAGGAGGTATAACAACTAAATACACTGAATTATAGTTCGAACTTGATCCGAATTCACTTAATATATGATTCAGATTATGTCTTAAAAATGAAATTGATAATAATCTTGATTCAATGCATGATAAAGATAAATTTTATGTGTTTAATATGTTTACGCAAATAAAATTTAAATTCGATAATTTAATTGTTATAAATTTAAATTGAAGTCAATTAAGTAATAAGTTACTGACTATCAGACAATCTACATTCATATATCGTCAGTTTGTCTCGTATTAATCTTATTTAGAATACAATAATCTTACTTGCGAGTGAAAGTAATGTATTTAGAAAACGTTATCTAATCTCCTGCTCAAATTGTGCCCAAATTGCACAATATTAGTATATTATACATGCTTTGGAACAATATTCAACCATGAGAATGAATTTATAAGGCATGAATTATGGCAGAGTCAATCTCGTTGGCTACACGGGTTCCATAATTCCATTCAAATCCGATTCACAATTTCACATGCCAAAAACTTTGAGTTTAAAAATCTCCCAATAATAATATGGGATGGTGTGCACGCATAAGTAAATTAATCACCACCAAAACTTAACTAACAAATTAATAATAGTGATTAAAAAAAATTCATTCGCAGGAACCCCTGCCATGACATGAGAATGTCCTTGTCGAATTACGAAAAACAACATCATGTTATATGATTTTGTGATCTAACTCAGTCATTTCACAAATCAAGATGAGATCTTGCAAGGATTTGTAGGACCCACATTTAAGGTAAGCCTAGGTCCTTAGCCTTGTGCTGGTGCTTGCTGCTGCGTGACACCAAACCAGCTTGCTAGGGTTTCTATCTTTCTATCTTTTCCCTATTTGCTTGTCAGATTGCATGGTGCGTATGAGTATGGAACCACAAAATAAAAGATAAAAAGAATAAAAAGTGAAAAATTATTGATATGAGATAAAATTATTGATTATGTAAATAGATGTGAATCAATTTAAACGTAATTATCGGATACATTAGTTGGAGTTTAAGCTCCAATTAATGTAATAAGTTTGTGTTCATAGTATTATGCCTTATTCAATCAAGAAATATCATGGATTCAAATGCATGGGTGATGATTCTATGAATGTGAGGCCTGAGTGCATGTATAAGTGAAACAAGTTGGAGGAGTGAAGTTATGGGGAGGTCCATATCTGACAAAGATGTCTTGTATTATTAATTTATGGGTTTTGAGTTATGTAAATACTGAAAATGAAGTTATGAGGAGTCCATATCTGACAAAGATATCATGTATTATTAATTTATGGGTTTTGAGTTATGTAAATACTGAAAAGAATATGCCCCTTATTTTCAAAAGTGGGAAAGAATGAGCAGTGGGTGAGTGAGCAAAGAGACACTAGACTTTACAACCATCTCTATGTGTGGGACTTCAATCAAGTACTTCCCTGTCTCTTTGTTTGTTTCCTTCTCCCTCTTTGTCATCTCAAGTTTCTCAATCTCTCTCCATTGATTGATATGAAATTTAACACCACCAATACAGGTTTAGCTGTTTAGGGGAGTGGAAGAGCTCTCAAAATTCAAAAAAGATAGTGATTTTCTTCAGTTCTTTCTTTGTTTCTGTCTCTGAGACTCTGACCCTCTTCTGACTTTACACCATCATCTCCATCTCTCCTCCCACTTCTTTCCCATAATTGTACACCTTTCTTTCTCTGTCTTTGTCTTCCTCCCTCATCTTATCCCCATATATTTCTCTTTTAATTCCTTTTACCCACTCCTTTTGTGGCAAAACTCTACCAAGAAAACCCAGATGCTTCTTCTTTTTCAGTCAATTTCCCGAGTGCCATGAGGCATACCCTGTACCCATAGCTCCTGCTACTTCAAGACTCAAGACTCGAGACTATTTATGTATGTATCAACTCTTTCCACCTGAAGATTTGATTTTTATTTTGATGGGCTTTTTTCCTGTCTCTGTAGTCCTAGGTTTGCTTGCTGCTCATAAATTACTAGAAATTTACTTTCTTCTGTGGTTGTTGGGTCTAAAATGAATACAATTCATACATGTTTCTACTGTTTTTCTTAGGAGGGCCTAGGTTTGTAAATACTGATGTATGGTTCCTAACTTTCTAGTTTGACGTTGGCTGTGGATGATTGGATTTGTTCCAAGCTCTGTTAGTGACTTGTAGACTGGTGAGTTTTGGTTGATTTTGTGCTTCTGAGTAGTTCTTATGATGTATTGTAGTTTGTGCCTTTTTCATGTTTTTTGTATCTTTTTTTCTGGGTTTCTTTAATTCTGTGATCTTCTTGTCTGCTTTTCTATCCCCCCCAATAAAGCAAAGATAAGGTTTTTCTAAAGTAGAAGCCTTTCTCACCTTGGATGCGTACTAATATCTGTCTGATTGAGTAACTATTTCATTTGAAATATAGTCAGATTACATAAGTAAAAGGTGAAAAACAAGCTCCATTTTGATTGGCTATTGATAGAAATAGAAATAGATGATATGAAAATCTAAGTGTTTGATGACAATCTTTGATGTCTGTTAGGACATAGGGGCTTTTGATGTTGAACTGCCTTTGGTATTAGGAAGAGTAGGTAGAACTGCCTTTGGTATTAGGAAGAGTAGGTAGAACTGCCTTTGGTATTAGGAAGAGTAGGTAGAAGCTAATCCATGGAAGTAGCCCTGTAAACTTCCACTCATTAATTTGGTTTCCTCAGAAAATTGGAGTAAGTAAGATTACCACTTTTCATAGTATATATATAGTCCCATTTAGTTATTATCACTTCCAATTATGGAAACAACATGGATCGAATACTAGCCCTTGTTCCCGACAATCTTGTTAATTTGTTCATGCACTGGCTAGTGTGTTAAGACAACTTGTTCGTTCTAGCAATTTGAAATTTGTCCTTTCCATTGTTAAAGTCTCTCCCCATCTTCTCTAATAATCTTAATGTCATGTCCCTTATCCCTTACAATCAAAGGGGCAATTTTCTGTTTAGAATACTGCTTTGTTATCAAAATACCCGTCTCTTATTGGAATTATAGCTTTCACTATACTCTGGCTTGTGTTGTGTATTATGACCGTATATGCTGTTGGTTATTGGCTAGACTGGAATGCTTAAAGTAACTGCAATATCGTTTAAACGAACTTATTCTGAGTTGCATAAGGGAAAGATTTTATATACTATTTAAGCAACTTGTCATGTGTTGTAATCCCAAGGCTTTCCAAGCTCCGGTTAGTTTCAGTATCTCACATATTAGATTCAAAGTTGAAACATGGCAGAAATGTCTAATATCTTTTAAGGAGAAATCTCACTGATTCACAGAGAATCTCCGGAAAATTTAGACCTTGTTGTTTGACTTAATTGTTTTACAAGCTTCTGTTATTTAGTATGCTGATCGAACATGGCTGATCGTGTTTCTGTATAAGGACTATATGGCCAGCTGGAAACTATGTTTTGTTATTGAATTTCCTGGTTTCAACCGAAACACAGTGAGAAGATGATAGTCTATTAGTTGGTTCTTTATTAGATGGCATGAAATGTTTTCGTTTTTAAGTTCAAATACTTTAGAATCAAAAGGTGGATTTCCTTCCATGTGTTTGCAAATCAACTTGATAAGAAATAAAAGAGAAGAAAGAATCCCAATTTGTCTTGAAACTTGACTCATTTTTGCGTTCGTGATTGCAGGTGAAGGGCAAGCTAACACCGACAGTAGCAGTTCTTCAATTCTTCTTTTGATTACTCAAAACAGAAGAAACATGGTAATTACAGTTCCAAACTTGAACTTGGAATATGAGAATGATTCAGAAGTCACAAGCCAAGTAACTTCCAACATACCGCCGCAAGAAGAATCCCCTGATCCCTATAAAGACAACAGCACTACCACTTCTTCCTGCCTCACAAATCAGACATACCTTCAACAAGAAGATCCCGGCGGGCCCATGTCCCTTGACTTGACACTCCAATTTACCTCTAGTGACCTTGAATTGAAAGGCGCAGGGACTGGGACAGGGGAAGCAACAAATCCAAGAATATTCTCATGCAACTACTGCAAGCGTAAATTCTATAGCTCGCAGGCATTAGGCGGTCATCAGAATGCTCACAAGAGGGAGAGGACAATGGCAAAGCGCGCAATGCGAATGGGAATGTTCCCTGACAGATACAATAGCTTGGCATCTCTTCCTTTACATGGCTCTGCTGCTTCTGCATTTCGGTCTCTTGGAATCGAAGCTCATTCTGCAATGCACCACCAAAACATCATGATACAATCAGATCATGTTCAGAGGCTGCCTGTCCCAGACACCAGAGGCGTGGCAAGGTTTCCTCAAGGCTATTTCGGCGTGCCAATGTTCATGGATGAGGATGATTTGGGCATGTTTTGGCCCGGGAGTTTTCGACACGTTGGTGAGGGAGTTGGGAATATGCAATTTGGGCACAATCCAAACGTGAGTTTTTCTTCAGGTCCAAGTGATCCAGTTACCACCATGCCACCAATCAGCACAGCAAGTTCATCTCCTTCACCTGACCTTACTTTAAAGCTTTGAGTATTTTGTTGCTGCCTTTCAGATATATAAATCCTATTTGCATCGCATGTTGCCATTACTAGTATAATTATTATTAACTTAATTTGTACAGTGAGATCATATGCATTTTTCACATACCGCTTCAGAGATTTTTTTAAGGCTGTTTTTTCTTTCATAAGGATCTTCTTATTCTTCTTCTTGTTGCTAGCTACTCATGATCTTGTATAAGAATTTTTGGAGGTTAAAATGATTGATAATTAAAGGCTTCTGCTCATGATTTCAGCTTCTAATAACTTCATAATTCCATAAAGTTCATAACTTTACGCTCGGGAGACTGAAATATATAGAATTGTCATGATTTCAGCTGTTTTTTTATGCAGATCAAAACACCTTAAGAAACTATTAGCAGAATTTATGACTGGAGGTGTAAATGATTGGGAAAACATCCATTGATGCTGCCGACGAATGAAATATATACATGAGGCTACGAGGAGGGGCTTAAAGCATAAATATTGAAACGTTCAAAAGGGTATTTTTGGACAATAAATATTGAAAATGAAGAAGAAACAAACAAGAAACGAAGGCATGTGAATTGGACTTTCCTTGCACATCGGGATAGGAGGAAGCCGCAGCCGCATACGCCAACACGCGGCGTTGACTTAATTTGCTGGTTTCCCATGTTCATAGTCAAGCCTCGTGCATATACGTTTGCAACTTCACCACCTTCTTCGTCTCCCAATTAATAATTTAACATGCACTGTACTTTACTTCCAGTCAAGTTCCTCCAGATTATTGCCAAAAATATTATTTGAGCTTTTAATATAGAAATCGTCATGACTTGTAGAATTTCTTCTCGATTTCTATTCACAGTAAAAAAAGACAAACGGGGGGTTAAGGTTGAAGCCTTTCGGGATAGTTCAACTAAAAATACTCCGATGTCTAAATTAGTTTAATTGAGATAACAAACCGGCAAAATTTTTGTGCGAGTTTTAAATTACCTGAGAAGTGAGATGAACCCTTCTATTTATGATGAAGGCTGATGAGTCACCGGAGCATTCTCACTGATTGAGAAGTCTTAATAAAATATATTATTTATAATTAATTTTTAATAATAAATAATTCTAAAGAAGAATATTATTTATTATATATCGATAAGTCTGATTAAATAATATATTTAGTAGATAAATATATTATCTATTGTGTGGACGTTTTACACCGTCAATGTCATCACCATGAGTAATTTGAACATTATAAAAATTATAAACCACGTGACAACTCCATAATTTTTAGGTGATTTATGATTCCACACTGACAAACACAAATTTAAACTTACATGCACTTCAATTCTATAAATCAAATAAATTTTTAAGCTTGTCAGGTTCGTAGGGGCACGAGAAATTAGCTAATTATTTAATCATGACTTTCTTTTTATGAGCAATGAATAACTTGATCATGATAATGGTGTAGATGTAGATGTGATCGTTAACAATTATGCGTCGCCCGTTTTTAATCAATTACTTTTATTCTCAGTGGCAATAGGTTTGTGAACTGTAAAAGCCCACCTTTGGAGTCCCCTAATCAACCTTTTTTTTTTATGTTAGGTAAAAAAGTGTGCTTAGGTTGATAACCTCCCTAATTAGGTCGGCTATCCGTGAAATCCGAATTTATAAATTTAATTTTTTGATACGAGAATATATAAATTTATAGTCATTTCAAGTTATATATGAGTGAAAAACATAATTTATATACATTGGAAGTAAAAGTAAAATAATAAAGTATATTATATAAAGATGTTCAGAATACACGTAAATATTACTTTCAATTACCATATCACTAATTAAAAGCCACCTTGAGCGGAAATTAAGTCCGCAAAATTTGCAAATGCCACAATTGTTCACTCCAAAAAAAAAATGAAGATGATATCATGGTTGACGAAGAGAGAAGTGAGTCAAGTGAGACCAAGTCTAAGTTTCCCGCCTCTTGAATACGGCATACGAGTTAATGTTGTTCGTCAGCCGCACATTGCATAAGCGCCGCATAAAAATGTCAACATTTCATTCACATTCAATTCAATAAATCAATGAAAAATGTCGATTTTTTTAGCGAAGCGGCTTTTCCAAATTGAAATTCTTAAGAATATAGAGAAACAGCTGGGACATATGGTTGTTCATCTGAGTTTGAGATCATCGTCACAGTAGACCCCAATATAAATTAATTACCTCATAATACATATTTATTTTAAGGTTTTTATTTTTTAACGTTAAAAAATATCTTCAGTTTAAACTTTCCTTCCTGTCTCACTTGAGGAGAAAAGAAAAATCAGAAATATCTTTCAATTGCATGTGACGCATTGCATTTGACTTGTATTAAAAAAAAATATTTATATTTTGTCTGAAAATATTTGAAATAATAGGCCATGACAGCTGGACTTGATTGCATTTTAGATAGTAGAAGTAATTTCTGGGTTTTTTCAACTTCTTATGAAAAATTAGGATGTAATTATAATTTGAAGTCACAATTCAATCAAGAAATTTAAAAAATTAATATTTTTTTTACGTGTTAGAATGTATATAGACGAATCACGATACATTTTATATAAATATCTAATCATTTTCATATCTCGTGAATTGATTAAAGGAAATAAATATTGAATTTGATCCCGAATTTTGACTCAAAATAGAAAAGCAATTAAGCAGTTGTTTTAAGGAAGTTAGGCGTTAATTAAGACAACCTAAATTGTAATGCATTGTTTTTTATTTTCAAAACAAAAAAGTTGTCCCATTCTTCTTTGCTTGCTGCACCTGCACCACCAGGCAGGCATTAACGGAGGGAAAAATTGACTCGAATCCAGTAATACCATGAAACTCAGAGGGACAGATCCGTAATTTCAGTAAAAAGCAGGAAGAAAGCATCGCCGTTTCAGTTTGGTGCAAAAGCTTGAAAAATCCAGCCGTTGGATAGAAATGGGGACATCGGGTATGGTGTGCTGAAGAATCCTAACGAGAGAGTTGAAAAATGCAACCCTCAGATTCTTCATTATTTCCCAAACAGCCCCTGTAGACCTTTTCCACTCTGTTTCTCATTCATTTCTTCTCTCCTTCACACACTCGCTCTTCCTCTTACCTGTAAAAGTCTTCTCCTCCTCTCTTTCTCTGTATATCTATTTATCTCCGTCTTTCTACCTCTCTCTGTGCATAAGACCATGTTTGGCGAGAAGGATCGCCCGAGTGGTCTTGCCTGCGGGGACGAGGCGTCTCAGAGCAAGCTCACCCGGCTTATTTCTAAGTCGAAGCAAAGCAAAGAGAAGCCGGAAGAGAAATTACGCTTTCCGGAAAAAAGTATCGGTTTTTTCGGAGAATCAGACATGGGTTCTGATGGGCTTCAATCGAAGCCCTCAAAGATTGGAAATTCAGGCTCTCAGGAGCTTACTCTCAGCTACCTCTGCGATAACTCCAAACTGGGTTTTCTCGAGAAAGAGTTTGCTGGGGCCAATTTGCTGACTTCCTTGGAGAAGGAGAGTTTTAAAGGTAAGGAAATTATTGCTTCTGAGAATTCTAACCAAGATCACAAATGGGTAGAGAGAGATTTTCTTAATTTGAATGAGAGCAGGTTGAATTCCTCAAAGCGAGAGCTTGTGGAGGATTCTGAGAGAGATAGCAGAGACAAGAAGCAAAAGCTTGAGACTTTGAATCTGTCTTTAGCCTTGCCTGAGGTCTCACTCTCTCTCACAGCTTCAAACGCCTTACACGGCGATTCTCCGGCTATGCCTTGGCCTTCCAGAAGTATACAATCTTTGGCACCATCTACTAACAACACACAAACCACTTGTTCCAATGATTTCACAGCAGCTTCATTATCTTACTCTTATTCCCACCCCTATTCCCACAACCCCAGTTGCTCGCTTACTCGAAATTCGACTGAGAATTATGAGTATTCGGTTGGAAAAGATGATCAAATTTGGAACTGTGGGGAGGGGACTAATGGGTCAGTTCACAGCAGGTTTAAGCCGATCGGAGATGGAGCTGTTGCTTTGGCTAATCATGGAGGTGGGGTTTACTCATTGTTGCAGAGTAATCGAAAGGATTCGGGCAATAACACCAGTCTTTATAGGACAACTAGCTCAGAAAATCTTTCATTTTTTCCATCTGAGTTGCCTGCTAAGCCCAAATTGGATACGCAATCTGGTGGAGATGGTGGTGGGAGAGCCAGGAAACTTTCTAGGCCGGAGAGAATTCTTCGTGAAATTGTTTCTGAGTCGATTCCTGTCATGGCTCAGATTGTGCAGGAGCTTCCTGAGGAAACACTCTTATCAACTAAGGAATATTTGAAGAATCTGATATCCATGCCCGAGAAGAAAGAGGAGTTCGCGAGCCTTCAAAACCGGCTTCAGAGAAGGTCTGATCTTTCAAAGGAGAATCTTGCTAAGTGCCACAAGAATCAATTGGAGATTTTCGTTGCAGTGAAAATGGGTGTTGGGGCCTTTGTATCTGGCAAAAACCGCCTTCCCACAGCGGAGCTGGTGGAGATTTTCTTGTTTACGAGATGTAGGAATGTGAACTGCAAGAATTTATTGCCTGTGGATGATTGTGACTGCAAGATTTGCTCTGAAAATAAGGGATTTTGCAGTTTCTGTATGTGCCCTGTGTGCTTGAATTTTGACTCTGCCAATAATACTTGCAGTTGGGTTGGGTGTGATACATGTTCACATTGGTGCCACGCTGCTTGTGGTATTCAGAGGAATCTCATCAAGCCAGGTCCCACCTTGAAGGGGCCCTCTGGTACAACGGAGATGCAATTTCATTGCATTGGATGTGGTCATGCTTCGGAAATGTTTGGTTTTGTTAAGGATGTGTTTCTTTGCTGTGCAAAGGACTGGGGACTCGAGACACTTGTCAAGGAGCTTGAATGTGTTAGGAAGATTTTTAGGAGAAGCGATGATTTTAAAGGCCGGGAACTGCACATTAAGGCTGAGGAGCTTATCTCTAAGCTTGGAAGCCAAGTGATGTCTCCCTCAGATGCCTGCAATTTCATTATTCAGTTCTTTAACTGTAAGTTCTCTATATTTTCTTCTATGCTTTTCTATTTTAACTTGCATATTTATTCACTCACTTTCCATTTGTTGTTGGACCTCGTTATAATTAGCTTAAATTGTAAATTGAATGTCATGGACCGTAAATATGACTTAATTGTCTTCTGCTGGTCTCCATTATAGAGTATGAACTATGAACTGCCTAAATTTGGCTTATTTATCGCATGTTAGGACGAATATTCATATAAAACGATTGGGATGAACATCATACTAAATGGATTTAAAACCAAGAGCAATATATGAATGTAGGTGAAATGAGAATGTTAAGGTAGAGTCTTAGAAATTTCATAATCAATGTTTGTACTAGAAACCCCTCATACTCTTTTTGTTGCAGCAGCACTGCCATTTAATCATGGAGATGATAATTGTAATAATTGGTTCTTCTATGAGCACATAAGATTCATTGTTTGTTTTTAATTGATAGCCATACCAGTGATTTGGAGGAGATCTCTCGAAAAGTATTTAGTGCCCATTTCGGATTTGTCTACTTTGTAAGTGACAAGGACTTGAACAGAACCAAGTAGTATTTGTTTCATGTGCTCTGCTGGGAAGGCAAGCGACTTATTTTACAATGTTTTTTTAATAAAATATCCACGGAAAGCCTTATGTTTTTTTCTTCGTTTTCTTCATTAATTTGCACACACATTGTTTGGTTTAAAGAAGGGAGGAGACAGAGAAGAGAAGAGAGGAGCTGGTGAGGAGGGAACTGGGTTTGGACTTTAGAAGACATATGTAGCCTGTGGCTGTTGAAAAGCTCTAATCTTTGTGGCTTACTCTTCTGTCTTTTTTGCCTCTTTTATTCTTTCATTTTGGTTTGAATGATTTTTCTTTGGAGAAGCTGATAATGGCAGATGTCTATGTATAAACTTGTTCTAATTGTGTCAATGGCTTAAATGTATGTCCTAACTCAGTATTTGTTCATGTCTAACTCTGATTTTCATTTTTCCTTTTGAATAGATACAGATGGAGTGTCAGAATATCCTGGTTCTTCTATATCCACAAAAGAGTTGGCAGCCGCCACTCAAGCCACCCTAAGAAAAGATTCAACCCCTTTTTCACAGTCGGCTTCTCTACCTCCGAAATATGCTGCTGCTTACAACACAAGCTCCGATAGACGATGTGAATCATTATCAAACGATACCCGTCAGAATGACCTTAAATCTTCCCTCATAAGCGATGAGCAATCGTTCCAGTTTGGAGCATTACCGAAAATAGACGGGTTTGAGAGCTTGGAAAGCATAGTGCGGGTAAAGGAAGCTGAAGCCAGAATGTTCCAGAGCAAGGCGGATGAAGCACGGCGGGAGGCAGAAGGGTACCGTCAGATGATTCAAACAAAGAAGGAGAAGCTGGAGGAAGAGTATGCCGGAAAGTTCTCGAAATTGTGTCTTCAAGAGACGGAGGAGAGGCGGAGGAAGAAGCTGGAGGAGCTGAAAATTTTGGAAAGTTCGCATTGTGATTATTACAACATGAAGACTAGAATGCAAGCAGAGATTGCTGGCTTGTTGGAGAGAATGGAGGCAACAAAGCAGCAAAGGGTGTAGTTTTTTTGGTTCTTTGATTAATTGTTTTTTTTTTTGGTCTGATTTTAACAGCGATGCTAATTATGTGTAGTTAATTACTGCCATTTCTGTTTTGGATTCTGCTTTTTATATTTTTCTCAAGGAAAGTGAATGATTGTCTAAACCAATTCAATTGTGTTTCATTCGATTTCTAAATCAATATTAGAAATTAAAAAAGATAATCAAATGAATCAAATCGATTTTCAGTTTTCAATTTTCGATTTTTTTGATTTACATGCCTATCCCTTTCTACATGTATGCCCCCACCAATTCTGTTGGCCATAGATGCAAATGCTTTTTATATTGGTTTTTAGCTCAGGTGATATTCTATTCTTGTAACAAATCGTATGTTCTTTGACAGATAGAAAGTAAGAGAACAAATCCATATCTCTGTGGCTCAAGTGCTCAATAAAATCTTTTAAGAAATAATGTAAGAAATGAAGTAATAATATCAGTAAATTCGAGGAAGGAGGACGGTGAGGCTGACACTGGCTGCAAATAGGAAGATCAAGAGGCCAGTGAAGTTGATTATTAGGGTTTCTTGGACTCGTCCTATTTGTAAGAAAAGGAACCTCTCCAGCAACCCCAGCTCCGCCGTGCATACAGCTAGAAGAAAAATCAGCATCCCAAAAAACGTGTGCCACGGCACAAGATTTGCCCTTGAGAACGATTCTGCTCCAGGGAAGACGTAGAAGGCGAAACCAACCAACCACTGGAACAAAAATAATTGGCCTTCTAGTTTTAAAAGTGCCGATCATAATAGTAAGAGTTGATGACATATAAGTTCCTGAAAGTACCTGAAGACCGAATAAAGACATGGTGATTATGCCGAACCAAGAATGCAAGGTGAGCAAATTTGGAACTAGTGATTCATGATTGAACTTGAAAGCTGCATAGATCCCCAAAATGATTGCAATCATGGCTAGAAGATGCAAAATCAGGTGCACCCCTTTTTGTGTGTTCCTTTTCCCTGGGACGGTCTTATATGCCATGATAGCTATTTGGTAGAAATGATTCAGTCAGTCAATACATCTTCATCTATAAAATATGTATATTAACCTACTGATATGCAAAATTACCTTCTCCTCCGATCAAAATGAACCCGATTACCATTAGAAGCGTATGGACCTGCAAAAAAGAGAAAGAAGAATGACACATTGAACTTATATGATGATCACGCTTAAATTTTGTTTAAGTAAACGAGGAAGAAATCATCTACATTTAAGATTTTCTCTTTGATGATGGAGCTGAGAGCCAGGCCATTGCGAAACTGTAGGAGCCAAATGAGCAAAAGGGTCGTGATGGCTATGGCCAGCAAATGCGCAAAGATCGTTACCGGGGTTGCTGATATCTGGTAGCTACGGCTCTTAGGTGCCATTGTCACAGCCCTCTGTGTAATTTTCTTGAAAAGGAAGGGACAGAGCTACAAGCTTAGTTAGTGTATCATCAATGTACCATTTATAACACACAAAGAACAAAGAGAAACAATGTTGACAAGAAAATGAGGCATGTTTGATAAGATCAATGTGTATGTACAAAGTTAAAGACTTGCCGACAGGAAACAATGTTGAATGTAAAAAAGAGAACACTATTGTTTGTATGAGACGGATACCGCCAAAGATTGGGAAATTAGAAGACCGCCTTGCCGGCAAATCCTAAGGTGGCCGGCCGCCCCAAAGGCTTGGAGATGTTTGGCATTGTCACGTTTATGATGAAAGTGATTATTTTCATAGCAAATATAACGATGATTATTTTTACAGCACAGCAATGTCAAACTGAGATGTCATCAACCACAATTATCTTGATTTTATTTTGAGTTACAGAATTTATTTTTTTATTTATGAACTCTTGGGAGGAGAATTGTGAGGGCAACAGTGACTGCAAAGAGAAAAATAGAGAGGCCAGTGAAGTTTACTAAAAGAGCTTCTTGGTTGTTGCTTGCTAAGCCTAAGCGTATGAAGATTTCAACCAACCCTGTCTCAGTGGTGCATATTGTCAAGAGGAAGATGGCCATGCCGATGAATGTGTGCCACGGCAAAAGTGCTGCTCTTGCTGCCTTCTCCGCGCCAGGAAAGCAGTAGGTGAAGAAGCCAAACACCCACTGAAACAAAGCCAACGATATAATACGTACGACGATATTTTAAACTACTCTGATTTAGAAGGGGACTAGAAGTCAATTAAGTCTCCTACTTGTAAACTAAATGAACATATGGCTATGATGCCCAACCAGGAATGTAATGTGTACATGTTTCGACTTCTTCTTTCGTTGTGAAGTTTGAAAATCACATAAATCCCCATGATGCCAAGAACAAGAGCAATGAAATGGAGGAATCCATGAAATGCTTGTTAGAAAAAATTCCAAATAAATTAAACTTTATGTTGTTTGATTAAATATTTTAATCCAAACAATGTGTTGATCTGTGTAAGAGTTGTAAATCTTACAAAAAGTTATGTTCCAAACAATGTGTTGATCTGTGTAAGAGTTGTAAATCTTACAAAAAATTATGTTGAGAAGAGACACACCCTTTAAATATGAGATGTATTTTGAATTGTTACATTGAACTTTACAAAAAGTTATAATGGGAATAGACACAACCTTTGAATAGGAGATGTCTTTTGAATTGATACATTAAATGTAATCAGTTCTTTCTTTTTGTTTGAAATCAATTGAATATTTATTTTATTATTAAAACAACATATTGTTTCATCCAAAATGTGTCTCTTGAATAAAATAAACAAACATAACTTTTCCTTTGAAATGTTACATCTGTTATGAAAAGTATTTTCATTCACTATATATAGCAGATCATATTACAACTCTTTCAACTCAATATCAAACAATTTTCTTTCTTTCCTTTGTCTCTAAAAAATTTAGATTATTCTTGTGTTGTGCAAAATCTCAAAAATAATATCAAGTGAGTTTGAGTTTATTGTATCCCGGAGACAATTTGGCATAAATTATTTTTGTACTAAGGAAGAACGACAAATTAGTCATAAAGAAAGCGAATCTAATTCGTGCCTTGCTCAACGTTATCATCTAATTTTGTTATTGACTTCATACTTTCCTACATTATCTCCTACAATGCTTTCTGAGAGCTTCTTCTGGCTTGTGCATTCTGGTATACCATGATAGCTGCTTCAAATTGTATAATAATTAATTATATATAGAAATCACATAATAAGATGCAAACTCCTTCCTTAACAATCACGCAGTCGTGAGTCGTGAGTGACTATTAACTCGTTAATAAACATGGATCACATTGTAATATAATATAAGACACAACTTCTTAATTACCTTCTCCTTCAGCTAAAACAGGTCCACGTATATGTATATCATCAGAAGTGCATGCATCTGTAAATTACAAAAAAGAAAACGAAAAATTAAAGAAGAGATTTTCCATTATTCGTAAATGAGATGGATTAGAGAAAGAAAATTGCGTTGAGCATCTTGGTCTTGTTGTGTTGGGATTGAAAAGCGAGGCCTTTTTCAAAGTGCAGAAGCCTAAAAAGCACTAGGGCTGTGATGGCTATGCCCGACAAATGAGCAATTGTTGTCACTGGCCTTGCTCATACCTGGTACATCTTGCTACCTTCAGAAGATGATCACTTCCAACAAATGAGCAATTGTTGTTCTTGTCGTGTTTTTCATAGTATCGCCGTTGAACAAGTTCGCGGAAGAGGATGCTCCTCTGCGGGAAATCTTTCTCTATACAAGTTCTCGGAAGAGGATGCTCCGTCCACGGTGGTCGATGGTAGGCGAGGACACCTTGGTTGGCTTCGTCCGGTCGAGGCGAACTAGAGGATGGTGATGGTGAGGATTGGGCGGCCGTGAGTCGAAGGAGGCGGTGGCAGTCGGCATCTCTCGTTTTGGTGGTCTTCGACCGTACGAGAGCGAGAGGAAGGGAGAACGTCGACGAGGAGCAAGGAGAGTTTCGAGATAGCGAGAGGGTGAGAGTGGTCGGAGACCAACGATCGAACGGAGGGGCGGTGGTTCTCCTGGTGGCCTCTGCATGTGTCTCTGTTATTAGAGATTAGAGAAATCGAGAGGAAGGGGGAGACGCCCAACCAGAAGGAGAGTGGTGTCTGATCCACAAATTGGACTTTTAGTTACCCTTTTTGGGCCAAACAATAATTGGGCTCCCAGAACAAATGCCAACCCATCTCACAAGTTTTCGAGGCCCAATGGGGCTTATAGGGCATTTTGGGGGTTTAATTGTAAATAAATAAATCATTAACGAATTTGCGTGACAGGGTGTCCGAGCTGTCCCGAGTCGACGCTGCTGGAAGTGACCGGTCGGTGCTCTATTTTGGTGCTTCATTTTCCAATTTCTTTAAATTGTAGCAGAAATTTAATGTTTTAGGATCGAAGGAGACGACATAACAAGTTCGTATAAACTTTTGAAATATTTTTCAGATATTTTATCTATTTATTATGAATTTTTAAAGAATAATTGGTTTAAAGTGTTTGATGAATAAGATGTTTTTAAGATTTTAAATAATTTTCGATATCAATCGACCAATCTAATCTTCCACATTTATTTTACGTACTCATAGATCGTTTACGCCCAATAATGAAAATATTGATAGATATTTCGATATCGATATCGTTAACGCTAAAAAAAAATTGTGAAAATTTAGTCCAAAAGTTGGAAATTTTTAATGAAACTTTGGGAAAAGCTTAAGAACCCAATAATGGTTATATAAGACCAATAAAAATTATAAAATGACTTTGATATAATAAATGTATGATATAATATGGTCTGATGATGACTAACAATATAAAACATAAAACATAAACATAAATTAAAACATAATTTTATTTATAATTTCGAACTAACAATTGAATTTTTTTTATTTATTTATAGTTGAATGTTGATATAACAAGATAAGCATCATAGTAATAAATTAAAATGAATGTGTATAATTTTTAATCCAGTACATATTTTTTTTGGTCAAATTAATAGAGCACATATTAATTGATAATAAATTTACAATATATTTAAGAAAATGTTTATTAAATAATTAGTAATAAACAATGTTTATAATTGACATATAAATTCAATGGTTGTTTTTTTGTTGATAGTAAATTAACAATTATAAACAAATAGGTGAATGTTACACTCCATTTATCGAAATCTCCTGAAATCTTCTAGGTTAACAAAAAGGAATTAATTCAGGAGTTAGACTTCGAAATTTCCAACTTAATTCGGGAAGTTCGTAAAAATTTCCAAAAATGAGATTCGGAACGGAAAGATCGAATTCGTAGAAAATTCAAGAATAAATTAGTTCGGGAGAAATCGAAAGTATTAGTATTGATTTATTAGAGTTATTAATTATTAACTATACTTTATTATAATTTATTACTAAAATATCTAAACCCAACCAATCAAAACCTTCCACCCAGTCTCTCTTCCATTTTTATTTGCATTCTCTCTCCCAATCTCCCCGAAGACCCATCTTCATCGTCTTCCTTTTCTTCTCTGCGACCACACGACCAACACCAGACATCACCGAGTTCAACCACGGCCAAACCCAGCCTCACCACCCCACTCAAGCCTCTCCCAACTCGAGTCGACCCTACCTCTGGACTCCATCATAGTCGAGACTCGACGTGGAAGGAGAGACGCGACCGAGAAACCAGCGATCCTCGTTGCCGTAGTCGTCGTCTCTGGTCGAATTAAACTGTGAGACCAGCTCCAAAAGTGTTTAAAGTGTTTGATGAATAAAATGATTTTACCATTTAAAATAATTTTTGACGGTAATGGCTTACAAGGTTGGCTTCGTCTCGTCGAGGGGAAGATATTCGTCGTGGTCTGGGTGTCTGAGTTGGCCGGAGTCGACGCCGTTGGAGGTGACTGGTCGAAGTATGTATGTTCGTCGGGCAAATGTTTCATATCAAATTAATTTTCAATCAAATCAAAATTATCTATTTACTTGTTCAAGAAATAAAAAATCTCAGCAAATTAATTAGAAAATTCAATAATGCATAAAGTGTTGTTAGGCCCAAAGTTTAAGCCCAATGATGTTTTGAGTGGTGCTTCTTTATTAGGCTCCACTTAGGACCTTCGGCTGCTGCTGCTTTTTCTTATTCTTCTCCCTCTCGGCTGAGACGCACCCACGACACCATCACCGCACAAAAACACACACCTTTGTCATTCAATCCAGAGCCACCATCACTCACTCACTCTCTCGACCTCTCTCTCACCCTCACCCTCTCTCAAGCGCTCTTTTCTCTCTCGAACGCAGTCGAGGGAAACACCAAAACAGAGCACTGACCGGTCACCTCCAGCGGCGTCGACTCCGGCCAGCTCAGACTCCCAGACCACGACCAATATCTTCCCCTCGACGAGACGAAGCCAACCTTGTGAGCCATTAACGTCGAATACCATCGGCCCGTGAGAATCGAGGAGACGAATCTCGACGGAGCCAAAGCTTCCCGGCCAATTTCCTGCCACCCAACGTAATCGTTGGACTTTTTTTCGATACCATTATAATCGTCTCCTTGAGAACTTGTTCGTAGACTAATTGCATGGTGGTTTTAACCCAGGAATGGCGGCGGTCGATGTCGCTGGAAAATGCAGAGCCGCACGGACCACCACGAAATCCGACGACCCAGCCTCTGAAACCACCACCCAACGCTGCATCTCGACGAGGCGAACTCAACCCTGGCAACCTTTATCGACTGCGATGACAGCTCGTTATCCCCCCAATTCCCTCTTCGCCAAGAACAAAATCCCAATTTGGTTGCCGACTGGTTGGCGTCGGTGGGCTATGATATGGGCTCTGGTATGGTTTTATTTGACCTTCCTCCTGATGGAGTGATTCCCTTGTGGATGGTGATCGGCGCTGGGCAGCTTCGTGTTGTTGTTTGATTCTGGTTTGCTGGCTCCTTTTGTGTTCGTTTTGTTACCAAAAAAAGAGAACAAAATCCCAATTTGGGTTAGACTAATTTTGATGATGATTACTTGCTCTAGACTGAAATACCACAAATTAACCATTCACAAACCTATATTTCTTTATTCCTTTTTCATTAAAGGAAATAATTTTTTTTTTTTAAATCCATCCCACTCCATGGGATGTCCCATGGAAGCCTGGGCGGACTAGCATATTTGAATTTAGAAACCATTCATTCTTTCATTTCCTTGAAGTAGAATATTATTTTAATAAAAATAGAAATATAATTTCTCATAAGCTGTCGTCTTTGATTTAAGTACAAATTTTACTTGTGAGCCTAAAAATAAACATTCTTCTATTGAAATAATAAATATATCGAGTATACTTTAAAATTTAAAGTGATAAATAGATGGACTATATTAGAAAAAATGAATTTTTATAGGGCCTGATATGCAAACTTAAACAAGGAATCAACACATGACTGATTATCAATCAGTCCAAAAATAATTCAATTCATAAAATATCCACCCTCAAATTATTCACACCGAAAAACGAAAAAAGAAACGATTACATAATTAATGTGGAAAATAACACACCAAACCAATCACCAATGTGTGAAATTCAGGGCTGGATTCATAATTAAAATGAAGAAATAATAATGAATGATGATCGTCAAACATAACGCGCAAGCGCAACAGAGAGATCGACGAAGAGGCCAAAGAGGAGGATTGTTAGTCCAGTGAAGTTGATCAAATTTAATTCTCTGCGACTCAGCTGCTTCGTAATTCCCAGAAACGTGGATTTCTCCATCAAGCCAGTTAGAGCCGCACAGATTGCCAAGTAAAGTAGGGCCCTCCCCATGCTCATATGCCATGGAACTAATCTCATCCTCGACTCTTGTGAACCCCTTGGAAACAAAAATGTAGCAAATCCAAACACCCACTGCCAATATCACCAAATTAACCATAATACGTAATTAATTAATCAAGTAACACAAGTTTAGCTAATTAATTAGTAGTGGTTGTACCTGCAAACAGTACAAGACGAAGGTGGACAAGCCAATCCAAGAATGGAGCGACCTCATGTCCCCTATGCCCCTCATATCATGGTACTTGAAGGTGGCGCATATCCCGAATATTCCAGAACATACAGCTATTAGGTGTAAGGCAGCATGCACGTACTTTTGCGTCGTGTGTTGCGACATTACTGTCTTGTATGCCATCATCGCTACAATTTCATGTACACAGACACAATGTGATCAAATTATTACACATAATTTTCATTTCATTTTCATTTTAACATGAATGCATGCATGCGTACGTACGTTGGTTTTACGAGTACGTACCTTCACCGGCAAAGAAAATAAACCCAAAGAACATAAGAAATGGATGAACCTGCCAAATTAAAAAGGAAATAATGACTCGAATTTTTGCTAATAAGCTGTAATACGCATATATTGCTTGCATCATGAAGGTTTAATGGTATTCATTGTGACTTACATTGAAAACTCGATCTGCATTGTCTGAATCATAGTCCAAACCCTCACGATAATGCAGCAACCACACAAGCAAGAGTATGATGGATAAGATCCCAAACAAATGTGCACCAACAGTCAACCTAGAGGCCGACCGTTGGTACCTATAGTTTATCGACGTAGTACGCATTGTACAACTTAATCTGATACGAGCAGATACGTACGCGCGTAAAGTTATGTATATAAGAAAGGAGGTTGATTTATCGACTCGGGAGTCGGGATGATCTTATTTGTGGTCTGTTTTGATTTGGTAGTGTTAAATTATGCGGGATCATCGTCGTGTTCTTATAGCAATCTCTTTTCCTAAAGATGGGGTTGCTTGCTGTGTTGGTTTTGGAATTGTTGTGTGGAAACTTCGGACTTTAGCAAAGCATCAGGCTCCATCTAATTGTATTTATTCTGTTATAATAATTGTACGAAGGTATTTATTCTCTCCTAGCTTAGCTGCTATGCTTGATCATCACCTTCATCTTTGAGAAAAAGTACTAATAAAAAAGTTTTATACACAGTTATTAACTTAATCTTTGTTGTGTAATTTATTAGGGCAAGCTAAAAAATTGTGTGAGCCTTAGTAAACATAAGGATGAAAAAGATGAGTTAGAAAATAAGAAAAATATGGAGAGGCGCAAAAGCTAAAGGTAGATGCTGAAATTATGAATAAAGAAGCTAAGGAAACAAAAACAGCAGAGGAATGTGGTAATACGTAGATTGTAGAAAAACTTTGATTGCGAGGTAATAACTCTGCGAATCTACCGAACACGAGTAACTTAAACGGCAATAACGGACCGAAATCAACCCAAAGCTAGTAACTTTTTTTTTGTCAGTCCAAAGCTAGTAACTTATGAGATGCTTTATTGGTATTGTTCATGATGACCGGTGCAAAATAAGTTTAGAAACCAAATGATAAAATAAGAGATAATGTTTGCATCCCATCCTGATGGTACATCCTCGTATCATCCTTTCAATTTATCGAATTACTTTTCTATATATATATATATAGATATATCAAAATCGGAACTATTTATTCTCTAAATCATCATTTCAAGATTGTCTCAACATAAAATCAATAAATTTGGAGGTTGTTTAGTCAATCATATGTATATAATAAATCAACGGTTTTTGTAACAATTAAGATCTTCATGGAGAACCGTCAACTTAGTTGGTACATATGAATGGTTATATGATCTCCAATTTGGTTGATTTTTTGGGCAAATGATCTTGAAATGATGATTTAGGATTTGAATGGTTTAGATTATAATATATCTATAACAACAATTCGATAAATCAAAAAGGTGATACAAGGAGGTACCACCAGGGTGGGATGCAAGTATTATCCTAAAATAAGTTATTGGTCTAAAGTATATGTTGCACAAAAATAATCAATAGTATTAGGTTCTATTAAGATTAATTACGATTTTGTTTGGTGAATTAAGTGAATCAACTGAAATATTCTACATAATTCCAAAACGAGGTATAGAAGTTGACTCTATAACTCCCAGTCAAGGTAATTTTTTTTTGGTTAAAAAACACTTCCAATTGAAAAGGAAAAAAATGATAGTAAATTTGATAAAACAAAAACAACACTTTTGGAATACTTAGGAGCGTGGTGGAAACTGCAGTGTTGTAGCGGTTTGAGGGCAAAGTTTGTGCATCATATATAGTATTCAAGTGAATTATAACAATATACGATTGGAGTTTTCGAAGTTAAATTTTCATTTTTTTTCAAAACTTTGAGTTTGGATTTTGGAATTATAAAATTTATATGAACTCTAGCATTTGCTATTGCATATTGAAAAAATAATTTTGAGATTCTTCTATTTTGAGTTTATTTTTTTCAATAGAAAGGTTTATGTGAAATCTAATAATATACAATCGGGATTTCGAAGTTAAATTTTTTTTTCTTCAAAATTTCAAGTTTGGATTTTGGAATTATAAAATTTATATATGAACTCTAGCATATGCTATTGCATATTGGAAAAATAATTTTGACATTTTTTTATTTTTAGTTTGGTTTTTTCAATAGAAAGATTTTTTTGAACTCTAACAATATATACAATTGAGGCTTCGAAGATAAATTTATTTATTTTTTTCAAAATTTCGAGTTTGGATTATGGAATTTTAAGTTTAGATGAACTCTAACGTTTGAAATTGCGGGTTGGAAAAATACTTTTGACATTTTTCTATTTTGAATTTGGTTTTTCCAATATAAAGGTATATGTGAACTCTAGGGTTTCAAAATTAAAATATATTTTTATCAAAATTTCGAGTTAGGATTTTGGAATTATAAAGTTTCTATGATCTATAGTGTTTGCTATTGCGGATTGGAAAAATAATTTTGACATTAATCTATTTTGAGTTTGGTTTTCTCAATAGAAATATTTATATATGTGAACTCTAACAATATACGATTGGGGTTTCAAAATTAATTTGTTTTCTTTTAAATTTCGAGTTTGGATTTTGGAATTATAAAGTTTAATTATATGAACTCTAGCGTTTGATATTACGAATTGAAAATAATTTTAACATTTTTCTATTTTGAGTTTGGTTTTCTCTGTAGAATGATTTATGTGAACTCCAACAATACACAATTGGAATTTCGCAGTTTATTAAAAAAAAAAAGTTTGAACTTCAAAATTCCAGTCTCATATTATTATTAACGATCATATCTTTTTTCTCAAACATATTCCTTCTCGTTGAAGACCAAATAGAAAGTTTCAGGTTCTTTGGTAGTCGATGGGTTGTCACTTGGCAAGAAATGATGATAAGTAGGGAAGCCCGGCCCATCTATCTAAACTGGATTAGGCCTATGTATATGAAATAGACACTCCAAGGCCCAACCACTACACTCTCTGATGATGATTTATCTGCTAATCCCATACTTTTGGATTGAAATTAATGCCAAAACGGGTGAGGAACATGAATTATCCTTAATTAATTAATTAAAAAAAGTTTTAAGAAACACACATTGAAACTGATTAATATGCAAAAAAGTTTAACTAAATTAGCTGGTACTTATGCAATTATGATGAATTTGACCACACAAAGAAAGGTCGATCTCACGAAGACTTCGTTTTCCCACAATTTCCCTTGGACCTGGCCTGCTACAAAAGGCAATTCTCAAGGCTAGTGATTATGTTCATGAGCTTGCATGCACTTGGATTTGGTCACACATTTAGCACCACGCGCGCTTCAAAGTGATCACTTTTACAAACCCTAGTTGCACTACTTGCTACTCATTCTTATCCGATGCAAGGAACTGAAAAAGAAATATCATCTATTGAACGTTAAACACCTTGCAACGACTCTAAAAAACGAAATGTCAACTTTTCATCATTTTCATCAATTCGTATGACGATGATTGATCTATGAAACTCCTATCTGTAAGCATGATGGAATCGACCTTACAATGTATATCGATGAAATAATTGAATTAGAGGAATAGGAAAAGGCCAAGGGATTTGCTATCGCTGATCAAGCATTTGGCTACCAAATAATGCTTTCGAATTTTCGTAATCATGACATTATTTTACATGGGAACATATTTATTTTGTGGGATTAGGAGATAATCATCATCACATAGTGTAGTGGTTGTCAGATAAGCATTCTTTTCAGAGCAAGCTTTCTTTTCATATAAATATAACTACTTGATGGAGATTGGAGACTTGGATCAGCCCCTACCTCCTTGCATCGCTTTTTTAAAATTTTTTATTTCATTTCCATTATTTTTTATTATTTTTTATTCTGCTTTAAAAGTATGTTTAGTGAAAAGTTTAGTTTAATTAGGTAATTTGGGATATGGTTTGGTGAGCTGCAAACACAAACTTGTTTTACACGTAAATGGATTAATATCATGGAACTAATTTCGATCTATTTCCTAAGAATTTAGTTGAGTGTGTAGCATGTGTATCTGATTGCTGCAAAAGGGGCTCGAAGCTGTATCCAAACTCACTCGGTTTTCGTCATGAAATATTTTAAACATCGGTCACGCAATATTATCATTTTACATGTTAATATAAATCGACGATAACGTTACGTACAACCAGATAATAATGGCCACATAATATATGGCAAAATTTTGATTGATGGAAAGTTAAGATGCTTTGATGATAAGACATAGCAGGATACGAAACTAACTAACGTCAATGGCATGCATGGTATTTTCTGGTGCATGTCTTTGTAAGTGCATCGATCGAGTGCTTGACATATTTGGTCCATGCGATATTAGATGGCGAAGGAAGCCTACGGCATGCCAAATGCCAAAGTCGATGGAGTTGGGGGTGGATGATATTCATCGATCTCATTTCTAAATATATTCTTTCTAGCTAGCTAGTTTACAGTTGTCCAAGAAAAAGACTTGCTAATCAAGACATATCATGTAAATTATGTAACTACTCAATTAGAAATATTCGTGTCACCTAATTCATCATCTAGATGTCATGCCTATATCCATATAAAATTAATAATTACTTTGAAAATTTATAGGATTATTGATTTATCATCGTTGTTAAATTACACACCGGTTTTAAGTTTTATCCATAAATTTTAATATTAGTGTATAGACAAGTAAGCACTCAGGATTTGAAAATAGAGTAGGCTAAATTTTAATGTTAAATGTTATCAAAATTTGAAATCGGGACGTATCCTCAAAATGCAGACTTATATATATATATATATATATATATATACAAACTCTATTAAAAATCACAAATAACATGCAATAAAAAAATATAAATTACTTAAACTCTACCGTACGAATCTTCAAGACATTAAATTCATTAATTATCAAATTTATGTGGATATTATCAACTAGTTCCCTTTTCATTTGGACCATATATCATACGATATAAAAAAAAAAAAAATCACACTCCATCTTATTTGAGTGTAGAACAAATTAGTAGGGTGGGCTATATAGGCTAACATTACATCAATTTTTCTTTTAAATCATCAAATTTCGAGTGGGCTGAATCCCACCCTAGCCCTAAGGTTGGGTCCGTCCCTGTGTATAGAGTTCGTAGAATATAATCTTTCCATAATGAATTTTGTTCATTGAGGGTTTAAATACCCATTTTCTAAAAAAAATAAATATCTTTACTCTTAATTTTGATGTAAATCGGTAAATAAATTTACGAAAGGACAATGAATGTAGCTAAATCCGTATGTATTTAAGAACATAATGTAATGCTGAAGTTTATGAATGAAATTTAAAATTTATGCATAATTAAAAAACGATTGCATAATTATAAAATTTAGATATCTATATATGTCAATATCAAACCATTATTAGACTCAAATTTTCAATTCCAGTGACAACAAGAGAGGAACCTGCAGCATCGGCCAAGTCCAGAAAAATGTTAAAATTAGCTACCATTAAAACTCTCTATGAAAGACGGAGCCTTGGAATCTCTCTCTCTTCCCTACTTGTTGCTTGTTTTTCCGTAATGAAAAGAAAATTAAGCAAAAATACAAAAGGGTTAGCATCGAATAGGATCGATAATACCTGCACTGCATGCCACGTGGAGCTTGATTAACGAAATTTAATTAAGGCAATTAACCACCACCCCACCAACACACGAAGAAAAAGCGATCTAAAAAACTTTGAGAGGCTCAATCATAGGATAGGTGTCAATTATACATGAAAAGATCTCACAACAAAAAAAAAAGGCGGATGTGAAATGACACAAAAAAAAAAAAAAAAAGACCAATCACCGTAGCCCCCCAACCTCAACCCCTCTATTTCCAAAACATATTTTCCAACGTATCAAACGGTAAAGTTGGTTAAAGTCTCAATCTAAACTATACGTTGAAACACTTTAAACGCGCATTATCATAGAAGATTCTCTTATTAATCCATATTCATAAATTAAACCGTTTAAATACTGTATCGCTTTTTGAAATATTTTTTTTATATTAAAACAAAATGGTCAAATCAAAAGGACAGCAAAGCATTTGGGCAATTCATCTCAATTGTCCATCATAACAAACAATATGCTTAATCATGGTTTTGTTTGCACATCATTGTCTTGAAATGTAAGCAAAATTCACATTTTAATTTGTAGTTTCATCTGGACGACATGTCGACACTCGTAAATCGTAATGGAGAAAAAGAAAGGGAGAATTGCGTAATTGCATTTACACAATGGATTTGTGGGTTTGACATGTCGGGAATAAATCATGTTAGGTGGACCTACAATATGACCACCAAATTTTTATTGTATTATACCAAAATGAATCAGAGAGGCTGTAGCCTCTGTAGCTTGTAGCCGTTGAACAAGGCGCCGACCACCACATTATACACAAAATTCATAATAATGTTGTTCTTTTTGGCCTCATGCTGTGTTCGGTGGAATCTAATGATTTTGTATGGGAAAATTTGTTGTCGTCGTCTTTGAAATTTACATTAATTTTAACTATCGTCATTTAATTTTATTATTAGTAGCAGAAGTCCCTGAACTATATCAAAATGTGTAAGGACGAGCATTCTGTTAAAATTTTCAACGATTTCTGTTGAAAAAACACACATGATAGGACAACTTCACCCTTATTCTTAATAGAAATCATTGAGAAATTTAACGGAATACATAGTTCATGGACGTCTCTTACTAATAATAAAGTTTAAAGACAATGAA
Source organism: Oemleria cerasiformis (assembly GCA_037349345.1). Lineage (NCBI taxonomy): Eukaryota > Viridiplantae > Streptophyta > Magnoliopsida > Rosales > Rosaceae > Oemleria > Oemleria cerasiformis. The sequence continues at coordinate 11,735,014 of JAZGTL010000031.1, forward strand.
GTTAAAATTAGTGTAAATTTCATAGACGGTGACAACACTTTTCCCTTTTGTATATATACACACACACCCACTTACGCAAGAATTATTATTTTTTGGGTTTTGCATGACTAATTTAACTGAAAGTTTATTAGTTTTTACGTAATAAAATTATAATTTTAATAAAAATAAAAATTTATTACAAGAAAAAATAACAACAAATTCACGGATTCACTTAGTGCTATGACCTAGTGGTATTCTTCTCCACTTGTTATGTGGAAGGTCTCGAGTTCGAGCCTCATCGGGTGAGGTCGATACCCAATATATATTTATATAATGTAATTCACTTCCTCTAATATCCTTTTATAGAAAGAAAAAAAAAACAACAAAATAATTCCCCTTATTCAATATCTTTATATATAAAAAAAGGAAGAACTCTATCGAACAATTATTTTACAACTTTAATATCATGCAACATGGTTTTCATATATAAAGAGAAGGTTTTAATATTAAAGCTTATTTTGGACATCCAACGGCTATAAGCCTATAACACAGAGACATTAATTATTTTTCTGTTAGTTCTGCCCAGTTGTTTCAGTCATAACGTAAATAATGTTATGGCCATAAAATAAGAAATATACCCTTTTATTTTAATTATATATTTATTTATTTTAATTATCCAAAATAGATGTACCTTTTTATTTTCTTAAACTTATACATACAACTAGAATATATGAGTATATTAAAATAAATATATAATTAGAAATAATAATTTAAAAATAGATCCACCAATATCTTATTGATGATGTTAGGTCTACAAAATTTGGAATTTTCAATTTATATTATTTGGTTAATTGTTTTTTAAATGTTCCGTAGGTTCTTTTTTGGTGGACGGATTGCACATGCACAGTGCTGGTCAAAACCCCATACGATCGACTGAGGAGGTGATCGTGTCTGTTGTTTAGGTTAGGTTTATCTAATAAACAATGCTTAATTGACTTAAAAAATAAATATATACTCCTATCAAAGAGAAGGGTATTTTATTAAATTAATCACGGGGGAAATATATATTTTGTTTGGTAACCAATGCATTATTTGCCTCGTCTTATAATAATTCAACTTGATGATGCAAGACGCATAAGAGCACACCAATATTATCTGCCAATGGACCATATGATTATTTATATATTTGAAGTGAGCTAATAAGCATAAAAAAAGAGAGAAATACTAGCGTTATTGTATGAAATAGATAAATAGAACTGTGAGAGCACACACTCATACCAACATACAATGATGTACGTGATGTATTAAAATTGAGCTACGTCCACGGTGTTTTTCCATTCTCATTAATAATATATGTATTTTGTACGGTTATGAGCCATTAGAGATAGGAATGTAGAGAGATTGTCTCTAGAGAGAGTGAGAATTATAGAGAGAGAGAGGTTTGTGTTGAATGAAATATATAGGTTAAGATCATGACTCACAATAGTGGGTCTTAGGCATGGACCTTGATGATGGGCTTGGTCTTGACCCAAGTGATCTTCCGAATCTTTCTGTTAGGTTCGTTGCTTGGTCAGATTAAGTACGAACAACTAACAATAAAAAGTTGTATACATAAAGCCATTATCATCTTATAATTTTTAAATTAATGGTTGTTTTCATTGTAATATTGAAAATGTTAAATCTTCCATCCACGATGTATTGAACTCGAAAATCAATTATGGTTTTTTTGCCGAGAAGAAGAGAGCGAGAGCGGAAGGAGGTGCCAATTTTCCAGATTGAATGGCTTTAGCCACCCCCGCTGGGCCAGCTGCCGTTGCAAATCTTTTTACAATGAAATAATAAATCTCGAACATCATTGTTAAATATATTACTTTCTACCAATAAGAGATGAAAAAAAATTATAAACACGATCGACTTATTTGAGAGAGGAAACTACAAAATTTAAGGATGATGATAAAAATATCAACACTATATTCATTATTAATTGAAATATGAAAATTATTGGGTCATGTATATATGGATAGGTTTTGAAGAAAAATATATGGATGTCATTTTCGTGTGGGGTATTTTTGAAATTTGATCGAGAATCGTCGTATATATGTGGTGGGGTTTGGCAGTCGGCACACATGAAAGAGGATAAACCCAAAAATCGGCGATGAAAGAAAGAACAAAAGAAGCCCACCCGTTCACCACCACCACCTCCCTTCTCTTGTCGATCAGTCCGATGGCGTGGCAGAGGATAACATTAGACATACGTCATCTACGCGATAAAAAGTCGCGGTTTCATGTACCCCACGAAACGGGGCTGATAGTCATTGACGGGACCCACTCAAATTAAAAAGGCTTAAATACAAAAGAAGAGACGGCAGGCAAACATCCCCCCCAGCCCCAGGAGCTTACATTATTGTCAAAAAAATAAATAATATTTTCAGTTGTAAAATGACCACTACACCCCTACTTAATTGCCACTTTCTCATACGTCCCGCACTTTTACCTCTCCACTGTCTACTTATTTGTTTTAGTTTTACTGGATTGAATCTTAAAGAATGGCTTGCTTAATAAGCTTGCTAATCCACCACCCAGCAGTAAGAAAAAGTTACTCTAGTAACTTACTCAGCAAGAAAAAGTCAAGCAAGTTTTTAATGTTACAACTTTTCAACATTTGACCAACCGTCCGGACACGATTTGACCAACTTTTATTAATGGTAATAATAAAAAACAAATGAGAAACTCGATTAATGTATTAAAGTATTTATCACAAAATCTTTGATAAAATTTTAAATAATATTATTTATACACATTAAATTGATCATATTTAATGATAATATTGATATGACAATTAATTAATGATGTTATTTTAATAAATTAAATAACTTCGTATTTATTTTATGTGGTCAATAAAATGCCACATCAATATAATCGTTAAATGTGATCAATTTAGTGTGTCTAAATAACATTATTCTTGAAATTTTAGCTTTCATATTTCTAAATCGATAACATTAATGATATAATTTCAAATTTCAATATCGAAAAATAAATTTAACTCTTCTAATTTGCTTGTAAAGTTTTTTAAACTTTTCAACGTGTTATGTTACCATTTTCGAACACGTACATATATATTGGTGAAACAATGTTTCACAACCCCAAGATAAATAAATGATCAACAAGGAAAAAAAAAGAAGATAAATGATCAACGGCTGATCTGATCTGATGATCTTGGCTCATTGAGTATGGAGGGTATAGATTTTATAAAGCTCACGTGCAGGGTATCCACCATAGGCATCCTATATCAATCCACGATGCACATTGGGATGGCGTGATGTTAGATCCCCATGTTCCCAGACATTGAAATTCCCATTGGCCCATGCCATGCATATTCACTTTCCGCGTACGTTAGCACCAGCTATCGTGCGCCTATTTTAGCCGTTGGCGTCCGGGTCCAGTCATTTCCCATGCAGGAGCGCCAGGAGGCAGTCCACTGTGCTCTGCTCATACCCAGAAAAATATTAAAATATGATGGATTTAATTCACCCTTGTAACCCTTTTCTTTAAACAACTTTAAAACTTAAAAAAATAGTTTTTGCGTCTTGCGCGTGAAATGGAGGGCCCAATGAGGAAGAGGCGACGCCGTTTTCGACGGACACGGACGTTAGGGAGGCTTATGAGAGGGGGTCACGGGAATGGTGCGTGCTTTAGTTCACATTGACGGCATTGACCCCGTGATTAACGGCGTTATGATCGGGTTCCTAGGAGGGCCATGAATTACGGTCCAAATCCCCTTTTCTGGTATTGGCTTCCTTTTGTGGATTTTGGTTGGGGTCCACCAAAGGCTACTTATATGATTTGAAGAGAAATATTAAGTATTACTCCAGATTATTTGTTTTTAATTCTCCTATTAAAATAGAAATCAAGGCTATGATTGATACATTTTTTTTTCGAAAATTAGAATAATAAAATTTAAATACATATATTATAATATAAACACGATAAAAATCAGTTGTATAGTGTACTCCATAGTCAAACTAACTGTGAATCATCATTTGCCACATGGCATTAAGAGCAAAATGCATTTTCAATTTTTTGTGATTTTCCGATAAGGGAAATTGAGTAGAGGTATTGGTATACAAAACTTGGGTTAAGGACTTCGCAATGATAATTATTACACTTATACAGAAATAGTAATTTACATGAGTCAAATTTTAGGCGTTTTGATTTATAAAGTGAATAATAAAATGAAAAAGAATATAGTTGAACACTTGCTTATAGCGTATCTTCGCTTAATGTCAAATAAATTTTAAAAAAAATAATATAAAAGAGGAATTATCACCCGAATCTCTCCAAAGAAAATAAAAAAATAATATAAAGGAGAAATTACCACCCGAACCTCTCCAAAAAAAGTTTATAGAATTTGCATGAATGTGTTAATATTTTAAGAGAATTTTGTTGGTATTTTTAATCTATAATAAGTTTGCATATTCACGGGCTCAGACAATGGGTTTGGCAACGTGTCAATATCTCGGCGCCGAAATTTAGACGCTGGCCCCATATTGCATTAAATTGCCTACACCCGTCGGCCGTAATTACGAGATCTCGCCATCCGATTTCGTTAACTGTGGCAAATCCGTAAATATGTGGGTCAATTTGAGGGTATTTAGGAAGCAAGCAGCACTAAAAAACATTGAAAAGGGAGGACGGCGGTTACCTGATTGAGAAGGCAACAACCTGCTTTTTTATTTTTATTTTTATTTTTAAATTGTTTTAATTTTTAGGTATAAAAAGGGTAAAGTTGAACCTCTTTTTACCCCAAAAGTCTAAATAATAATTTTTTGGCCGTAATGATTCATGCTTTCTCAAGTTGTGCTTATTATCTAACCAAAAAATAAAAAAATAAATTTTTTTTTATTTATTACAATTATAGTTTTAGCACTTTATACCTCTTTGAAGAATGTAGAAGACTTTCAAAGTTTTAAATTTGAAGTTATGAGTATTTTATTTTGAAGTCTTAAATGAGGGATAAAGTGTTCGACTTCATTGTATATATGCCCAAAAAATACTTACAAGGAGTTGGGGTATAATCGTCTTTTTTAGAAAATAGGTAAAATAAAAATTTAAGTTCAATATATGTGAAATACCAAATAATAAAATAAAAATAAGTTATATTGGACAATAATCCTTCCCAAGGAAATAATAACAATAATCTTTTTAAGGATGACGATCGTGAGTTTGTAGAATATAGTTTTTCTTGAGAAGAAAGAAAAAACATATAGTATGAGTAAGTTTATGTTGAGATTTTCTTTTTAGATAGATAAGTTATATTTAAAATTTTTTTTATCTAATTAAATTGAGAAAAATTTATTTTACTTCAAATGTAAAATAATCTCTCATTTCTAAATCCTCAACGAAACGAAAATACTTGCATCACAATCTAAGGGGTACATCCTCCCAACCACTATTTCGATTTATCTAATAATCCTTATACATATGAATTAAAAGGGTGATACGAGAAGACACTAATAGAATGCGATGCAAATATTATCCTTAACAACAAAAATTCATAATTTTTTTGAAACCTTAAAAAAAGGAAATTATAATATGATTTGCCACCTAATCTTTTCCGCTAACAAAACGACTCTTAAAAGGGGAAATGGGGTGGCCAAAATTTATTTATGTTTGGAAAAAGGAAAGGAGCGAAATGTATGTTATCAACTTATAACAGCTGTTTTTATATTTATGAATTATGAGCGTTTACCAAACCGGTAAACGTGTAATTATAATTACATTTATAACAATCACCAACCAGCCCAATTCAGAAGACAAGAACCCAAAAGGTGGATCAAATAACAACATACCAATTTTTTTATTTATATTTAGTTTATTCTATAACATGATTTTTTTATTTTAATTTTATCTTATAATACGGAAAGTGTTACATGACTAACGTTAGAGATGTGGGTAGTTTTTGACACACCCCGATCCAAAAATTCCACTTTGACATAGAAATCGAGGAATGTTGGGCGACTCCTGGACTCTGGGTCCTGATGACGACTATTATTCCTCAACTTCAGTGCCCAAGTAGATTTTTTGGGTTGGGGTGTCTTAGTTTTTTTGGTTATGCTAACGAAGTTGTTCATTATATTCGTATTTTGCTTTTTATATTGACTATCTTATAAGTTATATGAGTTATTGACATGTTAATAGATTGCTTATTGTATTATGTGATTGTTTTTAGTATCGATGACTCTTGCATTTAATTTGGCAAAAAGTACGAATTTCTCATTATATTGTTACGACAAACATTTAGATACCCATATTTTGGTAAGAATAAATATTAACAAAATTTTGTTCAAAACGATGTTATATATAAACTTAACGATATTTTATAAAGTGACAACAAATTTACGTTACTTCAAAAAAAATCTGTTAACATTCCTCTTTAATAAAATAATTGATAAATGTTTCATTTATGATACTTATTTAAGGATTTTAAATCTAGCCCTTAATTGAGGTTTTTGTATTTATTTATCCACTTAATGCAATGTACGCGGTGACCGTTGAATGCTTTAGATACGAAGAAAGTGCATCAATTAAACAATTTTTGTAAATAAAAATAGAGCAAATTACATTTTAGTGCTATGTGCTTTACACTAAGTTTCAGAATTATACATGACTTTTCAAATTTTACATTTACGTATCGTGAACTCTTTAACACATAACAACTTAGCTCTACCGTTAAATATTCGGTTAAATAATTTGTTAAATGGTGATGTGTTTAATTTAGGACTCACTATTTAATTTAAAATCTGTGACAAAGAGCCATGTGGCCAAATAAATACTTAATTACTTTTAAAAAATTAAATTGTTTTCTTTCTCTTTTTTCTGTTTGCCTTTCCTTCTCTTCTTCATCCTCCTCCTTCTTTCTTCTTGTTCTTTTTCTTTCTTCTTTCTTCTTTTTCTTTCTTGGTTTCTCCTTTCTTCATCTTCTTCTTCTTTGATTCTTTAGTGACGAAACATTCCTCATTTTTCCAGAAATGATAGAAATTCCAGAAAAAAAATCATAGAAGAAAAAAGAAAAAAAAGAAGAAACAAAAGAACAATGCGAAACCCATAAAGAAGAAGACGAAAGAAAGAGAAGAAAAGGAAAAAAGAAGAAAGAAAGAGGAAAGGAAAAAAATAAAAGAAATAAGAAAAAATTTTAAATTTTAAAAGTAATTTAATTATTTTATACGTGACGTTTATGTCGTTTATTTTAAATTAAATAATGAGTCTAAAAAGTGACACATCCGTATTTAATAGATTTATTAATAAAATAATTAATGGTGGAGCTAAATTGTTACGTTTTAAAGAATTTACGGTACATAAATGTAAAATTTGAAAAATCAAATATAACTCTGAAATTTAATTAAAGCATATGATACTAAAGTGTAAATTAATCATAAAAATATTACTTAATAAATAATTAGGCAATTTTTGAACATTTCTCAGCCAAAAAATACATGGAGTATATTTCTATTAAAGAAAAAGAGAAATAAATGAAAAAAAAATAATAAAAGGGTTGTCCGCAATGTGCAAATGAAGAGACACAGCTCAACAGCTCCCACTGACACTCAGCATAAAACGACTTGCTCTTGGCTTCGTCTTTCTTCTCCCTATTAGCCTTTTCGGCTCTCTCTGTCTCCCACCGTAGCTGTAGAAATATTCCCACACGCTTCTTTCTCTTCTATCTCTCTCGCCTCCTCTTCTTCTTTCCCTCCTCTTATATATATATAGCGCCATTCATAAGAAAAATATTTAAAAAAAGCCATTTAATTTGAGGACCCGAAAAGAAGAAAAAAGATGGGCTTCTTTCATTTGGGATTTTTAGTCTCTGCTTGCCATTTACTTCTTCTAGGTGTTCTTGTTTCTGCATCTTCTGGAAATTTACCAATCATATCCTTTGATGAAGGCTACAACAAGCTTTTTGGGGACGATAACCTCATGATCCTTAGAGATGGAAAATCCGTTCATCTCTCACTGGACGAGCGGACAGGTTTTTCTTTGCTTCCTTTTGATTTGATTGCATGATTAATGGTTTTGAGGTGGCCCTGTTTGATGGGGTTTTTGACAAGTTTTTTTTATTTTTAAAATTTGTTTTCTTCTCTGCATAGGCTCTGGATTTGTTTCTCAGGACCTTTACCACCATGGGTTTTTCAGTGCTTCAATTAAGCTACCTGCTGATTACACTGCTGGAGTTGTGGTTGCCTTCTATGTGAGTAGATTATCTTTTCCATCAGATTATGGTTTTATTTTATTTTATTATGTTTTCTTCTTGTTTGTTCTATTGTAGATTGTTTCATTCTGACCCAGATTTTTATCTTCTCATTTACAGTTTTATTTATTTATGTTTCGGTAAAGATTGAATTTTTATGGTCAGTTAAAAAATCTGAACTTTTTTGCTGCAATTTGAGTCCAGAAAGTAATTTTGATCTAATCCCATCAATATCCGATTTCAAAGTTACAAGCTTGTGTTTTCAACCTTCATGTCCATTCTGTGACCTGTAGTTAGGCTAATCTTTAATTTCTCAGTAAATGTCCATTTTGTGACCTAAAGTTCAAAACTTTAAGCCAACCTGTGATACCCAGATGAATATTTTCGTTCCTTTCATTTTAAGATTCGCTCTTCTTGCTATCTATTCTATGAATGCAAATTTTGCCATCCACAATTTTTCTTTTTATTGATTCTATTAAACCATTAAATCAATAACAATACAGGGGTTAATCTCTTTATGTAACAGATGTCAAATGGTGACATGTTTCCGAAGAACCACGACGAGATTGATTTTGAGTTTTTGGGGAATATACGGGGCAAAGAATGGAGGGTTCAGACCAATGTTTATGGCAATGGAAGCACCAGCACTGGCAGGGAAGAGAGATACAATCTCTGGTTTGATCCGTCTGATGATTATCATCAGTACAGTATCCTCTGGACTGACTCTCAGATCATGTGAGCATCCCTCTATACTCACCCACTATATTTCGATTAGTATGCTTAATTTATCTGAGGGATTATAAGCTTTTTATGACGAATATATTCCCATACTGTGACTAATAATATCATATTTTCGGAAACTTGGAGTTTACTGTTTTTGGGAGATCATGTGATGCCTCTGTTTATTTGGGTTTCTCCTTTTAGGGAAATACAGTACAGAGCTTCACATAATACCGCCCATTGTTTCATCAAAACCAGTTTCCCTGTGGTTGAATGAACCGAATTAGCTTATACTCTGTTGGGTTTCTAATTGTGGAAACAAAAAATTAACGTTTTGACTGGTAGATTGTTAGTTTAACTGTTTTAAGGGACCGATAAACTGGGATATTTGTCATGCTGAGACTAACACAACCATTAGGATTAGTTGATGCAAGATTTTGTTCTAGGCTAACTTCAGAAGAAAATATAATTTTCTTAATTCAATTGAAAAATTGTGTTCTTAGTGATTTCTTACTCATATGAGAATCTAAAGAGAGAAAGTTCTCACTTTTGAGTTTTTGTACATTCTTTTTCCTTGGGGAGTATGTATTGTTAGTTTCACCTTCATTTTTATGAGTTCGTTATTCAGATTTTAATTGTGTACTTGTTTTCGATTGTTTGAAGATTTTATGTCGACAATATTCCCATTAGAGAGTTTAAGAGAACAGAATCTATGGGTGGTGACTTTCCCTCTAAGCCAATGTCATTGTATGCCACAATATGGGATGGATCTGATTGGGCAACGAATGGAGGCAAATACAGAGTGAACTACAAGTATGCCCCGTATCTTGCTGAGTTCTCGGACCTTGTTCTTCACGGCTGCACGGTGGATCCAATTGAACAGCTATCAAAGAAGTGTGAGAGCATCGTAAGTTCTGGATCGGTCCCTACTGGTGTCACACGCCTACAAAGGATTAAAATGGATAGTTTCCGGAAGAAGCACATGACATACTCCTACTGCTATGACAGAATCCGATACAAATCTCCTCCATCAGAGTGTGTGATCAATCCCCAAGAAGCAGAAAGGCTGCGAGTGTATGACCCCGTTACATTCGGGAAAGGAAGGCGCCACCATGGAAAGCATCACCACCGAAGCAGGGAAAGCCAGGCGGAGACAACTTCTATCTGAGAGAAATGAGAGAGCTGCTGCATTGTGTGGATTCTGGTATGAGCATGATCGACATCTCCATTGGCATTCAGTCGATATAGCTGGGTCAGTTTTTCGGTGTATAGAGAGGGGAGAAGAAGCAGCACACATTTTATTGAGGGGTGAATAGAATTTTGTATGGTTTGGGAAGATGAAGGGTGTTTCTGTGTGAATAGTTCATATACCTTTAGATGGTTCCCCAGTTATTATTATGATTCATGCTTTATTTATTTTGTTTTACAAATTGAATCTAGTGATATTATGATTTTCTGTACTTTTGACACACCCTCATGGGTTCAATAAATATTATTTAAGCGTATGGATTTTACTATGATTCTGTTTTCAAAGTTTCATTAATGTCCAAAACTTTTGGTGTATTATAAAGTCAGAGATGTCATGCTTGGCTGGGTGTTTTGTCAATGGTATATTGGAATCCATGGTCAGTTGGAAGCGACAATTGATGAAGAAATTGTTTCAGCAAGTTGCAGAAATGCTGGACTTTACCTTCGCAGTGAAGGCAATAAGGCTGCCTAGTTTCTCACTTTCAACTTTGAGATGATCAGTCTTTCAAACTTGGGTCCGTGACTTTGAAGGGTAGGGTAAAAAGTAAGATGATGAAAAATGAATTCGGAAGGCGGATGTGTTTTTTTCTATGTACTCGAATTTGTGTCCGTGACTTAAAATGGGGAGGTAAACGTACAAGTAAGATTGAGAAAATGACTTGGAAGGCGGATGTTTTTTCCCATGCACCCGAGTTTCGGTTTTTTCATTTTTTCGGAAATCATTTTGGACCACTAAAGAAATAAGCTGGCAAATTTTGGTTGGGTATGAGGGTCTTCTCATCTCATGCGGGAAGTGGTAACTCACCTTTTGCTGACCTAAAAATTATGATTTGCAGTATGTGCTGGTGGTCCTCATTTCCACTTGTTTAGTGTTCATCTTAGTAGAGAAGATGAAAAAGGTAAAAACTTGATGGAATGTTTACCAGAATTGTAGATGGTACATTAGCTAACAAGTCCATAGACAAAAATTCTAAAGCATCGACCTCATTCTATACAAATATCAAATTTAAGACATCTAACTATATACGACAGAAAAGATGAATAACATCAAATTAAGAGACAACAATTAAGCTTTTCATTATGTTGGCGGCTTGACTTCGATTTGTTCTTGGTTGGCGGGCTAGACTTGCCCAAACTCTTCCCCATTTAGACCTCTAAAGATGCATAAATGGATATTAGAATTATTCTATTAAGATTTTCAGAGGAAGTTTGTCTGCTGCTTTAGCAGACCTAGAAAGAAGAGGAAGAGAATAAATATGTTAGATTAGTAGAGTGAGAGCCGACCATTTTTGTTTACTGTGAGTTTGGTGCATGTTTTGCAAACGTAATGAAAAACAAAAGAGCTTAGTTTGTCGCTGATTGCTTTGACATCTGATATTCTGCTGAGTGATAATATCCATCTGACAAAGCTAATCTTGTCTGTAGCATCAACCACAACCGACTCCACCAAAAGGATCAATTGAAGGAATCTTAACAAACTTACGTTTAGCTAAACCAGACTTAAGTTGCATTTTTATATACTCCTCGACAGTACATTACCACTCGCACATATTCAATAATGTGATGTTTACCACGTGGTTGTGCGAGGACACTCCACTAAGTATGGAATTCTGTGTGTTTTGGAAGAACCCGGCCCATACTTGGTCCAACCCAGATGAGGCGGGTTGGGAAGGCTTCTTGTTGGGTCCTCTATCTGCATTCTGATTCTCTTCCTGCTTGTGGGGTTGTTGAGGCTTGAGGGGCCTTGTGATTCCATTGGGCTCCCAAATGGAGAGTACACAAGAATTTCTTCGAACTTTGACAATTACAAGAAAAAGAATCAATCTTTAGTCCAAGAGCATGCATGAATCGAGAAACAAGCAACTAACTTGAACAAGCCGGGAATTATGACAACAAACTTGAATTATTCAGTGAATGTCATGGTTTTTTATTTACTTTATTTTCATTTTTTGGGAAGATTTTCTTCCATTTTACATTACATTATGCAGATGAAATCAAGGATCATTTGTTAATTCTCAGACTCAGACTCCCTTTTCTCTATCGATTTAATAAAGTTGCGCACAATTGTCTTGCCTTCAGAAGTTATGATACTTTCAGGATGGAACTGAACCCCCTGCAAAATTTCAAAATCATTTGGTCATACCAACACTACAATGACGTTCAACTCTACAGATCAGAAAGCAGGCATAAAAGTCACAGATTCAATATCTTACAAGCTATTCTCATTTTGTTTTGTCATTGGCAGTAAAATAAGGTTGAAAGCATTTCGGGTTCTACATCGTTTGTAAGATCATCAGAAAAACAACTACGGTCTAAGTTTCTAACACTACTTCATCAGCGAACAAATTGAAGATAATGTATTTTTAACATGTTAACACTTTCTTTGTCTCTGTGCTACTTTAAACATTCCTCAAACTTTTGTTCATATATTGATTATAATCCCAGGACTAGTCTACTTATGTCCACAGGGCTATCTTGAGACCTCACCTCAAACTCACTTTAAAATAACCAACCACCTCATTTTTCAATGCAAAACATTATCATTCATCCTCTAAGAAACTTATTAATCTTACGACCAGAAATGAATCATGTACATGGAAACTGCCTCCCGAAAGGTCGTGCAGAAATTTTTTCCAGTTTTTGGCGGCAAAGTAAGTTCACCTTCTTGATAAAATGTTAAGCCTCTCTTGTTTATGCATACAACTTGTGCATGAAAGATTGAAAGTGCATTTACCATAGCCAAGCTAACTTTTTATTTTTTTGGTCAGAAGCTAAGCTAACTCAAGATTCACATTAAAAGCCAGATGAAAACACGGGGAAAACAATACCTTACGTGAAGATGCCATTCTATAATTCTCTACTTTATATAAACAGCATTATACTCTCCCTCTGCATGATAGAATGAAAAAACGGGGAAAAGAATATCTTACTTGAAGATGCCTATATTTCTTGTGACGAGCAGCCATTATCAGTCCATCCTCTGTCCATGCGGTAATCTCAAGTTCTTCACTGGGAAAACTGTCGTTATCAATTACAAGGCTGTGATATCTGCCAGCAGTAAAAGGGCTGAAAAGACAAAAGGAAAGTTCAATGCTAAATTAGATCTCATTATTGCACAGGATGATTGAATACTTGTTATATGCTTTCACATTAGAATTAATTGATAGTTCCAGAGAGAGATTAGTGAGAGATAGAGAAAGATATAAATTGGACAAATTTATTAGTATGTTTTTACATACCATTCTATTCTAGTATTTCAACACGTTCCAAAGAAAGGAAGAGATCTCAAGTACTGGCATAAAACATTTCCTTTAATAAGCCAAAAGAAATCTATTCGTATGTATTTACACGCTATTCTATTCTATTATTTCATAATGTTACAAATAAAGGGAGAGATCTTAAATATTAGCATGAAACAATGAATAGGTATTTAGAGCTAGCAGCTTGACATTATTATTGGAATTTCCATGATCATTTATATACCATTAATAGATACCAAAAAAGGAAAAAGATTCATACTTCGATAATCCAGAAAACAAGCTATCTTCCCCCTCCTCGTTATAATATACAGGAGAGCTCTTCCCATGCACGACACCAAAAGGAGAACGAACAATCTTCCCTGCATCAAAACAAACCCACATGGATTCTGATACCCACAAAAAATTCAAAAATAGTAGGCACAATAAAGGTAAAACTAAACTTTTACTAGTATCATTTGCCACACATGAGGAATTTGTAGAATGAAAAGATTGGCATAGAAAATCAAGGGCAGTTTGAAAATCAAGGTAGACAGTCAAACGCCTCAACAAAATATAGAGATTGTTAAAAAGCTTTATCATAACTTAGAAGACTTACCTCCAAAAGCCTCCCCAATGCACTGCAAACCCATGCATACACCAAATAAGGGTACAATTGGCCCCAGCTCCAATACAGTTTGCAATGATATTCCGGAATCTTGGGGCGCGCCTACAAAAAGGAAATGCTATGTGTTAACATCTAAGAATGAGTACTTGTTTCCTTCTCAAACATCTACCTGTAGATGAAACATCACCAGAAGATCCATAACTGACCTGGCCCTGGTGAGATTAAAACTCCTCTAGGATTTTTCCTGTAAGAATGGAAAGAAGTTATGCATGTGAAAGTTAGTTAAGTCAGATGCCTTATAGAGGATATGTGTTTCAAACCGTGATTTCTTTGCCACACAAAAAGCATTATATCACGTGTATGGATCAGAAAATAACGACAAACTAGGTAAAGTAAAACTTCTTACCTTTTTAGTTCATCAATAGTTAGTTCATCATTTCGATAGACTTCAAAGGGACATCCCATCTCTCCCATATACTATTTCACATCAAACTAAGGTATTAGTGACTGCCTTCTTGATTTGTAAGAACCATCAATAAATAAAAGGACAGAGAGTCCAATCATGTAAAACTGTTTAAAGACAATGTATTCACCCATAACTGGTGTTTGAGGAACTCCCGCCTGACCCTAGAAAAGGGCTACTTATAAACCAGAATACTTAAAGCGCATGAATTTCAGAACATTCTTGTTCAGTGAATATTTCTTGAATATTTTCACAAAATCTCATTGTACTCTATTGAAAAATGATAATCCACTGAAAAAATACCGCACAAAGGCATAATGTCGTGGGTACAACTTTTCTTTTAATATGTTCATTCCTTTTCATTTCACATTCCTCATCATGCCAAGAATATCCAACGACAAAATATTCTAGTGAACACAGTCATTTTTCACTTTCCAGGTTTTACTACTTCTGGAATGAGAAATTCAAAAACTTTTTTGCTAACACATACTCTTACATCTCTCTCCAGAATAAAATCAAGAAAGCAGGAATGTACTAATCATGCGTCTCCTTTTCTCTATCTTCTCCCTATTGTTGCAGTTCAAAGCTAAAAGAGTAACATTTAGTGGGTTTTGAACTGTCATATTGGCGATTTGGCTAAAGTTCACCTCTTTGGTTGGATGATAACGGAAAAGAACTACAATGCAAAATAACTAGAAAAGTGGAAGAGAAAATTATGTGCTTTCTAATAAATGTGAAATTTTTCACTCTATACTTCACGAAATTGATGAAACAGAACAAGAAATTCCATACAAATCTGTCCCAACGGACCTGCTTTCTACGAGCAACCAACCAGTAACTAAAACTGTAAAAGAAAAGCATTTACTGCCAATGAACTATTCAGTAGCTATAAAAATCAGTCCTTTAACAAACGAAATCACGAAGGCAAAATTAAATTTATAACCTGGCAAAGATTGTAGGTAAAGCTATCATAATTGTCAATGACGATGATGGGATTGTTGACCCTCTTCTCAGAAATGGGATTCTTCGAATTTGGTTCAACCAAAGCAATTGAAGCTTTTGCGGCAAACCCATTTCCCAATTTGACACCAAATCGCACTTCTGCACAGAAAAATCAAAACTTTGTGTCAATTTCATAGCTTTTGCAGACAGAGAGAGAACGAGAGTCGAGAGAGGGAGAGTTTTAGACAGGTACGTGAGACGCTGGCAGGAGGAATGGAAATGGAATTGGGACGAGGGTTTTGCAGGGTTTTGGAAGAGAAAGTGGGCTTTGGTTGTATGAGAGCGGCCTGCGAGGTCACGGTGGCAGCCATTGTTGAGAGAGAGAGAGAGAGGGAGACAGCAACACAATGGGGTCGGCAATTTTACGGTGGTATCGGTGCTTGTTAACTTTTTTTCTCATAAAAGTAAAAAAAATGTTTCTTACCAAAAAAGAAGGAATTAAGGATAATGGATTTCACGCTTTATCAAGGATATAGGGAAAAAAAAAATGATAATGACATTGGTTCTTTTGATTTTTTTTTTTTCTATGCTAGCTAGTATTTCGAGCTCAAATTTTTTTATTCAAATTATATCATGGTATTTTGATTTATTTTTGTGTGGACATGAAATAAGATTGATTGAGTACGTTTGTATGAGCTTCCTTTTATATTTACACTTTAATTGAGTTTATCGTTAAGTTAAAGTTTCATTTTTTAATGACATGCATTTAATTCATATTAGGTTTCAAGAATCTTGTAATTGAGTTAAAAATACCCTATTTTTCAAATATAAAATGTTACAGGTATCACCTAAAATTCCACTTTTTGTATTTCACCACATGTGATGTTTGACGTGGCGTCTAACATGACATTTCTTGTCATCGTTTTTAATTACCTATCTCAAAATAAAAATAAAAACAAAATTAAATAATAAAAAAATTAAATTAAAATTACAAAATGAATAAAATATCGATGAGATCGATCGTCTCCTTCCCAAAAAGCTTAAACCCTAAGAATTTCATAGCATCAAATTGTTTCCTTTCTAGAAAATCATAAATCCTACGACTATATTCAACCGTTCTCTCCTAGCTCTATTTCTCTTCTTCTACTAACAACCGTTCTCTCATGAGATGATGACATGGAACGTTGCAGTATTTTATATATAATCCTTATGAGATGATGGACTTTGAATGGGTTTGTGTTGGTTTAAGATTAGAAATTGAATGGGTTTTTGTGTTGGACTTTGAATGGAAATTGTTACCCTCATAGGAGTCCAAATGAGATTAGCTATGCTGCTAAAATTCCTATGAAGACAATTGGAGATGCTTTGCGTGGCCAAGAATCAGAGAACTCTCAAGAAGCTATGATAGTCCTGGAAATCATATTAAGACCGCATGCATCTAAGCTATGAGAGAACGGTTGTTAGGAGAGGAAGATAAATAGAGGTAGGAGAGAACGGTTGAATATATTCTTCGGGTTTATGATTTTTTGGAAAGGAAATGATATGATGCTATAAAATTCTTAGGGTTTAAGTCTTTTGGGAAGGAGACGATCGATCTGATCGATATTTTATTCATTTTGTATTTTAATTTAATTTTTTTAATGTTTAATTTTGTTTATATTTTGAAATAAGTAATTAAAAATTATGATATAAAATGCTACATTAGACGCCACATGTGGTGAGATAAAAAAAATGAAATTTTAAGTGATACCCGTAGTATTTTCCTTTTCATATAAACAAGGTACTAAATTGGCTCGAAAACGATGAACAACAAAACCCTACAATGCCTATCCATCAAGTACGTACAACATTCAAGTTTCATGCATAAACTTTCACCGCATGTTACATAAGACTTCTTGCCATCGTTATTATATTTGAACCTTTTCATTCAACATTTGATTCCCAATATTTTGTGGAAAATAAGAAATTCCATGTATCTTACTAATTGTCAAGTTTCATTCTTAATTAACAGTAATCAAAGCTAGGCTACAAAACTCTTGTCGCCTCTCTAAAAACTTTTTCTTTGACTGATCTTTTTCGGGTCTAAAGGGGCTTTTCCCGGGTACCTATAAGGATGTAGTGAATAAATTAGATAATTCAACCGGTCTTGGTGTTGATTTTGCCGAAGTTTGTTCGTTTTCATGCTTCATTTTCTTGTCTATCGTCATGGTGTCGATCATGGTCACAAGTTTCGGCGTCCCGACGGATCAGGTTGCCAGTGAAACTCTTGTTTTCAGGAGCCTGATCTGCCTTCACAGAGTTTTGACTCGTGATGCGGCCTGGTGGGTTTTGATCAAGCAATCGCAGTCCTCTATTGGTGATGTGGTGTCAATCATGATTGATTGAAACATTTGCGATATAATGGTGGATGGTATCCTCGTCGTCTTTGAAATTTTCCGGAGGCGGAAATAACGGAAGTGATAGGCAACGACAACGATGGAAGTGACCCATTAGTACCTTTTGTTGGGTTGTTAGTTTGTTTTATGCAAATAGGTCTAGCGGTTCTTATTTCGGGTTTACTGTGTTAGGTTTCCCCTTTTGTGAGATTGTAAAAATTAGTTGTTCGGGCAGTAATGGCCTTGATGATACTTAGGGGATTCAAGTTATATTATTTTGTGCGTTATTCCCTCTAGATCGTTTCGACATATATCGAACCTGATCACTGGAGGTAATTACCCATGTTTGTCGTCAAACTATTGTAGTCTAGCTTGTCTTCGCTTTGTATCTTTGTTTAATCAACGAAATTTCGTATCTTAAAAAAAAAAAATTTCATTCTTAATTAGTATAGAATAAGAATTTTATTTCCTATTTTCGGTGAGCATAAACTTATTTCCTAGACTTCTCACGTGTACACATATGCTATATCTTTGTTGCATGCATCATTTACATTACATGTAGACAAAATCAAATGAAAACGACATCGTTCATGAAGTTGAGCCAAAAACAATTATTAGAAGAAGATTGTGGATGATGACAAATTGAAATGGACATTCTAAAGTATATAGAAAAAAAAACAAACTTCTTTCAATTATTTTTCTTCAAAAATATTCATCCACATTTTGATCCAACCTTTCACTGGGAGTCACACTCGTGCGTCTAAGAAAACGGCTGTTTTTACTTTGGTGAATTTAGCCAGACGTCCATGGGGATTTGATAATTTTGGTGAAGATTCAAAAAAATCTATTGTCCTTTTGTATAATTATGGATAATCTTCACATGTACATACACCAATTAAGCCAAGAAATATGTGGTTTATTTTTAAGTACATTAACTCACACAACTTATTCATAAAAAAAAAAAATAACTCACACAACTTTCTTTCGATTTTGTCTTTTAATAAATAAAATTACTTAATTAATTGTACGCGTTTATGTATTTTTATTGCATTTGAATTTAAATTTTTGTTTTTGTAAGTTTCTTTTATTTGCTAATCTATTTGACATTCTTAAAATGTGGGGATGGATATTGGTTGTTAATAAACAACATAGAGTTCAAACTGATAACAACAAAAGATTTGTGTATCCTAAGTCTATAGTTTTTAGGTACCAAAAGAAGAAAAGTTTAAGGTTAGTTAAGAAACAAATGATTGTTACATAAATGGAAAATACTCAATGTGGACTGTGGATTATACAACACAAGTCCTATTACGTCAAAAAATAAGCTTTTTTTTTTACGTGAAGTTTCTATAATGCGTAATTTATTTTATTGTTATTGATAAGCTCGTAAAATTACAATTTTTAAACATATATGATGAATAATATCATGCAGTTTTTCTTGTAAGGACGAAAAAAGTGAACGAATGTGAACAGAAAACCGGCCGATGAGGAACAAAGCAAGTGAAGTGGGTGATTGCTAAATTGTCTCCTAAGTACATGTTTAATTAGAAACTGGACTCATGAACAATATGTCAGAATGACTTAAATACCCCCCATACTCGAGAATATGCTCTCTTGGTCCCTTCTACACTGAGCTCCCCTCAAGTTGAGAGAGAGAGAGAGGGTTTCACAGCCACCATTTAAGACCAAATGCGTGCTCAATAAGCCATTCGTCGCCTTCTCCTCCCTCGCCTCACACGCGCAGAGACTACAATTTCCCAAACCCTAGATCTTACTCTTTGAAACCCCACCCCAATCTGTACGCCACTGAGACTCACTCACCCCCAACTATCCCTTACACGATGTTGTTTTAACACGCAGCGGCACTCTTTTGATCTTACTTTCACTTCCCACAAACCCCATTTGTAGATCTGGTTAATTTATTCCCACGTTTCCTACTGACCCAGCTCGGATTTTTCACGTCTCAGCTAACACAATTCACCTAAATTCAGCAATTTTGTTGGATCGGTGCCAAGTTTGAACAAAATAAGAGATACCCATATCAGGTTTTGCATTGTTCTTCAGAAATTTGCAAGCTTTTTATTGTGAATGTGGTAAAATTGGAGAAAGTAGTTATCTTTGAGCTGATTCCTGCTAGATTAGGGATTTAATTTGGTGGGATCTGCTTCAATTGTGTGGGGTTTAGGATATAACGGTGTTTTGATTTATTGGATCTGGAGATACTGAGGGCATGCTTTATATGTGGTAGTAGTGGACTAGTGAATTTAGTATAGTGGGTTCTCATGACAATGCCTTCGGGAAATGTGGTATTATCGGACAAAATGCAGTTTCCTAGTGTTGCTGGCGGTGGGGCCGTGGGAGGCGGCGAGATCCCCCAGCACCACCGTCAGTGGTTCCCGGATGAACGTGATGGGTTCATCTCATGGCTCCGTGGAGAATTCGCTGCTGCAAATGCCATGATAGACTCCCTTTGCCACCATTTGCGTGCAGTTGGGGAGCCAGGCGAGTATGACGTGGTTATCGGGTGTATTCAGCAGAGGAGGTGCAATTGGAATCCTGTGCTTCACATGCAGCAGTACTTTTCGGTGGCGGAGGTGATATATGCACTGCAGCAGGTTGCCTGGAGGAGGCAGCAGAGGTACTATGATCCTGTGAAAGCCGGGAACAAGGAGTTCAAGAGATCTGGCCTGGGGTTTAACAAGGGCCAACAGAGGGCTGATGCTTGTAAGGAAGGGCATAATTCTACCCTAGAGTCTTATAATACTGATGGAAATTCTTCTGGGGTTGTGGCTTCAGAGAAGGTTGAGAGGAGGAGCGAGGTTGGTGAGGAGGTTAAGCCTGGTGGCGACGTAAAGAAGTTGGATGATAAAGGTTTAGCGCCTGCTGAAGAGAAAAAAGGTAACTTTTGGGTTTAAGAAAAAAACCCAACCTTTTGAGGAAGCATGTGTTGATCATGTTAGGAATTTGCTTGACTTGGTATTTGCAAAACGTTAAGAAACTATCTTTTAGGAAATATGGAGTTCATAACTTGTGACCTGAAATGGAAGGTGTTTCACTACCTGAGATTGTTCACTAATGGCTAGAAGGTTACTAGCATAATCCAACCTTCTCAATGAAGTTCGCTTTCCTCCAGAGCTGTCTTAAAAGTTGTGAATAGTAGTAGCCCATCTAATGGTCATTTAATTTTCTGCTTCGTCCGCTGATTACCCACCAGTTGTGTTTTCACCCTAGAGTTAGCTTTCTTTACTGGTATACCAATTTTCCGGCAGTCTAGATTATGTTTGTTACATTTTCATTTATTAAACGCAAATGAATTTAGTTCTCCTTTTACACAATGCTAACATAGTAAGACCCTTTTCAATTCACTGATATAAACTCTAAAACTGAGGAGAATGACCTCCAATAAACGTTAGTTCTTACTGCCCTGTTGTAGCTCATATCTGCACTGTATAAACTTTGAATGTTGTTGAAATCAAGAAAGATGCTTGGACGTAGTGCCATATTGTTTAATACTTGTTTATGATTGCTGTGACAGATGCTCTTACGAAGCCTCAAGAAGATAGCAGCTTGAGGAGTTCCGGGAATTCCCAAGGGAACATATCTGGCAATTCAGAACCTGAAGTCGAGGCAGTAGATGGATACACCCCAAGCTCTAAAGGTTATACACCATCCAATCTCTCTCTCTCTCTCTCTCTCTCTCTTTGCTAATATACACCAATTCTCATGACATGATGCATTTTTCTTGGTTTTATTTCTGTAGCTATTGTATTTAAACCTGGGTTTCTGTGATATTTTTGCAGTGAATGAATCAAATTCTATCCAAGTTCAGAACCAGAAGCAGAATCTTTCCATTGTTCCGAAAACTTTTGTTGGCAACGAGATATTTGATGGAAAGACGGTATTTCCTCGAATTGATACTCCTTTTCACTTCAAGTTCTTTAAGAATCATTAGATTTTGTGGTGGAAATTCCTAACTTTGGTTGTTTTTAAGGTTAATGTGGTTGATGGACTGAAATTGTATGAAGAATTGCTGGGTGACACGGAAGTCTCCAAACTTTTTTCTTTGGCAAATGATTTGAGGGCTGCAGGAAGAAGAGGACAGTTTCAAGGCAAGTCCTTCATGAAATGGTTTAGAAGTAAACGAAAGATAAGAAAATACTAGGAATAAATCCGCTATGTGGATGCAGTCACCAGCATCCTTACCTATATGACTACTTCGACATGGATTCTTGCCTTCCATTTTTGTTCGGTTATATGGAATATGTCCTATTAAATTCAATAATTTAATCTTTTTGCATTACTTCTTCTCATGCTAGTCTTGTCTGCATCTTTCAGTTTACCTTCTAGTTAAACTAGTCTTCATTTGGTTATTAGGTGTATCAAGGGTGGTTTATGTTGTAGATGTTCATACTACCCAAGTCTACTCTTACTGGTCTGCCTTTGACCTGATATATAAACTTTATTTTAGTATTCGGACCTTCTCAAACCAGACCCTTTTGTAGATGTTAAGAGCATTGAGTGTCTTTAAAGTTCCTGATGTTACATGTCAATTTGAAGCAAAGGGTCAATAAGAGTTCAAAAGGTTTGCCTGAACTTTTTCCTTTCTCTCTCTCACAAATTTTCTTTTTTCTTTTTAAGGGCACAGAGTTGGGGGCTTGCTTCTAATGACTTTGTTTTGGTTATCCAAGTTGTATCTGGTGGATGTGGTTACCATGCATATTCTTCCTCATAGAATTGGCTCATATAGCATACTAGTTTCTGTTATTTATTTTAATATTTACCATGTGTATCCAAGTTTTTGTTTTAATATTCTTTATATTCTTTCTATCTGAATCTGTAAGATCACTGTTTTTCCCACCCTTGCAACCTTTTTTAGGAAACTATTGATGGTGCAACTCTAGAACTAGTAACTATGAACAATGCCATTATAACTCTTTTTTTCTATACCATGTTGTATGTTTATCTGTTTGTGGACATCGTGCCATTGAGATACTGCTGTGTCGATGTCTAATCAAATTTTGGTAATTTTGTTTGCCTTCTACTCTTAGGAGAGCATGACTTTTTACTTTTTGGAAGCCTTTTAACTTTTAAGTTGTCAATAGACTTGATACTTGTAATGCAAGAAAGGTCTTTTCTCTTCCTTTAAATAATTGCTAATAATTTTGTCTCTTTTTATGAGAAGCAGGTCAGACGTATGTGGTCTCAAAAAGGCCAATGAAAGGACATGGAAGAGAAATGATTCAGTTGGGAATCCCTATTGCGGATGCTCCACCTGATGATGAAGTTTCTGCAGGGACCTCTAAAGGCATGCTGCAATTTAATATAATAGTTTGATAGAAAGCTTGAAGTTTGTTTTGTTTTTTGCCAATGCAAGGAAATGGTTGCTGACGTATTCTTTAAACTCCATTTGTTCGTTGTTCTTTTAAATAAATCTGTAGATCGGAGGATAGAAGCCATCCCTTCCTTGCTGCAGGATGTTGTCGATCGCCTAGTTGGGACGCAAGTGATGACTGTGAAGCCAGACTCTTGTATCATTGATTTCTATAATGAGGTTCCTAATAGTGTACTTGTTTTCCTTCCTAGGAGTGAATAAATTCACAGTTTCCTAAGAATGTGCGTTTTTGTGAAATTAATTTGTAGGGTGATCATTCACAACCGCACACGTGGCCGTCTTGGTTTGGAAGGCCTGTTTGCACCCTGTACCTGACAGAATGTGACATGGCTTTTGGGAGAGTATTAGGAATCGACCATCATCCTGGGGATTATAAAGGCTCCCTCAAGCTCTCTCTTACACCTGGGTAGCCTTTCTGACCACTCTCAATTGATAACATTTACTTTTTAAATTTATATTTTATTTTTGTTGGTTGCAACTTCAGAGTCCTGGTTTGTAACTATCATCATGTTTCTAGAATAAAGTAACCATAGCCTGACTACACAATTGTTTTAAAACAATGTTCTTTCTTTTGAATGCTGGAATTGCATGATTCCAGATCATAACATAGCTTTCTCACTTTCACTTTCACATGAAATCTCTTCATCATTCTATCTTAGGGTGGTGGGCTCAAATGGGGTTTGGAAGTTACATACGCCTATAAGCAGCTGACTTTGTTCGCACTTGCAGTTTTTGTATAGAAAAATGACATTATCTACTCTTTCAGGCTGCTTACTATCATTTGAGATTCAACTATAACTTATAATTGTGCCATATTCCTGACATAAGGTGTTTCACCATGACCTTGCAGATCCCTCCTTTTGATGCAAGGGAAATCCGCAGACTTTGCAAAACACGCAATACCTTCCATTCGCAAGCAACGCATACTTGTTACTTTCACAAAGTCTCAACCAAAGAAATCTGATGGGCAACGTTTTCCTGCACCTGCTCCATCCCAGACATCTTACTGGGGTCCACCACCCAGTCGATCTCCAAATCACATTCGCCATCCTGTTGGTCCCAAGCACTACACACCAGTTCCAACAACGGGCGTATTGCCAGCCCCACCAATACGATCCCAACTTCCACCTGCAAATGGCATCCAGCCATTGTTTGTGCCTGCTGCTCCGGTAGGACCAGCCATACCCTTTCCTGCATCAGTTCCAATCCCACCTCCTGGTTCGGCTGGATGGCCAGCAGCTCCCAGGCATCCTCCACCTCGCATCCCTCTACCTGGGACTGGAGTTTTTCTTCCACCCCCAGGTTCGGGCAACTCATCAGCTCCTCCACAGTTGCCTGGCACTCCAACTGAGATGATCCCTAGTGCTGAGACTCCTTCCCCGAGAGAAAAAGACAACGGGTCTGGAAAATCCAACCACAGTGCTGCTTCTCCTAAAGGAAAATCGGATGGGAAGGCTCAAAGGCAGGACTGCAATGGAAGTGTAGAGGGAACTGGCAGTGGAAGAACAGGTGTTAAGGAAGAACAACATCAGAACTCTGACAAGGCGGCATCAAGCAATCAGGCTGCTGCAGTTTAGGAGAAGAAACAGGGTAGGCTGCACAATGCAATGAGTTGGAAACCAATGTAAAGAGCGGCGCATGAGTCGAGACTAAAAATCATCATACTAGCAAGAGGAACAGGCGGAAGAACGAATCGGTTCTCTTGGAGAATCAAGATCCCTTGTCCTCTCTTCTCTTTTTGTTGTTTATCATATGAACTTTTACACTAGGTCAAATGCACTCTTAATCCCATCTTTGGCTCCTTTCTTCCTGTCTTCTTTGTTCACAAATTTTGATGTGCCTGGATCTGAGCTGATTGCTTGAGATATCCGATCATGATTCATGCCATGCATTGCAACAAGTTTGTTCCCCTAAATTAAACACTTCTATTCTGAATATCATGTCCTCATAATCACCACCGGCACCAAACAAACCACAAACTCACATTTCGTTGTGTACTCATCTATGTTAGAGAGGGAAGTTGTGAACTTTTATTTGAGATGAAAAGTTATCAAAAAAACTAATAAAGTTGTCAACTTTAGTCTAATTTGAGATAAAAATTTAAAAAAAATTAACAAATTACGAGCCTCGTGTAACTTTTGGCTTCGAAGCACTAGACTACTAGAAAACTCATCGTCATCAGCCGAGCATTTTTGCCTGAGTTTACGCTGTCTCATAAAAGTCTCAAGTTGTAGCAACCCACCGAGAGTCCGATGCAGAAGATGAAAATGGGAGACCCAGAACCAGAAGAAGCAAACGAAGAAGGTCGGCGGCTCATCCTCCACAACTTCCTTTCCTTCGATGAATGTAAGGAGCTGGAGTTTATCCACAAGAGCAATTGTACGGTTGGGTATAGACCCAATGTTTTCTCAACAACTCTTTCGCATCTCATAGCCACCAACTCTGCCCACCTCATCATGCCATTCGTCCCCATCAGAGGTATTTTTTTTTTTTCATTTTTCATTTGCTTTCAATTATATATGGTTTTTGAATTTGGGTATCTGATTGACTGAATCACTGACTGACAGAGAGGTTGAAGGAGAAGGTAGAGGAATTCTTTGGGTGCCAGTTTGAACTCTTTGTTGAATTCACTGGCTTGATCAGGTACCTACCTTGACTCTTATTCTTCCTTCTTTGTTCCTCAGCTTATTATTTTCGGTGTTGTAAAGATTCCTTTTTTCTTATCAACAAAATGATTAAATTTGAAATCATTGCTTCTGTGTTTGAAATGTTGTTGTTGCTGTTCCAGTAATATGAAAGTAGTTTTCCTTTGTGGGTTGAAATTGAACCAAACAATGAATGAATTTATACATCGGTAAGGAATCAAGCATTGTGTAACAAAGATGTGAAGAAACCTCCATAATTTGTAATGGAAAGCGTACCAAATACTTTGCACAATCTGTCTCATGTCTAGTAGCAACTAGCAAGAGAGTGAGTATACTGCCAATTTGCTGAATTTTTCTTTAGATTTCTTTTATCTGCCTTTTATTTCTAACATTTTGGATTTTGCTACTTGATTCTCTACAATTTCGATGGATGCTTTCTCATTTATCTGATAATACTATTTTTCGCCGTAAGCTGGAGTAGGGGATCGAGCATTGGGTGGCATAGTGATGACAACAGGCCCTATCTCAAACAGCGTGACTTTGCGGTGTGTATACGATGTTTTCCTTGGTCAATTGCCATCTGATGATAACTTTCGTTTAGCCTCATTCTTTTAGTTGGAAGTTGGTTGTGCTTCCCATCTTTTATTTAGTGAGGTTTAGCTATCTTTTGAATGGTTTCTTTTGATCCTTCTTCAACTTTCGGTTGTAAATTCCCTCGTTGTAATGTCTGATATAGTTGTATAGCTTTTCTGCTGATGGATTCCCTAATTCTGTTTGTAAAAGGCAGTCTGTTATTTAAACAGTTACGAGAATGATTTCAAAGGTGGACTTCTTCACTTCCAGGATGGGGATCCAGCAACTATTGTTCCCTCAGGTGGGGTAAGTGACCGAAGCTTTTAAAAGGAGGATTTTCCAGTTTCTTTACACGCTACAAGCACAGGAAATAGGAATTGAAAACTGGAGACATCTTAAAGTTGGAAGATAAACTAATGTCTCAAAGGAATATATAATGGAAAAGTGACAATGTGATAGAAGTGTATCAATTACCTTATTTTCCATTCAATTCCAATATTTGATTAAAATTCCTCAAAGTATTGTATTTTTCAGGATGTTGTGATATACACTGCTGACAGCCGCAACATTCATTCTGTTGATGAGGTAGATTCATCTCTCTCATGTACAATGAAATCTCATGGTTTTTCATCATGTTTTCTTTTGTTTTCTTTTTGGGTCTTTATCTGCAGAGTTGCTGTCTGATATCACAGTAACTATATTGCATTCGTTTCTGATCCTAAAATTTCATTTGACAGATTACTGATGGCGAAAGACTCACGTTGGCATTATGGTTTAGTCGTGATGCTACCTATGACGAGGATGCTAAACTTCTATCTCTTCTCTCACAGAGTCTGTTTCATGATAACGCTCCT
The DNA here is from genome assembly GCA_037349345.1 of Oemleria cerasiformis. Lineage (NCBI taxonomy): Eukaryota > Viridiplantae > Streptophyta > Magnoliopsida > Rosales > Rosaceae > Oemleria > Oemleria cerasiformis. The sequence continues at coordinate 11,762,314 of JAZGTL010000031.1, forward strand.
GAATTATGCTTGCCTTTGCCAGCATCCAGTAATATGTACTGGATTTCACCAGACCAAGCTTGTTCCGATCACCAGTTGGGTTTTGATATATGCTGGGCAAGACTGCATGTTCTCGGATATGATCTAGTTTTCCACCAAGAAAAGAGCTCCTGTTCGAATATTTCTGAGTTACTAATGGAACCACTGCGATTAGCAAGAGGAGATGAGTTGTTTGACCACGAGTTCGTCAACATCTTGCATGCGCTTCAGGTATACATTTTGAAATCTTTGAATAAGCGGCGAATGTTGAATCGCTTGATGTGAGATGTTAAACTATGTTCTACCGTTTTTTCTCGCCGTTTGCAACAGGTTGTGCAATTCTACCGCTGGAAAGCGGCTGAATTCAAATCTTCCAAAGTAGAAACTAGCAAGATCATGCTCTTGTCACAACCACAAAGGGGGAGTTTTCTTCACCTCAAATCTTTATTTTTGAAAGATCTTCATCTAGTAGAATCTGTTTTTGGTAACATGACGTGGCATTCCCTCAACTGGGCCGATTTTGCAATTGCAGTCACTATGTGCGAAGATTATGTCCGAAAGTTACACGAAGAAATGGTAATGAGTTCACCACACTGGAGAACTCAGCAATCTATATTTAACCTATCATTTGATGAAAAGCAGTTTGTACATTCACTTTAACTGTAGCAAAAAAAATTCATTTTTACCCCAATGTGTGTAAGAAAAACGTTTTTATGCTCCATTTATTCAGTATAATTTTGATCTATAACATGATTTGACGATGCCTTATTAGTTATTACACGAGTAGCAAGATCATGTATATATTTCTACAATTTAATATGAGTCACCAGGATTTTTTTAAGTATAAATGCAAGCTCTCTGGGTGGGTAAGTTGGAACTCTTTGGAGAGGCTCAATTTGTGCAAAACGTTCCCAGAGACATCATAATATGCTATTTCAGCTGTGGCTTTGGTCATTTTGAATGACATGAAACCTTGGCCATCGTAATACAACTTGAGTTCCTCTGGTTTCCACTTCTTGACATCACCTCTCCATGCCTTGGATCCACCTCCACTTGTGAAGAAACTAATTTGGCTGCATTTACAACAAACCCACCAAAACTAATCAATAATTGTGTTTATGCAATATATGTTAGGATTTGAGAGACACTAAGACGCCAATAAAAAGACACTAGATCGTAAGCGTATGGCTTATTTCTCGTTTGTTTGTGACAACATTACCTGTCAGTGTCCACGATATGCTCCAAGCAATGGTCGTGCCCGTTAACATAAAAATCGATCTTATTTGCCTGAAGACAAGTAGTAGAAACAAGCGTAGAAATGAGTACTTAGTAAGAAGAAAGAAGAAATTCCAACTTATGACTTTTTTTAATATTGAAAGAAAAAGTATTATTTCCATTACGAGCTGAGAGATAAGATTTTGGATCCAAATTGTAAATCACCTTAAGGATTGGGAGAAGTTGGGTTACGAGCTCTTGGGTGACGCCATGATGTCCTGCACTTTCAATTGTGTGATGACCGACCACAATTTTCCACTTTGCAGTTGAATGTTTCAGTGCTGAATCCAAATCCTATGATGCCCCAAATGAAAAAAAAAAAAAAAAAAGTAATTAAGACTCTGGTTGCCTAATGAAAATTGGTAAAAAAGGATATGAATAAATAAGTAATTATAGCAACAAATTTATAAAGATTCTCTTTTAAAAAAATCTCGTTAATGTTTCGTGTACGTTGCGGAAAATTAAGAATTACCGTCAAGAGATTTGCAAGGTAAGCTGCCCGAGGAGTTACACCTCTCCAATCATATGTCTGTTCCTTTGGATTTGTAAAGTACTCATCCACAAATGGGGTCGTGTCCACAAAGAAAAAGTCTACAATTTCTGCAAGAAAAATATTAGGTTTATTATTAACAAGAAATACCATAATTTCCAAAATTATAGAGGGGCATTATTAATTAATCAAGTTGTTATTTGATCAATAATAATGTGGCATGCATATATATAGTGCGTGTTAAAATACCTGTATTTAGAACGAATGATCTTAAGCAAAGCCATCTACGATCAGTTTCGACGAGGGCCGGACTCAGTTCTGCCAGTGCGTCACCCCGATAATCATGGTTGCCCAACACTGTAACAAATAATTATAAAATAGGTCGGTCCTCAGTTAATTGAATTAATATTTATGTTTAGTTTAGTGACTCGAATACGAAGGAAGTTAAGGTTCCAACCCAAAATCAATTAATAATGGGGGGAGAGACTCAACTTCTTATAAGCCCTCTAATGTGGGACTTTTGTACTTTCACATTCTCACACGTCCCTTCACATGTGGCGAATTTTCAAGCCTAACACGTTGACAACTTATATTGGGTGACGTGGAGCACGTGTAGCGGTTAAACCTTACACGTGGGATAACTCGTTCTGATACCATGAAGGAAGTTGAGGTTCCACCCCAAAACCAATTGGCAATGGAGGGAGATATCGAACTCATTATAAGCCCTTGCAAGGTTGTGCAACTTTCCAATGTGAGATTTTTGTATCTTCACATTCTCACAGAATATATGTTAATTAATTTAGTATTTTTACTTACCACTGTACCATTGCTTGTTTAAGCTAGGGGCAGTGTAGATATTGGAAAAGGATTCTTTAAAGGCTGGATCATCGACGCCGGTCAAGCCATCTTCGTAGAAATTATCACCGGTGGAGATGACGAAGTCTATGTCTAACGTCTGTCCAATGACACCCATCTACAATGCGCGCGCATGCAAAATTAATTAAGGCATAATTAATAAGGGTTAATTAAAGTTAATCAAAAGTAGCTAGCAATAATTCAATTATTAAGCCACATATATACGATCACGAACCCTAGCTATACGATGCGAACATCTCTAGCTACCAGTCAAAACAGCCGGTCTTGATTATTTTAATTTGAACTTTTTGAAACAAAGAGGTGATGATGATAAGAATCTAGTAGTTGATTTTTGAGGACAATTATTGCTAGAGATTAGGACCCTTTTGGAAGGACAATACTTGCATCCCACTTTGTTGGGATGCCCTCGTACCACCCTTTCGATTTATCAAATTATCTTTATACATATATCATAATCGGAACCGTTCATTCTCTAAATCATCATGTCAAAATCATCTCCGTAAAAAATCAGTAAGATTGGAGATCGTTTAGTCATTCATATTTATCAACTAAATGAACAATTCTCCATAATGATCCTAATTCTTACCAAAATCGTTGATTTATTTGATACATGTGAATGACTAAACGACCTCCAATCTTGTTGATTTTTTTACGGAGATGATCTTGACATAATGATTTAGAGAATTAACAGTTCTGATTATTATATATGTTAACATGTAATTGGTTCATATCAAAGAGATGACAGGGTGAGATGCAAGTATTGTCCCTTTTGAAATATGCATGGAATATTAATTGTGGAGTAATCATCATAATATATAGAATATGCATGCAAATATACCCTCCCCAAATACGGTTTATTAAATATCTCCAAATAAGTATTATAATTAATTTAATTTTAAAAAATGGGTATACGTGGTGCAATATGATCGATTTGTTCAAAATAAAAATTAAGGATAATATATCGTTACTAATAAAGACCCAAATATAGTCCGTTTCGATAACCGTTATATATTAACCATCACCGACCTAGGTAGCCTTAAATGGATGGAAGAAATAAGGTTAATTAATTACTTTAATTAACAAGGGCACTTACAAAGAGTAAAATTCAATGGTTGTTGAGATTGGAAGGTCAGGTCAAGTCGGTAGTCGAATTCCAAAAGCTTTACCTAATTAATTAGGTTGATGTGGCCACGTATTGCATTTTCTTTTTTTAATTATATATATTCTCTTATACAGTTGTTTGATTATCCATTAATGAATAATTTCGTTCCAAAATTAGAGATTAATTATGTGAACCTGATTAAGTATCTCTATTATTATAAAGACAATATTTGCATCCCATCCTGGTGGAATGCCCTCATACAACTTCTTTGATATGAATCAATTATATCTTGACATATATCATAATCGGAACCGTTCATTCTCTAAATTATTATGTCAAGATCATCTCCGTAAAAAATCAACAAGATTGAAGGTTGTTTAGTCATTCACATGTATCAAATAAATCAACGGTTTTGGTAAGAATTATGATCTTTATGGAGAATCGTCAATTTAGTTGATCAATATGAATAACTAAACGATCTCCAGTCTTACTGATTTTTTACGGAGATGATCTTGACATGATGATTTAGAGAATGAACGATTCCGATTATGATATATATAATTGAAAGGATGGTACGAGGGCATCCCACAGGTGGGATGCAAGTATTAACCAAGAGCGTCAAAAGATTTCACCAAATTTTTGTGACAAAAATATCCCCATAATTCTATACTAGACAAATATAATTGAAGGTCAAAAAGGTAATATATCGATCAGAAGAGATAATTAAGAAATCAAAGTTAAATAATAAAAAAAAAGCAATAAGAGATAAAAGTGAAATAAAAAGAAAATTGGAAGGGAAGAGGTGGAGAGAAATGTGGAAAGAGTGGGTAGTTACTCCTCTCCCCACAATCATTTTTATTTATTTTTTATACTTTTTGATTTATTTCATTTCTCTTAATTTTTAAGAATTAAAAAAAAATTTACACACTCGTAAGCGAGTGCAGGGAGGCTTGTAATATATAAACCACCAATATATATATATATATATGCTTGAATTGTGCCTTCAAAATCAAAGAACTTGAGTGTACGCCTTGTGGGTTGCTATACTATATATGCATCCTAATAAATCAATATTGAACGTGGATTTTAAGCCAACCTCAGGTTTTTAAACGAAATTAAATTGGAAAAATTAAGGTTTTAAATTGCTAAAAACAACGAAATTAAAGGGTAATTTTGTGTCTTATTAAATTTTAATATGAATGACACAAGGAAAATGAACACAAATAAGATTTAGAACTTAATTTTCCCTCGCCAGATACAAAGAAGTTGGCCTCAAAATCCATATATATATATATATATATATATATATATATATATATATATATATATCCTTAATAACCTGCATGAACTTGATGTTTGTCAAAGACGATGAATTTTTTTTGAAAGAAACAGCCGCATGCAGCTTGAAATGAATGTGTTATGGGACATGTAAACATATATATATATATATATATATAGATCGATCATATGATCATGTATTGGATGAGAAATGTAATTGAAGAAAGAGTAAGAAGATGATGATGACCTGGGTAGCAACTTGAGATTGGTTGTAGAGTCCCCGTCTTCCCCAATCTCCAACAACCAAGAAGCTAAGAGACCCGTCTGGTTTCAATGGCCGCTCAAAACGTTCAAGATCAGCCACACAATAACCAACCAAAAAACTTGACAAGCACCATGCCCTCATCAGATGATGAAATAAGGACCAAACCATGCTTTTATAATTACAAGACCCCATATATATATTTATGACTGTGAACCTTAAGATCGATGAGTGTTGGAAGGGAGAGGCCTCCTCTTAAATATATATATATATATAGATATACTCTCATCACCATTTTTATAAGAAAACTCATCAGATATTGTTTAGTTGCGTGACCTGGCCTCTCTACTTTATTTTATTTTTTTTCTTTTTAACTACCCTTCCGTTTATTATCATGCTGATGATTGTAACTCCAATCGAAAAGCAAATTGATTATTCTCTTTTTCGAAGAATTTTTGGTAGCAATTACACCTCTTTAATTTCTCGCCCTTTTCTCTCGTCTTTCAACTCGCGTCATTTTCTCTCATCTTACTTTTTAGCAAGCAAAATATAGACAAGTTTTCTTCTTGGTTTATATTTATTTCATTTATTATTATATAACATAAAATAAGAAAGGAAATAATATTATATATGACTTGTAAATAAATGACGTGTAATTCGTTTATATATACTAAAAGATTCTGAAAATTGACTTTGCAATCATGAGCTAGATAGGTGCATATATATAGTTTCCATTAATCACATAATTATGAGCATAACAATGTGACTAATTTGACATAATTAATTAATAACGCGATCTACCTAATACTTGCATCCCACCTTGGTGGGATGCTCTCATACCACCCCTTTAATATGAACCAATTACATGTTGACATATATCATAATCGGAACCGTTCATTCTCTAAATCATTATGTCAAGATCATCTCCGTAAAAAATCAATAAGATTGGAGGTCGTTTAGTCATTCACATGTATAAAATAAATCAACGATTTTGGTAAGAATTAGGATCCTTATGGAGAATCGTCCATTTAGTTGATAAATATGAATGACTAAACGACCTCCAATCTTACTGAGTTTTTTACGGAGATGATCTTGACATGATAATTTAGAGAATGAACGGTTCCGATTATGATATATATAAAGACAATTTGATAAATCGAAAGGGTGATACGTGGGCATCCCACGCAAGGTGGAATTCAAGTATTGTCCATAAATTAATACTAGATGACGGAGTACTGAAGCGGCTTTGACGTGCCCCATTTGTGCAAGACATTGCCAAAGATATCATAGAATTCAACATCCACTTGGGTTTGAGTGATTTGCACTGCCATGAACCCCTGTCCATCGTAATAAAACTTCATTTCCTTTGGACTGTACTCTCTAGTTTCCCCCTTCCATGCCTTCGATCCTCCACCACTTGTTAGAAATTGAAGCGGGCTGCTTCCATGCATGTAGAATATGTTAATTATATATTCATTTCAAATTATTAAATGCAATATATATATATATATATATATATATATATGCATATATGTATAGACGAATTAGAATACTTGCTGATATATCGGTATAGAGATCACCTGTCACGACTACTTATGTGTTCTAAACAATGGTCGTGCCCATTGATGTAAAGATCAACGTTGTTTGCCTGAAAATATAAGACATATATATACATATACAATCTTGAGCAAAAAAGAAAGGAAGAAAATATATAGGTAAAGGAAAAAAGATGAGTACGTGTTTTGTTGGTTGCTACTAGCAGCTAGGGTTTTTAGTATGATGAATCGAGTACGTACCAGAAGAATTGGGAGAAGCTGTGTTGCAACCTCCTTGGTGTCACCATGATACCCAGCGCTTCTGATGGTGTGGTGACCAACCACGATCTTCCACTTCGCTGTGGATTGTTTCAATGCTGACTCCACATCCTTCAACGTACATGACCGTAATTCAATTTTGTTAATTACAAATTAAGCTAACTAGCTAAGTTTTTTTAAAGTTGATTTTAATTATTCTTAGCGAACTTTGAGGAGAAAATTAAATAAGTACCTTAAGAAGATTTGAAAGGTACTCATTTCGTGGCGATATGCCACTCCAGTCGTACACAGCGTCCTCCGGATGAGTGAAGTATTTATCAACAAAGGGAGTTGTATCCACAAAGAAAAATTCCACAATTTCTGCCAACATATATAGATACAAATTAATCAAAATGAGATCGATTTGTTCATTGTTACAAGGAAATTAATTCATTCATGAATCGGTTCCTACAAATTAATAAGATTAATTTGTTTCGATCGGTTTAATTAGATTGAAAGGTTTACCGGCGTCAACTATGAAAGATCTCAAGCAAAGCCATTTGAGATCCAATTCCCTAAGGACAGGACTCAACTGTGCCTCAACATCTCCTCTATAATCGTGATTTCCCAGAACTGCATGCAATACGTACTTAATTAGAGTAAATAAGAAATACAAACTAATTAACATGAATTTATTAACTTTTTATTTTAAAATATTAAGTGATTAATATATATATATATATACACGCACCATTGAACCACTGCTTTTGCAAGCTTGGTGCAGTGTAGATTTTGGAAAACGAGTCTTCAAAATTTGGATCGTCGATGCCGGTCAATCCGTCGTGGTAAAAATTATCTCCGGTGGATATTACAAAATCAATATCCAACTTCTCTCCAATGATTCCCATCTACAACGTATATGTAGGACATAGTTAAAGTGGAATTAATAATATGGTACCATGACATGCGATGTGATTGAAATTCTTTGGACAAAATAAAATTTTAATTAACCTCAACTTTTACTTGCATTTTCGAGGTGCCCATGCTAAGCACAAGTGGAGGGTGGGGTTTTCATGGTAACAATAATATTAATAATAATACAACTATATTACTATAAATTATCAAAGTATTTTGTTGGATTCAATCCAATCCAATATCTTCGCGGACTTTGATTGGTTTTTCAGCCACGGCATAATGTGAGAATGCGAAAGTATAAAAATCTCACATTGGAAAGTTGCGTAATATTACAAGGGTTTAGAAGGAGTTGAGCCTCTCCTCCCATTGCCAATTGGTTTTGGGGTGAAACCTCAACTTCTTTCATGGTATCAGAGCGGGTTATCCCACGTGTAAGGCTTAATTGCCATACGTGCTCCACGTCACCAAATATGAGTTATACGTGTGTTAGGCTTGAAAATTCTCCACATGTGAAAGAGCGTGTGAGAACGTGAAGGTACAAAAATCTCACATTGGAAAATTACACAACCTTACAAAGGCTTATAAGGAGTTGGATCTCTCCCCCTATTACCAATTGATTTTGGGGTGAAACCTCAACTTCCTTCGCATAATACATATTATCTTTCGCCATATTCGTTTTGCTAGGCCATGTACCACATAAAAAAAAAAGTTAATTTGTGTTTGATTCTTTATTATCATGCAGATATTATACACTACCATGCATGAATAGAAGTATATATAGAACCATCCACACTGGATAAAAGAGTATAATTAAGGAATATCAAAGGAATTATTCCACCAACGGAGAAGATTAAAATGAAAAAAAAAAACAGTAGCAAATTTTATCAAGTTTAGAAATTGCAAGAGAGAAAATGAAACTCAACTTCTTTGATGGTATATATACGATGGAATAATTAATAAAGTTTAAGTTAAGGATACCTGATTAGCAACTTGAGACTGGTTGTAGGCTCCTCCTCTTCCCCAGTCACCAAGAACAAGAAATCGAAGAGATCCGTCATCTGCTTTGGCTGCGTGGGGGAATCGCGGTAGCTGATCATCTGCTGCAGAAGAAGATATGAAAGATGGTGATGACAATAAGCTGCATACAATAACTACCAGATGAGCAGCAGAAAACAAAAGACTTGCAGCCATCTTCTTGTTTTCCACGGCTTGCTAGCTGGAGACTTGGAGCATAAAAATGGAAGAAAAAGAAACCTTATATTTTGATCACACGCAAGGCAACCTAGCTAGCTAACTCTTTATATATTATTATTAGGATAAAACTTACATCTCACTATTCTGGTGTTACATTCTCGTATCATCCTTTTGATTTATCAAATAATCCGTGTATATATATCATAATCAGAATCGTTCAACGCCTAAATCATCATCTTTTATTCAAATATTTTCTTTATTATTATATGCGAGTGATCTGTACACTACAATTGGAGATGGCGTGACGAAGGGTTTCGGTTAAAAAGACTAATAATTGAGGATAAAGGGACAATTAAATATTAAGTGGTGACGACTCATGACCACTAGCTCCAAGCTTACCAAAAAAGACAATAATGGAGCATGGAGTTGGCCAGGCCACGCATGACATTTTCAGTTAGTTATAAGCATATCGACAAGAAATCTCAATATATGCATAATGCATGTGCCGCACTAGCTCATGGGCTCCAATTATAGAGCTAGGTAATATATATTGCCACGGTATTTAACCGCTGTGATTAAAATAAACGATTATGTTGTGATATTATTTTACAGAATTAATTTAAACAAATATTTATTTATGTATTACTGAACCGATCAACTGATTATTAGTGCTTGAGCGCTTATCAAAATATATCTGACAAAAGTAAAGTTCGTGTAGAAGACCTGGCTTTAACGCTGTAAAAGTTAATTAGGGTTCCCGTTGGGACATCGATCTTTTAATTACCTGGAATTGGATAGACGTCGATGTCATGATTTAGGGGCTAGATATATAAATTGATGAGATAATATATATATATATATATATAAGAAATAGGCATGGGTACGTGGTGGGTCTCAAGTCTCAAGTGATCATCCAAAAAGCTCCATTAGCAGGAACCTCGATCTCTTTGCAACTTCATTTAATTATTGAACAAATTGAATACCAGCTACGTACTCCATCTAAACTACACCCCCGCCCAGTTGTTACCTGTCTCAGTATCTATATTGTGGTGTATTAATTATTATATATATGCCGATTATAATATCATTTATCTCGTTGATGAATGTGTTGTATATGTTAGGATGAAAATATCGTTTTTTACCGAAATATCGACAGTCAAATTTATAGAAATATCGATGGATATTTCGATATTGATATCGATATCGTTCACGCTCAACAAAAGAACGTGAAAAATTTAGTCTAAAACTTAAGCATTCAATAATACTTATATAAGACTAATACGGATATCGTGGAAATTGAGGGAAAAATTTTCTTCTCCCCCCCTATTTTTATGCCTAGACCCTTAAGTACGAGTATATCCACGGAAATATCGCGGATATTTCTTCTCCCTATATTTTTATCTCGATACCCTAAAATACGGATATATCAACGGAAATATCGCGGATATTTTCATCGATGGTTGTACGTTTTGGATTAGTGGATGAAAATGAAGGATATACCGATCATTGGTTGCAAACATCGACCCTCATCATTCCCTTGCCTGGCCTATATATCCAAATTATTGGAAAAACCACATATTTCATATCCAAAGATATCCAGACGTTCCCGACAGATCCTGTGAGGCCATATTCCATTAGAAATGGATCATATCAGAATATATGATCGATCCTCCATTTTCTTTGTTTAAAATATACATATATATATAGAGGAACATGTACGTACATATTAGGGTACGTCTAAAAAAATGAATCATGACATGTACATATGAAGGGGAGTACATATTGCTGCCAACTGTATTAATTTCTAACATAATTTTTACAAATTAGTACTGATCGAGCTAGCTAACTGGGTTGTAATTTCCTTTCCAGAATCCAGATTGATGGATATATAGTTAGGTAGTTAAAAGGTGGAGTGAAGTTGGTTAGAGAGGTGCCAGGTGTGCAAAACCCTGCCTAAAACATCATAGAACACAATGTGAGCATGGCGGCCGGCGGTGAGCTTCACGGACATGAAACCTTGACCATCATGGTAGAATTTCAGAGCTCGATTGTTATATCTCCTAATATCACCCCTCCATGCTTTTGAACCTGCCCCACTTGTCAAATACTGAATCGAACTGCAATACGTACATAATATACAACAGAATCCAATTCTTTTATTTATAAATCAGTAATTAAAATATAAAATGGATCATATTTATATATATATATATATGATCATCATAGGGTTTTTTGTAATTTACCTATCCAAACTGCTAATGTGCTCCAAACAATGGTCATGTCCATTCATGTACATATCAACATTATGAGCCTGAATTATATATTAATTCACAACCAATTAATGATATATATAAATAAGATATATATATATATATATATGGATGGATGAACAAATTGATTACCTTAAGTAGCGGTAAGAGGAGACTTATGAGCTCCGGAGTGTCGCCATGGTGTCCAGCGCTTCTGATTGCATGGTGACCAACCACGATCTTCCACTTTGCACTCGATTTATTCAATGCTACTTTCAGATCCTTGTTCATTATTACAACAGTCATCAATCATCAAAATTAATCACAATTTTATGATCATTAATCTTCTAGCTAATTGCGTCCATCGTAATATTCGAAATCGAAATAAGTGAATGAATAATATATGAGAAGTTTACAAAAATATAGATGCTAAATGTAAAAACTCGCGGTCCTTATCTACGTACCTGTAGAAGTTCAGCAACGTAAGTGGCGCGAGGAGACACGCCCCGCCAATCATAAGAATGGTCTTTGTCCACCATGTACTTGTTCACAAATGGAGTGGTGTCCACAAAAAAGAATTCCGCAATTCCTACCAAGTTTGATTACATATGCATGCAAAATTACAAACCCTAATTACTAATTACCCCATATATATGATCGAAATTTTGTAAGAACCAATATGTAATTAATATTTCACCTGCATTAAGAATAAAAGACCTCTGGCAAAACCATCGACTATCAATCTTTCGGAGAGCAGGGCTCAATTGTGCCTCAGTATCACCCCTATAGTCATGATTTCCTAAAACTGCACCCATACAATATATATATATACCAAATTAGAGATTGGTTAGGTAGGTTTTCAATGTAAAATTTTTAATTAACTGGGGTAATTAATTAATTAAAGGGTTTTGTATTAATTTTGACCTGTGCTTACCACTATACCACTGTTTCTGCAAGCTCTTAGCTGTGTAAATATTTGTGAAGGACTCCAAAAAGGCTGGATCTTTCACACCCTTTAATCCATCACCGTAGAAATTGTCTCCAGTGGATACAACAAAATCTATATCTAATTGCTCTCCAACCCTTCCCATCTGCCTTGCATAATATATCGATCAATGTAAGTAATTAATTAAATTAATTAATCTCCAAATTAAATAACTAAAAAGAGGTAATTAATTCATTAATTAGAACTTAATAAATTACTAATAAACCTGTAAAGCAACTTTGGATTGGTTATAGAACCCTCTTCTGCCCCAATCTCCAACGACCAAAAAGCTAAGCGACCCATCATCATCTTTTGTTGCGTGTTTAAGCCTCTGGAGCTCTGCAAAGCAGCCGGAAACAGCCAAAGTCATCGAAAACACCAACACCAAGAAATGAAGGCGTGAAGCCGCCGCCACGGTTTTTTCATAATAAAGACAAGCCATGGCTGAGCTGCAAACCATGGCTTTTCTAGGAGACTGGGGTTGCTTAGGATATAGCTAATAAGATTAAGAGTTTCAAAATGGAGGGAGAAATCAAGAGCAGAAATTTATTATTAAGGAAAAATTATTTTTGTCAGATGGAGATTACTATTTGTTCTATCAGATTATCTGAGTTTTGTATTTAAAGCTAAAGCTAGTATTCTCCATCACTAAGTTCGGGGGTGGCATGCCAGTTTTCAAGGAATTCAACTATTTGAGGATAAGCAAATGATTGATAATCGTTTAGGTTCAAATTTTGGAAAATATATATTTACTTGCTCCTACATTTGTCTCTTGTCATATCGATCGTATGCTAATTATTTACTTTTCTAACAATGCATGTCTTGAATAATTAGCCATAATTAGCCAACATATAGTTTCTTTACATTCGAGTTTGAATCTCCTTCATTTATTTCGTTTTTCAATAAATATAATCCGTAATTACTTCTTCTTTTTGCTAAGTTATGCAAAATTCAACTCTAAACTTATTATAATCATTACCTATATTAGGTCATCTTCGGTCGCCACCTGAGTTAACCCGAAGGGTTATAATCTTTACTCTTTCATCCAAAGGACAAACAAGGAAGGTGGATTTCAATAATTGGAGAACATATTGTAGGAACGAACTTGTAGGAAACTAATGAACTACAAATCTACAATCTGAAATTTCGGACAAACTTCTGAAGATTGCTTTTGGAGTTGGAAACTGTGATTGAATCCGGCCATAACTCAATTTGCCGATTTAATTTGTACCTATGAGGACTGGTTAATTAGTTTCATCACAAACATATATATGATGCTTGTAATTTTCATGTACATATCCTTACACAACTTTGAATCTACAACTACTCATTCAAATCGAAATTCAGAAACTTTAAAATCACTTTATACATCGAAGTTACATCCGGGCAAAGATCAAAATGATTGGCTAGCTATTTAGCCAGGCCATAGTTTTTTAGATGATGAGCATATATGTGTTTTGGTTTAACTAATCAAGGATTGTTGCCTAAGAGAGAGAGAAGAAAAGTCCTGTAATTTCCAGAGGTATCTGAATGAACTGCATCATGCAATGATTTTGCAAATCGATTTCGATACTCTTGCTTTATGTACTGCATATCAATCTCAGCCCTTGTCACAATTACCCTTATCAGTGTTGGATCATCTGTTCCCAAACCCTTCATCGCCTTGTGTAAAATCTGCAATCAATCTTCAAATTTAACCTTCCATCATCTAATACTTAATCTCATTACGTCAAAATTCATTTGTATATGAAACGATGTACGTATGTGATCAGAATGTGATATAAATATCAGTATTCGAGTTTGATAGCATTGGTAAGTACCCTTGCAAAATGCTTGCCAGGATGGTCAGCACATTCCAAAATAGTCAAGAGTGCATGAGAAAAATACCCAGATGTTTCCTTTATTACTGCCTGTGATCACAAGTAATGTTGAGATTAAGTAGTAATTAGTTTAATTAATCGTAATTAGCTAGGGTAAAAGTTACACATGATTGATCAGATTTAAAGGTACCTTTTCCAAAGAATGGCCGTACATACGTAGATAAGCAGTGCAAACAGCAATCAAATGTGCCCTGCTTCTTTCACTAAATATTTGTATGAAAGTCTTCTCATCAGTTCCAAATTTCTTCACTCCGGCCTTATACAAAGCCGCCGCATCATTCTGCACCATGCCTTCATCATATTCCGGACCTTCGTACCGTGGTACACTAACATATGCTACCAGTAACTGTATTATAACGTACATGTGCATTATTAATAACATTATAATCCCCATTTTATTAATTAGCAAGTGAACAAAGTAAGTAAACAAGAGACCTTTTTGAGATCTCCAGATGATACTTTAGTAGAAAGTTCATTCTCGAGGTCGACATCAAAGCTTGAGAAATAGATTTGTTTGAATTGCCTGAGTTGGGAGGGAGTACGAGAACATATGACTTCAGTGGCAGCTTTAAGATCAACATCTCCCTCCAAAGCTTGCCGTACTATGTTCGCATCGCGCGTTGCCGGATCCGGCATCCACATCAAAACTGCTTTCTGCATGCATGCAGATCATCAAATTGCTCATGATCAAGAAATTACGAATGAAGAAAGTAAAGAAAATACGTACCTTGAGATTTCCGCTAAGCTCCGAGGACAAACGCTTGTTGAGTTCTTCAGAGTAGGTGGCGGTGTATTCTTTTTGGATGGCAGCTCGCTGTGTAGCATTCCTGTGTGATAGAATGTTGATTACTGCAGTCGTGTCGCATCCAAACCCTAATTAATACGAAATCAAGACATCACAAAAGTCTCAATCATTATTTAGTTACGCAGAGATATTCATCATGGATAAAATTAAAAAAGGAATTAGAAGAAAAGAAGAAGGGATCCGAAATGAATGACGATCGATCATCACCTTTGAAGGCACGGTAGAGGTGTTGAGCGTCGTCACGGGCCGAAGGTGGCATCGGTGGTATAATCACAGATGCCATTCTTTCTTTTTATGGCTCTGTTTCTGATCGTAAATATTAAGTTTTTTTGTTCAAGTTTATTTACTAAGTTGGTGGGCAATTAATTAGCTAGGTCATGCTAGCTAGCTCTAATTTCCCTAGCTCCTGTGTATTTAGCTCATCAGTTGAATGTCAAATATACACGATGGATCGCCGCCGCCTCCACCACTAACACCGGCCGCCTTGAATGATTTGTTTGTTTCGATCCAACTTCAATTCATTCAAAATTCACAACTGCAATTTCTCCATTTTCATAGCTTATTAAGTTGGATCAGATAGGAACTCGTCCATGTCTTTACCAAGAAAAGAGGAAAATTGTCCATGTGTAATTCATGCTCGCTGCTATAAAACCAATTTGACCTTTTCCCCTTACATCTGCATATATATCACATCTTAATAAATTCCCTTAAAATTCCATGAACATGAAATATATTCAATTTATTTATTTTTACTCTTATTTTACATCCGTACATTATAACTATAACTTATCCATGATATCAATATTATAATATGTTCGTTAATAACATCGATCAATATAACAATCACGCTTAAAAATTCTTATAAACTTGAGCTAATTATTGTTAGGGTTTCCATTGAGCCCATTCTATTCGTACCCATATTGATTGCGGCCTTAAGCAGAGAATCGGCACACAAACCTCATCCAACTAAAAGTTTATGGTAAATTAAGGCCCATTAGCACAAAGCGAATAAGTTTGTGAGTTGAACTTCAAAAACAAATTAAAAAAAGTTTGTGGGTTGAAATTTGAAACCCCCCCACCAAAAAAAAGGACTAGTAGTTTGAACGCGATCCATCATCATTCATGCGGCCGAAAGTCAATATTCAAAAGAATCGAAACTATAAGTTGAAAAAAAAAGGTGAGTGACCGGTGACTACGACTAATGTGGGTTTTGTGTTCTTGATGAGGATTAATTAAGGATTCGTACACTAATAATTTATGTACGTGAATATTAGAAGAAAAATTTACAAGCAAGAGATTAATAAATAATAAAGAAATTAAGGTCAAATCTACAGTTAAATTAATACTTAATAGCTGGTAGCCTTGCGTTTTTGTGTCAATCCGTTTCTAATTTGGATCGTTCTAGCAAGTTGAGGTTCTGTCAACGGTCACATATTCCACCAGGAATCACAGTGTCACTGTAGTCCCTGTTACTATTCAATTTTCTAAGAATTTAAAATAATACTTACATCCCACCCTGGTGTTACCTTCTCGTACTATTTTTTTGATTTATCGAATTATTTTTGTATATATATATATATATATATATATATATATATCATAATCGAAACCGTTCATTGTCTAAATAATCATGTCAAGATCATCTCCGTAAAAAATCAACAAGATATATTGGAAGTTGTTTACCCATTCTTATATATCAACTAAATGGACGGTTCGCCATTAGGATATTAATTCTTACCAAAACCGTTGATTTATTTGATACATATGAATATTAAACGAGCTCCAATCTTGTTGATTTTTTACAGAGATGATTTTGACATGATGATTTCAAGAATGAACGGTTCCAATTATGACATATGTATAATTAAAGTCAATTCGATAAATCAAAATATTGGTACGAGGAAGTACCACCAGAGTGGGATGCAAGTATTTTCCGTTTAAGTATTTCAACATACCTGCTTCTCGATTGGAAAATTCTTTTGAAAAATGTGATCGATTATAGCCAAGAATTTCTGAGCTGGTTGACGTAGGGCTTGAGAAGGAAAGTAAATAATATATATGAACGAATGAACGTAGCAGAATTTTCGTGGACGTTAGCTGAAAATAATTTAGTATAAGTAATGGTCAAATTCAAGAAAACAATAAACTCAAGCTTTATAATAATCACTAAGTTGCAGCCAATTAACGATGATGATAGCCAAAGGTATAATATACATTATATAAGGGGCCCTGATCGGTCCTCTTGTTACTGTAATATGCATGCATACATCACGGAAGATGCTTTTAGAAATTGAATGGCCTAAGTAACTAGGCCAAGCTCAAGGTTAGCTAACCGACGTGTCGTTAATTATTACGTCAAATAAATACTAGAGATACTACATTTTATTAAGGGTAAATTACGCTTTATTATTTTGTGATTGACACACGGTAATAGATTCATGCATAATCTTTTAAATATTGCAATTACTCTCATGAACTTTTCAAAACGTGATACCTTGGTCCGTCCGTTAAATTTCTGTCCCAACTGCCATTAGATGCTAATTAATTTGGTATTTGTGGGTCCCATTTTTCAACTATATCAACCTCAATAAAAGGGCATATATGTCCGTCAGTTTGCCCATTTTGACGCCCAAAGTTGGGTTTTCTTTTCCCGATTTCGTTTTCTTTCTCTTAATTTTGGGAGCAAAATGGGTAAATTGAGAGATATGCCCTTTTAATGAGGTTGATAACAGTTTAAAAGTGGGACTCACATACGTCATGTTAGCATCTAACGGAAGTTGGGACGAAAAATTTAAACGGACGGGCTAAAGTGTCACGTTTTGAAGAGTTCATGGGAGTAATTGCAACATTTGAAATGTCAAATATGAATCTATTACAAGGTGTAAACCACAAAGTAGTAAAATGTAATTTGCCCTTTTATTAACCACCTCCAGATGATAAATTTTCTAGTGTCTAAATTACAGTAGTTTGAAATTCAGTGGAAGCATTTTGTTTCCAAAAGTAAGCCACACCCCTAGTAGTTATTGTTAGATCGACATTTTTCTAACTTTACTTTTGCAACCCTAAACCCTATCTATCCATGTATTCAGTTGGCTTTGTTCTCCCATTACAAGTGGCCGGCAAGCATTTGTTTAAGAGATAATGAGTAGTGTAATTAACATGGTTGTTAGATAAATAAACAAGTAATTAATAAGATGTAATCCCATCTTAATCTTGGTTTTTGTGCCGTCTATCCAATAAATTGGTTAACTAAACTCTTTTGTTTGCCGTCTGTCCAATTATGTGTGCATTGCGTCTTTGAATGAATCACAACTGAGATAGAGTTAATGGGTGCATGGAATATGCATAATATAAAACTTGTGTATCTTGCTTTACTACATATAATATTTGTCTAGTTTATTAATCTCGGCTCTCCTCAGAATCCAGAACCCACCAACTGTTTGAAATGTGCATATTCGGTTCCTAGCTCTAACCAAGTTAATGTCTTTATAGGCCACAAATTAATGTTCATTTCAAAAACCATATTGGCTGATTAAGCTAGCCACTTTTTTTATTCGCTTATTACTCAAAATGCACTCAGAACAAGTTAGCGATTCTCAAAATGCACCAAGAACTGAAATTTGCCTCAGTTTGCACCAGGAACAATAACATCGTTAAAAATGTTGCACCATTTCACCAACAATGTTACTAACGCTGTTAAGGATGGTTATGTGGGAGGGTATTTTAGTCATTAGCTCATTCATCCTCTGCCCACTACCCAAAACGACGTTTAATTGGCACTGATCGTTGCTCCCTTGGCATACTATAAGTCTGGTGGCGTTGAGCCCGCACGCGTGCGAGCCGCCGGCGACAATGCTTGCCATTGACATGTTTTGAAACCTATTTTCGATTTCATTTGCAATTGAAGAGCTATTAGTCCCCCCAGCAGCGGACCTGGAAGGTGGAATTCAAAATTCCGCAAGAGAAGCCTGACTCGGATGAAACTGACACGAATTGGTCTGACTCAGATGGTGAATTTGGTCTATAGCATTTGGCAGCGCCGGTACCGACCACTGTGGCGCAGATATGGTAGGCGCCGACAGAGAGATTTTCTAATAAAATGGTTTGGTTGAAATAAAGGCGTTTGGCCCGAAACGTGGAGTTTAGGGATGAGAGGTTGTCCCAGCAGAGGAAGGTTTGTCCACCGGTGCGGAGGCCGCAAAGGGAGGTCCGGCCGCCGGAGATGGCAGAGAATGAGATGATGGGCTCGACGGAGTTGATTTTACCGCGGCGGTAGCAAACGATGCGTTGGTTTGGTTGTTCTGAAACGACGCCGCATACGATGCGGATGTCGAAAGAGATTGCGAGGGTGGAACCGGAACCGAGGGCATGAATAGTTGATAGTGGGTTGGTGGAGAGAATTGCGGTGATGATGAAAGTGGTGAGGAAGGCGAAGGGTAGTTTCGTCATAGAAAAGAGCGGGGCTTTACGACATGGGTGGTGGTCTGGTGTGCGGCGGCGTCGTGGTTCATCGGTGGAGCCTGTTTGTCGTTTTAGATGCGCACACACAGAGACGGAAGAAGAGAGAAATCCAAGGCAGATTTTGAGAATTCAGTAGAGGGAGAGAGGGAGACGAGGATCGGGGGGGTGGGTTGGGATGGGGATGAAAGAGCCAAAACGACGTCGTTTTGGGTAGTGGGCAGAGGATGAAGGAGCTAATGACCAAAATGACTCAAATACCCTCTCATATAACCATCCCTAACAGCGTTAGTAACGATGTTAGTGAAATGGTGCAACGTTTTTAACGGTGTTACTATTCCTGGTGCAAACTGAAACAAATTTCAGTTATAGGTGCATTTTGAGAATCTTTGACTTGTTCTTGGTGCATTTTAAGTAATAAGCCTTCTTTATTTGTCGGGCGCTAATAATAAATAACTAAATTAAGCTAATTAATTAAACAATTATCATCTCATCATTGCAAACTTGGAGATCGATCCCAAGCTTCAAGGGTGTTGGTTGGAGTTAAGTTGGAGCCACTTGTTTAATTCTCTCATTTCTCCTCAAATTTCTAATTTATCATGCGTAGATTTTAGAACCGAAAGTATTTAACGATTTGTTTATAATAAGGATATGCATCCAATGTGACCATGCCTTCAAGGAGTACGGATTTCTCTCCATAACAAAAGAATTTAGAGATCCCAAAACAAAACATGGGTTTCGATCTCACTCTTTACGATAATCGAACTCGAAATTTCTCATGTAACATGTAAAAAAAAAAAACCATTAATAGACGTAGTACTAAGTGGTTATTTACGGTCGATACACTCATATTTTTTTTACCAATTTGCTCGCGTCCTTGTGTATGAAACTCGCTTTGACTGTCACAACCCACTTAATTAGTTGCAAAAGATAGTGACGCGTTGATGTGATTACCAAAGTACATAGCATGCGTCAAATTCACCATTGGACATGGACATGGTTTTGTGGACCAATCAACGCTGTCCAATTGCATTGTCAAATTAAGGATAAAAAAAGGAATATACAAAGAATAAATTGGTGTGCCGATGAAGAAAATTTCGGATTAATACGTCGGGGTTACTTTTTTTTTTTAACGAGAAAATTCATGATTTGAGTTAACACATAAATCGATCGAGCGTTATTTTAGGAGTTATTTGATAATCATGATGTTTTTATTCTTCCTTTTAGTATGCATGCATGAGACATGTAGAACGTATTACATACAAAATGGATGAGGAAAAGTTGTAGTATGAAGAGTAAAAAATAAAGAAGGTAAAGTGAAAAGAAAAAAGGACACCAAAAAACCAAAAAGTGAAACCCAACAAAAATAGAATTTTGTTTTATGTTTACTTTTCTTCTGCATCGGTAAAATACATCTCTTTTACATATCATTTATCAATTATTTTCTTCCTCAATTTTCTCGTATCTCAAATATAAAATGTAAGAAATGAAAATGAAATAGTTATCACACGACCATTAATTAATGAAGCGATGCATGTAATAATTAATTCATTCTGTAATTGGAATGAAGCTGATTGAGATGAAGTACTTAATAAGCTAGCTTGCATCACATAAAATCAACTTGGATCGGGTCGGTCGCGACTTGCTTGTTGTGACCCAAATGCCCAAATATCTCCCCATCAATAAATCATGACAATTAAAAGATTAAGACCTTTGTTATAATAATTAATTTACATAATTATTAGGGATGGATTATATTAGTTAATACCAAGTAGATCTCGAAGCCACAAGAACACAAACAAAAAGCAAATTAAAAAAATGAACATTAATTATAGTAGGGACGGCTATTAAAATGTAATTAAAGCAAAGTTGGGCTCGCGCCCTCCAAATAAGAAATTGGATAGGAGATTAAATAAATTAATTAATATTGTTTGAGTGCGATAGTTTAACTTTAACGAGTATACAAATAATAATGTAGGTTAGTGTTGAAATATCTCTAATTTGATTGGAGGTATTTTTTATATGCATATATACAAAGAAATTGGGAAATTACAGAGGGGATTAAATACATTGATCTTATTTTTTACGATAATCGAATATAAAATATTTCATTCAACAATATATATATATATGGGTTACCACTAAAAAAAATACTAATATTATTATAATAATTTTATAAATTGCGATATTATGATCACATGATAAAATGTGAACGAATTATATTATATGATTGTAATACTGTAAATAATGTTCATGACAATTGGAATCTTGTAACAAGTTGGAGTGTGGGATGGCTGGAAAGTATAGTATACACTGCAAAATACAGACTAGCTAGGAGCTAGGCTAGGTATGAATAATGTTTTAAAATTGGAAGGGTTTGAAGGTTAGGTTAAGATACTATTCCAGAGTCACGTAGCCATTCATTTTAAAATGATACTTGCATTAGACGACAGAATCACAGAGGGCCGGGGGATTTAGTTTAATGCCTGCCTTGAGTTTCTTATGGACCAACTTGATTAAGTTGTGCTGCCGGCGGCTGTGGACCTACAAATGATAATATCGACGTGATATCCAGCAGCTACCCGATCATCAAATACGTACATCAGACGTCTCCACAACTTTAATCAATCGATCAGCTTTTAGAAAAACATGTGTGTTGATGCCGATAATGGACCAACTTAGGATTGCCACCTCTAGCTCGCCTTGCTCGCTCTCCTCAGTGGTAGGAAGACCTGAAAAGGGAAAGAAGCAAAGGAGCACCGGTGGGGTGCCGGCCAAATATTCTCCGATGCCTAAGTTAGTCTAGGTGTGGAGAGATTTTAGTAATGTGAAAGCAGAATATGTCATTACCTTTTTTGAGAGGAGGTGCTATTGTATTTATAGTGACATTAAATGTTGTTGGTGGGACATTTAGATGTGGGATAAATATCGCTACTCCTGGTGCTGACGCGTGTCCCGGTGGTCCCGAGTCCAGTGGTTGTGTTGACATGGTCGGGCGAGGAGGTTAGGCCGAAAGGATCTGGTCGGCCTAGTGACTTTTTGGTGTTTTTGTTTAAAGATTGAGTTTGGTGGGATACACCTGATGTAGGGATGTATTCTTGTTGAGCCGAGGGCCTAATATGATTTTGGAGGGACTTATTGGCCCTGACCAAGTTGACCAAATTAGGTATGAACAATGTGTATGTATGCATAATTGAGTTGACTGCCGTATTTATTTTCGTGGTTGTGGACATATTTAGAACGTCACTCTGTGAGTTGGCTATCGTCTCATAGAATTTGTTCGACCTTTCGTTGAAAATGGTAAATTAACTTGGGCATCATTTTGCACTCAGAAACTTCAAATTCGGACATTAAAAAAAAAAAGTACTTAGTGAAAGTTTTTGGGATATTGCGTATTTTCAGGGTTTACATGTGAAACAAATATTCATTTTCATAACAAGCATTAATATTGTGATTGATCGATCTTGTTGGTTTTGGAAAATAGGAACCAAGATTCTAGTCCAAAATGGGACAACAAGAAAGCTGCCTTGCTCACCAAATCATGTCTTGTCTTGTTTAGACCAAACCAAACTCAAGTGATCATGGAGAAGATTTAGATAAGCGACGTCGTTCATAATTGTAGGGTACATCTCGCAGTCAAATGTAGGGAACTGATTGTATTCACGAGGCCGTAGGGGTTGACACTTGACATGCAAACAGAGATAAAGAATATTCCAAAATTAGGGCAAACTATTAGCTAGTTGACATGGAGATTTTCATGACTAGTATAAACGATCTCTTTTCTCGATTATTATGATCCGGATTATATTAACTAAAGGGTGTCCACGATGAGGACATTTGAATAGCCAGTAAGAGGTTGACACGTATAGGTAAGAAAAAAACACGGTTAGTTTCCTGTTGCTCATCTGTTTTCCAATACGGATACCCTGGTGATAGATATAATTAGATAATATTGGACCAACCCCCACTTGCCTGGACGAATAGTTTAAACAATTCTTCAAACACATACGATACGCTTCAAGTAAGCCTTAACAAAACACCAATATTCATGCCTCCAAAGACCCATGTTTTCTCTCTAAATCTCTCTGCTCTCACTGACTGACTTATATATTGAATGCACCATATATATATATATATATATATATTTAAAAGAGAAGCAATGCAACGAACAATGCACCATATATATATGCACGTCCCTTTAGTTGAGAGCAAGGTCTCCTCCACCCCACCGCAAGTTGCAGTGGTCTCGCAGTATGCATGATTATTATCTCCACATTTTCTTATCTGTTTTGGCATCCTCTGTACGACCTCTTCTTCTTCCCTCTCGCAACCTCTCGTCTTCCCATCAATTACTTCATCAACCCCCACTTCCCCTCTTTCTCTCTCTGTGTTAGTCTGTCTCGACTCTCAGTCTCTACATACGTATCCATGGCAAGAAAGCAAGGAGAAGTGAGCACCTCCTCCTCCATCTCCGCCGTTTAGGCCTCCCCGGCCGCTTCATTAGTTAATTTCCGGCCTCATATCGATCTTCGATCGAGTGCTTATATATTAATTAATCATGTGTTATGTTTTCCTTCATTAGGTGATGTGGCCTAGATTAGTGGCAAACAAGATTCTAAGAAAGCAATTGGGAAGCAACAGCTTTGTAGCGGATTTTCCAAGCAGCGACATCTCCGACTCATTAATGTCGGAAATATCAAGTTTTGATGATCATCCACCGCCTTCCAACCCCACTGTCTTCAATCCTCACAAGGATACTCACACACACAAGTACAAGTATGTAATTAATGAACCCTCTCAATATTAATTAATATAGTTAAATATTAGAGTTTCTTAATTATATATCTCATGCCGATCATTTGGTTTCTTCTACGTACGTACGTACATCTAGGGTTTTTGTTAGTACGTGGAATGTCGGTGGGGTGGAGCCAGAACAAGACATGAACATCGAGGATTGGATCGACACATCCTGTGACATCTATGTTATTGGGTACGTAAATGTAGAAAAAGCCTAAATTTAATTCAAACTTTTTGCTCTAATTGCTGATCAATGCATGTGTTTATTATATTTTGAGTGCAATTCAGGTTTCAAGAAGTTGTTCCTCTGAAAGCCTCGAATGTTCTAGGATCCGAGAATAGTAAGATTTGCATGAAATGGAACTCCTTGATTAGAGAAGCTTTGAACAAGAAAACACAGGCCAATATGAACCCACAAGATTTCCATTGTATTGTGAGTAAGCAAATGGTGGGGATTCTAATATCAGTTTGGATTAGAAGTAATTTTCGTCCATTTGTTCGAAATTCAAGCGTTTCGTGTGTTGGATGTGGGATCATGGGCTGCCTTGGAAATAAGGTACGACCGTACCTAATTTAACTTAATTACTTAATTATGATCCAAATGATAATTATAAACTAATTATGTTTTTGCATGTAGCAGGGTTCTGTGTCAGTTAGGTTTCATTTAAACGAAACAAGCTTCTGCTTTGTCTGCACTCATTTAGCTTCAGGGAGCAGAGAAGGGGATGAGAAACTGAGAAATTCGAACGTCGCCGATATATTATCCCGAACAACTTTTCCAAGAGGCACTCTGCTTGATTTGCCCAGAAAGATACTAGATCACGAGTACGTTAACTAAGCTTTTGAAACGGTCCAAACTAATTCGTTAATTATTTCATTAATTTAATTATTTAATTATCATTATGTTTCGCTAATTAAGTATTAAAAAATAAGACAAAAATGTCCAACTTTAATTAATTACCTAATTGGTTGTTTTCAACTTTGAATTTTGTTGTGACAAATTAAGTGCCGCCAAACCCTATCCATATTTTAATTAAACTTTTGGAGTTTTTTAAAATAAGTTGGCTTAATTAAGAAAAAAAAAATATCTCAACGACTTTACGTGCGACTAATTATTTTTGTTTCATTATTAACATTGCAGCCGAGTCATTTTTCTGGGAGATTTGAATTATAGAATTTCCCTTCCGGAAGCAACAACGCGATCGATAGTGGATAGAAGAGGATGGAGTGCATTGCACAAACACGATCAGGTGTAGATTTCGAAAAACGAACTTAATTAATTAATTAAATGCACGATGAATGCTAATTAATTTCTTAATCTCATCCATAATCTGACATCAAATACATGCATTTTGATTGGGATCTTAATGAACGAATATATATAGCTGATGATGGAGCTCAAAGAGGGTCAAGTTTTTGAAGGTTGGCATGAAGGGGCTATTGAATTTCCTCCCACTTACAAATACTGTCCAAATTCTGATGTTTATTATGGATGCCCTCCTGAAAAGAAAGGTGGAAAGAGACGAGCTCCTGCATGGTAATTAATTTTAATTATTATTTATTGATCGATTAATTACCTATAAATCCACCTAATTACGAAATTAATTAAATGGTGTTTTAATCAGGTGTGATCGGATAATTTGGTATGGAGAAGGATTGAAGCAGCATGTATACAGCAGAGGTGAATCAAAATTGTCTGACCACAGGCCTGTGAAGGGAATATTTACAGCCGAAGTTGGGGTTTCAAGAACATTGAGAGGATATCATAGTTTTTTTTTATCAGGCAGACTGGAGCAAATATCAAGCCAGTTTCAGTCAGTATCCTCCGCCAATGATTTCCTATGTCAAGGTAGATCATCAAGCATGAAGATTTAATTATATATAATTAAACAAGTGCTTTATATATTAATTATGAAATTTAAAAAATGGCACTTATTTGAGAAGCTTCTACTAATTGTATATATATATATATATATATAAAATTCGGCTGATGACGATGAATAATGTACAGTGACCAAAAAGTTTGTTTGCGAAAAGCTGTCTGAGAGGCACACATATCCTTTCTCTTTCGATCCAATTTTAAATGAATTAACGAAAGGTTTGTTTTGGTCCAACAATTTTTATACATAATACAAATTCAATTTGCAGATTTGATGCTCCCAACCTGGGACCTGGGTGTCGTATGCTAGCGAACCTCCATGCAATCATGTATCACATGCCCTATTTTTTAATCCAAATGACTTCCCTAATGATTAGTGTGAGTAATTGAATCGTAAAACGTCCTGTCCTGTTGTTTAATCAGTACGTTCACGTTAATCATTCGTTAATAAGAAGTAATCCTATCAAATTTTTTGTGAAATAACTACGCTTTATTCTATGATTTTGTTGGATACCGTATAATACATAGTGGGTAGTTTGGATATGAGAGCATGGTTTAGATTTATAGTGCGACGGTGATCGAGAACAGCATTCTCTCAGCATATGCTAAGTGGAAAATTCATCATCCATTTCCATCATCGTCTTCATTTTATAAATTTTATTAGAATATAGCAGATACTGAGGATATGATTTAATAACTACAACTTGTTCTTTGATGATTAGAAAAATACAACTTGCTCAAAAGAAATTGTGGGTGACCTCCACCAGCTTCTGACGTTAGAGATTCATTTTCGAACTCAAATAATGCAGTTGATTAAGGGGAAATCGGTAGTAATTAAACAAGGTGGACTATGAACTCACAATCAGTCCAACAAAATTCCCAGAATTATTGTCATGGTTTCCGTTAATGATTATTTATACAGACAGTTA
Source organism: Oemleria cerasiformis (assembly GCA_037349345.1). NCBI lineage: Eukaryota > Viridiplantae > Streptophyta > Magnoliopsida > Rosales > Rosaceae > Oemleria > Oemleria cerasiformis. Next base: position 11,789,499 of record JAZGTL010000031.1, read on the forward strand.
TTAATGAAAGGGGGATGCCCAATAAAGAAAATTGAAGATATATGGGGCCTGTAGAGGCTGTCTGAAACAATCAATGCAAAGCCCAAACAAATTGTTAGCGAAAGGGTGAAGAGAGCCCCGACGACGCCGTTTGGGACGTGAGGTAGAAATATCTACAAATTGTCCCATTTTCAAAAACTCGCGCTTTAGAAATGGATTGATCGGCGAATCTGCAGTCGAGAGGCGTAGAGATGCAGAGAGAGTGCGATTCGTCGTCAGCTTTGCCTCTGCGAGCACGCCTCCTCCACTTGCTCATCCAATCTGCTCGCGTATGTAGCCACTTTTGCATCTAATTTTATTATTATTCTGAATTATTGATGTTGATTTTAGCTTTAGGTTTACTATTACTATCTCAATCCTTTGAATTGTCACCGGAATTATAAATTCAGCAACTCCAACTTGATCCGACGGTGAAATACACCGCACTGTCACTTTTCGCTCATAGATTCTACCCTCGTTGCTTGTCTATGTAAGTTCATTATTTTTTTTAATAAAAAAAACAGAAAGTACAATTAAAAAAATCAAATGTTTTCTGAGCTGAAAATCCAGGTTTAGCACTTCACTTGACTTGCATTGAAATTTGAAGGTCGAAGGAACAAGGCCATGGCGTGGTAAACTGGCTTTTGCAACCCTTGAGAGAGAGCAATTTGCAGTTATTTGCGCTTGTTTCTCTATGGATTTCAACCAAAGTAGGTTTTGAATCATTTATACTTCTATCTCTTAAATTTTTTATTTACCTTTCATTCTAATGAATTTCCATGTTACCTCTTGTTTATATTGATTCAGTGCTTTATATATAGATACACGCTTCACCTCCTTTGTCTGTGAAGATATTCAAGGCTTTGGGGGACAAAATTATCAAGGAACAACACTTCACCATTAGAGATTACTTGGAAGCTGTAAGCCAATTCTTACAACTATCAGATTAATGTATAGGGACCTTTGCCAACAGCTTCCCAATCCCCAGTAGCATATTTGTATTGAATTGCATATTGGGTGCTGCATAAAATCTTGTAAAAATCCTCAAAAGTAGTGTGAATTCTTTTGCCTCCCGAGATGCTGTTGCCAAATGGACCCTTACCCTTGCTGAGATATCAATAACTTGTGTTCATTTTGGTTTTTTGTGTCACGGTGGCTGATCAAGTTATTTTATAGGAGGTGGTCTTAATGCAGGTACGCTCATAAGATCTGGATTTTCTTTTCTTTTCCCCTTTTTTTATTTGATTCACTTTGCGTTGTTCTGCTGGGATTTATATATTTTGTTTTTCAGGTAGTGAATTTTGAGATTGGTATGAAAAATAATGCCTTTGCATACTTTGAAGAGCTTCTAGTCCAATTCAAGTAAGTTTTCATTACTTTCATTGTACTGTTAGTTTCTTTGATCTGCTTGTTTTCAAGGAGTGCCAGTGTCCTTGGATACGTTGATATTTTCTGGGTTTGTGAGTTCAGGGGGGTGGCAAAGGTTGGGGAACTTGTGAACTTTCAAGCAGGCATGGATATCATGGATCTTCTCTATGAAAAGGAGGAGACATCGTTGCTTTATGCTAATCCTCAGCCTCTAGCTGCATCAGTCTTGGCATGTTTTATGAAATCGAATCTTTATACTAGTAATTGTAGCCAATTGTGATAATTGTTCTCTTATTATGATTTTTATATTGTTGTTCAGGTTGCTGTATATGTCATCACAGTTCCTATACAGACATGGGAATTTCCTGTTCTTCCCTGGGGTAAGATCTGTCATGCTCTTTCTTTGGTTGATGTGCTTTTTAGGGGTTGGTTTCTTCTTCAAAACATAGATTCAAATCCATACCTAATTCCTAGAACTACTTGGCATATCTATTGTTTATCTACTGTCTACAATCTGTCTGGCAGATAATAACAAGCTGGCAAACTAAAATTGTGTTCTTTGGGAAAAACTCTAGAGTACTATTATCCGTGCATAAAATAGATTATGTAGTGGGATCTTGCTATATTTTTCTGGACAGGGCTATCCATTTCCTCCTATTTCTATACCCAACTTTCTGGTCTTCCTTTCTCGTACTAAAATGGTAGCAATTGGGCATGAGATTTTATTAGTCCTACATTTCAAGTGGGTCCTCAATTAATTCAGCCCACTTTGTTGACTATTCGTTCACACCAGAAGGTTGTAAGCTTTAGAGCGCTTGCACTTGCCAGTGATGAGCCATCAAGCAGTCACTTTATCCACTGCCCCCAGTTCTTACGAGAGAAATGCATTCAAAGATTGGGATTGAAATCTTCTTGCCTTTGTCCACTGGCTATTTGTTCCCTCAGCATCCTGCCATTTCCATTCCACATTTCAGCCTGTGTGATCTTTGACCACTGACCATATCTGATCTTCAGTTCTGTGGGCCTTTGCTCATATGTAACACTAGCTCCCATGCGGTCCATTGTGCCGTTTTTACATCTCCATGGAATCCTTGCTGACAAAATATTTTTTAGGATAAACTACATAAAAGTATCCAAATTTTAGGGGTCATTTCAAGTTCATATCCCAACTATGAAAATTTTCATTTAGGTACCCAAACTATCAAAACACAATATCTAGTTACCCACCGTTAACAATCTGTTAAGTGCCTAAGTGTCCCTTTTTTATGTTGACATAGACGTCAGGTAGGCAAAATAATAATAATATTTGAATATTATTAAAAGTAATTAATAAAATCTTAAATAAATAAACAAAAAATAAAAAAAAACAAAAATAAATACAAAATCAAAACTCTCCCCAGCACCGAGAACGATGACCTTCCTTCGTCTTCTCCGTCCTCTCCAACTCCACCTTACCCACCAACGCCCTTGCCGGCCATGAATTCTTGACGGATGAACTAACTCAGTAGCCCCCTCTTCATCTATTTCCATAAGATGTAATAAATTGATAAAACTATATCTAATAAAAATCTAACAAGGGTCTGCATCTTCTCTTTCCCTCTCCCTCTAAAGTCATTATAATCAAATTCAGACCTAACAAAAAACATCTAACAAAATTGAAAAATCTGGGCAGTGATGAGGAATTGAGAAGTCATACACCATTCTGACGAAACCTTAGATCCAAACACAAAAACTCTGATGAAGAACAAGAAGGCTCATGTATTTTGAAACCTTAGATCGAAACACAAAAACCAAATATTCAAAACCCCGGAAATCCAACAAACTCATAAACCTAAAAACATTCGAACAAAAAATTTAGCACATAAACATCCCAGAAATCAAAGCGGCGCCACTCAAGAAATTGCAGCAGCATCGCCCCTCCCTAACCACGACCCACGACCTACCACATGCATAACATCTCTTCTTCCTGCATAATATCTTTCAAAACAAAATTAACATAAAAAAAGAACCAAGTCAACGAATCTCAAACTCAACAGCCTACAACCTACGCCAAAATTAACAAAATTAACATCTCAACTACTCAAACCTCTACAGCCTATGCCAACCACCGGTCTACTACTGACAACCGCAGCCGCAACATACAAGATCTGGAAGACTATGAGCACAGTAAAGATGAAGAAGATGACAGCTTGCCCACGACCCAACCCCGACATACCATCGCCACAACCCGTCAACTCAGACGGCGGAGAACACATCAATCGAACCTATAACTTTTATCAGTTTCGAATTTACATTCCTTAGCGGTTTATGATGTTGAAAGCATGGGAATTGATGATGGGTCTGCTGGGCTAGAAAAAACACACAGTGCTGGCAAGAAAAATCACGACCGATGCCAGCGAGAAAAATCACCATCATCGCCCTGACCACCGTGAAGATTTCGCAGGGATGAAGAGAAAGAGAGGGGGTGTGGGGCGTTCATCGTTGTCGTTGAGTAGTTGGGGGCTGATTCGTGAAAGGGGCGATCGATGAACAAATTAAGGATGGGCATTCGGGATTGGATTTTCTTTTTCTTTTATGTTCTTTTAATTTTTTTTTATTTGTATTATATTTTCTTTATGATTATATTAATTTTTTTTAAATACAAGTTTATTGTTTTTATCTACATGGAGTCCATGTCAGCATAAAAAAGGGATCCAAAGGTGTCACTCATCCACTTAACATATTTTTTTAACAGATTGTTAACGGTGGGTACCTAGATGTTGTGTTTTGATAGTTTGGATACCTAAATGAAAATTTTCATAGTTGGAGTGTGAACTTAAAATGACCGCTATAATTTGGGTAATTTTATGTAGTTTATCCTATTTTTTATAACCAATTTTCACTTACACGGTAAATGTTAAACTACAGCACTGGGGATAAAGGCTCATGTCGTAATTAGGACATATTGTATGTTAACTTGTCTGGTACGGCATTGTTAAGTGTACACCTCTTAGAGATTGCACATTTGTCACTTTGTGATTTGATTGGTATTAGGCAGGTAGGGTTTCTAGCTGTCCTAGTATTGACGTGGAAATCACAATAGTAGATTCCATGAGCTAAGAAGTGCATAGCTATCATGATTAACGTGGGTGATGGCTGATGATGGGAGGGATTCCCTGCAGCATCTCTGTTTCTATTTCCATACGTACTGGCCCGTATCTTACACTGATCTTCATCTGTTGATCATATCAAAAGGGGTCCATTTTCACCCACCTGTTCCCAAATTTTGTTTTCTTGCTGACGAGGGAGATTGATGCTCTCTCACCTACACCTACTGGATCGTTAGGTCTCCTTACAGTTTCCTGCATCTAATGATGCATTTTTTTCTTTTCTGGTGGTTTTGTACTTGCGATCAATTTTGTGTTTTCATCATCTGTTTTTGACTAATAACGGATGAAACCGGGGATTGGGATTTGTCATTTTAGGTTTTGGAGGTTTCAATCCACAGTTATGTGCTTGTTTGACCGGGTACTGATACTACATGTAATAAAAATTTCTTTTTATGCAGTTAAATTTGCAACAGGATGCGAAGAAGAGGATATTTTAGGGATTGTCACGCAAATTCTTAAGCATGTTTTTTGTGTCTCTTGATAGATAGAACTATAAAAGCTTCCTTCCAGAATTTGAATATGCCTAACTGCTCTGGTTTTGTACACTCTTCATGAAACTAGGAGTTTACCTGCTTTAACTGTCGTCTTGCAGCTTGAAGAAAATTTAGCCATGGATGCAAATTCTTGTGGTGGCATATATATTTTGATTTTTTTCTTCGGTTAATGAGTTTCTTACCGTTTGTTTTATTTTCTTCTTTAGCTCGTTTGTGCTCATTCGTCTATATGGTTCGATAGAGAAAGGTCCTAAGTAGCCTATGAAATATGAATTGTATGGTTGATAACGATCTTTCGTAGCGTTTTCGTTCTTATCAATAAAATTTTCCTTCTGGGTCTAAAAGAAAAGTAGAAATTTTGGTGGACCAAGACACAAGAAAGCACTTTTTTTTGTGTTGGAATCCAAATACCAATAGCTCCCAATGCCAATTGGAGGGACAAGAAAGTAGAAAAGTAGAATAGATGCAAATGAGGTAAAGGCTAAAGGTAAAGAGGGTGTTTGGGCCATGGCCATTCATTCATTTCCATTTGTACACAAGAAACTACTTTTATACGCTGTGATCTGCGGGCTCTACCACACGCCCATGTCATTTCTGTCCACAGCTTGCCCTTGCTTCTACTGTTTTAGTTCCTTTTATTGAGAAACACTAATACTATAAAACGTGAATTGATAATATGATCGAACTGTTAATAGCGTATGACGTGAATTGATAATATGATCGAGCTGTTAATAGCATATGATGGTTCGATTGTCGTAAAGAGCACTGCAACAACTCTAAGGAGGAGTTGGGGTACGAGTAGGTCCAAAGAAAACTTGTTTTGTAGCTCCGTTAAGTCAACTGTGGTTGGACGTCAATAAGAGCTAGCAAACCATGTGAGTGTGACAAAACCAGTCATAGATAGTGATCTTAATAGAAAACAATATCATATTACATTTAATAACTAATTGGACCCTTTTTATTTCTTTATCATCCATTTTGAACTTCAATCATATTATACTAATTACATAAAAAAAATATCATTATTTTCCGACATATTTTATACGGTATTATATCACACAAGACCTAAGAATAATGTGGAAGTCTCTATCACCTCACTTCATTATTTTTGTTCTTTATTCCTCATAGTCAATACATGCAACTTTTTTTTCCAATCATTCTTCTTCTAAAGAAATGCTTATTTCTAACTAGCGTTGCGTCTGTATATAAATTTATTGAAAGTACGTTCATTAGTTTCGTATAAAGTTATTCAAATTTAACATTAATTCTTGAATCATAATTATGAGATGACAGTAAGCTTGTGATAATCGAAGCGGACCCACCTTTGGGCTAAGATGTGCTCTAGAGCAATGTAAGTTTTAAATTTTTTAATGTTTTAGTGTTAATTTTGAAAATTGTCAATTTGTTAGAAGGTAACACACATCTCACTCAATTAAAATTAGCCCAGTGCAAGTTAATAAAGCCTAAAATAATCCTACTTTCAATTACCCATAGATAATAGACTCCAATAAAAACTTTACAGCTCAGTACTATAAAAGTTTATGGCTCCGTCATTAGCGAGCGATAATGCTGTGGGGTGGTTGTAAGTTTGTGATAATCATGTAATTAGTGTGTAACAAGGCGTAGGACACGGCCCTAAAAGGGTGTTTAAGGCCAATTTTGCATTGAAGGTGTCGGCTAACAATAAGTCCAAGAATCAACAAACCCCACAGGCAGAGTCACGTTGATTGATTTAGTGCAAAATGGGACTTAGTCTTCCCCACCGAACAACCATATGATATACAAATTCTCTCTTTTCTTTCTTTCTTTCCACCCCAATAGCCGATACTCAATAGGGTAGGTATCCACTATCGGCTCCCCATCTTTATCATCAACTCCCTTTCTTACGCGGACAAGGAGGAGCTACCGCCAATTTGGCTGTTTGTAATGAGTTGGGTTTTATCCTTTCTCCACTTTCCAATCTCCCTTACATTATGGATGTCTTCATGTGGTAAGTCTTGGTTAGTGAGTAGCTTTGTACTTCGTAGGAAAGTTCCCCTATAAAAATATCAAGGCCGTGCGTACTCTATAGTTAGATTGAGATCTCGTACGCTATTATTTGGCAAAATATGTACTTTTTATTGATAAAGACTCGTATACGGTGAAACTATGTGACATATAGAGTAAAAAAATATATATATATACTGGCTATTTATTAATGAGTACAATTTATCAGTATAATCATGAATGGTTGATGATTATATTGTCCTACTTTTCGTATCTTTACGAAATGACAAACTTTTGATTTTTTCATTCTAATTATTTGGTGGTGGGTAGGGGTGGGGCGGTGTGTGTCGTGTGAGTTCTTTTATTCAATTTCAAGGACTCGAGTGTTGAAACGACTTGACACAATTGTTATAAGATGTGATAGGGTTGGCAATGGCATGGACTTGGCTGTAGAAGCACTACAAATTGAGGGAATTATGTGTAGGTTAGTCAACAACTACATACTCCCAAATTAAATGGCTTAGTTTTTGAGACTTTTCTTACTTTAATTATTCTTATGTTTAAAGGAATTTTATTGAGGATGCCCCGCACTCTCAACTTTAGTCTCAAAGTGGATCATGAACTCGATTTTGTCCCAATATGCCATCTGAAACCCCTTTTCCGTTTCAAATTGCCCATTTTCTGTCAAGTATCCTAACTTACCGTTAAATCCAAGGGCAAAATGGTCACGTTGGAGTTACGATGAACATGAAAACCAAAGCCCCCAAGAGATCAGTGGATGCCAGAGGTTACTGGGTTCTGGGTCTTCATGGCAACTGGAATCGATGTGGAAGCAGTTGTGGTTGAAATCGAATGTGGGTTCCATGAGGGAAGCTCGTCGACCTCGTTTATGGCAGCTTTGGCCTTCTTGATGAGCCAATCGACAGCCTTGTTGGGTCGGTCGTAGCCAAGTCGGTCCTCGATGTCGTAGAATTGAATGGCGGTGTGAGCCGTGAGTCGAACTCGGCGGTCGTGTAGTGACATCAGCCCCAACTGGAGCTTTTGACCGTTTTGACGACTTTGTTGATTTTAATTCTGTCTCTACGATGATTCTCATAAACATACTGATTGCTTAAACTTCCTTTTGAGTAAATGCAGCCCATAATTCTACTAAATAGTCTCCTATTCCAACAAGGAAACTGACAAATCCTTCTAATTCCCAATGCACAATGCCATTTTTCACTCCCTGATTTTGGCATGCAATACCAATTACTTACTTCTGCAATCAACAAAAAGTATTTCTTTGAACATGGAATGCTATAACCAAATTTCAACAGCCCAAAGATAACCCAAATAGATCTCGGAATCAAAGACCTACCGAGAATAATCACTATAAAGAAACCCAAACATATCCCCAATTCAACATAACACCGCCTATGGCCACCCAATCAATTCAATTATGCCAAATTCACAGGCCGCAACCACAAGCAACAACCCAAACATATCTCAAATAATCAAAACCAACCCAAACATGAAACTTTTTTCACAATGTCAATATTTTTTTATTCATGCATCGGGGACGAGAATCAACTGTGAAGAAGAAGAAATTGGAGCTTCTGCTGCTACGTTTCTTGGGAGGTTGCTGCTGCTGCTGGGCTTGGAGCTCCTCTGAGAAGAAATGGTGGTCTTGTTGGAGCCCATTAAATACGGACATATCCATGGAAAAATCGCGCATATTTATTCTCTCTATTTTATGTCGAAACCCCAAAATAAAGATATATCCAGAGAAATATCGCGGATATTCTCATCCTTGATTATATCAAATTAATGGTACACCTACACCAATTATGTAATAACATACATGTATTATATACGTCAAGAAATGTTAACAGATTTTTTATTTTAAGAAAGCCTTGCATGAATTCATATCATCAATCTCGTAATTTTATATTCAATAGACAAAATTCAACGAAACAATAATTTTTTCTTTTCTTTTTACATTTCACATCAGTAAAGAAAAACAGTTTGTAATGTAAGTAGGGTTGGCCGTTGGTGTTGATCGATTAAGTGGTAAAAAGAATAGTAACTGGAGATTATTTTTCACCCCGATTAAAAAGAAGCAGCAGCAGCAAGCCCTAGAAAAAGCAGGGACCATGCGTCCATGCCCAGTAAGTAATTACAATGAGAAATTAACTTCCTGGTGAAACTTATTGAATGAGATAATTAAACAAAACAAGAACTCGGGTGATAATGGCAATGGCCATCCTTTTTTTTTCTTTTTTTCTTGTTCTTTTTCTTTCTCTAATTGCTGGCTATGCATGATTGATATCGAAATGAGAAAACAGTGCTGCAGTTATCTAGCTGGGTCCATGTTCATCATCAATGCATTTTTCAATTGTCTCTGTCTTTGGGGCACCCTATGTATATATATATATATATACCTTAGAATCTACTGATGTTCACTCCTCTCCGTTCATGCACCACCCGCTCATGCCTCTTCTTTAGGACTTATTGTTTGGACTCGGACCTACTGTTTGGAGAAAAGATAGAACAAAAGATTGTGAGGTGAATATGAATAAACAGGATAAACAATACTAGTTTACTAAGATAAAGAGAAATAACCAGCAACTTGAGCGGATGTGCTAACTAATTGCCCAGTAAAAAACAAGATTAACCAGTTAAAAATCACTGATGTAGAAAAGGAAGCCCACAATTTAAAGGAAACCCTAGTCTTTGTCTATTTAAGATGACACACTCCTCTCATTTAGAATACATCATCTTCCCATTCCCTAATTACTCTTTTAATGATTGAATGCCAATACATATGTAACACAAATATTATCAATAATAATATCTAGAAAGTTAGTCCCGTGGACGTAGCCCGATTCGAACGAACCACGTACGTGCTTGTGTCTTGATGTTTATGCGTAGTCTTCACGGTCTCGTTGGTGCCATTTTTGACATCGACAGACTAAAACTATTGCCTTGTGTTTTGAAACTATTATATGTGTAATAGTGGTCGCTTGTAGGTACGTACCAACTGAACATATATCCATCTCTCACCATCCATCACAACATTATGACATGATATATAAGACTTTCAACTACAATTATTCGTGCATAATCAATTCATTTTTAATCACATCATGATAATACATTGTGACCTAATAATCCACCAAACTCATCATAATGTATAATTCTTAGCAATTCATTTGTCATCGATCCATAATCTTAATTATGCTATTGATAGTTTCCATATATTTTTTCATGCAGGTAGATCAGACGTCAATCATTTTAATTAATTTTGTTTGCTTGCTAAGTTGCTAGATATGTGGACGTGGATAGCTAGCTAAAACTATATATATTATTTTCATATACATATATATGTATATAGTTAGATAGCGACGAAAGAAAACAAAACTGAATTGAAGTTCATACGTACGTATTCTAACACAATGTAATTTGTAATTTAAACGTTACCGTATAAAAGAATATTTTATTTAGATGAGTACCGCGTAAGCATTTTATGTCGCCAAAGCAATAACATGTGAGCCTCAAACTCAAGCCTTACGCTCACGTTTCCACATTCTGGCGCACATGGAGTTCGTCAACTTGAATAATATAAATATGGATTGCGTTTCAATTTTTAGGGTTTGAGCAAACACTTAGTCCATATCAAATGTTGCATTCGTCGCATGAATCGACTTCAATCCCTAGCAAGCTATAGTTCAAGGGTCCATCTCATGATAATGTAAAAATTAACTCAAATCATCACCAATTAAGCACATAAAGCCAGTTGCAAATGTTTCTGACATACCAACCACCAACCACAACCAGTCGATGTGTTCTTTGCAAAGCAACCTAGGATTTTTAAGGTACACATATGATATACTGGTTAATAATATAGGATAAATTACATTTTACTACCTTATGATTTACATTTTGTAATAGTTTCATATCTGAATTTTCAAATGTTGCAATTAACTTCTTATACTCTTCAAAACGTGACAAAATAGTTCATCCGTTAACTATCCGTTAAAATTTATGTTAAATATTGACGTGGAGAAATTGGGAGATATGATTTAAATAATAATAAATTAATTTAAAATTTTAAAAATTATTTATTTACTAAAAAAAAAACTGCATTACCCACCCATCCCCCCCCCCGCCCCCCTCTCTGCCATTTCCCCTACCGTTATTTATTTGATTAGTGCAGACAAGTTTCTTGGGTTTTCAATTTGTGAAAGAAAAGTTGAGACCCAGAAAAAAAAATGCAGAACCCAACTTTTCCAGGCGTGCGAAGGTTGCCAGCCAGTGCTTCAAACGGCGTCGTTCCCTGGAATCAACAGCCAAGAAATTGAAAACCCAGTAAAGCACAAAGAGAGAAGTGAGAAAGAATTTGAATGAATGAATTAAGAATTAATTATAAATAAAATGCGGAAGAGCAAGCGATAAAGGTAAATCTTTATCAACGAAGGAAATTTTCTGCATTTTATGAAAGAAGTATGAGTTGGTTTGAATATTTCGTCGCTAAAGGTAATAACATTTTTAGCAGCGATCAATTCACACGAACAGCGTCGCAAAAATTCCTTTGTATGACGCAGTTCATCGGAATTTTCGTTGCTATTTCTGCCTTTAGTGACGAAATGTCAAAGAATCTCACTCTTTGCAGAAAATTTCAAAAACTTCACAAAATTCTTGGAATTTAATCGAAGGGGTTTGAGATAGGTGAGAGACATTAATTAATTTATGAAAAAAATAATTAGTTTTAATAATTTTAAATTAATTTATTATTCTTTTTGCTACGTGGCTCCTACTTGTCATTAATTTAAATTTAATAATGGATCTCATTTTGTCCATATCAGCATTTAACATAAATTTTAACGAAATAGTTAACGAAACGACCATGTTGTCACGGTTTGAAGAATTCATGGGATAATTGCAATATTTGAAAGTTCATGTATAAATCTGCTACAAGGTAGTAAATTATAATTTGCCCAATAATATATTATGAGTAACAATCTAGCTAGGGTCCTCAAAATATATTCATAAGATCCATGATTTGGTAATTATTTCGATTTTAGATTTTATAAGGACATGAAGATGAAGAATATCGATGGGAAGAAGAAGTTGAATATACGAAACAAATATTTGAAAAAGAAGAAGTAATTTTAATTAAGTTTCGTCTTATGGTGTTTTTTTCTATCTCTAATATAAAAACGGGAACTTATATCTAAATTTGATGATATGACTTATCAAATGAACTCCAAGCTGTTTGCAAATCATTACTTAAATTTGTACTCGAGTATTTCTCTAACTTTATATATATGTACTTGTTCAAGTGTTTTTGCAACTCAAGTTCGGTTAATTTATGGACAATTCAATGTTCTTAATAAACAGATAAACAAATGTACAAAGTACAATCATGATTAAATTTTACCACACTTAAGATAAGCTGTGCTTGTTCCAAAATCCTGTCCTTGTGCTTTGCTTTTGATTCAAGCAATCTCAAGGCATTCTTAGTTAAACTTGGTGAACTTGTTCAAATAACAAAATCAAAAATAAATTTGAAGTGGTAAAGGAAAAGAGTTGCACAAACTGAAATGAAACCATGTAGCTAATTACAAGTGAAGGGATAAATTTCCAACAGCAATATTCGATCTTTTTTCTTTTGCTTTATTTTATTGAAAGCTAAGAAGTTTGGTGGTGGCAGCTCAGCAACAGAAGCAATATATTAGTACTGCAACATATCATTTTCAGGTACCAAAATAAGAATACTTGCATATTAAATTATTGATTGAATAAATCAAAAGCTAATTTTTATTCTTAGGGGAGGAAATAAAATGTTAAAAATCACCATCTTTAATGGACCAAAGTTAACATCAACACCAGCTGCTATGATTTGAGTTGAGTTGAGTCACTGTGGACATTGCACTCATCCCACAGCTTCACTATTGCTGCTTGGAAAGTATACTCCACGCGCTGAAGGCTGATGCAGTGCTTTGCCCCTGTCCTCCAGTCTTTCACACTCACTCCAAAGAGAGAGAATGAGAATTTCAAGTTAAAAAGAAGAAAATAATTTAGGCTAATGTGGCGCAGGATCAGATCCACCTGCTACACAGGCGCATTTTAGCATAACCTCAAAACCCTTGTTCATAAAAGAAGAAGCTGCTCATCTCCTTTGTTATTTAATAATTGCTTTGGTTTTCTTTTTCCCTTATTACCAATAGTAACTCCATTGTCAATGATTCTTCTTTTCTTTCACTAGAAAGTCTCAACCTTTTACCCTAATCTTCTTCTTCTATCTCTCTCACTCTCTCACTCTGCTGTTTAATTAGTCATCTTTTTCCTCTCTGTCCCGTTCCGTTCAAAACCCATCTCGGAGATCCTTTGCTTCTTCTTAGTCTTTCACATTTTCTTGAGAATTTTGGAAAAAGAAAGGAAAAGAAGAGCTAAAGGAAGTAGCTTGGTAGCAAAGAGAGCAGAGAAGGCTTCAGATCTAGGAGAGCTAAGGTTGTTTGAGGCAATGGAGACATGCCCAATTCTGTGTTGGTCTCTTGGTCTCTCTTTGACTTGAAAACAAACATTTATTAAAGCTTCCCTCTTTTGCTGCCTTCATTCTTTCTTCTCTATCCTGTAAGCCTTTTCATTCAGCCTCTGCTTCTTCATTTTTCATTTTTGTTGGGTTCGTTTGGATTACTGGGTACTCCAAATTCCAAAACTCATCAAGAAACTTGCTTTCACTTCAATTTCTAGAGGGAGAAAGAGAAAGTAAGTGAGAGAGATCTGTGGAAAATGCTGGCTCTTGGAAGTCCTATCATCAGTGTCCGCACAAGCACTAGCTGCAATGTTTTACTCAAAGAGCTTCAGGTTTATCTCTTCTTAACTTTCCGTGTTTCCTTCTACTTGGAAATTTGCTTTTTCATTATGGGGTTTTCATTAACTTTTAAGTTTTATTGCTCTGTCAAAAAGAAACCACTGATTATTTCTCTAAAATGTGTCATAATGAGTCTAGTAGTAGTAGAGCTATAAATTAAGGGTCTTTTTAGTTCTTTGAAGTAACAATGAAAGTACATAATTTTTTGCACCTTTTTAAAGTTAAAAGTCCTTATGATGGGATCTGTTCACCATAGTTTTACTGTTCTAGTTATTGAGCCTGGTTTCTATAGAAATTGTGCTTGAATATATGTGTTCTATTTATTTTAATTTCTTTAACAGGATTTCTCCAATTTCTTGATATTTGTTTTTGGAATTTCTTTGTAAAATGAAGCCAAATTTGATGGATTATCAATTTTGTACTGGTTGTTTTGTTTTTGGTATGTGTTTGAAAGATGGGTCTTTCCTGAATTGTAAGTTACAGAACAAATGTGTTTCTTTTGTTATCTTATTCTAAATTTCTAATGGGATGTTAGCGTGTTTGCCTTCCTCGTTTAGTGTTTGACTTTTCGTTCTTCCAACTTGTAATTGGTTCTAGAAGTTTTTTTCCTTTGCAAAATTTTCATTTCTTTTGCAAAATTTTCATTTCTTGTCTGGTATTGTTACCAGGGATGGCAGTTAGTGGGATTGCAGTTGATTGAAGTTTGGGCTATTCATTGTTTCCATAGTTCGACATTATTTCTCTCTAAATTTTGATCCCTTTTTCTCCTTATCTATTTCTGCTATGCAAATTTTGATGTGTGGGTGTTCAGGGATGAAATAAAGGATGTTTGGGTGTTTTGTTTCTGATTGAAATTGTTTGGCTCTCATAATTTGGTTAGTTTATGTCAAATGAAGTGTTTATGACCGAATTTATTTGTTGCAAGTTTCTCAATCTCTCCTTTTTGCAAAGGAGAAAGATAATGCAGTCTACCGAGTGGAGTTTCAACAATAACTGATTTCGTGTTTGGCTTTTTTATGGGAACAGCAATTATGGAATGACATTGGCGAGAGCAAAGCAGACCAAGACCGCATGTTGTTGGAGTTGGAGAGGGAATGCTTAGAAGTTTACAGGAGGAAGGTTGATGAAGCTTTCAATGCCAAGGCACGCCTTCATCAGTCTGTTGCAGCCAAAGAAGCTGAGCTTGCAACTCTCATGGCTGCTCTTGGGGAGCTTAGTATTGATTCACCGGTAAGGAATCCTTTGCGCCTTTTTTAATTTTGGAAATGGTTATGTGTTGACCATTGTTTGGCATTGCATTGTTTTGGTTTCCTCCTATTTGCTCTTTGCAATTTGGGTATAGATTTTTCTGATTTAGTAAAGCATTAATATACATAATTTGGATGTCAAAATTTGCTAAGTTATTTATTCTCACACGATCACGTAAGAAAAGCTAAAAACTATGTTTTACTGATGGTTGTTACCAGTCAGTCATACATGCCTCTACTATTTCACTTGCTTATCCAAGTATAAAATAAAATCTGCAGATTCAGCGAGAGAAGCGAGCAAATTCATTGAAAGAAAAATTAGCATCTGTGGCACCACTTGTCGAAGATCTAAAAGTGAAGAAAGAGGAAAGGATGAAGCAATTTTCAGATATACAGGCACAAATTGAGAAGATCAGTGGGGAGATATCTGGATGCAGTCATCTCAGCATTGCTCCAATGAGTTCGTTAACCCTGGACAAACAAGACTTATCAGTGAGAAAGCTAACTGAATATCAAGCGCATCTTCACACTCTTCAGAAAGAGAAGGTAATCATGATATGAAATAAATTCGAAATCCTATTAAATAAATTCGAAATCCTATTTATATCTGGCTGCTTATATTTTAATATGATTTGCATGTCATGAAACTGCATGGTTGAATAGTTTACTTGTAATTGCAGTTATAAATCAGCAGATTTCTAAAATTGGAGAATTTTGAGAAAGTTAATAGGTATGAAGTGTTAATAAGCATAGTGAGCTTATTCACATAGATTTTCCAGGAGATTACTTCCCCATTTGCTGTTAGCTGAGGATCACATTCAGCTTTGAGCATAGTTGCTGCTGAAGTAACTTTGTCGCTTCTGATAATACCCTGTGGGTTGATTCTCATAACTGAAAGTGGGATAAACTGAAAAATTTCCATGTCTTAGATAGGAACTTAATTGTTTGCATTAATGGATGCCTTGGATGGACTGAGATAACTTTATAGTCAAGTTTTCTATATTCTAATAAGTTTATACTTCTCTGTTTTGGCAGTCTGACCGCCTGTATAAGGTTTTGGAACATGTAAATGAGGTTCATTCTCTTTGTGGTGTGCTTGGCTTGGATTTTGGCCAGACTGTAAGTGAAGTGGATCCTAGCTTGCACAGGACGACCATTGAACAGTCTGCAAACATCAGCGATACCATATTGGAAGGCCTAGAACAGACCATTCTCAGGTTGAAAACAGAAAGAAAAGCTCGAATTCAGAAGGTAAATGCTGATTCTACTGTAAATTTCTTTTAATTCTGACTTTGGAATCTAAAGTACATCCTTCTTTCCAAATGCAGCTAAAAGATATTGTAGCCTCACTCCTTGAACTTTGGAATTTGATGGACTCATCAAAAGAAGAAAGGAGCAACTTTTCAAGGATTACTTTCATTCTGGAAAATTCAGAACCAGAAATTACAGAACCAGGCTTCCTTTCAACAGATGTTATTGAACAGGTTGAACAGCAATCTCAATATCTTCTCATATCTAATTTCTAATTATAACTCTTTGAAAGTTGAAAACATCAATTTCGTTGTCATCTCTTTGACAGGCATCGGCAGAAGTGGGGAGGCTCACTGAATTAAAAGCAAGCAGAATGAAAGAACTGGTTATGAAAAGGAGAGCAGAACTGGAGGAAGTATGCAGAAGGGCTCATATTGAACCTGATACCAACACAGCTGCTGAGAAATCAAATGCATTGATTGATTCTGGTATGAAATATCACTTCATCTCTAAACCAGTTAATTAGATGCTTATGTTAAATGTATATTTATTTTGGACAAGAAAGATATATAACTACCATTGTATTTGTTTCATATAAAAGAATGTTTTTTTTCTTTTCTTCAGGTCTAGTAGATCCATCTGAACTTCTTGCAAACATAGAAGCACAAATAGTCAAAGCTAAAGAAGAGGCTCTGAGCCGGAAAGAAATAATGGATAGGATAGACCGGTGGCTATTTGCCTGTGAAGAGGAAAATTGGCTTGAAGATTACAATCTAGTAAGCTTTGAGAAGTTGTGGTAGCTTTTCAACATGCATATAGTTTTGGTTTTGTTATTCTACTTGATTCAAGTCATAAACTAGAATATTCAACTTTCAGATGCAATGGTTGTAATCTATTTAAACATCTCTTAATTGAATTCCAGGATCAGAACCGGTACAGCGCAGGGAGAGGTGCTCACATTAACCTTAAACGCGCTGAACGGGCTAGAGTGACTGTGAATAAAATTCCAGGTATTGTTTTCTTTAGAAATCACTCCTTTATCTGTGTATGCAGCACTGATAGAGAGCTAACAAGTTCTCTTTCCAGCCATTGTTGACAATTTGATAAACAAAACGCTGGCCTGGGAAGATGAGAGAAAGATGTTATTTCTTTATGATGGGGTGAGTGGTTACTTTGCAACAAAAGTTTGTCGATGTTTTCTTTCTCTGTGATGTCTGTTGTCTTTAACTTTCCTAACAATATTTGCAGGCACGACTGGTGTCAATACTGAAGGATTACAAACTGAGCAGGCAGCAAAAAGAAGAGGAGAAGAAGAGATCTAGGGTAATTTAACTAAAACATGGTCTAACAATGTTTTGAAATGGTCTCTTGGGCGATGTCTTTAACATTGTTTCCATTCATAGGACCAAAAGAAGCTCCAAGATCTGCTCCTTACGGAGAAAGAAGCAATGTACGGGTCTAGACCTAGTCCCAGAAAAAGTACCAGCTTTAGGAAGGCGAATGGGAATGGATCCATGACTCCTACACCTCGTCGGAACTCAGTTGGGGGCGGAACTCCCGAGCTCTTAACTCCTCGTTCTTACTCTGGGCGCCAAAATGGAAATGGATACTTCAAGGAAATGAGAAGATTGTCTACTGCACCATTGAATTTTGTGGCCATATCGAAAGAAGATACAATGTCATATGCTACGTCTGTTTGTGGTTCTGTGCTCGGCTCTCCTCCGCATGATTGATCTCAAATATTGGAAATGGTAAAGTTTATTAACCCTTGTGATTATCTGCCATAACTCGCCAGAGGAGTCGTTGTCTCTTAGAATTTGGTGGTGGTGTTGCAGGAACAGGCAGCTGTTACAAGCTAGATGAACTTACATTGAACTCACTCACGTAAGGCAGCGTAAACCTTGTGAATATGATAAGGAGGAGTCCCATCGAAAGGGTTGTACACCGTACACTACTAGTTTATGATTGTAATTTGTTAGGATTGATTACATGGAAAGAGAGGGAGAGAGAGAGAGAGGTGACTCTGCTTCTGTTACTGGTTAGGTAATATTAGTGTTGGAATTACTTGTTAACTTAGAAGTCTTCTTGTATCATGTCAATATAGAGAGGAAGTTGATCGAGCAACTAAATATGAATGGGAGTGTGTTATTGTAGTAGATCACCATGTCATTTCCTTTTTGGATTTTTCTTGTGTTTCAAGGTTTCATGTGTATATATATGGATGGGCTTCCACTGTCTCTGGTTGCTACCATTTCAAATTTCATGTCCTTCATTGTACAGTCTTGAGTCCTAGTGGTGAGCTCGTACTCCTCCCGGACTTTATCGATCTCCCTTGCAATCACAAACGAGTTCGGTAACCCCACCTCCGACAACCAAATCAAAGTGCGGTAGTCTCTCGCCGGATATGTCGGCCAAATGATTTACATTTGATTATTATCAAACGCTGTTGTAATTATTTTGGACAAATTTTTGTAAGAATAAATTTTGTACAAAGACCTATCAATAAAAAAAAATAAGGCTTATTATCTTAAATGCACCCAGAACAAGTCAGCGAGTCTCAAAATGCATATAAAACTTAAATTTGCCTCACTTTGTACCAAGAACAGACATTCCGTTGTTTCCGTTGCACCATCCGTCAGTCTGTTACTAACGCCGTTAAAAGTGCGGATGTGACAGTAAAATTACAAAATTTATAAAAACGATTTAGACATTTGTTATATTTTATTAAAATTCATATTAAAAATATTTTTAAAAAACAAAACTAATAAAATTATCCAATCTTCCCCAACCCACCCACCCACCCAATCCTCGTCTCCCTTTCTGGACCTTCCCCCACCGCCCATCCATGGGTTTCCTCAAGTAGTTTTATGAGCCATTTTCCCCCAATCCCACCACCACCAACAATCCTCCCCCCACTAAAAGCTATGTGCCTCATATTATTCCAAATTCCCCCACCATTTCCGATTTTGGAGGATCTGCTGCAACCACTGGTGGGCTTAAACGACACCAACATCATGCACAAGTCCAACATCAACATCATTTTGTGCCTACCAATAACACCCCCATTATGCGCCCTTTTGGTTGCCAATACCACCAACAACTTCTCCTGCTACCAAAACGAGAGAATTAGATTTTCCCCCGCCATCACCAACCGCCGCTCGGATTTATCCGGAGACCTTCAGGTGGGCCCGGTCCCACGCCCATCGTGCCGTTCCCGGCCCTCTCCCTCGTTTTTCATACACCACTGTCCCCTATCACACCCCCCGCACCAGGAAAAAGTACTAATTAAATTAAAATTAAAATGAATTTCCCTTTTAATTCTTGATTTAAATTACTTTCCTTCAGTACTGTTTGGGGGGAGGGAGGTGGAGATTACGGTAAGCTTCACTGAGAGCTTGAGGAAATTGGGTTTCTGGGTTTTATCCTTTTCATCATTATCATCGATGTTTGAGAGGTGAGTGGGTGGAGGTATTTTGGGGCTGGGGTGTGAATGGGTTATGGGTTGTGGCGCGGAGAAGAGTGAGGTGGAGAGAGGAGCAGGAGGAGCAGAGGTATTTGTAGAAATATTGGGTGGGTGGGCAGTGGGCAGTGGGCGGAGGTCTAAAGAGGGAGAGGAGGATCATGAGGGTGGGTTGGGGAAGATTGGGTAATTTTATTAGTTTTGTTTTTTAAAACGAATTTTAATATAAAATTTAGCAAATGTCTTAATTGTCCTTATAAATTTTATAATATTACTACCACATCAGTAATTTTAACGGCGTTAGTAATATAGACTGACGAATGGTGCAACGGAGGTAACGGAATACTTGTTCTGGGTGTAAAGTGAGGTAAATTTTAATTCTATGTGTATTTTAATATTCGCTGACTTGTTCGGGGTGCATTTTGAACAAAAAAATAAATAGATAGATCAGAGTGGATCCATACAAATTACTGACTTACTAACCACAGTAAAAAGATATAGGGAGAGGGTAATTAATAAACCAGAAACGAAGTCCACAACTTTGTTTAGCGGCCAATCTGGTAGGTAGTGCAGAGAGTAGACACAGTAGAGTAGAGTGTGTGCGTAAAAGCTTTCTCGAGAGGCTGTGTGAGCGAGAAAGGGGACCGCCCTGTCAAGAGTCTTCTTTTGGGACTCCGAGATTCCCAGAAAAAAAAAACTGAAAAAAGAAAAAAATTAAAGTGCAAAAAGAAAAAAAGGAAGGGATGGATGTGGTGACATTTGGTATTATAATCGGCATAATTGTGCTTTTCTTTGCTGCAGTTTGTGTTATCACCATCGAAGGCACCTGCAAACGGCGTCCTACTTAGTCCACTCCACACAAACACTTCCTTAAACCCCGACTTTTGAGTCAAAAACTCCAGTCGTTAATTTCACAATTTACTATAAAACCCAAAAAAAAAATACTGACATTGGGGTTTTCTCAGAAATATGGCGTTTTGTAAGAAAGGTATAGTCTTGTTTGTGGTTGCTTTGTTTCTTGGGCTCTGTTTAGATCTGAGTTTTGCTTCTGGATCCTGTGCATCTTCGGCGGCTCACGACTCTCATGTTCACCACCACCACTGCGATCACGGGCATCACCACGACCATGAGCATGACCACCACCACGACCACCATGGGGAGAGCTTGCTGGGGTACAAGCTTCCTGAGGAATTGGCTGAGGAGGAGGATATGAAATTATACGGATTTGGATTTAATCAACATGGCCATGATCACGAGCATTTTGGTGCTTTGCAGCTCTCAGTTACAGGTACCTTTACCTGGTTCTTATTCAGAATTGTGTTTAATGTGTGAAGCATTTGATTGGTCTCTGAGAAAGTGCATGAAATAAATTGAAAGTTTTGAAGAATCTAATTCGTGAGTAAAGAATTCGACTTTGCAAAGCTAAATTTTTTTGCCTATCCATTGGTTTATACCCACTAACTATCACTGGTAGCAGTTGTGCGGCGCAAACAGTGTAATTACAGTTCCAATATGCATTTTGT
Organism: Oemleria cerasiformis; assembly: GCA_037349345.1. NCBI lineage: Eukaryota > Viridiplantae > Streptophyta > Magnoliopsida > Rosales > Rosaceae > Oemleria > Oemleria cerasiformis. The sequence continues at coordinate 11,810,851 of JAZGTL010000031.1, forward strand.
CACATGAAAAGTAATGATCTCAACTTTTGGAGCCTGTAACCTTATTCTTATTACATGGTTTACTTTTGCAGGTCTCTGGTTTCATTCCTTGGGTTGCTCGCTTTTGGTGAGCATGGCTTCCCTTATTTGCCTGATTATCTTGCCAGTAATATTCGGTAAGTGAGTTAGTTGTTACTTTACAAATTCTTATAGATGTTGGAAATGGCCTTTGCTGAGTTAAGTGATCCATTTTACTTCAAGATGCCTGTCGATGACCGAGACTGAATTTGTTGCATTATTGCAGTACACGGGAAACCATCCAAGGCAGTTGTTGATTCGTTGGCTTTATTTGGGGTTAGATTTTTCAGGCCTCTCTTTATTTCATTTTTGACCCATACATCAGCTCTTGCATTGAAGTAACAAAAGTACAAATCTTGGTGGCTTTTGGAAGTTCTTTCACCATTTTACCTAGGCTTGAACATAATCTTGAAGTCAATGCCTGGCCTGATTCATGTCTAAGTTGCCAAAGATGTAGATTGTTATGTGGAATGGGAATGGGAATGGGAATTTGATAATGGAATTTCATTTTCAGGCTGGAGCTATGTTAGGGGATGCTTTTCTTCATCAATTACCACATGCTTTTGGTATGAAATTAATCTGATACTAGATTATGATGGCCATGTTTATTTGCAGCTTTTAGTTCATCTTTACATGCTGTAAGAGTCCATACTATATTACTATGTAACCTTTAATCCCCAGTGTATTTTGATGTTTAACTTACGAGTGAGTTAGTAAATTTATTTTGAAGTGCTCATATACCCACCTGTGCCCACCATTCCACTCATGTGCTTTTCCTACTTACCACCCAACAATGCTTATAGTCCACTGTAAATCACTTGTACCTCTTATTAGCAAATTAATTAGAATTTACATGCTTCTTTAAGCGAAGTTTAGAAGATGTTAAAGTCTCATATTTGACATTTTTATAGTAGTTACACATGGCATGTTTGTTGCACTTATGAAGATCAGTAGCTCTATAAACACACCTTCTCTCCCAATGGAAATGATAATTAAGTAAGATGCTTATCTTTGTATTTTATTATCAGTTGAGCCAGAATCTAATATTTATTTCAGGTGGAGGGCACTCTGACACAGATGATCACCATGATGGCCATGAGCACCACGATCATACTGGCCATGAGCATTCACATTCACATTCTTTGGAAGATCTTTCTGTAGGATTATCCGTCCTGGGTCAGTTCTGATATATGTTTTGCATGCTGATTTAACCATGCTTCTCTGTGTATCTGCATGAATGTGTGTTTGCGTTTTTCTGTGGGCGTGCTCTTGTTCTTTACTTAGGCCTTTATCTATATGAATCCCATTTTTTGGTTGCATGTTTCTGCTCTACAGTAGTGCTTTCTGACATGATACATGAGACTAACTGGTCTGCATTCCCCACAAACATAATGTGTGAAAGAAAAAAGTAATCGCGGGGATAGCTGATGACTTGATTAGTTAAATTTCATTTTCGGGTCTTCTATATGCTTGATCGGTTTCACTTATTGATTCACTTTTACATATTAAGTTGGAATGTATTCTGTAAACTTTCTTCTTCTGGTTTTGATGCTTGTAAGTTTCCTTTGTGTAATTTCTAGCAAAGTCTCAATCTCTAACCCCACTGAAGAGGGCAGGAAAAGATGTTTGCTGCTCTTTATTCCGTATTGATAATTGCTTGCCACAATCTATCACTGGAGAAATTTTTGTTTGCTGCTCTTATCTGTATTGAATAACTGCATGTCCTTTTTCTATCAATGGAGAAAGAAAACACAGAAAAAAGTTTTCTTGGTTAGATAGTATTGCCTAATAGGTGATTCTATATCACCTTTTTCCACAAGAATTTGCAGGCCATCCCTTCTTTCACTTTCCTGATGTTTTTCGTTTGATTGAATTATTGAGCATGTTACTAAACCAGATTATTGTAAGGTCCTTGCAGGGTTTAACTTGAGTTCTTATAGTACTATATTGGTTATTGCAGCGGGTATTGTATTATTTCTTCTGGTAGAAAAGATTGTGAGGTATGTTGAGGATAACTCTGGAGGAACTAATGCATGGGGTCATGGTCATCATCATCATCATCATAAGAACATCAAGAAATTGAAGGATGATAATGATTCTCATGATGAATTGCAGTCAGAATCTTCCAATGGAAAAGATGGAAAGAAGACGAAGATTTCATCTGAAGGAGAAGTGGCAACTGAAGTTTTAAGTGATTCTTTGATGGAAAATACTCAACTTGACTCTCATATTCGTAAGGTAAGCACTTTAGTTGGCATATCCAACTTCAGATATGATGCTCTAGCTTTGTATAATGTCGTGCACCGACTTGACATCCGCTGGTTTATATGCCATCTTCTATAAAAGATTGTTACTTCCATGTTTATAGTAGTGCCAGAGTTGAATAAGCTTTGTTTTGTGTAATACAAAAGAAACATCAGAGTGCCCAATCAAATTTTGTTGGTGAAGTCTAATTACTGGACTGCAATTGAAGTATTGGCATATATCCATCTCCTGCAGAGGAACACTAAGACGGGTGGCAAGGAGGATGAACAAGATGTAAATATGGCAAATGACTCCACCCATGATGCTAAGTCCTCCAATGAAGAACCTACTCATTCATCAACTAATCTTGTGTTCGGTTACCTCAATCTCTTCTCTGATGGTGTTGTATGTTTTTCCTCTTTATTTGCAATCAAGCTTGTACTTTTTTAGACAAAATTTGTTTCCTCATACGGCCTTATTGTTTTATTGAAAGATATGTTTTGCCTTTGCAGCACAATTTTACGGATGGGATGGCATTAGGAAGTGCTTTCCTGCTTCATGGAACTGTTGGCGGGTGGTCTAGAACTCTGTTCTTACTTGCGCATGAGATTCCTCAAGAGGTTTAAATTCTCTATTTTGGCCTTTGATATGTCATAGTCTGCATTCAAGGGAATCAAAGTCTTCCTATGTCAAAGATGCAGTGTTTAATTCTCTTTGTCTAGTAAGAGTGTTACTATTTGCTGATGTTTCAGTGTCTCTTCAGTCCAAATTTTCCTCTGGGAGGATGATGGATGCCAACTTTTTTCTAGAAAAGTTTGTTTTTGATGGTTTCGGTAATGACTAATGAGCATATTAATTTCTGCCAAGCATTTAATCACCATGATGCAAAGTGGTCTTATTTAATCAGAAGTCTTCTTCTTGTTGGTGACGATCTTGGAGCTTTATAGATTTGTTTACCTTTGTTTCAGGTTGGTGACTTTGGTATTCTTGTGAGGTCAGGTTTCAGTGTATCTAAAGCTTTGTTCTTCAACTTTCTCTCAGCACTTATGGCGCTAGTTGGAACCGCAATGGTAAAGTATTAGCTCTTCAGTAGGGTTGTTCCTTTTCAATTAGCATCTTCACTTGAAAAGGGAGAGTAATCTATTGCTATTGATGCAGGCCCTACTTTTGGGACAGAATGCAGGGCAGTCGGCTTTGATTGAGGTGACAAGATTCTAGCCCAAGAATTTGTCGGTTTTACATATTGTTTCATATTTGCCTTTCGTGGTCTCAAATAAACCATTTTTTATTTTGTTGTACCTATTTTCAGGGTTTTACAGCAGGTGGATTTATATACATTGCTGTAGCAGGAGTGCTAGCAGAAATGAACAACAATGGCAACTCATCATTGAAAAGCACGGCGCTACAATTAACTGCATTGATACTTGGCATGGGAGTTGCCCTATGTATTTCACTTTTTGAGTGAAACTTCGTTGGAAATCGGGACTCGAATATTCAAAAACACTGCACAGGTAGAAGACTCAAACTATAATCATCTCCTCCGCCTTATGTCACAGCTGATCATTGTGCCTGAATGCTATACTTTCCGGGGACTCTCAGAGGGTGATGATTCGTTGATATTGATCTCAGAGGGTGATATTGATCACAGTGGACAGCTCTCCATGCAAGGCGGTGAACATGATCTTTTTTCCTCCCTTGTTTTGAAAAATCAACATGCATTTTGTTTTAAGTGTGAATTATGAGATTACATTTGCTCCATATCTTTAGATTTTCCTGTTTCTGATAAGTTGGTTTTAGAACTGCACAAATATAAATCTTGTTATTAAGATACGTTATATAGGAGGAGATTCGAACGTTGTTTTCATAATCAAAGAGAAGAAAGTTATCATGCTACGTTCTATTTCTTACTGTGAGATGTGAGTTGTAGGAGGACAAATATTTTGATGTTTTTATAGATTTTAAAAATCGAATCGGGAGTTATAACTTGCGAAATATTTGAAGTGCACATTAACAAAATTATTATAAACTCTTTGAGAGATATCATGTCATTTATTGAGCCTAATATTCATATTTTTGAATCTTTTGAGTTTAAAAATAGTTAATTCAACGGCAATCTACTAACATTATATGAAAGTATGAACTTTGAAAATCTTATTTTATGAGAATGGAAATAGAATAAGTTTTTTTTTTTAATTTTTTTGTCAGAAATTTCAAAAATCAACTAAAAATTGTGAGTATAACTCGTAGATTTTGTAAAAACTCAACTTTTACATTTTTTGTAAACTACTTAACAAAGCTATTATAAACGTGAGTATAGCTGGTAGATTTTGTAAAATCTCAACTTTTGCATTTTTTGTAAACTATTTTAAGTTCACGTCAACAAAATTATTATAAGCGATTTGAGACATGATTTGTGAATTATTAAGCACGATAATTATTTTTATTTTTGTTTTAATATTTAAGCTAAAAAGCAAAATCTCAATGAAATTTAATAGGAGGGTGGAGAAGTGACTTTAGAGATGGAAGAATATAAGAAATGTGTTTTGTGAACATCAAAAGGTTTACAGTGAGATGAGAATTGAGAAATATAGGGTTACGATTTAGGACTCGAACTTGTCAAACTGTTGAAGCATTTGAAAGACGGTAATGCTCTGGGTTGGGCGTGAAGGAAGAGGCGGCATTCTTCTCAGAGGTGATATCATATGGTCACCGCGGGTGAGCGTGTGGTGATGCCTCTTACGCACAGCTCGAACAGGAGGAGGAGGCTTTGCCACCGCCACTGCCGCCGCCATTACCATCGGAACATCCTCCTCCATTCTTTGTTTGCTGCTGCTATAAGCAGAGGATACTTCTGATCTCTTGCGTATCACACTGCTCTGACTCTGATCTGAATACCTTTTCTCCTTCCTTATTCCTCCATCCTGTAAATGCATTTTACATGAGACAATATCAATCTGCATTTGTCACACTAGAAAATGTTAAACACATACCTTCAATTTTAACTTTTCTCAAGAAAAGAAATCTCTCTTCTTTTTGTTAACATGATTATATTTTGTTACACGAAACAAGAATAGAACAAATGGTTGAATTGAAGTTGCTTACATTGATAACGGAGGAGTTGGGCATTGGGCATTTGACAGGGCGATCTTCATCAGGCGGCTCCAGAGGATGTTCAACGGGCCAGAATTCGAAGTCCACTTCAACTACATGATTATGATTATGATTATGATTTTGATGAACAATATCATCCCACCTACTTTCATTCTGATATTCATCTATCAGCAGCGGAGCTTCGATTTCCTTGCCGTCCTAATTGAATCGAAAAAATCCAAGTCAGCTTGCGAATCACTTAACTGAAGTAAGAGAGAGAACGGGGAGAGATTGACTTACAAAATCATTGGCATTTGAAAATCCCATATGCATAGGGACATTGTTCATACTCAATATAGTAGCTAAGCTAAGCTGAACAGAGAAATTTTTTGTCTGTCTCTGAGGCTCTTATGGAGGGAGAGAGATAGCAAAAGGGAAAGGCGAGGGAACGAAAAGTACCGAGTATGGAGAATTTAGAGGAGGAGAAAGAGAGCATGAAAGTAAAAGATTCCCACCATTTTCGTCTTCTTTTTTTTGGACTTGGATTTGCTGAACCTAGCCAGTAGGTGGGCAGGGAGCTTTAGCTTTTGTTTTCTTTATTGGGGGGCCTGATTTCTTTCACTTTGTTGCTTTAATGGACAGTAAGTGGTCGCTTTTCATGGCTGCTCAGAACATAAAACAGAGCAAGAAAAATAAAGACAGAAACACGAGAGCCTTCTGCTCTGTAGCAGCAGCCTATCAATAATAGCCAAAGAGAGAAACAAATTCGCTGTTCACGCACAGATATGGCGCGTAAAGGGAAATCCAGTGGGAATAAAAGCACGAGTAATTATAATCCTACTTACAGGCACTTTATCGTAATTAGCAGCCGCTTAATTTCTTCCTTCATTCCGATTTCCGATGTGTAGACACAGATATAGAGATGCTGTCGTCTCTCCTGTAATTTTCTAAAAGAAACCAACAAAAAAGAAATTTGCTCCCTCCCTCCCTCAATCTGCTTCCCACCTCCTCATCATTGCAACCAAGATTTTCTTGTCTCATCTTCATTCTGCTACTTTGGGTGGGTGTGTTTATCGAGGTGTTTGGAAGAACGTTAATAATTTTCTTTACGATACGTTGTATAATTATTAGAATCGTCTGTTATTTTTTAAAAATTAATTTTGCTAAAAAACAAAACCATCAAGCAATTAGGAATGGATAACCTAAGACATGGTCGGTTTATTGGGTAACCGAAGAATGAGACAATTTCAATTATCAAGCAACTTGCAACGATCATATTGATTATAGGCCGAAATCAATTATAGTACAATGGTTTGGTTTGGTTTGGTTAGGTTTAGTTTGTGATTGTGAATTTCTATTTATTTTTAATTTTTAATAGAAATCAAACCAAACCGGCTATTACGGTTTGAATTGGCCAATTTGGTCGATTCGGCCGGATATGCCCATCCGATACAGGCAACAATAGAGAATGAAAAGCCATTAGGGCCGATACCAAGCCCAAAGGATTATTAAGCCAGATCAGCTAGCAGCTGAGACTGAATTGAGGGCTTGGACTACAACTTTGAAATCTGAATCATGATGGATCAAAGCCTAACCCAGCCCAACCCAACCCAAATCATCTGTGGTACTGGTTCCAATGATGAGACTCTCATTCATGGTCTGAGAAAGAAGCCTCTCTGGCAAGTGGCAAGGCCTTGATGAGGTGAGTATCTTCGCTGGCATTGCCCTTTAGCATCCACAAAAATCACTAAACTAAAAATGAAATCTAGAACAGCCTTGTTGCTCTTCTGTTGTTAGATTTCTTTTTTGGGCAAATCACTGAAAAAAGAATTTTATTCCTAATTTACACACGCCACCAATTATGGCTCTAGCCTGGTCCAAATCACAACTCCCATGGGTCCAAACCAAAAAATGGAAAGTTATAATTATAATTAAAAATGAAAATGTAGAGTGGCAATAGGAAATGAATTGAAGCAGAGGAGGAGGAGGAGGAGGAGGAGGAAGAGGAGGGCTCTGCCAAAAAATAAAAAAACAGAGGAAGAGGAGAGAGAGAAATGAAACTGTGGAAGAAGGCTGCCGGTCTGATAAAAGACCGGAACAGCATCTGGTTGGCCAGCATCTCACGACGAACCTCAAACCGGAACCCGGATCTTGAGGCGATCGTCATAAAAGCCACCAGCCACGACGAAACCTCCGTCGATTATAAAAACTTCCACAGAGTGTACCAATGGGTACGCACATCTCCTCTCTACCTCAAGCCCCTGCTATGGGCTCTCTCCACCCGAATGGAAAAGACCCGATCTTGGGTCGTCGCCCTCAAAGGGCTCATGCTCATGCACGGCGTTTTCTGTTGTAAAATCCCCGCCGTCCACAAAATCGGCAGGCTTCCGTTCGATCTCTCTAATTTCTCCGACGGCCATTCTAAATCCAGCAAAACCTGGGCCTACGACGCCTTCGTTCGCGCCTATTTTACCTATTTGGACCACCGATCCGCGTTTTTGAGTACCATTGGGATGAAGAAAATACATAATAAATCCGATCAGGGTGAGCCTGCATTGTTGGAGGAATTGGGAAGATTACAAAAATGGCAATCTTTGCTCGACATGCTTCTTCAGATCAAACCGGAAACCAAGACCAGCATTGTTCATACTCTACAGCTCGAATATCATCCTCATCACCATGACAACAATAATAATACCAGCAACAATGGCGAAAACAAGGTGTATCTGATTTCTGAAGCGATGATTTGTTTGCTGACGGAGATTTTCGATGTATACAGCAGAGTCTGCAAAGGTATTGCTAAATCGCTTGTGAGAATTTTAGCCGCGCCCGCCAAGAACGAGGCACAATCCGCGCTTGGGGTAGTTCAGAAGGCGGCGGTTCAAGGGGAGGAGTTGTCTCTGTACCTTGAATTCTGCACCGGCATGGGGATCCTGAGCTCGGCGGATTGTCCTAAAGTGGAGCATATTCCGGAGGAGGACGTCCGATACCTGGAACGCATCGTCAACGAATTAGCTTCAACGAGGACGGAAAATGTCGGCGAATGTGAACAGGGGAAGGCGGCGATGCGGAAGAAGAAGGCGGAGGAGGAGGAGGACAAGGCCATTGTAATCATGAGACAAGAAGATAATCATCATCATCATCATAATAAAGCATCATCAAACAGGGCGTTTAATAAGACGGTGATTACAGAAAAATGGGAAGTGTTTGAAGAAGATTTGATCAGCTGGGTGAGCGGAGACACGGCGGCGTTCTCCGACGTCAACAGCATGATGATAAGCAGTGACGTTGGGCAACAATATAAAAACCCATTTGCAGGGTCTTCCAATGTGTTGATGCCTTATGTACCTGTACCTGCAACTGCACCTGCACCTGCACATAACCAAGTTCTTCCAGATTTGATCAGCTTCTGATGAATGATGATGATGATTCTTTCTCTCGCTCTGTATCCCACACTGTTGATGTTGTTGGATTAATATTGAAAAAGATGGATTCATTCCCTTCTTCCTTGTTTTCTCACAGTAGCTGCAGCAGCTCACTGATCACTTCATCAACTATCATTCTCTCCCCATTTTTGTGGATCTTAAATCCTTCCTTGGACCTTACTGGTTAATTAATAGAGTTTTTAACTTAATCTATGTCTTCCTCGCTCTTTTCTCTTTATCTTTATTTCCTTCATTCTTAATCATCATATCCGTAGGTAATAGTAATGAACATGAACACAGATGAATGGTTCAATGCATGAACAAATGAAACCACGTTCCATTCACTTACATATTATACGTTGTTTTGTCAAAAATTCGGACACTGAAATTTTTTTATTACAAAAGAACTGTTCGTAAATGTTCATCATTAACAATTCACTTATGTGTTGTGTTCTTGTCAAGTATCGGAAACATTTATCAATTCATTACCTAAAAGGCTAAAACCTTTGCACGTTGGTCTTGTTGCATGCATTTCAGTTGGTGAAGCCTTTTCCTTTTTAATTTTTGGCATATGATAAAGTTCGTAGAGTGGAAAAGAAAACTGAAAACGATGGATTATACAGACATTTGGTCTCCTTTACATTGACCATATTTGTGGTCACAAATCTAGTTTCTTTGTTCTTATCATCAGCATTTGTGTTTAGTTTCAGAAGGTTATCAATTTCACTTTCTATTTTCGTAACACAGAAAAGTTGATCTCATGTTATGTCCACTCAACTTTTCCCCGTGAAAACAAACAAGCCCTTCGTTGTTCAACACCTCAATTCCATATTTCATTGAAGCAGGTAATCTCATAAAATTTCTGCTGATTCAATTTCATCTACTCGAAAACAATCAAAACCTAAGACATTGAAAGTCAAGTAAATATCAGTTCACCATTGAAGGGAAAGTAATACAAGTGCTGTCAGGTTACTATACAACACTTCTGAAGTAGAAATGGAAGCAGCATATACTCTACTCTACTACACATCTCATACAAATTTCTACACTTTTCATGCGAACCTCAAGTAAAAACACAGCTTCACAAATAACTGTACTACGAGAAACCTCTAGTTCAAAAGTGAAAAGATCAGCTTCCTACCTAGGACTCTAGTTAATGTATGAAGGAAAAGTGAATGGCAGACAGCAAGTTACAGATATTAGTGTCTTAAATCCCTTTCATCGACCTTGTCAATTTTTCTAATCCGCATCTCTAATTCCCCTACCCATTGTGAAAACACACAAATGCATGTGTATAGCCAATACATAACAAAAGCCAGACTTTCCAGGTTCTTACATGTCCGACAATGTACACTTTGAGATACCAATAATAGGAGCTTGTCAAATTAGGCAGAACCAAGGTAAAAAAAAAGCAATCAGCATGAATTTCACAGTACATAATGCCTCAGATGATGCCACAACCTTACTTAAACCAACTAGCAACCAACATGATATACCAGAGATGCAATGTACATAGAATAAGAATTCAAGAAGAGATGAACGGACAAGTAACCCATTTTCCAAACATTGGGAGCTTTTGATTGAAAAACGGAGATTGTATGCTATCCAAAAACAATTCAATAAATAAGAACTCATCTGCATACTCCTGGTGGCCAGAAAAGTCGGCCCTTGTAACATAAGCCGAAAGGAAAAAATTAAAAGAAAACAATTCCAAATTTTCAGAACAAGTACCATCCTTCAGGAATGAAAATTCAATGACTACAAAGTATCTGAAAGATCTCTGCAAACGGCCACAGAAATATATACAGGTGAAATAGACCAAATGTAATGGAAGTCCCACTAATGGTACCAACATAGCAACTCTATCTGATAGTGACGAACTTGTTGGTACCATGTCTTGCCCAGTGAGTCCTCAGATCAATTGGGTTTGTGAAATTATAACCCTCAGCTGCAAGCTTCTCCAAGACCTTCTTGAAGGCACCCTGACTCATTTTCCGTCCAGCTATCCTAGCCCCACGTCTCTTCGTACTCATTGGCAAAGGATACATGGATACATTTGTTGTGCAACAAGCAGATTGCCAACCACCGCAGCCCCACCTATAACACTGTTGTGGAGATCCAGTGCACGAGCAGACAGGAATAGGAATACCTGAAATGTCCATATTAATCCCATTTATCACAACATCCAAACTCTTCTTTGCTGGCTTCACACGAGGAACCGATGGATTGTTAGTATCCTTTGGCTTCCTGGGCTTCTTCACTTTAGGGGTTTTTGGTGCACCCCCACCCTGTCTTTTCTTTGATGGCCCAGTTTCCTTGTTCACAACTGGCTCATCAATTCTACCCACCCTCTCATCCCTTGTTGAATCAGGTGGCTGTAACATCTGCAACTGGTGAGCTCCTGAAGTTTCCGGAAGAACAGCAGCATAGTTAGGATTGGCAGGCATCATATTGAGAAACTTATCTCTCTGGTTCACCCAACTGTCCCTCATATAGCTCATTGGAACAGGAGCATCTGATACAACACAATCCCGTGGATGGTAGGTTCCATTGGCGCTAACCATGACTGTAGGATCGCGCCCAGGGACAAAAGGTTTCGTGTCGCGCTCTGCCATGCTTGACATGAGCTGCAGCCCAAGATGGCCTTTGAAAGACGGCTCATAATAGCCCCAATTGCGCATGTTCAATGCATCATCATCCATGAGAGCTAAAGATTGAGCAGACAACAAACATTGTTATGTTTTGAATTGGCCCATTAATGAAAGATTTTGAATAACAATTGAAGTTTCCATAGAATATCCCTCTGATGCCATGGAAATAGAAAACAAACAAAAATAAATAAAATCAAAAGAGAACCTAAGGGGTAGATGTATAAAAAATATCATCTTCAACAAATAGATCCTTCCCATTAAATTATAGATCAAGGCACTGGTTTGGCAGCTGAGAAAATGAAGGAAGCAACAAACATTACTGATCCTTCCTAATTCTCCCATTTTCAGATCCAAATATCAAAACTTCACTGAATAGAAAAGAATGGGAACCAACATGCAAACATTTTCATCTAAGAGTAATGATAGGCGGGCCATCAAATATACAAATCCCAATCTAATAGCTCATTTCTGAAAAATTAAACATTTTTCAAACCAAATCATTACAAATTTGCACATGCGAATTCCAGGATCGAGATCTATGTGCATTCCTAGACTTTCTCAGCAACCAAACAGAGCCCAAATGTAAAGACCCACACCCAGATCTAAACCCCCATCTCAAGCAAATATAACAAATTAGGGTTTCGCTCAATCTGAGAAATTGGGATCTGAGATCTGTGCATACTAGGGAGAAAAAACAACAAATTCATAATAATTTTGAAGCTTTCAAATATATAAATATGCATAAGAATTTAAATGGCAGGTTAATAGTACAAGGACCCATATATTCAAATTTTAGAAAGAGAGAGATAGTGAGAGAAGAAGAGAGAAGAGAGAGGAGAGATAAAACTTACTTAGGTGGGTGTAAACGGCTCTTTAGGGTTTTGCCCTTCTGGAGAGAGAGAGAGGAGAGAGGAGAGAGAAACCTGAGAGAGAAAGCTATGAGATAGAGAGAGGAAAGAGGAAAGAGAGGAGAGAGGAGAGAGAAAGCCCTAAAAATGAGAAAGAGAAAGAGAAAGAGGAAGAGAGAGAGAGAGAAAGAGATAGAGAAACCTAAAATTGGGGGTATCTATCAAACTTATCTTATAGCTGTCACTTTAAAATAAGGAAAATCTAAAAGCCTCATGGATAAATATATAAAGATTGATATATCTTATGCTATTTTCTTTTTTCTTTTTTATTTTCATGTATCGTATTCTTATGTTGATGTAAGGCCAACGGACAAGTCTAGTATTAAAAAAAAAAGAAAAAAACTCCAATTCTTATCTCTCCTTCTTTCTTTATATTTTTTTAAACAAATATTTTCCAAAAAAATAATGTATATTTATATACAATATATAATTTTTTTTTTTAATTTACATCATTTTAGTTTTGGAATGCTGACAAATATAGAATTGAAGAGTTTCTATTCCTCCTTTATAATAAGATTTTGACAAATATAGATTTGAATACTTATAAGGAAATTTTTTGGATAGAAACTCATTACCTAAAATATTTAGGTGTGAAATGATGTGACTTAGAAAAAAATTCATTCGGTGTTTAAATTATATCGGATATTCGGATCGTTCATAAATTTTAAAATAGATCATATTTTGTAATATTTATGGTAAAAACTACGAGTTTAAGATTACTTAAGTCGTTAAGAATATATCTTAAAAGAAAAATAAAACGAAATTTCAGTTTGACTCTAATACTAATATAAGGTTTTATTCCTATTTTTTTCCCGACGTCTCAAATCTTGAGTTCGACACTTATAAAGAAAGAGATCAGTACCAACTATATATACTTCCTTACTATAATATCGTTGTATTGAGAAGTTTGATCCTAATGGACAATAATGAATCAAAGGTCAAGACCGAAAAGGAACAAAACTCAACATATTATTGGGCCCAACAACCCAAAAAGAAGATCCTCAACAAGGAACAAAGGTAGAAGCCCAACGTGGGATAGCCCAAAACTCACAACCAAGAGCCCATGAGCAGCATATTACAGGTGGCGCAACGCACAACAAAACACCACAGTGTATGTTTCTTATTCTGAGTTCTTAAATGTTTAAGGTAGGACTGGCCTCGACACATTTTTGGCTATTCAAACAATGGAAATGAAGCAGGTTCTCTCAGGCACTGAAAACTCTTAGCTCGATCTATCAACATTGCCTGTTCAGATTATGAAAAAGAAACAGATCTCTGGTAGTCTGGTGCATGGAAAAAAACCCTCACAAAAATTATATTAATTAACAAAAATAATGGGCAAAGGATTAAGGGGTAGTTGGGCAAGAAATTTTGCGTTTATGTGTTGTCGGAGGGCATGTATATAAATATTGGGGAGATGACCATAGAAATTGGCGGAGCATCATAAACCTCATATTGCTTGCTGATGAAACAAAAGCATGCGTCCTATAATTTACTCGAAACCTCTTTTCATTGCATATGTTGGCGCGATAGAATTGCAACCCCCGTTTGTTTGAAAAATAATAGGATGATTAATTAAGGTGGTCATGGAGGAGGCTCACTTGTCCTCCCAATTTTATTTCCCGGCACGATTGGCGTGCGTGATCTAGTAGTCATTATATTGCCCCTCCATCGATCACGCTTCTTCTTCTTCTTCTTCCTTTCTTGTTTATGCCATGAATTGTGTGTCATTGGTTGTGTATATATATAAATTCATGGGTCTATAAAAAGTAGGGTCCTTTCTTTGCGGGCTGATCTGGGTTCTTCGAGATCTTGCGATGGCGTCACAGTTAGACTTGAGTGGGTGCAAGAAGAGGAAGAGAGGTGAGAGGGTGTTTAGGTTTAAGAGCTTTGGAGAAAATGGGTACCCGGTTGGGTTCGTCGGGTCGTCGTTTAGGGAAAATGTGAAGGCCCTCCTTGAATATGGGCATTTGGAGGGTACCCTATGGAGTAGTAGTAGTAATAATAACAGTAGTGCCCATGGGATGCAATGCTGGTCGTTTCAGCTTCAAGTCCATCGTCATGCCCCTGCCCATGTCGTGCTCTTCGTTGTTGAAGAACCCATTGAGGCATCGCTCAATCACCATTGCAAGCACTGTCAATACGTCGGTAAAGTTTTACTTCCATTATTCTATCTCTCTAATAAATTTTTTACATAAAAGTTATGTATGTAGCTTAACCACGGGTATAGTTTGAATCGATACGGTTTTGTTTCAAAATCAAAATTAAATTATTAAATAGTTTGGATCGATACGATTTTATTTTAAAATCCAAACTAAATTATGAAATTGGGTTGGCTCGATTTAGCATAAATCAATTGACCTATCATTCATCCATACAATAGAGACTACTCCAAAGAAATTTATACTAACTTTTCAAAATTCCAGCATTCTAAACAAACACATCAAAGATTTTATTACATAAAACACTAAAAGTCTATATATTCAAACGGTGGCCGGTGATTCAATGGGTTCATCCACATGATGGATTCATTATTCGACTATGAATCTAGATTTTGATGCTAATTTTAAGTGTCTTCAAAAAACTAGTTTATGCGCACCGTCTTCGCCATCCGGTAACGTATTCACCAAATCCTTACCGATATTAAAACTTGAAGTACATGATACATATTTTCACTAACCAATTATAAGGTGACAAAATCTAGTAATAAATAGTACTCTCGGATTTTGAAATTCTTTGACTTTTATTTGATCATTTCAAATTTCAATGCAAATAATATTAATTTGAATTCAATCAGTTTTACAGTTTAAACGGATTTATGCCTTGTGCAAATATGCATACCTATATACATTCGATATCACTAATTATAATTGTATATAATATGTATATAGCTCAGGCTGGGGGCAGCATATGGTTTGCAACAAGAAGTACCACTTTGTATTGCCGTCCACCGACACAATGGTGGAAGCTGCGGCTTCTTTCAGCTGCAAAGGTGGCGGCAAAGTGTCCTCCTCCTCCAACGGCAATGGAGGACGGTTACTGCTGGATCCAACGCCGGTGAATAGTAATGGGGGGAAGTCATCGTCGAATAATTTAGTGGAATTAGAGGGTCATATGATGCATGGTGTCTTTCACTCGAACGGTTTCGGACATTTGCTATGTGTCAACGGAGTTGAAACTGGTTCCGACTTGCCTGGCCAGCAAATCCTTGACTTTTGGGATCGTTTGTGCACCAGCTTGTGCGCAAGGTAATCTATTCCACCCAGAAAAATGAATATTTCAACATATTTATAACCTAACGAAACGAAAGAATAATACAATGAGATACTCGTGTGTTGTATATATTTAATAGGAAAGTGAGTTTGAGAGACGTTTCACATAAGCGGGGCATGGAGTTGAGGCTCATCCATGGAGTTGCATATAGCGAGCCGTGGTTTGGTCGTTGGGGTTATAAATTTGGGCGTGGAACATTTTGTGTCACGCAACAAATGTACCAAAAGGCCATTGAAGCACTACAAGGCATGCCCTTATGTTTGCTCATTCACCATCTTGCCCCTTCCAACCATGACATTCCTCTCATCTTCTCAAGGTATCACACATTGTCAGACAATTCTTTGGTCACTCTTGGTGACCTTTTCCATTTCATGCTGGAGCTCAAGTCCCGGTTGCCGCAATCAGATTATCACAACTCATGTATAGATTCGTACAACCCGGGAATGCTGGTGGAAACAAGTTGTAGATGGTCCCCGAAAAGAGTTGAGATGGCGACTAGGGTGATTGTTGAAGCGTTGAAGAGGGCTCGGTTCCGATGGGTGTCTAGACAAGAAGTTAGGGATGCAGCCCGTACCTACATAGGCGACACGGGCTTGTTAGATTTTGTGTTGAAGTCATTGGGAAACCACATTGTGGGAAATTACTTGGTTCGCAGGACTTTGAATCCCGTGACGAAAGTTCTTGAGTATTGTTTAGAAGACATCTCTAGCCATCATGTGTCCCCAAATCAAGATGCTTTGCTTACTAGCAATCCGAAGGTGAAGGCTGCTTGGTACAAGATTTCGAAGTTTCAGTTGATGAAGGACATGTTTTACTTGTACAAGTACATACTCAAAGACCAAAAAACGAGCATGGGGATTTTTTCAGCAATCCAAATGGCTGTGAGGATCATTCTTGATTCCAAGTACCTTGTGAAGGATTATTGTGGGGAGATGCCTTTGAAATTCGAATTAGGAATCGAAGGAAAATCGAGTCTCTACTGCACAGTGATGCTAAGTAATTATAGTACCAATTACCAAGAAAGGGTTGATAATTATAAGATTATAAACAATATTAATAATAATAATAATAATGCAATGTTGATGCCATTGCCGCCCTATGAGTGTCTAACATTGAAGAACAATGCCACCATTGACGAGCTTAAGCATGAAGTAGAGAGGAATTTCAAGGAGATTTACTGGGGATTGAGGGGGTTTGTGGTGGAGTCAATTGCAAATTTGAATGATGCAAAGGGGACAGATTTGGTATTTGGGTTGGTTGATATTGGTCAAAAGATTGTTGCTGAGGGAAGAAGCAAGGTTGTAAAACAAAGTTGTGAGATTTATGAAAGTGGTGGTTCAAGCAACTTTGTTGTGGACTGTGTGTGTGGTGCAAAGGAAGATGATGGTGAAAGGATGGTGAGTTGTGATATTTGTGAAGTTAGGGAGCACACACTCTGTGTTCGAATTCCAAATGATGAACAAGTGCCTCATATTTTTCTCTGCAATCGCTGCGAGCAGGAAATCATACTCTTACCTTCTCCATAGCTTCGCCCATCTTATTGTTGATTCCTTTTTATTTTCTGGTGATGATCCATCATTTTATTATGTGTTTAAGTTATGTTTCATTTTGATATTTGGGAATATATATATATATATATATATATATATATATATATATGTAATGTCTTGAAGTTTGTATCAGTTGAGATTAACAATATCAGACCAGTCAAGTAATTGAAGTATATGTTCATATGGTTAATTAAGCAATTTATGTTCAATCTTGTTGTTAATGCGTGTTAAGATCTTTAACGCAATTAATGAGAATTGATTTTCACACTCTATATTTTATATTGTGCACTCCACTTCTATATTAATTGTTTCTTAATTACAATGGGAGTACATACGGTAAAAAATTAAGTATGAAAATGAGCTCTCTAGCTAACTAATAAATGCTTAAAATATTATGATAAGAAAAAAACGCAGGACTTATTCGAGGAATACCTATAATGAATTAGTAATATGATATGACGTTTTTTATATTTTGGTTAGTTTCATATACATTATAATGATTTAAATTGCATTTAAAGTTCATTTTTTTTTTCTAAGTATTTTATGAACGGCTCTCCACAAATGAATTTCTGGCTACGTCACTGTATGTGAGGTACTTATCGAACTTATTTGGTACAATATGTGTGGTTGAGTGATCCGAACAATATAATGCTTATATGGTAGATTCGTATCGATTATGTAATAGCAAAACGAATATTTTTCGATACTAGAATAGTGAGTGAGATAATATAAATATTAAATATCGACATTATTCTTTATTATTGTCGAACTAAAGATCTAAAACTTCAAACTATTTAATAACTATAAACCCACTAAATTATCAGTACTAATAAAAAAAAAATATTAATGACAATAAAATGCATAAATTTAAGAGGATTAGAATCATTTGTTTTGGTTAAGCAAGATGATTGGAATCTTATTTGCTAAAAACAACTTATTCGATGACAGATGAAATGAGTCTTTGGGCCCTGGGCCCCATCCGCCAACCAAGAAATTCAAGACATAAGGATCCCTTCAGTTTGGTATTGTGGGTTTTGCGTTCAGCTGCTGGAAAACACTAGCGCACCTTAAATTGAGTCAACACAAAGTTTCTTTCGGCCCATAGCAACCATGCATTTTTGGGTAAGTATCACCGGGTGTTCCCACAAACGAATGGTGAGTCTAATTTTCGTTTCGAGTGCTGTTTGCTTCTGGCCACAAAGTGATCTCAACGATTTTTTTTTGAACTCATGCCAGTTATGCACCAGGAAATCACACCTTGTGGTTCATAGCTACGATTTTTTTTCTTTCCAGTTTTAATATAATCTAATCGGAATTCGAACTTGAATGTAGAGATAGACATCGAATAACATCTATAAAGAAAAGGAAAAGGAAATTAGTATAGGGTAGAAATTTGTTGAAGAGGATGAGCACCAAATTTATGTTTGTGGTTGGTTGTTGGAGTGTTGCACGCCTAAAAAGAGAGCACATATATTCCCTTCAAATACAAGGATCTCTTTTTTTTCACTATCATCTTTCAACCTTCAGCAACTTTACATTGACTTTTTGATTTTTATTACAAAACAAAAACATAAAATAAAAGGAAAAGAAAGCTCTACACCACCAAATTTTTTTTTGTTTTTTGAAAAAGAAAATTGAGCCATAAATATGAAGAAAAAAAATTGTTGTTACATAAGGGTAGGGTAGGGGAAGATAGAGGTAGTAGACTGATTCAAAGGCTTCCCTCTTTCAAATAAACTCCATCTTTGTACTGTTGTATGATAATTGCGGCATTTGACTTTGACCACCATCATCATTTTAACCTAAATTAAGCTTCTTTTTTTAAACAAGATATATATATATATATGTGTGTGTGTGATTACATATCATATATATCCATATCTAACTACTTGGTTTGTCAAAGTTGGAATCATGGGAAGCATCTATGGTAATGGTATACATTATTATTTTGTATGTGTACATATTTGTAGATCATACATACGTGCATGTGTACGTTATAAATGAGATCGAGAAAGCTGTAGTTGCGACCATTTGATCATAATTTTTACTAAAAATGACATAGCTACAATAAAATGAGACGATTATATGTAGCGTGGAATGTGACCGAAGTGTCTATTTCTTATAGGAGAGTGATCGCACATGCAATTTTCTCGGATCATGTAACTAATAAGACCTTAATTGATTTCTCCATGAGATGATGTTCACAAATCAATAGTCACTAACCACTACAAGAAAATCGCAGTAGCCCGACTACATTTCGCCCGACGGACAATATCTCGCGGGGTAAGGTCATATTGCCCGACGGACATTTACAGTCGCCGGGTAACAAGTTGGCGGGAAGAAAAAACCGTTGGCGCACAAAATTGGACATTGTTACCCGACGATGTGGACTACCCGTCGGGTAACATGGTAAACAATGACGACCAATCGCCGTCGGGTAATATTAGACGTTGACTCTTTATGGCCCGACGAATCATTTAATATTACCCTGCGAATACTGTTCGTCGGGCAACTGTCTAAACACTCTAAATACCAGAGTCTGTTTTTTTTCTTCTTTCTTCTTCTTCCTCCTCTCTGCTTCTCATCCTTCTCTCTGCTCTCTATCTCTCCCTCTCACTCATTCACACTCTTTATATACCTATTATTATCATCTCATCACCATTTTCATTACCAACAAATCCTTTTTCTCTATCAATCATCAAATATCAAATATTAAGGTATGAAATTTTTATTTTTTTGAAATTTTTATTTTTGAATAGGAATTAATTATGTGTTGTGTTGTAGAAATTTTGTAGTTAATTTGAAGGAATACTTGTGAAAAGATATGTGTGTTTAACTCTCAAATTAATTTTGTTAAGAATGTTGGATATAATTATGTTAGGAAATTTTGTATTTATTGTGGAAAATGTGTAGAAATTTTTTAGAATTTTTGGAAATTAGAAATTAGAAAATTTGTTAGGAAAATATGAAAATAGAAAATATGTTATGAAATTAGGAAAATAGAAAATATGTTGTGAAATTAGGAAAAAAGAAAATATGTTAGGAAATTAGGAAATTTTGTTGTAAAATAGGAAAATTAAAAATATGTAATGAAATGATTGAAATTAGAAAATATATTTGGAAATTAAGAAAAATGTTAGGAAATTAGGGAAATATAAAATATGTTAGGAAAATAAGGAAATAGAAAATATGTTAGGAAATTAGAAAATTAGAAAACATTTTAGGAAAATAGGGAAAAAAATATGTAATGAAATTATTAAAATTCGATATTATGTTTGGAAATTAGAAAATATGTTAGGAAAATAGGGAAATAGAAAATATGTACAGAAATTATAAAATTTAAAACTGTGTTTTATGCATAATTTATATATGTTTGTATTTTTGAATTTGTAGTGATATTTTTTTTAAAACGCTTTATTTAGTTCCGACGGAGTGAAATACATTCATATTTCATAACCGTTTATGCGAAGTTAATCGAGTTGATTAACTTCGTATAATGAAATTCAATGAAAACCTTAGACCCGTTTGAGAGTCAGTAAATCCGATTGATTGACTGACTCTTGAATTGTCCATATATTCGGACAGTTTGGGGGTGCACAACTATGTGTTGTGTAGTTGGTGGTCTACGTGGTTAGGTTTCGATTGTGGGAAATTCGGTTTATATCCCCTCAATGTTCTTCGAATGCATACTAGATATTTGTTTATAATATCTATGTCATGCATTTGGGGAACTGTAGGGAGATGCTGCCGAAATTTCCCTCGATCTGAACTTAGCCTCGTAGGTCGCAAACTACACAGCACAAAACGTGCACTCTCGAATGGGATAGGGCCAAATAACTGGAGGCATAAGGAGAAGAGTTGATTTTGATTTTAACTTGTTCTATTTACTGGGCAATGTTAACTGAATTACTTATGTTGACTCTATGTTGTGAAAGCAGGCACAATGGACAGAGGGTGGATGCAAATGTTTGATAGATCTTCTGATCAATATTTGGATGGGATCGACAACTTCATTGCCTTTGCACGTAGTCATTGCAGTGATACAAGATGTGTCAGGTGTCCGTGCCGTAAATGTAATAATTGCGTTTGGATGTCGTTGAATGAGGTCCAAACTCATATGGAATGGAATGAGATCGTACACAACTACACTAATTGGATCTATCACGGTGAAGAAATATTTTCTGCATCGACATCTTCGGTTCCCGGGACCAGTAGGGACGAAAGTGGTTTGGATGGGCGATGTGATAATGATCCAGTCGTTGAGTTATTAACCGATGCTTTTCCTCTGGCATCAGATGATATGGAAGATGATGCACCAAGGTTGCAACCGGAAGACTCTGATCTCCATTATGAGAGATTGTTGAAAGAAGCTCAGCGCGAATTGTACCCCGGTTGTAAATCATTTTCGGTTCTAGGGGCAGTTATGGAGTTGATGCACATGAAAGTTGAGTATAATCAAACGAACAAGCATTTTGATCACATGTTGGACATTATCATCCGAATGCTCCCTGAAGACAACTGTCTGCCAAAAGATCATTATAGCTCGAAGAAGTTGTTGAAGGGGCTTGGTTTAGGGCCTATCAAGATCCATGCATGCAAGAACAACTGTGTTTTGTTTTACGGTGACTTCGAGCAGCTTGACAAATGTCCCATGTGCAATGAGCCTAGGTTTCAAAAGAACAAGATTCCTAACAAGGTGTTGCGTTATTTTCCACTGAAGCCAAGGTTACAAAGATTCTACATGTCGTCTCACACAGCCCGTGATATGAGGTGGCACAATGATGAACGCATTGATGATGATGTACTGAGGCATCCGGCGGATGGAGAGGCTTGGAAGGAATTTGATAATATGTATCCAAAGTTTGATGCAGAGCCAAGAAATGTCAGATTAGGGCTCGCTACTGATGGGTTTAATCCGTTTGGGAGTTTTGTAAAGCCCTATAGCACTTGGCCGGTTGTTATGGTTCCATATAACTTGCCTCCTTGGATATGCATGAAGAAAGAATTCACAATCCTCAGTACTTTGATACCGGGGCCCAAATCGCCGAGTAATTCTATCGATGTGTATTTGCGGCCATTGATTGACGAACTCCTGGATTTGTGGGAAAATGGTGTTCGAACATATGACAAGTGCAGTGGAGAAATGTTCACCCTACGAGCGGCTGTAATGTGGACAATTAATGATTTTCCTACTTATGGTATGTTATCGGGATGGAGCACCAAGGGCTATCTTGCTTGCCCGACATGTGGACCAGACACAACGTCTTTTTGGCACGCATCTAAGGTATGCTACTTGGGTGCGAGAAGGTTTCTGCCCTAGGATCACCGATGGCGAATGCAATCTGACTCATTTGATGGTAAATCAGAGTTAAGAGGTCGACCAAGGGAGAGGTGCGGTGATGAGATATTATCCAAACTCAATAGTATACATGAGTTCGTGACAAGAGGATCGAAACCAGTCGAACAGGAAAATTGGACGAAAAAAAGCATATTCTTCCGGTTGCCATATTGGTCGAAATTGAAAATCAGATACATCGCCGATCCTATGCACATCGAGAAGAATGTTGCTGAGAGTGTTCTGGGAACGACTTTACCCATTGAAGGAAAGTCAAAGGACACAAAAAAAAACTCGTATGGGCATGAAAGAAATGGGGATTCGGCCTAATTTGTGGCCAAAAGTCGTCAATGGCAAATACATCATGGCTCATCCAAGTTATACATTTACGCCGGACAATAAGAAAAAATTTCTAAAGTGATTCCAGGGTGTGAAATTTCCCGACGGGTACGCCGGCAACATATCCCGGAGTGTTAGCACGGACGGTGGGACCATTTCTGGTATGAAGAGCCATGACTATCATGTTTTGCTACAACGACTCATTCCGATTGGTATTCGACCCTTATTGGAGGCTGGTGTTGTTGAGACGGTAGTTTATTTGTCTCAATTCTTCCAGATATTATGTGCCAGGTCGTTGGTTAAGGCGGACCTTAAAGCAATTAACGAGGATATTGTGTACATCATGTGTCGGCTTGAGCAAATATATCCACCTGCATTCTTTGATGTAATTGTGCACTTACTAATATATCTGCCGGATGAGGCAAAGCTAGCTGGCCCGGTGCATTATCGTTGGATGTACCCCATCGAGAGGTATAACTTATCCCTGCTATTTGTTAATATTTCCTTACTAATTGGGAAGAAATGGACAAACAACTATTTCCACGTTGGTTTTCCCAGCATGTAAGTCAAATATGTTATTCCTAAAGTTCTTAAATTATTTTAAACTTACCTATTTCGTTTTTTGTGTGTATCTTACCAGATGGCACAGCTGAAAGATGTCAACTCGCCAAATTTCAATAAAAAATTAATGCACCTTGCCATTGGCCCATTTCGAGGAGAAACGTACGCTGGTTGTCACGTTAATGGAGTAAAGTTCGTGTGCACAGAACGAGACGACAAGTTGTCTACGCAAAATAGCGGGGTCTTCGTGCCGGGGGATGGGGAAAATGCTGAGACGGGTTTCTACGGCAAATTGTTAACTGTGGTTAAGGTGTTATACGCCGATCGCAAGGAAGTCATCTTGTTCAAGTGTCATTGGTTTAATACGATCCCAACTATCACAGGAAGTGTCATCAAAGATCAGTTATATACTTCTATAAACACAAACACCCGGTGGTTTGAGAGTGATCTCTACATCCTCGCTAGTAGGGCGAAACAAGTATTCTATGTGGATGATCCAAAAGCTGGTGGTGGATGGAGAGTAGCCGAGATGGTGAATCACATAAACATTTGGGACTTGGATGATCGATACCATGAAGAAGATGGGGAAATAAACGATGACCAAATCATTTATCAGGTAGATTCATCGGCATCCTCCCAAAACGTGGATGGAGTTCGGACCAATGACATCATAACACCAACTGTGATTGATGACATTTTTATTGATCTAGGGGAATTAGAACAAATTGAAAGTGATTCGGAGGAATCACGTATTGTACACATGTCGGATGACGAGCGTGATTGGGAGGGGGAAAGCGAATCCGAATGAAGCGTTGTAATTTCAAAATTTCATTCATATATGAAATATCCATCTTCAAATCAATAAATTTTATTTTTATGTATGTTGTATGATTTCACTGAAAAAAATAGTTTTTTTACTTTCTTAAAGTGAGGAAACCATACATGCCCTCCACAAAATACGCAACTTCAAACTAAATGAAGGTGGCAGATTTAGTACAATATTTTGATGAAAAGTCAATTTTTACTCTTTAATGCAATGTCAAAAAAATTGAACCAAACTTTCATATTAACCTAATAAGATAGAACAATTTAGTACAACAGATGTTACCCGACGGAATATGTCTGGTTTACCCGACGACAGACTAAGTAAGGTTACCCGACGGATATATAAGAAGATTCGTCGGGTCGGATTTAGTTGATTAAATTTTCAATCTGTTACCTGACGGATAATGTACGGGTTACTCGACGGCAAGCTCCGTATAAATACCCGACGGAGATATTTTCACATTCGTCGGGTTGGATTTAAAGTATTAAATTTACAATTTTATTGTAACTGTTACCCGACGGATAATGTATGGGTTACCCGACGACTATCTCCGTATACATACCCGACGGAGATATATGAATCTCCGTCGGGTCAGATGTATTTGATTAAATTTACAATTTTTATTACACATCTATTTAAAATATTAAAAACTTTACATTTTTTTTTTACTTCCAATTTTCAAAAACTTAAAAATTGAAACTGACCGATCTAACCGTCCACATTTATGGTCGGTACCCAAAGATCATCTGCGAGAAAAATTTCCCCAATTGGAAATCCCGGGATTAGGTAACGGTGCGCAACGATTCAACGGTTATAGAACGTTTCATCACGATCGGAAGGCTTGAAATCCTCAAAACCTCAAGATTTTTTACGGGCGACATCTAGCCACGTAAAACCATATAGTGAACGGTTAGATCGCTCAATTTCATTCGTTTGAATATCAATAGAACCAAAAATTCAAAAAATTTATTGAAGTTTCCTTCAAGAGTTTAACCTCCTTGGGCGATATGCTTGTTTTCCAATTTTCAAAAACTTAAAAATTGAAACTGACCGATCTAACCGTCCACATTTATGGTCGGTACCCATAGATCATCTGCGAGAAAAATTTCCCCAATTGGAAATCCCGGGATTAGGTAACGGTGCGCGACGATTCAACGGTTACAGAACGTTTCATCACGATCGGAAGGCTTGAAATCCTCAAAACCTCAAGATTTTTTACGGGCGACATCTAGCCACGTAAAACCACATAGTGAACGGTTAAATCGCTCAATTTCATTCGTTTGAATATCAATAGAACCAAAAATTCAAAAAATTTATTGAAGTTTCCTTCAAGAGTTTAACCTCCTTGGGCGATATGCTTGTTTTCCGATTTTCAAAAACTTAAAAATTGAAACTGACCGATCTAACCGTCCACATTTATGGTCGGTACCCATAGATCATCTGCGAGAAAAATTTCCCCAATTGGAAATCCCGGGATTAGGTAACGGTGTGCGACGATTCAACGGTTACACAACGTTTCTTCACGATCGGACGTTTTGAAATCCCCAAAACATCACAATAATGATAGATTGGGTTTTAGGCATATAAAACCAAACTTTAAACGGTCCTGATGTTGCATATATTTTCGCCGGACTTGGTTTTCGGATTAATTCCAAAAACGGCATCAGGAAGGTCATGCCCGACAGATATTTCAACATTTCCGTCGGGTAACTTCAATTAATGGTCCAATTTTTGAAAATTTCAATTTTCCGCCTAATTTTTCGCGAAATCTCAAATTTGCCGCTTGGTGTTACCCTACGAATAATTAACATTACCGTCGGGTAACCTCAAGATATCGTCCAGTTTTTTTAAAATTTCAATTTTCCGCGTAATTTTCCGTGAAATCTCAAATTTGCCGCTTTGTTTTCCCCGACGAATGAGTTACCGTTGCCCGACGGGTCCGACCGACTTAATTTTCGCGGATTCTCAAGAGTCCCCCGTTTTGTTGCCCGAGGGAGTATAAAGGTATAACCCGAGGGATATTCGACAATCATCCTTACCCGACGGGAGGAATTGGTGTTACCCGACGGACGGCAGACCTAATATTCCGTATTTCGATGATGCTATTGCCCGACGGGGTGTTAAACGTTACCCGACGCGTTTATTTAATTGTTACCCGACGGGTGGTGAAACGTTACCCGACGCATGATACCTTTTTCTTATGCCCGACGGGTCATTAAAGTTTTAACCGACGGATGTATCCATCGGGCAATACCAATCAGATACATAAATCAGACCGAGGCTTCTTCTTCTTCCTTCTTCTTCATTTTCTGGATTTCTTTCTGCTTTGGTTTTTCTTAAGTTTCCATTGAAGCGCCACTTGCATCTACCTCTCCCTCAAGCAGTCAAGGACGCCTTGCATCTTCCACTTGCATTTCCTATTGGGTCCGCTCTCCCAAACAGTCAAGGACACTGTTTTTGTCCACGGAGGTTTGCCGTCACCACCGCTCCCCTCACCGAGGTTTGCCGTCGCCGCCGCTCTCCTTGTTAATGTTAATGTTAATTTTGATATATTGTTTATTGTTTATTTGGATATATTGGTTTATTGGTTTATTGTTTATTTGTTTATATTGGTTTATATTGGATATATTGGTTTATTGTTAATTTTCATTTGAAAAATGAATTTATGAAATTGGATATTGTTATTGTTAATGATTGTGTATATATTTATGCTTGGATATATATATTTGTTAAGGTATATATAATAGTTGAAGATTTGTTGAAATTTTGATGTTTGGTATAATGTTGAAATTGATATAATGGTATGATTTTTTATATGGTATTTATGTGAAATGTATGAATTTTGGGTATTTGAATTTTAAAAACAATTATGGGAAATTTTGATATGGTGTAGTATAAGTGGATTTTGGAATTATGTGTTTATAAATTTTTAATTTGTGAATTTTTGGATTTGGATATTATTAGTATATGTTTGGATTAATATGTAAGTTTGATTTTGGTCCCGAAATTTGGATTTAGGAATTTAGGTATAATGTTGTGAATTTTGAATTTAGTACGCTTGAATTAATTAATTAGTTGTTTAAGTTTAATTTTCATTTGTGTTGGATTTATTTTAAAAAAATTAGAATTTGATGGTTTTAATTTTTAGATACCAATTTACTAATTATTACTAAAAACAATTGATGCTTTATTTATTTATGTTTATTGGATTTATAAAATGTTGGTTAATTTTAAATGTTATTTTGTTTTTATTTTTTGAAATTAATATTTAATATTTAATATTAAAAATGTTTGCTTTCTTTTTTATTTAATTAAAAGTATGTTCTTTAATTTTAAATTAATTAATTTATATGTGTTATTGTAGATGTCGCATCGCACCTTAATCACATCTAGGACTCGCCCTTGCCCGGATCCTGTTGATGGTCATGAGCCGGAGGAGGCAGCCCCTGACTCAGTTGCCTCAACAGCGGCGTCGGTTCATGCACCCCTGTCAGTCTATCAGCGACCGGGTGTTCGATCGGCTCGTAGACAACATAGCAAGAAACGGGGGGAACCCCGTACCGACCCCCGGCCCTCACAGGACGACGTCGAAGGAGACGAAATGGGGCCTAATATCGAAGCACTCCCTAAGGGCAAGTTTATTATTTTGTTTATTTAACCAATCGTTTTTATTTGCTACTCATTTTATTTATCAATGTTCATCGAATTTGCAGGTAGGTCAGTGAATGTGCGCGGGATCAACCGAGGTTTGACATCCCAGCGTATTTGTAGGACGACAAATGCAAAGATACTGGTGGTATACGTGCCACGCCCGTCAAAATTCACAGTCTCCTAGTTCATGACATTGGTGCGATTCTTCGTACCAAGTCACTAATGATGGGGGAGACTTTCCGAACCCAAACCGCAGAGGAGATCTCGCGTTGTTGGGGAGAGTTATCGGTATGTTTTTTTCCCATTTTTAACATTAATTTCATATTTTTTAATTATTTTTTGAACTTTAATATTTGATTGCAGATCAAGTTTGAGTTCGACTTGGAGAACGTCGAGCTCAGTAGGTACCTGTCCTAACATTGGCAGTTACGGTACGCCGACTGGAAGTACGAGCTCCACAAGTACTTCTTGACTTGGCCTTCTCCGAAGGAAGCTCGGGCAAATCCTCCGGAGGAGTTAGACGGGCCGAAACTGCCAGGGTGGTTGTGGTTGTGTGACCATTTCATGTCACCCACTTATCTGGTACGTATTATCTATCTAATTAATTAAATTATTTAATTTTTATGTTATTTTCCATTTTCAAATCTAATTTTTGGAAATCCCGAATGAACAGCGGAAATCGATTGCCAACAAATTGAACCGGGGGGCAAAGAAATTCAACCACCACGGGGGGTCGCGATCCTTATCGGCCCGGCAGGAGGATCGGCGCATCGCCGGGTTGATGTTTCCAGAGGTGGATGCTTGGGGGCAGGTGTATGCTGGACGGGGGGATGAAGAGGCTGATCGAATTCACGTAAGTTTATTTCCTTCTAATTAAACATTTTTTCTTAATTTCATAATTATTTTTCTAATTAATATTTATTCGAATTTGTAGGATGCGATGGTGCAAGACGTCCAACAGACACAAGCTGAGCTCACCCAACAGCATCCAGATGTGCCTTTGCATCAACAGCTCCCTAATGTCGACATGTCGATCGCTATTCTAGAGCGACGACTAGGGAGGCGCCGAGGGAGGGTCGTTCGGGGAGCGGGCGACGGGATTGTGTGGGATGTCTCGACTCAATCGTCGTCTTCATCTCGGGTAGGCTCCCAGGAGACGTCGGATCGTATGAGAAATCTCGAGGCCGAAAATGCTATGATCAAAGCCCAATACGCGGAGATTCAAGCCCAAAACCATCATATCAAGAGCACCCTTGACAACATCCTTCAACGTTTGGGTGATCGTGGATTGGATGATATTTTCTCACCGCCCAACCAACCGCCCCCTCAGGATCCTGGCTATTTTGACAACTCTACTAATTCTTAGAGTATATATAAAGTATTTTTATACTCTTAATGATGTCCAAAAATTACATTATTTTTTTTAATATTAATTTAATTTAATTTTTATTCTTTATATTAATGTTTAATTAATTTTTTTATTGTTTATCATTTAATTTAATATTTTATTTTCAATATAAAGAGGAGGTTGCCCCACGAATTCTGTACATGTTACCCGACGAATTGTAATAATACACGCGACGAATGGGGGACATGTTACCCGACGACATATAAAACTATTACCGACGAATGAGTTAAATGTTACCCGACAGATATTCAAACTATACCCGACGATTGAGTGACATGTTACCCGACGGATGTGTAAAACGTTACCCGACGGTTGTTTATCATGTTACCCGACGCGTGTATATAACAGTGCCCGATAACTATATTTAACCTTACCCGACGGTGTTTCTTAACGTTACCCGACGGGTATATATGACCTTACCCGACGGTCTACAAACCTCCCCCGACGTATATTTAATAGATTACCCGACGGATAAGGAAGACCTTACCCGACGGTCTTATGATGTTGACTTTATGTTGCTCGACGAAGCTGCCAACGACGAACTTTACCGCCGGGCATTATGTAATTGCTCGACGAGGTCACTGTGCTCGTCGAGTGAACTCAAAGCCCGACAGCGGTAGCCCGACGACTATTGCCCGACAAAGATTCGCCATTGTATATGTTACTCGACGGATTACTTACGTGGCTCGACGAACTATTTTCACCGGGCAACTTCTAATTTCTTGTAGTGAACTCGTCATATGAGGGTGACATAGTGTAAGAATATCGCACCGACTCTGATGAATTTTGGGTAGATATATTTGTCGTTGTCTATTTCTGGTCAAATCGCAAGTAGTTTTTGGAAATTAGCTAGTTCTCTCGCTCACTCTATTTTGTTTATGTAATTATATATACAGTTCTTACAGTTTGAAATAATTTTATTTTTTTTCGATAAAAACACTTATTTAATACAAGTTTTTGTCATGTACAGGTGTTTGCACACTAGAATTTTTAGACAAAAAAATAGTTCCTTCGTCTTACTATTTCCCCTATGAAGTTTTTACTGTTACATAGGGCAGGTAATAACTTGTGGATCGGACACTGACATTACCAATTTACCCACTTCATCTCTTTCTTTCTCACTCAATGTTGCTTGTCTATACACACGACCTCTGGTCGGTTTACGATTTATCCAAGAGAAAGAGTAGTACTTGAAAAATGAAAGTTCCATGAAGGTGGAGATTCAAAAACAAACAAATAGTGTTTTCATATCCTCCATGGCTGGTCTTTGCCTTGAGTACGAAGGAATGATGGTTTACATGGGCACAATACGTTAATGATGGCTTATTAGCTAGCACTATATATAATTATATATATATATATATATATATATGTTGCCGGGTTCAAACTTCAATCTTGTCTGATTTCAAATCAACACAAATAAGCATTTATTTTTTAATTTTTTCTGCTTTTTTGGTTTTCAGTGTGGCCGTAGAGAATAGCATAGATGCCAACTTTGGTTCATTTCTTTGAATACCAACAAAACTAAACCAGACAAAGAACTGCGGCCAAGCTATGCCCCTACCCATCATCAAATTATTGAAACCAGCAAGTACTCCTCATATTTACCAAAATAATTTCACATATTTATTGGATTAAATTAATTATTGCTCCTACGTGTGTACGTACCTACGTACATACATTAATGCTTAATATTAATGGATAATAATGTTTAATTAATTAATTAAAGACCAGTCTCCATATCCATATTATATATCATTCGTATTTATTGCAACTCGTACGTACTAAACTATATATATATATATATATCAATCATGCATAATGGGTTTTAACAAAAAATGAATAAAGTTAAAGGTGTTCATTAATTTGTGAATGAATTGGACTTTAGGGTTAAGTCAATAGAGTTTTTTAAAAGATTGATATATATTCGGGTTGCTGTTTGCTGGCACGTGAGATTAGATTTGAAGTTTTAAATTAGATTAGTAGCTTGTTTAAAGTTGTAATTAAGAAAAAGGAGATTAGATTTGGAATCCAGAACACTTGGGAGAGATGATTGATTGCTTTTTTTGATGCAGGAATGGCGAATGCATGCCAGCATGTGATATGAGAATCCTTATTCTCCCATCATCTTCCCGTTCTTTCCAACTCAACAAGTATAAAAAGCATCTTCTCCTTTTTCTAATAATAATAATTATTATTATTCATTCTTAATTAATATGAATCAATTAAAACCTGCCCTATATATATATAGCGCGCTTCTCTCCTTTCGTTCATTCATATATCCCTACATGTATATGTGTGTGTGGGTGTGAGCGCATTATTATTTTGACATGTGTTTTCTGAACATTTGTCAAAAAGTAATCATTTTTAAGAATCACATCATTGTTGTATATAGGTCAAAAAGGCTCCTAAATCATGAGTCATGAGATGCAAGATGCTCGAACTATGGTCTATGGACGATGAAATCTCACTTCATTATTCATTTTGTATATATATATAAGAGGGTTGCTGCAAAAATAAATGTGCATAATTTCAACAGTTTTTAAATAAGAACAGGTGCTCGTCTGATCAAAAAATAAAGTAATCATAATTAAGATGATGATATTAATGGAACTGGTAGAGTTTGTTCTAGATGAATGAAGATGGTGATCGATGAAGTGATGAAGTTTAGGATGCACAATGAAAATGGAAGATCCTAACTATGGTGTAAATAACGCAAGCAACTTATTATCTTGTACGGTTTTTTCTTATCAATTAATAAATTTTTAGAAAGAAAAATTTTATTTGCCAATGATAAATTGACTAACGAATGCGCAATAATGTGGATAAAATATATATAATAATATATATATAGGCAGTTATGTTGTTAAATCTCTGCATGTAAGCGCAAGAGAGAAAGAGCGGCAAATATTTTTGTCTTGAACCAACTAATCAATAATTAAAGGTGGAAAATGAAAGTGAATTAGATGGAGATGGAGAAAAAGATGAGTGCAGCCCCTCGTGAAAATGACTGATGGTGGGTACTTTTTACCTTTGGAAAAAAAAAAGGCTGGTAAATTAATAGAAGAAGAAACATGCTAATCAGGATTAATTAGCTGTGGGTCGGCATCATTAAGAAGTTAATTGATGCAGTTAACCCAAGGCCTTGGTTTTTTGGTTGTAAAGTGGAAGAAGAAGAAGAAGAAGTGGTCATGTGAGATGAAGGGAAGAGTGGAGATGAGGTCACGTGGAATGGGGGTTGTGTGGCGAATGGCTGGGCCTGCCATAGCATTTATATTCATGCAAATTACAGTGCGTGACGAATAATGACTGTTTGTTTTCTTATGCGAAGGATGTTTTTTTGTTTCTGTCTAATTCTGTATCGGTGGGGCTGCCTGGCTGAAGCGTACCACATTACCACCACTGCACCACACCACTAGTGTCAATTGTGATTGGGTCACCCAACCCAACCCAACCCAA
The DNA here is from genome assembly GCA_037349345.1 of Oemleria cerasiformis. Taxonomy (NCBI): domain Eukaryota; kingdom Viridiplantae; phylum Streptophyta; class Magnoliopsida; order Rosales; family Rosaceae; genus Oemleria; species Oemleria cerasiformis. The sequence continues at coordinate 11,843,628 of JAZGTL010000031.1, forward strand.
CCCAGCCCCAACCCAATTCACCTCTCTCTCTCTCTCTTTTTCACCCATATACACAGAGAAAGAGAAAGAAAGAGAGATAAGAAAAGAGGTTTATAAACAAGAGCTGCTCAAGGTGGGGGGTCAATGAAAAACAAAGAAAGAAAGAAAAGCCTACCTATAAGACCCAAAAAGCCTTAAAAGCTTAACGCAAAGTTGATTGCAGAAAGCAAGAGCTTTTTCCTTTCTTTCTCCCTTTCTCTTTTCTCTCTCTCTATATGAGATAGAGAGTAAAGCTGAAACCCACTAGTCCAACTTCACCTGCGCAAGGCAGCCTGTACATGTACATGTGTGTGTTTGTGTGTAGGGAAGAGATCGATTATTCATTGATTCTTCTGTGTCACTCACCTCACATAAATTAAAGCTCCACCAACAAAAATTCAACTCATCTCATGTTGGATAACCACACTGCAACCTCCTCCTCTGCTGCTGCTCCTCCTCCATCGCATGATCACGCCGTTGCCGATTCCTTACAAAATAATTATGGAGCTGCTCCACCGCCCACAACCAACAAAAGAAAAAGAAGACCCGCCGGCACACCAGGTACTTAATTCATTATTAATTCTGGGTTACTAAGATAAATTGATAAATTAAACGAATCAATTCATGTATGCAGATCCGGATGCAGAAGTTGTGTCTTTGTCCCCGAAGACACTACTGGAATCGGACCGGTACGTGTGCGAGATCTGCAACCAAGGATTTCAGAGGGACCAGAATCTCCAGATGCACCGGCGGAGGCACAAGGTGCCGTGGAAGTTGCTCAAGAGGGAAACAGCACAAGATCAGGTGATTAAAAAGAGGGTTTTCGTGTGCCCGGAGCCCAGCTGCCTGCATCATGATCCCTGCCATGCTTTAGGCGATCTGGTCGGGATTAAAAAGCACTTCCGAAGAAAACACAGCAACCAGAAACAGTGGGTTTGCGACAAGTGCTCCAAAGGCTACGCCGTCCAATCTGATTACAAAGCCCATCTCAAAACCTGTGGCACCAGAGGCCACTCTTGCGATTGTGGCCGTGTCTTCTCCAGGTAACATATCTTAAATTCTTAATCAAGTTAATTAATTATTTTTTCACTTTATGGTTAATAATTATCTGAGATGAAGAATCTGAGAGGATGGTAATTGGTCAGGCTAATTTGTATAGATTGTTCATCATTTATTGCAAAGGCCAGCTAGGTAGCTTCAAATGTTATCTTCACAAACCCTAAAAGCTCCCATAAAAAGAAGGTTGGTTCGCGAATAACTATGTAGCTACTACCTAGCTGTTGGCAGATAAGAACAAATCTTGAAATCATACACACTTTTTTTTTTTTTTTTATTTCTCGATTTCAAACTTGTTCTCTTGTTGTTGGGGTTGGGTTTTACATGCATTCTTCAAATACTGTGTCTCTGTACATCAGTTTCCTGCAGTGGCACAATATGACATCATCTTCATTATCCAGGCCACCATCTATTTCAAGCTCTCTCCACTCTTCCCAATGACTGCAGTTTCCGGCCATATATATATATATGTATATTTCAATTTTCAAACTAACTCACTAAAACCGCCATATATACTATTTTACTAATGAATTAAATATAATTAAGGGTGCCCCATATGTCCTCTAAATTTAATATTCATTAATTTGCTATTATTTGTTTGTTGGTAACCCTACATTTATCATACATGAAGAGATTATGTAGTCTTGGTTTGTTTGCTAATTAGTAATATATAAAGTCATGTTTTCAATCTATAATGATTCATGATTCTTACAAATTCTTTGTCGTCATTAATTATTTCAGAGTTGAAAGTTTCATAGAGCACCAAGACACTTGCACTGTCCGGCATGTTGTGCGGCCGGAATTACAATCAGCCCTCCAACCGGCCGCCTGCTCGTCTCGAACCGCCTCCAGCACCAGCCCCTCCAGCGACACCAATTTCAGCATTAATAATAATAATGTGCATCCGATAGTTTTGACTGGATTACCAGTCCGGCAGAACCCAGTAACTCAGCCTCAGCCGTACGATCATCATCAGCTTGATCAAGGCCTTCATCGGTACCGTACTTCCAGCCACCACCAGCAGCCACAGCAGCAGCAACAAATACCGCATCATAAGAATATTCTGGAACTTCAGCTCCTTCCGTCGTCAAACACCCCGACTACCTCCCAGCCAATTGTAGACGAAAACAACGCAACCCATTTGAAGCTTTCCATTGGCTCACCGTCGTGTCATCAGCCAGCTGGCGGCGGTGAAAAGAATGAATCCAGCCACCCCAGTTCGTCCGAGAGAAAAACAAGTCAATCCAGTAGTTTTGAAAAGAATAATATAAATTTGGAAGTGGCAAGAGTGAAGGAGTTTGCGAGCGAGGAGTTAAAGGTGGCGGTGGCTGAAAAGGCTTACGCCGAAGATGCGCGGCGAGAAGCCAAACGACAGATAGAGATGGCGGAGGTTGAGTTCGCCAACGCCAAGAGGATCCGGCAACAAGCTCAGGCCGAACTCGAGAAGGCTCACTTACTCAAAGAGCAGGCCACCAAAAGAATCAGCTCCGCCATTTTGCAAATCACATGTCAAGCTTGCAAGCAACATTTTCACGCTTCTGCCCCCGCCGCTGTGGGACCCTCCGACGAGAGCTCCCTTGCCATGAGTTACATGTCCTCCGCCACAACTGAAGGAGAAGGAGATCATGATCAATGATGGCCGCTTATAGGTTATGATCATGCACCAGCTAGCTACCAACTCTACTGTTAATGAAATGAAAAACCATATAATTTTTTTTTTATTTTTTTTTCACATGCAATGCTTATTTGAACAGACCTCTCTCCCATCTTCCATTGTTTTACTTTTACTCACACTTTTTTCATCAGTTAATTATTGCTGTATCTGGGTAGGGATCTTTATTTCTGACCATTTGTTGGCGGTATTAGTTGAAGCCTTGTAATTGGGTCCTTTGTATTTAATGTTTATATATATATATATATATCATTAATTTGTTCAAAAAAGAAAAAAGTGACTTTTTCTGGGTTCTGCTTTATATACAGTTCATCATTACTGGTTTAACCATACCTTGCATTTGTATATTCATATAATATATTTTCCCAATATCCCATCCTATAAGCTAGCTTTAAGCTTATACACAAAAAGACAACACCAAAAAAACGCAGCTTGGGCTCTCTGTTGTTTGTGGTCGTCGTATGCTAGCCTAATTATGCATGCATGATTCATCGTAATTAGATATTTATATTTAGATTTAGATGGGAGGTTTGTTAATGTTTAAGCATTAATTAATATATATACCAACCCTGAAGATTTTAGTTAATTCATTCAAGATCCTAATTGAGATGCATTTAGGTGATTTATGTAGGGAGTTTGCGGTTGGTTTGGGACCATATCGCTGAATGATAGGAAAAGGAGGCTTCAGGTTAATTCAGAGATGGTGACCTACTGATATAAAAATATATTTGAAATTGAAATTGAAATTGAAATGGAAATGGAAACGAATGAGAGAGAAAGTAATGAGAGGGAGAGTACTGGGACTGTCAACTGTGGAAGAAAGATGGGAAGTCGTTTTCAACGCATTTGTTAATCCTTTTAAATGCTATAAAAAAGTGACACCGCCATGTTTTTCAGTGCCACTGCTGGAATTGTTACGTTCAGGCACTCGTCCCTGTCAAACTTAAAAACACCATACACTCATCACTCATCACTCCCCTGCAACCTCCTCTACGTATATACATACATATATCATGACGCTTACACGTATATATGGGGTCCATCTTTTTTTGTTGCTCACCATGACTTTCAATCACTAACAAGTACCACGTATTATTATCACCATTTTTATCCCTTTTACGAAATTTGGAAAATAATAAAATTGCGAATTATTTTAATTGTACATTAGTAACGCTATTATAAGTTGCTTAAGACAATGTCATGTCATTTATGGTGTCCATTAATTAATTTTAAAGAATTTACGGATTGATGAAAGAATTTTGACATTTTTTCATTGAGTTTGATTTTTTCAATAGAAAGAGTTATGTGGACTTTAATAATATGTTATTGGGGCTTCGAAGTTCATAATCAAAACTCGAACTTTTGAAGACAAAGAAAATTGAACTTCGAAACCCCAATCTCATATTGCTTGCTATAGTTCACATAAACATTTTTCTTGAATAAACCAAACTCAAAATGGAAAAAAGTCAAAAAAAAATTCCAATCCATTATACCAAACTCTAAAGTTCATATGAACTTTATATTTCCAAAATTCAAACTCAAAATTTTGAAGAAGAAAAAAAAATTGAACTTTGAAACCCCAATATCATATTATTAGTGTTTACTTCAATCTGGCTATAGAAAAACCAAGCTGAAAATAGAAAAAAAACATCATAATGTTTAATATCAGTACTACGCCTAGTGTTATTCCTTTCCATACGTTATATGGAGGACTCGAGTTCGACTCTTATAAAGGGTGTGGTCGATACTCAATGTTTAAAATATGATCCCCCCTCTCCCCATTATCATTGTATAAAAAAATAATATGCAATATCAAACGCTAGAGTTCATATACAGTTCATAATTCCAAAATTTAAACTCGAAATTTTAAGAAACAAATTTGGACTTCGAATCCCCTATCTCATATTGTTAAATCAGACTCTTAATAGGAAAATGTCTAAATTCTTTTTTGATTTCACAATGTCAAACGTTGGAGTTTATATAAAATTAATAATTCCAAAATCCAAGCTCGAATTTAAAAAAAAAAAAAAATTTAACTCCCAAACCCGAATCTTATATTGTTAGAGTTCACATAAACCTTTATTTTGAAAAAATATAGAATTCAAAATAGAAAATGTCAAAACTACTTTTTTCATCCACAATATCAAACACTAAAATTCATGTAAATTTTATAATTATAAATTCTAAGCTCGAAATTTTGAAGAAATCTTTTTTGAACTTGGAAACCCCAATTATATATATTCTTATAGTTTACATAATCTTTTCTATTGAAAAATTCAAATTCAAAATAGAAAATTTTCAAAGGTTTTTTTTTTCCATTCCGCATTATCAAAAGCTAGTGTTCATATAAACTTTATAATTCCAAAATTCAAACTTGAAATTTTGAAATAAACACTTTGATACGTGTTTTGATAAACGATGTTAATAAACGATGGAAATGAATTAAGTTTTCTAAAGACGTTTTGTCTTCATTGATTAGAAACATGATATTCAATAAAAAGAAAAAATTTCGAGTATAATCATCGATCATATATATTAGTTATCACTACGTACATTCATCCAACGACAACAAAAATAAAAGTGTGGTTAATTATATGTGAAGCAATTTAAAATTGGTGTATGCATTTAAAACAGTTAGTTGCTGACACGAATCGAGGAGACTGAAAAGTGAAAATTACAAGAGAAATGAAGAAATGAAGAAATGAAACTGGCTGTGGAGGCTGCTGGTTTCTTTCACGATTCAGAGCAAAGAAAAGCGAACTCAGCCCAAAGTTGCTGAAAAAAGGCTTTCCATTCAAGCATTACTTTATACATGTAATATTTTTTTTTTGTAATTTTGTTACTTAATTACTTAGTCAGACCCAGAAGTTGCAGCAGCTTTGCTTTGGTGTTTGCTTTATTTTTTCCTTTTCTTTTGTTTGTCTTTCTTTCTTATCTTTCTCGGGACCACGTGCAGCTCTTTCTTTCCCACCTTTTAATGTTTGCGCCTTCCTTTTTTGTCTACTGGATCTGCTGCATATGGACGTATGGTATACATGGTACGTCCTCCATGCCCAGTCGAAGTAGTTCAGTACTAGCTACCTAGCTCTGGGCCTCTGCCTGCCGGGGACGAAGAAAGACGAAGAAGGATTCTTTTCTAAATTTACCCTTTGCGTGTTACCTCCCCTCTTTCATTTTTCAACTCTTTTTGCTTTTTAACCTTTCACGCTTCACTCCTTTTGCACCCAGCAGAAAAACAAAAAATTCACAATTTTCTTCTTACCATAGACATTGACACCCCGCTTAGGAACACAAAAAACAATTCACTATTCACCGAGAGTAAAATTCGATAAATCAAAATGATACGTTCATACGCGGTATTCTCATCACAAGAATAATGACATTTTTTTTTTATAAAATAATTAGGGTTTGACCAGCCAATATATATATATATATATGTGTGGCCATTCATAATCTGCAAGCTTATAAATAGAAATTTTGAAAAAAGAAATTGAATTTGTCGGGCGACGTGGGAAGAGAGAAGACAATGGCATTGAGGAGGAAGAAAGAGCTAGGTGGCAAAATTGGCATCTTCCTTTTAGGCTTTAAGCTTTAAGCTTTTGGCTTTGGGCTTTAGAGATATATAAATAGAGACAAAACCTTTTATCCAAAATGAAGCTGATGAAGCCATTGCTGCGAGAGTGGATGAACTTTCCATTTCACCTTACAGCAATGACTAATGAGCAAAGTCAGATATTACAAAAAAGGAAAAAGAAAATAAATATCATTGCAAAAAATTCAAAAGGAAAAAAAAAGTAGCTAATTAAAGTCACTGTTGGTTTGCTTTTGCCCTTTCCTTTTGCCCACTGATGAAAAAGTAAAACTATAAGCTTAAGAAATGTATAGGGAAGGCAAAAGTAGGACGAATAAGTTATTTATATATATATATATATATATATATATATATATTTGTATATTCCATACGTGCAAAAGTTGGAGGAAAAAAAATCTATCTTCAAGATTTGTCCCCATTTCTTAATTAACATCTTCATATCCGTATATATATATATATATATATATATATATATATATATATATATATGTATTCCCCAGCATATATATGAAAGAAAGAAGCCTTTCCAGATGGACTGCGAGATCCCAACGTGAGGTGCAAAACCAATGTACCTTAAATACACTTGAAAGCTACAGCTATACATACATATATAGTATACTTATATATACACGTACATGCCGAATCAAAAGTCTTGGATAAAGGTATCTAAATTGTTCTTCAGTTAATTAAGTAAATTGCATTGTAGATGAGATTGACTTACTATTGAATCTAAATTGTGAATGTACCCGTGTCGACACCATATTGGATCGGAATCAGTGGGCCACACAGAATAAGCCCAGAAACCACAAATCAGGTCCAAGTCCAACAGACAGGCCCAAATACTAAATGGACCCAAACCCACAACGCAAAAGATCCCAACAAGGACCAGCAATACACTGACACGTGTACACATATCCACTGCCCATATGGGCGCCACGTGTCAGTCCTACATCATAAGTGCATTTATCCCGTCTTGAAATCATTCTTCAAGCCTCCCTCAAACATCAATAAAAAAAGGAGGTACATTTCCCAAAAAGGTAACTAAGATTCACTGTTTACTCTTATTCTGTCAAAAATTACCACTTACCATATTCCTCTTACGAACATATACCACAATACTGACTTTGGCGTCAGAGACCCTTTAGGTTTGCATATCCCTAACCGACGACCAATTTACCCTTCCATTTATAGGTTTTCCGAAGAGTACGTGACAGACATTAATTGGACATAATACTATCTCTAAGTTTGTACATTTTGTGCATCAACATACCGCATAAAAGACAAAGTGGATATTACGAACAAAATAATCCCAATGTAAAGCCGTGTAGGATTTCTCATAGAGTAATATTCCACTCTATAGTAGATTGGACGATATTGATATCTTGTGAATATGTTGTACTGTTGGGTTGATGTGTTGTAAAAACTAAAAAGCGACGGATTATTTATGCAGATGGGGTCTAGTGGCCTTCATCTATCACTGAGTGCTGCAGGCTCACCACCATTATAATGTGCCTTCTCAATAATGTTCATTCATTCGTATTCTGTACACTTGCCACAATTTTCATTTCTTTTTTCTTTTCTATAATTCCTTCGTGTTACAGATGCCTCTCTCAAATCAAAATTGAAATTGGCCCAGATTCCAATCCAATTCAGATTTCGGACCCGACCCAACAATTAAAGCTTTGAAATTCGCAACGTGAACCAAAACTAGCCCGAGCCTTAGAATGGTAACCCAACAGGGGTGATTGGGTTGGGTGCGGGCTTTCGATATCACAAGTAGCACCACCAAATTACTCTATCCCATTGCGAACAGGGCAGTTGTCACCTGCATGCATGCATATTAATTCCTCAGCCAATGACCGTCCCACACGTACACAACAATTGTATACATCACATAATCATATATATATATATATATATATGTACATGTATCAAAGAAAAAAAATCATAATATTCTATTATGCACACTTAAAGCAATCTCAAATTCTGTATACAATATAAAATAATAAATAAATAAATATATATATATATATATATGTACATGTATCAAAGAAAAAAAATCATCATATTCTATTATGCACGCTTAAAACAATCTCAAATTTTGTATACAATATAAAATAATAAATATATATATATATATGTACATGTATCAAAGAAAAAAAATCATCATATTCTATTATGCACGCTTAAAACAATCTCAAATTCTGTATACAATATAAAATAATAAATATATATATATATATGTACATGTATCAAAGAAAAAAAATCCTCATCGTCTATTATGCACGTTTAAAGCAATTTCAAATTCTGTATACAATATAAAATAATAAATATATATATATGTACATGTATCAAAGAAAAAAAATCCTCATATTCTATTATGCACGCTTAAAACAATCTCAAATTCTGTATATAATATAAAATAATAAATATATATATGTACATGTATCAAAGAAAAAAAATCTTCATCGTCTATTATGCACGCTTAAAGCAATCTCAAATTCTGTATACAATATAAAATAATAAACAAACACGAGTAAGATAAATCTAACGTTCTTTCCAACTTATTAAACGCGTAAATGAAAACTTACATGGTTAACAGAGATTCGACCGGTTATAATTTGACAGTTTGCAATGAATAAACGTATGTTTCTTACTTGTGGTGTAATCTAAATCGTCATACACTTGGCATAAAATAATAATGGGAAAAAAATATGGTTATTGTAGATTTGTTGGTCTGAATGGTTTCTTCCGAAAAAGCTTTTCCTTCTTTTCCTTCACAACCACTGTGTTTGCAGATTTCTTCTCCTTCACAGCTTCAACTTTGGTACTCTTTTTGTTCATGGATGGATTTGATATCTGTATTTCAGCACTCACAATAATATCGTGCTTATTGTGTTCTTCTTCTTCACTTGACATCACCAATGCCTTGAATATATGGATCTGCAGGATAACAACTACATTATTATATGATCAAAACTTAATTAATGAATTCTGTTGTGATTCAATTGTGATAATTAAGAAAATGGTTACCTTAAATCTGTCTGGTTTAGCAAGTTCAAAAACAAGAGCATCGCCTTGGGCCAACTGCTTTGTCTGCGCAAAGGCTTTCCATCCTCCACTAAGCCCACTTCTTCGGGCAATGTAAACAGTAACGTACACATCCCCTTTTTCGTCCTCCAGTTCAATTTTCGGCAATGATTCTGGCAGATATTTCTTACAAATATCCGAAGGAATCCCCTTCAAATCCAAACAAAATCGATTATTAGTTACTGAAGGGGGATTATTCGGCATACATATTGAATATCGATCTTGTCATTTATGAAAATCAAGCTCGATATCTCCGACGACCAGATAATAACACTAGTGGCATGATTGCAACTTACCAACCAAAAACCCCTACAAACTTGAGAAGGAAGCATTTGCTTGACAAAGCATCGATCCGGGAAAGGGAGACTCTCTTTGAGAGCCTCTGCAGCTTTCAGAGCAGCATTCTTTTCTTCAGAAGATGCAGTTCTGACAATTTATTCAAACAATTACTATTAAAAGCATATCTATATAATTGATCCAATGGGCAATGATGTAACTTGAAGATATTCTACCTTGGTGGTGCAGAAGATGAAGAGGGCGTTGACCTCGAGTCCTTCCTCAAAGTTGGAAGGTCAATGTCCACCTGTCATTCAATTCATTGGATGAAAAATGAATTCATAGCAAGGACAACCTCCAGCTCCAACTCTGTTGATTAATTCACTCACCTCATCATCAAGATATGATTCAATGCGTTTTGGTTTTGGTGGGCGGGAAGATCGTCTTGGCTTTGAGTCAAACAGAGAATTCTTGGCATTGTGTCGGGATTCACGTTTCTGTTTTATACACAAAAATATACTTGCATTACAAGTTTTGAAATTGGAAAATGACAAGTTAGGAAGAACATAAAGTCTGGATTTTTAACCTGAGACTTGATCGGAGAAGTGGTCAAGTCCGGCTTCGATAGAGCCTTGCCGGTGTTTGAAATTCCCATTTCCTTCATCACACAACAAAATGCAAATGAGAGTATAAAAAACAAAGATCGAAGCTTTTTCCTTTTTCTTTATGACAAATGCTAGCTACAATAAGTACATAGATTTATCATGGAAGATTTGATTCTGACATTGAAAATTCTTGAGACACATGAATCAGTTCACTCACCTCATCACGATGGGATCCAACGGGTTTTCGTTGTTTCGAAGTTCGTCTTGGCTTTGAAATTTTTGAATCAAACAGAGAGTTCCTTGCGATGGGTTTGGGCTTGAATCTACGACTCTGTTCTTACAAAATAAGTATATATTACCTTAGTATTGAAATTGGAAAATGATAAGTCGAGAATAAAATAAAAAAGCTGGTTTTTTTACCTGAGACTTGATCGGAGACGTGGTCAAGTCCGACTCCGACAGAATCTTGGCTGTGTTTGAAATTCCCAATTCCTTCAACAGACAAAACTACGAAGGTGAGTTAAATAAAAGATTAAGCCTTTATTTTTTCCGAAAGAAAAAAAGGGGAGTGATATGAATAGAATTTCAGACGGATAATTCTTGCAAATTCTCGTTGGGATACTTCTTCGTACTACCATTTTGATTTATTCAATTGTCATTATATATATATATTATAAACAGAACCGTTTAATTCTTAATTCATCATTTGAGGTATGTTTGAATGATGAACTGTAAAGTTCCATGTAATTTAAGCTATATTACAAAGAAATGTACTAAAAAATAAAAAATATGAGCATTGTAAGTAAGTAGTTAACCAAGTAATAAGGAAACATATGAACCACATCCATAGGTGGAACTTACAAATCTCAACTATATGCCTTGCATCTAATCATTTGTAAATTCCTTGGAACTTTGAAGTTCCTCATTTTTAACTAATTTTGCCTAAATTTCATGGAATTTGAAGTATCTCATCCAAAAATACCCTTGAAGATCATTTACGTGCAAAAAAAATCAATTTAAGTGAAGATTTTTTAGTCATTCATATTGATAAACTATATAGATAATTCACTATGAGGATTTTAATACTATTGATTTATTTGATACATATTAATCCATAAATGACATCAAATTTTGTTGAATTTTTTCAGAGATAGATCTTGAAACAATAATTTGAGAATTAACAGTTTTGATTCTAATATATGTGTAAATAAAATCGGATATATCAAAAGAGTAGTACGGCGAGATACCCACCTATAGAATGCAAGTATTCATTATAGAAAGAGACTGACCTCAAATTTCCTTTTGTTTGGTTCATTGTGTTCGTTGCGAGAGACTACCTCAGAGTTGGCCGCCACAACTCCTACCATTCTTCTGTTAAAGATGGAGTGACAATGTCGAAGAAAAAAATATCAGCAATCAACGGTTAGAAAAAATAACATCGATATTCAATGTATATAATTTCTTTTTATATATATGGCCGTTATTTTGAATTCTAAAAGCCCTTCCAAAAATATTAGAGAGGTCAAGAGAAGGGAAAAAGGTGAGATTTTTACAATCAACAGCTTCCAATTGTGGATCTTCAATCAGCACCTTCCAATTCCAGCGTTTATGGAATGTTTTTTTACAGTTTTCAACAACTTTCCTCGTTTATGTAATCTCATTCTTTGTATTATATTTATTCCCTTCCTAGTTAGGTTAATTAGAATCCAAGTTTGAATTTTCTTCTCCAATTCAAATGAGGACGTATGAATCATGAAAACACGGTGATTGTTGCATTGTCTAGATACGAGCTAAATTTCTAATCCATGGTGGAATCAAACCCACGAACTCATGGACAGACGCAAATACAAAATTGAGAAGAAAATCGAAGACCCACAAAGTATGCAAGTACAAGAAGATCTTTAATCTCGATCTGATCAACAAATCTTACAAACCTTTATATTCTTAGAATGACCAATGATCAATGCTGATATTGATAAGCATACACAAAATATCATTCCAACTTTCAAGAACTATTGCTGCTTCCATTTCCTGTTCCAGGCACCAGCTCTCTGAGCATGGCCACCACCTGCAACATATTAGGCCTCTTCGATGGAAAATCATCAACACATTGCAATGTCACCTCTAAATACCTCACCATCTCCTTCACTTCTTCAGCTTCCGATTCATCACTTCCTTTGCTTACTACTAGCAGCTCTTGATCAATGACTTCCATTTGTTTCCCTTCTCTCACCTTCATCTTCGCCCACCCGACCAAGTTTGTGTCCCCGAAATCCTCCTTGTCCGTGGGGCGCTTCCCCGTCACAAGCTCCAGCAGAACAACCCCAAATGAGTACACGTCGCCTTTTGCAGTGCACCGGAAACTTTGGTAGTACTCAGGTGGAACATAACCCGGAGTGCCTGCGAGAGTGCTCACACTCAAATGTGTGTCAAGAGCACTTATGAGCCTTGCCATTCCGAAATCAGAAACCCTTGCTTCCATCTCATTGTCCAACAACACATTGCTTGACTTCATGTCTCTGTGTATAATGTGAGGGATGCAATTGTGGTGGAGGAAACAAAGTCCTTTTGCTGCACCTCTTGCAATCTTTTTCCTCTCTTCCCATGTCAGAATTCGCCTGTTAAGCGTCTTTGTTCTTCCATGAAGCATTTCTTCAAGGCTTCCATATTCCATGTACTCATACACCAGCAGCCTCTCTTCCCCAATTTTGCAGTAACCCAATAAAGGCACAAGATTTCTGTGCTTGATCTTCCCAAGAGTCTCCATCTCAGCCATGAATTCGCGGTCACCTTGACAGCTCAGCCTTATAAGCTTCTTGATTGCTACACTTGACCCGTCTTTCAGCGTGGCCTTGAAAACCTCTCCAAAACCTCCACACCCTATGAGACTATCCGCCGAGAAGCCATTGGTTGCCTCAATGAGTTGAGAGAACTTGAGCTTCCTCAGCTGCCTTTGGAAAGTTGCAACATTGATGCTCAAGGGCTCTTTCTCTTTGTCAATTTTCCAAGTGGTGGCTGCATGGGATGCCTGCAATCGGTTCAGCATCTTCACCTCCTGTGCCTCCTTTCGCCGTGTGCGCATTGCAATTGCCCACACTATCAGCACACAGACAGAAGCAAGAGAAATCAGAACCCCCACAACAATGCTGTTAGCCCATGCTGCAACAGACTGTCTTCGTCTTCCTCTGCCTACATCCTGGTCACTTGGAGTGGTGGCTGGTTGGTCATTGCTGCTCTGGCAGTCAGGTAACGGGACCCCACAGAGCCCGGGGTTGTTAGCATACTGGGTAGCCGGAAGTGTACTGAGCTGCCCTCTTGTGGGGATTTCGCCGGTTAGTTCATTGTTGGACAGATCAATTTGAACCAGGAAAGATAAATTGGAGAATGAATCAGGGATATGACCTTGCAGTCTGTTATGTGATGCATCAAACACCCCTAAATCTTTAAGCTTTCCAAGTGATGCAGGAATCTCACCTGATAGCTGGTTGTGTGCTAACTCAAGAACTTGCAATGCAATCATGTCCCCCATTTCTTCTGGGATTTTTCCGCGGAGCTGATTGTAAGAAAGATCGAGATACTCAAGTGTCTGGTATTTTGTAAACAGACTGAGGACAGCCCCAGAGTACAATCTGGTGAAATCACAAGTCTTCAATGTTGGATCCTGTTGAAGCCTTTCTGGACGAATGCCAGCAAACTCTAGCAACCCTCCAACTCCTTTACAAGAATTCCCCACATTCCTCACAAACACCAACGTATTGCCAGAGAGAATTCCGCTTAGTGATTTGGCCCCGAGCTGCCTCCCAAGGCGAGGTGGGATCTCTCCAGTGAGTCTGTTGCTGTTCAAATCCAACCAAACCAGACTGCTACAATTTTCCAGTTCCCCTGGTATCTGCCCACTCAAGCTATTGTTCCCAAGTTGAAGAACAGCCAGCCTCGTCAAAACCCCAAACTCCCTTGGTATTACGCCGCTGAGTCTGTTGCTGGTCAGTGATATCCACTCAAGATTACTGCAGCTGAACAATTCAACTGGGATTTCACCGCTCAGATTATTGTTATTGAGAATAAGATCCTTGAGATTCTTACACTTTCCCAAGTCCGGTGGGATTTTCCCCTCCAACCCATTGTACCATGCTATTAGCTGCTGCAAATTCTCCAGCTTCCCAAGCTCAGCTGGAATCGAACCATTCAGATAGTTCAAACTAAAATCAATAGTCTTCAGCTGAGAACACTGTGAAAGCTGACCAGGAATCTCACCAACGATGAGATTGTCCGGCATTCTCAGCTCCTGAAGTGAGGAGGCTCCGGGACATAAATCCGGTGGGATGACACCAGATATCTTATTGGAGCTCAAGTCTATAACCTCTAGACTCTTGCAAGCTGATATGGAACCTGGAAGCGAGCCGGTGATGATGTTATTACTCAACAGCAGGCTCTGTAAGGAGCTGAGATTATGGAAGATAGACTCCGGGATGGGACCTGTCAAATTGTTGTTAGACAGATCAAGTTGCTCCAGCCAAGAACACGATGAAAAAGTGCTCGGAATTGGGCCGGTGAAGTTATTATAGGAAAGCTTAAGTTCGACAAGCGAAGCACATGTATTTCCCAGCTCAGGAGGTATCCAACCGGTCATCAGATTGTGAGAAAGGTCCAGTCTTTGAAGACTAGTGAGCTGTCCAAAGGATGTTGGGATTTCCCCTGTGACATTGTTGGTGGCTAAATTCATGGTTTTGAGATTGGTGCAGTTTGATAAAGACATAGGGATGGAGCCCGTTATGCGGTTTCCTGACAAATCAAGCTGCACCAAAGCAGGGCAGGAGTACTTGTCAATTCTCAAACCGGAAATTGGGCCGGTCAGGTTGTTGTAAGAGATATCGAGGTTCTGAAGTTTGTCAGCTTTCAACAAGAGATCCTTGGGGAGAGGACCTGTTAAGTTGTTGAAGGCAAGATTGAGAAAGACAAGATTTGGACACTTGGAGAAAAGGGTTTCAGGGACAACGCCAAAGAGTCCATTGAAGGACAAATCAAGCTGTTGGAGAGCAGATGGGAGCTGAAGCAAGGAGGTGGAATTTACAGTAAATGAGTTTGATGGGAGTTTTAAGATAGAGAGCATGTCAAGAGAAACGAGGGGTTCAAAAGAGACATTTCCGACGAGAAAACAGCCGGAGAGATCGAGCTGGGTTGCTCGGCCGGCGGAGCATGTGACTCCATACCAGGTGCATGGATCGGTGCCGAGCTGCCAAGCTGACAAAACTCCATTGGGGTCCTTTTTGATCATCTTTTTGAAGTTGAGAAGAGATAAAGCATCGGTCTTGATGGACGGAACAACTTGTTCGGCTGTGGAAACCGAAACAAGGTGGTGGTCTGCCAAGACAAGAAGAATAACAGAAAGATGAAGAAAAAGGTGACGAACTGGAGGATTAAAGTTTTTCTCCATAGATGATGAAACAAGTTTCAGTACTTGTCTCTGGGGAAGAAAACTGAGAGAGAATGTGTAGAGTGAGAGAGTGGGGGTGAGAGTATGATGAGAGAATGTGTCGTGGGAAAGCAAAGGAGGCAAATGGGAGCTTTTGGAAAAGAGGTTGCTTTTTGGGTTATATAAAATGGAAAGCATGAAATTAGAAAAGAAGGGAATTGGATGGAGGTTGGTGGTGGGTGTGTACTTATACGATTTTGAGTACCAGCACCAGCACCCGCAGGATCAACTGTAGGAACAGAGAATGTAGTGAGGGGATTGATTTGACTTTTGGTCAAAAGGGGTAGGATCCACATTGCACATTGACACACAAGGTCTATCTAATCTAAGATCGGCGCTATTTGGTATTGTATATGTGAAAATGAAATGAATAAGGTCTTGGAGTGTCAGATGTGTTTGTGTATGATGATCATCAAAGGGTCACTTTCTGTCAGTGAGCGTGAGAATGTTCCCTAATATGAATATGAAATGGGGAAGAACAGATACTATTAAACATAAGATGCACTGTTGGGATTGTACAAAGCAGAAACATAAGTGACTCACTTGCCTACTTGAGCAACTCATACTTGTCAGAGTGAAATTTGAATGCACTGGTATATTACTGTATCGATATTTCAAATCAATAGATATAATTACATTAGGGATTCCTGTTGATTTTGTAGTATGAAAGAATGAGGGAGGAGAAGGTGGGGGTGATGTAGGGCCTAAAGGAAATTTGAAGGAGAAGAATGAATGACATATTTCAATTAATGAAACATATCCGCATGAAAATATATAATTAGGATGTAGTCCTCGTCAGAATTTGAAAATCTCACTCTCATATCAGATTAGAATAATTTAGACTATCACATTTTCGAACAAAAGAATAAAGATTAAGGATAGAGGCCCACATAAGCAGAGGAAACAACATGAATGCACTCTGTGTGGTTAATGGCATTGGGCATGAGAGGTTATGATGCCCCCATTTGGTCCCTCTTTTGCTTTTTTTCCCCTTCTTCTCATACTCCCAACCCTGGATTGGCTAAAACCATTTAATCCAGGGTTTAAAGTTATGGACTTCATAGCTGGTTTTGGGACCATCCTCACTGCTTTGTTTCACTTTGACAGTTGATGAGATGATCCATAATCTTGGATTCTGAAATGTAAAGTCAGCTACTAGCCTACTGCTGTTAATCATCCACCATCTTTCAAAAATTGAACCCACCATCATATTCATATTCATCTAGCTATTTTCAAACAAACTTATCTTTTGGTTCTCATCCACAAAACTGTAACACAAAAGATGAGAAAAAAGAAAGACTAAAACAGAAAAATGAAACAGGGAAAGTATCACGGATATACATTGCGAAAGTTGAGACTAGAAACATGGTTGATTTGAACATGTTCGTAAGTTTTAAAACTTTTAGTACTATTTCTTTGCTAATTGCTTTACATCAATCAATCATAAGATTAGTGATGCTATATTCGCATTATATGGTGGTGAGGTGGGAGACCGCAGCCGCTCATCTCTCGGTGCACGTCCCGCATCAAAAGAATACCAAAAAAAAAAAGCCTTGCCTGATTGAATTCTATGAGAAAATCTGCCCCTATCACCAATTTACCAATTGTATATATATATATATATATATACTTGTATACAACCGGCTGTATATCTGAGAATCTCTCTGATGAGAAAGAGAATACAAGAACCACTCAAACCAAAGTCGCAAAGTGAAGAAGATAAAGAACTAATGATATGGAAGATGGGATTTTGACCATAATAAAGGTGTTAGAATATGTTATCATTAGATTGATAATTAGTGCCCAATTTTTCCTTCTAATTATCATTTTCACTTGGGGCCTGTTCAGTGGTGTACACATATTGGTGCTATTCTCAACACTAATCAAATTTTGCTTCTTTTCTTCCCACTACAAATAATCTGATCATATAACTGTAGTATAGTACTAAAGGCTTTGAACAACTTGTGACCTCAAAGCCTGATCAAAGATAGAAATGTGACTGTTTCTTTTGCCTATAATTAAAAGAATCATTATCATCTTCAAAGTTTTGGTCAACTCAGAGGTGAAAACCCCTTCACTTTAAGCCTTTCTACTAGATACAGCCTGACCACTTTTGAGGCAAAAAAGAACATATACACACGATGGTTTATCGTAACCGGGTTCTGTGTATCTCACCCCAGTACTGAGTTTATAATTTGTATTAGCTACTAATTACCAAAAAACAAAGCAAAACAAAACAAAACAAAGCGAGAATTTGATATGCTTGATGAATACGTACGTAAAAAATGAATCATACCAGAATGATATATAAGTAATATAAGCCACTCACTCAAGTTTAGGCAATATACTTGACATTCTATTGAATGATAAATCCCATCCCATCCCGTCAAAAGCCATGAAACTTGGAAAACACCTTTAGGCTTTACCCCAGCAAAGACTTGCACGCCAAGGGAATCATCTTCATCATTTGAATTTTGCAAAGCAGCAATTATATGCTAAAGAATCAGACGCACACAAAGAGAGAGAGGAAATTGAAATTAAAATTGGAGAGATCAATGGGTGTGGTTCTTCTTGGGGTCACCACCAATCATTTGGATTATGTACAAATGCAATTAGTGGAGAGTGATATACAAGTTGGGCCCTTGGCGTGCCATCAACGACAACTTGGTCTTACCCTTCTACCCATTTGTAAGCCCTTTGCATCAAAAGCCACACCCCCTAAATAGTAACACCCTTTGCATAAAATATCATCAAGTTTATATCCTTAGGAAGTAAATAGTCTTCCCTTAGTAACTTACAAGTGTTTGTTATAGGTAGCACTTCTAGAGTTATTCTGGTAATTAAATATCCTAGGAGAAGGTTTAGATTGAAAAAGTTAATAATATAATTAGAATGGGATTTGGTCAGCAAAGAAGATCTAGGTAGGGCCTTTGTAATCATCAGTTAAAGGAAAAACTTATCTTGAATTTTCTATATTCCAATCAACTGCACAAAATCAAAACCATACAATTTCAACAGATTTAAATGGGCATTCGTTTGTCTATCTAATTCGTGTGTATATATACTAGATTTCGATAGAAGATTTCGAAGCACATGCCTAATTGGCTAATTTCTAAAATAAGTAAATAAATAAAAGAAAAGGCCCCTCCTAAAGGGTAGACCAAAAGAAAAACCCTTCAAAACTAACCAATTTGTTTTTTTATTTTTTATTTTTTAGTCAATAAACTAACTAATTTGTTAATGGACGATTTGTAAATCTGGAGTTTCGGGCTTTTAAAGTTAGGTTAATGCCTTGGATATTGGGCCTTCTCATTGGGCATGAATTTAAAGAAGAAGAACTTAATTGCTTCTGGGACTCATTGTGATTGGGCTAAAAATTGGAGTAGAAGAAAAAGACATAACTGCCCTGGCAAAATAATTGCATATACTGTGATCAGTAGAAAACAAAAAGAAAAGGAATCATATCCCAAGCATATGGCTAATAAGCATCATTTCTCTAAAGTGTAAGAACCACACAAGAATGTATTTGTAAAGGACCACCCATGTACATAGGCAGAAATAATCAGAACCAGTACGATTAAAGGAGAAGTGGACGGACCGTCAATCTTTGTGGAGAGGAAAATGGGAAGCAATAGCAATATTCCAGAGCAACTTCCATTGATGCCAAATGGTAAAAGCATTCCGGTGATAGGGTTAGGGACGGCTACATATCCTCCAGTAGGCAGTAAAGCAGCAGAAGAAGGCATCCTCCATGCAATCAAAGCTGGCTACAGGCATTTTGATACAGCTGCTATTTACCAGACTGAGCCGAGTCTTGGTGAAGCCATTTCCCAAGCTCTTTCTCTTGGCCTCATCAAATCAAGGGATGAGCTTTTCATCACTTCCAAGCTTGAGGCCACTGATGCACACCCTCACCTTGTTCTGCCAGCCATTCGGAACACACTCAAGTAATTATATAATTAATATTCAATTCCATTTAAATTTAACTGCATTTGTGAGTAACCATGCATGCAGAAATCTAAAATTGGAGTACCTTGATCTCTATCTCATTCACTTTCCAGTGAGTTTGAAGCCAGGAAGCTACGAATATCCTTTTAAGAAAGAGGACCTTCTTCCCATGGATTTTAAGTCAGTGTGGGAAGGCATGGAGGAGTGTCAGAAGCTTGGCCTCACCAAGTCCATTTGAGTTAGCAACTTCTCCTGCAAAAAGCTCGAAACCTTGCTTGCTACTGCTACAATTCCCCCTGCAGTTAACTAAGTAATTAATTACCAAAAACTACATATATGTGATTTGACCACTTTTTCAAGGCAAGAGTACTAGCTAGCGTAATTAATAATAAATCTTCTTGTTAATTTTCAAATAATTAATTAGGTGGAGATGAACCCGCTATGGCAGCAGAAAAAGCTTAGAGAATTTTGTGAGAGAAAGGGTATATTGATCACAGCCTACTCTCCACTGGGGGCAAATGGGACACCTTGGGGGACTAAGGCAGTCGTGGAATCTGAGGTGCTCAAACAGATTGCGGATGCAAAAGGAAAATCCCTTCCCCAGGTACATTTGTGCACCTACGAAACTAGCAACAAAGATTATGCTCTTGTATATTGCATTTCTATCACACAATCTCACCTCAAATTCAATGATCAATGTTCTGGCATTTAATTTCTAGTGATCAAATTATATAGACCGCCAGACATATCACAGAATGCACGTCAAATTAAGCAAACTATACTTTAATGAAAGAAATTGGTCTCTACCATTATCTTGTAAGGAATTTTAAAGGCTGTTGACGAGGTTCCATAGCCTATAAACCCCGAGAGCACACTAGAACAATCCAAAAGGCAGGTGTCAATTGCCAATTGGTTTTGGGTGGAACCATGAAACCTAGTTAGTTTCTGGTTTTTTCCTAGGCAGCTCATCCTTCCTGCTCGTAGGAATAGTTGTCCTATTCTGTTTTGGCTTTTCTATGTACATAAATGTTAAAACCCCCAAGCGATATTGCTCCTTAAAACGAAAAAAGAAAAGAAAGGATCAGTCTATAATTTTGAAATCCCACAGATAATGCTCCTGCAATCAGTAAGACCAGTCTGTTTCTTAGGTACAGTGAATGGTGTAAATTGGATTGAGAGAGTGAGAGGGTTATTCAAGAAAACAATGTCCATAAGACAGATAAGGCTCTTATGAGGATAAGGATTTTAAACTTCTGTACTCTGATCATCCTAACTATGGATTGTGTAACAACATTGTATACTAATGCCATCCTTCCACAATCTGCCGGCACGTTCTCATCTCATTCTAACTCAGAAAAGACAAAATATTCAAACATCTCAACAAATCAAATCTCTGAGCTTTCATCTATCAGATATCTCACATAATTCAAATTCAGTCAAAAAGATATCACACCAATCAAACAAACTCCTTAAGAAGAAGTATTCTAACAAGTAAAAAACATACGAACATTCAATCAAGACCTGTACAAAAGAAGAATCCTCCATTAACCCATCAATCAAAAGATATCCAGTTACCAAATTATGAACTATAAGTTATACAGACACTTCAAGCGGTCCATTGTAGCCAATCCATGTTCAAATCATTAATCTTCTAAGAAAGCATTAATCTTCACTTGAGTTACAGTAACTCAACTGATTACCCTCTTCAATTGCTACGGGTTTGTTCCAAAAGCTATACCATTTCTCCCTTGAAACCTTTTTGACTGATGTTACAAAACGAAAAAATCCACATCTTGATTATACTCCGCCACTATCTATAAACAAGGTGATAATTTTCAGAAAAGAAACTAATTTACCCCTAATGAGAAACAAGTCTACAAACATTCACCCAGTATTCTTTCCAAAACCTACAATTCCAAAATAAACCATCAGCTAAAACATTCAAAATTTCCAAATTTTCTTCTGAAACAAACAAAACCAATCCACCAAAAACGGAAATCACCTGACCAAACTAACAAATTACTCGGCTTGAAATCGAAATGGACGATGATATTCCAATGACACGCGTGTACTCCAGATAGAATTGACGTCTCCGCACCACATCCCACCCTCTCTAATGGCCAAGCCATACCAACCCGACCCTCTAGAGCACCTTGTACTCTAAAAAGATTTCAGGCCGGGTGTGGATGCTCCAGGTCTTTTCTGGTGGAGAGTCTGTGACAAATTTACGATCGAGAGACACAGAGGACAAGAATTGCTCGAGCAGAGGTTAGGGTTTGGCGCGCAAACTGCACTCACTTACGTGTGAATTGTAATTTTCGGAAACCACACGTGACAACATAAAATTGTAAATGCGGCGTGAGAAGTCAATAATGCCCCTGTTATTTTCGTAATGTGACCAGTACTTTATCGACCATTGCCTCCTGTGTTTATATTTTAGTTTATTTTTTGGTGACAATATATAATTCAGTTTGACGGTTGATTTTCTCCTCAATTTATATTCTCTATCTATTTTTTTTGTTTACAATACTTCATCCCACCCAGGTGGAAACTCATCGTACCATCTTTCGATTTATCGAATTTTTTGTATACATATAATATAATCGAAACTATTCATTCTCTAAATCATCATTTAAATATTATTTTCGTAAAAAATCAACAAGATTAGATGTCGTTTAGTCATTCATATGAATTAAATGAATCAACGGTTCGCCATGAGGA
Organism: Oemleria cerasiformis; assembly: GCA_037349345.1. Lineage (NCBI taxonomy): Eukaryota > Viridiplantae > Streptophyta > Magnoliopsida > Rosales > Rosaceae > Oemleria > Oemleria cerasiformis. The sequence continues at coordinate 11,866,079 of JAZGTL010000031.1, forward strand.
TCTTAATTATTACCAAAATCATTTATTTATTTGATATATATGAATGACTAAATGACCTTCAATTTGGTTGATTTTGTACGAAGATGATGATTTAGAAAATGAACGGTTCCGATTATGATAAATATACACACAAAATTCGATAAAGCGAAAGGGTGTACGAGCAAGAGGTGAGTTCTGAGGAATTGGAGAAGATTACTGAAATTCCACAAACCAGAGGACATCCTGCCTTATACTGTATTAATCCAGATGAAGGCCCTACAAGTCTCTTGAAGAATTTTGGGATGGAGAGATATAATCATCATATATATATAATTCACAAGTTAAACGCTATATTGTTGTCTCGTATTAATAAAAACAGCAACTTCGTTATATCTCATGTCAAAACATTTATATATAATTCACAAGTTATACCAATCGAGAATAACGGTTGTGTTATGACCGGTACCTTCATTTTGCACTTTCTAACGTCTTAATTATATGTATCAAATTAACAAACAGATCCGACAATTATTTTTACCGAAGTTAATAATGTGGAATATTTTTTCCGATTACTTGCTACACGGTTAGGAATGGATTCTAGTCTTCTAGAGATGTCAAGTGAGGTTGCTGAGATGATGAAGAATTTATATATGCTTACACATTTTCTAGTTTGAAGAGATGTTTCAGCGTGGGATGAACTTTCTTGATATTGAATGGTGATATCAGTGAAAAATCTAGAAGCAGATCGCAGTTAGAGCTTTGACTAACAATCAGTTACTGGTATCATTTCTCAATTAATTACTAATCAGTCCTAATTAGTCTAGAAATCAGTTGCCAAATTAGAGAGAGTTAAACATAAAAGTCGCGGCTAATCAGTCCTAATTAGTCTAGAAATCAGTTGCCAAATTAGAGAGAGTTAAAATTAAAAGTCGCGGCTGGTAGGGATTGACCGGTCGTGCATACGTGGCTGAATGGAAATTGGTTGTATAGACGCGTAGGTGCCCTACTCGCAGGAGCAGCAGGAGGTTTCTGTTTTGATACGCCGACGACCGCATGTGAAAACAGAAAAGATTAATTTATGAGCAAATTACAGTTTAGTATCATGTGATTTATACCTAATTTCAGAGTTATATTTAACGTTTCAAATTTTGCATTTAAGTACCCTATGATTTATACCAAATTTCAGAATTGTATCTAACGTTTCAAATTTTATATTTAAGTACATGTGGTTTATATCAAATTTCAAAGTTATATCTAACGTTTCAAATTTTGCATTTAAGTACCCTGAATTTTTTAAAACATTACAACTTGGCTCCATTGTTATCTAACGAAATAATTAACAGTGGCTGGCCTCTTTGATGTTTGGTCAGTAATGTAGGCCAACTTCACTTTCATCTTCATCTTCATTTTTCATTTTCATATACGTCGTCTTCATTTTCATTTTTCAATTTCGTATACGTCTTGATCCAACTACAATGTATTATGTGATAAGTGACTGTGAGCACGGTCAAGAACTTTGACTACTCCTATAGCTAATAATTATATATATATATATATAAGGTAGAATGAGAAAGGAAGAATGTATTGAGAATTCTAAGTTTCGTTTTCATATGTAATATAATTATACATAATGTTCGTACCTAATTTGGCCAACCTGTTCAAGATCGATCAGTCCCGTGAAAACCATATTTGGCCCTTGGCTCAACAAAAATACAACAATACAAATCTACAACATCAGGTGCATCCCACCAATGCAGTCTTTGACAAAAGACACCAAAAGCCACTAGGCCGACCAAATCTAGTCGGCCTATCCATCCATTGGTCGACCGTATCAACACAACCGCGGGACTTGGGATCATCAGGACACGTGTCAGCTCCAGGATCATGGACATTTATTCCACATTGAAATATTTCACCCACAACATTCAATGCCACTATAAATACAAGGGAATCTCCCATAAAAAAACGTAATAAGAACATTGCCTTTACGCTGCCTAATTACTACAGTACCCTCCACACTTAACTGACTTAAGCATCGGAGACTGTTAGGCCGGCACTCCACCAGTTCTCCTTTGCTCTTACCTTCACCCTGCATGTCTTCCTATCTTCGAGGAGAGCGAGTTAAGTGAGCTCAGCGAGGGAACTCTAAGTTGGTCCTTTTTTGGCAACAACAGTTTGGCGCCGTCTTTGGGAATTCTGAAATAACCTCCCACGAACTCACTTACCACCTAGGACATCCCAACACCTTCCAGGCATCATGTTGGATGATCAAGATGAAGGAGAACTAAACAACACTCATTTCCTACAAAGGAGCTCAAGGGACAACATCCCTGATGTGCTGAGACAAACGTTGGACGACCTCCAACGAGAAGTGGATGAGCTCAGGGCTCACAACACCAAGATGGACGCTAAGAATCAGGTCCTCTCTGAGCAATACAAGAGCACACTCGCCCTTGTATGGATATCCCAGAGCAATCAAGGGGGAAACAAGGGGCCAGTCCACCAAGTCTTGGCCGACCAGATTTTGACCGACCGCACCCCGGTCGATCAACTTGTCATCGAGCGAATTTCCTCGGACATGCATAAGAAACAGCAGTATAGGGCAACCCCCATCTCATCCGGAGGGCGACTACTCATCCAACCACCTAATGGCGCCAACCCTTCTCAACCAAGAATCTATCGGGACGCTCGCCAACTACTAGAAGAATACCAAGTTGAGTTAGAGCCCCTCTGCCTAACTTACACTACATTAGACCCTAGGACTGTGGGATAACCTCCCTTACCCATTTTAACTACGGCAAGCCGACAGACGACGGGACACGCTTCCGGCATGGTCAATGGCCAGGAAGATCAAAGGACGAGAGGTCCTGAACCACAACAAAAGGCAAACACCTAAGAAATGGAAGATGAGACCGGCTCAACTGCTAGGAACTACTCCCATGGCCGAAGGAGAAATAGTGTAAGGACCATTCCCGAATTTTACCTCCAAATCCACGAAAAGTCCTTATCCCGTCTGACAACTTTTTTTCCTCAAAATTTAATACTAGGAATACCCTTTATCCTTAAATATATTTAATAAACCTTACAGGGTTCCCGACAGAACCTCTGTACTTACTGATCACACCTACTTGTCGGACGCATGATAACTTACAGGTCATAGCTGAGACCTCGGAATAGTGGTGGTCCAAAAAATAACACGCTCTGACACCAAATGTCAGTAGGTCAGACACTGCTGAAACCTCTACTGGAATAACACAAGACAACTAACTGGTCAGCCACTTGTGAACCGTCAATAACTAGTCACTCTAGGTCACCGCCCACACCAACCCACTGACCCGGATGACGAAGGAACCAGACTTGGTTGAATTGAGTTTCATTGACTCGCCCCGAGTCGAACTCGATATCTCTGCTCCTCTAGAGCAACTCGAGTGGTAACTCGATATCCCGGTCCATCATGAGCCCCCGAGTGGTAACTCGATATCCCGGCTCGTCCTGAGTCCCCCGAGTGATAACTCGATATCCCGGCTCATCCTGAGCCCCCGAGTGGTAACTCGATATCCTTGCTTGTCCTGAGCTAACTTAGACCTCAATGATATGGCGGAGAAGGATCCCTCGAACGCCAACATTGGAGAACCCCTCAACGATCTGATAGAGACATACCCTCTAACGTTAATCGGAGAACCCTCAACAATGTAGCGGAGAAAAACAACATCCACGCCAATCATCGGAGAATCCCATGGTATAACCCAATACCTAGAAGTATGCATACCCATGCAATCCCGGAACCCTAGTCCGTTCATAGTGCAAATAAAATACCAAATCATGGACGCTCTAGCCCAAAAGAACTCTTGACACCAAATTGACCCAACTACCTTGACCCCCCGAGCTCAAAACCCACTCCATGGTCAACCGTTACCGCTGGGATTGCCCAACCGGAGCTCTAAATGAACTCATATGGCCTCAAAACCATTAAAATCCGATCTGGAACGTCCCATAACCCTATCAACGCGTCGTCGTGACCCCGGAATTGGCTCCACACGCCGGTAGAAGGTCGGGCCACACGCCCCTATGCACTGGCACTGTTCACGATGGAATATTTTGTCAACTTGACAAAATCTACTGACGAAATCGGAATATTCCGTCAATCCTGACGGCGTTAGGGTTCTGTCCACCACCGTTAACCTTTGACGGAATATGCTAACGCCGTCAGCATATTCCGTCAACTCTTAACGGCGTCAGTTGACTCAACGGTCAACTGACGGCTGACGTCATCAACCGCCGACCGAACCAGTCACCGAAAAAGATGACCGGACCGCCGTCTGCCGCCGTCGCCGGAGTCTCGCCGGAGATCAAAGAAGCTTTCTGCCAATATCACAAGTACAGTGGCCACACCATTGAGGAGTGCATTGCATTCAAGGGCATTATCGAGCAGCTAGTCCTACAACATGCCCCTTTGCCCCTGGCACAACAACATATCAACACCATCAGCAGAGGACCAACCCTATCCTCTTCAATAACTTCCAACCGAGCGAAGAAGAACTTACTTCGACCTACCCAAGCCAACCACCAAGTACTCATCATCGACTCCGATTGAGCAGCTAAGATAGCCAAGAACGGATGGAAACCCATCACATTCTCAGAGGAAGAGGAGAAAGGCATCGTGTTCCAGCACGACGACCCCTTCACCAGCAGGGCCCAAATTTCCAATTACAATGTAGGAAGAATACTCGTTGACACCGGGAGCTCAATCAATGTACTCTTATTTATATTTAAGTCCTCTTGTTGATATACAATTCCTAGGTCATCCATCGAGTAAGCAATGCCTTACGATATTATTATTATTGGAATTATTTTATTTTATTTTATATTCTTATTCAAATTAATTAATGCATTATTAATGAACTTGGTACATACACAGCACGACCTTCACATGAATCAATTACTATAAACATAATAATAATTTATTTATTTATTAACTTTCAGTAATGGGCTATCCATTGATAAGTCCTTAACAACATCAATATTTATTCAAAACTCCCTTAATTATATTTTTTAAACTTTCAAATCCCTAATCACCATATAATAATTACTCAAACAACCTTTAAAGCTTTTAATCCTTATTTTGTAGTTTTTTTTTTCATTTTTATTTTATGAAAATATTACTCCCACTCATAATCTTTTTTTCTTTTTCACTTTTTCATTTTAAGGAGTAATATGTAGGACAATCCAACTTAAAGCAAAATAATTAAGAACAATAATTCTTCAAAAAAACTACTTCAAATTTGAAAAAATTTTACTATCCGATATTAAAAGATTAGGTTAATCGCTTATGGTTTAGGATTTAGTACCCAAAATCCAAGTATTAAACCCTAAACTCTAAGTTATAAGCTCTTCCACCACCACCCCTACCTAAACACCCCCCACCTCCTTCCTAAAACTTTCTATACCCTATCGTTAAACCCCAAACAACAAGGATGTCATTATTGATTTCAAAGAAAAAAATTCAATTGTAATATATAATTTTAATTATAAAAGTGTTTTAAGTTTAATTATAAAATATGGGTTAGAATCCTAATCATGTATTGTACAAGAATATAACAATAAACATGCATGACTAAAAAATAGTCGAGGGACCTAAGAATAAAGAATTGTCGTATTCCAACTTTTAAGTAAAATATAATATTGTTAATGATTAGTTAGTAGTACGTTTATCTTTTCATTAATGTATTAATTATTCATATGATTATAAGTTTATAACCTTATTATTCACATTTTAACATGAATTTCATCGAATAGTTTGGAAAATAGTGGGAGTAATTAAGTTTAGATGAAGCATATGGATGGTCCAAAATGTACACCCTCCTCAATGATCTTCATCTTCACTCAATCCAAAACAATAAAGCTTCCGGAAAACAAAAAAAATTCCAAAACGATAAATCATCTGCTCTGCAAGTCTGCATTTATGCAGCTCAAAATTTAAGTCTACCATTTCCAAGCAACAAACAGAACATTTAACGTGGGTCTCCGTCGGACGACCAAAAATCCAAGTGATCACACCGGCCGGCCGTATATATATATATATATATATATATATATATATATATATATACACAACATATTGCCTTCTTCTCTAGCTTAATTAAATTTCAAACTTTTGTCATGCCTAATGCTTCTTCGCATTGTAATTCACGAAACAAAAACTTCGAATTAATGTCTGTTTCTTAAATATTTTTACAAAAACTTAATTAAATTGGAGAATATTTTAGTTATCTGATACATAATTTATATTACTTTACATCGATTTCACCGTATGATCGACAATAAGTTACATGGAAAATTCTAGTTGACTATTCTTTCCCTGCGGTAATTATATAATAGGTAGTAGGTGTTGACGGAGAAAACTTCAGGCGGAAATAAAAGCTATATGTTGCTAAATTCAGTACAGTATATTTAGAGAAGGCCGATAATTGCATCACACCTTTGGTGGTATCTCATCGTACCAATTTTTTGATTTATCAAATTGTTTTTATACATATATCATAATCGAAACCGTTCATTCTCTAAATCATCATGTCAATATCATCTCCGTAAAAAATTAGTAAGATTGGAGGTTGTTTGGTCATTCATATTTATCAATTAAATTGACGATTTTTCATAAGGATCCTAATTCTTACCAAAATTTCTGATTTATTTGATACATGTGAATGACTAAACGACTTCCAATCTTGTTGATTTTTTACGGAGATGATCTTGACATAATGATTTAAAGAATAAACGATTCTGATTATAATATATGTCAACATGTAATTGGTTCATATCAAAAGGATGATATGAGAACATTCCACCACGGTGGATTCAAATATTGTCCTTTAGAGAAAACCCCACACAACACAACACAAATTATGGTTTCACATTTGTTTGTTTCCAGAAGCCAGTCACTGCCCATCCACGTGGTACGTTGAAAACAAAAACATTAATTAATTATGTAAACAGTTTAATCATGACATTGTCTACTCGCATACGTGCCTATATAAACGAAAGCCAATGGTGCAGCTGAAGGCCAAAAACACCATAATTTGAAGGGCATCCAATAGCTCAGCTGAATTTCTTGAATCATAATTAATTTCATTTTGCGAAGCTTTTGACAATGGCGCCGATGTTGGTTCCTGGGGTAACAATACTGAGCTCATCGTGTGATGACAAAATAGCAATGCCAGTGATCGGCATGGGGACTTCATCGTACCCTAAGGCAGACCCTGTAACAGCCAATGCAGCAATTCTCGAAGCTATCAAAGCCGGCTACCGCCATTTCGACACCGCCTATGCTTACGGCTCAGAGCACGATCTAGGTCAAGCCATAGCCGACGCTCTCCGTCTTGGACTCATCCACTCCAGGAATGAGCTCTTCATCACCACAAAGCTTTGGGCCAGCTTCGCCGAGAAGGACCTCGTTGTCCCTGCCCTCAACGCCAGTTTAAGGTGCGCACTAATAATATACACCAAATTACAGTTTTGTCTCTATTTTACATAAAATTTCAGAGTTATATTTCAATTTTTAAATATTACATTTAAGTATCTTAAATTATCTACAAAGTTTCACCTGTGGTCCATCGTCACATTTTTCGGGAGAATTACCATCAGCTAAAGACGTGGCGTGTGTGGAGTCGACCCAAAAATGAACCTAAACGTGAATTTAGTCAAAATTACTTAATTAGTCATTGATTATCTTCCACCTAAATATTCGGCGAGAATTGACCAATAACTAATTAAATAATTTTGCATAAAAATCTCTTTGAGATTCATTTTTGGGTGGCTCCACACAAACCCCATCACCAGCTATCGGAAATTTTAATTGCAGGAAAATGGGATGGTGGGACACGGGTGAATGCTTTTTAAAGAATTCAAGGTACGTACTTAAATGCAACATTTGAAAAATTAATGTATAAATTTAAAATTTAATGTAAAACACAAAATACTGAAGCGTAATTTGCGTTATATAATATATATATATATATATATATATATATATATATATATATATATATATACATGACGTACGTTGGAATTAATAATACTGATAAAAAATACTAACTAGACTGGAAATATACAGGAACCTACAGCTAGAGTACGTGGACATGTACATAATACATTGGCCTTTCAAATTGGGGAAAGAGGTGAAATGCTTGCCCGTTGAAGAGGACTTGGTGCAACCATTAGACGTCAAGTCAGTTTGGGAGGGCATGGAAGAGTGCAAGAGGCTCGGCCTAGCGAGGGGCATCGGCGTCAGTAACTTCACTTGCAAGATGCTTGAGGACCTCCTTTCCATCGCCAAAATCCCCCCAGCCGTCAACCAAGTATAAATTAATTTACGATTGACTCGTTGTTTAATTATGAGCAAATTATACTTTAGTATCCTCACGTTTATATTAAATTTTAAAGTTATGCTTAACTTTTCAAATTTTACATTTTATTACCCTGAATTCTTTAAAACGTTTCACCTTTGTCTCAACGACACATTTTCAGTTGAATTTCTGTTAGTTGATGACGTGACGCGTGTGTGGACCCCTACAAAAACAAATTACACGGTGACCGTAGGTATAATTACTTAATTAGCCATTAGTTATCTCTCGCTCAGTATTTCAGCTAGAGATGTTAGACATGAGATAATCAATGACTAATTACGTACACCGTAGAATTTGTTTTTTTGGGGCTCTCACACGCATCACGCCATCAACTAACAGAAATTCAGCCGAAAAATATGTCATTGGGACAAATGTGAAATGTTTTAAAGAGTTCATGTATTAAAATGAAAATTTTAAAAAGTTAATTATAACTCTGAAATTTAGTGTAAACGTAAGGATAATAAAGTATAAATTTCTATTTACTCATGCATGGCAAATTTTTTAGGGTTTTTTCTCTAAAACAAAACGCGTGCACATATTTTGTTATATATTATTTATAATAACAATAATTAATAATATGATAGGTGGAGATGAATCCAGCTTGGCAGCTAAGGAAACTGAGGGACTTTTGCAAAGCGAAGGGCATCCATGTGACAGCTTACTCTCCGTTGGGTGCGTCCGGGACCAAATGGGGAGACAACAGAGTCTTAGGATCGGACGTTATCGAAGAGATTGCGAAAGCGAAAGGGAAATCAACGGCTCAGATTTCGTTGAGATGGGTGTACGAGCAGGGGGTGAGCATAGTAACAAAGAGCTACAACAAAGAACGAATGAAGCAGAACCTGGACATCTTTGGCTGGTCGCTGACTGAGGAGGAGTTAGAGAAGATGAGTCGTCTTCCTCAGCGCAAAGGTGTCACTTTTGCCTCAATTGTGGGGCCGCATGATGTCGTACTTCAGATTGATGCTGAATTATGATGATCATGTCGGCACCGGCGCCGGCCGGCCGGCCACAGAGATTCCTTCGTTTCATCATCGTAGCTATAGCTATATGTCAACGACTCATAATATTATTATTTCTAAATAATCAGATGTGTTTTTCATTACTGCCCATGTTTCTGGAACACTAAAATTTCTTTAGAAGTGGATGCTTAATTTCTTTAAGTTTCCAAAATTTCGGCATATGTATCGGTACGCTGTTGTCTAGTCAATCTTTTGTTTTGTTCTTTTGTCAATAGTCAATGATTAGTTTAATATATTATGACAGGTTTATTTACACAACATATATAGTATTGGTTCCTAGTTGGTATATGGACAGGCCACGTGTTTGAATCGTAACGGATCAAACGGAAAGTGTTATTTTGGCGGATTGTTTTGATGAGGTATTTGAAAATTCTAAGTAATTTATATTTTACTATTAATAATTGAAATGATTTTTCTCATACGGAGATTATTCATCTCTTCATACTTTGTCAGGTGTCACTTTTGCCTCACTTGTGGGCCCACATGATAATTTACGGTGTGAAAAATGATTATTCATCACAAATGAGAGGCCAAGTTAAAGTTGAGTGGAGGATCTCTTGGGATCCTGTGGCGGTCCACGTACACCACCTATTGGAACATCAGAATAATTAGAGGAAATTATATTTTAGTATTTTTATGTTTATATTAAATTTTAAAATTATATTTAATATTTTACATTTTAGTACCTTCAACTCTTTAAAACGTTTCACTTTTGTTCTAACGACACATTTTTCAGTTGAATTTCTGTTGGTTGATAACGTGACGCGTGTGAGGGCCCCACACAAACAAATTTCACTGTGACTTTGGGCAAAATTACATAATTAGTCATTGGTTATCTCATGTCTAACATCTTCCGTTGAAATACTGAGTGAGAGATAACCAAGAGCTAATTAAGTGATTATGCCTACAGTCACCGTAGAATTTGTTTTTGTAGGGTCCCCACACACGTCATGTCATCAACTAACAGAAATTCAGCCTAAAAATGGGTTGTTGGGACAAAAATGAAACGTTTTAAAGAGTTCAAGGTACTAAAATGCAAAATTTAAAATTTTAAGTATAACTCTGAAATTTAGTGTAAACGTGAAGGTACTAAAATATAATTTGCTCCAATAATAATATAAGACACACATGCATTATTTACCGAGGAAGGGAACTAGTAAACAGTGCATTTCGATCACCGCATATATAAGACCCAACCATATACATAATTGCATTTCGGTCACTAAATATTTATGAAATCATGAGATGACTACTTCACCATGAAATTGTATTGCCAACATCTCTTTGTCTTTGAATTGAAACAATCGATTTCTTGATCGACAAGTTAATTTGGAATTAATTTGATCCAATCCATCTCGATCGATATCCAATATAATGGCAAAGTTAGTTCCTTCGGTGACACTGAGTGCCTGTAACATCGACGATATTAATGAAACGATGCCAGCAGGCACGGATCAATCCATCTGACTGGGGTGTGCTCCAGCCCACCTGACATTGATGACTCAAAATTTTTTTTAATTTAATTTTAATTTGTATAACTCACTTTATTAATTTATTCTATCGTTGAAAAAGAGAAAGATGAATTTTTTGGGGATCGTATGATTTCTTATTCATGTAAAAAAAGAGTTTGTTGTAATTTTAGTGTTTTTTATTGCATGATTATTTGTTATTTCTTTACAAAAAAAAAATATGTATTTTTACTAGGAGTATTTTTTAATTAATGAAATTCACTTAATACTGTCGAAATTTGATAAAAAAAATTCACCCTACAATTTAGCCCATCTCAGTTTTTAACTCCTAGGTTCGTGCTTGGATGCCAGTGATTGGCATGGGAACTTCATCCTACCCTCCGGCCGACCCAGACACCGCAAAGGCTGCAATTCTTGAAACCATAAAAGCATTCTACCGCCACTTCGACACCGCCTTGGTTTACGGGTCGGAGCAACATCTAGGACGTCAAGCCATATCCGAATCTCTGCGTCTTGGACTCATCAACTCCAGGAGTGAGCTCTTCATCACCACCAAGCTTTTTGCCAGCTCTGCTGAGAGGGAAACTTGTACTCCCTGCCATCAACATGAGTCTAAGGTATGTACAGTTTGCTAACTGGTTACCACTCGAGTGTACGTTTTTCTATATAAAGAATGATAACGGGACCCTTTTTAAATACAGGAATCTACAATTGGAGTATGTGGACATGTACATAATACATTGGCCTTTCAAATTCGGGAGAGAAGTGAAGTACTGTATGCCTGTTGAGAAGGAGATGGTGCAACCCTTGGATATCAAGACAGTTTGGGAAGGCATGGAAGAGTGCAAGAGGCTCGGCCTCGCGAGGGCCATATCGGAGTCCGTAACTTCACTTGTAACATGCTGGAGGACCTGCTTTCCATCGCCAAAATCCCTCCCGCCCTCAACCATGTATGTATTTACGTCATCGTCATGCATGGCAATAAAATATCTAATATATACCCTAAAACAAACACTTTTATTAATTCTTGTTAATTGCTTGCGTTGAAATCTTTGTAGTTGGAGATGACCCCAGCTTGGCAGGTAAAGAAATTGAGGGAGTTTTGTGAGGCAAAGGCCAAAGAGTATCCATGTCACAGCTTACTCTCCTCTGGGTGCAGCTAACGCTCAATGGGGTGACAATAGGGTTTTAGGGTCAGATGTCATTGAAGACGTACATTGCCAAATCCAAAGGAAAAACAACTGCTCATATATCGTTGAGATGGGTTTATGAGCAAGGCGTGAGCTTGGTAGCAAAAAGCTACAAGAAGGGAAGGATGATTCAAATTCTGGACATCTTCAATTGGTCCTTGACTGAGGAGGAATTAGAGAAGATGAGTCATCTTCCTCATCGGAAAGGCGTCACTTTTGCCTCCATCATTGGGCCTCATGATCTCATTCTGGAGATTGACTCACAATTGTGAGTAATATTGGATATCATCCCATATATGTTCTTGGGTTGACATGTGCTGCCAGTCAAGATTATCCTTCTTTGGTCAAATTCAAATAACATTACATATGAACTATATATGTAGTTTGTTCAAGCTGAATCATATGCCATATATTTTCATGTTGTATCTGATTTAGAACTCCTGTTTTGAGGTTTCATTTGTGGTACAATGGAAATGTACGTGAGATGGTCGAATATGGGTCAAGAAAATATATATAATCTATAATTTAACTAGTCCCCTGTAACAACACTGGAAAAGTAAAAACCCTAGAACCATTATTTTGTTAGATTCACCAAAAATAGGGGCGCAAAAATGTTGGTACTGAAAGTGTAGGGGCACTCACGAGAACACCCCTCCAAAAATAAGCGTATGCCGTTTGAAGCGGCAAGCACACGGTATTCTTTAGTAAAAGGCGAAAGAATAGTTCGCTTTGTGCTTACCGCACGGCTCCGTGGGTTGTACAGGTGAATGCTGCTTCATTTTATATTAATGGGGGCCTCGTGCTTGTCTTCACGTTTCCGATGTGGGATAAGTTCCTATTATTAGGAAGGAATTAGGAGGACTTTTGCTGCTTGCTCTTAGCCACACTATGTTGAAGGATCAATCCTCTTTGTTTATTGGGTGGACATTCAAGCATAATTAATTTGTTAAAAACCCATGTTCCAAACCGACGCTTTGATATGTACACCGTACGCCATAGATTGGTTGATGAATCTTACCACAAGTACAACAATTTCTAGTTCCAGGGCAGAAGACACTGCCATGTTCCGTACTTAGATTTGCTTCATTGGAGGGAACTTGTACTCTTTGTCATTTCCCACTCAACTTTCATTTCAGGCATGAAATTTTGGCTATTACGATCACATTTTGTCTAATTTTTTTGTTCAATTTATCACATTTCAAATAAAGACACGAATTAAACAACATTAATAAAAAAAAATTACTCATAACTAATCATATTTAAGAATCTAACATGTGATAAATAAAGGTAGGTGAAGGAGGAAGCGGTCATTTCAGAGAATAGTTCATAGCTTTTCTCCACATTAAAGTGTTGTTGTCTATAGATACATTTAATGAAGAATAGTTCCAAGGAAGCCCAACAATGCCCAAATTTTCGCCCAAGCCTGCCTGAAGCAGACGCACAACAGACGTCCCAAAGGACTTCAATTCAGGAAAGCTTGCTTCCTAGCTGCTATGAAGACTCTCTCACCTACTACCCTTCTAACAAAAATCATACTGACTTTTTTTCCTATGATAAAAAGAAGAAACAAGGGCCTATTTTCCAGAAACATCAACCAAACCCCCCCTACTCACACTTGATGGACTTGTAGATGTGACGAACAAAGAGCAAAGCAGCCCGAAAACCTACAGTACCAAGCATGAGAAAGAAGCCATAGCAAATGCAAGCCATGTAACCAAAGAAGAACGAGGTTTGCATAAAACCAGACATATCCGATCGGGCATAGTAATAATATAAGCAGTAGCCATAGATAAAGAGGCCAGTAGATCCACCGCATAGGAAAGACCTGTCACAAACCAACAACTCTGATTAGTCCAGACAGGTGATAGGCAGATGATCACATTAACAGTAATGCCAAAAACATTCTAGCTTAAAATCAATAGGCATTGTATAGCCTATTTGCAAGATAAACAAATGTGAGCCTCATACAATGCACTAAGAGCTGGCTTCACAGAGTCATCACCCGAAAGTAATCACACTCTAATGACCATGCAAGAATATAATGACAGAGCAGACAACTAGAGTACCCCTAGGAATCATTAGTATCAAACAACTTCATCTATTCAATTTCACAAATTTTATTGGCACAAAGCACATTATCAACATTTCTTGGTACCTAATGATAAAATTGAATGATAAGTATACACCAATATCCATTTCTTGCTTCTATAACCATTTGTATCTTAATTGTTCAGCTTTAATCATGGGATTCTTTTGCGGTCTCAGAAAATACTTACTTGATTCGGGGAAAAATAAACTAAATCTCACTTTTAGGATATAGGCATATAATCTACAATAGATATCAGAATATGAATATATGGAAAACTTAATGTGAGAGAGAAATTTTGTTACCTCCACCACCACTCATGATCTTCAGCAGCAAGTTGGAAATAGGTCAAAGCCACAGTAATAAAGGCAGTGACAATCAAAAGAATAATAAAAACAATAAACAGAATGCTGTAGATGGTGTAAATCCTGTGACCCCAGACGCTGGCAAATATGTAGTAAAGTTCAATGTATATCGCACTGAATGGGAGAAACCCTGCCATTGCCATCTGAGGAATGGTTGTCCTATACCAGGGAAGAGATGGAATTTCTCGAGGATACTTTGTGGTGCGGCAAGGAGCTAGGAACTCAGCCTTGCTGTTTTTCCCAGCAATACCACCCAAGACAAGCAATGGTGATGTTACCAGGGTCCAAATAAGGACAATTACCACAATAGTGCCAAAAGGAAGAGCTGCAGTTGCATGATAAGCAATTGCAACAGTGTTCAGGAAGCAGAATGTCAGGAAAAGAGGCCCACAGAAAAGGCACCCAGTAAGTAATAAATTTCTCACCTGTCAACCAGAAAATGGAAACTCAATAACCCCCTTCATATTTACGGCTGTAACTGAATTTGTTGCACACAGACTCCATTTATACTTACCCAGTTGGTTCCTTCAAGCTGACAATAGAAGGAAGTTGCAGTATATCCCGCAATGCCAGAAGTGAGTGCATATATCACCACAAGTGCAGTGAACAAAGCTCCTCGGTTGTATGGATAAAAGACACCAACCAGTGCGAGCATAAAAATGAAAATTGTGCTGGAAATGCACATGGAGCAGACAAGAGCAATTAGTACTGACATGAAATTTGTGTATCTGAAAAGATTATAAGATTCTTACAGAGTGAAAAGCTGGGTTCCAGAACCATGGGCAGCTGCAAACAAAGATTTGTGCTTGGGGAACCGGAACACATCACCATGAATGTACTTCCATCCAGTCTCTTCTTGGTCATCAGCAGCTTCCTCATCTTGTGCATACCTTATTAAGAAACAAAGTGATAAATTGTAAACAAAAAACCAATGGATTTCAAATGAGCAACAAGCTTTCTAGGATCACAAATTAAATCTCACTTCATGAAATCGTTTTTCAAGACCCGCATGAGAATCGTTGCAAGAAAACCAGTCAAAAGGAGAACTGTGACACATGAGTTTATGATTGAGAACCAATGGATTTCCAAGTGATGTGGCAGTGAAGAGGACTGTGAATATTTATCCATTCTATTCTCAAATGGAATAGTCGTCTCCCTCCATCTCACAGTGTACATAAAATCTGCATCGACATCCTTGTCCTCTGTCAAGTCCACCACAGAATGAGGATCCATCTTAGCCGCAATTTCAATAACCCGGTCTTTATTGTAGAGAACTTCGAATTGGATATGCTTGTAAAGAAAATATTTGTATTCACTTGGGTCCATCTTTCCTTCCTTGTCAACCTTTCCCAAAAATCCCCAGATGGGCAAGTCGTCATAATACATTTGGAAGTAGTAGTCTTTTTTCACAGCTTTTCGAAACTGAGCAACTTCTTCCTTGGTTAGCTTCGTTCTACATGCCACTTCAGAGTCCTTATCCTTTCTGAACTCAAGTTTGTAAGGAGCACTGACAAGACGATCTCCATTCAAAACCTCTCCAAGAGCTTCCTTCTTTTCCTTCACATCAACTGCCATTAATAAAGGATCACTTAATCTTACTAAATACCGAATTGTTCAGGAAAAAGAAAACAAGTTCATGAACATAGCTACAGTAACCAAGGGAATTTATTATCGGACAAATTCCTTATATTGATTGAAGAATTGCTTATCTACATGAGAACTTACAACTTTAGGAAGTTATGCATATGTTTTCCAAAAAGAAGTTAAATTTCGCAGCTAAAAGTTACGCATTTAAATTTTTTATTTGGGGGTTTCGGGCAAGCCAATTTCCTATGAATTGAAGAATGTAAAGGCACAGCATTTGAGATATAAAACCTGGTGAGCAGAAGGGCAGATCAAAATACCGATACGTTTCACTGAAACCAAACAACCAAATACAAAACACATCAGTCCGTAAAATCAGAAATTGCATGAAGAAATCTCTGGAAATGAAGATCCAAAATGCGAATGTGTGCAGATCCAAAGTCAGATCTAGAGGAGAATTGATATGGTTACCTGGGGTTGTGAAAAGGGCCGACTTTATTGGCGTAGAGGGGGACAGCTTCCCCTTCATTGTAAAGATGATCGGAGGCGTCTGATCTGACGTGAGTGACGACGCTGCATGTGACTAAAACGGCGAGGAGGAGAATCGTCGGGAATTTCTCCATGGTCTTGACGGAGAAGAGAAGATACGTCATACGAGTAGGTGTGTGTGTGTGTGTGTGATATTTTCAACTGAGAAAGTGAGGATGAGCAATCCACTATAGCAACCGGATAATATATTTCTTTAAAGCCTTTTTACTCAAGATAACCTTGAACATGAATTTTAATCTCAAAATGATCTCTAAATTCAATTTTGTATCAGATACTCACTGAACTTCTCTTTTGTCTCAAATTACCCCTTTTTCGTGTATTTTCACCTTTCACCGTCAACTTAAAGGGTAAACTTGTCACTTTGGATAAGTCAACAATTTTTTATTTATTTATTTGTTTACAATCAAAAAATAAAATAAAATAAATTTCAACAATTGAACCCTTCCCCTTCCACCGAAATCTTCAACCCAATTGCGTAAACTGGTGCACCGGCATCCACATCCCCTCCAGCTCCCACCAAAGTTCTTCTCCTTCCTTCACTTTTCTTTCTCTTTTTCTCTCTTTATTTATACGTCTTTGACTTTTCAAACAGGACATGCTCAAATGGAAGCTGTCTAATTATTTAATTTAAGATGGGTCATTCGCTCATAGGCGAAGGCCATGGCCGCCATTTCACTGCAGGAAAGCGCTTCGAGGAGGCTTTTCTCGCGAGTGGGAGCGATTGAGGAAGGATGTATTGGCCCCATTTTAAAATTTTACAATCATCTAGGAATTTTTTCCGTCGAAGGCCGTGCGAGGTTAAAGAGATTTTGAAGGAATTGAAAGCATATGTTAGCATCAACATAATAATAAAGTCTGATGCTTTGCTTCCACATCAGATTATAGAGGGTGTGAAATTAATATGAGTAACTAAGGGGAAGTCACCGAGCTTCCGTGGCTGGTTGATTGGGTTGAAGATTTCGGTGGAAGGGGAAGGTTCAATGGTTATTCTTCAATTGCTGACTTGTCAAAAAATATAAAAAAATTGCTGATTTATCCAAAGTGACAAGTTTATCCTTTAAGTTGATGGTGAATTGTGAAAATATACGGAAAAATGGGCAACTTGAGACAAAAAGAGAAGTTCATGGAGCATCCTGGTACAAAATCGAATTTATGGACAATTTTGAGACTAAAGTTCATGTTCATGTGGCATCTTGAGTAAAAAGTCTTCTTCAAATTACTTTCACTTTTGTTTTTTTCTTTAGTCTCATCTCATATCTATTTTTGGAGCTCGTGCTAAAAAAAAATGTTAATTCGACTTCCTAGAAAATAATCTGTTAAAGAAAATGTTCGTTAACATTGTTTTTTATTTAATTTAGTGATTTTTTTAATTTATATCGAATAATATTAAATATTAGTGTAGAATTTGATATTTTTACTTCCTCGTCATGTAAAATATCATTATAATATATAAAAAACTAAAAACCATCATTGTTAATAAAATCAAATAAATAACAACACATTACCGATATAAAAATCTTATTTAAAGCAAACTTTGTCGACTTATTTATATAATAAACTCTTGTGAGTATTCATTTAGCTTCTTTTTTTTTTTCTTACATTGAGGATTGCTACCTACTCATCCAGAGCAAGGGTGCAAAACTAATTTTTTTTTTTTGTTGGAGGAGATGTTTTATTCTAAACACCATAGGATAATATAAGGATAGACACAAAGTCCATTAAA
Organism: Oemleria cerasiformis; assembly: GCA_037349345.1. Lineage (NCBI taxonomy): Eukaryota > Viridiplantae > Streptophyta > Magnoliopsida > Rosales > Rosaceae > Oemleria > Oemleria cerasiformis. The sequence continues at coordinate 11,884,448 of JAZGTL010000031.1, forward strand.
AATCCAAACGTGAACCAGGGTCAATAGCACACTCTTGTGAGTATACATTTATGTTTTTTTTTTCCTTACATTTGAGGATTGCTACCTACTTATCGAGAGCAAGGCTGTAATACTAACTCTTCTTTATTTTTGTTATAAGATATATTTTATTCTAAAACACCGTAAGATAATACAAGGATAGACATTCGGTCTATCAAGAACCCAAACGTGAACATCAAGATCAATAACATAATCTGTAAAAGATTTACGACTTGATTAGATTCACGGAGAATTAAAGGGAAAATAAAATAAAATACAATTAAGTTCACCGGGTGAAATACTAACTTGAAAATTAGGAATATGCTTAATTTGACCTCTATTGAAGGTGATAATGCAATCCTCACTCCACTTGACTTTATCTCTATCAAGTACCAACCGACCAATAACTTAATATTCTGGTTACTTTGTTCGATGCCAGTCTACTGCAAATGATACTAATATTCGGTCGAAGTCCACCGGAGACTCGAAATTTCAGCGGGCCTACTGGCTGCCAATTACTTGTAGCAAAGGCCCACGAGTATAATAAGGCCTGGCCCAGTTTGTGGATTTTATTTAGAGAGATGCAAAATTTGTCCAAACAGATTTGGACCTCTCAGCGTGGAAATAGCAGCCCACTCTGAAATTTACTATGTTTGACTTTCTTTCTCAGCAGTATTTTTTGACGAACGTAAACAAAGATTCAACAACGTTGCAGGTTTAGAGGAGGAAAATCCCATATTATTATTAATTAATTAATAAAATGATGCGACACGTTGAAACTGGAGTTTCCTTTTGCTCGCCACATGCATCGGTGATCCTTTTTTTTTATTGAAATAATATTATCTTTTATTTATTTGGAATCACGTATATTTAATTTGTATTGTTTTTTATTATTAATTACGATAATAATAAAATAATATATATTTTTAAAATTTTAATATTTAATAAATGAACAATGGTATAGATTATCAGACATATCGCAGATTATCATCTTCTTCTTAAATCTGGTCCTAATGGGTGGATTAAATCTAACCCAGATATTGCTTCTAATTTCTTACAAAATTATTCACTCAATTGCCCAAATACATGAACATCATTACGTGGTGGTTTCTCCTATTTTTTTTAGGATTAAACAAACTTCAAAGTTTTCAACCCACTCGAATAAGAGTTATTCTTACATCTTCCTAGTTAATAATGTTATAATTAATTTTCATGAATATATCCATATTTTAAGTTTTTGGTCACGATATTACTTATATTTCGTCCAAAGTTTTAATCAAAAATTTCAAATTTTGGATTAAATTTCTAACATTGTTATTAAGGCGTGAACGATATTGATATCGAAATATCCCTCGATATTTTCATGAAAAACAATATTTTTATATGTGATCACAACTACAATACAAAAATTGACTTGCAATAAGCAAAAAGTAATTAATCGAAGAGCAATATAAAAGTTGTGATTGTAAAGTTAGAGAAAGCAATTTTATGTTTCGAAACAAACCAATTATGATTATGATTATGATTCTGATTATGATTTTAACCATGTGCTGTCAATTGGTGGGTCCCAATTGATGTTCATGTGTTCATGGAGGATTCGCTGCAAATGGTAGTACATCAGAGACGACTTATTCGAGTAATTTTAAATTATGAAATGATTAAATAATTGTTTTATTTGCCCGCCCCTATCTCTCTCCCTCCCTCCTACCGCGATCTATGATCTGTAAATAAAAGATTAAAAATTGTGAAGCTTGGAAGAGAGGCTCTGAACACATCGACGCCAGCTTAAAAATCGTCAACCGGCAGCAACTTCGCAGTCGGAGCTTTTTCATTCGTTCATTGATTCCTCGCCTTTCAGAAAGGCCAGTATTTGATAAGTCGCCGATTCTTTAAAATGAAAAAGAAAAAGTAGTGGACAGTCGGTGATCATTGCGTTTGTGGTGCAGACAAATCTTCACACTTTGGGGAAAGTAGAAAAGCTAAATTTGTCCGGCGTCCATCGATCCGTGACAGAATGAAAGGTGACTGGCAGTGATCCTATCAACCTTCGGTCAATACATAAGCGGGAGGGAGGAGCACCTGAGAGCTCACAGCTACTACTCCCCACACTACTGCTTAATTTAAAAGTTGAAATTGGAATTGTGGAGCGAGCTTTTGGGCTTCGGAGAAATGGAGACAGTGACAGAATGGCAGTTGCCGTACAGAATTTTGGGGGCGGGGGTGGAAGAAAGCTCGTCAACGACGTCGTCAAGTGCAACGGACGCAGTGGCATTTGTGGGGTTGTGTTTGGTGTTGGGAATCGCGTGCAGGCATCTGTTGCGCGGTACCAGAGTACCCTACACTGTCGCTTTGCTCATCCTGGGCATTGGCCTCGGCTCCATAGGTCTCTCTCACTCTTCTCCCTTACATTTCCGTTTGATTTTTAATTTTCTTGGCAATGAAATCGTTAAATTTGACAGCTTTTCTAATTCTTTTGATTTCGAAAAGAGAGAGTTAAGAGCATTTTGTTTCATTTTTTTTACTTGCAGAGTGGTAGACTGGTAGACTGGCAGACTAGTAAGAGGTCTAGTAGTATGTGGCCCAAGAAAATTTCAAGACCATCAAATTTCATTGGGTTTGGTTCTGGGTGATTTATGGGGCCAAAGAATTAACAAAACTGGCAGCAGCATGACAATTGTGAGATTTGCCATGCCTGCGTAGGTTTCTATGAACAGAAATAATTGAACATGACCAATAATTGAATGTGAACGCGACTAAAAGGGCTTAATTATTTGTCAAACCATATTACTTAGTGGAGATACTCCCGTTTGTGTCCACGGTTATATTGTCAAAAGAATTCACCTGGAGAAGCAATTTTACCTGGTTTCATCTTGGTTGAATTATTTGTTTCAGTTAATTATACCTTGAACCAATAATTGATAAACATGCAGAATATGGTACACATCATCAAATGGGGAAGCTTGGGGACGGAATTCGAATTTGTAAGTTCCACTTCATCTTTGCTGACATAGAGTTGCAACGCCTATTATAGGCTTGGTATCCTATGTGGATTTTGACTTGGAGGGCTTTCTAATCCATCTCTTACAGACGGCTTTAATTTTCTTATGCTACAGGGGCAGATATTGATCCTGATCTTCTATTGGCTGTTTTTCTGCCTGCCCTTCTCTTTGAGAGTTCCTTTTCTATGGAAGTGCACCAAATAAAGGTTCCTTTTTTCGTTCACATATTTTTGCATGTTAAATGAACGTAAATATGAGGGTGCTATGCATTTTTCAATACTAACTTGATATAGTTTATTAATTTCGTTTGCCCTTTACCATACAGTTATTATGCACACACAGAATCACTGAAAGTCTGAACATATCTATAGCTAGCAATAAGAAGAAAAAACTTTATTTTGGTGCGGATTCTAGTTTGTAGCTTCGTGCAAAGTCACTGGTTGAACCAGAAGATTTTTTTCTTTCTTTTCATGCAGAGGTGTATGGTACAAATGCTTATACTCGCTGGCCCAGGTGTTCTAATATCAACCTTCTGTCTTGGATCTGCTTTGAAGGTATCCTACACTTTGCTAGTTACTAATTAGACTATATGTATGTGTTATATAATTATATTGTGATATGTAACTGCAGCTCACTTTCCCTTATGACTGGAGTTGGAAAACATCATTGTTGCTTGGGGGGCTTCTGAGTGCTACTGACCCCGTGGCTGTTGTTGCTCTGTTAAAAGAGCTTGGTGCAAGCAAAAAATTGAGTACAATAATTGAAGGAGAATCCTTGATGAATGATGGGTATAGATTTTCAGTCATCTAACACTATTTCTAGTCAGATACTATTCAATATTTTGTGTTGGTGAAACCAACCCATGGGTGGTTAAATTTGTGAAATTGTTGTTGTTATTTACAATCTTGTGTTATTGAGCCTTTCATATATTCTCTTATGCTTCCATATTTTTTCTTATCTGAATGTGTTTAATTTCATCCAGGACAGCAATTGTGGTTTATCAGCTATTTTACAAAATGGTCCTTGGAAAGAGCTATGACTGGACGGAAATAATTAAATTTCTATCTGAAGTTTCACTTGGAGCGTATGTCTCACATATTTCTTTGAGCAAATGTGGCAAATTTGTTCTGCTTATATAACTCTTTTATTGGTCCAGTGTAGGCATTGGTCTTGCTTATGGTATAGCATCTGTCGTCTGGCTCAGGTTCATTTTCAATGACACTGTGATAGAGATCACACTAACAGTTGCTGTCAGCTACGTTGCTTACTTCACCGTATGTTCCTTTCCAAAATTCGGAATGCTTCATTGTTTACTTTCATATGATTCTTATTCCTAATTTTTGGTTGGTATGTATATACGTATGAATTTCGTTCAAAATTACTATGAAACCTGTCATACAAGCTCTGTAATTGGTTATGCAATTATATTCCTGTGAAGTTGATTGCTTTTATGGCATGATCCTTTGCCATTTTATGTCTTTCTTTTACTGTCTGTTTGTGCCCGTTCATGTGTTAAATTTTCGGAAGGACCAATGTTTGCGACCTGTCAAGATAAACTATGTTTGACACGAGTTCTAAGAGTTAGAAGCATAAAGAAGGTTGATTCTTTCTGCAGTTAACATATTTCTGAAATGACAATGCATTTGAAGTATCTGGATAAAGAAAATTGGGGATTAGTTGCATGTTTTGTGTATGAAAAAACTGATATTTTTATTTGGGTGCCACAGGCTCAAGAGGGTGTTGGTGTGTCTGGCGTCTTGACGGTGATGACTCTAGGAATGTAAGCTGAATTTCCTGAAAAGATCTCTTTGCGCACTGGAGAATGCATTTGTAACTCACACTACATTTATTTTGTATTCTGTTATGTGGACAGGTTTTATGCTGCAGTTGCAAGGACGGCTTTTAAGGGTGAAAGCCAACAAAGCTTACATCATTTCTGGTATGTTGTGGTTATCACTTTGAACTAAAGCAGTCTGTTTGATTAAACAAAGTTCCAAGTGATGAGTGGATTCATCTTATTGATTTTAATCTCTAAAACTGGAAGATACAGGAAATAGGTGAATATTGATTTCTTCGCATGTGACTAGAAAAATACATATTGTTTCTATTGTCATAATTATGTCAATAACTGATCTAGCATGGAGATTTATTGGAGTATATGTGCCAGTTATATATGTCATGCTGGTGGAACTTGGAAAGAGAGTCGGAGGTAAAAAATGTAACCTTGAATCTAGTACTTATGAAATGTTAATGTGCTCATACTTTATGCATTGTATCGCAGGGAAATGGTTGCTTATATCGCTAATACCTTAATTTTCATCTTGAGGTAAGTGCATAATCCAACTCTCTCAATTCCATTTTGTTTGGTGACAGTAATAGAAGGGAAATCAGCAGCATAGTCCAGAGGGCTTCGAGTTTTGTCCAGAAGCTTTTCTTCCTCCCCTTTGTCTTTTACATTCATTTCTCCTCTTAAAAGTTTCTTTCTCATATCTTCTATAGATATCATTTTCTCTTCTCTTGTATATTTTGAATTGGCTTGGCTAATTGATATTACATATTTCATTTTTCTTTGCTTTTATTTTTTTTTAGAACAATTATCTTCTTTTTTTTCCGTTTAACAATTCTTTCATTAGGAGTATAGCTTGAGATTTTTATTAGGAGTATAGCTTCTCCGGTGTACTAAGATCCTGGCTCTGCCACTAGAAACTGGCATAACTAACTTTTAGCAGTTACTCCAGTATCCGCTTGATCTTGAGCTACATACTAATAAACACATATTTTCTCTTTTGCTTTCAGTGGAGTTGTTATAGCTGAAGGTGTTCTTAGCGGTGACAATATTGTTGAAAATGGTAAATCCTTTTCAAATATACAGATATGCATATTTGCATGCGTAAATTTATGTTGCTTTCTTGGTCATAAATCATAATTCCGCATATATGGACACATACTCACACGCGCACACATAGAGACACACACATGTTCAGGGCTCATCACACACAGGCACACCAAAATATACATATATACAGGGCTGATCAGGTGTGGACCCTCAAAATACCAAGTAGTCGACCTATGCATTTTTGCATATTTTTGGTGTTTCTCATATTATTTATCTTAACTTTGCTGCTTGAATATTTAATTAATTTTTTTTTTTTTGGCAATATGCTCTTACAGATACATTTTCAACTTGCTTACCCGTTCCTGCACTATATTCTCATATTATTTTTGTTGCAGGAAATTCTTGGGCCTACCTCATTCTTCTCTACGTCTATGTTCAAGTGTCCCGGTTCATAGTTGTTGGAGTCTCGTTTCCCTTACTTCGATATTTTGGCTATGGTTTGGAATGGAAAGAGGCTATAATCCTTATATGGTCGGGTCTGCGAGGGGCTGTTGCGTTGTCACTTTCACTGTCTGTTAAGGTAAGCTGTTGCTAATTACCGTTTTATTTACAAAGGGAAAATTCTTTAACCTTGTTGGTATGACCAAATTTCATTAGCACCCTGTGGTTAAAAATCAATCCCCTGTGTTGTTAATTTCCTTACTTTTGCTTTCAAGTTGGATGGTGCATCATAAAACTTTCTCAATAAACTAACAAGGACTTAAACCTCCGCCATTGATGATTTTGTGGAGGAAACATTTTATTCACACATCTAGTCACCTGATTTGCTGTGACAAACATTAAGTGATTATGGTAGCCTCTGTACATTTTCATTAGTTTTTAATGCATAATCTAACAAAAGGAAGCATATTTTCTTTTGTGCTATATGCATCTGTTACAATGATTTTGGTACCTAATATTCTTTTCTTTTGAATCCCCATGATTTGTATTGCCTCTAAATGATTTACCTTGACTCTTGTAGCGTACTAGTGACAGCTCTTCGCTTCTCACTTCTGACACAGGATTCCTGGTACGGTCTGGAGCCAGTTTTTTTATTATTTATGTGTAATACGCTAGATTTAGAAACAAAACAAATTAATGAATCCTGTGCACCGGATGAGAAATGCATAAAATTTGGTTTTTTTAATACATGAACATAGAATCTCTTTCACCTCTGCAGTTTGTTTTCTTCACTGGTGGAATCGTCTTCTTGACACTCATTGTGAATGGTTCAACCACACAATTTGTTTTACGCCTTCTAGATATGGACAAGCTATCACCAGCTAAGGTGAGGATTTAACTGTCACTCAAAATATACTCTGGATTCTCCTTTTGGTACAGCAGTGTCTCCCATTCTCGCTTTGGGCTTATAATTATTACATAATGGCTCAATATTTATTTCATGCAGCTGTAAACCCACATGAAAGTAGTTGTCAAACTTAGCTACCGGCGGTCATTTTTGGGCAATTTTCCCAATGTTAGGATCTGTGGATACAATCTAAAAACTCCTAAACAGATTATAGTATTGACTTAGCACAACAAGATTATAGGATGATTCACATAGCAATAGGTTAGCGAGGCTAGACGTTTGACATTATTGGTAAGGATCCACTAAAACCGACCTCAAGTTGATCCTCATTTTCTCTGAAGTAGAGAGTCCAACACTTGAGAATCTTGATGATGTGATCCGAAACATTGTTTTACTTGAGTATGGAGTTCATTTTCGCGCATTGTTAGGTATCACCAACATCTTGGGACCCTCTAACACTCTATATCTTCCGGATTTAGTTGACTTAACATAATATTATTCAAGTCCTTATTTATATTTCAAGAATTGTTTTTTGTCTGGGTGAGCCTGTAATACTTTGCATTCTGTCTCCATAAAAGATATTTGGAGCGCATTTTTATTAACGTTTCAATAAACAGCATTCTTATTATGAGAATTCCCTCTATTCATTGGGTTTATACGTTTCATATAATAAATTGTTTTATTACAGAGGCGTGTACTGGAGTACACAAAATATGAAATGTTGAACAAAGCTTTAGCGGCTTTTGGTGATCTTGGAGATGACGAGGAATTGGGACCTGTTGACTGGCCCACAGTGAAAAGATATATTGCAAGCTTAAATAATGTTGATCCCGACCCTGCACATCCTCATACTGCATCTGATAGTGATGACAATCTGGACCTTACAAATTTGAAGGATATACGTGAACGCCTGTTAAATGGTAAGTTTGTTAGTGTTTGTATTTTAGTCCCAATACTTATTTCTACAGTTGTGTGCTCTACTTACAAGCTTTGGCATTTATACTGTTTGTAATGTGTTTCAGCAAGCATACAACTAAAATGCTTAAAGACATTTATTATTTCTACTCTGAGATCGATTTGATATATATGGATCCTTCCTTGTTGTGAACAAAAAGGATTGATATATGTAATTGTGACCTCATTTTCTAATACAAACCATTTCTTGTATCAGGAGTCCAAGCTGGTTACTGGAACATGCTTGATGAGGGAAGGATTACACAATATACTGCAAATATTTTGATGCAATCAGTAGATGAAGCAATTGACTTAGTTTCAATTGAGCCTTTATGTGACTGGAAAGGTTTAAAGGGACATGTTCATTTCCCAAATTACTACAAGTTCCTTCAAACACGCATTCCACAGAAACTGGTAACCTATTTCACTGTGGAAAGGTTGGAATCTGCATGTTACATTTGTGCTTCCTTTCTTCGTGCCCATAGGAATGCAAGGCAGCAACTTCATGATTTTATAGGTAATTTACTTTTGTTATGGGCAGAAGTTTCGTGTATGTGTTTCTTTTTTGTTATTCTGACAGGAAATTTACATTTTGCCTTTCATGCTCTTCACCGTGACATTTTCCGTTTCCCTTAACATTTGAACTTTTTTTGGTTATTGTGGTCGTCCTATACTTTAATATATTTTTCTTCATCTGCTTGTTTATGTAGGTGATAGTGAAGTTGCTTCTATCGTCATTAATGAAAGTGAGGCAGAAGGAGAAGAAGCAAAAAAGTTTCTTGAAGATGTTCGCATCACATTTCCTGAGGTTTGTTAGTTAAGTTCCTTATGGTGTACTATGATGGTCAGTTGTGCTGGATTCTAGTTGGAAGGTTTTTAGCCGAAGTCCATTTAACCTACCTTACATGAGAGAGATTCTCTTGTATGTATGAACTTGTATCCTTGTTTAGGGAGAATGTTTGTTTGTATCCTTGCTTAGAGAGAATGTTTTAGCATGAGAGAGATTCTCTTGTACGTATGAATTTGTATATTTGGAATTTTCAGGTGTTGCGCGTTGTGAAAACAAGACAAGTAACATACTCAGTTCTAAACCATTTAATTGAATATCTTCAAAACCTTGAGAAGGTTGGCATATTGGAAGAAAAAGAGATGCTTCATCTTCATGATGCTGTCCAGGTGTCTGTTCTGTTGGTTATTTTTGTTCTTTTGTAATTGTTTATTTTGTCCGCCGCCCTTTCATGATAATAGATGTTTTTTATTTACATGCAGACCGACTTAAAAAAGCTCCTAAGGAATCCTCCAATAGTAAAGATTCCCAAAATAAACGATTTGATTAGTCTCCATCCTCTAATGGGGGCTCTTCCTTCTTCAATTCGTGAACCACTTGAACGTTCTACGAAAGAAACAATGAGATTGCGTGGTGTGACTCTTTACAAGGAGAACACCAAGCCCACTGGTATTTGGCTTCTTTCCACTGGGGTAGTCAAGGTAATTAAAAGTTTGATGTGGCAATAAATTCTGTTTTTCCTTATGGATAATGTCATGAATGAGAGTTTATTTTTGGCAGTGGAATAGTAAGAAAATAAAAAGCAAGCACTCACTACATCCAATTTTTACTCATGGAAGTACTCTCGGCCTATTTGAAGTGCTATCTGGAAAGAACTACCTTTGTGACATGATCACAGATTCTGTGGTTCTCTGCTTTTGCATTGAAGCTCACAAGATACTTTCAGCAGTCCAGTCCGATCCCTCAGTAGAAGACTTCCTCTGGCAGGTATTGTTTTGCTAAGAATAATGCTGCTTGTTAAGGTTCGGTACTTGCTCAAAATGATGTTCTTAATCAACTTTGCTATGCATGGCAAGTGTGCAAGATAATAAGATGATATGAATTTTGGAAAAGTATGGATTTATTATGATGAAACTGACTTGATGTAGTTTGATTTACTTCTAGGAAAGTGCTATTGTTCTTGTGAAGCTTTACCTTCCACAAATATTTGAGAAAATGGCAATGCAAGATTTGAGAACTCTTGTAGCGGAAAGGTCAGAGATGACCATTTACATAAGGGGAGAATTTTTCGAAATTCCTTACAACTCCATTGGATTTCTATTAGAAGGTTTTGTTAAATGCCAAGCAGTCCAAGAAGAGCTGATTACATCACCTGCGCCTCTATTGCCCGCGCATGGTAACCAAAGCTTCCACAATCTGGAAGCATCGGGTAAATATAAACTTCTGTTGCAAATTGTATCGCGTAGTGTTGACATTGATTACTGGCATGGTTCAGACCTTGCAATAAGCCGTAATATGTTGTGTAGTATAGTGTAGTTGAGTTGGATCAAAGGTGACAGATTTAACCGAAAACTACGATTTGTGATAACAGGCACCAGGCTAGCCAGTTTCTCTCATCGAGGATCCAGTTATCTTGTTGAAACAAGGTCAAGAGTGATAGTATTCAACATGGCAGCATTTGAGTCTGAGAGTCCTCTAATTAGAGGCTCATCGTCATTCAAATCACCCGTAGGTGATCACCCCCATCGATCTCTTAGTAGAGAGCATAGCGGTCTCATGAGTTGGCCTGAACATTTCCACAAGGCAAAGCTACAAAAGCAGAACCCCGAAGGGCTTGGCCGACCAGCTAACAGCTTGTCTGCAAGGGCAATGCAGTTAAGCATTTACGGCAGCATGGTATGTTCCTTCAGTTTCTTTATGTTCTTTAGTACCTTAAAACCTACACAACCTTTCTAACATATTTCTGATGTTGTTTTTACGAATAAAGGTTAATGTCCGGCGGCGTACACGAAGCTTTCCAAGGAGTGGTACGATGAAACCATCACACACCGTCTCATATCCAACTGTTCCATCATACCAAGGCCCCTCACATACCGTGTCCTACCCAAGTGTTCCATCACATCCTGGCCGTCCACTTGTTTCCGTAAGATCAGAAGGGGCTTCAACTGTGAGAAAGAACCTTGAAGTGAGAAAGTTCACACAAATAAGTCCTCCTGGGCCACAACGTAGGGACCCAAGTAAGAGTCATGTGGTAGACGAAGATTCCAGCGATGAATCGGGTGGTGAGGATGATGTAATAGTGAGAATTGATTCACCAAGTAGGCTTTCTTTTCGACGAGGTCAGTGAGATTTTTCCTCATGATCCCATAAAAGGACGATTGTAGTTTATAAGCTTATCCATTTTTAGCATCAATAGTTTTATGTCTGAAAAATAATCGATACGAGACAGACTTTGGCCTGCCATTGTGATTAGATACTTTAATATGATTGTGTTTTGATTCAATATAATTGTGATTTTTATAGAGAAAAATAAATAAAACCCATGAAACAAAAAACAATAAATTCTTTCCCAAAAATGGGTAAGTACATACATGAGAGACCTAAATTATTTGGCAGATTTTCATTTGCATACATGAAACTTGTGCATAAATATTACCATCTATCTACCTATCACTTAATCATGATACGAATCAAATACTAAAATGTAACATTTTCCTTCAAGCCTCATAAAGCATTCCGACCTCGATACGCTGAGGCAGAGGCACGCCCAGAGCAGGCAGAGCAGACCTACAGTTACTGTGCAGAACTTCATAAAACGCCAGTATAGTTCTATCAAACCAGCCACAGTTCTTGCCAACATAAAACCTTGTTTTTCCTCGAATATGAACTACACCGGCATTCCTTGCTTCCTCCAAATTAGATATCTCTTGTTGGATCTCCGAAGAATCAGAAGGAAGATAGCCTGTGCAGTTTTGTATATGTGCCTGCAAGCTGTTTGTAACTTGACTAACAAAATCATCTCCTTCAAGGTTTAAGGGGTCTGCATAGCCGTACTGAATAACACACCCGTAAACTCCTTTGAGTCCGAGTTTGTTGACAACAATTCTCTCATGAGGAGCAACTTTAGGAACCAACAGGTAACGGAGAGTGGTGAACATTGTGACCTGGTGAAGGGATTTCATGTTTTTGATATAGTGTCCGAGAATTGGAGTGAGGCCGTCTTGAATGTTGGTGTAGAAGAAGCAAAATCCAGGAACCCTTTGAACACTGGGATCAGATAATAGCACTCCAAGTCTGTCTAAGGTTATTTTATGAGTCACCTCGTATTCTAATTTTCTGTGTCTCCCATAGAACCAGCCAAACATCATGAAGGCAAGGATGAAGGATATGGCAAAAGGAATCCATCCACCTTCTGCGATCTTCGTGAAGACTGCGCTCACATAAACACCTTCCATCACAAAGAATACACCGAAGTAAAGAGCAACCAGCACCGGTGGTGTTCTCCATATTATGATCATTACTAGTGTCAGTAATATTGTGGTGATGAGCATCACTACACTGACAACAATGCCTGAAAAAAAAAAGGTTCTCACGAAACTCAGCAAAGTATCAACGTTTTTAAGGCAAATCTGGATCAATATACAATGATTTCAAGTTTAACATACCGTAAGCATTTCCAATGCCTTTTCCATCTCCAAATATGAGTATGACAGCAACACAAAGAATCATGAGGACGTAGTTGACTTCGGGGGAATAAACCTCGCCTTCTTTGCTAGGGGATGTGTGCACAACCTTCACCCGAGGGAAATAATCAAGTACAACAGATTGCTTGATTACAGAAAACGATGCTGATATCAGAGACTGGCTTGCAACTATTGCAGCCAATGTGGATATGACAAAGATAGGCCAGTAGATACTTTTTGGTACAAACTTATAGAATCCATCATTATGGTCATTTGGATTCTTGATAAGGTATGCTGTTTGCCCCGCATATGTCAGAACCAGAGATGGATAGATTGTAAACAAGAAAGCTAGCTGATGAGGAGACCATATCAGAAAATCCACTTCAACAATAGATATGGGAAACTTAAAGACAGAGAGACTGAATTGGAGGTATACCTGAATAGATCTCCGGTTGAAATGACCAAGATCTGCAAACATTGCTTCGGAGCCTGAATAAAACAAGAAGCACTGATTAATTGATACTTCAAAAGTATATCATCCTCTGAATTTCATTAGTCTGGTTTCTTTTTGTGGAGATATGAGTGAAGGGTTCTTAGTATCATGATATGAACATGATACTCACCTGTGATGCAAAGTACAGTGCCAGTGAGCGCCAGCCAGCCTTCCTTGCCGTTCCTCCAAAAGAAATGGACGATATAGTGTGGCGATATAGCTTTAAAAATGCTTGGATAGTGGTGTATGATGCTATAAATTCCTACAAGCGGGGTACTCAAAGTCCATGCACCCATAATAGGGGAAAATAGGAAGCTCACTCGAGATGTACCAAACTTTTGTAACATGAACAGAACGATAAGGACTGCTGCTGAAAGTGCTTCCACCACAGCTGCAACGTCAAACCAGAACAACAAATAAATTCAAATGGGATATAACACTTCTCTTCCATGGTATTCAAATGGGATATAACACTTAATTCTCTTCCATGGTTTTATGATTGAATGATGCACATCAATACTTACATGAACTGAGAGATGGAAAAGGCGCCCTTACTCCAACCATAGCTGACAAAACTGGAGATATGAAATTATAAAAGTTAACAGAGAATTCTTTAACTATACCTTGCCGAAAGTAAATGAAAGACAGAATGCAGACTGAAATACCAGAGATTGCAGGTGTAAGAATGCCGTCGCCAATCACCATGCACATGCCTAACATAGTAATAAAAAGCAAGAGACTTCTAGCAACTACACTTTTCCTGAAAAACTTGGCAAGCCTACTCTCCTTATCTCTGCCCTCATCCGTGATAGAGCCTGAAATACTTGAGTTTGAATTTGCAGGCCTTGAAGAAAGGCTGCCAATCTTCATATTCCTGCAAAGTAAAGAATACAGGGCAAAAGTTCCACCTGTAATGAAAACATGGTTTCAATGTTTTTATATATGAACAGTGCAAACAAACTATTAAAGCATAACTCCTCGTGAAGATGACGAGGTTTAACTTATAGGAACAACCTTAAGATGTCACCTTTCTATTCATGATTCATGAATCATGGTGTTAGACACCATATTGGACTAGATTCAGTGGACCACAAATAAACAAGCCCACGCCACAGTCAAGTTACAAAGCCCAGTTACAAGACCCATTTACCAATTGGGCCTAAGCCCACAAGCAAACAAACCTAGCAAGGATCCAACAATACACTGACACGTGAATACAGATCCACCACTCATCTACATGCCACGTGTCATTACCACAATAGAAGTGCATTTATCCCATTATCCCACATCGGAACTATTCATAAAACTCCCCTCAAACATCAATACAAAAGGGAGACATACTTCCCAAAAAGGTAACTAGCATTTACTATTTATCCTTACTCTGTCAAAATTACAATTTACCACATTCTCTTACAGACCACTTACTGACTTGACCACACCAGTGTCTATCCCTGACCAACGACTAATCGCTCTTCCTCTTACCAGTCTTCCGAAGAGCACGTGGCAATTAGAAAACATGCAGATTATAATCTCTAAGTTGGCACATTTTGTGCATCAACACATGGCTTAACAATTTACAGGTTTGTTTGCATTTTCAAATGAAGTTAATTATCAACTATATCTTCCGACCCCAACGTTTCCAATCGCATCCTTATAACTTAAGTAACAATTGGAAAATGAAAAAACAAAATGCTCAAATACAGTAATCACATCCTGAATATACCTTCACCCTGATCGTCGGCTTTGAGGACAATGCCGGCATACTTGACGACGCCAATGAGAGTGAGAGTCCAGAACATGATGCTGTAGATACCCAAATAGTCGTCTTCTGTTGGAGACTTGAGATGCAATGAAGAGTACACATAGAGTGGGGATGTGACAAGCCCTCCAAAGACAACTCCAAGTGTCTTGTATGTAACCAAGAGAGTCTCCCATCTACCTTTCCCCTGAATCAAACAACTTATTTTTCATTACAAGAAAAGGCAAAAGCAACCATTTTTTGGACCTGACTATAACTAAATGAGTTTCTTAAATTCATTCTCGTTTGTCAAAAATTGATACTGTTCCATATCAAATCATAGAACTGCAATTTCATGCGAAAGAATCTCAGCTAGCCAACCATTACAGTAAATTAAAATTCTACCTTTAATCACTCACAGAAAGGGCGTGATTAATATTTGTTCAAATGGGATGAGATTATGAAAATAAATTGGAGAGCTGGGAGTGGTGTAATTAAGAAAAAGCCATGTATGAGTTGTGAAACCTTATTTTGCTCTGCATCTCTTCCTCCATTGATAGAGCTGTTGACAGCGTGATGGTGATTGAGACTACCATTGGTGGAAGAATCAACGACGATAGCAACCTCAGAGTCAGTCACCGGCGAGTGCGGTGGTTGATCCATCAAAAGAACACCACCACCAAATGCTCACTTCAGCTCTGAGAGCCTATGAGCTTATGAGACTCTTGGGCCTACTTGACTCCGAGTGCGAGAGACGAAGAAGGGCTTGAAATTTAGAAAAATTATGATCAACTTTGCAGTTTTATTGTGGATTTTATTTCAACTTTTTCATTTGTTGTTCCTGGATTTTTTGCTCGATTTGAAGGAAGGAGACTATTGTCAGTGATTGAGCGAGCGAGTGAGAGAGGCCGTCTGTATTTATATATGAATACTACTATTTGAACATACATATCGTATTTCTCGGAAAAACGATTCGATTGAATATGAATACAATTAAAATAATATTCATATAAAGTTATTTAATTTATTTACATGGAATCCTATATTAATTACCATATCAATCGGGCCAATAAATATAGTCAACTAAAAATATTGAACACGCATAATTTAGCATATTTGATGTGGTATTTTATTTGTCTACAAAAAATAAATACAATTAAAGTAATATTCATATAAAGTGATTTAATTTATTTACATGGAATTCCATATTAATTACCATATGGTCAATTAAAAATACTGTCATTTAAACACATATAATTGACCACATTATTATAATCAATTAGTTATATTCAAATATCATTACTGTTTTTTTTTCCACAAATATCATTACTCATTTGTATATGGTTACAAAAATCTTAAGTCCACGTGACTTACCAAATACAGTTAATATAATATTCATATAAAGTAATTTAATTTATTTACATGAAATTCCTTATTAATTTGGTCAATTACGTGGTAAATTAAAAGTACTGTTATTTAAACACACATAATTAATCATATTTACGTAATCAATTAATTATATTCAAATATCAATTACAAAAATCTTAAGTCCACGTGACTTTCAACTACTGACACGTGGAACGCTCTAGATGTGTCCCACTCATCATCTTAAAACTTTTCGCTTCTTGGCATGTATCGAATCAACTCGACTGCTGAACTTAAGCCACGTCAGGTATGCTTTGACTGTTGACTTTTTTTCTTTTTTGTGGTGACACATATATTAATCATCGAATATGCCATACATTCTACTTTGTCTAATTAAACACAATTATATTATATAAAACAAGGTATTCTAAAAGTTTTATTTTGTTCCTATTTTGTTTTTCCATCGTATGACAATGACTTAACGACGTGTCATAAATATTAGTGAACTTGTGATGAAAAATAATATTTAAGATAGATTATGAATTTTTCTGATTTAATTTTTAAAAACTTGCTTAAGTTTTGAAATTCTATAAACTTTTATTTTAGTTATTTTAAAAAAGAGTACTAAATAGCATAATTCGTAGCGTTGGTGTTGATTTTTTCGGTTGAGAGATACTAAATTTATTAACAAATCAAATTACAAAATTAAATCTAATACATATATCGAATTATTCTCAATTAAATTACTTAGTGTTATTTTATTATTCTTTACTTTGTTATAAATATTTGGATAAGATAACACCAAATTATCTTCATATATGAACTTAATAGCTGTAAAGTTCCAGCTGCATTTCTATATTTGTTGTATTAATTTGGCATGTGATAATCCACGTCATTAGTATGTATGAACTTCTAAAATATAGCTTAATTAGGATGCCTATTTACATTCTAATTGTGACCTTCTTGGTGCATGGGATATATAATATTCCTTGACCTACATAATCAATAATTTATATGAAATTAATAGCTTGAGATATTTAATTACATTCTAATTGTGGCCTTCTTGGTGCGGTACGTAATATATTTCCTATATAATTTAGGACTTAGGAGGTAGGATGATTAATTAATAAACTCCAAAAAGGGAAACCTTAAACCTAAATCTAAACCTAATAATTGGATATATGCACATTTCTCAATTTTGATTGGATCGAAGTTGGAAACTTGGAACCATCAACATCAAAATCGATCAATTTCAATTTCGAAGAATATTTTGTTGTGTTAGGGAACTAATAGTAGTCAAAGCAAATGTGCGGTTGGTTTGTTTTTTTCTAACGTCTAACTTCTAGCTAGCTTCCAACTTTATTTCAATCGTTTCCTTCCTAAAAGCCATGCCCATTTCCCCATTGGATTCAACTATTCACGCTTGAAAACACAATAATGCATGCAAGACCATCATCAAGATTCAACGATGTCTGCATATTATCGGTCTGTTACTATCCGATCTTAATTTGACTAATATAATGAAGATCTTAGTTATCGTACCTTGATAATTGTTAGATTATAATAAACACAATTGACAAGATCGTTTCAATTCTTAACCCCCGATCATCAAGATTCAACGATGTCTGCATATTATCGGTCTGTTACTATCCGATCTTAATTTGACTAATATAATGAAGATCTTAGTTATCGTACCTTGATAATTGTTAGATTATAATAAACTCAATTGACAATATCGTTTCAATTCTTAACCCCCGATCATCAAGATTCAACGATGTCTGCATGCCATCGTTCCATTACTATCCGATCTTGATCCGACTATTATAATGAAGATCTTAATTATCATATATTGGTCATTGTTAGATTAGAATAAATTCAAATGAGAATATCAAATTAATTCTTAACCCCCATCATCAAGATTCAAGGGTGTATGCATGCCATCGTTCCATTACTATCCGATCTTAATCCGACTATTATAATGAAAACCTTAATTATCATATCCAGATCATTGTTAGATTAGAATAAATTCAAATGAGAATATCGGACCAATTCTTAACCTCTATCATCAAGATTCAAGGATATATGCATGTCATCGTTTAATTACTATCCGATATCGATCCGACTATTATAATGAGATCTTAATTATCATATTCTAATCAATATTAGATTATAATAAACTCAAATGAGAAGATCAGATCAATTCTTAACCCGATTCCTATGAGGAGGGCAAACTCCAAAATACCACGACGACTCCCAACAAGCTCATATTCATCTTGATTTGATACATAGACAAGTCAAAATCAAAATAAATTAGTAATTTTTTTTTTTTTATCAAAATGAATTAGTTATCTAACCAATGTTTATGAAACTTGCAAATTTCAATATCCAAGTTTTTATAAATGCATATAATAAAGAATTAGACAATTCGATACTTCTTACGTGTAAGCAAACATAAAATTAGATTAAAGAAAATACTGAAATAACGTAGATAAAAAAACTAAGATAAGTGTAAGATTAATTAGTAGAAAGTGAGGGACTTGTTCAAATAAAAGTGGTGAATTTAGTTTAAGACTGGTTTAAGTCAATTGGGGTGATTAGTTGATTTGGGTTTAGGGGAAGCGAGTGGTGGTGGTTGGATACCTAAGCTTTGGCAGTTTGGCAGATTTTTTCGAATGATATTTGCATCTCATTCTCTCTGGTGGTATCAAAATCATTTTGATTTATTAAATTGACGTTCTACATATATCATAATCGAAATCGTTCAACTTATAAATTATCATTTCAATATCATTTATGCAAAAAATAAATCAAATTAGAGGTCATTCATATGTATCAACTAAATGAACGGTTTGCAATCAGGATCTTAATTGTTACCAAAATCATTGGTTTATTTAATAAATATGAATGACTAAATGACATTCAACCTTTTTAAATTTTTATAAAAATTATATTAAAATAATAATTTAGATAATAGACAGTTTCCATAAAATATATATAGAGCACATTTTTTATTAACGGTCCAATAAACAACATTCGTATTATGAGAATTCCCTCTATTCATTGGGTTTATACGTTTCATCTTGGAGTTAGAGATCGATGACGAGGAATTGGGACATGTTGACTGGCCCACAGTGAAAAGATATTTTGCAAGCTTAAATAATGTTGATCCATCCTCATAGTGATGACAATCTGGTAATGTTGATCCATCCTCATAGTGATGACAATCTGGAGTTTACAAATTTAAAGGATACTACGGGGACGCCTGTTAAATAGTTGTTTGCACCTAATTTGGTTAATTTAGTCGAGATCGATTAGTCCCGTCAAATTCATACTTGATTCTCGGCTCAATAAGAAAATAACAATACAAATTTACAACATCAGGTGCATCCCACCAACACAACTTTAGATAAAAGACACCAAAAAGTACTAGGCCCACTAGATTTGGTCAACCTACCTGTCCATCGGCCGATCGTATTAACACAATCATGGGACTCGGGATCACTAGGACACATGTCAACTCTAGAATTATGGACATTTATCCCACATTGAAAGGCTTCACCTGTAACATTCAATGCCACTATAAATATAAGGGCACCTTCCCTAAAAAATGTAATGATAACTTTGTCCTTACGCTATCTAATTATTACAGTACCCTCCACATTTAATTAACTTAAGTATCGGAGACTATTAGACCGGCACCCAACTGGTGCTCCTTTGCTCTTACCTTCTCTCTACAAGTCTTCCTACCCATGAGGAGAGCGAGTCAAACAAGCTCAGCGAAACAACTCTAAGTTGGTCCATTTTTGGCATCAACAATAGTAAATTTGTAAGCGTTTGTATTTTAGTCCAAATACTTATTTCTACTACACTTGTGTGCTCTACTTACACGCTTAGACATTTATTATGTTCGTGATCTGTTTCGATAAGCATACGACTAAAATGCTTAAGGACATTTATTATTGGAAAATGATCTACATCTTCCGACCTCAACGTTTCCAATCGCATCCTTATAACTTAAGTAACGATTGGAAAATGAAAAAACAAAATGCTCAAATCCAATAATCACATCCTGAATGTACCTTCATCCTGATCGTCGGCTTTGAGGACAATGCTGGCATACTTGATGACCCCAATGAGAGTGAGAGTCCGGAAAATGATGCTGTAGATACCCAATTAAATAGTCGTCTTCTGTTGGAGACTAGAGATTCATTGAAGAGTACACATAAGAGTGGGGATGTGACGAGCCCTCCAAACACTATTCCAAGTGTCATGTATGTAAGCAAGAGAGTCTCCCATCTACCTTTCCCCTAAACCAAACATCTTATGACTAGAAACTGAAGTATGCAGACGAACAAACTTTGATAAAATCGACACTAAAATCGGTTGGATTATCCGGTTTATTCACTAAATCCCTATATGTACCAGGGGAGCCCTGTAACCGAAGAAGATCAGTCGAAAAAAAAGTTTTTTGAAGGAAGATTTCTTTTGAGGAAGAGGTTAGGATTTTCGGTTATGTCTGTTTTGATGGATGTATGAACTTCTAATATATAGCTTAGGATGCTTAATCACATTCTAATTGTGGAGACCTTCTCGGTGGGATATATACCTTTACCTATTCATAGGTAATCAATAATTTACATGAAATTAATAGCTTACAATAATTACATTCTAATTGTGGCCTTCTTGCTGGGGGGTCCGTACATAATACCTTTAGTAGGTAGGATGATTAATTAATAAACTCCAAAAAGGGAAACCTTAATCAAGCTAAAGGAATATTCCACCCACCTAAACCTCAACCTAGGTTGGTGTGAAGTTTGAAGTATGATGAGCCGCCATGGAGAATATTAAGGGAGTGGTGTGTAGATATATATGCACATTTCTCTTTTTTGATTTGATCGAAGTTCGAAGCTTTGAACCAACGACATCAAAATGGATCAATTTCGAAGAATATTTTGTTGTGTTATGGTACTAATAGTAGTCAAAGCACATGTGTGGTACTTTGGTACTGGGCATACCAGCATTCCATTACTATCCGATCTTGATCGGACTATTATAATGAAAATTTTAGTAATAGTAGTCAAAGCACATGTGTGGTACTGTGGTACTGGGCATGCCAGCATTCCATTACTATCCGATCTTGATCAGACTATTATAATGAAAATTTTAGTAATCGTATCTTTATAATTGTTGGATTAGAATAAACTCAAATGAGAAGATTGAATCAATTCTTAACCCCCATCAACAAGATTCAAGGATGTATGCATGCCATCATTTCATTACTATCCGATCTTGATTAGACAATTATAATGAAGATCTTAATTATCGTATCTTGATAATTGTTAGATGATTCAAGTATGTCTACATGCCATCATTCCATTACTATCCGGTCTTGATCCGACTATTATAATGAAGATCTTAATTATTATATAATGATAATGGTTAGATTAGAATAAACTCAAATGAGAAAATCGGATCAATTCTTAACCTGATTTCAACACGACTTATGAGAAGGGAAAACTCCAAAATACCACTACGACTCCCAACAAGGTCATATTAATCTTGATTTGTTAGATAAACAAGTCAAAATCAAAATGAATTAGTTATCTAACCAATGTTTAAGAAACAAAATGGAGATTGCAAATTTAATGTTTGGGCTTGTCTTGAGTTTGTTTGAGATTAGATATGATAAACATATTTCAACTAAATTTAATTTCAACATTAAAAAAACTTTACATAATATAGTGGGTTACACAATATAATGCAACTCCAACACCAACAAACACTCTTCATCGTCTCTGGTTCAATCCAAGTCCTTTTGCCCTCGTGATGGTTTCTTCGTTCGTTAATGGAGTCGTAATGTCATGTCAGAAGGCCCAAAACGATTTGGGGCCTTAGCCAAGAAAACGATCTGATTTGGTAGATTGCTTAAATGAGAGGGAGATTTGGGCCTTAACCAAGAAAACAATACGAAGGCCCACCTCAGTTATTTGGCAAACTTACATTTGCATACATGAAACTTGTGCATTATATCTGAGTACTATCTACCAATCTATCACTTGAATCATGATACGAATCAAATACTGAAATGTAACATTTTCCTTCAAGCCTCATAAAGCATTCCGACCTCGATACGCTGAGGCGGAGGCACGCCGAGAGCAGGCAGAGCAGACCTACAGTTACTGTGCAGAGCTTCATAAAACGCCAGCATAATTCTATCAAACCAGCCACAGTTCTTGCCAACATAAAACCTTGTTTTTCCTCGAATATGAACTACACCGGCATTCCTTGCTTCCTCCAAATTAGATATCTCTTGTTGGATCTCCGAAGAATCAGAAGGAAGATAGCCTGTGCAGTTTTGTATATGTGCCTGCAAGCTGTTTGTAACCTGACTAACAAAATCATCTCCTTCAAGGTTTAAGGGGTCTGCATAGCCGTACTGAATAACACACCCGTAAACTCCTTTGAGTCCGAGTTTGTTGACAACAATTCTCTCATGAGGAGCAACTTTAGGAACCAACAGGTAACGGAGAGTGGTGAACATGGTGACCTGGTGAAGGGATTTCATGTTTTTGATATAGTGTCCGAGAATTGGAGTGAGGCCGTCTTGAATGTTGGTGTAGAAGAAGCAAAATCCAGGAACCCTTTGAACACTGGGATCAGATAATAGCACTCTAAGTCTGTCTAAGGTTATTTTATGAGTCACCTCGTATTCTAATTTTCTCTGTCTCCCATAGAACCAGCCAAACATTATGAAGGCAAGGACGAAGGATATGGCAAAAGGAATCCATCCACCTTCTGCAATCTTCGTAAAGACTGCGCTCACATAAACACCTTCCATCACAAAGAATACACCGAAGTAAAGAGCAACCAGCACCGGTGGTGTTCTCCATATTATGATCATCACCAGTGTCAGTAATATTGTGGTGATGAGCATCACTAGACTGACAACAAGGCCTGAAAAAAAAGGTTCTCGCGAAAGCAAAGTATAAAAAATGCATTTCAAATTTTTTAGGGCAAATCTAGATCAATATGCAATGATTTCAAGTTTAACATACCGAAAGCATTTCCAATGTCTTTTCCATCTCCAAATATGAGTATGACAGCAACACAGAGAATCATGAGGATGTAGTTGACTTCGGGGGAATAAACCTCGCCTTCTTTGCTAGGGGATGTGTGCACAACCTTCACCCGAGGGAAATAATCAAGTACAACAGATTGCTTGATTACAGAAAATGTGGCTGATATCAGAGACTGGCTCGCAACTATTGCAGCCAATGTGGCTATGACAAAGATAGGCCAGTAGATACTTGTTGGTACAAACTTATAGAATCCATCATTATGGTCATTTGGATTCTTGATAAGGTATGCTGTCTGCCCCGCATATGTCAGAACCAGAGATGGATAGATTGTAAACAAGAAAGCTAGCTGATGAGGAGACCATATCAGAAAATCCACTTAAACAATAGATATGGGAAACTTAAAGACAGAGAGATTGAATTGGAAGTATACCTGAATAGATCTCCGGTTGAAATGACCAAGATCTGCAAACATTGCTTCGGAGCCTGAATAAAACAGGAAGCGCTGATTAATTGATACTCCAAAGTATAAGGGACATAAAATACTGTTATCATGATTATTACCATCATCCTCTGAATTAAATTAGTATGGTTTCTTTTTGTGGAGATATGAGTGAGGGTTCTTAGTATCATGATATGAACATGATACTCACCTGTGATGCAAAGTACCGTGCCACTGAGCGCCAGCCAGCCTTCCTTGCCGTTCCTCCAAAAGAAATGGGCGATATAGTGTGGTGATATAGCTTTAAAAATGCTTGGATAGTGGTGTATGATGCTATAAATTCCTACAAGAGGGGTACTCAAAGTCCATGCACCCATAATGGGGGAAAATAGGAAGCTCACTCGAGATGTACCAAACTTTTGTAACAAGAACAGAACGATAAGGACTACTGCTGAAAGCGCTTCCACCACAGCTGCAACGTACAAATCAGAACAACAAAGAAATTCAAATGGGATATAACAGTTCTCTTCCATCGTATTCAAATGGGATATAACAGTTCTCTTCCGTGGTTTTATGATTGAATGATGCAAATCAATACTTACATGAACTGAGAGATGGAAAAGGCGCCCTTACTCCATCCATAGCTGACAAAACTGGAGATATGAAATTATAAAAGTTAACAGAGAACTCTTTAACTATACCTTGCCGAAAGTAAATGAAAGACAGAATGCAAACTGAAATACCAGAGATTGCAGGTGTAAGAATGCCATCTCCAATCACCATGCACATGCCTAACATAGCAATAAAAAGCAAGAGCCTTCTAGCAACTACACTTTTCCTGAAAAACTTGGCAAGCCTATTCTGCTTATCTGTGCCCTCATCCATGATAGAGCGTGAAATAATTGAGTTTGAATTTGCAGGCCTTGAAGAAAGGATGCCGATATTCATATTCCTGCAAAGTAATGAATACAGGGCAAAAGTTCCACCTGTAATGAAACATGGTTTCAGTGTTTTTATATATGAAGAATGAAAACAAACTATTAAAGCATAACTCCCCATGAAGATGACAAAGTTTAACTTTTAGGAACAACCTCAAGATGTCACCCTTTATTCATGATTCATGGACCATGGCTTAACAATTTACAGGTTTGTTTGCATTTTCATATGAAGTTAATTATGAACTACATCTTCAGACCCCCAATGTTTCCAATAGCATTCTTAAACTTAAGTAACAATTGGAAAATGAAAAAACAAAATGCTCAACTACAGTAATCACATCCTGAATGTACCTTCACCCTGATCGTCAGCTTTGAGAGCAATGCCGGCATACTTGATGACCCCAATGAGACTTAAAGTCCAGAACATGATGCTGTAGATACCCAAATAGTCGTCTTCTGTTGGAGACTTGAGATGCATTGAAGGGTATACATAGAGTGGGGATGTGACAAGCCCTCCAAAGACTACTCCAAGTGTCTTGTATGTAAGCAAGAGAGTCTCCCATCTACCTTTCCCCTGAATCAAACAACTTATTTTTCATTACAAGAAAAGGCAAAAGCAACAATTTTTTAGACCCGACTACAACTAAGTGGGTTGCTTAAATTCATTCTCATTTGTCAAAAATTCATCATGTTCCATATCAAAGCATAGAACTGCAATTTCATGTGAAAGAATCTCAACTAGCCAACCATTACACTAAATTAAAATTCTACCTTTATTCACTCACAGAAAAGGGGTTGATTGTATAAAATAAACACACATACAATTAAAACAAATGTATTTGTTCAAATGGGATGAGATTATGAAAATAAATTAGAGAGCTGGGAGTGGCGTAATTAAGGAAAATCCATGTATGAGTTGTAAAACCTTATTTTGCTCTGCATCTCCTCCTCGATTGATAGAGCTGTTGACCGCTTGATGGTGATTGAGACTACCATTGGTGGAAGAATGAATGACGATAGCAACCTCAGAGTCAGTCACCGGCGAGTCCGGCGGTTGATCCATCAAAACAACACCACCACCAAATACTCACTTCAGCTCTGAGCCTATGAGACTCTTGGGCGCCTGCTTGACTCCGAGCGCGAGAGAGAAGTGGAAGACGAAGAAGGGCTTGAAGTTTTGCATTTGTATTGTCGATTTTATTTAACTTTTTCTTTTCTTGTTCCTGTATTTTTCGCTGGATTTGAACGAACGAGATTATCGTGAGTGAGTGAGTGAGAGGCCGTCTCGTATTTTGTTTACTGCTCCCAAAATCTTAAGGCCGCGTGACTTACAAGTTCCTCACACGCAAAACTCTTTAGATGGGTCCCACTCATCATCCTAAAACTTTTCGCTTCTTGCATTTGCATGCATCGATTCGACTACCGAGCTTAAGCTACGTCAGGTTTGCTTTGATCACATTTAGTGACTGTGACACAAGACGTGGATTTTCATCTTTTTTTTTTTTTTATTTATTTATAATTTTTAAATTAAAATAAATCCTAAAGAAATAAAAATAAAAATAAAAATAGAAGAACTCAAGCCTCGCATCAGTCTCCCTTTGTCTCAATTCCTCTACGGCTCCAGCAAACGCACCTCTCCCATCCTCCATAACAGCTGCATTGCGAAAGCGAGGAAGTCCTATAGCTTGCTGCGCCCCGCTATGTGAATTGCTTGGAGACTTAGCTGGGATTCTATGTAAAATTGCTCTACCTGTTTGGAATCTATGGAATCAAATTGCTTTTTGGCTTTTGATTCTATGATATCAAATTGCTTCAAAAACCAATTCAAGTTTGGTGATGAGTGAAGAGGATGGTGAAGTGAGAGTTTTGAGCAAAGGAAAGCTCTTCTGATGCAAAGGAAAACAATTCCCATTTCAATTTGGGTTTCAAATCATTAACTAATGAATCTGGTTTTGTTTGTGATCTCCGTTTCCTAGGGATCTCTGGGATTTCGAGATGGTCTTCCTTACTTCCACGATGCAGCGGTTATGGAGGACGGAAGAGGTGCGTTTGGTGGAGCTGTAGAGGTATTGAGACGAAGGGAGACTGATGCGATGCTTGGGTTCTTCTATTTTTATTTTTATTTCTTCAGGATTCTTTTTAGTTTAAGAATTATAAACAAATAAATGAAAATAAATGAGAATGGATGGCATGGGAATCCACATCAGCTGCCACATAAGATGTTTACTAAATATTGTAACGACCCGTCTCGAATCCTCGGCACAATGGCATTGTTAGTGGCTTCACCGTCACCCGGATTGTACCGGCACAGTCGGTATTGTTAGTTTGTCTCCGTTCGAAACCCCTCTAACTGCAGCATTTTTGAGGATTCGAACCCTAGACCAAGCTTTTTTATTCCCGTTGGAGATGACACATTTCACCAACTAGGCTCCTGGTATTAAATTTTGAGGAAAAAAAACTGTCATACAGAATAACGACTTTTCGCGGATTTCGAATCGAAATTCGGAAAGGATCCTTACAAATATGGTTAATTTAGTATATCTAAATAATATTACTCTTAAATTAATGGGTATCATCGAATTCTGCTTTGCCTAATTAAGCACACTTACATTATACAAAAATAAAACAAGGTATTCTAAAAGTTTACTTTCGTTCATATTTTGTTTTTCAATTGTATGACAATGACTTACGTGTCATAAATATTAGTGTTAATTTGGGATGAAAAATAATGTTTAAGATAGCACTACGAATTTGCGATTTGATATTCAAAGACTTGCTTGAGTTCTGAAATTCTATAAATTTTTATTTTATTTATTTTATAGAAGATCACCGAATAGCATAATTCGTTGTGTTGGTGTTGATTTTTTCAGTTGAGAGCTACTGAATTTGCTAACAAATCAAATTACAAAATTAAATATCGAATTATTCTCGGTTAAATTATTTAATGTGTTATTTTATTATTTTCAACTTTATTATAAATATTTGAACAAAATAACACCAAATTCTGTTAAAATAGCTGTTAAGTTGATGGTCCACCGATCCAACATATAAGCCTAAGGCTATATTAGTTTGTATGAACTTCTAATACCTGTCCTATATAATTAGGACCTAGTAAGTTGGATGATTAATTAATAAACTCCAAAAAGGGAACCTTAATCAAGCTAAAGGAATATTCTATACCTAGCTGGAATATTCTATTTTGATTTGATCCAAGTTGGAAACTTGGAACCATCAACATCCAAATCAATCAATTTCAAAGAATTTTTTGTTGTGTTATGTTGCTATTCGTAGTCAAAACACATGTTTGGTTCAGTGGTTGCTTGGTTTTTTTTTTCTAACTTATAACTTTATTTCAGTCGTTTCATTCCTAAAAGCCATGCCCATTTCCCCATTGGATTCCACTATTCACGCTTGAAAGTTGAAACACACAATAATGCATACAAGACCATCATCAAGATTCAAGATCATTCTGTTACTATCCGAACTTGATCCGACTATAATAATGAATATCTTAATTATCATTGTTAGATCGGAATGAACTCAGCACCAACAAACACTCTTCCTCGTCTATGGTTCAATTCATAACCCGCTTACCCAATATAATGCAACTGTAACACCAACAAACACTCTTCATCGTCGCTGGTTCAATCCAAGTCCTTTTACGCTCGTGACGGTTTCGTCCTTCGTTAATACTAGCAGGTTATGCCCGCGCGTTGCAGCGAGACTGTTGAATTGATTATAAATATGAATCTTACACTATATAGGGTTTTTACTTCAAATGCACCTTGAACTCGCCATCTAATCTCAGTTTCCCTTTTGAATTAAATTTTATCTCACTTAACTTGCTGAACATGACTTCCGTCAATCATGTTATTCATTTTTCGTTAAATCACTTTAACTTATGTTGTATTTTTGTTATATTCCGTTAATTTTGCTGATGTGACGCAATTATCAATTAAAATATAGGCAATAATATGTCAACAGATTTTAATATAATAAATATTTGTATTAAATATCTATTTTTTAATTTTCAGAAAAAAATATATAGACAAATTAAAATTACATCTAATTTTGTTGATAGAGATCTTCACCGCTTCCAGACTTTTGAATTCGCTTAGAATCTGATTGTTCATCATATTACCACCCCATTTCAATTTCTTAAGATTCGGAGCAGAAATTTCTAAAGATTGGGCCTTTTCTGTGGGGATAGTTTCAAAAAACTAATTTATATTTATGTCCTGAAGCTTCTCACCAGAGAGTTTGAGATGCCAGATATTATAGTCAGTGTGAGATTCAAGTCTGAAAGATTCCAAAGACGAGCTCTCAATCTCGATTTTTCCTAACCCTTCCACTAATTCAAGCTCCAATTTCTTGAGGAATCTGCAGGAGAAATAGACCCATTTGCATAAGGCCTCATCATCTTCAACTGTGACCAAACTCTGAGTAAGAAACACAAGATTTGAAAGGCAAGTTGTGGAAAAGCAAGCGGATTTAAGAGTTGCCGAGTTCACGAGGAGCTTTAAAGACCTCAGAGACTTGGAAGGAAACACTGAGGAGGGAAACTCTGGGTTTAATCAATGAAGTCCTGTAATGGCATCTCAGATAAAAAAAAATAGAAATCAAGGTTTTCAACATTGCAACTCACTGCATTTTCAATCCAATCAAAAACTCAAATTTTCTCGAGGCGAGAGGTGCTTTGAATCTCAGTGTCCCAAGCTTAAAACTCAGAAACCCAAAAAAGAGAGGAAATTTGTACCTTGCTTTGGCCCCGGTTCAGGAAGAAAATTAAAATCTGTTGACAAATTATTGCCTGTATTTTAATTGATAATTGAGCCACATCAACAAAGTTCACAGAATATAACATAAATTAAAGTGATTTAACGGAAATGGAGTAACGTGATTGACGGAAGCCATATTCAGGGAGTTAAGTGAAACAAAATTTAGTTCAAGGGGGAAACTGAGATTGAATGGCGAGTTCAAGGGACATTTAAAGTAAAAAGCCAATTGGATGTATACAAGAATATGTTGCATTACAAAACTTAGTGTTGATCATTATATTGTACAACATGTAGCAGCTAGAAGATAGTAAAATGTAATGTACGTAAATGAAGTGCTGACATGATGAACATCAATAGCATCTAAGAATTTGTCAAATACTCGAACCAGTCATGATGATTCCATACAAGTGGAATGTCAAAAGAAATCACCCGATAACCCAGCACCAAAATTTGAGGCTTAAAGTTAAAAAGTCTAGTTGAATAACTGAAATATAAAAAAAAATAGAAGAAAATATGAAGTTGTCCAAGAGAGAATGGATGAAAATAAGAGAGAAGATGTGAAAAGAAAACGATGTGGAAAGAAAGATGTCGAAGAGAAGATGAAGAAAAAAACTCAAAATGGATACTGAGCAACACAGCGGTGGCGAGAGATTGAAGCTACATGTATCAATTAAGGGCAAAACCGTCATTTTAATGTACACAACAAAGAAAAGGGCAAAAAGGGGATAGAGCATTTGAAACACTATTGGTGAACAGTATTTTTCAACTGAGTTTTAGTATGGAGTTATTGAACAGAAGATCAATCTAATGCCATCCAAGTTATTGAACACTATGCCCTTGGTAAATATAAAAATTCATGCTAAACCTGAACTCCAATTATACACATTCTAAGAATCAATCAATTTCCTCCAAACTTTGAGTGATTTAAGACAAACTCAAACATTAAGAGGGGATATTGTATCTTGTCAACACAAACCTGTCTTTTTCTCATCTTTTGGACCTTCTCGTCCTGCCAATCGCTGTACATAAAGAAGCGCTCCAATAACACATTTGGATCCAATTGCGGTACATCAACAAGCGCTCCAATAACACATTTGGATCCAATCGCGGTACATCAAGAAGCGCTCCAATAACACATTTGGATTCACAATATCTACATTGCCAATTCATAACAGAGTAGCGAACAATCAGCCTCTTGATGAACCAGAGATAATTTATAATTTAATTAGAGAAAATGGTCAAATTGAAGAGAAATAAAACACGCAGAGATACACACAGGAGCAATTGAGATAAAAATTTAAATGGATGAGCTTAGGTACCTTGAAGGGCTCATTGTCGGTCTGCAATTGAATTCCAGGAATAAAATGCAACCAAAGAGGAAAGCCACTGTTCAAAAATTGAAAAACAAACCAATTTACATAATAAAAGAATAAAATTGTCCACAAAGTAGAAAATTCAGTAATTCATATCATAAAAGTGACTTCTTTTCTATTCCCCAGAATGAAAAAAAAAAAAGAAAACCAGTAATATGAGACCAACAAATAAAATAAATAAAACAATAACCAAGCTACTCTTTGAATTATATTTCATTTGACTTATCAATCTGCCACCTGCTATATATGGTCCCAAGTATCTCAGAATCATCCAATTTCCTAAGTTTTATACTGCATAAATCAAACGGAAACTTCAAAATAATATAAACCAAGAATCAAGGGAAAAAAATAGCAAGAAGAGAGTACCTGGCTACCTAATATATCATGTAAGCACTTATCAATCTGCCACAGGACTGTTGAACTGATTATAAACATGTGTTACACAAAATAAGATGCATAAGAAGATAGGTTACATTACAAAACATGTAGATGATTGTATTATACATGTATCAAAATTAGGTTAAAAGTTTGTTTGGATGCCTATGTTACATTACAATATATGCATCCCATGATTATCTTACAAAATGTGCAGCAGGTGATTAAGTTATAAAACATGAAGTCTAGCTGTTCGTTTTTGGTCTACACAGGGTGTTCAAAAATTGTCTAAACGTTCAAAAAAATTTAACATAGGGTGTACAGAATTTGGTCGGTGTTTATCATGAATGCTCCATCACCTCTGAGCATCGGGCTTCCTTTTTTCTGGAATTTCATTGGTGATCTAATGAATCAATTTTATATAATAGAAAAGTCAGTAGAAAAAAATGACAACTGTTCATCATGAACATTCAAAACTAATTTCATTTTTATAATTTCCATCACATCACTTTCACATAAAACCACCAATGTTCTAATGCTTACACATAAAAAAAAGCATATCAGCTAAAATTATTAAAAGAAAGAAACTTACTTGTAGCTTCAGATCATATTCACCCCATAGGCATGCCAAAATTCAACCCAACAGAGCCTTCTCGATATCCCCCCTTTTGCTGCCGACTGTGAAGCAAAATTTAGAGTGTCCTAATTAGCAATAAAATTGAAGGAACTTAAAAATGAGCGCACTAAATAGATAAACCTAAATGTCACAAATCTTGACACATTCATTTTTTTTTATCACACCCAATGCCTCCAATTTCTAAAGTACACACAATTTTCAAACCACCATGTTCACTGTTAAAGTGTACTTAAATTACTTAAATTGTACTAAATCATAACATCCAAGAAAATACCTCTCTCTCTCTCACTCGAGCACGGTCGAAGACCACCAAAAGAAGAATTGATCGATCACCTCCAGAGGCGTCGACTTCGGCTAGCTCAGGCACTCAGACCACTACCAATATCTTCCCCTCGACGAGTCAAAGCCAAACCACTTGGATTCTAGCCCAGCCGCCTATGACATGATTAAAGGGATTAGAAAGACAGTAACCATTATTCCAATTTCTTTATCTTAACTAATGTATCAGTTTGTTTTGGTTACTGCACATTATGCAATTTCCAGGAGCATATCAAACCCGGATACTCTGTCAAACATAAAAGAGCAGCAGCTAGCTACCCTAGTAATTTAACTCTACATTTTCACATCAACTATGCCACGAACCCAAAATCCTAGTAATGTAATTAAACATAATAACAGAAAATACATTAATTCACAGCTTCTAAGCAAATTTCACCTCATTAGAAAAACAATATTCCTCTTATATCTAGCCCAATAATCAAACGAATCCCATCTAACAAATGCTCATGTTCAGAAATGGAAAGTGGTGCAATGAATGAACCACATAGTAAAATTGAAGACTGAAGATTCCAAACTTGATGAATATAACTCACCACTCCGCATCATCAGCAGGCATGTTATTTGGCTTTTCAACAATAATCAAACCATGGACAACTACAAAACGAACTTGGTTCTCCTCTTGTATGATTGTCTTGACTCATCTTCAATAACGAAAGCAAATATCTCAGTTTATTTACAGATGATGAATTCATTGCAGGAAGACTAATCAAACCATCATATCTGAGAGAGTAACATGGCTACAGAGTATAGACTAAGAAAGCCATATTCATATTCATTCATATATTCATATTTCAATATTTTCATAGCCTCCCCATTATCAACCCAAAACCCAAAAAAAGCCTCATAGTGAAAGTCATTAATTTCAATTTCAATATTTTCATAGCCTCTCAATCACTTTCCACAGACTCAATATGTATTAGATGATCATAATATTAAGTGTAAAGATACCACTCTTATTCATTACCATTATTAAGAGAAGATCAAAATTTGAATTCAAGGAAAAGTAAACTGAAGTTATTACCAGGGGAAAAGTTAGAAGTTTATGAAGACAACAATGGAAAATATAAATGAACGGTAAAATCCAAATAAGCTGCACTCATCAAAATGAAAATTAATATTCAGCAGCCTATGAAAAGGTTAAACATTAACCTGAGCTGCACTATGTGCCATGAGATTACTGCTGATTGAGTATAGACCTGAGAAGGCCAAGACATGGGTCCTAATTGACAAATTAAATCTGCACAAATCAAGAGTGAAGTTAATAAAACCGCTGCAAAACAAAAAGTTAC
This sequence comes from Oemleria cerasiformis, assembly GCA_037349345.1. Taxonomy (NCBI): domain Eukaryota; kingdom Viridiplantae; phylum Streptophyta; class Magnoliopsida; order Rosales; family Rosaceae; genus Oemleria; species Oemleria cerasiformis. The sequence continues at coordinate 11,917,916 of JAZGTL010000031.1, forward strand.
AGTTTCAGATAGCAACAAAACTGAATGGAACTTCATGTTTTATGTAAATAAGAATACAATTTCAAATATATTAATCGCTTATCTACTTCTGCTAAAATGTAATCAGGAATAAATAAATAAAAATATATTAAAATCTTTACCAAACAGCCCATTGAAATCACTACCTGAAATTGAGATGCACCATTGTAATCAAAATCAGTGTTTCACACAATGACAACCCCAATTAATCAAAGGGAAACTCTCAAAAAACCGAGGCACCAAAATAATAACTATGATCCCGAAAATAACTGCAATGATTTTATTTATTATTTAGAAAAAGAAGACTTCTAATAATACCTCAATTTCTCTAATTTCATGCTGGTCTCTCATGCTGAGAACTTTTAATTTCACCGTTTCAAGGTCAGGAACTACACCAAAGATACAAATAGAAATTCATTTCACAAAATGCTAACAGTATAAAAAAACAGAAAGCAGCATAACTTAAATCATTACCTGACATGAGGGTTCGTCGAGAGTGCGAGCCTCAAACTGTTTGGGGAAGACATATTTGGCCGTCTCCACCAATGCCAAGAATCCACCAGACATCATCACTCATCTTTGCATAATTGCTACCAGCACAAAGCCCTTAGCAAGCTATTCAATCAAATAAAAAACAATAGATTTATATACATATGTACACAGCAGCTGACTAAAACCTTAAATCCACTGAAAAGGAAGCACCAATCAGAAGTTGAAAAACTAAAGAATGAAAAGGAAAACTTTTTTGATTATGAAGTTCCTACCTTTGCACAACAAAGTTCGGTTACAGTGGCCAAGCTTTAAAAAGCAGATACAGTCATTTCACAGTAAGAAAAATGGAATTCAAACTAATTCTATAAAATTCATCAGCTCATAATCTACAATATAAAGGTGCTGTTCCAAATTCACATACATTCTTCATCAATAAACTCTACCAAAACTTTAGGTCTAACCAATTGTTTGATGCATCAAAGATTAGCAAAACCCATGAATCACCAGTGAAAAAAAAAAAAACAGAAACATCTACATAATATATACCAAGAAATCAAAAAAAAAATTGGGATTTTGTTCAGAAACCCAACACAAACTCTTGAGTCCAACATTAACCCATATAATTCAAATTTTAAATTTCTCGCCTCTCCTCACATTTCTCACTAATCACACCAAAAAATCCACAAAAGTTGAAAAAAATGGAGTAAATAACTGAAAAGAGATAAGAACATGAAACATACCTCAAAGAACAGCACAACACCCACCACACTGATAAACAAAGTAATCAGCTAGCTCTGGAAGAAGATTCGCATACTTGGGTCATCAAACCAGCCTTACTTCAGCTGTGTCCATAAGCAAGCAAGCGTGAAGAAGAAAAAAGAATGAAATGCGTGTCGAAAAAACGAAGAGGCCTTTTCTCGAAGAAGCAAGAAGGAAAGCCGTGAATGAAGGGCATAACAGTAAAATCACTATACACAACCAAGGAATTCAAAAAAGGGACAAAACCGTAACTTTAATGCCTAAAGGGCAATATGGGAAACTCACTATTCGTGCACTGTTCTATAAACATTTACATCGACCCACGCCCTTTATATATTTAGAAGAATAATATTATTTAGATATACTAAATTGACCACATTAATGTAGCATTTTATTGATCACACAAAATAAATACAAAGTAATTTAATTTATTGAAATAACACTATAATGTAATTACTAAATGTGATCAATTTAATGTCTCTCAATAACATTACTCTATTTAGAATAGTCATAAACTCGTAATGTCATGTCCAAAGGCCCAATGCGATTTGGTCCTTAACGAAGGAAACAATCTGATTTGGGCCCAATACTATCTGTTGGCATTTATGACCAGTTTGGTATTATTGTGCTTTTTTGAAAAGTTATTTTTGTTGTACTTTCTTAATAAGCAGTTGTTTATTAAAGCAGTCAAACGTTTGGTAAAAATTATTTTTAAAGTTATGTGAGTATGAAAAGTAATGTCAAAGTGTTTGGTAAATTTTAATATAAAATTACGGCAGACGTGGATAATGACTAAAATAGACATGACATTGAAAAGTGGAAGAGGTAGTTGTGGTGGTGGTGAGGTGGAGGTATGAATTGATGAGGAGGTCATGGTGGTTGTGGCGGTGGAGGTAGAGGTAGATGAGGTGGATGTGGATGAGGTAGTGGAGGTTGTGGAGGTTGTGGCGGTAAAGGTGGAGGTAGAGGTAGAAGATGTCATGGTAGTGGTGGGGGATAAAGGTAGGGGTGGATGAGGTGGTGGTTGGGGATAGAGGTAGGGGTGGATGAGGCGGTGGTGGAGATGGAGGTGCGTGTGGTAGTGTGAGGTGGATAGAAACTGCATGGCGGTGGCGGTGGTGACAGTGGTGGAGGTAGTGGAGGCTCGGGTGGAAGAGGTGCATGTAAGGGTGAAAGAAGTGGTAGAGGTGACGGTGGCGGTTGCAATGGTGACCATGACGGTGGTGATGGCGTGGCGGTAGAGACAAGGTGGTGGAGAAGGTGGTAGAAAAGGTAGAGATAAGGGTGAAAGAGATTGTGGTGGTGGTGGATGCGGTAGTAGGGGTAATGGTGGTGGATGTGGTGGTGGTGGTCATGGTGGTGGTGGTGGTGACAACATAGTAGACTTGGGCATGAAATGGTGATTTTTTGCTTTAAGAAAAAAAAAATGCATAAAAAATATAAACAGTGAATAAACGATAATTTTTTTATAAATTAATTTGGATATTATAAGAAATAAAAATTTTCATTAACTTTTTGTGAAAACAGTTTTCAAAAGCAACTTATATGCTATTTTTCAAAATTGTTGTCAAAAGTTCATTGCTTTTAAAAAAAACAAGATTTTTCATTTTTACCAAACACTTTTATACTGCTTCACTTTCAAATAAATCAATTTTTGAAGGAAAAAAATAATACTAAACGAGGCCTTAGTATCTTTATTATTTATGGACCAAAGTATAAGACATTAAGATGATGAGTTTAGTAACTTACTTGGACCCAATGCCTCTAATGTAAGGAGAGAAGGGTAAAGCAAAGCAAATGTTCAAATGACCAAAACTTCCATTGCAATTACTTAAAATACACCCGCAACATGTCAATCATTAAAAAAAGTATATTATGAATTACAATTTAATTCAGTTTACGCAATAAACCGTAACATTCTTAAAACGTTGCATTATCTCGTTAATACCGTTAAAAACATAGCCAAATCTCTTATATACCCCTATGTAAATTCCTAGTTCCAAATTCAATAAAAAAAAACATTAAAACCCCAGTTGGGGGTGTATGTCTATGTGTGGAGTATGTAATGCAGTAAAAGAGAGAAAAATGGCGGACCTGGAGAGTAAGGGTGGCGAATTCGACGCCAATGGTGGACTTAGACTCCAAGCAGAACTCGTTGCGAGTAAATCGGGAGAGGAGCTCTCTGCCTCGCCAACTCCCTTGAAGAACAGCGCGATGGGTACTTCGATGTCGATTTTTTCGGTAAGGAAATACCTCCCCACGTTGTCGTTGAAAACCCAATTGTCAGACGCCAAACTCAAGCAGGTCAGTTCTTTACTTTCAATTTTCAATTTCTAAGAAGCAAAATTTTTCCCCATTTGGTTAAATTTTGTGATTGTAACTTGAACTGGGTCTTGAAATAATCACGATTAGGCATTGTTAGAAAAGGGACTTTGGACGTTGTTAAAATCCATCTGAATGCTGAGGAGGAAAAGGAAAGAAGCTTTCTTTTGTTTTGTTTTGTTTTCTAATCGGTACCGCCTTAAATGAATGTTAATATGAATTTCAAATTTGTGTAATTTGAACAGGGTGAAGTGGATGTTATATTTGCGAATACAGTTCTGTCTGGGATTCAGCAGAGGAATTTGGGGGCAAGTAATTTAGTGCTTATGTGCCCAGTAAAGTTCATATCTAGAAAATTAGAAAGTGGGATTGATTTTTCTTATTACTGTTTCGAATGGCAAAATTTTTTGGGAAAACCAGTGCTCGATCGTGTGGGTCTTGTAATCGAGATATTCAGTGCTCATCCCTGCACAAAAGAAGGCAAGCAGCAGGTATTAGTTTAGTTCCATCTTTGGTTAAGGAGTTTGTGTTTTAATGAAGAGCTTTGGAGGACTATTTGTGGGATTTTTTTTTAAGGATAAGCTACTTTAAAATATCCAAATTATAGGGGGCATTTCAAGTTCATACCTGAATTATAAAAAAGTTTATCTAGGTACCCAAACTATCAAAATACAATATCTTAGTATCAACCGTTAGTCAATCTGTTAATCAAACTGTCAAAATATGAGCTGGTAATCTTTAAATAAATATTTTGTTTACATGGACTCCAAATTGGCCATCTTTTTGTTGATATGGACTCCGAATTAATTAAAAAACAAACAAAAATTCAATATTAAAAAAAAATTAATATATTCAACCATACAAATATTCAATATCCCTAAAATTTGAATTAAATATTAAAAAAAAACATATCTAAAGACTTTCACAATTTTATTTGTATTCAAATTCTTATTTGCTGTTCTTTCATCCATGTCTTCAATCCCCCATATTCTACTCTGTGGTAGATTTTCTCTCATCCATCTCTGCAACGCAATCTAATTATCCCCCCGCCAAAATCGTGTGAGCTCTAAATTCCTAAACTCAATCAATTTCCAAGGCTATTCTTTGAATTTTAGCCTAGGATGTTTGTTGATCTGGGTTTGGAATTGGGATCATCATCATCATCTACCAGCCGTCGAACACAAGACCATGAAACTTAAATGCAAAGTGCACTTAACCTCGTAAGGCTAGGAAGATGGTTGGTTTTGTAGATATGGATTAAATGCAAAGTGCACTTAACCTCGCAAGGCTAGGAAGATGGTTGGTTTTGTAGATATGGATTAAATGCAAAGTACAAAATTGACCAACAAAACCAAAGGGGTGAACGCCAACATTCCTCCTTGGACCGACCTTGGCTATGGAATCCACCGCAGTGGCTGTCTGAGCGAGAAGCTTCTGACTTTCCTACTTGGATCGACCAACAGAAATGTGGGCCTTTTACGCGATTGAGAAGCCTATGACAGTGGACGCCAACATTGAGAGTTGCTTGCAGACCGAGGCCCATTCTGGAACTTGCCCCACGGCCTGAAACTCTGGTTGGGGTCTCGGATCTCCGCCTGGAACTTGCCCCACGGTCTTTGTCCCCCCGGTAGTGTTTCTTCTCCTGAATCGAACTCGTTTTCTAAACCAGCGCCTTCGCGACCGGGTCCGAACTCGCGAACAAAAGCTACCCATTTGAGGTGCACGGCGGTGCCGAGGAGGCGACATGGCTGTGATTGTGTAAGGGACTCAGGGTTTAGCTTTGATTTGTAGGGTTTTGGATCCTCCATCACAATCAGAGACGGCATCGTCTCCATCCATACCGTTGACTTCGAGATAGGCGATGGTGCATTTTCCGGCTTCAGTATTGATGGGGGTGGCAACATGAAAATTCCCTTGCGCTGGGTTGGGGATTTGAAGAGGACGATGATAGTGCTGGGTGGGGAGTTTGATGTTCATATGATTTATATTGAATTTTAATTTTAGGGATATTGAATATTGAATTTTAATTTTAGGGATATTGAATATTGAATTTTAATTTTAGGGATATTTAATATTTAATTCTAATTTAGGGATATTGAATATTTGTATGGTTTAATATATTAGGTTTTTAAATATTGAATTTTTATGTTTTTTTAATCTATTTGGAGTCTATGTCAGCAAAAAGATGGTCTATTTAGAGTCTATGTCAACAAATATTTTTTTTAAAGATTGCCAGCTCAAATTTTAATAGTTTGACTAACAGATTGACTAACGGTAGATACTAAGATGATGTGCTTTGATAATTTGGGTACTTAGATGAAAATTTTCATAGTTTGGGTATGAACTTGAAATGACCCCTATAGTTTGGGTACTTTTATGTAGTTTATCCTTTTTTTAATTAAGGGATTTATAGAGGGATATTTATGGGTTTTGACAACGTTTTTAATGGTGTTAGTAACGGTGTGAGCGAAATGGTGCAACATTTTTAACAATATTACTGTTTATGATGCAAACTGAGGCAAATTACAGGTCATGGTGCATTTTGAAAATGAATGACATGTTATGTGTGCATTTTAAGTAATAAGCCTCTCTATATATACATAATTGGATTCCTTATTTGAAAGTAGAGAAGTCATCAATCAAGCAAATAATTTTTTTTTTCATCAAAAACGATATCATTATATATCATAAAAAAATGTTACAACCAAACCATCAAAATCAAGCTATGACAGCAAGACTCACAAGCCAATATGTCAATAATAACATGGACAAAGCCGCACTAACAACCCACATCACTGAAATTATGCAAAATTACAAATCAAGCCCACAAAATTCAAAACAACCAAAACCTAATAGCGCCTATAATCCTAAACAAACTATCCCCACTAAAAAAAACAACTACCGTCGTCAAACTCATCACATATAGTCATGAAGAACTTGTAGAGCATGGTAGATATGAGGAAGGCTAATCAAGCAAATAATTAATCTATGAGAAATTAGCATAATTTCAACATCCAAGTTTTAAAAAATGTATATAAATAAAGAATCAGAATAATTCGATACTCTTTACGTGTAAGTAAACATAGAGTTAGATTAAAAAAATATTGAAATAACATAGATAGAAAAATTATGATAAGTGTAAGATTAATTAGTAGAAAGTGAGGAAGGAGCATATATAGGATAGGAAAAATTGGAGCAATAGTCCCTGAACTTTATCATAATGTTATAAATCATCCCTAAACTTCAATATTAGTTTTTTCCGTCTCTGAACTTTACCATAATAGTTGATTTAGTCCCTCCATAAAAAAATTGAATGGAATCCGTTAAAAATTAAGGGCAAAATCATCCATTCATGTTAAATTCTTTTTTTAAGTTTAATAAAAAGGAAAAATTGGAGCAATCATCCATAAACTTTACCATAATGTTAGAAATTGTCCATAACTTCAATATTAGTTTTTTCCGTCCCTGAACTTTACCATAATAGTTGATTTAGTTCCTCCATAAAAAATTCGAACGAAATCCGTTAAAAATTAAGGAGAAAATCTTCCATTCATGTTAGTCCCTCATCTCCTTCTTCTCCCTTCTCACGCGGACTCACCTCTCTGTAATCTCCCTCGCGCGAGCAATCTCCCAAGAATAGAGCCACAAGCCAAGACCCACCAACGCCACCTTCTCGAAGACAACAAGCCGCGAACACTAGTAGACTCTATCGATTACGCTCACATTCTCTCTGCCTTCCTCGATTACATCTCTCTCTCTCACTCGAGCACGGTCGAAGACCGCCAAAAGAAGAATTGATCGACCACCTCTAGAGGCGTCGACTCCGGCTAGCTCAGGCACTCAGACCACTACCAATATCTTCCCCTCGACGAGACAAAGCCAAACCTGTAAACCATTACCGTCAAGGTGTGAGAATATAGGAGATGAATCTCGACGGAAGCGAAGCTTCCCGGTCGATTTCCGACCACCCTAGGCAATCGTTGGACTGGTTTTCAATACTGTTAGAATTGCCTTGTTGAGAGCTTGATGTTAGGCTAATTGCATGCTGCTTTCGAGTTAGGGACGACGGCGGTCGAGGTTTGCTGTGGCGATGGAGAATCAGAGATTTGCTACGGCAGAGCAACAGCGAAGGCAGCAGCAAAAACTCCTCGTTCGTGTTCTTGACTTTTTAACAGATTTTGCCCTTAATTTTTAACGGATTATGTTCGAATTTTTGACGGAATGACTAAATCAACTATTATGGTAAAGTTCAGGGACGAACAAAACTAATAATTAAGTTTATGGACGATTTCTAACATTATTGTAAGCTGAGGGACTATTGCTCCAATTTTTCCTTTTTGTTAAACTTAAAAAAAGCATTTAACATGAATGGACGATTTTGCCCTTAATTTTTAACGGATTCCATTCGAATTTTTGATTGAGAGACTAAATCAACTATTATGTTAAAGTTCAAGGACGGAAAAAACTAATATTGAAGTTTATGAACGATTTCTAACATTATGGTAAAATTTATGGACTATTGCTCCAAATTTTACTAGAGGATATATAATTCAAAGTTTGTGGAAAGTATTAATAAAGCGTATGCAGGTTAGTAGAATGAAAAGTATGACTTGTTCAAATAAAAGTGGTGACTTTAGTTTGAGACTGGTGTAAGTCAATTGGGTTGATTTGGGTTTAGGGGAAACGAGTGGTGGTGGTTGGGTACCTACGCTTTGGCAGGTTTTTTCGGATAATATTTGCATTTTACTCTTTGGTAATCTAGTACTACTATTTCGATTTATCAAATTGACGTTATATATATATATATATCATAATCGAAACCGTTCAACTCATAAATCATTATTTCAAGACCATTTACGTAAAAAATCAACCAAATTAGAGGTCATTAATATGTATCAAATAAATTGACGGTTTACCATGAAGATCTTAATTGTTACCAAAATCGTTGATTTATTTGATACATATGAATTACTAGATGACATTCAATGTTGTTGATTTTCTTATGAAAATGATCATATAATGATGATTTATAGAATAATGACTAATTTCGATTATGATATATGAATAAAAATAATTCAATAAATTAAAATAAAATAATGGTACGATTATATACCATTACGTGGGATGCAAATATTATCCCCTTTGTTTTTTATATGAAGGAGTCTTTGTGTTTGTGTTGATGTTGCACACAAAAGAAATTGGAGCGAGGAGCAACAAGGGTGGCACCATCCACACGCGTTGATCACTCGGTTAAAACGACTCAACGCGGCTTCAACACTCTCCTATTAATACACATTCTCAATGGGCTTGCCGACAACCACAACTCTGCTTCCACCTCATCCGCTTCACTAGCTATTACTCTATTACCAATCCCTAGCTAGCTGTCACCCCTACAGTGACATGTACGCAATGGCAGCTGTCGTTCCTAGCTCACACACCGGACCACCACCACCAGCCTCCGCCGTGCATGCCGGTGCTTCTTCCTCCGCTGCCGTACCACCAATGGCCCCTCGCTTGGTCCCGAAACGCGGCCAAGTTCTGAGGATGGTGTTCAAGACTATCTTCGCATGTGTCTGTTTTGATCATGAGCTCCAGAAAGAGGCCATCACTTTAGCGGAAACCCCAAACCTCTCATCAGTTTAGCCATTGATACCGGTTTTTCATTTCATCATCATATTTTGGGTCGTCGTCCTTTAAGTAGCTCGATGTTTAGTACGTGCAGTCTGTTCGTAGTCACACATGGCTTGGGGTCAATTTAATTTAATTAATTAGTTTGTAACTAGATTCGTTTTTGTTCAGAGGGATCAAGATTAGCTATATTAATTGTTACTTAATTTTTGATCCAGTGTAACTCTCTTGTTGTCGTTCTCTATGGCTCGGGCCCCCGGGAAGGGGCCGGCCTTCTTCGCCTTCCATCTAAGCTGCGCATAAAAGGCCCAAAGCCAATCCCAAGAAACAGCGAAGCTTCATAGTGTCTTTTTATCCAGGTGCACGTAGTATTGAAATTATCATGTAATTGTACGGGAGATTAACGTATGTTCATTCTTTATCATGCGATTAGCCCTTGTAATTGTTAAAATTTGAGTCTCTCAATTTTGATTCTCTTTAATCCTTGACGTAACATGTTATAACGAAATTTTCTCCTATAAATATAAAATATACTCGATTATTCAAGTTACCATTAGTCAGTTGGAAATGCAACTACGTCTGCCTTTATAGCATGATTGCAATGATTTATTACTAATTTACCATGATTGCAATGATTCATTACTGATTTACCATGATTGCAATGATTCATTACTAATTTACCACGTAATTAATAATATCCAACTTATTATATATTTGAATAGTAACTACATTACTTTTTGTCGAAGAATAGTAACTACGTACTCGAACAAACAATGTATTAACGACAACTAGGTCCCTTGCTTATTGGTAGAATATTTAACCAACGACTGTGTTAACGAGTATTGACCGTGTCCCCTTAGGATTGGGTCATGGCTATAGACCAACGGTTGAACTGAATTCAAGGTTAACACTTTTGAGTTCTACCTTGACTTGTCAACTATATGACACGACCACTGCATCTTGCATTAACACAAGTTACGTTCGGTTCGATAAAAATGCATCAACTTAGATGTGCTTTGCTCGTTCTTTTCGAACCATTTATAATTTATAACGAAAAATGAAGAAGCACCAGTGTGATATCAGCCTAATTTTGACAACGTAGTAATTTTGACAACCTAATAATAAGAATGTCATGTTACCTTTTGAGGATCATGCGTGCCCATTATATTTATAGTGCAATAAATGATGTTGATGAAACATTTCGATATGGGTTAAACGCACTCCCTTGTATGGTTGACACGTGTCCATGTGTACATTTAACAAATGATTGGTCAAGTCCACATTATATCATATTTAATATAACATTTCGAGATTTTTATAATGTTTGCATTCATTCCATTCGAACCACCTACTCATCCTTTTACTTTGATTTTTCTCTTTTTCCTTTTCTTACTTTTCTTTTGGAATATATATTTGATTTTGAAAATGTTACGTACCCATGATAATTTTACATTTATTTTTTGCTTTTTAATATTTTTCTTGCTTTTCATTTTGTTTTTTTGCTTCTAATTTCTTTTTTCTTTTGCTTTTCATTTTATTATTTACATATCTATATTGATTCGCGTAGGTGGTCTTTAATTTCAAAAGGAAAATAACAGAATCCAGAATCCAGTACTACATGTCTGACCTAGATTCTGCAATCCAAAGACATTTGGGCATAAAGCCCAAAAGCTTCTTCACCCAAAACAACAACAATCCATGTTGGAACCAGACAAAACATCCATCTTCGTCACCCCCACCAAGTTCCCAGCCACTTTTGGTGGATGTAGAACTAAAATACTGAAATAATATTAATCATAAATATCATACATACGACCTCCAATATTTCAAAAAATAAAAAAAAAATCAAATCAAAAGAATATTACAGCAATATTGGTCATAGAATTTAAATGAAAATTGGGTTTGATGATTCATATATATATATATATATATATATGGTCCCACTTGTTAGATCTTGTGTTGACGAATCCATGTGAAGTTTGAATTGTGAGTGTTTGTTGACCTAGTTAGATACACATTAGGATGGAAGACAGCATCCACCATAAATATGTAGGCATTACTTAACCATCACTAAGCAGTATTTACTCTAATCACTAAGCAGTATTTACTCTAAATATGTAGGCATTACTTAACCTCAACATCTAGTCATCCCCCATGCCTTAAAAGTCTTGGACTGATTTGGACTTCATAAAAAAAAAAATTATTTGAATTGCGTTTTAGTGGTAGTAGTTGGAGTCTTGGAGGTAGCAGCACAGCGGGCAGCTCAAATATTATTAACATAATGTAAATAAGATTATGAATTAAGTGGAGAATGGCAGTAAGTACTCCACCCATCTCATAATATATTCCAATTAATTTTAACCTATACTTAAGAAATATTATTAAGAACGCATGTCCATTGTTGGATGGTCATGATGAGTTTTGGTGGAGTGTGGCCCAGTGTTCCCACTCGAACAAAATAAATGTCGCCGGTCGGAATTGGATGATCGATGATCGATGATCGGTGTGCTTTTACTTTCAACAACGATATATTGGGCAGGTCTCAGTCTCAGAGTCTCAGCTATGTCAGTCACTATATTGGAAGCTTTAATCTTTCAAGAATCAAAACTCCACCGGCATGCATTTCATTTTCGTTTCTATATTTTGGCTTCTTTTTCTTTCATCCTTTACACCCTTTTTCTTTTCTGCAACACCACTTTCTTCTTTTCTCCATTACAATATATTTAGACCTCTCATTAAAAACTAGCTGTATGATTATTCGGATTTGAATATATAACAGTGATGACGATGACTTAAATATCGTACGTATAAAAACAAATGATGAACCCTGACACATGTTACACATGCAGATAGCCTCTGTACAATTCAAGATAATAATTTAAAGGTTTAAACTAGTTAATTAATAATAGCTTAACTAACTAATTGACGATATGATGTGTGAAATGGATGGCGATGATGATTTAGATTTAACCTTTGGTTCTGATAATAGTGATTGTGCCTCGGCCGTGGGTGTGGATTCTGGTAAGGGCCACGACAGCTTTCCCAGAAAGGCCAGGTCCATCCGCTGACACGCATGGCCGACACGCGAAATCCCCAACCGGATGTCGTACAGGCCTCGTTGGCGGCATTAGGATCCTCTCGTTGATGTCGTTTAGGGTCATGTCTCCTTCAACCCCTCCCGGCTTCACCAACGCAAATGGATAAACCATCCTCCTCGACGTCATCATCGCCCTCTTCTTGTTCTTCATCGTCATCCTCTTTTCACCGTCGCTGCTAGCTGCTGCTATTTTGGAGGAGGAAGAAGAGGAGGAATCAACAGCTTCAGGAACAGATGACGTCATCGACAGTATTGGTGTCGTGCCAACGTTTCTCTTTGTGTCGGCTGTGTCTGTCTCCTTCATTGGTGAAGTTATGCTTCTTGCAGGAACTGAAATTAAAACTACTTATAATTAATAACATATTTAATTCATTAATTACAACAACATCAGTTTATAATGAATGCACTTAATTAATTACCTGACAGGCCACTGGATGAACTGGTAAGCTGGCGGCTCATGCAGTCTAAATTCTCAGATACTTCCGAATTTGAATCCCAGTATGTCGACTGTCAAAAATGGAAAATTAATATTTCCGTCTTCATTATAAAAATAAAATAAAAATTTCCGTCTCTTTGAATTACCTTTGCATGAACAGAAGCCGAGTCGTGGATTTGATTATCGTTGTAGAAGAGCAAGCGTCTTCTTTTGGACCCGTCTCTCTGAAAACTTAACAAAGCGTCTTCTAGATAGCCGGAGGAGAAATCTGCAGACTGAGGTGAGCATAATAATGCTGTGTTCATCGTCATCATCGAGTACTCATCGTCCATATCTTCTGATTACATATATATCAACAATATTTATCAACGGCATTATGATGAAATTCAACGACAATAAATTGAGGCTAATTAGTGAAGATGAAGAAATAAAGGGAGAAATTATAAGTGGTGGGTTACCTAAAGACATTCTGTCTGTGTTGAAAAGTCCGAGGTGGTTATTGTTGGAATGATCCCAACCTAGGGAAGAGCTTTGGAGGCTCCTGTTAGTGAATGCAGCCATGGACATGGAGTGAAGCTCACTACCCATATCTTTACTTATTAGTGAGAGAGCTTCCGCTTCACACAATCACACCCATACATTTCATAAATGGGCCGAAATGGTTTTATTTATGCGCTAGCCATGGCAATAAAGTCAGGGAAAAAATAAAGGTTGAAGAATTGTATGATTGTAGAAGAAGCAGTCAGTCAACGGCAATATTTCATAAAATTAAAAATTGAAAATGAAAGATGAAAAATAAAGTGGGGTGTCTCTTGGGATTCGGGAAATGTAGTGTGGCTTTTTATTAATTTTCTTCGGTAATTAAGATCTGTGTGGGGGACTAAATTATTGCCAAGGGTACTACCATGATGATGTTTGCATATGTACAAAAAAGCAAACATTGTCGCCCAAGGATTTCAGATATGCCCTAAGATTTATTAGGGTAAAATAAAATTGGACTACATAATAACATGAATCAGTCGTTCGTACAATTGGAATATTTTTTTATACAATATTATGTCATTATTAAAGAGACAGGCGGAGTTTAAAAAACTATAATTCTATTAACTATTTTCAATTTTGATTTCTTATATTTCCGTAGTCAATTATTTTTCAAAATTTAATTTTCAAAGCAAAAAATAAAATTTTGAAAAACGATTTCTATACAGTAATTAAGCAATTCATAATTAGAAAGAATTGCATATAAATAAAGTTGTGTCTTTAATAAATGCAATATATTCTGTATAAAGAAAATCTGTTCTGAATTTAAAATCTTTAGCGTAATGTTGACAACAGATATATACTGTTAGGACGCAATTCAAATTTCAGCTTTTCCTTTCGTTGGCTATGTTTTCCTGTTAATCTGTTTTTCCACACCTTCTCCCGATGGTGGGGTCCACTCCTTCTGTTCACCTTCTACCTCGCCAAATTTGTTCTGCCATTCTTTTTTTCTTTGTTGGTTTAGTGTCATTTAGCTGGGCTGGGCCCACTTCTTTGCATGCCGGTGGGCCTCACTGAAATGGATGGTAGAAGAAGAAATCATAGTTTATGTATGGGATAGGTTTGTGCGCTCGGGGACCAGCAACCACCCTTTGATCATGGGGTTTGAATGGACAAAGTTTGTCTCATCTGTGACTCACGCTCATTGTATTTCGTGTGGATGTTGATTGATGGTTTGATCCCACGGCTGAACAGGGTTTGTTTGATGTGTTTCAGCCAAAAATCTTACGGATCTTTAATCCAACGGTGGGGATAAGAGTGGGCCGAAAGTTTCCCCTAGCTCCATAGACAGCCTAGATTTGTACTAATAAATCACAGAAATATTAGTGGGGTGTTTAGCACTAATCCGTTGTTTGTGTGGCACAGAATTTGAATTCAATAAAATGGGACCCAGATTTTCACGATGTATATAAATCTAACGAGTTCTGTTCTGCACATGCATTGATGACTGATGCACATAAGTTCCTGAAAATATCCAATCAAATAAAATTTCTGGAAACAAATCATTATAGTTTGTTTTGGTAATGGAATTCAATAATTCATATTATTTAGTGTAAGTTAATAAACAGTTACTGCCTGTATTTAGATATTTATATTCATGGAAATTTGGTGGATTTGAATTTTTTTTATTGATAAAATAAAGAAATTATCAAAATATGACGTTAGTGATAAAATTATATGTACGTAATAATTCTCGATAGATTCACATTCTAAATTCATACACAATTGAATACTTTCTAAATTCATACACAATTAGTTTTTTTTTTTTTTCAATGACACGCAGTATTCCAAAGTTTTTAATCAATGACTAATCTGCACCATGGACCTGGAAGACTCCTAGAGGCATTTCAGTCTCCCCTGACCACACGTCAAATGCCAGTTTCGTGTCTCGAACCCAATACTAGAGAGCAAACATGACTTGAAATCCGAGTTTTCACTGGACCACTTGTTTGTGGTTCACAATTGAATAATTTTGAATCCATGGTATATGTAGATGCCCTCAAACTCGAAATCAGTTTACTCTTTTATTTTATAATTTTTTGCCATATTTTCTGGGCAAACTTATTTGTTTACCATTAATTAAAGATGAACATCTGAGGTGGTGATTAGGATAAGGGACCATAATCCATTAAATTATAAGCATAATTAGGACAAGAATACGACATTATTAAATAGTACATACAACTATAGAGTCAACGATCCTCTGCATCACAAATGACCCTTCGTTACTAGTTATTATTCTCCTTCGACATTGGATTGATCTTCTGCTGGTGCCCTTTTTAAGTATGACTAATAGCTAATGGCCAGACTCATTGACTTTGGTTCTCCCTCTTATGGCACCACGTACTCTGCAATATTACAAAGTCAAACATTCGTTGAAAATTTGACCTAATAATACAGAATATATAATGAATTGAAAGAATAAAAATTATTAAAATACTTACTTCCGCACATTATAATACAGAATATATAATAAATTGGGAGAATGAAAATTGAAATTACAGTGCGTATAAATTAAAGGACTTACTTCCGCACTTCTTTCCAGCGGGGCGGTTCCTAATGTTGCACCTTTTCGGAATTGTAATGGCGATGGCGGGATTGATACCAGCTTGCTTTGCCAAAGGTGACAACAAAACAATACAAAGACATTTTGGGGCAGTTGTTATCAAGGCCCCAACTTTGGCGCAACAATTAGGAGGAACCTTGACCCTCACGTTTCCAGCCGAGCTCAGACACGGGCTCAAGCTCCTTGCTGCTGACCGAATCGGAGTCCTTCCACATTCTCCGGCCGCGCCAACTTCCGGGACAAAAACATTGGTAGCTAGCAGAAACACAAACAAAGAAACAAGGCAGGCTTTCATCTTCAAGGCCATAGTAGATTGCTATAGGGTAGATTTGATTTATCTTGTACACTAAGTTGTATATATAGCATGGAAAAGAGTTGCTTTTGGATTAGTGGGGTGGGTGGGGGAACGTGGAAGGATGACTATGGGTTTGTGCCCTTAGTTTGTATTCAAGATGTAATCATTTAGGAAGAATTTGAATAGAATGTTCACACTGAGAATAATAGCATTAAGGGAGTGGTACTTTGATTCACAAGGTGACACATTACATTTTTGGTCACTTCGTAGAGTGCTCATATCTATCTCTCTATCATTCCTTTTGTCCCGCATGCTCCATCTATTCTTCTCGTGGCTTTGAGGTAGTTGATGAAATGTGAGCACTCAATGGAATCACTAAGCACCCATCAACACATGGCAACATCCGGGTGGGGTGGGGTGGCCCGAGCCATCAGTGGGATACCACTCTGGAAGAGCTAGAATTCTAACCTTATGTCAGGACTTATGGGCCAAGGGATAGTCTCAGGTAGACAGTTTCTATGGGGTGTAGGCCTTCGAAAAGGTAACGGAGGCGTGCAAAGGTTTCCTCGGGCAACAGGGGGATTCACTGCAAATACTAGCTTGGCTCATTATTGCCGAGATAATGGTCTACTTCTTCACATCCACCGTGCAATGCATGCAGTTATTGATAGACAGAAGAATCATGGTATGCACTTTCATGTGATTTTAATTATGTAATTGATTTTATTAATTATTTGGAAATTCAAGAATAATAACTTAATTTCGTCAATTTTTTCATCATAATTAGCCACAAATGTGAGGTAATTAATTGAACTTACTACATTTATAAAACAGCTCATATAAATTAGCCAATGTTCTAATTTCATTCAAAATTAGATTCACAATGTCAAGTAATTGTCCTTCAATGCAACAACTAGCTAGTAAATTACAATATTCTAATTCCACAACTTCTATAAGTTTTTTTTTTTAGGTAGAAGATAGATCGTAGTCAACTTGGATAATGTCTTTTCTATCTATAGGAGATTAATTCACTTGTATAAAATATAATAAAATCGAAAAAGAAATTGTTTAAGGTGATGCTAAAACGCGATAATAATAATACTACGATTTTGATTTTGTAATGTTTCTTTTAGTTTATAGTGAAAAGTATTCCAGCCTTTGATATGTTAATTATGTGGGCTGTAACCAAATAAGCTTTCTTGTACTTTTAGGTTTGGTTACAAATGGGCTTGTTTCATTGCAGAAGGCCTGGGTGTATAGGAGAATGTTCTTCAGTTTCGAGAAGAGAATTGGCGTCCAAGACAAGAAATGGAAAGTCAAAGTCTTAAGCAGAACGTTGACTATTGACATGGAAGGAAATCTTCCGAAATCGAAACTGCAATCAACTTCCCTCTCCACCGACTTTCCCTCCCTCTCTCCGACACCATAAAACCTCTCCATCTCTTTGTCTCTCGCAGAAACATCAACACACAAACAACTCAAGTTACAGAAACCTAAGCAACCGATTGACATCATGCACAAGAGTAGTTCAGGTTCATTTCTGGGCCCAGGAGGCCTGGACCTAACCCCGGCCTTCTTCAAGCCCATATCCAGCGCAGCTCCTCCTTCCCCCACCAAGCGCCACACCAAAATCTCCGTCGTTGGCGCCGGCAACGTCGGCATGGCCATTACCCAAACCATCTTAACCCAAGACCTCGCCGACGAGCTCGTCCTCATCGACATCAGCGCCGACAAGCTCCGGGGCGAGATGCTCGACCTCCAACACGCTGCCGCCTTCCTACCCCGCACCAAAATCCTCGCCTCCGTCGACTACGCTGTTACCGTCGGCTCCGACCTCTGCATTGTAACCGCCGGTGCCCGCCAGAACCCGGGGGAGTCCAGGCTCAACCTGCTCCAGAGAAACGTCGCTCTCTTCCGAAACATCATCCCGCCACTGGTCAAGTTCTCCCCCGACACCATCTTGTTGATCGTGTCCAACCCGGTGGATGTCTTGACTTACGTGGCTTGGAAGCTATCCGGGTTTCCCCCGAACCAGGTTCTTGGGTCCGGTACCAATCTGGACTCCTCCAGATTCCGCTTCCTCATTGCTGATCATCTTGACATTAACGCCCAAGATGTCCAGGTAAACAACACGTACTATTATTATACTATGGTTACAAATACCAGTTCTATTCCCACACGAAGAATATATAAATATTTACTAAACACCTACAATTTTATTAAGATAATCGTCTTAAATTTACCAATAAACACGATATCATTTACTCATTCACATATAAAATAGTTAAAGTAAGGATTGATATGGGTTTATATCGAAATCAATTTAAACCACTAAAATATTTTTGGTGGATTACATGTGATTTCATTAAATAAATCCTTAATGCTTTAGTTTGAGTTTATACATATTTTCAAATTTTAAAACTAGAATTGAACTGTTTTAAAAAATTTGATTACGATTGTCAAATCGTCTGATTTATTTTAATCATATCAAATCCAAGCCAATGTAGCAATAACGTTTTAAATTAAATCCGTTTCACAAACAACACGAATTTATGCTTAGTATGATTTATGTTGCACTTGTACTTAATATGGTATATATTGTTGTGTGTAGGCTTATATAGTTGGGGAGCATGGGGACAGCTCGGTGGCGCTGTGGTCGAGCATAAGCGTAGGGGGAGTGCCGGTGCTGACCTTCCTTGAGAAGCAAGAAATAGCGTACGAGAAGGAGACATTGGAGAAGATTCACAAAGAAGTTGTGGGGGGTGCTTATGAAGTCATACGTCTCAAAGGCTATACTTCATGGGCAATCGGCTACTCCGTGGCTAACTTGGCTCGGAGCATTCTCAGGGACCAGAGGAAGATCCACCCGGTGTCGGTGCTGGCCAAGGGATTCTATGGACTCGACGGTAGTGACGTGTTCTTGAGCTTGCCAGCTCAGCTCGGGAGAGTCGGTGTGTTGGGGGTCACCAACATCCACCTCACCCCAGAGGAGGAACAAAAGCTCAGAAACTCTGCTAACACCATATTGGAAGTTCAAGCTCAGTTGAACTTGGGAATAATATGATCGATCATCTCAATATTAAATAAATATTAGCAGACAATATTCCGTTATCTTATTAATTTGTCATTTCTTTGTTGAGTACGTTTATTATAATTAATTTGGTATCAAAAATACATATTCTCTGAACTATATGTAAATTATATAATATCGAGGGTTTTGTGTTTCCAATTGCTTAATTAATTCAAAATTCTTTCAGTATGTACGTGGTTTCGTTGTTAGGCACTGCTCTTCATATTTTTATTTTTTTCTAGTATTTTTTCTGGTTGATTTATAATATTATTTTCAATTTTGCATAGCATTTGGCACTTAATTATGGTCCAATTTTCTTATACGTGATAAAATAGTGAGTAATTGTTTTATGTCATCATTAAACAGATTTTCTATACTTACAAAACAACATTGCATAAATTTTGAAAAATATGGGTATAAATGTTTTTTTTTAGTGTGTATCACTTAAATGTCGAAAGCACGAGAACTTACGTACACCTTAAGGCGGGGTGAAAGTTCATATTAATAAAACTGAACCTAAATGGCAATAAAAATCGTTTAAACGAAAACTTACCATTATTATATGGATACCACTATTGCATCCTATTTTTGTGGTACATTCTCTTATAATTCTTTTGATTCATCAAATTGTCGATATAAATATACCAAAATCGAAACCATTAACTCCTAAATCATGTTTTCAAGATCATTTAAGCAAAAAATCAACGAAATTAGATATCATTTAGTCATTCATATGTAACAACTAAAATGAATGTTCGTCATAGGGATCTTAATTGTTACAAAAATCGTTGATTTATTTGATACATATGAATGACTAAGCGACCTTAAATCATGTTGATTTTTACGGAGATGATTCCTAAATGTTGATTTAGAAGATTAACAGTTCTGATTATGATATATGTTTAAAAATAATTAACTAAATCGAAAAAAGTGATATGACGAGGTACCATCATGGTGTGATGTAAATACTATCTTTATGGTATACCGAAAATAAAAGTCTATATATAGAAATCAAATCTTAATAAGAAGGGATAAGAAACTATACCATTTAAGGTCGTAAACAAAATTGAAATATCTATTCTAAAGAAAACAGAGAATTAAGGATAACTTAATCAAAACAAACAATCTCTAGTTATAAATACATCACTTTTTTAAACTATAATTTCTCAACTATTGACTTCAAAGCAATAATAAGTTGATGATGACCGTATAATTGAATTGTTATATATTTCTGACAATACATATATAGGGGTACATAAAATTAACCCTCGAAATTAATAAGATTAGTAGTGCTCAAAGTACATAATCAACGCCAAAAATATAACTACTTAAAATTAATAACACAAAAACTCATCTTATGATGTTATTCGACCTCTTACAATTAAAGTTGTAAAAAAACTCAACCCAATCGACCGAAAATGATTAACTTAGTTAGAATTGTTCACACCATTCCCATGCTCGACACCTTTGCTCACACCATTGGCAACAACTTTCTTGATGACGCCATTGGCCTCAAGCTTCCCATTTGCAGACACTCCATTTTCAACGAGAGGCGCCATGGGGGGACAAGGATGCTGCTTTTCGAGGTCGTGGAGACAGTGGGTGATGTCACTGATGAGGCGGTGAGCGAGAGAGATGGAGAAGTCTTGCCTTATGACGGCTCGGAGCAAGGACACGTGCTGGGCATCGGCTGGCATGGAATATGCCGGCACAACCCACCCGAACCGGCGCAAACTCTCCGACAGCATAAACTCATCGTACCGGCTTCTGTCCTTGAGAGAGAAGGCCAACAGTGGAACACCAATGTCCTTCGACAAAATCTTCACCCGCCCTGTCTTTTCCAGCCCTTCTTTCACCACCATGGCATTTTTGTGACAATTTTCCATGATATTTCGGTAACCCTAAACAAGTAAGTTGAGGCAGCCACATTAATTAAATAATTAACCGTTTATGAAATTCATTTTTTTTAAACTTACGCGGTTCGTGGTCTCACCTCAAAACCATGTCGGATAAGCTGATAATATTGAGCAATAATCTGACCAGATCCTATATATACAATTGCAAATTAATCTAGAGTAATTATGTTTAATATATACATAAAGAAAAATTATTGAAATTTTTATCAACCGATCGATTTGATTATGGCACTTATATAAGAAAAATTACGTATCAACTATGAAAATGATCTAGCACATCGAACTTAATTGGGATCGACGTTACCTTTAGAGAAATTGAGGGTAAAGGTAGGTTGGTCACCACCAAGGTAATCGATATGGAAGATGAGATCTTCAGGCAAATCGTCTTTGCTCCTCCAAATATTCCAGCCAATTCCAGCATAAACAAGGCCATACTTATGGCCGCTCACATTGATGCTCTTTACCAATGGTAGCCTGAAGTCCCATTCAAGGTCAGGATACAAAAATGGTGCAATAAACCCACCACTAGCTGCGTCCACATGAATTGGAGTATCCCATCTGTTTATATATATATATATATATATATTACATGTATAGTTCATTAATCAAATAATTATTCATAAGTTTCAATTAATATTTAATAAAATTATTAAAAATATTACTAATATATGTGTATATGATTATATATATTACCCAGTTTTCTTGTTCTTTTGTAGCAAAAGATCATTCAAAAGCTTGACATCTTCGAATTCGCCATTGTAAGTTGAACCCAAGATAGCAGCAACACAGATGGTGTTTTCGTCCACCAACTCTACAGCCCTCACTGGGTCCATTACAAAATTGTCTTCCTTTACGGTTACTTCCTTCAGCTCAACATTCCAGTACTTTGCAAATTTCTCCCAGCAAACCTAAACATACATATATATATATATATATATGTTTAATTAAGACAATAATTAGGAAGAAGATGAATTAAGTGAAGGAATTAATAGATAATTAATTAAGAGCTAGGTTGATTATTTAATTACCTGGACATTGGAACCAGTGACGACGTTGGGCTTGTCACAAGGTTTTCCCTGAGCCTTCATCTTCTCCTCCCACTTCTTCTTGAATGCAATGCCGGAAAGCATTATGGCCTCCGACGATCCAACCGTCCCCACTCCGATCGCAGCCTCACCATCTTTAGTTGGTGCATTGAAAAGATTTGCTATCATGTTCACACACCGATTCTGTACATGTACAAATATTGCGACACATCATTAATGAGAATACAGAGCTAGATCGAGAGACAGACATACATACAACAGACTAATAAGTATATACTTACGTGTAACTCAGTGGTAGCGGGGTATTCATCCATGTCGACATAATTTTTGTTGAAAGCACCCATCATAAGCTTCTCGACCTCGGGCTCCATCCATGTTGTCACAAACGAAGCCAAGTTGAGCCTTGGGTTTGAATCAAGCAAGAGCTCATCCTCGATCTTCTGCAACGCCACCTCCTTTGGTATTGAATTATCCGGGATCTTGAACCTGCGCGCAGATTTGAATTAACTCCTTTATTACTAAAATTATTGCATGCAAAAAACTCAATATATATGTGTATGTGTACACATACTTAGCCGGTGAATCTCGGATAAAGCTGGAGGCAAAGGTGGAGTGCACGGAGATATCAGATTCTGAGAATGTTTTTGGGAGGCCCATTGCTTCTATTGGTGTTTTTGTGACTAAACAAAAAAGGTAGCAGAGAGATGACAATTAAGTAAGAACTAATTGGTGATTGAAGGAATTGCAGGAGAAAGGGTATATTTATATACAAATCTAGGGGTGAGTTTTTGGGGTTTACTTGGGGAAGAGGGTGATGGTTATTTATGGCAGTTATTGCACTAACTTACGCTTTTTTTATCTGTCCTAAATCTTACCGGATTTTCATCATGAGCACATTGGGAAATTCGGAGCTTTTTATTTCTGCCCGTGGATTTGAACTTTTTCTAAAGTTATATGCTCAAAGGAAGAAAAAGGGTTACGTTATTGACTGATCAAAATAGGAAAGTAAAATAAAAATAATGTCAAATCCTATGCATGCAAAACTAATTGCTGAATTCCTAAGTAAATAGGGAAACTTCATCGGCAATTTAACTTCTTTGAAAACCGAAGTGTGAATAACATTAACATGTTTGGTTTTCCAGGTCCTACGTAATATCCTGTCTTCATGCAATTACGGTCAATAAGACTAGAATTCATCGTAGACCGTTGAATTGGTCAAGTAGGGCGGACCAAGCCATGGTGTTTTTTTGATCAAACGGTGGGTCAAAGAAACCTTCTTGACAATCGAGTAATTATCAACCCAACGAAATGTAAAAGTGTAAAGGGGAACCAGAGGTACTAGCCACGCCACCCCGGCCAAGAAATTTCCCAAGACCAGAAAACGATTGCAAACGTACTGACCTAATTAATTAACCTTGATTATTTGAATTATATTCTTAATATTGAATTAAGGTCTAGTATTTTTAAACATTAGATTAGGCTCTAGCTAATTATGAATATATATAGTCATGCATGCATTAATGTTAGGGCATATATTCTTTTTTTGTTGGGTTTGAGATTCAAGGGCATATATTCTTTGAAAATAAACAAACATGCAATGAATTATTAATCGTTGTTGT
Organism: Oemleria cerasiformis; assembly: GCA_037349345.1. Taxonomy (NCBI): domain Eukaryota; kingdom Viridiplantae; phylum Streptophyta; class Magnoliopsida; order Rosales; family Rosaceae; genus Oemleria; species Oemleria cerasiformis. The sequence goes on from JAZGTL010000031.1 coordinate 11,941,720, forward strand.
TTTAAAGTTGTTCGTAACTAAATTGATCGACTTGTAAAAAGACCATCCAGTCACGACAAACCCTACTTGGCACTCAGCTCAACATAAATACAACAAACACAGTCCCATCACACATGGTATGTCCCACCAACTTACCCTCCTGGACAAAGCAAGCCAAAGACACAAGGTCGACCAAACTGGTCGGCCTACCCATCCCTCGGCCTATCAGGTCAACACGACCACGGGATCCGGGACCAACTAGACACGTGTCAGCACCAGAATCAGGGATATTGATCCAACATCAAAATATTTCACCTACAACATTCAATGCTACTATAAATACAAGGGCACCTCCCATAAAAAAAAAGGTAATGACATTCTTGACCTTATAGTGCCTAAATTACTACACTACCCTCATTACCTAACTGACTTAGGCATCAGAGACTCTTAGACCGGTACCACACCGGTGCTTCTTTGCTTTTACCTTTTCTTTGTAGGTCTTCCCACCACCGAGAAGAGCGAGTCAAGCGAGCTCAGTAAGACAACTCTAAGTTTGTCCATTTTTTACATCAACAAAAGTCAATCTATTCACCGGTCTTGATACTATTTGTCCTTGTTTATTAATAAATCGACTAATTAAACTCATGTTTCTATAAATCAATTCGATCCCGCGATTGTATTGGAGGCAAATGCCTACGAAAAGATCGCTTGAATTTAAGAAAGATTCACTTGGCATTGAAAAAAGAACAAGAAGAAAGATTTGCTCGGATTTAACCATGGTTTATTTAAATATGATCACTTGGTCAGGTAAAAAATTGGTTAATTACCATTATCTCCTTTGGGTAGTTTGCAATTAGTATTTGAAAAAAAGAACAAAATGATTTTATTCTTGGGGAGGCGGTAATGCGATTACAATATTTTTTACCCAATAAGTATGACATATTAATTATGTCACTATAAAAATAATTTCCTAAACTATTGGCCTAAATACTGCAATTAATTTCCATGACTTTTCACTTCACATAATAATTTTCATTCATATTTTCCTTTTCTATTTTAATTTAGCGATTCCTTTTACGAGATTTCTCTACGCTCAAAAAGTGAACCTAATTTCCGCTTAGGATACTGTTTGCCCTTTGCTACAAAGTCACCTCCTTATATTCTTCAAAATACTAGATGATATGTTAAATCAACAAATTAATTTCAACGGTGATGGAAAATATAGCCACTACATTTTCAAAGTTTAAAGCGATAACAAAACTCAAATTAAAAGCTTCACTTTTTTCTCGAAGAGAATAATGGGCCTTTCGTGTACGTGATGCGTCAGCGATGATAAGAAACCCACATAATTCAGCAAAGGGCAAAGATACGATGCAGAGAAGACCAGCTGAAATCAAAACTGACGGTTTGAAGGGAAGCGGAGACCAGAACCGGCAACTAGGTCGTCCAACCGGTGGACCCACCTCCTTCACTTTCACATTAAGGACGCGGCGAACCTAATTCGCCCAACATTACACTAACACGTGTTACGTCTTGAAGCATCGTATTAAGGCCGTTGTTTTATGCGGGCCCAAACTTTTCACTTTGTAATGGATCCATCTCTTACTGTGGCCCAATGTCCTTCATTCTTGTTTAAGGGCTACAATCCAAGCCCATTGTATTAATGAGATGGACTGCGAGGTACAATCTCAGCCCAAGTTACTTCTTTATTTTAAAATTTTTATTCTAGAGAATATTATTCCAAAGGAGGATTGTACACATTGTATATCGATTATGTTGTTTTTTACAAAATAAAAACTCAATACCTTCTATTACATAATGGATAAAAATAGTGGTAATCCATAACACTAGTATTATAGGTTTTTTTTTTTTGGATACATAAACTTAAACAAAGAGGAGACGCTAGGGCACCCACAACCCAAAAAGTCAAATCTCCAAGCACCAACCGTCTCTCTAGGAAGAAATCTCGCCCATCTTTGATTCAGATTCCGTTGAAGGCCCAACTCAGCTAGGGAGTCTGCGATAAAGTTGGCTTATCTGAGAACGTGGGAGAATATAACAGTCTGAAACCTTCAGCTCAATCTCTAGGCATTAATATTCACTTATAATATAAATTCTTAAATCTAACACTCATAAATCATCATTTATATATATGTATATATTATACATAGTTTTTTGTTTTCAATGTTTAATATATGTGAAAAATTTATATATATATATATATATATATATATATATATATATATTAAAAAATGACAATACTTGCATCCCACCCTAGTGGTACATTCTTCAAGGTTTAGGGCACCCTAAACGCTAAATCCTAGTTTCACCATTTTGATTTATCAAATTGTTTTTATACATATATCATAATAGGAACCGTTTATTCTCTAAATTATCATGTGAAAATCATCACCGTAGAAAATCAAAAAATATTGGAGGCAGTTTAGTTATTCATATATATCAATTAAATAGACGGTCCATTATAGAGATCTTAAGTGTTACCAAAACCGTTGATTCATTTGATACATATTAATGACTAAACGACCTTCAATTTTGTTATTTTTTACGAAAATATTTTTGACATGATGATTTAGAGAATGAACGATTCTGATTATGATATATGTATAGAAAAATAATTCATTAAATTGAAAATGTGGTACTAGAAGTATCTAGAAGACGGAATGCAAGTATTTTCCATTAAAAAAAAAAACGCAGTTATGATTGACTTGTTTTTAAAAAAAATGGGGGTCGCCCAAGTACCCATACTTACGGTAATATTAATCTTGTCTGAAGCGTGGAGGAGTTGGTTGCTGAATAACCACCCGTCTTCCTCAAAAGCCTGGACATTTGAATCTCCGAGTCCCAAGGTGGTCTGCCCGCTTTTACGTCACCTCACACGATAGCTTGGCCCATACTGTGTTATCTAATACTATTCCAACTCCCAAGGTCCAAAATATCTATCTCCTCCCGCTCACCCTCTATTACTTAAGACTTACGACTCTCTTCTTGTTTTCCTTCAATTATTGCAATCCCAGCCCAGAGAGACGGACGGAGAAGATATGGGTTCTTTAGAGGAGGAGAGATCACTCTTGGAAGATGGCCTAATTCAGGTTCCAACTCCCTCTTCATATTTCTTAACTGCGTCTGCTTTATCTTAAAATTGTGTCCTTTTTCATGAATATTTGTATTTAGTTTTCATTTGATGTGCATAATCAAGGATTTGGGGGCATGAATTAGGTTTCCGGTAAAACATTATGCTTGCATAAGGTCCAATAAATAGTTAATTGCTCCTAAAAGTTTGACTTTTTAGTGTGATTTGATTCATCACCTGTTCGAGTTTTCTTAATAGCAAATTCAATTGGAAATACTATATGTCCCTAATTTCTGTTCATAAGAGGGAATTTGAGATTCAGAACCTGGGTTTAACTTTTGGTCAATTTGTATTTTGGGAAACTTGTTAAAGAACTGTATGCTGAAGGTTAATTTATTGAAGTTAACTGGGTTTTTTACTACTGATCATCTCTGTTGGCAAGTACAATGTAATTCCTTTCCTGTTAAAGGATTTTCTTTCTCATTTCTTTACATAAATGTTGAAGTTTACAACATGTATGAAATTGTTCATATGATGTTTCTTTCAGAATGAAGGCAACAAATTGTACACTGGAGACGGCTCAGTTGACATTAAGGGGAACCCAGTTCTGAAGCAAAATACTGGGAATTGGAAAGCTTGCCCCTTCATTCTAGGTGATTCTATGTTCTTTACATATCTCTTCCTCTTGTGCATCATCTTTTATGTATTTGTTATTTTAAAGTTAATAGCTTTGGATATATTACAGGTACCGAATGTTGTGAACGTTTGGCCTACTATGGGATTGCCACTAACCTGGTTACTTATCTTACACACAAATTGCACGAAGGAAATGTGGCTGCAGCAAGAAATGTTACCACTTGGTCAGGGACTTGCTATCTTACTCCTCTAATTGGAGCTGTCTTAGCAGATGCTTACTGGGGGAGATATTGGACCATTGCTGTTTTCTCCACCATTTACTTCATTGTAAATACAAATTAATTTTCTTTTTTCTTTCCATTTTTCTGGTGCATTGAAAAATTTCGTCTCATATACTTGATTCTTGATATATGGCATCTGTTGGATCATCAATTACCATATTTCAACCTCTTTTTCATCTTAATGAGTTAAGCCTGTCATCCTTCTTTAATTATATTTGAATCATAGATGCTGTATCCATCATCCATTTTTAACATTGATGCCTGCCTGTAATTCTGCATTCTTAAACTTCCATGTGCTTCTTTTTCCATATGTTGCATTTCTTTTAGTTTTCTAGAACTCTGCAGTTATACCTCTTTAATATATATTTTACAAATTGTTTCGCTAATTATTATTTGGTATAGGGGATGTGTACTTTGACTCTCTCGGCATCAATTCCTGCATTGAAGCCTCCTGAATGTGTGGATTCGGTATGCCCAACAGCTAGTCCGGCACAGTATGGAGTATTCTTCTTTGGGCTCTATCTGATTGCTCTGGGAACTGGTGGGATCAAGCCATGTGTTTCGTCCTTTGGGGCGGATCAGTTTGATGATACTGATTCTAGGGAAAGGGTGAAGAAGGGATCCTTCTTCAACTGGTTTTATTTTTCTATTAACATTGGTGCTTTAATATCGAGTTCTCTAATAGTCTGGGTTCAAGACAATGCTGGATGGGGTTTAGGATTTGGTATTCCTGCACTGTTTATGGGCATTGCTATTGTTAGTTTCTTTTCCGGCACACCCCTATATAGATTTCAGAAACCAGGAGGAAGCCCTGTTACAAGGATGTGCCAGGTTTTGGTTGCATCATTTCGTAAGTGGAATTTGGACGTCCCTAAAGACAGTATTCTCCTGTATGAAACACAAGATAAAGGCTCTGCCATTGAAGGAAGTCGTAAGCTGGAGCACAGTAATGAACTGACGTAAATTTCTTATTTTGCTCATTTGCTTGCTGAATTATTTTAAAGGATTGCTAGATTACCATACTTGAAATTGGGAATGCTTATTTTACTAGAATCACATTATTTAAGGGAACTTATATGTCTGCTAATTATTCAATTTCTATGCAAAAACAGTGAATTTGTTTTGTTTTCATGGGCATTCAATTCCCATGCAGTGCAAGCACTTTCAAATGATCTTTTGTGGTCTAAACGGCTGTAAGAGATGGTATGCACTCTTTCTATGCATATCATGAAGTGGAAGAGTGAGCGCTAGACAAGCTCTCTCTGAAGTTGAAGAATAAAAGGACTTCATATGGAATTTGTTAGTAGTCCGTAAGTTGTTGGTTGATGTAGTGTCTTTGTTAGATAATGACATTATTTTCTAGTCCCCAACTATTGACTATATTTGGCTGTTGAATGTTGAAATGCTTAGATTACTTGTCGTTGTTCCAACCACAATATCAATTGTTCCCTAAAAAAAATTCGAACTTGGTTTTTGCTGCAGTTGTCTAGATAAAGCTGCTGTGATATCGGAAACTGAGACCAAAACTGGGGACTTCTCCAATCCATGGCAGATTTGCACGGTAACACAGGTGGAGGAGTTGAAAATCTTAATCCGCATGTTTCCAATCTGGGCTACTGGAATTGTCTTTTCTGCTGTTTATGCCCAAATGTCGACCATGTTTGTGGAACAAGGGATGATGATGGACACATCTATCGGTTCTTTTACGATTCCCCCAGCCTCGCTCTCAACTTTTGATGTCATTAGTGTTATTTTCTGGGTCCCCGTTTATGACAGGTTTATTGTCCCAATTGCTAGGAAATTTACCGGTAAAGAAAGGGGTTTTTCAGAGTTGCAACGGATGGGTATTGGTCTCTTTCTCTCAGTGATATGCATGTCGGCTGCTGCTGTGGTAGAGATTAAGCGATTGCAGCTTGCAAGAGAGCTTGGTTTGGAAGACCAAGCGGTAGCTGTACCGCTTAGTATCTTTTGGCAAATACCTCAATATTTCTTGTTGGGTGCTGCAGAGATTTTCACCTTCATTGGGCAGCTTGAGTTCTTCTATGACCAATCTCCAGATGCTATGCGGAGTTTATGCAGTGCCTTGTCACTTCTGACGACCGGATTGGGGAACTATCTGAGTTCTTTGATCCTAACAATCGTAACTTACTTCACAACAAAGAGTGGCAGTGCATGGATACCGGACAACTTGAATGCCGGTCATTTGGATTATTTCTTCTGGCTCTTAGCAGGACTCAGCCTCTTCAATATGTTGATTTACGTGGTCTGTGCCAAGAGGTACAAAAAGAAGAAGGCTTCTTAAGACTTCTCCTGGGGGCCATTTGCATTTCTTCAAGCCATAAACGAAAGAAACTGAAGAAATGCGTGCAATGCTTGCTTTTCCTATTTGATGGTGCTGAAGCCATTTGTAAAAAATCATTCTGTCATTCATTCTCTTTTCTTTAAATAAAAACTAGAATCTCTGCACTTTTCTTACTGGACATTTGAAATTATAATGAAGTGCTTGTATTTGTAACAATTCTTTTCCTAAGCTCTGCACTTTGTGAACCATCTTGCGTTTGCTTCTTGCACTTGGCAATTACTCTATATTTTGATATTGTCTTGTATTGTTGCCACTAAAAGCAGGTTCTTCTGTTGCTGGGTTTCTTTCATCAAATCAATGACTTTCGTGGGCGAGTTTTGTCTGACTTTGGCTAACTATTCAGGAACACAACAACAGTTTGAGGCTTTGGTCGGTGATTGATTCCCGTAATTGATTGGATTAATCCTACCTGGACTTTAATGCACAGTGCTTTTACTTCATTAGTCCAAATTAAAATTTTTTTTTGTTACTAATTATTTTATTAATTTGAGCTTTAAACTCAGGTGCATGTGCAGCTGGTGCTCTCTTTCTGGCCAACCAGTCTCTCTTGCGTGTCATCGTCGCTTAATGAATGAAAGTGAAAGTTTTTGGAATTGGGCCCTTCATTTATCATCAATTATTTACAAGTCACACAGCAACTCCGTTTCTTAATTACTCCAAAATTTTCAAACAAGGAATCTTTTGGAGCCTGTGGACAATGGAAATCTGAAATCTGAAACGAGAAGGAAACCAAAAAGAATCTCGAGAAGTTTAGAGGGAGTCGGGGAGATGGGCTCTCTAGAGGATGATGCGAGAGCTCTTTTGGAAGACACTCTTTTCCAGGTTCTATTCTTTCTCCCTCTCTCTTCCTACTTCTTTAATCTTAGCATTGCATAATTGGACTTAATTATCTACTTTTTTTGATCTTTTCATATATTTTGGTGGACTGATTTCATCCTTTTGTTTGGAAGATACTCTTCCATTACTGGTCATGTTATTTTTACCTCATATAAGTTGACTAATCTAATCTGGGATTTTTTTTCTTTCAATTTATAATTCAAAATTATAAACATAAAAGTTGACTTTTGTTTTTTGCTATCTTCGTTGGGAAACAAGTACTCCAGTTTCCAGGGGCCATCTTCGAGCTGATTCAAACCATAAACGTAGTTTAAGCTTACTTAAGGTTGAAAGTGAGCCTCTACCAACTTAGTGTTTGAATGTTATCAAGAGTTGGGACTCAACTTTCTCACTTGTCTTTTTATTTGCTTCCATTCCCACTCATCTTTGTCTTTCTTTCTGGGGTGGGTATCTGTGTCATATTCACAGGCAAAAGGTTGTCGTTTTGATCGTTTTGAGTTGCAGGAATATTTAGTTTCCATATTCGTTTTACTTTGGAGAAATAATTTAATTTAAAGTTAAACGAGATCATAATACATTCACCAGCAGTAAAAGAACAGTGTTCATCATTTTGGATCTCAAACAATAAACCTAAAACAAAGCATTCATTTCAATAATGTTCCTTTTTCAAACAATTATTAAATTTAGAGATGTCAAGCTGCTGTACTGGGAAAACCTTTGAATCAGCCAACTTTATTAGTCTCCGAGCTTATTGGTCACTTTGTGATGCTACATACTATAGCCATTGCAATTCCAGTGAGGTTGCTGATACCCCGGTTCATTTACAAACACATACTGAGTTCTTCATACTTATGGTAATATTAATTTTGTCTGAAGCGTGGAAGAGTAGGTCTTCCTCAAAAGCCTGGACATTTGTATCTCCGAGTCCCAGGTGGTCTGCCTTGTTTTACGTCACCTGACAAGATAGCTTGGCCAATACTGTTATCTAATACTATTCCAACTCCCAAGGTCCAAAATATCTGTAAATCTATCTATCTCCTCCCGCTCTATTACTTATGACTTTGGACTCTCTCCTTGTATTCCTTCAATTATTGCAATCCCAGCCCAGAGAGACCGACTGAGAAGATATGGGTTCTCTAGAGGAGGAGAGATCGCTCTTGGGAGATGGCCTAATTCAGCTTCCAACGCCATCCTTCATATTTCTTAACTGCGTCTGCTTTATCTTAAAATTGTTTCCTTTTTCATGAATATTTTTATTTAGTTTTCAAAATTTAATCTTTGATGTGCATAATCGAGGATTTGGGGGCATGAATTAGGTTTCGGGTAAAACATTATGCTTCTCCAGAGCATAATGCCCAATAAATAGTTTATTTGCTCCTAAAAGTTTGAACTTTTAGTGTGATTTGATTTATCACCTAATTCAGTTTTGCTTGAAAGGAAATTCAATTGGAAATACTATATGTCCCTAATTTCTATTCATAAGAGGGAATTTGAGATTCAGAACCTGGCTTTGACTTTTAGTCAATTTGTATTGGGAAACTTGTGAAAGAAGTGTATGTTGAAGGTTAATTTATTGAAGTTAACTGGGTTTTTTACTACTGATCACCTCTGTTGGCAAGTACAATGTAATTCCTTTCCTGTTTAAGGATTTTCTTTCTCATTTCTTTACATAAATGTTGAAGTTTCCAACATGTAGTTCAAATGATGTTTCTTTCAGAATGAAGGCAACAAATTGTACAATGGAGACGGCTCAGTTGATATTAAGGGGAACCCAGTTATGAAGCAAAATACTGGGAATTGGAAGGCGTGCCCCTTCATTCTAGGTGATTCTTTGTTCTTTACATTTCTCTTCCTCTTGTGCTTCATCTTTTATGTATTTGTTATTTTAAAGTTAATAGCTTTGGATATATTACAGGTACCGAATGTTGTGAACGTTTGGCCTACTTTGGGATCGCCACTAACATGGTTACTTATCTTACACACAAATTGCACGAAGGCAATGTGGCTGCAGCAAGAAATGTTACCACTTGGTCAGGGACTTGCTATCTTACTCCTCTAATTGGAGCTGTCTTAGCAGATGCTTACTGGGGGAGATATTGGACTATTACTCTTTTCTCCACCATTTACTTCATTGTAAATAAAAATCAATTTCTTTTTTTCTTTCCATTTTTCTGGTGCATGGAAAAATTTCGTCTCATATACTTGATTCTTGATTATATGGCATCTGTTGGATCATCAAGTACCGTATTTCAACCTATTTTTCTTCTTAATGAGTTAAGCCTGTCATCCTTCTTTAATTATATTTGAATCATAGATGCTGTATCCATCATCCATTTTTGACATTGATGCCTGCCTGTAATTCTGCATTCTTAAAGTTCCATGTGCTTCTTTTTGCATATGTTGCGTTTCTATTAGTTCTCTGGAACTCTGCAGTTATACCTCTTTAATATATATTTTACAAATTGTTTCGCTAATTATTATTTGGTATAGGGGATGTGTACTTTGACTCTCTCGGCATCAATTCCTGCATTGAAGCCTCCTGAATGTGAGAATTCGGTATGTCCAACAGCTAGTCCGGTACAGTATGGAGTATTCTTCTTCGGGCTCTATCTGATTGCTCTGGGAACTGGTGGGATCAAGCCTTGTGTTTCGTCCTTTGGGGCGGATCAGTTTGATGATACTGATCCTAGGGAAAGGGTAAAGAAGGGATCTTTCTTCAACTGGTTTTTCTTTTCTATCAACATTGGTGCTTTAATATCGAGTTCTCTAATAGTCTGGGTTCAAGACAATGCTGGATGGGGTTTAGGATTTGGCATTCCTGCACTGTTTATGGGCATTGCTATTGTTACTTTCTTTTCCGGCACACCCCTATATAGATTTCAGAAACCAGGAGGAAGCCCTGTTACAAGGATGTGCCAGGTTTTGGTTGCATCATTTCGTTAGTGGAATTTGGACGTTCCTAAAGACAGTAATCTCCTGTATGAAACACAAGATAAAGGCTCTGCCATTAAAGGAAGTCGTAAGCTGGAGCACAGTGATGAACTGGAGTAAATTTCTTATTTTGCTCATTTGCTATGCTGAATTATTTTAAAGGATTGCTAGATTACCATACTTGAAATTGGGAATGCTTATTTTACTAGAATCACACATTTAAGGGAACTTATATGGCTGCTAATTTTTCAATTACTATGCAAAAACAATGAATTTGTTTTGTTTTCATGGGCATTCAATTCCCATGCAGTGCAAGCACTTTCCAATTATCAAATGATGTTTTGTGGTCTAAACTGCTGTAAGAGATAGTATGCACTCTTTCTATGCATATCATGGAGTGGAAGAGTGCGCGCTCGACAAGCTCACTCTGTAGTTGAAAAATAAAAGGACTTCCTATGGAATTTGGCTGATGTTGTGTCTCTGTTAAATAATGACATTGTTCTCTAGTTCCCTAATATTGAGTATTGACTATATTTGGCTGTTAATGATGAAATGCTTAGATTACTTGTTCCAACCACAATATCAAATGTTCCTAAAAAAGTTCGAACTTTGTTTTTGCTGCAGTTGTCTTGATAAAGCTGCTGTGATATCGGAAACTGAGACCAAAACCGGGGACTTCTCCAATCCATGGCGGATTTGCACAGTAACACAGGTGGAGGAGTTGAAAATCTTAATCCGCATGTTTCCAATCTGGGCTACTGGAATTGTCTTTTCTGCTGTTTATGGCCAAATGTCGACTATGTTTGTGGAACAAGGGATGATGATGGACACATCTATCGGTTCTTTCACCATTCCCCCTGCCTCGCTCTCAACTTTTGATGTCATTAGTGCTATTTTATGGGTCCCCATTTATGACAAGTTTATTGTGCCAATTGCTAGGAAATTTACCGGTAAAGAAAGGGGTTTCTCAGAGTTGCAACGGATGGGTATTGGTCTCTTTCTCTCTGTGGTATGCATGTTGGCTGCTGCTGTCGTAGAGATTAAGCGATTGCAGCTTGCAAGAGAGCTTGGTTTGGAAGACCAAGCGGTAGCTGTACCGCTCAGTATCCTTTGGCAAATACCTCAATATTTCTTGTTGGGTGCTGCAGAGATTTTCATCTGCATTGGGCAGCTTGAGTTCTTCTATGACCAATCTCCAGATGCTATGCGGAGTTTATGCAGTGCCTTGTTACTTCTGACAACCGCATTGGGGAACTATCTGAGCTCTTTGAGTCTAACAATCGTAACTTACTTCACAGCAAAGAGTGGTAGTGCATGGATACCGGACAACTTGAATGCTGGTCATTTGGATTATTTCTTCTGGCTCTTAGCGGGACTCAGCCTCTTCAACATGTCAATTTACGTGGTCTGTGCCAAGAGGTACAAAAAGAAGAAGTCTTCTTAAGACTTCTCCTGGGGGCCCTTTGCATTTCTTAAAACCATAAACGAAAGAAACTGAAGCAATGTGTGCAATGCTTGCTTTTCCTATTTGATGGTGCTGAAGCCATTTGTAAAAAATCATTCTGTCATTCATTCTCTTTTCTGTAAATAAAAACTAGAATCTCTGCATTTTTCTTACTAGACATTTGAAATTATAATCAAGTGCTTGTTATTAGTAACAATTCTTTTCCAAAGCTCTGCACTTTGTGAACCATCTTCCGTTTGCTTGCTGCACTTGGTAATTACTCTATATTTTGATATAGTCTTGTATTGTTGCCACTAAAAGCAGGTTCTTCTGTTACTGGGTTTCTTTCACCAAATCAATCGCTTTCATGGGCTAGTTTTGTCTGACTTTGGATAACTAACGATTCAGGAACACAAGAACAGTTTGAGGCTTTGGTTAGTGATTGATTCCCATAATTGATTGGATGAATCCTACCTAGACTTTAATGCACAGTGCTTTTGTAAAAGAAGGAAAAATATTTGCCTTTTTCTGAATTGATTCTATTGAATTAGGAGACGTAGCTTTATACACAAGATTTCCTACAATCATGCTAATCTATTCTAGGTAGTCTAAGTATAACAGGTAACTAAACAAACATACAACTAATACAATATATTTGTTAATGAATGGATGAATATTCTGTCAATGAAATGCCAGATATCATTGACCTTCTCAACACTCCCCCTTAAGTTGGAGAATGAATGTCAAGAACTCCCAACTTGCGCATCATAGTTGAGAAAGCTTCCTTTCCCAATGGCTTGGTGAACACATCTGCAAGCTGATTTGTTGAAGCAACATGTTTGGTTACAATTGAACCATCTTGTATTTTGTCACGAATAAAATGACAATCCATCTCTATATGTCTGGTTCTTTCATGGAAAACGGAATTGGCTGCTATATGTAAGGCGGCTGTGTTATCACAATATAACAATGCTGGCTTCGGATGCAATATTCTCAAATATGTCAATAATGAGTATAGCCAGGATAATTCACAGCATGTACCTGTCATGGCTCTATATTCGGCTTCTGCTGAGGAGAGAGATACAGGTTTCTGCCTCTTTGTCCGCTAGGAAATAAGAGAAGATTCTAGAAAAACACAATAACCCGTAGTGGATCTACGAGATATTGGACAATCAGCCCAATCCGAATAAGAAAAAGGTCACAAAGATAAATCATTCTGAGAAGGGAAAAACAAACCTTGTCCTGGACTGCTTTTCAAATAACCAACACACGCAAGGCAACTTCCATGTGTGGGTTACGTGGTGCATGCATGAATCTGCTTAACACATGGACCGAATAGGTGATATCCGGCCGGGTAATAGTCAAATAAATTAGGCGTCCAACAAGCTGCCTATACTGAGATGGTCTTTAAGCAATTCACCTGTATCCGAGAGCTTTATGTTTTGCTCCATGGGAAAGTTCACGGGTTTAGCACCCAAAAATCCACCATCTTTTAAAATTTCCAAAGTATATTTTCGTTGCGAGATGGAAATACCTTTCTTTGACCGAGAAACTTCGGTGCCAGAAAATACTTAAAATCACCCAAATCTTTAATCCGAAAATGACTATGCAGAAATTGCTTGAGAGCTAATATGGCATTGACATCATTACCCATAATAAGAATGTCATCAACATATATCAACAAAGCTGTAAAGATTTGCCTTTTCGACATGTGAATAAC